>OW964550.2:1718572-3044688 GCA_943138885.2 Tholera decimalis
GTATTATATCTATTGTATTTATAATACCTAATTAATTAATGAATTCCTCTTCCTTCTTTAGCTTTCTTGTGAAGAGACGTGATAAAATAAATGATGGCAATAACCATAGAATAATGGCGAAGGAGTAAATTAGGTTCAAATTAAATACAAAGTCGTTTATTATAAACAGGCTAATAAAAGATTGGCATTTTTAGAAAGTCAAAAATTTACATGACCACAGTACTCCAAAACATCCGCCCAACACATATACATGGCGATTAGGTTATCACATTAAATTGTACAGCAGGTATTACAAGTTGTTATCAGTCCGTTAAAATAATAAAAAAAAATACTAAAATTAAGACAATGCATTTTTCAAACAAAATAAATGGCGTTATTGCTAAAAAATAAATAATCCTTTATAATATTAGTTTACTCACCTGTAAAAGCGGCAACGACGCGGCGCCGGCGCCGGCGGAGCACGCGCCGAGTGATTGGTCAGCTGATTACATTTATGCAATACATGATGTTGTGTAATATTAAAATGGAAAAAAGGTCCCATACCAAAGGGCTATAATATTATTTATTATTAAATTATTTTAATCGTATATGATATTGATAAAACACCTAATATAGAGTACGTGGTTTTAATTAATGTGATAACCTAATCGCCACGCTATATAGTAACTTAGCTTTGAAGTTGAGTGGTTGCTCGATAATATATCTGACATTTCATACCTAAACATGATCATTAATATCGTCATGACATCAGATGTTACTTGTAGTTAATTTAATTAATTGTCTTTACCTAGTTATATCATTAAGCAAATCACTAGATCTCTGAGATTTGTCAGCATAATGGCTGATAAGGTAACTAGTCGTGATTAAGATAGTTAACTTATCTAGCTCTCTCCGCGGCGCTTTGCTCACATGTAGTATATTAAATAAATGATTGCACACAGTACTGAGTTAGCTGTCCTTTTAATGCTACTAATTATAATATTGATTGTTTCTATTTTGTATTTGAGTCATGTGAAAGTGGCTTTAGGGTTTGGGACGAAATTAGGCACACAATTTGAAATAATATATAATTATGATACTCCTTATATCGAAAAATTTAATGTGATTGCCACGCGAACAAAGTAGCCAGCAACAGCTAGTACCTATTATTATACTTTTAGCAGCTGGTATACCTATTATTTGATCTAACTTTTGATAGAAGAACGAGCATAGCTTACACAGGTTAGCTAGCAATAAGAGCGAGCTCAAGAGACAAGCGTAAACAAACCAATCTAATCCACAATGTATGGTAGGTAATCAGATACCTCAATATTTCTATTGCTAAAGTTTTCTGTCATCTATTTGGTTATGTTGCCACAAACTTTAAACGTTACTATTGCATAACGTCATTGTATCTAAATACAATGTAGCTTGTAAATCAGTCCCACATAATGCAGCAGTACAGCATCAAATACAAACCAACGGGTTTCCAGTTCAATTTGCATGGTCTTCAAGTTTAGTTGTCCAATTACTGTGGGTGAACAGGCAACGTCTGGAGTGTAGTATATTGCTCCACGATTACTTCAAGACATTCTCTTTAACCAAGGCCTTCTAAGTTTTAACCTGAGGGTTTGAAAATTACGGATTATAAGTTTGTGCGAAACCTGTTCATGAAGTTAAGTTGATATTCGTAGACATATGAACCGACGGATTTTTTTTTTTCCAATATGCAAAATCATCATCCAACACCAGCCTTGCTGAGGGGTATTGTTTTACCCAGCTACGGTCTGTGGAGGTCAGATAAAGAAAGAAAGAAATATTTATTTAGATATGCAATAATTCCACTAAAACACTAGTACTCAGCTGCATCTATTTGGTGGAAACTGACCCCAAAATTGGAAAAAGGCAAAGCAGATGATATAAAAAAGTTAGACTAGCGATTTCGGACGATAACTTCAGTGAAGATAGACTACTAAATTACGACGAGGAGGAGGATCCTGGAGGCGACACCGTATACGTAACACCAGCTGCGTGCCATCCGGCAATGTTGATCTAGGGCGCCGCCGAAAGGCCTTCTTTGGCCTCGCGGCGCCCTAAGCCACCACCGCGACTGCGCCAGTTTTTGACGCGTGGTGTCATTTATTGACGTTTTTTTAATCAGTGTTTTTCCTTACATTTTTATTATTTAATTTAATTTATTTACTAGTTTAGTTAGTTACTAAGTTTAATTTTGTTACATTATCTGATTAATGTCGAGTGGCAGCAGTGATGTGTTGTGTAATAGTGCCGATCAACCTTCAACATCACTAAATATTCTGGAGAGGTGTCCTCTGTGCACCCAGGCACGGTTTTTTAAAGGTAAGCGGGGTCTGAAAGTACATATTGGGAAGGTACACAAACCACCCAATGTATCTACTTCAGACCCCGTCATTTCTTTAACACATACATCATCTTCTTCCAATTTGGATCCGTTTTGGAAAACCCTCTCAAAATTCAAAAACTCTGTTCCGGTTTTAAAGCGAATTCCCCGCGGCGCTAGACCTGTAGTGGCGCAAAACCTAGCAGGATGCGTTCGCCTTGCCGCTCGCGAGAACTCTCTAAGTGCCTGGGAACATCTGCTTACCTTCCCGTATAGGATCCTACATGTTCGAAAGAATTTGGAAACCAAAGAAACTTTAACTTCACAAATCAAAGAAAATTGTAATATTTCGGCCCACATTCAGGATGCAAAATTACCGACACAGAGGGTTACTTCCACAAGAAGTATATCCCGCCTAGTCGAATCTAAATTGGGGGAAGGTGACATTAGCGGAGCTGCCAGGATACTTTTCAGCAGTGATGTGGTGGCCCCATACTCTCCAGATACTCTCGCAGCTCTGGAGAGCAAACACCCTGCCCCAGCGGATGGTCTTTCCTTTCCCGACCCCCCCGATCAGGACATAAACACCCTCACCGTTACAGGTCAAGAGGTGTTCACAGCCGTTTGTTCCTTCCGAAGCGGCTCTGCTGGTGGCCTCGATGGGCTGAGTCCGCAGCACCTGAAGGACCTACTCAGCTCGGGCGCCGGAGAGGCTGGTGAGTTGCTTTTGAAGGAGCTAACGGCTCTGATTAATCTTATGCTCTCGGGCCAGGTGAACGAAGCCGTCACCGATATCTTGTACGGGGCCAATCTATGTGCCCTACGCAAGAGGGACGGCGGCATTCGTCCCATTGCCGTGGGAACTACCTACCGTCGTATGGCAGCCAAGATTTGCTCTAAATTTTATGGTGAGGATATTTCGACCAAATTTCAGCCCCTGCAACTGGGTTACGGCTCCAAAGGGGGTTGTGAGGCTGCCGTACACGCCTTGACGACCTATTTAAATTCAGGTAAAGGAGAGGTCATCTTGAAGGTTGACATTAAAAATGCCTTCAATTCAGTCAATAGGGACACTTTGTTGGCAGAAACTAAAAAAGAAGTACCACAAATTTTTAGTTTTCTTTGGCAATGTTACAGACATCCGACTAAATTACTTTATAAGGAAAACCTTTTGGAATCAGCTGTTGGCTGTCAACAAGGTGATCCCCTCGGGCCAGCGATCTTTAGTTTAGCCATTAACCCAATCATTCGACAGCTAAATTCAAAATTTAATGTGTGGTATCTCGATGATGGAACCCTGGGAGGCGATGTAGACACGGTATTAGATGATCTACAGTTTTTAATAAATCAATTCCATTCCATAGGATTGGACCTCAACCTTTCGAAGTGTGAACTATTCATATCCGACAGTACTGACAGACAACTGACACTTTCAAAATTCGACGCAGTAGCCCCAGATATCCAAATTGTGGAAAAAAGTTCTCTTCGTCTTCTTGGGTCTCCAATTTATGAGAATTCCTTCCCCGATTTTGTCGAGGAAAAAATACAAAATTTTAATGACATCTCGGACAGATTATACCAAATTAATATGCATTCGGCCATCACCTTAATTCGTTACTGTTGTTTTGGACCCAAATTAATGTATTTTCTTCGTTCTTCGCATCTATGGCATCATCCTAACCTTTTGGAAAAAATGGACCAAATTATTCGTCAAACT
Source organism: Tholera decimalis (assembly GCA_943138885.2). Lineage (NCBI taxonomy): Eukaryota > Metazoa > Arthropoda > Insecta > Lepidoptera > Noctuidae > Tholera > Tholera decimalis. Next base: position 1,722,628 of record OW964550.2, read on the forward strand.
CTGACAGGAATTTTAAATGTGGCTATGGACGACCGAGCTTGGGCACAAGCTACTCTTCCCATTCGTATGGGTGGTCTCGGCGTCCGCAAAATTAGTAGTATCAGTCTACCGGCTTTTGTATCCTCGGTGCACGGCACTGAGAAATTAATCAGGAATATCCTAGCTCCATCACTGGTTGATTTCAATGTGCCGTACTTCACCGAGGCTATAGATACCTGGAGACTCGCTTGCCCGAACCTAAATCCACCCGACATTCCATCATCTCAGAGGCAGTGGGATGAGCCACTCTGTAGAGCAGTTCAGAGTGACCTTATTGCCACATCTGCTTCGGCTGCAGAGCGTGCGCGCCTGCTGGCTGTGGGTGAATGGGAGTCGGGTCTCTGGCTCCATGCACTACCGTCATCGAACATAGGCACATTGTTTAATGATACTACTTTCCGCCTCGCTGCTTCCCTTCGATTAGGTGCTCCCTGCTGTTCTGCTCATCGCTGCCACTGTGGTGAAGTTGTCAACAGCCTCGGTAACCACGGCCTTTCATGCGGCCGGAGCGCGGGTCGCATAGCACGGCACGCGAATATTAACGACATTATCCGACGGACTCTTGTCACTCTCGGCGTTCCAGCTGTTTTAGAACCCAATGGCTTAGCACGCGACGATGGCAAAAGACCGGACGGTATGTCTTTATTTCCTTGGAAGATGGGTAGGCCTTTAGTGTGGGACGCAACTTGTGTCGATACTCTTGCGCCATCCCATCTTCCTAGCTCATCTTGTTGTGCTGGCGCTGCCGCTGCGGCTGCTGAGAACCTCAAGCGGCGGAAATATAATAACCTTGTTGGTAGTTATATTTTCGAGCCGTTTGGGGTTGAAACCTTGGGGTCGTGGGGTCCGAGTGCTCACAAATTATTTAAAGATCTGTCCAGACGCCTAGTTGACACTTCGCGTGACCCAAGGGCTGGCTTTTACCTTGGACAGAGGTTAAGCATTGCCATACAACGTGGCAATGCCACCAGTCTTTTGGGCACATTACCAGTGGACAGCGATGCGCACGAATTTCTGGATGCTATATTTTAGTTTATTTTTAGGTGTGTATATGTAGTTAAGGGTTTTTATTTAATTAAAGTATATGTTTGATATGCAAATAGATTTTAATGAAGTAGAAACGTAAATTTAACTATAATTATTAAGTTCTAGTTACTTAATAGATTTTTATACCACAAAAGATAGATAGATATAATATACTTTATTGTACACATATTATATTGTATTATATGGTTACACTGGCGTTCAGCGATAATCTTCCAGACAACCTTGGAAGGACTTTAAAAACTTTAATTAAAGTGGTGACAAAATAACATGAAAAAGAAAATAAATTATGCTAGTTTTTTAGCGCCTGAAGAACAGGTTTTTACCAGGCAAATATGTTGACCTTAATTTAATTCTCAAGAATTTTATTATGAGTGTATTTGCACTATTATATTTATATTTTCTCTTCATTTTAGCTCTTGTTTCCTAGTCTAGTGACAAAGAAACGATTTGTATTTATGAAGGTTTGGGATCTAGGTTTACTGCCGTCTGTTACTAAAGGGAAAACAACTCTGAATGATGATTAGGTGTGTGTGACTGGTGACCTACATGGATGAAAAGGTCATGGATGTCAGATCGTTTAAAAAGAACCCACTTTCATTAGCTTTTTCTTCGTGTATTTTGCTCGGCTTGCATTTCCATGTAACTTTCTCTGAGCAAGTAGATGTATTATATATATGTAACGAGTAACTAAGTATTTCTGTATCTTTGAAACCCCGGGTTTCAAAGATACAGAAATACTTAGTTTCTCGTAATCTGCTTACCTTTCTCAAGAAATCTTAATGGGAAAACATTTATTTAAGAAAATATACATAATTATGTACTAAAATACTTAAAATACAAACTAGAATAAAGTCTCAAAAAATTAATCCTTAACGCTATCGGCTGGCAACGTACCCAAGATACTGTCGGCATTGCCTCGTTGTATGGCAATGCTTAGCCGTTGACCACAAAAATAGCCAGCTCTTGGGTCGCGGGAAGCGTCAACGAGCCTTTTCGATATGTCTTTAAAAAGGCTGTGAGCACACGGGCCCCATGGTCCGAGAGTTTCGACCTCAAAGGCTCGAAAATATAGTTATCACCAAGATGACTATATTTACGCCGCTTGAGGTTTTCCGTAGCCGCAGCGGGAGCGCCAGCACAACATGATGAACTGGGAAGATGGGATGGCGCGACAGTATCGACACAAGTGGCATCCCACACTAAAGACCTACCCATCTTCCAAGGAAACAATGACATGCCGTCCGGTCTTTTGCCATAGTCACGCGCCAGTCCATTGGGTTCCAATACGGCTGGAACGCCGACGGTGACAAGGGCTTGTCGGATATGGTCGTTTAAATTGGCATGTCGTGCAAAACGACCCGCACTACGGTTGCAAGAGAGTCCATGGGCACCATGGACTCTGGAGGACCATGGAGGCTGTTGACCGCTTCCCCACAATTACAGCGATGAGGGGAACTTTTCCCAAGTATGTCGGGTTGACGTCCAGTCTAACCTGATTACAGCTGAACACTAGAGTTTTGAATGGAGCGAGTCTCTATCTGATAACACATTCCAATAGCTGGGTAACACGACACACTTTGGTAAGACTGGCGTTTCATTGTCTAGTTTCTAACTACCCAAAACGACCGTCAAAGCTGGCGCAGAGGTTTAACTTGCTTTTCAAGGTATGGAAATTTTGATATGTTGAGATGGACACACATCCTCGGCAAACTATGCTTAACTTTGAAGATTAACCCGTGTGGCTGCTAATATTTAGCCACGAGCTCCTTAAATACTTAGTAAAGTATCTTAATCTTACTAACATTATAATTGCGAAAGTTTGTGAAGATGTATGTATGTTTGTTGCTCTTTCACGCAAAAACTACTGAACGGATCTCAATGAAATTTGGTAGATAGATAGTTGATATCCTGGAATAACACATAGGCTACTTTTTATCCCGGAATTCCCACGGGATTGGGATTTACGCGGGAAAACTCTCCCACGCGAACAAAGTCGCGAGCAGAAGCTAGTATTCTATTCTATTCTACAATAGCCAATTGAGTTATATCAAAAGCTGTTTGTACCTAGTCGTAGGTAAAAATTTGCTTTATTTCCGGACTCGGAATACACATGTAGCCGGCTCACAATATCACTTCTTATGTTTCCACTCACTTCACACAAGGGAAGTTATTTCCCAAGTAATTACGCACTCGTGCGCGCAATATAATTTTATTGGAAAGCCCTTCGGATACGCTTTAATTGCGGAACAAAAGAGGCAGTCGCATTAAATAATTAAACACCCTCATAATATCTTTATCTTTTACGTTCCAGATAAAATGTAGTTACGAAGAAACTTGATTAGATCGCCTCAGATTTTTTATATCCTATTTTCTTAGAAGGTACTTAGATATAATAAAAAAAAATGTTTTCTAGGCCATGACCTGATTCCTCCATCTACCTTTCACTACCGGTCTACCAGACGCACGGCTGCGTACTGTTATACCTTACCCATGCTAGCAGAATGGCTGACCATCCCTTCAATCTGGATGATCAGCATTTAAGCAACTTAGACGTTTCATTCACTGCCTTGCAGCCTCAGTTCGGTCTGAATCTCGGTACGGGTCGGAAGTCTGTTAAAACTCTACTATATCCAATTCCTATTTCTGTGCTAATTCTATATTAATTAATAATATAATAAAACTCTGTTTCCAGTTATAAAATAGTTTTTTTTTTAAAAAGCAAGTTCCGAACTCTCGTATAATATTTGGTGGCAGCGGTGGGATACGAAAATCCCCTACCCGAATACGTCTTCAGAAGTGCTAAACTAAATAACGCTAAAGCTATAAAAGTGCCAAAAGTGTATTAAATTGTGAATACAAGTGCCTGTTCCTGTCTCTGTTCCTGTCTCGTATGTTGCAAAGCGAGACCAGCTACTCCAGTGGACCTGCTGTTCCACTACATCCACATCCATCGCTGATATCGCTGATAAAGCGGTCACTATGACGCTGAGCATCCTGATAATCACGGCGTTCCTGTGAGTAAAAACTACTATAAACGAATACCAGAATTAACTCAGAGCCGCATTCCATTCCTACTTATCGTCGCCTCTGTATATGTACATACATTGTAAGATTGTTTAGACTACGCGTCCCGGACGCGATAACAATAAGTGATTGTCGCCGTTTCATACACTTAAGCCTGTGTTGTAGTCATAGTTTAATTTCGGTATAGTTTTATTTGAACTGTAAATTGTATTTAAATTGAATATTAATTATTATTGTAAAAGTTCATCATGACTTCCAAGGCAGATACTAAGTTCGAAGTCGAAGAAAAAATAGAACTCGGTGTTCTATTCAAATTCATCAAACCATTCGACGGCTCTAGGGATAAATTAAATCCCTTTATCACACATTGTCAGAATGCTTACAATTTAGCTTCCAAAAATCAAAAACCTATTCTTTTTCATTATATCCAAAGCCAATTAACTGACAGAGCTGAAACTACATGTAGCGTCAAAGAGTTCGAATCCTTTGAACAATTTATCGATTTCCTTAAACAACAGTTTGGTGAAAGGAAACATTACGCTCACCTGCTCACTGAACTCCAAGACTGTAAGCAGGGCTTCTCTGAAACAGTTGACCAATTTTCATTAAGAATCGAAACATGCTTAGCGAAACTACTTACGGAAATAAATATTTCGATCCCGACAAGAAAGAAGATGGAACTTGCAGGACGTGTTGCTGCAATGCAAGACCTTGCCCTTCACACTTTTATTATAGGGCTGCAGCCGCGAATATCGCAAGTCGTTAGATGTCGCAATCCAGATTCGCTAAATTCCGCTATAAGCTTTGCAGTCGAAGAACAAAAAATAATTTCCAGCATCAATAGAAAATCAACACCTAATACTTATGATAGATCCAAAAATTTGAACTATCGTCGCGAATTCCAAACAAGTCCACGAAACTATCGCCTAGATCGTCCTAACACAGTAAATACCAACAATATGATATGTCGATATTGCAAAAACATCGGTCACACTATTGAAAATTGCCGCAAAAGGCAATACAACAACAGCAGAAATCAATATAACGCTTCTAATTCATATGGACGTCAACCATATCCTACACAAACACCTACTACTAATCCAGCCCGGAAGGTTTTTACCGTAAACCAGGATGACGAAGGAGTCGATGAAGTCGACCATAACGATTTAAACGAGTAAAATTTCCCGATCGGCGTCGCCCGGGAAATTATCCCTACTATATCAAAGCCGATGCCCCTGTCCTCACTGTTTCCACTGAATCACGTACTAAATCTACTATATCTACAAAATCAAATACCATATCTACTAAATCTCCTATATCTACTAAATCTACTATATCGACAAAATCAAATACTATACCTACTAAATCTCCTATATCAACAAAATCTCCTAAATCTACTATATCGACAAAAACAATTACTATATCTACTAAATCTCCTATATCTACTAAATCTACAAAAACAAATACTATATCTACTAAATCTCCTATATCTACTAAATCTACTATATCTCCAAAATCAAATACTATGTCTACTAAATCTACTATATCTACGAAATCAAATACCATACCTACTAAATCTCCTATATCAATAAAATCTCCTAAACCTACTACATTGACAAAATCAAATACTTTATCTACTAAATCTCCTATATCTACTAAATCTACTACACCCACAAAATCTCCTATTTCTACTAAATCTACTACATCAACGAAATCAAATACTATATCCACTAAATCAAATACTGATTCTACAAAACTACATACTAAACCCTGTGAATTTCTAAAATTCAGTACAAAATCCATTGATTCTAATTCAGCTGCAAACTCACGTATCCTAGCTCGAGATAACCTGCAAAACCTGCAACATAAAGAAAATATTAAGATACATACAATAAACAAAAATGCAGAAAAAAGATACTTACCTCATGTAACAATACAAACCACCCTCGCAGATAAACCATTGTCACTCCTAGTCGACACCGGCTCTAGTATAAGCCTGCTGAAACTAGAGTGCATGTCCAGAATCCCAGAGTTAAGCGATAACATAATAATCATCAAGGGAATCGACCCTGGAAACGAAACAACACCAACCCTAGGCAGTTTCGACATGGAAGTATTCCAAAAATCCAAACCAAATGAACCCTATAAACACGAATTCCATGTTGTCAAAAACAATATCAGTCTTAGTTTCGACGGTATATTAGGTAATGACTTCCTCAAAAAATTTAACTGTCAAATTGACTATGAGCAGGAAGTGTTGCTAATGGGTAAAGATCGCATCAACTTAGAATTCGCTGAACCATTATATAATATTCCACCTCGCTCTGAAACCGTTATTGAATGCACTGTTAATAACCCTAACCTCAAAGAAGGAATAATACTAGATCAACGCATCTCTCCTGCATTATTAGTCGCAAATTGCATTGTTACTGTGAAACAAAATAATCGTATCAATATTACAGTTGTCAATATCTCTGAAGAGCCCGTCATACTTCAATCCAACCTTAATCTTACTATAGAACCTCTAGACACTGAAGCTTATCTAAACCCTCATGAATCACTGTCTCCTTCTAATGCCTCTATAAGAACTAATAAAGTTCTTAAGCAACTTAGAATCTCTCACCTTAACGAAGAGGAATCCAATGCCCTATTGCAAGTCTGTACAGACTTTTCCGATATCTTCTATCTCCCGGATGACCAACTTTCTTATACTACAGCCGCCGAACATAATATTAGAACAAATTCAGATATCCCTATTCAAACTAAGTCTTATAGATTTCCGGAATGCCACAAAAAGGAAGTCGAGGATCAAGTTAACAAAATGTTAGAACAAAAGATAGTAGTTCCTTCAAATTCACCCTGGTCCTCACCCATTTGGGTTGTCCCTAAAAAACAAGACGCCTCGGGACAACGAAAATGGAGAATTGTCATCGACTACAGAAAACTCAATGATATCACTATTGGAGAAACCTATCCTATTCCTCAAATAACAGAAATTCTAGACCAACTTGGGAAAAGCCAGTACTTCACAACGTTAGACTTAGCCTCAGGTTTCCATCAAATTCGAGTATCAAAAGAAGACGCCGCTAAAACCGCGTTTTCTGTACCCCAAGGTCACTTCCAATTCACAAGAATGCCATTTGGGCTGAAAAACGCTCCTTCTACCTTTCAAAAACTAATGAACACATGCCTGTGTGGACTACAAGGATCGCGCTGTTTCGTCTATTTAGATGACATAGTAGTTTACTCTCCAGACCTATCTAGCCATATGCAAAACCTATCTGCTGTATTTGACAGACTCAGAAAATACAATCTAAAACTCCAACCTGATAAATGCGAGTTTCTATGCAAAGAAGTCGCTTATCTTGGTCACCTTATCAGTAAAGACGGTGTGCAACCAAATCCTAATAAAGTGAAATGCGTAGTTGACTTTCCAATACCAAAATGCCCAAAAGATGTAAAATCTTTCCTTGGACTCGTGTCTTATTACAGACGTTTTATTCCCGATTTTTCAAAATTAGCAAAACCATTAACTTCCCTCCTTAAAAAGGACACCCCATTCAACTGGAAAAACGAACAGCAACTTGCCTTCGAAAACCTAAAAGGAAAATTAATAACTTCACCAGTCCTAGCATATCCTGATTTCACACAACCCTTCATCCTTACCTGTGACGCTTCTAACTTTGCCATCTCTGCTATTCTCTCTCAAGGCCCGATAGGAAAGGACCGTCCAATCGCATATGCATCTCGCACGCTTAATAAAGCTGAATGCAATTATAGCGTTACCGAAAAGGAATGCTTAGCCATCGTTTTTGGAACCAAAGCGTTTCGTCCCTATCTCTACGGAAATCAATTTACCATAGTCACAGACCATAAACCTTTACAGTGGCTATTTAACTGTAAAGACCCTGGATCTAGGCTAGTTCGATGGCGACTCAAATTAGAAGAATTTGATTACAAAATCACACACAAAAAGGGCAAAACAAACACTAACGCCGATGCACTATCCCGATTTCCAGTCAACCCTATTGAAGACGAACTTCCAACCACATCTGACTCTTTCCTACCAAATCTCGACAACGAATTTAATGACCCCTTAGAAGACCCTCTATTAAATCTACCGCCACATATTCCATTCTCATTCGATAACGATGACTTACTAAACCCGGATATTAACACCGATTCCAATGCAATGTCTAATCCTATACCACAAGCCGAACCAACATCGCCCCCAGATCTTATAGATCTACAGGTAGACACACCTTATCTCGATATTAGCCCTGATAGCGCAAACCTTAACCTTGACTTCGATTCGTTACAAATTCCTTCGCCTAACACACAGACAAATCCAAATAACGACACTTATCCTCAATTTCTAAAATCAATTCCTAAAAAGGAAATCGTTAGCAATACTATAATCAGGGAACATAACGAAAACCTCCTAAAAACGACCTGTAAAACAATATTAATTCCCACATCCATAGACCTAGACGAGTCAAATCCCTACGTGTCTGAAATACTATCAAACGCTGAAAATCAAGACGAAATCTTAAACTCCGAAAAAGAACTTCACCGTTTCCTGAAAATTAAATACGAAGATAAAACTGTTTACTTCATCTTCACTAAAGTTCACCACTTTGACGAATCATCCTACCCCGCTATCTATGATACCCTGAAACAAATAAGAAACGAAATTCTAGAATCCGAACAAGTAACAAACATTGCTATTTCCGACTTCAAAAATCCTTTTGACCAACACTCCTATACTAAAATCTATAATATCTTAGCCTACATTTTTAATAACACTAAAATTGAAATTCACGTGTATTTAAATAAAACAATCTACCCTACCCTGAGTGAAAGACCTAAGATTATGCGCGAAAACCACGACATCCCTACAGCTGGACATTTAGGTTCATCACGAATGTACACTAGAATCCGAGAACAGTTTTACTGGAAAGGCATGAGAAGTGATATAGAAGAATACGTCAAGAAATGTAAACTATGCCAGGAAAATAAAGCTCTAAGAAAATTAAATAAAGCTCCTATGGAGATCACCACTACGTCTACGGCACCATTTCAAAGAGTAGCATTAGATATAGTAGGACCCTTACCTGAATCCGGCTCTGGCAAATTAAAATATATTCTTACCTTACAAGATGATTTAACAAAATACTCCATTGCATACCCTATACGTAGTACAACCGCTGAAGAAACTAGCGATTGTCTAATCCATTTTATATCTCTTTTTGGAATTCCAAAATCTATCCTTACTGATCAAGGAACCAATTTCACTTCCGATCTCTTCAAAACTACTTGCCAGTTCCTTAAAATCAAACAATTATGGTCGTCACCTTACCATCCACAGACACAAGGCGCTTTAGAACGTAGCCATTCAACCCTTAAGGAATACCTTAAATCATTCGTTAACGAAAATCAAGATAATTGGCCTACTTATGTATACACCGCTATGCTTACATATAATACGACCACGCACTCCACTACAAAATTCACTCCTTACGAATTAATATTCGGACACAAACCCTTTATTCCTAACTCTATATATGAAAGAGAATCTAGTACTACATATTCCGATTATATTAAAATGCTACAACACAAATTCAAATATACCAGAGAAAAAGCCCTAGAAAATATACTAAAGTCTAAAGAATCTTCCAAATCTTACTACGACTCACATACCAAATCACCACCTCAGTACAAAGTAGGTGATTACGTCTATCTAAAAGCACACCATAGGCTTAAAAAGGCACTATCTCCCATCTGGAAGGGGCCCTATAAAATAATTAAGGTCCATGATAACCATACTGCTACGCTCCTTATTAATAGACGTCACGTGGCTCATCATTTTGACCAAATGAAACCCGCTGAAGTCAGTCATCCTATATTATAAAAATACATATAGCTCCAGGTTAAAAATAAATCATTATAGGTTAAATACTTACTAATAAGTCACTAGCATAGTCTAATTAATTTTATTCATTTTATTTCAGCGCTTCAATCAATGCGCATCAAGACTTTATCAAGCCACTTCCTTCTAGCTCCGGCATATACTTCGACTTCAATGTGAAAACATACTATCTCCCCTTACGGTTCGTTACAACGATATCAAACGCGAGTACGATTCAATCTCACACTTATTATTAAAACGAAGTAAACGTTCAGCATGGTTCGGTGGAATTGGCACTGTTTTCAGACATGTCTTCGGTACCTTAGATGAAGACGATGCATCAAAATACGATTCCGCAATAGAAGCCACTCAAAATCACGAGAAAAAGCTCGCGGAATTAGTGAAAGAAAATATCTTAATCACGACTTCTTCTCTAGAATCATACAAACAAACAATTAATAAACTAAAAACTTATGAAGACTCACTTAAAAGTGCATTAAGTCAACTTGTATTACAAATAAACAATATCACGCAAACTTCCACAATTTTAATATCTGAAACGCAAATTCATTCACTTTTAGCCAGCCTTGAAAGCTCTTTACTAACATTGTCGTTTCAGCTCGAAGACTTAACTAATGCTATTATAATAAGTAGTCAAAACATTCTACATCCAAACATCCTGAGCCCGGGTCAGTTATATAAAGAGCTCGTTGACAATGACCGTTTCTTACCCGGAAACACTGAAATTCCTATAACACTAAGTCTTGATAATATACATCTAATTTTAAGTATTTCCAAGGTCGCATGTTATTATTATAAGAATAAACTTGTATTTGTTTTACAAATTCCTTTAGTTACTAATGATGAATTCAATTTATATCATAATCTAGCATTACCTATTCCTCACGGATCAAGTAATCCGAATATGTTTAGTTTGATCTTACCCTCTAATTCTTATATTGCTATCTCTAAGGATAAGTTAAGTTTCTGTAACCTAGATAATTTAGACAAGTGTAGAACGATAAGCTCTGAGTTCTTTCTGTGTGAGATACCTATGGTATTATTGACAAACGGAAACCCTACGTGTGAAAGTGAATTATTAACTAAAACAATCAGTGCTATCCCCGTGCAATGTGAGACTAAAACTTTTGGTGGTGAATTAGACATTTGGAAACCACTTGTGAATAACCAATGGATTTTCGTGCAATCCCATTCAAACAAAGTGTCAATTGATTGTGAAAACTCTGAATTACGCGAAATAATAGTATCCGGAACTGGTATCTTACAGACTCCGAAACGATGTACTGTTTACACTAAAAGTGCGAGACTTGTATCATCTAAGGATGAAATAAATATAGATATTCCTAGCCCTAATTTAGATTTTAGCATCATTAATGATTCATGCTGTAAAATAGCTACTAAAACTACTTCAGATAATAATATACCCTCTGTTCTATTTCAAAACATCGATCTAGATGATTTAACTTTAAGTAAACGTAATGATAAGATGCTTTCAGACTTAAATCAAATTATTGACGAAAAACCGTTCCTAGTAAAATATGGGACACACTACTCTGTATTAACTTTGTGTATTTTAATAGTTGTAAGTTCTTTTATACTATTTAAGTTATGTAAAGTAATTCTTAAATATAAATCTAAATTTTGTAAAACGACGACCCATACCGATGACGCGATTGATGACGTCAATAACGTCGAACCTGAAAACATTTCAATCCCACTACCTAGATTACGAGAAATTGTATAACTTACTGAAATTTCGCCCTTTAACCCCCGAATTTCAGTCTTCTGGGGGGGGCTGTTATACCTTACCCATGCTAGCAGAATGGCTGACCATCCCTTCAATCTGGATGATCAGCATTTAAGCAACTTAGACGTTTCATTCACTGCCTTGCAGCCTCAGTTCGGTCTGAATCTCGGTACGGGTCGGAAGTCTGTTAAAACTCTACTATATCCAATTCCTATTTCTGTGCTAATTCTATATTAATTAATAATATAATAAAACTCTGTTTCCAGTTATAAAATAGTTTTTTTTTTAAAAAGCAAGTTCCGAACTCTCGTATAATAGTACCATCCACACTTGGTTGATATACCGTCTTGTCGTACCAAGCGCTTCTCCTCCACATTTATTGTGCGCCCAGCCGCAAGCTGTGGTATTCTCTGCCGGCTTCTGTGTCAGTCAAAGTCAAAAATCAGTCAAGCCGTTTCGGTGGAGATCGATATCAAACACTGTGACAAGAATGTTTCTATATTAGATTAATTAAAATAATCTTTGTATAAAGTTTGTATGTTGTAGGTAAACTGTAATATATCACTGTTTGTCTCAGTTTAAAAGTATCACCTGTAGGTACACCTTTTTAAAGAAATCACTAAATTGCGTTGAAGATGAACGTCTATTTATTTTCTCTAGAACTTATCCAGTTTCCGTCACCTAAGCTTAATTTAATTTCTCAAGTACAATACCTGTAATTCCACGCCAGAAACTGAGTAATATATTCAACATATTGCGAGGAATAAAATAAAGACGTATATACTCCCGAGCGTTGTCTTGTTTATACACGGAGAAATAAAGGCAAGTCCGGACGTACATGTAAAGTTATAGACACACTTCGTTGTGTGCGCGGGTCCGTGCATCCCTGAACAATACTTATTACGTTTGGGCCAGCTCCGTCAGCGCTGTTGACCTGTAATTCGAGGCTGACCTACTTTAAATACACTCCCCTTTTTAAATGTCCACCTGACTTATCTATGCCGTTTGACTGGAAGTAATTTCGGAATAGTTAACGATTCACCAGTGAGCTGTGTGCAATAGTAAGAGGGTTATTAGTAGACGTGATCGTTTTATTGTATATTCGAATTGGTTTAGAAATACTTTATAACATCATGATTGTGATTGGTTGCTTCATTCCTATAGTTTCTGTATGAAATGAAACGAAATATTTATTTTGTAAATTGTTTATAATTAATAGCACTTTTACACGTCATGTTTTTTGCGTTTTAACTTTAGCTAGATGAGGCCGGTGTTTCCTAACTGACTACTCTTAGATGAAACACCGAAAAAAACCCAGAGGTCAACGTCTCTTTTAAAGTCCATACAATTCGTATTGGTCCAATCATATAAAAAGCATGAAGGTTCACGTCTGTGGTGCTCTTTCCAGGACATACGCACACAAATTTGAGCGGACCTGTCCAGACAGTGCAAGCATTTGTCAGTTATCGTGTAGCAGTATTAGAAAGAGAGTACAGTTAAGTACATAATCATTGCAATTACCCTCACGGTATGTGTCACCCGAGGTTTTAGTCGATTAAGAGCGAGCACTCAAAATATAAACTTCCACACAAAAGCTTTTAAAACTGCGGTTCCATCGACCTGTATCAGCAAACCACGTGATTTATTTGAGCATGCTCGACGTATAAATAGGTTTTTCATCGTTTTCGATCGACCTCATTTGTATATTAGAGATAACCGAAATATTATTTGGTATACTATACCACTCCAAATAATTTCAGTGTCTATAGGCCGTCGCACGGATAGCCACATAGGTAGGTATTAAATAGCTTTATGAGGCTTCATTGCGTAGATACTGAACCAGAACATGAAACAGATCATGCGTCATAACGGGTCAAAAGCAGTCCCAAACCTTATCAATATTAATCAGAACCCGAATAAACCACAGGCTCGCTCGGAATCGCCCCGCAACTCAAAACTCAGCAATAACCGACCATTTGTCATGTGTCAGGGACTCAGGACTCGGCGAGCGCGGGCTCTGACCGCTAATGGATCTCCAACAAACTGTGTATATATACGTACCAAGGACTTATTTCACTTGGCTGAATTCATTCGCCTGTATTGTGACCGACTTAGGCGTGCACTTTTCAGAGCAATGAAGCTGATGAAGAGAAGAAGCCAAAGCAATGTCTACAGATTTTTTTCTTGGTGAATCCTCCCGGTTGTGGCGATTAAAACTGAACAAGGAGTTACCGATTTCAGACAAATGCTATCTATTTATTAATGCTATGCACACACATGACACTTAAAAAGAACAAATAGGTAGATACAAAAGAACACAAAGGTGCTGCTTATTTCATAAGAAATTTCTTACAGTAGACCTACGACAGGCCTGCCGGGGTTGCGGAATTGTTCGAAAGACTTACCGCGGCCTCGGAACACGAAGGGCAAATGATGGAACACGGATGGGTTTTAGTCAGTAAAAGTCTGACACACCGTCTTTGTCGCATACATCGGTAGTCTGATTCAGTACCTCACTAATTCAGTATCGTAAGAAGACACTTTCTAAATAGGTAAATTAAGATACCTTTCCGTTAAGCTGAATTCAGTCAAGTGGTATAACCTCTTTATTAAAAGAATCGCTGATAGCTGTGACGTAACGTAAGACGTTATTAATTGTCGTCTCTCCCCGCCACGTCAGCTACTCCGCATCGTGAGCGAAGATTCTGGAGGCTAAATAATGATGTGGCTTCAAAAGATATGTGTAGACGCATTTTAGAAGTTTACACGAAAAGGATAATGTATGTCATGATTTATGAGCTCCTTGTACCCAAAGTAGTGCTGAATCGCTTAATTACTGTCTCAGTTACTTAATAATAAGATAAAAGACCTGCTGAAATACGTGTAACCAGAGTAGGTATTCTTACGCTCGTCTAGCGTTCCAAATCTTTTTGAGGCGACATTAATAAGACCCGACGACGCCAACGCTACTAAATAATTTCTCTTTCTTTCATCTATGACATGAATCTTGGCAGCATATTTCAGCACAAAGATGAAATTTGAACATGCCCAAAATATTTCACAATTTTCATCGCGGGACCAATCTAGCTGGATCTACTCAAACGACTGTAGCTTAGCAAAAACTAGGACACACAATAATACTAGTTTCATAGTTCTGTTAAATACATGTAGTTAATTTGATGACGTACAATGTTGGCTGTTGGGTGCTTGGCGGGAGTTCCGTATCGAGTGCTGCAAGTTGCAGGTCGTTAGTAAAAAGTTTTAAGTATGTACGCTATGACTGTGTTATTGTCACTGTACCGTTAACGGTTACAAGTCGTGTGTGGTGCAAGCGAGAGAAGTAGGCGCTGATTGGTTGTTACATCGCTATTATTTCGATTAAAACCAATAATACCTAAAATAAAGATAAAGTATTTTGTAGCAGCGGGGAACCATGATGAAGTATCTTTGTTGAGAAGATTTTATGTTCGACAAGCTGATCCAGCAAACTTCGTACCGCCGTATTGGTTTTTATTTTCTCGCCTTTCAAACTTTCCCTGGATTATCAAAAATATAACAAAACAAAATTAGGCCAATTCGGTCCTGTTGCTCTGTATTTTTAGCGAGTCTTACGAACAGCAATTTATTTTTAACACACTTTTATTAGGTCGACCTGTATGTAATTAACTATGTAATGAAATCTAAGGTAACTAATTTAACCATCTTCCGAGGGTCGTAGCGTAATGAAAATTGGCAGCTGTATATAGTTCTGATGACAATACAATAACATGGTACTGTCGAACTGATCTGATCTGATACGAACTAGAACTTCATGATGGAAAATCGTATCATAGCTGTTTTGATTTCTTAGAAAAGTCTTGTAATGAACTTTGACCACAATTAGGTTTCAAGGTCTGATGATGAAGCCGGAAGATAGGCACTGGCATTCTATGATGGAATACCGTATCATAGTCATGTTTGCACTTGTGAGAAAAGCCACGTAATAAACTTTGACCACGATTAGGTTTTAAGGTCTGATGACGAAGCCGGAAGATAGGCACTGGCATTCCATGATGGAATACCGTATCAAAGTCGTGTTTGCACTTGTGAGAAAAGCCACGTAATGGACTTTGAACACGATCAGGTTTCAAGGTCAACACACCTAAAGAAAATCCGTTACCGGTTTTCTTAACGTTTTTGAATTACCGCGTAATCCATTTTTTTTATAGATGTCACTTTCAAATCCTCTGGAGTGATCGACTGTTTAATTGTTCACTACTCGTGGGAATGATATGGCAAAAACTACAAAAAAGAAAGAGCAACACAAAGAAAACAGGGACTACAAGAAAAAAGAAAAAGCGCGATCAATTTTTTTGTTTTTACGTGCATTTATAAAAGCGTGTTTTTATAGTGATTTTTAAACTGTTAATTTATTATATACAGATTGTTGATAGGCTTGCGTTTGAACACCATATCACCAGTTGGTAAGCGATGATGTAGTGGAATCTGAAGCACGCTCTCCTAGAAGTAACCTATTCACTCTAAACTTCAAGAGCCCCAGGTTATAGCTATCAGAAAAAAGCTATAGCCAGCACTCTAGTAAAATTGTCCTCAAAGTAAAAGTATTCCCAAAAAGTTTGCATACAGGTGGAATTTCCGCCATGTAATGTTGGCGCACCGCCGTTCCTCTTGTTCTTCGATGATGGAAAGAGCTTGATGGAATTAGTTTGTGCAATTTCATCGCCAATTTCGCCTGTTAACTGATAGAAAATGGATGGGCTTGCAACTTTTCACATAGATATACCGATAAGCGCAATAAGATCTCAGTCTCCGCTCGCCACTTCTCGTACCTCGCCCCATTCTATCGTATGAATTGAAAAGCATGTAGTTGAAAACTTGCACCAATAAATAACGGGCGCCGCGCCGCCCCGCGCCGCCGGCAAATCTTTAACACGTTACCTTTGGTATCATTATATACTTCTGTCGAACGTTCTGTGAAGTTAGTACAGTGAACGTGCACTACTTTAAGTAATGTACCTAAGTTGCAGTCTGAATAGACTTACCAATTCGATTGTGTATTTTGTAATGTACCTATCTATTGTACTCGATTGTTGGGTCTATCTATGGACTCCTCTACGAATCGTATTGATTATCCTGAATCCCCATTGTTACTAGCACGTATGTACCTATATGTCTTGTTCTTCGATACCGTACCCGAATCAATGACAATATAGGTATTGCTAAGCCTTCACTGTCTAATAAACCCGTTTAATGAAACCAGAATAGGCTGACGATTGACATGTTCACAGAGTATATATACCTACATACTTAGTTTTATCGCAGCTATAACAAATAGCATAAAGTTAAGTCGGTTTATACCTATTGCAGACAAAGTTTCATTTTTTTTTTGTACCACAGATTTCATAGTTTTAATTTTTAACCGTATGTACTTTATTTCATGTTAGGCTTACAAAGTAAGAAATCGACTTTCATACAAATAAAAAACTTAACTGATGAGAAAGCAAAGTATTTGAAACCCCAAGCTAACCTGTGTTTTAAGTAAACTTACTAAAAGGAAAACCACCAGCTTGTAGCTATGTCAGTATAGAAATAAAAAGCGGACAAGTCCGCTCGCCGCCCCCGACACTTGTTTATTTCCCCTGTCGGTCATACATACCGTTATCCATCTGTCCTGAGCCCGTTTGTCCGCTGTATCGATACGTCAAACATAAAGTTTATTTTGTATGTAAGCGCGTCTAAAGCGGCTTACACATAGTTGACAACGTTGAACGATATTGTGTGATGGGCCAGGTTTTGATAAATATTGCCGCAATCCTGTCTAGATACAATGATCTTTAAACAACTTACAGCTAGTTTAATCTAAAAGGAAGCTAAAAAACTTTTTACCAAAAATTAAACCGACTCCCAAAAAACACTGCAAAGTGAAAAATAACTTTAATTTCGGTAGTCGGTGTCTTTAGTTTTTAGCCGACTTCTAAAAAAGGAGGAGGTTCTCAATTCGGGTGTTTGTATTTTTTTTTTATGTTTGTCCGCGCATAACTCCATCGCTTGCCAACCGATTTGAAAAATTCTTATCTTGTTAGAAAGGGTATACTTTCCAAATGGTCCCATGAAAATTTTATCGAAATCGGACTGGCCGTTTCTGAAAAATCAACAAAAGTCTAAAAAATATTTACGTTGATGATCTTTTCGTTTACTCTGCATTGCGTTTTTTGTTCGCGCATAACTCCGTCATTTACGAACCGATTTGGAAAATTCACTGACCCACTAAAAAGCACGAAAATAAAAACTTTTTTGCAACAAATAAAACCGACTTCCATATCAAAACACTACAAAGCCAAAAATAATTTTAATTTCGGAAGGCGGTATGAAAAAAGAAGAAAATACAAAACCAATAACACCGACTACCGAAATTAAAATTATTTTTGGCTTTGTAGTGTTTTGATATGGAAGTCGGTTTTATTTTTTGCAAAAAAGTTTTGTATTTTCGTTTCTGGCACCGACTTCCGAAATTAAAGTTATTTTTTAATTACATTTATTTTTTATTTAAATAAAATTAAGGTTCAATTTTTTGGTAAAAAGTTTTTTTACACTCTTTTCAGTTGGTCGATTTTTAATTTACCTAGTTAAAAGAGCCTAAATGTCAACTACTTATAACCTTTTACAAAATATTGCTTTTCCCAATGCTGGGCCGTTAATTGTTGAGGAGTTCTCCTGGTACTTCACCATCAGCTCTACATCATCATATGCATTGTGACGAGCATAAAGTGCTTAACATCCATATTCAAGTAATCGAATCGCAATCCACTCAATACTTATTATTGAGTAGGTTCGGCGGCCATCTTTGATCTTCATCATCAGTTCCACTTCCTCAAATGGTACTTTTTGAGAGCAACTGCACAAGTTACTATAATAAATACTCAAAACGTCATAGGTGTTCCTATAATATTTGAAGAGTTCCCTTGATTTCTCCAGGATCCCATCATCAGATCCTGACGTTTATGAAAATGGGACCAATTTCGAAGTATCCCCTTTCAATCAAAAAAAGAATTTTCCAAATCGGTTCAGCCGTCTTCGAGTAATCGATGATCATACATAAAAAAAGAAAAAAATATATATATATACGCGTCGAATTGATAACCTCCTCTTTTTGTCGTCGGTTGAAAATGTAACCTGCTCGTAACTGTGTTCGCGTGGAAACTTCATGTCTCCCCGGAATTAAAATTGGCCAAATGCGAGTCAAGCGCGCCCATGAAGAGTTCCGTAGTAGCAAGCAAAGATTAGTGATAAAAACTTTTTACCAAAAAATTGAACCGACTCCCAAAAACACTGCAAAGTGAAAAATAACTGTAACTGACCAATTTCGAAGTATCCCCTTTCAATCAAAAAAAGAATTTTCCAAATCGGTTCAGCCGTCTTCGAGTAATCGGTGATCATACATAAAAAAAATATATATACATACGCGTCGAATTGATAACCTCCTCTTTTGGTCGTCGGTTGAAAAATAACTTTGTTTTTCATAGTGTTTGTATGAATGACAAAGTAATATTTGCGGTATTTTACTTTGGCAGTGTCTATCTTTCAAACGATTGACTTTGAGAAACAATAAAGAACTTCTATTTTATTTTTAAAGACCTATCTATAGACATTACTCCGTTTTAGTTCCATAGTCGACATAATACTAAAGTCGTCGAAAATCTATGGTAGGAGTTAGGACCGCTGTATCAGTGGCAGGCTTCATCGCCCAATGAACACACAGCTTTACGAATCCCTTAGGTGAATAATATGAGAAACGATATATTTCCCGACAATTTATGGCATTTCGGTCATGGCGTCGCGGAATGGTAAGGGATTTACTGGGGACTGATTCATGGAGCTGCCACGCTGTCTAGACATCTATATGTAGGTTATGTCGCAGAAATATATTGAATTGGATGCTTTTCCAACGTTTCTTTTGCCAAAAATGTTTCTAACCATTGATCTAGATTTTTGTAGCTGTTGATCTTGCTAGGTGATAGGTTTTGGCTACTTTTCAAATTGCAGCTATTCATTGAGTTGTGATATTTTCTGGAATGAAAAATGAATGCCAGTTTTTCGTAGATAATATTAAGTCCTAAGTTGAGTTACGCGATAACTGACAAATGCTAGCATAGCACTGTTTAAAACGGCCCACTGAAATCTTTGTGTTTCCTTCTTAAAAAGAGCACCCACAGACATAAACCTACACGGTTCACATAATATGGTTTGATCAGTAAGGACTTCAAAAGAGGTATGGTCTGAGTTTATTTCGGTTTATCTTCTCGGAGTAGTCAGCAATCAGTTTAGAAAACATTAGCCTAATATTAAAAAAAAATGACGCGTAAAAGTTATTTATAACCAATTTGCAGTACATTATTTGGTGCCATATACAACTCTAACCTACTCTTGAGGCAAAAAAATGTAAGATCTTCCATTCTTGTTGCAAACGGTCGTGCCGCCACGACACCGGAACGAATAAATCCGAGTGCTCGGCGCTGTATCCGTTGCTCTCCCGGCATGCCACCATCACCGCTACCGTTTCCGGTTCTCTCTGTAAGGTAATGAATTGCCTTTAGTACCCTCGCGACCTTTACAACTTATTATTTGCACATTTTAATTTGGTGGTAAATATATTCGTTAATTTGGAAAACCTTTTTGATTTATTTCACAACTACGATACAAAAATAAAAACAACGCAACCACGTACCTATAAATGTGAAATAATCTTGTCTATAGCTGATCAACCCAACCTGATGACCCAAGGGTTGACTGGTAGAGAATGCCTTGCCGCATTAAGTCCGCCCATGTAACACTTGTACATAAAGTTTAAATAAATAATAAAGAACATTTATTCTCTATAAATCTCAATGATAATAAAGACATTAAAACTTCAGGCTATTAAGCTTATGATAACTTATGATAATGCCCAATAAGGTATCATTTCTTATTCCGTTACTTACCCAAGCTATATACATTCGTAAAACATTCTCAAAATCATATTTGCATTCTTTCCCGGCAATCCTTTACACAAATACGGAGAGAGCATCTTCTGTCACTCCCTAGAGGGTAGAACAAGCGTTTTCCATTACCACAGATAACTAGGTGAAGCCTTTGCGACCAAGTTTTGAGGATATTGGAAACCAGTGCAATGGTACCGAGGAGATTTGTGTACGCTTCCAGTGAGCTACTTACAGTAGGCTTACAGTTCGGATATTACGGGATTTAATTTAAAGAAGTTGGTAAGAATTAGAACGCTGTTTTATGAATATTGTCATAAAATGTTTTGGTACGTGTTTGGCATTTTAGCTAATTAAATATTCGTGTATTGTCAAAGCGTAGCTGCCGATTATTCAATTTGAAAGTTATTGAATTTTAAGATCTCTCGCTGTACCAGCTTTGTAGATATTATTATTTATTGATCAAAATTAGAAGTATCAAGATAACATGTCTTGTTCGATTATAAATCACCACCGACTTGCAAATAACATTTTACCAGATTACATTAGGTTTTACCATTAATTTCGTGGGTTTCTTTTGTCTAGTTTGGTTTCTTTGTTTTTGCGTTACACTCATGAGCACACAATATGATGTCCTTTTGCATTTCGCGTGGACTTTATCACGATAAAAACATAATCTCCTTCGTTTGTAGTCAGTTAACCTTCCTCAAGCTTCAAGCTACTTCCATACCAAATTTTATCCAAATCCATCCAGTACTTTCGAAGATTAGCGCGTTAAAACAAACAAACAAACTTTTCCACTTTATAATATTAGTTTAGATTTCATCCAAATTTAAATAAAGCTGAACAAGATCACTATTATTTGAATTGAGAAGATCACTGGTGTATCGCAAAGTTGGAAATTCTGCATCAGATCTTCACCAAATATTAAAGACCCTCTCAAACCCTAAAATAATCATCAAATCATTTGACAATTTGCAAAGATATCGCAAAAATGTCAGTTAAATTGAGAACGTATAGAAGTCGGTTACAAAGCTGTTAATATGTTGTAGTCGGAGTCAAAAATGCTTCAGTTGTTATAAACTCTCACCCGACGAATCTAAGGGATAAGCATGAGTCTTAGTTTTTGGCTTAGCTACGACTAGTTGCTGGAATTTAAAAAATAGGGAGTATAAGGGAGTTACCGCGTAATTTTTACGCGTAACAATAGGGGTAAACACCTCTGTTAAAATTGCTGTCAATAATACCTACTCATACTTCTATAATAATGAAGTGAAAAGTCTTAAAAAAAATATATACTGTAGATCTTAATGTAAACTTTAAAGGAAAATTAGTTTGAACGAGATCGAGTCAGCAATTTTTGAGATATAACATATTTTATAAAACCGCAAATATAACTTTGTAATTCATACAAACACTATGAAAAACAAAGTTATTTGGCGTAGTTACTACGGAACCTTTCATGGGCGAGTATGACTCGCACTTGGCCTATTTTGTATAAACTATGGCTACCACCACTGACGACGGTTGCCACTTCCCATAAATAAGAAATAACAATTAAAATCTATAAAAAGCCCTACACTAGTTAAATATTATCTAAAATCTACATACACAAAACCAGCTAACCAAGTGAGTTATATGAGTAATGTCACAATTTCTTTATCATTTATTATTTACTAAACATACCGTTGTCAATACATAATACAACAACCAATAACAAGTCTGTGTTCGTAAACATATCTTTATTTACGAGCATCTGTACTGGAAGTCTTATTACTTATTTGTGAAACTAAGCCCTCGCTTCCTCATGTTACACACATAATATATTTTTCACAAAACGTTTGAAGATGCTTCCGACTTGTTGACGTCACGCATCAACGCAGTCATAAAAATGTGAAATTTACCGCCACCCAACATTACCGATGTATATCAAATTTGTGGGACAAGCGACATGCGATCAGCGATTCATAAAATTACCATTTACAATTCCCTTTGCTGATTAATGAATGCTTATTGTCTGAAAAGATGACAGAATACTTAATAAGTTGGATATCAATGAAACGAATAGCTTTTATTTTTAATCAGCGCTTACCTAATATTTATTCAATACAATAATATTGAAAAATATAAACAAGGCTCTTAAAATATTTATTTTTATCCGCCAATTGTAGATGTATTTTCAAAATTATTTTTGTTCGAATGCCTATAACTTCTAAGGTGATCCCATTGTCACCAAGTCAGAATCTGGTGATGCAATCCAAGGGAAATCGAGGAAAACCCTCAAATTATATAGGCACGATAATGTTTTTCATACACTTTTAACGCAATTCGGATATTTTTGCCTGGTCATATTCATCATCTCATGTTGCTAAACTGATGATGGAAAGTACATATAAGTCGAGATCTGATGTTGGGATCCTAGGAAAATTAAATGCAACCCTGAAATACTTTGGACACTTACAATGTTTTTCTCAGATACTTTCTAATTCAGATATTTGTGTTTGGTAGATATCGTCTCTCTGGTGCTGAGCTGATGATGGAAGTATCAACTGCTCAACGGTTCTAAACGAATTAGCAGCTTAATAATAATATCTGCCTGGTAACACACAAGTCAAATATGTGACAAAAAAATTAGCCAAGTGCAAGTCAGTCTCGCCCATGAAGGGTTCCGTAGTAACTACGCCAAATAACTTTGTTTTTCATAGTGTTTGTATGAATTACAAAGTTATATTTGCGGTTTTAGAAAATATGCTGTATCTCAAAAACTGCTGCCCCGATCTCGTTCAAACCAAACGTTCTCAACCAAACTCGTTCAATCGAAAGTTTTCATTAAGATCTACAACATATTTTTTTATTTTTTCACGCCATTATTATAGAAGTTAGAGGGGGCATTTTACCACTTTGGAAGCGTATATCTTTTAAACGATTAACTTAATGAAAAATTGTTTTTGAAAACTCAATGTCATTTTTAAAGACCTGTCTATAAATACCACACACGCATAGGTTTCATGAAATTTTTTTTTAGTTTCAGTTTCAGTTCCATGGAGCCCCCCTTTATTTCAAATTTTTTTTTTTTTTTTTTCTTAAAGTTGGAAAGCGGTTTACAGAAAACATCTACCTACCAAGTTTCACATGTATAGTCCTAATAGTTTCGTAATAAAATGGCTGTGACATACGGACGGACGGACAGACAGACAGACATGACGAAAGCCATTCGGCTACGGAACCCTAAAAACATAACTACTGACAGCTTTCAATTTAAAAAAAAGCACCTGCTTTTACGTAAATCAAAAGTTGTTGAGATACTTACTCTGAGATAATAAATAACATCGGATCTAATGGCTATTAATGCCGGTGTTCCTCAGGGGTCTGTTCTCTCTGCGACTCTATTTTTGCTTCATATCAACGACCTGCTTCAGTTGGGAGCTATTGGGTACGCGGATGACAGCACAGTCTCAGAGAGATACTTGTCCAGTGCTAGAGCTGGTAGGGACGAAATAGCCGCTCTTAGAAAGGCCATGGTAGAGCGAACGAATTTGACCTTAAATCTCGTTTCCCAATGGGGCGATGACAATCTGGTCAAATTCAACGCTTTAAAAACACAGGCTTGTCTTTTCTCCGCTAAAAGGAGCCAATTTGAATGGTCTCCTACTTTCAGAGGTGCTTCTGTACCTATTACCGACCGCCTGGAGCTCTTGGGCATGGAGTTGACGTCTGACCTCAACTTCGGCTCAACCATTGAGTCTAAAGCTCAGACTGCAGCCAAAAAGCTGGGCATCCTACAGAAAGTGAGGCGATACTTCACACCTGGACAGCTTTTAAATTTATATAAAGCACAGGTCCGTTCCTGTATGGAGTATTGCAGTCACTTGTGGGATGGCTCAGCCAAATACCAGCTAGCTGCACTTGACTCGATCGAACGCAGAGCCAAAAGGCTCATAGGTGACGAGGTTCTGGCAGGCAAGCTTCACAGCCTGGCTCACCGGCGAAACGTTGCTTGCCTGTCTATCTTCTACAGATTGTACTTCGGAGAGTGTGCGCAGGAGCTCCACGACCTGATCCCTTCATGCCCCTTTTACTACCGGTCTACCAGACGTACCGCAGGATACCATCCACACTTGGTCGATATACCGTCTTGTCGTACTAAGCGCTTTTCTTAAACATTCATTGTGCGCACAGCCAAGGTGTGGAACTCTCTGCCGGCTTCTGTGTTCCCTGCCACATATAACCCGTCAGCCTTTAAAGCAAGAGTGAATAGGCATTTTCTGGGCTCGCTCGTTCGATCGTAGACCTCATCTTACACTTACTATCAGGTGTGATCGAGGTCAAGAGCGGGCTCATTACGATATAAAAAAAAAAGTACTACCTGCCACGCTAACAAGTCGATAATAGTAAACCACCTAAAACCCCAAGACGTGCAGTCTTGGCTGGCCATGATCAACTTGCGTAGAACCCTGCTTACCCTGCATCCATTTATGGCACAAGATCAAAACCACATGCTGACGCACGCTCCCCGGGGACTGCGAAAACGAAAATTTTGCCGCCATTATATAAATAATATCGCCAGAGGCTAGCGGCACAAGTTATAAGCGATACGCGCCATTTAAGAATCGGTATAAAAAAAGTGGATTCTCGTAATTTTTAGAATATTGCTGAATAATAATAAATACTATTGATCTACAAAAATCACCCGTAACACTAATCAAATTGGAAAAGCTAGTAGCTAAATTATTATTTAAGTAAAGCTAAAGCCTAGGTCGGTCCGTGAATAGGTAATCAGCATAACTTACCAAGATTCCTCCGTGCATCGGAAGCACGTTGAGCCGTTGGGTCCGGCAGCCGGCTGTCATATGTACCTACCATCATTTTTGACAGTATTTCCAGGTAGCCGTAGTTTGCCAACATGTTACCAAGGGGTATCACGTTACCCGGTTACTGTGCTGTGGAGGTTAGACTGAAAGCCGACCCCGATATACGATTAGTTGAGAAAATGCTAAGCTGATGATGATGACCCATAACACTGAACAATTTATCGATTATCAACTATATTTTAAAATAAGTACTATTGTCAATGTCTATTTTTGGTGAGAAAGCAAATTATCTACATTGTAGATCGCTTTCCTCTTATAAGATGAGCCGTATTGAATCCCCCGAGCGAGTCAAGGCTGTATGTATCATCCGCTGAGTGCCGCCCCGGGCGCGACGATCAGCTCCAAGTTTTTGCCTTGCTTAGACCAAATGTGGCCAATATATATGTGTATTACACAAGGTCTTTCCGCGGCTTCATAGCTGTAGACATGAATTTAAATGAAAATATTTATTTCACACTGAGCACTCGTTTAAAAAATATAAATAATAAATGTACGCGCACAACTTCCGAACTTCTTAGTGTTTTTTATTGAAGGTGAAAAAAAAAATGAACTGAATAAATGGTGGTACGGTAATTCGGCCACATAAATAAATAACAAAAAAATATTGGTCTAGTATGTTTTTTTTTTCTGATAAGCAATTTGACAATAATTTAGAGATGCTAATCACGGCTATACCTTTGTTTGTAGCTATCATTGCATGGGTTCATAGTATAGTCATGCTCGATAGTTGTAAATGTAGCAAAGTTCAACGGAAAACACAGTAATAGGCTTACTAGTGATATTATTAGTATGTGCATTATACGTCATATATAGTGTAGGATGCACCAAACCGTAATTCTAGGTTCATTTTCGGCCTACGTACCACTTAAACACGTGCCTACAGAGTTTTGATTATGTCCCCCGGCAACACTAGAGATTCCATTCCATCTAACATAGTATCTACGTGCGTTTGCCAAATTTGCAATTTGGGCGAATTTTGCATACATTGATTTTCATATTAGCAACACGAATTGAGACGGGAGAATTGTGGCAGCAGATGTTTATTTGTTCGTAGAACCTGGTTTGGGTATTGTCATCGAAAATCATTCCGGGATCTACATGTTTATATCGAAGCCACATCTACATCTCTTGTGTTAGCTTAAATAATCAGGAATGTTTTAGAGCAGGCGTCGAAGAAATGGCTTCACCATTATTAGTCCATCCATCATCAGTCGGTCATTTGCTTAGTCACCTTTCAATCTTACCGGATGCTGCTTAGTACTAGTGTTGTACATAGATCGACTGCTTATCTGACCTTCAGAACCCTTTCTTCTGAACGAAAGTTGTCCGAGACACGGAGGAGTCTCGATATGTTAATATGATCACCCACCCACGAACCGAACTTGGCAAGCGTTGCTTAACTTTGAAAATCGACCGAACCGCTATTATTATTTACCCAGGAGCCCCTCATACCATTAACGATGATAGGACATAAATCGCTAGCGCTCATCATTTGCCCCATCACTTTATCGGGGGCGAGTTAAGGCTGTATCCATCACGCGTTGAGTGCTGCCCCCGGGGAGTCCGCCTTGCCGCCGATCCCGCTTTGATTCCCATCCCTACACCACGTGCGTTTGATTTGAGAAACGATGCGATATCGCGGGGTTTTGCATATGTTAGTACACCACTATAAGTGAATGTTTGGCGCGATCGTGATTCTGTGTTATTCAGGTCGGGTTTGTGAGATTTGTGCCAGCTGACGGTTTTAGCAGCAGTTTCGTGTTTGTTATAAATGTTGTGGGAATAAGGAAATATGTGACATTATTTATTTATGCTTTTACGCATATTGATGTTACCAAAAGTGGAAGCTATCTTACGATTTCTTTTATACATACTATATATTATAATATACATATAAATAAAATTGAAGTGTCTTGTCTGGGATTTTAAAATAACTGTGTTTTCTCAGGTGCTAATCTAGTTATTTACACGATACTAAAATACACACAAGTTTTTACAATATTTATCTGTCCGTTCGTCCATGCTTGTATCTGGATCGCCTGAACTGTTTTAATAAGACTTCCACTAGAAGACAGGTCATAGGTCAACATACAGGCTTCTTAAGAAAACCCTCCCACTCAAAATAAATCACTGTCACAGCTAGTTTATAATAAAAGCCAAGTTAAAGCTAACTTGCTAAGTGAGTTGACGACACAAAATCTGAAAACAAAATCATCTCAAATGCTAACATCACAGAACCCAATTAGGCAAGTTCATTTAATTACAATACAATGCATTAACTAATATAAACTTAGAAGTCATTAAAAGCGAGTCCACTGTAGTCCTATGAGACTTTTAATGAGAACAACGAAAGTGTGTGTAAGGTATGTATGTGTTTGCATATGAATGTGTAGGTACGATGTTAGTGTGTGTTTGTAAGTAACAAAGGACTGTATTTCTAGTTCAAATATAAATAAATATTTTGAGCTTTTTGGGCAGTACTAACCCTATTAGCGCAGGTACTTGCCTCTCGGACCGGTAGGAGCAGTGGCGTAGCGTGGGCTGATATAGACGTGGGTGAAGTCACATCAGCAAGGCCCTTATCTTTCTTTTCAGACTCACTCATGATAGTGAAAACATATAATGCTCGGTGGAAGAGTATTAAAAAGCATTTAGATTCGAATAAAGGTTTATTCTTAGCCATCTGTGGTAAAGTCTGCGGGTATCGTATTTAAAGGTGCCTTGCGAGGCCTTTTGATATGCGAGTCTGCGAGCGAGGGACATTGGATAGGAGTCCCACGCTGTAGTGATAATTGGGACATTTTGTAGTATTAAATGTAGCTCAGCGGTCATGAATGTTCACTTATTTAATCTACCAGCCTAAGGCAGTAGTCCAACTGCCGGCGGGTAAACGATTAACACTTGGTGATTTTCTCGCTCAAGAAACGCACAATGAAATATACATTCCGTGTAAACGAAAGAGATGCATAAATATATGAATAGTTGCTCTCTAATTGTTCATACTGCATACCGGTGACTACTCGCTTCACTCGTCTTGTCGTTGAGCGACTAGAGCTGTCAAAGATAATACTCGCTCAGCGATCACTTGGCGGTCAGAACTCACGCTGAGAGACCAACCAGATGATAGCTCGGCGACTAAACTATCGGAACACACTCGCTGCTCTCCAACTCGTTTCCAGATGCTAGCTCTACTCGCTACTCGTTCATCGTCGGCGGTGGGACTACTGCCTAAGGTAATTGCTGGAATCCTTCCAGATGCTAAATAATTAGAGGTAAATAGTTTGTTTCTTCATGTTTGTTAAAGATGAGAGCCAATTTGTAAAAATTCTAGCAAATATTATTATTGCAAGCAAGCTACCCGGGTGTGCCGTAAGTAGTAATAAAGTATGGCTACTGTAGGATAAGTGGAGGTGTGCGAATCAGCTACTGTTAAATTATAACTTATAATTTAACTTAGATAATATAAATTTTTGAAATAGTAGTGTTCGTTTGACCCTGCGTCTCCAATTATCTCAATGCCATATTCCTTTTAAATCGGGATAGCCGTGAAAGAAATAGACAGACAGAAAAACATTCGCATTTATATAATATTAGCATTACTAGCATTCGTATTTATTTTATTAGTGTGAATACTAGAACGGATTACCTTTAGCTTACACCTCTAATGAATACTATAGTGTCCAGTTCCGTAGATAACGAAAAACAGCGAACTGCTTGACGTAATCTAGTCTATGCAAATGAGCAGAATTGGTTCCTGTGGCTTCGTAACTATTTTCGTCTGTAATTACATGCCTATGGTACTCAGTATATCTTTCTTCACAATACACTATTTCGAGCATTATATACTGCACAATAACTATATCGAGTATTATAGAGTGCATTTAAACTAAAACTATATATTTTTAGTTTAAATGCACTCTAAAGTACGTATAAAAGCATATCAAGTTTTAAGTTTGAGTTGTAATGTGCGCAATTTATGGCGTTATTTACGATATTATATCGACGGTTGAAAGGCTAATTGATCTAAGCGACATTTTTTGCGATATTGAGTTATATACATATTCGGAATCAGCAAATTTTTCTCCATCGTTTGAGTCAGGTTTCAAATTTTTTTGAGTACTTTTTTGGCGCTTAGCACCCACTGCAAAACAGGGCTCATTTCTAAGCTTATTGATCTATACGACACAAAATTAGACATATTTGAGGACTCGATGACTTAAGCTATTTTGATTTTTCAAAATTTTATAACGTGTGTCGATTAAGGACGCATGTTCAAAATTGATAGGTATCAAATCGCATCACTACATAGACAAGGCTCAAACACACACAAACGTACGAATAGCTCCGCGAATTATGGGTACGTAAAGTCATTTTGATACTTTAGATTATTTAATTTTTTTTTAATGGCTTCATGGTTGCTTTTATTTTGTGTGCTGTTTGATGTCATGAAATTATTGGAGTGACTTGTAGGTACACTTCGATGACTGGTACTGGATCTCTTTGACAACAAGATGTAAATGTGCAGTTTTTTTTTTATTATGGTTTCGTAGCCGATTGGCAAAAAATAGAACCCTTATAGTTTCGTCATGTCTGTCTATCTGCCCGTCCGTCCGTAAGTCACAGCCATTTTATTCCGAAACAGTTATGACTACCTACATGTGAAACTTGGTAGGTAGATGTATTCTTTTCCGCCGAGTTGAACCGCTTTCCGATTGATAGACAAAAATATATAAATTTAAGGGGGGCTCCTCATACATGGAACTGAACCTAAAAATATTTTTAAGCTATTGCATAGCTTTTATCGCGGGCTTTGAGCGCGGCGACCGAATCAAGAAATTCCGTAACGAAAATAAAACCTAATACGGTCGAATATGGTCAGTTATTTCAATTCGGGTTACTAACGTTCTATTAGCGTGTTTAGTAAAGAATCGGATTGGTAACCGTCAGTATTTTGGATTAAACCCAGGGTCTCATCATATCTTTTTATGATTTCTTTTTTATTGAAAGTACTTTTATATTATACTTACTAGCTTCTGCCCGCGACTTCGTTCGCGTGGAAGGGGGTTCCCGCGTAAATCCCGAACTCGTAGGAATTTCGGGATAAAAACTATCCTACGTCCTTCCCAAAGTCCTAAACTATTCCCACGCCAAATTTCATCTAAATCGGTTCAGCGGTTTAGGCGTGAAAAGGTAACACACAGACAGACAGAGTTACTTTCACATTTATAATATTAGTATGGATTTAGATATTTTGTAAATATTTTGTTGAATAAAATAAGAAACATTTACATTTTATTATAGGAGAAAGAAAGTCTAAAATGTCAACGCCGCGAGAAATAGCTTAAAACTAAAAATGTGGTATAAGTGACCCGGTAACTTGAATTAATATCAAAGAAAAAAAATACTGCATAAATAAAAAAATATATAAATAATTATAATTGCATAAGTTGATAAAAAATGCTATGCAATAGCTTTACCGCGGCAGTCCCCGAGTGCCACACGGGTTTTTTTTTTTCATCAAACCTTTTCGTGTGTGGTATCCATAGACAGGTCTTTAAAAATTATATCGGTTCCTAAAACTACTTCTTCTTAAAGTCAATCGTTTAAAAGATATACGCTTCCAAAGTGGTAAAATGTGTCCCCCCTCTCTAACTTTTATAATAGAATAAAAAAAATATGCTGTAGGTTTTAATGAAAAATTTCATTAAAATGGTTTGAATGACATCGGGTCAGTAGTTTTTGAGATTTAGCACATTTTCTAAAACCGCAAATATAACTTTGTATTTCATACAAACACTATGAAAAACAAAGTTATTTGGCGTAGTTACTACGGAACCCTTCATGGACGAGTCTGACTCGCATTTGACCAATTTTTACGAATGAGCCCACTCTTGACCTCGTTCTCGCCTGATGGTAACCGATAGATGAGGTCTACAATGGAACGAGCGAGCTCAGAAGATACCTATTTACTTTTGCTTTAAAGACTCAAAGATGGCAGGGAAAACAGAAGCCGGCAGAGAATTCCACAGCTTGGCTGTGCGCACAATAAATGTGGAGGAGAAGCGCTTGACAAGACGGTATATCAACCAAGTTCGAGCTTGTATTGTTAGATACGATGAGATATTATAATTATACGAACTCAGTGGAGTGGCCTGCAGGAATACAGCAACCGCTCTTGAAGATCCTAGACGATAAGAATAGCTTACCAAGTTTGGGTCCATTCTGTTTGGTAGGTGTGTAATTTCGTGGTTTTCGGGGTCGCTAATAACGTATGGGGTTCAAAATCAAAGATTTCGCCAATTAAACTGTTCACCGTGTGTTTCATTTCCTTGGTATGATAGCATTAGCGATCTTGACAAAAGCTGGGTGGAACAATATTTTAATATTAAAAATCAATTTGAAAAATCATTTTTAAATATATGAGGAATGAGCTCGTAACTCCATATTTCTTACCCGTCTTGGGATAAATCAATTCTGGAAGAAGACAATTTTTGTAAAATCGAATTAAGTGGGTTTCCATTTTTTCCTTTCAGAATTAAAAGTCCTTTTCAATGATTTCAAACTTTAATTTACCAGTCTTGCCTAGTAATACGCAACTGCCCTTGAATTTGATAATACCATTTATGTTTTTTTTTAATAAAAATACCCAAATTGCTACAGGTATGCCTATAATATTTGAAGAGTTCCTGCGATTTCTCCAGGATTCCATCGTCAGATCCTGACTTCATGATAATGGAACGAACTAGAAAGTATACCTTTTCAAATAAAAAAAGAATTTTCCAAATAGGTCCAGTAGTCTTCGAGTAATCGGAGAACATACATAAAAAAAAACAGATTCCGAATAAGTGAGGACCTCCTCCATTTTTTGAAGTTGATTAAAAAGTGTTTCTGTCACAAACCAAACAGTAATACTATAAAATATATTGAAACATTAGTGGTTTCCAAATTGCTGCCACAAAAAGTATTACAAATCTGTTGGTCAGATCTTTCCGGACGCTCTTCGTGTGTACTGCGAGTATCGCGACTGCCTCCATAAATCCTGTGTAAAGAGGACCAGATCGTTTTGATGGTCGCAATAAAATGACACATATTTACAACTAGCTTTTGCCCGCGACTTCGACCGCGTGTATCTCGGAAAATATCCCATCAGTATATATGTGGAGAACATAGCGCCGTCCGATGTAACTGTACAAACTCAAATGACTACTATATATCATTGCCGTGTATTTGGTGAAAACCGTATCAAAATCTTATGTGCTTTTTATCGCGTTCAAACAGACAGACAGACGCGAGGTGGCGGGAGGTCTCTGTTTAGATAAAATTTATTATGGTAGTTACGATCTAATAACAAATATTTTTTGACCACATGTCCAAATACCGTCCCGTTATCCTACACCGGTTCCCGCTCGTGCACCTCCGCTGACCTTGATCACCGACTGGAGGAAAGTAAGTAAAAACAGTAATGAGTAAATGCAATTAAAGAAATTGGTCAGTTGCATTTTTGCGACACTTGCACTAAATATCTCATGGTGGCAGTTCTAATTTTGTGAAAAGTTTTAGTGATGGATTTTACTTCCGAAGGTATGTACTATATTATTTTCTTATTAGAATATTTTAATGTGTCATAAAATAGACTATCTGTGAATTCACAAAAAAGGCATGTTTTTCTTTGTTTTCGAACTTATCAGGCTTTTGGAGTATTAATGACAGCTGCAGAGGTTACTGCACGGTCAACTGGACATAAAAACGTTGCCAGAGTTATAAAGGACATTCGCGAGAATCCAGCTTCTGCAAGTACATGCATTAGCCTTCAACAACCAAGTGCTGTGCAAGTGATAGACTGCTAAGTAATGACGAGGCATTAGCGTATTATATTGATTCAAAATCAACAACTCACTCATATAAACAGACTAGAAAGTGGATTATGAAATTCGGGCATCACGTGTTTCCATCATATGATTGCATTGTTAAATCAAAAAAAGCATATTATCCTTCTGAGGAGCACATTGTTTTGACATAATCTCGAGCAGAAATTGAGCTACAAGCTATTTTGAATAAAACAGCAGAACGTTTAGTAGAAGCTCAGAGAGAAGTTGTCACAAGTGTGCTCCCCAATCTAATACCCAATTCATCGTTTATCACACAGCATCTCTTATAAGTAAATGGGGATGTGACGGAAGTTCCGGTCATAGTGCTTACAAACAAAGATTTGAAAACAGCGAAGGCACTGATGAGTTCCTTTTTGTTTATTCGTTGGTTCCTCTAAGGTTAATCGACGAGAGTAACAACATTATCTGGCAAAATCCTCGTCCATCATCGACGATGTTTTATCATCCAATTAAATTCATTTTTGCCAAAGAAACAACGGAATTGACAAAAATCGAAACAAATAAGGTTTTGGGATAAATAAACGACTACTTGGAGGCTACATCTTATGATCTTGGTGGTTCTGAAATTTCTGTTAAGCACAAGCTTCTGCTGACTATGACTGATGGAAAAGTGTGCAATGCTTTGACAGAGACACATTCATCGCAGAAATGCTATATTTGTGGGGCCACTCCCAGAATGATGAATCAAGATAATTTTGGCTTGGGTTTGTCAACATTACATGCTTGGATTCGTTCGTTTGAGTGCTTTTTACACATTAGTTATAAGTTAGATATTAAGAAATGGCAAGCTAGGTCTTCAGAGGAAAAATCAAGTGTAAAACAACGATCAGACGAAATCAAACAACGATTAAAGCATGAAACGGGATTAATTGTGGACAAGCCAAAGCCAGGATTTAGTTCCACAAATGATAGAAACAAAGCTCGACGTTTTTTCGGGAACCCCGAACTGAGTGCTCAGATCACAGGATTGGATGTTATAATCATCAAACACTTTGATGTATTGTTGAGGACATTGTCTTCTGGCTTCGAGATAAATCTTGTTGAATTCAAAAAGCCGAAGAAGAAACAGCAAGTGCTTCCCCTTGCTTCTCAATGGCGTCGCTCCAGATATTAATGGCATACGCTAGAAGATCCCCAGTTGACCGGTTTTTTGCGAAAACCGTATTGTCGGTCACTGAGGATATCGTTGGCTTCTAGGTATGCCAGGAGCTTACTATTAAGTACACGCTCCATACTCTTACAGAGTATGGACGTGACTGAAATAGGCCTGTAGTTGGCCGGGTCAGCACGACTGCCCTTTTTGGGTACAGGCTGAACATTAGCCAGCTTCCATGCTTTCAGCACCTTTCCAGTCATCTAGCGAAAGGCGAAACAGGCGTGTCAAGATTGGAGACAATTCAGGCGCACAAGTTCTATGAACAATTGCTGGTATCCCGTCGGGGCCACTAGCTTTGT
The DNA here is from genome assembly GCA_943138885.2 of Tholera decimalis. NCBI lineage: Eukaryota > Metazoa > Arthropoda > Insecta > Lepidoptera > Noctuidae > Tholera > Tholera decimalis. Next base: position 1,757,604 of record OW964550.2, read on the forward strand.
TCACGTCAAGATTACGCAGCACTCTACGGACGTCCTTCTGATGAATGCGAATGTCCAACATACACGTCTCGCATCCAATAGGAGCATCAGGAGGGTGAGCGCCACTACTATCCAGACGTGAAAACTCCGCAAAGAGCGCAAACTCCGCGGCAAACAAGTTTGCTGGTCTACACTACCGTGAGGGACGACAGAAGTTGAATTCGACCGACTTTGCCAGGGACCAAAACGCTTTGCTGCCAGCAGGATATGAAGCGAGTTTGTTCCCGATTCGGCTAACGTGGTCAAACCGAACCCTACGCAAAACCTTCTTGCTGGACTTGGCAGCCCTGTTGAAGGCTCTCTTCTTCTGATCCACGTCATTTGCTTTGCAGTTTCGAGCATCGACCCATGCTGAGTATGCCCCGTGTTTAAGCGCTTCAGCGCGATCACATTCGGCGCCAAATCAAGGTCGAGCTTTGCCGGACCAATGTGGAGTACTACATACCGTTCTCTGACCTAACAATTTAGGTCAGAGAACGGTATGTAGTACTCCATCCCCTGTCGCAAAACATCTACCACGGCGTTTGCGCACGACGATGAATCATTTGAAGAAAAGCAAGTAGGCTGCCAAGGATAACATGCAAAGAAAGATCGCATGCCATCCCAATCCGCTGACTTATATCGCCAAACCCGCCGAATGACTTTAAGGCTAAGATCGGGCGGAGAGGAGACGGGTACAGACTTCACCAGACAGTGGTCGGAACTACCAACGGTGAAGATATCGTTACCGAGTTGCGGTCTGGATCTGTAGTCAGTAGAAGGTCCAAGCAATTGGCTTTGTGTGACTCAACATCCGGCACCCTCGTTGCTCCCTGGACCAGCTGAGTGAGATTTAATGCAAGTGCAAGATTGTGCGTCTCTCGCCCAGCATGGTCCATGCACTGGTATGGGAAGAGCCACTCCTGGTGATGGGCATTAAAGTCCTCCAGTAACACGAACTGAGCTGCTGGGCCGCATCTGCCGCCTCACTGATGTATTGTGTGAGCCTGGTTCTCTCATGATCTCCGCTGTGCGAGCGGTAGACACAAGCATAGATAATTTTGTCTATGTCCGTGTCCACCAGAGCCCAAAGTGTAGAAAACCTGGAGTCCTCAAGGTTCCGGAGACGCCAATAGCAGATGTCGTCGCGGGCGTACATACATACCGCCGCACGTGGTTTAAAGTTGTGCTCCAAGGTAAACCCTGGGTATGAAAGATACGACACGTCTGATGGACATCAGATCTGCGTCTCCGAAAGAAACAGCAGAGCAGGTTTCAGTCTCGAGGTGGTGGTAGACTGCGACGAGATTTGAGTGCAGACCTCGGATATTACTGAGGTGCACTTTGAGAGAGAGGGAGTGCAGCCGCTGTTTAACTTTTTATTCCATTTCATGATTTAGAGAGTGAAGAGGAGAGAAGAAGGAAGTGAAGTGGGGCTTCACGCTGTTAACCTCCAGACCCACACTAGACGGATGGTATTGTTTGGGGAACTAGTCTGGAGACTGCGGGGACGCCCAAGCCCCCCCGGGAATGACCATCGGGCCCTCTCATCTGGTCGCCAACCAGCACGATGGTGCATTCCGGGATGTTTCGACAGTTGGTGGGGCAGCCTGTCATGTGTGGCTGGCACACTACTTGGGCCCCCAACTACCTGCGGTCGGCCAGCGGCGCACCGTGCCTCGGATCCGCTCCTCTCCGCGACTAGTCTCCCGATACGTCCGCACTAGTGCGAGCCAGATTGGTCTTTCAGCAGTGAAGCAACTACTTCGACCCAACTCCTTGATAGGCTATACAGGGTATCGTACCGGATAGTGTTGCCCAAACGAGAGTCGCGCAAGAGTCTTGCAATTAGCGATTATCTTATTGCTATTTATTAAACGGTAGTTGAGATCTCAGAACAATGTAACAGACTCTCTGTTACATTGTTCTGAGATCTCAACTACCGTTTAATAAATTGCAATAGGCAACACTAGTATCGGAACACAGCTAGGCCGTTTGGCGGTACGTCTTTGCCCTGTGGGTGGTCACAAGCCTGCAGTTTTAACCTGCCACCTGTTTGATGTCACCTGATTAGCACCACCCGAGGGCCACGTGTAGGGATTTGCAAACGGGTATCCTCTGACGGACACGGGTGACTCAGCCCCCAAAGCTGTCTGTCTGTCTGTCTGTCTGTCCGTCCGTATGTCACAGCTATTTTATTCCGAAACTATTAGGACTATACATGTGAAACTTGATAGGTAGATGTATTCTGTGAACCGCTTTCCGATTATAAGAAAAAACTTAAAAAATATTTAAAATAAAGGGGGGCTCCCACACATAGAACTAAAACTGAAAATATTTTTTTTTTCATGAAACCTATGCGTGTGTGGTATCTATAGACAGGTATTTAAAAATGACATTAAAGTTTCTAAAAGGATATTTTCATAAAGTAAATTGTTTAAAAGATGAACGCTTCCAAAGTGGAAAAATGTGTGTGTGTGTCCCCTCTAACTTCTATAATAAATAATGGAGTGAAAAATCTAAAAAATACATATATCTGTAGATCTTAGTATAAACTTTCAACCAAAATTAGTTTGAACGAGATCGGGTCAGCAATTTTTGATATACAGCATATTTTCTAAAACCGCAAATATAACTTTGTAATTCATACAACTACTATGAAAAACAAAGTTATTTGGCGTAGTTGTAAAAAATGTAAATAAGCTAGTTTTAAGAAATTTGCAAGTTATTTCTTTTGTCTATTAAATATACATATTATGTTATATTATTATAGTTACTTCGGAACCCTTCATGGGCGAGTCTGCCTTGCACTTGGCCAATTTTTTGGGGGGGAAAATCATCAAAATGACTCCTTTCGCTCTGGGTGTAGCGGAAAGTAGTGTCAGACGAATACTGAATAAAAACCCACTCTGTTCCTTCAGTTGCCCTTGTGATCCGGGGCTGCGGTGTCTATACATATATATGTCTGTAGATCTTAGTATAACCTTTCAACCAAAATTAGTTTGAACGAGATCGGGTCAGCAATTTGTGAGATACAGCATATTTTCTAAAACCGCAAATATAACTTTGTAATTCATACAAACACTATGAAAAACAAAGTTATTTGGCGTAGTTGCAAAAAATGTAAATAAGCTAGTTTTAAGAAATTTGTAAGTATTTTTTTGTCAAATAAATATACATATTACTTATATTATATCATTATAGTTACTTATTATATATATATATATATATATATATATATATATATATATATATATATATATATATAATGATATATATTGTAGTTTATTATATAAATATATAACAAAAAATATCATGAAAAAAATCATTTTAACTAAAAATAAGACAGATTTCCAAAAATAACAAGTTGGAAGTATTTTTTTTGTTTTTAGTGTTTTGGTTTGTCGACTAGTGCTTTACCTAGTTACAAAAGCCTAAATGTAAACTACTTATCACCATTTACAAAATATTGCTTTTCCTGATGCAGAGCCGTTCATTTTTGAGGAGTTCTTCAGGTACTTCACCATCAGCTCAACTTCACCATATACATTTTAACAAGTATAAAGTGATTAACAACCATATTCTAGTAATCGAATCGCAACCCATGAAATACTTATAATTGAGTAGTTCCGGTAGCCGTCTGTGGTCTTCATCATCAGTTCCACTTCACCGAATGGTATTTTCCGAGAGCAACTACACAAGTTACTTTAAAAAATAATAATATTTGATGAGTTCCCTCGATTTCGACAGGATTCCATCATCAGATCCTGACTTGATGACGATGGGACCACCTGGAAATATACCTACCAGGTGCCTTTCAAATAAAAAAATAATTTTTCAAATCGGTCTAGTTACGAGTAATCGGGGAACATACATTTAAAAAAAAACCGAGTCGTTTGCACCCATTAAAAAAATCGGTATCATCTTGGGTTTAGACATTTGTTCAAAAAAGATAACAATTATTTCCAAACAATAGATAAAAAACTTACTTTCTCAAGTTGCTCATATAAAATGCGTAAAGTATCGAAATAAGTATTGTGTAGTATTATGAATTATTTTGTGTTCGTACAGCGATCTATTTTTAGACAAATTTCTGTTGACAAGCGACATAGCGACCACTCACGAAGGCGGCTGACCGCGTATTAAAATTTCTTTACACTTTTCTGTCCAATAAATCTAAACAGTGACCAACGAAAATAACCCTTAATGCGACCAGTTAGGATTCATGCGCTGTAGCAAAATATGTGAAAAATTTAAAAGGGATTTTATTTTTTTGTGAAGCTATTTGTTACATTTTCGTTATTATTAATAGGCTCATTTTGAGGTAATTATATCTGCTAGCCTGTGGTATTTTTTAAGAATCAAAATATGTAAATGTTTAGCAGAAAAAGAATCCTAAACTTAACCCTTTTTCCTCAACTTTGTATGCAGAGGTTTTGAAAAATCGTGTTTACAATACTAAAAACCATATTTTTTGTATTTTAAACACGGCTGCTTTGGAGATAAAGAAGTAATCTATCTATTGCAACTGTTAGTTTTGTTTGAATTTCTTTATATTAGTCGGAAAAGGCACCCAAAAACAGCTTATTTACGTCAGATTCGAACTTACGTCCTTAAGGCATTTGGCTTTTTCGCCATGATTGTGATTTTGTCGTTTGGCCTATTTTGCAATAAACCAAAAAAAATAAGCAATGTCGTTTGGCCCATTTTGCATTCAACTATATTAAAAAACCGTGTTACTTGAACCATTTTGCATTAAGTTATATTAATTAACTATGTCTCTTGATCCATTAAGCGTCTATTAAGGATAATCAGTAATGTCACTTCGGCTATTTTGAGTAACACTAACTAATAACAATTCATTTGTTGTTTTATTTGGAAAGTGATACTAAAGTACAATGTATTCCGTGGTGATACTACTACCTTTTTTTCCAGGTGTGAAAATCATCGAATGACTTCTTCCGCTCTGGGTTAAGCGGAAGGCTGTGTCAGACTTCTACTGACTAAAAACCCACCTGTTCCTTCGGCTGCCCTAAAGTTCCGGGCCCGCGGTATCTCGATAGAACTTTCCCGCAAACCCCGGCAGGCAATGGCCTTATGAGGCCCCGTCACTGGCGTTGACACCTCTTTGAACACGACGTGCCACCGACCCGAGCCTGGTCCTTACCGGAAGGTGAGCGACTCTGCTCGCCGTCCGCAGGCCCGCGCCTACGTTGACCGGAAATCGGCTCGCGATCCCCGACGCCCGGGGCGTCTCCCACGGTGGCTGGGGTGAGAAGGAAGAGGGTTGCCTCTCCCTCACGCGTTCGGCCTCCTCCTTCGCTAGCATGACTGCTTCGCAGAAGGAGGCGACTGCATCCCATTCCCTCTCGCTCTGCACTATGGTCTGAACCAGAGCAGGGCGCGAGAGGTCTCCACCGCCGACCGCCTCTACGAGGACACGACGGTGCTCCACCCAAGCAGGGCACACTTCGACCGTATGCTCCACCGTGTCCTCCAGGTGGTCCTCACAATGACGACACCCGGGCGTATCCTCCCGCTGTATCCGAAACAAGTATCTCCCGAAACAGCCATGTCCGGTCAACACCCGCGTCAGGTGGAAGGGGAATTATAGCCGCGTTTGCGGCGTGCCCAGCCTTCGGTTGCAACAGCCGCTCTTTCCATGCTACCGTGAGATCGCACCGGGGCTCTATCCGCTGAGCCGCGACTTGCCGCGGTAGCGGAGTTTCACCCCGGCTTAGTACATGCACGCGCCAATCATGCACGTGCATGGGGGCTACCGCCTCCAGATCCCACGGCAGCAATCCAGCAAGGAGGTTCGTCGTCTCCCCAGAGATCGTGCGGTATCCCCGGATTATCCGGATAGCCATGACCCTCTGAGACGCGACCAGCTGGTGAGCTGGTCGCCGCAGCAGATTCAGCGAACACAGAGGGGCCCCATAAAGGGCCATAGACCGCACAATCCCCGCATATAGCCTTCGGCAGGAGGCGTTTGGCGTCCCTAGATTGGGTAAGAGCCGCTTGACTGCAGCCCCCGCCCGGTCCAGTCTTGGAGCCAAACGTTGGAAGTGTTCGACGAAGTTCCACCGGCTGTCGATGGCAAGTCCCAGGTACTTCTTTGTCGTCTCGACGCCGATGCGAACCCCTCCCACCGTTATTTGGGAACCCGAAGGTGGCGCGTTCCGACGGCCATGAAAACACATGGCCTCGGACTTGTGCAGAGCCACCTCGAGTCCCAGTTGTCAGATCCTTTCTACGACCGTCGCAACCCCTCGCATCGCCACTTCGGCCGCCGCCTGGTGCGACCTTCTATGCGCCAAGACCAGCGTGTCGTCAGTGTTGCAGACTACGCTGACTTCTGTAGGAAGGTTGGCGCGCAACACCCAGTCGTAACTGATTTTCCACAAGGGTGGCCCCAGAATCGATCCCTGTGGTACACCGTATGACATCTCTCGTTGGTTCCACTCTCCTTGGTGGCCAGAGTAATGACGGCCCTGTCCGTCAGGTAGGCCTCAACCACACGACAGAGGTAGGTTGGCATCCGGTGATACCGGAGTGCCTCCCGTATGCAACTCCAGGGCAGGGTGTTAAAGGCATTGGCGGTGTCTGTCGAGAGAGCCCTCACACGCATGATTGCATCCACCGTCGAGCGCTTTCTTGCGGAAACCAATTCGGCTATCCGCAAGATCCGGCCAACGAGGCGGTTTGCAATAACTGTTTCAAAGATTTTGCCCACTTCGTCGAGCAGCACAATAGGCAGATATGGCACCCCGGGCGCCCCGGTTTCTTGATTAGGACCAGTTTTCCCGTCTTCCAACGAAGCGGGAACTGGTCCCTCTCCAAATATGCGTTAAAGAACCCTAACCGTTGAGGCTCGAGAGGCTCCAAGGCCAGGACCCAGGCTTTGCCAGGGAAGCCGTCGGGTCCCGGGGCGGTATTTTTGGCATTCAGCCCGCGTACCGCCACTCTCAGGTCTACCTCGGTCACTTCTGAAGCGTTGCCATGCGAAGCCATGGTCGGGGGAGTATGCCCACCTCGCGAGGGGAACAGAGTGCTCACCACGTCCTCTACTAATTGGGGTCAGAGACTGTGTCAGCGGGGGAGCCCAGGTGCGGAGTTAGTCCCGCACCATTTTCTATGGACTTTCCCACGGGTCCCGATTAAGAGTCTTCAACATCTCCTTGCGCGCCAGATCTTTGGCCCGCCGGATTTCTTCTTTGAGGACGGTCTTCGCTGCTCTGTACTCCTTGTACAGCTCCGCCTCTCTGGCTTCCGTAATTGGTGATACTACTACCTAGGCTTAGAATGATAAACCACCTTATCTAATACCTTGTTCCAAAACATATTGCATCGACATCTTGAATGATACCTCTACACAAAACTATTTTGAATTATGATAGCCTAAGTATCAATATCTACTATAATCTAGTAAGGGTTCATTTTGTTTCATCCTGCAGTCCTTCTAATGGGCATCTGCATCAAACTACTTCACTCTGGTGCAACACCATCATGTTGCTTATGCTCATTGGGTATATTCAACTGTCAGTTGACTTGGCGCTAAATTCATTTTCTCTCGTTTTATTTTATTCTAGGTTGAAACTTGAGCTAATTTACTTTCAGCTATTTTATTTACGGTAGGCATTTGAACCATTTTGCCTTTCGCAAAAAATAACTAAATTTGATGCATTTTGGGCTAACCAACATAATTTTTCTAAAATAATACACAATTTTCAACAGTAATAACTTAAAAAGCTTCTTTACTTAATTAGAGATATACTGTGTTAAATAAATAAAAGTCTATCAAATGGTTGTTTTTTTATGAATTTTTTTTCAAAATAAATAACTTTGATCCGTCCTCCTGCAAGTTTTACAAAATGTCGCTTAGATCAATTAGCCTTTCAACCGTCGATATGTAGATAGTAATTGTTTTGTAGACTAGTGTCATCTTCTGAAGATTTGGTCAGATTAATACGGCAGATCAGAGTGAAAGGCAAAGACCTCCCTCGTGAATAAAGTAAGTTTACCCCGCTAAATTATATATAAAATGTTTTTGCAACATAATTATGTGAGCGCTTCGCCAGTAGGTTAAGTAATCAAAACTTTTTTTTTTCTCGAGATTGAAATCTTCGTGGATGTCTTACATACTCTTCAACATGGCCCACGCCTGGCGCAACAAGATACGTAGCGGTCTAGGTCTTAAGCAATGGTTCTGATTGATTATTAGGTATATTTATTTAGTAGCAGACATCTTATTTGCCCGCTCGTTCCATCGTAGACCTCATCTATCGCTTACCATCAGCGTGACGAGGTCCAGTTGTCAGATCCTTTCTACGACCGTCGCAACCCCTCGCATCGCCACTTCGGCCGCCGCCTGGTGCGACCTTCTATGCGCCAAGACCAGCGTGTCGTCAGTGTTGCAGACTACGCTGACTTCTGTAGGAAGGTTGGCGCGCAACACCCAGTCGTAACTGATTTTCCACAAGGGTGGCCCCAGAATCGATCCCTGTGGTACACCGTATGACATCTCTCGTTGGTTCCACTCTCCTTGGTGGCCAGAGTAATGACGGCCCTGTCCGTCAGGTAGGCCTCAACCACACGACAGAGGTAGGTTGGCATCCGGTGATACCGGAGTGCCTCCCGTATGCAACTCCAGGGCAGGGTGTTAAAGGCATTGGCGGTGTCTGTCGAGAGAGCCCTCACACGCATGATTGCATCCACCGTCGAGCGCTTTCTTGCGGAAACCAATTCGGCTATCCGCAAGATCCGGCCAACGAGGCGGTTTGCAATAACTGTTTCAAAGATTTTGCCCACTTCGTCGAGCAGCACAATAGGCAGATATGGCACCCCGGGCGCCCCGGTTTCTTGATTAGGACCAGTTTTCCCGTCTTCCAACGAAGCGGGAACTGGTCCCTCTCCAAATATGCGTTAAAGAACCCTAACCGTTGAGGCTCGAGAGGCTCCAAGGCCAGGACCCAGGCTTTGCCAGGGAAGCCGTCGGGTCCCGGGGCGGTATTTTTGGCATTCAGCCCGCGTACCGCCACTCTCAGGTCTACCTCGGTCACTTCTGAAGCGTTGCCATGCGAAGCCATGGTCGGGGGAGTATGCCCACCTCGCGAGGGGAACAGAGTGCTCACCACGTCCTCTACTAATTGGGGTCAGAGACTGTGTCAGCGGGGGAGCCCAGGTGCGGAGTTAGTCCCGCACCATTTTCTATGGACTTTCCCACGGGTCCCGATTAAGAGTCTTCAACATCTCCTTGCGCGCCAGATCTTTGGCCCGCCGGATTTCTTCTTTGAGGACGGTCTTCGCTGCTCTGTACTCCTTGTACAGCTCCGCCTCTCTGGCTTCCGTAATTGGTGATACTACTACCTAGGCTTAGAATGATAAACCACCTTATCTAATACCTTGTTCCAAAACATATTGCATCGACATCTTGAATGATACCTCTACACAAAACTATTTTGAATTATGATAGCCTAAGTATCAATATCTACTATAATCTAGTAAGGGTTCATTTTGTTTCATCCTGCAGTCCTTCTAATGGGCATCTGCATCAAACTACTTCACTCTGGTGCAACACCATCATGTTGCTTATGCTCATTGGGTATATTCAACTGTCAGTTGACTTGGCGCTAAATTCATTTTCTCTCGTTTTATTTTATTCTAGGTTGAAACTTGAGCTAATTTACTTTCAGCTATTTTATTTACGGTAGGCATTTGAACCATTTTGCCTTTCGCAAAAAATAACTAAATTTGATGCATTTTGGGCTAACCAACATAATTTTTCTAAAATAATACACAATTTTCAACAGTAATAACTTAAAAAGCTTCTTTACTTAATTAGAGATATACTGTGTTAAATAAATAAAAGTCTATCAAATGGTTGTTTTTTTATGAATTTTTTTTCAAAATAAATAACTTTGATCCGTCCTCCTGCAAGTTTTACAAAATGTCGCTTAGATCAATTAGCCTTTCAACCGTCGATATGTAGATAGTAATTGTTTTGTAGACTAGTGTCATCTTCTGAAGATTTGGTCAGATTAATACGGCAGATCAGAGTGAAAGGCAAAGACCTCCCTCGTGAATAAAGTAAGTTTACCCCGCTAAATTATATATAAAATGTTTTTGCAACATAATTATGTGAGCGCTTCGCCAGTAGGTTAAGTAATCAAAACTTTTTTTTTTCTCGAGATTGAAATCTTCGTGGATGTCTTACATACTCTTCAACATGGCCCACGCCTGGCGCAACAAGATACGTAGCGGTCTAGGTCTTAAGCAATGGTTCTGATTGATTATTAGGTATATTTATTTAGTAGCAGACATCTTATTTGCCCGCTCGTTCCATCGTAGACCTCATCTATCGCTTACCATCAGCGTGACGAGGTCCAGAGTAGGCACATCAGGAAATCATAAGTCATCAGGAAGTCAGCCAGGTAATCATAAGTCGTAACAAAAAAATAGTGTACGTGTAAGTAACGCACGATCAACATGTCGCCTCTTCCTCGGTGACCGCCCAAACCTAATTACGTGGGTCTAGAGACCGGCTATTGCGGCCAGCGACAAAAAGAAAGTCTCAATGCACGTTCTTCTTAATAAGAAATTTATTAGGTCCCAGAAAATACTCTGAATGGTCTGGAAGCAACTCATTACGGCCGCCGTTTCAGTTCAATTTGCTTTTAATGTACCTGTTATGAGAGCAGCTCATTTATTTTGTTTAATTTTAATTTTACAAAATAATAACGTTTTTGGGTTGCAGGTAGACTGACTTTAAGATGCTCCGTCTTAATGGAATGCCAAATTAATTTAACGGAAAATGTTTCCATATTATTGTTTCAAAAAACATAATATCTCTGCTTTTTTTTAAACCAACGTTTTTAAGAAATCCAACTAATCTTTTCATAAAATGTGTATATCCTGTTTTTTTTTTTTTATAATGAGGAAACCTATATTCGGATTTTGACACAGTAATCAGGGTCCAAAAAAGGCAACAGTAAACTGTTCAAGGGAATAAGTGATGACAAATGAATGATGATTGCCTTTATGGAGATTGAGCTTTACCTCAGGAGGCAAATTTCTTTTCAACTTTGCTTTGCCCTACACTAAAAATTCCGCCGATATGTTGATAGCATTTATACACACCTAGACCCGAAATAACATTTGTAGATATACAAACATTTATTCCGGAGCAAGAATTGGTAAGCGTGCTCCATTTTTGACCACATCATCACTTACCTTCAAGTGAGATTGTGGTCAAACACGAACTTTACCAAAAAAAGAATTTAGCAAAAAAATAGAACCGACTTCTATATCAAAACACTTCAAAGCCAAAAATAACTTTAATTTCGTTGGTGTTATTGGTTTTGGATTTTAAAGAAAATCCAAAACCAATAACACCGACTTACGAAAAGTTTTTCACACCGCCTTCCGAAATTAAAGTTGTTTTTGGCTTTGTAGTGTTTTGATATGGAAGTCGGTTCTATTTTCAGCTAAAAAATTTTTTTTCACGCTTTTTAGTGGGTTGGTTTGTAATTTATCTAGTTACAAAAGCCATAATGTCAACAACTTATCACCTTTTACAAAATATTGCTTTTCCCGATGCATAGCCGTTAATTTTTGAGGAGTTCTCCTGGTACTTGACCATCAGCTCTACATCACCATATGTATTGTGACGAGCATAAAGTGTTTAACATCCGTACTCAAGTAATCGAATCGCAATCTACGAAATACTTATTATTGAGGAGTTTCAGTGGCCATCTGTGGTCTTCATCATCAGTTCAACTTCCCCAAATGGTATTTTTCGGAAGCAACTGGTCAAAGTACTATAAGAAATACCCAAAACGCTATAGGTGTGCCTATAACATTTGAAGAGTTCCCTCGATTTCTCCAAGATCCCATCATCAGATCCTGATTTCGTAACAATGGGACCAACTAGAAAGTATATCATTTCAAATGCAAAAATAATTTTTCATATCGGTCCAGCCGTGTCCGAGTTATGAACTTTTTTTTATATTATTTATATAAAATAAAAAAAAGTTCAAGACGAATTGAGAACCTCCTCCTTTTTTTGAAGTAGGTTAATAAAAAAAGAATCGAATCCGCCACACGCAGCGCAGCAGTCCATCCCTCAACCACTGCGCCAACCGGGTCGTCGAATTAGATACGTCATCCATCTCTATTCTACATTCTACGTTCACAATCCATACATATTTTACCCGCAGATACCTACCACGAAACGCCTGCTAAACTTCTTTAATTAAATGTCAGACACACGGTTATACGATAAGTGTGTAGGGAGACAAGTAGGTACATACAATGTTTACAAAAGTACATGACAACAAGTATCGGTTACAGGACGTGACTGGAGGTCTACCTATGTCACAGCGCGGGAACTGAACCTGTCTTAATTGTACTGTTATCAAGATTGGGTATTGTACGAACAGGGTTCCTCATCTGTATTAAGGAGTCATGTTAGGAGATTAGACCTTTGTATGTAATTATATAGCCAAGCGTCAATTCTTATCTATTTTAGAAATGAAATTGTTACGTGTAATCAGAGTGGTTATTAACCATTCTATTTTATTTTATTCTATGCTATTCTATCAACGAAACGTCAAAAGTCCGCTCTCTGTCCCTGTCGACTGCTCGCGAATAATGGAGCGAAGTATTTTCGGATTCAGATCAAAGACCGAATTAGGAACAGTATACTTCGTTCTAAAACACAGTTCGCGGATATAGGAATTCCTGCTGCCAAGCTGAAGTGGAACTGGGCTGGCCACATCTGCCGCATGCCGCAGCAGAATTGGACAAAAGTAGCCACTGATTAGGCTCTGAGTAACAAAACGCCATGGTAGTTCCAGTGGAGATGGCGTGACCAGTTAGATTTCTACCTGAAGGTTTTGCCGGAGGGGCAGTGGACAAGAAGAATTGAAAAGAAATAAGAACCCTTTGCTCTACAGTGGGACACAATAGGATTATAATCTTACAGTAGGTACTTATATTATAAATGCGATAGTTTGTGAGGATGGACGGATGTTTGTTACACTTAATAAATAACACACAACCTTACACTTAATACAGCATGTACTATAAAAGTAACACCAACCTCTTCATAAGATCTTTAAAAATACAATAATAATACCTACACACATCACAGTAGTTCTTGAATTGTTGTTGTCTCTAACTTAAGACAATTGTCACTCTAGTACCAATGTAAGTCAGATTTCGTAATACGGAGTGCAGACGTGGTGACCTGAAACACAGGCCTCTGGCCTAGCTTAGCCACCAGTCCCCACAATATTTTCAGGTGGTACTGCTTTGCAATTAAAAATGTGGTGAAAATAAACGTTATTTATTATTAGTTCACGGAAATGGATCTGCATGATGTAGATTGTTGAAATCCTGGAATAAGACAGGCCACTTTTAATCCCGGAATTCCCACAGGATCGGGATTTAGGCGGATTTCGAAAGTACTGGGTGGATTTGGATGCAATTTGATATGGAAGTAGCTTGAAGCTTGAGGAAGGTAATAGGCGACTTTTTACGCGCCTGAAAAAAAGGAGAGTTATGTTTTTACCGTAATAGAATCCACGGGAGCGAAGCCCCGCGTGAGTACTAGCAATAAATAAATAATCAAAGTGGCAGTAGGTATTTTTAGATACGTTTTGCCAAACTCTTACCTCGTTTATTCAAAACCGATTACAATAAAAATGCTTTGAGCGGCGTGCTTACAAAAGCGCACGTAAATTCACCCACCCGCCGTTTTCTTTGTTTCATAACTCCTGAAACATATAAAATTACTTCAGACTTCCTTTTAAGAACACATTATTTAATCACGTTGAAGTAACTTCCTAAACAAAATGTTAATTTCAATGAACATTGAGTTTCTTTGATCAAAGTTTTGTTGTAGGGTGATCGGCAGATACTGAAAAGAACAAAATGAGCCGCTCCCGTTACAAAGTGGACTTCACAACTTTAGTAACTACACTGTTTCTATCGTATATTTTAACTGGCAATACTGTTTTGTTTGTGTCTGTTGAAGTTTTTTCTAGCTCCGAACTAGTTACGGTATTTTGATAGCAGTGCTTCTATAGTTTTTAACAAGTGGAAGTCTTGTTTGTACTCCTAAAGGTTGTTGACAAAGTGGAAACTTCATTTTATGAACTGAAGTGTTAATTATACAGGCTGTACATAATTCAAAATAATACCAAACTTTAGTTTTAATACTAAAGTTTTCCTTAATGATGATAACTGGGTAGACTTACAATGATAAGTGTACCCAGTCTACAGTTATTATAATTACCAATAGTGCAATTAGACCCAACAGTATGTATTTATGTATGAATACTAACTATTACCGTTACATTAACAATCTTAAGTAGTATCATCAGGATCAAGCATAACTTTGCCAATAGGTACAACACTAATCCCCACTTTGCCCAATTTATTTTTGCACCTAAACCAAAACTCAAGTCTCAAAAACAAAAGCTAAAAGCCAGACCAGAGCTGGAAGTAAATCCTTGTTGAAAACATTCCCCCGGTTTCTCTTTCTTCGTAGTAATGACCGAGACACGTGACGTTGCCTAGCAACGGACTCTGAGAAAAATAACGCATTAACGAGGAACTTTCTAACTTTGTAGGAAAATATGGTGTTTGAGATCGGAGTGGTAGGGGTTAGATTCCTTTTGAGTTAGTGCACTCTTTGGGGCGAGTCCTGCCCTACTGAACATGGGGATTGAATTTCTTGTTTTGTGTTGTTGTTTCGTCTTGATTTTCAGTTGTTTTGTTTTACTAATGAGGACGTGTAGTCAGTATTTTGGTAAGAATGGATTTTGTGATCCTTTTAGACTCTGCCTTCTTTGTGGGGGGAAAGTCATCAAATGCCTTTTCTCGCTCTGTGTGGAGAGGAAGAGAGTGTCATTTCTACTTACTAAACACTCACATATTTCTTCAGTTGCCCTTACTGGGGCCGCGGTATCTAGTTAGAATTTTCCGCAACCCCGGCAGGGCCTAAGCTTTGTCTGTCTTTATTTAGGTAGGTTTGAGTCAGTAAGTTATATACGGGTTTAGATAATTGATTGTCACCTGAAATTTATAACGCTATTTTTATTAGTCGGTATTTCAACGCAACAATTTTCAGTTCAATCTTAATGGCATTATTTGTTTAATGACTGCATGATCATGATCAATAATTAACTTAAATAAATTATGTAATTTTGTATTTACACGTCGAAATTAAAGATTTATTAATACGAGAACAGTTTTATACATTTTACCAACCTTCTGTTAGTACCTTACTTATGCAAATAAATGATTTTTGTTTTATACTAACTGAGCAATACTTTTTGTCCAAGTTTATCAAACAATAAATGACTACCTCATTGTTATTACTAAACGGACTTTATAAAATGTCTCTTTTTGAAGTTCTGAAGAAAAATGTATAAGAAAAATATAATGATTTACAAGCGCCATCAGGAAAAGTAAAGAAAAATCATCGTACACCAAAAAAAAACTCGAACAAATCTTCACAATCACCGTTACTTCATTGTACGCCAAATTAGAGTGCCTTTCGGAAGGCTACCAGCCGTTGCCTATATAAATTTAATGAGGACTTCCGGTTTCCTCTCCCGATGTGAGTACTCTCTGTACAAAAGTCTGTGGAGGAGGATGTGGGCCATTCATGCGGACGCTTTGTGAAGGGATGGGGTATCCAATGAGGACCTCCACTGCTCGACACTTTGCGCTGATTGAGACATGCGGACATTTAATGTGATTATTAGGCACTTTTCAGAAATTGGTACGTGTGTACAAGCCCTATAAGTGTTCCGTAGCGGCTTTTTGGAGAGAGACTCGAAGATGTCTTGTATGTGTATAATTAGTGTGCATATTTGCAGGCATGAGGGCGGTGCTACGTACTGCTTGCAAGATTGATTATCTTGTTCTTGGCAGAATTAACACCAGATATTTTTCTGAAGTATTAACATTTTTCAAATTATTATGAAACAAAACTTTTACTACTTTTTCTCGTGTTTATTTAGTCTAGAGTTGGTGAAACGTAATAAAATACCAATATAAAATGAAACACGGAAATCATCTAGAAACTCCTGTCTCATAAAACGTGATCCCCTAAAGGAAAATAGTAGTATATATAACATGACAAATAAGTAATGTAGAAAAGCCATAAACACTGTTAAGAAGGACACATAAACTTCCGTTACTATTATTACCTACTCGTAATGTCATGCTCTTAGCTACCTATTATTTTATTGTTATGACCGTCCTTTAACATCGTATCTTTATGAATCTGGGCGTGGTACTCAGTTAAACATCGAAATGATATACAGAATATATCGCAAAATCTGCTCCAGTTCTGCAATCTGTATTTCATCGTTATCGTCAGCATCTTCCTGCCCTTGTCCTAATTAATTGGGGTCATTCATTCACTCCTGACAGACGTCACAGCATTATTAAATACTCCTTTTTCTTTCATTTCACTCCTCACACTTTCCAAATTTTCTTTAGTCTTTCTCCACCTCTCCATGTGACAACATTCAACCTAAGTTCAATTTAATTCAGTTCTTTATTGCAAAACTGTTACTGTACGTCTAAAACCACTACCTCTCTTAAGAGAGACTGTAGAAGAAAATTGTTTCCTTAACCCTGTCGTCTTTCCAGGTGGTACCGCGAGTCCGGTGGGGGTGTTCTTCGCGAAATACGAGACGGTGAGGGTGGCGGACGCTACAGCCGCACACACGACGCGCTCGGCATCCGGCGCGCGGAGATAGCCGACGGAGGCCGATGGGCTTGCCGAGCGGCCAACGCTCACGGACATCTGACGCTGAGGCTGCATCTGGCGGTGAGGGCGCATCTCACAGCACATGCCCAGCCACATACACAGGTTAGTGATGTTTCTGTTGATCCCATTCTCTTTCCAAGACACTCGCCTAAGAAATAGCTCTTTCCGGCTTCCAGACTAACCGAATGCTCCAGAGTCTGAGCCCAGCCAACCCAGTAGCTGGGAACACGATACCTTTACACAAGAACAATGTCAGATTTTCTGGTGTCTGTCTACCCGTAACGACTGTCAAAGATGTATGAAATGACAGCTGGGACCTACGACTTGACATGCTTTCAGACGCACGGAGAAAATTCGATTTGTTCAGCTGTTTGATTTAAATTCAAGGTTTTTTTTTGTTTTTTAGTTATACCTAATATTATCTGTAGTATTGGCAATAGATAATTACTTTATATCTTTAATAATAACTGATATGCTATTTCTACTATTAAACTCTAGAATTTGCTACCCCTTGACATCAAGAAGGCTGAGTCAAAATTTTCTTTAAAGCGTAAAATTAAAAACCGCTACTTAAGGGGCTGTAATTCTTAGTTTGGTCTTCGTCATAATTATTATGAGTTCTCTTAATCAGAAAGATTATTATAAAGCACCGTATTTATGAGTTTATTATTTTAGCATATATATGTATTTTATGCGTATTATATATTTATTAGTATTAAATATATTATTTCATTCCATTTTCTCGTACACCCACTACAATGTGTTTTTTTAACCCAAAGGTTGTCTGGTAGAGAATGCCTTGCCGCATTAAGTCCACCCATGTAACACCATTTTACATTAAGTTTAAATAAATAGATATGCCACAACCGTTCATAATAAGGAAGACTGGTTTCTGCAGATATGTTCCTGTGACCTGTAGCAAAAATACAAATCAATATATCTAGATTCTAAGTATATGTGAATCAAAACGCTAATAAAGACGCTACACTAATGAGAATCTAACTTATCACGCCCTTTTGATCATCTCTACCAAGAACCCATTTCAGAAAATATGAAAACAAATTCCCTTACCTAACGACTTGATTTTTACTCAATAATAAATTGTGTCGGGAAATGTATTTGCTCTTTTTTGACGTGCTTCTATTTCGAATAATCTAATTGGCTGCATTTTATTTTCTCAACGTTTGAACTCGCGTTCCCGTAACGATGCTGAAATATCACCAATAAAATCGATACGTGGAGTCATATTTTTCATAGGAATGACGCATAAAGTTGTTTGAGGTACCAATATAGCTTTTTAGGGTTCCGTAGCCGAATGGCAAAAACGGAACCCTTATAGTTTCGTCATGCCTGTCTGTCCGTCCGCTCGTATGTCACAGCCATTTTATTGCGAAACTATTAAGACCATACATGTGAAACTTGGTAGGTATCGGAAATCGGAAAGCGGTTTACAGAATACATCTGTTTTATGTAAACCGCTTTCCGATTTTAAGAAAAAATATTTAAAATAAAGGGGAGCTCCCCATACATGGAACTGAAACTGAAAATAATTTTCTTTCATCAAACTTATGCATGTGTGTATCTATAGACAGTCTTTAAAATGACATTGAGGTTTCTAAAACCACTTTTTCATAAAGTTAATCGTTTAAAAGATATACGCTTCCAAAGTGGTAAAATGTGTGTCCCCCTCTAACTTCTATAATAATGGTGAGAAAAATTAAAAAAATGTGCTGTAAATCTTAACGTAAACTTTCAACCAAAATTGGTTTGAACGAGATCGAGTCAGCAGTTATAGAGAGATACAGCATATTTTCTAAAACCGCAAATATAACTTTGTATTTCATACAAACACTATGAAAAACAAAGTTATTTGGCGTAGTTACTACGGAACCCTTCATGGGCGAGTCTGACTCGAACTTGGCCAATTTTTAATTAATTTAAAGAGAAAGTGAATACCAAAAAGATTGCATTAGTGCACTGGGTGCGTTTAATGGCTTTGTGTGGCAGCAGGCGATGCGGTTAGTATAGTTATCATGTAAATACTTATTATATTCTTGGCATTTTAGAGATAGCTTTTACAATACATCGGGAACCCTCCCATATATAGTGGCTAAAAAGGAGAATCTGGTCTGTCGTAGTATAATTACCATAGGAAAAGAGTAACTTCACTAAAAAAAGTTCCTTTACTAAAAAAAGTTTTTTGTTTATAAAGTACCATTACTAGGTTAATTAAGCTAGGATTCGTATACATAGGTTGCGGGAATGTTCTAACGAGATACCGCGGCCCCGTACAACAAGGGCAACTTAAGGAACAGGTTGGGCTTTTAATCAGTAAAAGTCTGACACTCCCTTCCGCTCCACAGCGGGAGGAGTCATATGATGATTTCGATACGTATACATTTGTTAACCTAATAAGTTAGACCTCTTTGTAATACACAAACGTATTCAATATGCAGCCAACAACACGCCTTCTCGTAATGAAGAAAAATGATAAGATAACTCGGACATTCAGCCAAACCCTGCGACAGTTTATAAATGAAACAGCCGACGCTAAATTAGACGCATTAATCTTAATTTAACTCCTAAAAACATAATCGAGTAACAGTGTAGCGCACCTGACAAGAAAAATGGAAACATTTCTTTACTTTTCTTTCTGACAGACAGGCAAAAGAATTTCCCATAAGTGGCCAAGTGCGAGTCAAACTCGCTCATGAAGGGTTCCGTAGTAGGAAGTATAGATTTGCGAAAAATAACTTTCTTTTTAATAGCAATACCTACTATAAATGACAAAGTTATATTTGCAGTCTTAGAAAATGTACTGTCTCCAAAGCCGTTGACCGTATTTCATTCAAACCAATTTTCATTGAAAGTAGAAAATCTAGTAAAAGATCTACAGCATTATTTTTTTATTTTTTATTTTCTTATTTCTTCATTTAATCATTCTTAATTCTCTTATTTTAAATGTTAGAGGGTTTGATGATTTTTTTTTAGTTTCAGTTCCATGTATGGAGAGTTATGTTTTTCTTTAAAAATCGTAAAGAGATTCTCAAAACTCTGTAGAAATACCTAATAGTTTCGGAATAAAGTAGTTGTGACATAATTATGGACTCACAGACAGACAGACATGACGAATCCATACTTGTTCCATTTTTTGTCATTCGGAAACGGAATCCTAAAAATCCTCAAAGATTTCAAAACTCTATGCAATCGGCCATTTTTCTTGTAATATGCACGACGACTTCATTCAACAACCAACAGTAAATGTAAGGTACTGGAATCTTTATGTGCTTCAGAAACAGAAATGGTTTCTACACGGTTAATTTAGATGGCTTATGCAAAAAGCACTACCGAAGCAATCGGGTTAACTAAACATGAAATCATCAAAATTGATGACTAAAGTAAATGCTACTTTTTAAATTAACTTAACTTTTTTAAATTTCTTTTTATAATTACTACTGAATTTAGCTAATCTGCGAGTCAGATAAGAACATTATTTGTAAAGATATAAGTATGCCTGGTCCATGTTGAGAGGTTGGGTGATAGTATCTCGACTATGGACCGTTCCCTTAGATACAATACAATTGGAAAGCGCCATCCAATCCCGAATCGGTGTAACATCGTTACGCCTCCGATCTAATTCAATAAAACCACCTTCTTTCTTCAACAGCTCCACTATTTGCAGACCTTTGTAAATATTGTAGTTGGAAGTGCGGACCTAAACTGCCTCCCAAGATTAACCTCGCTTATCCAATTAAATATTAAGGCTATTTCAACACGAAATCCGAGTTTTTAAAGCCGAGTATTTCGTGTTTTTGCGGAAGACTTGTTTGCTTTTTTCGAACATGGAGCTGCGATACGTGATGCGTATAACGAAAGACTGTCTTTTTTATTTGTCACGACATGTTGCCGATGAGAAAATAACACGGGGATCAAAAAATTCGTGTGAAGGCAGACGGGCTGAATACTGATGGAAATTCGGAAATTGTGACACCTGTGTGTTTAATCACGGAATGTTGATTCGGATTTCATTAAAACGAAATAGAACGCGATTCACATCCCAAAAAGTTAACCGACGTGGGTAAACGAAGACAGCTACTGAAAACACGAGATAGTGTAGCCCTATATTATCTTTGTCCAGAAATTAACTCATAACTAATTATCCTATATAAAGGTAGGTTACCTATTCAAATATTTTAATTTTTAGGGATTACTGCCGACGCCGCTTTGTATTTACGCTGAAAAGCTACAGACCTACATGAGCTTACTTCTAAAATAATCAACATACCATGACAACCACGTGCCTGCCTAGACTAACTACGTATTTCGGATGTTTCAGTGCTAAAGAAAGTTAGTTGACAAACGTATAAGTGCCATAGTATACGTAACATGTAGGTAAACTGATTATTATTTATTCTAAGAGGTCATAAATCTAGTTGCTATAATTGATACGAGCCTAAAAGTACAATTAATTTGAGCCAAAAAAATATAAAATTCACTGGACATGCTTGACAGTAGAATGGGATAGACATTTTCGTATTCTTTTTTATATTCGCAGAGCTCAAATTAAGCAATAATGAAGTGCCATGTAGCTGAGTGTCCAGCGCTCTTGTATCTAAGCTTCTTCCTTGATTGTTTTAGATGGGTCGGATAAGGCCAACGTCACAGACCCGAAATTTATAACCACAAACCCTTTTAAGAGCCTCAAATTGCAAATGGGATTATTTTAACTGTCCCAAGATTCTCACCTCCATTTGTAAAAGAAAATCTTTTTTATATTCTAGAAATGTTATTTTTTAGTATGCTCGTGTTCGCTGTGGGCGGTATAAACTTGGCTCTCGACAATTTTGTTTGGATGCGGAGTAGATATTTAGGCTAAAATGTAGAAAATAGCGGCCGCCGGTGGCTTTATGTGCCGTTCGAGATAAAATCTTAGGTCAGAGCTAGCGTGTCTTTGGAGGAGCTTCCTGTTTTTAACGCATGTAAAAGTTTTAAGAAGTAATTTGGCAGCATGTTTTAGTAGTAAATGGGTGGTAAAGTTTTTACTGAAGTACTGTGAGGTCTGCTTTATTACACAACCCTCTAGAAATAACGGTTAAATTTTTTAAAGTACCTAGGTACATTTTGTATCGACGGGCGCATCGTATTCCACGAGCGCCTCAAAGAGCAGTCAGCAGCATTGACGGGCCTGATGTTGCCTTACGGGGTTGCGGGAATGTTTTAATGAGATACCACGGCCCCGAACCCCAAGATCAACTGTTACTCAATCAATCAATCATTTATTTGCACGAATGTAGGTACAATAAAAATACAGTAGTCAGAAATGAGCCATGTACATTCTGCCTTGAGACAGGCACGCAAAATTTTATACAATTAGTATAAACCAGGTATAATACAAAAATGTCAACCTTGTAATAATAATGAATACAATTATAATCTAGAAAAATATTGCTGCATGTCAAATTATGATGTCACAGTTAATTAACATTATTAAAATTTAAATTAAATGAATGTTTTACATCTATTTAAAATGTCAGACAAAAAGAGTACATTTATGTATGTCAAAATTAACTTAGTTACAATTATATTAAAGGAACAGGGTGTGTTTTTAGAAAGTAGAAGTCGTAACACTCCTTTCCTCTCCATTCAAAATGGGAGGTGTCATTTGATGATATTCAAAAAGGTACATTTTGTATAAACAACTACACGCAATAATATGAATCACAGGTGATGTCCATTACAATGATAACTTGCTTTGGCACATGAACAGCTATCGAAGTGGAAAATCGGTGTGCAATCAGTAAACGTTCTCGTAATTCTGCGAAATGATCACTGGAATGTACGAAATCGCAGCTCGTATCGCCGTATCGATGTCACCCACATTATTCCGACGCTGGTGCTTCTATTGATTTCACTAACAATTCTGTTATAATACCATGTTATGGCCTATTGAATTTGTTTGTTCTGTGTTATGCAGTTTTAGAGGCTATTTGTATTGTTGCTGAAAGTTTTGTTCCGATGTTTTAGCATACATTCAAGTGAGTAGTATTAATATTTAGCTATGTTAAACTTAATGCATAATATTTATCGTACATATAAGCTGCATCCAGAGGCATTACAAAAGTAAATGATACGCATTTAATGTTATTTCCAGATCACAATTCCAAATGATAACAAAAGTTTAATTTATTAAGTAGCCATGAATTATTCAAAACTGGCCCAATAAACAGAACAATAAAATTCAATTATAATTAATCAAGTATTGCAATCAATTTGGAAGTCAATGTGGTGTTTTATCAGCAAAATAAACAGCAATCACCAGCAACTGTAGTAAAAACCCGGATATTTCGGACATTTCATTATAGCTAAGTTATAAAAGGCAGGATATTTGCGACGTAAAATAAAATAAATGCGTACCGATACATAGCCGCAAACATTACGCGCGAAATTATAGATAGGGTTGACTCATGGGAGATAAAAATATGAATATTTTCCAGCGCCAGCGTGTTTGAAACTTGTTTGAACGTTTTCTGTTCACGCTTGTTTAGTACTCACTGGTGCTAATTGAAATAACCTAGGGAATAAAAATATGTTACTAACGAAATATTTCTAGAATACTCACAGAGATCAGCAGTAAAGCGAAGCGACGATAAAAACCTTTCATTTGATGAAGAGAAATGTAGTAGGTAAAGTTACTAGCTACCACAAAATTGTATAACGCTTCGTGGTAACGTTCTGAGGGTCTGTGTCAAAAAAAGCAAAAAATATTTATATACTTAAATTTTCATAAGGATAAAATATACCGACAAGCTCCTTGATTTATTATAGCATAAATATAGGTAAAAGGGTACTTTATCTTTGTCATACTTAGTAGAATAACGTTTTGGTCGGCCCACGGCTGAGCGATACGCTGGTCATAAATTATAATAAAAAAAACTTACGATTACATAGACTGACAACAAAAACACTTCAATGTCGCCCTTTTCTCATAATGTATTCAAAATTTTGGAATGTATAACAGAGGGAAGATTACTAGCAATGTGAGTAGAATTCACATTACTAGAAATCTTTTTAACACTTCCAACTATGCTAAGTAGGAATCTGTGTCTGGAATCGGAGTCTGTGTTTACCGATAGCTATAACCTGGGCTCTTTAAGTCAATAGTGATTAGGTTACTTCTAGGTAAGCGTGCTCCATCTTCGACCACATCATCACTTACCATCAGGTGAGATCACGGAATAGATGAATAAGATTGGAATGGTAATGTGGGCGTGGCGAGTGCGCCACATTTATGATACGAAAATCATAGCTCGACCGATTAATTCATTCACTGCATTTACTGCGCTTCGGAATACTTCGGAACACAGAGCTCTACTTTAAGATGCCATGTTGTGCAATTATAACCTGTAAAACAAAAAGTTAGACCGCAAGTATAGAGCGAGGAGGTATATCTTTCCATCGGTAAGTCAAAAATAACATTTAATTACAATTTTATTTGTAAAAAAACAAAAAATGTCTGATCACTATGAAATTCCGAACATTAACAACATTATTGCAACAAGTTACAAAAAATATACATTGCCCGATGTGTACTTGCTTAATCAACGCAATGACCAAGTCCGCTTACAATGTACTGCATGCGTTGCGTCCTCCACACTTCAACCATTGACGTTTCATCCTTTGCCCTGATTGGCCGTGATGCACGGGTCATGTTTATCGACAGTGAGTTACAATCAGCAGCAAGCTCTTGATTTAAGTGTGTGTAATTTATTTGTGTGTATAATTCGCATACGTAACGGGCCTCTTGCTTGTAGTGGAGCTAAATAGTGGGAGACGAGCGGCAACACGCGTTCTCATACAAATCAGTAACTATTTCCTTTCTAACCTCTTTTATCTGTTCTGTGGGTGTGATGGTGGTCAAACGCGAGCCTATTATCAATAATTAAAAAAAGGGTAGTGTCTGGAATGGGTGGGGTTCGCACCCACAACCTCTCGATCACACAACATCTTATCCATTAGGGTATTGCCGCTTCTAAAAAAACTTATGATAAGCATCATGGCTGCTTTATGAATCTGAACAGAAAAACCTAAAAGATCATTTCCCATTTCATTTTGCGTGCCATCCTTATTTACAGATCGGCGTATGTAACAAAATTATTGATATTCGTACGCGTATATATTCAGTTTAATTAAACGGGTCGTCGTAAAAGCAAATAGTGTCGTTTATTAGCAAATAAACGTTCTCTTCCGTTATGAGCGAGGCCGTACTTATTTGCTTGATTTAGATTCGCAATAAGAGGAAAAAAATGCCAAGAATCTTGCTTGAATAACTTCATAAGTCGAATAAAGGAAATTGGCCCGTATATCTAATTCAACTACTCGATAATGTAGGTCTTATTATACACAGCTTTATTGCTATTGATACCAAATCATATTTTTATGGCTTATCCCGCTCTTGATTTCGATTACGCTTGATAGGAAGCAATTGATGAGGCCAACAATAGAACGAAAGAGCACTGAAGGTCTTGCTTTCACTTGCGTGGGAACACAGAAGCCAGCAGAGATTTGTACACCTTGGCTGTGCACACAATAAGTGGAGAAGAGAACGTAATGCGGATGGCTCCCCGCAGTAGACCGGTTTCGGTTTCCAGTAGACCGGTAGTGAAATGGAGGGATCAGGTCGTAGAACTCCTGAGAACACTATATCTTTTTTGAAAAGATATTATGGACGTATCTTAACTATTCTCAAGTCAAATGAAGCAATTGGCTACTGATAAATATTGGCGATTACTTGATACAAGAAGTACTACATTACTTGATTGGAGCTACTACTGCAAGATGTATTAGCTGACCGAGAGTCCGTACTCTTACAAAAACAAACTACTCTGTTTTACACAAACAAAAACTTGATTTAAATGTTATTCAATGGAATTTTACCGAAAGCGAGTAGAATACAGTTAGGTGACTAATACTTGTGTGAAGCCAACAAGGTCTAATAGTTTTTCTTTTAACTTCGTTATATGTGACGTTTGAATTCCTACCTACAACCACGCGAGTCGTAACGAAAATTATCATAAAAAAGCTTAATATTTCGGAAACAGATTACTGAATCGAAAATTGATTGAGGCATAGTCCCATTATGGATGACCTATCCAACGATAGCCCACACTGTGCGATAAACGAGGTAACATCCCCCTCTTCCTCTGTACCTAAAATAAATGATTTACATGATTTTATTTTACCACTTTGTCGGCGTGATTAATAGCTATGCCAAATTTAAACGTTTTAGTACCAATAGTTTCTGAGCTAAGCCCCGGACTGACGAACGGACGGGCGAACAGACAAACGGACAGGCGAATATGCAAGTATGCAAGCAAAAACCAACTACTTTTTAGGCAGACTTAACACTAGAAATATTTTTTGTTATATATGTAACAGAATAAACACAATTCCTGAAAGTAGTTGGTTCAAAATCGGCTTCTGAATCGATTTACGTCATAAAAAATAGGTGTTAAATTTTGATGGAAAATCTTTGTTGTAATTAATACAATCCTTAATTTAAGGAAATGAGCTCGTGTGCGTGTCGGCCGCTAACATTGCATGAGTGTGTGCGTCTGCGTACGGATATTGTATGACGCACATACGTTTTACGTTTAGTAAGGATACCTATTTTATAAAGAAAATGTCTAGGTTTGGTTTCAATTTATTTAGTTACGGATGTTGTTTTAGACGTATAATTTAATAAAATTGGGGTATCTGAGGTATTGCGCTAAATCTGTTACACCTTGTATCAGACAGAAATAAAGATCCTACTAAACTCCTTGGTCAGGTGGTAAACAGCGGTGGAACAGCAGTTATCAACTGCACTTGGGGCGGTTGGCCAGCCCCTCGGCTGGAATGGCTGCACAACGGGGTGCTGGTGGGCGCCGGCGTGGCGGGCGGCAGGCTCCGCGTACAGGCCGGCGGGGAGCAGTTGGTCATCAGCTCGGTGCAGCGCGCGGACAAGGGGGTGTACCAGTGCATGGCGCGGAATGAGCGGGACTCGGCGCAGGCCAGCGCGGAGCTCAGGTTAGGAGGTGAGTCTACAACTTGACTTACTCAATGACATGACGACTGATGGTGAAGAAAGATGGCGATATTTTATGAGCTACCCAACTTAAATTGAGATGCAAGAGACGATTGTACGGTTTTGAAATTGCATATTTGTAAAAAACAACACTACATAATGGATGCTGGAGGATGGAAGGCGCCGCCGAGACCGGCCCAGGAAGAGGTGGCAAAACGATCTGGACGTATTCCACGAGGGCAGGGGAAAATAGCTTATGGAATGTTTAGCTTTGGGAGGCCTTTGCCCAACATTAGGACAGTGTAGGCTAATAAATAAAGCAATTCTCGGTAGTTAAAAAACTCCAATACGTGCTCTTAGGACAGTCAATTGTGTATTATAAAATGTTAAAAAAGCTTAAATAAAAAAGAGCTTTTTTCAAAACAAATTTTAAAAGTATGTCAATAAGGGCAAAACAAACTGGTAAAAAATTAATAATAATTTAAGATATTTACTTAGGTATTAGTGATAATGACGATTTAAGTACAAAAAGCTACCAACTTTTCCCAAAATTAGAATAGTATTCATTTTATTTTGAGATATTCTTTATGAAATATTTTTTTATTATTATATCTGAGGCTCAGGATAATCTTTGATTCATTACATTCGTTAAAAGTTCCTTATATCGATACAGACACGGCGCCTGAGCTCCAGTACACGTTCATAGAGCAGGTGCTACGTCCCGGCCAGGTGGTGACCCTCAAGTGTTCCGCCGCGGGCTCCCCTCCGCCACACTTCACCTGGATGCTGGACGGACAGCCCTTGAACACGATGGCTAGAGGACACAGGTCTGTAATCAACCATCACAAAATGAAACCGTGATTCTAACTTTATAATCTGCTTAGTCTTCTCACAACTAGTGCAGGAATATACCCCGATGCGTTAAAAACATCAATTATTAGACCACTGTTCAAAAAAGAAAATAAAGAGCTAATGGAGTATTATCGGCCCATTTCACTTATTCCCGTTATTTCAAAAATATTTGAAAAATATATATATAAGCAACTGTATAATTTCATTGAAAAACATAACATTTTGTGTGAAGAACAGAAAGGATTTCGACAAAATAGAACAATTAATATGGCCATATATGATTTTATATACAACGTAATACTAAATGTTGATAAACGTACACCTGTCTGCGGCATATTCTGCGATATGACGCAGGCATTCGATTATGTACACCATTCCACGCTCTTAAATAAACTAGAAGCATATGGCATAAGAGGCAATGTGCTTAATCTAATCGAATCGTATTTAAAAAAAAGAAAACAAATTACTGAAATCAATCAAATTAATACAGCAACCAAAAATGAAGAAGTATCGCGGTCTTCACAGAGAGATGTAATGTTTGGAGTACCACAGGGGAGCGTGCTGGGTCCTTTTTTATTTATATTGTATATTAATGACCAGCCTAAGTGCATTACACAACCATTGACTCTATTTGCTGATGACAGCACCGTGACAGTTCCTTTTAAAAATATAGCAACATATGAAAGTGATATTAATACAGCTGTAGAATTAGTTGTAAAGTGGCTAGATGAGAATAATTTAAAAATAAACTTGAGTGAAACAAAAATCGTACATTTCAGCCAACGGATTCCTGGTAAAAGACTTAACGTGCACTACAATAATAATGAAATAGAAGAAGTTGAAACTATAAAATTTCTGGGCCTTGAAATAGACAAACAATTAAACTGGAAAGCACACATCAATAAACTATGCAAGAAAATGAGTAAATCTGCTTATGCTTTACACATATTATCCTCAATCATTTATACAGATGCACTCATTACTGTTTATTACGGTATGGCAGAACCTCACATACGATACGGTATAATATTCTGGGGTTACTCAACCAAAAAAGAAACAGCTTTCAAAGCACAAAAAAGCTGTATTCGAGCGATGTTTAAGCTGAAAACTACCGATAGTTGCAAGCCGTTCTTTAAGCAGTACAAAATTTTAACATTACCATGTCTGTACATACTGGAAGTAGCTGAGTTTGTTAAGTCGAACCCAGATCGGTTTAGACGTCTTGCAGACGCATTTTCACGTAACAGACGTGACAATACCCAACTGTGCCTTCAGTCTGCAAAGACGACACTAATGCGCAAAAGTGTGTACTGCATGGCTCCGGTCATATATAATAAAATACCTAAGGCTTGGAAAGAGTTACCCTTAACATTATTTAAAAAAAACCTACGAAGCTTTTTAACTGATAAAGCATATTATAGCGTAACCGAGTTCTTAGCTGAAAAACACTTTTTAATCTTTAATTCCTATTTATTTAAGATTATTTTTTACTCAATAATTTCATTTTATTACGTAGATAAGCTTTATTTTATTTTAGTTTATAATTTTTGTCATTTTAATTGTAATTATTCAAGCACTTTTGTAATTTTTAAATAATAAGTTCCTTTATTATGTGTAAATTTTGCATGCCTACGGGTAAAATATGGCTGAACTTAATATTTCTATGTATAACACCGTGTACTGTACCCATTTTTGCAAAATAAAATATCTTTATCTTTATCTTATCTTTAACGTTCTATGTCGGGGACGGCTTCCAGTTGAACCAATACGACAATAACCTAATCGCGAAGATGTTGGTTTTATGATCGAGAGGTCGGGGTTTCAAACCCCATCCATTACATTATTGCTGTGAGCCCTCTCCAGACACAAGCATATTTAACTTAGTTGAAGGGGTTAACAAGGTTGCAACTCGTAGTAATGTGAATTCTACCGACATTGTATCAGATCTCTTAAAAAAAACCAGATGTAACTGGATACTAGTGTTTTACACCTATGATATAGGATCTGACCTCCACAACCACTGGGTTGTCCACCAAGGGGTATCGTGTTACCCAGATACTGATCTGGGTAACACGATACCCCTTGGTAAGATTGGTGTCAGATTTTCTGGCTTCTAACAACCCGTAACGACTCTTAAAAAATTAAAAATGATCAACGGCTTAAGAGATAGACGGGAGTGGCTTTAAATATTTGGCCACGAATTTCTCAATGATTCTAACTTACGAGACAATATTTGTAAAGCTGCACATAAATGAAGAATAATTCACAATTTATTTGATTCGTAATTTTTATAAATACTGTTGTGTTAGTAAAGTTAGTGGATTATTATACACAAACATTAGACTCGGTTACAGAAAAAATATATAAATCATTAATCATATGTTGTTAATAATGATTCACTAAAACAAGAGAAGAAAACACAAAATAAGGTCACAGAAATCAATTAATGGTGCTCTTAGGTGCCTTCATAATGTATAGCTCTCTACAGACATTTTTTGCAGGACAGTCTACATCAATTATAATATTAGTATGGATATGAATTACACAAAACAACGGTAATAAAAAGAAACGACTGCTGTTTACTCCTATAATATTTTGATTTATTAGCGCGCAGTTATATATTCCTTAGAGTTTCCTTTCATCAACTTTCTTATTAAGCTTAGCAAACTTCACTTATCATGTTCTTAGGTTTCTGTATGTAACATATTGCATCAATAGCTAACAAAATTGTGTGTGGCAGATACAGCGTGGAACAGTTTGCGACCAAAACCAACGACGTGGTGAGCTACCTGAACATCTCGGCCGTCAGGTCCGAGGACGGCGGCCTCTACACCTGCCGCGCCGCCAACTCGCTGGGGGAGGTCTCGCATACATCTAGACTCAATATTTATGGTAGGTGCCGCCGATACATACCATTAACTAGTCAAAACTTAAAATATTTTATTTCATTTAGGCTTACATGTACATTTATAAAACGTCTGAAGCTAGTGGTCTTTTCCTATAGAAAAGAACCTGCAAGTTACTCTATGGTTACTCTTTGCAAAACAACATTGATTTTCACAATGTATCGATAATACAAGTTAAACAGGTATGAGAGTACAGTATACACAATAGAAGAGTAACATAGTACGAAGTAGTTGTAAATAGAAAAACGAATCAAAGAGTTTACAATGTTCTTGCATTCACAAGGATAAAAGAAGTTTTATAAAATGTAAAAATAAATTTGACAAACGACAACATTAGATTTCTGTAATGAAGGATGGAACTAAAGCATTATAAAAAACAACAATTTAAACTGAAAACAAAATACACATGAAAGTGGAGTTAGCCTTGAACATCGACGACGAGTTGCAAGTCTATCGGTTTTATTATCAGTTACATTTCGCGGAATGTGCGATGGAATTACACAATCTAATTCCACCAAGCCCGTTCCATCATCGGACTACGAGACAAACGGCGATGCGCCATCGTTACATGGTGGACATCCCACACATACGCCCTAAACATTTTGGGAATACTTTCACAGTGCGTACGGCTAAGGAGTGGAATTCCCTGCCGGAGTCTGTATTTCCTGATAACTATAACCTGGGGGTCTTCAAGTCAAGAGTGAATAGGTTACTTTAGGCAAGCGTGCTCCATCTTCGACCACATCATCACTTACCATCAGGTGAGAATATGGTGGTCAAACGCGAACGTATTGACGATTAAAAAATTGACTTTAGACGAAATGGATATTATTAAGTCAGAGAAGGCAGTTTTATTAATTCATAATCAGCGCAAAACATTCCACTACCGGGACACAAACTTTCCCTCTATGAGAGGGTATAATAGGCTGTTATCAACTACATGAGTCCAGTGTGGGTTGGTGGATGTCAAATGTCTTCGGTCCTACTAAGACAAGCCGATTTCCTCACAATGTTTTCCTTTACCCTTTTAAAAGCAGTAATTATGATACACAAAGTAATGTGTCTCGTTATTCGTACCTGTAATCACTGGATCACCACTGGTTTCAATATCATTCTGCTCAGTTATCTACTTTAATAAAATAAATAAATATTTTTTTTTTTTCATTTATTTCAGGTCCAAGACCCATATAAAATAAAATAAAAATACACAAATTAAAACAATTGCTCGGCTTCCTAATTTAAAATACAAAGGGAGAAATTTACATACAAAAAGATTCAGATATATTAAAAGTCAATTAAGTTAATAATAATAAATAAAAAATAAAAAAAAAACATGTCAAATTATCAAATTAAATGTCAAATAATGTTTAAAATACTCTGTATATATTTCTGTAGACGTTCGAGCATTTTTTTAACACGCTTTTATTAGGTCGACCTGTATGTAACTAACTATGTAATGGAATACCTATCTTAGTAAGGTAAGGAATTTAACCATCTTCCAAGGGTCGTAGCGTAATGAAAATTGTCAGCTGTATGTAGTTCTGATGACAATACAATAATATGGTACTGTCGAACTGATCTGATGATGGAGCCGGAAGATATGAACTGGAACTTCATGATGGAAAATCGTATCATAGCTGTTTTGGTTTTCTTAGAAAATTCTTGTAATGAACTTTGACTACGATTAGGTTTCAAGGTCTGATGATGAAGCCGGAAAATAGGTACTGTCATTCCATGATGGAATATCGTATCATAGACGTGTTTACACTTGTGAGAAAGGCCACGTAATGGACTTTGAACACGATCAGGTTTAAAGGTTATATCAAACCTAAAGAAAATCCGTTATCGGTTTTCTTAACATTTTTTTTGTTTTTATGTGTATTTATAAAAGCGTGTTTTTCTAATGTTTTTTAAACTATTAGTTTATGAATAGTTGGAGCAGATTGCTTAGCGGTTGTATCATTGTTACATTTTACTTTTCTGTAAAATATTTGTGTTATTTCAGGTCCACCATACGTGAGGTCTATAGGACCAATCAGAGCGGTAGCAGGAAGGGAGTTAACTCTCTACTGTCCTTATTCTGGCTATCCAATCAGGTAAGAGATCTACTAACTACCTACTTCTTCTTATTAGCGAGTTGATGAGGACATGGAACATAATTCATGCACAAACTGATATTAGTTTGTTCAGAATTGTTTACTGAATGGTACTTTTTACCCCAGTATAATTAAATCTATGTAAATTACAATGACACTAACGCTGTACTGGTAAAACAAACCAAAATGGACTTTAACTCAAAGTAATAACTTTTTAAATACAGTTTTATGCAAATTCCGTCATTCAATTTATGTTAAAGAAAAATGAAACTTATTTGGAATTTTATTTTATTTATTTAACTATCAGATATCAAAATCCATAATGGTTAGTAACAATTGATACTTATAAACAATGTTAGTATATATAAAGAATGAACACGCCGCAATCGTGGCGATAAGTTTCTCCTCTTTGAGGAGTGGCTGGAGAGACGCCCCGGCCGGAGATCGGCTCGCGATCTCCGGCCACCTCCGGGCGGCCTTGCGGCCGGCGAGCAGGGGTCGCTCACCGTCCGGTAAGGACCAGGCCCGGGTCGGCGGCGCTGACTGTTCCACGCGCGCCTCAAAGAGCTGTCAGCACTAGTGACGGGGCCCTATAAGGCTATTGCCTGCCGGGGTTGCGGGAATGTTCTATCGAGATACCGCGGCCCCGTAACTTAAGGGCAGTTGAGGGAACAGGGTGGGTTTTTAGTCAGTAGAAGTCTGACACTCCCTTCCATTTTACCCAGAGCGGAAGAAGTCATTCGATGATTTTCACACCCAGGAAAAAAATCTGTAATGTGTTATGATTATAACATAATTTTGTAATTGGGGTGTTTATGGGTATGCGTAAATAACGTTTCATGTTGTGTATAATTTAGGCCCCAAAACCCAGCTATGCAAAATCGGCTCGCTGATGCAGACATGCGATTATCAAGAGTATAACATGCGGTGAAGATAGAAGGCGGGCCATTGTATAAGGGGTCACGCCGCGTATACAGTTTAGACTTGAGCCGTCTGTGTGTCTCCTTCTGTGGAGTTTATATTTCCTACAGCAGACTTGATTAAGTTTGCAGTCTGTTAAGGCATTTTCAAACCAGCAACGTGAACACGTACTCAGATGGAAGTCTCTGTCGGTTTGATGAAACTATTAGGTTGTCAGGTTGATTAAAAAAACCCCGTAAAATATCACACCTTGCTGTGAAGATGTTTTACTTCCACTTTACAAAGATTTAATTTCATTTGAATATATATACCTACTGTCGGATAAATGTAGATATTTGGCTAGTATAGACCGTAATTTTGGGACTAACCTGGTCTGACGAAGCAGTCTTCTTCAGGGGCCCCTGTCCTTCGATGATGAATGTAGTAATCCCGTAGGCTGGAGTCGATATACATCTGCTATTGTGCTGATCGATTGAAAATTGTGATGATTGGTTTTATAGGCTCAAGCTACCGGAGCGAGCTCTTAGCAAACGTGCGGGTTTCTCTTTTTCCGTTGAGAAGAAAGTATTGCAACACCTCAGCGTTCAGTGTTGCGCGCTTGCAAAAGCGTTTCGTTTTAGGCATGTCCCGTTTGGAGTATGCTAGTCGATTAAGTATTAATCGTTAAAAAAAGTATTAAAAGAAAAAATGCGTAATATTTGTGCGTACATATACAAAAGTACCGAACACCTACAATAATTATTCTAATCGTGCCTTCTCTTTCAGTTCAGTGAAGTGGGAGCGAGACGGCAGCCCAGTGGAATGGGACAGCAGTATAGACGGGGCTCTGAAAGTGTCTCGAGTAGAGCCCTCATACGCAGGAGCGTATACCTGTGCTGTGATGGGCCCGCATGGGGAGATAGCCAGGAGAGAGCTGCAGCTTGTAGTCAGCAGTAAGTTTGTTCAACACATGTTAACTATTTTTGCTGATACTGCTGATTAGGGATTTATAAACAAGACAAAAGTAAGGTTTAACTTGTATAATCACAAATACAGACAGTCAACTTTAACAACGCCAAACTAAGCACAACATAACCGTACGCGCCCAGACCGCATGCCAAAGAGGGACGGTGATTCCGCCATGTCGACCGGCGTAACCTCTTTGTTTCCCGCCACAGCACTACTCGCGATAGTTTCACTCGGTGTTGCGTTGACAACACCGAGTAAGGCTGTCGCGAGTTACTCACACAGCTATACAATAATATGTCTATGTTCTCTAAAGAAAGCGTGTGCGAAGTGAAGCGTCAATAGCCTAGTGGTTAAGGAGTCTGACTTGTGATCAGTAGTTCACGGGTTCGATTATATGATATCGAATTACTAACAAAAGGTTTGTCAAATACAAAAAAATCGTTTCTTATATTCATTCATTCATTTCATTTATTTCCAAGTAACAAAACTCAATTGGTTAGTAACAAAATTCCTTAATCCTATGTTAGTACTTAACTTAAATTACAAGGTTGGTTCGCGAATCGAAGCTACAAGCTCAACACCGACGTGGAGAGCTTGCAGCAGCGATTCACTCGCACACAGTCTCACCTGCTCGCCACACAACGAAGGATTATGTTGGGGCTGGCCCGCACCCGGCGCACCAGGGAAGCGCATCGTTTTCGCATCGTCGCATAGAAACAGTCAACGCGAGCTTCAGCAAACATCCCTGATGCGCTACAGAAGCGGGGCAGCCCCATCAACACCCGGAACGCATTATTATACTGAACGCGAAGGGCACTGTACGATTTACGAGTATATGCGCAGCCCACAGGCTGCACGTGTAGAAAGAACAGCAGAATGCACGGAATATGGTTATTTTTACACCAAGTGAGCAACGTACAAACCTGCGAGCT
The DNA here is from genome assembly GCA_943138885.2 of Tholera decimalis. Taxonomy (NCBI): domain Eukaryota; kingdom Metazoa; phylum Arthropoda; class Insecta; order Lepidoptera; family Noctuidae; genus Tholera; species Tholera decimalis. Next base: position 1,793,132 of record OW964550.2, read on the forward strand.
ATCATATTAGATCTAACCGACAATGCCCTTCGCTCCCTCTCAATGTCGTCATTGTCTTTGAGGTCAGCGGTCAAGAGATGTCCCAAGTATTTAAACTTTAACACTCTCCTGAGAGCTACTCCATACAACCTGACTGGTGGTACAGTTTCAGGGCTCCGACCACCGGCCTCAAACACCATGATCTCACTTTTTCCTATGTTGTATACCAATCCATGATGCTTAGCATAAGCTTCACAGATGGCAACCAACTTCCGAAGACCGCAGACCGAGGCGCTCAGCAGTGCCATGTCATCAGCGTAACTTATATTATGAAAGCACACCCCGTCAATATATGACCAAAAGATTTTAAGCTCTGAGTAGAGAGTTAATAAACAGCTATCGGAGCTCAGAACTTTCACCACGATGACTCAAAACTCAATTGACTCTTCATCTACGACCACATCATCGCTTACCACCAGATGCCTATCAACACACGCGAACCTACCAACAATAGAAGTAATACTTTGTAACTTTATTCCACAGATCCCCCCGAAATAGAGCCGTTCTCGTTCTCAGCGAACTTGCAAGAAGGCAAGCGCGCGCAGGTGAGCTGCAGCGTGACGTCGGGGGACATGCCGGTTCACTTCACGTGGCTCAAGGACAACGCGCCCATCCCCTCCAGCTTGCAGGTCACTGCACAACACTACCGTCATCAACAAAGCCAGGGGACATACCATGATGTGTTAAAACGACAGCCGTTTGAGCGAGAAAGGGGGATAAAGCTATGCACGCTATATAGTTCCATCACTTTTTCTCGCTTAGACAACTGACGTTTTAACACGTCATGGTACACCCTCTGGTATCTATAAGGTATCTCCAATCTCTAGAGCATTTTAACCTACAACCTACCAGTACCTTTTTCCGGGGGTTAGTCATCAAAATGACTCCTCCCGTTCTGGGTAGGGAATGTCAGACTTGTAGTGGCTAAAACCCATCGGCTTTCTTCAGTTGGCGTAACGTTTCGGGACCGCAGAACCTACCAATAGATGATTTTGCAAGCTGTGACATTGAGAGCGAATTACAATAATTAGTCAGGCTAGCAATTGAGATTGGAGAAACTTTATTGATATCGGCTGATAGTTTATTGAGATTAAAAGGTTGATTCTTGAAGTAATAATAATAATTATAATAGTATTAATTTTTACCAATATACTGCTCTCCCTACCAAGTATAACCCGTCAGCCTTTAACGCAAGAGTGAACTGGTATGTTCTGGGCTCGCTCGCCCCTTCGTAGACCTCATCTAGATCAGGCGTGATTGAGGTCAAGAGCGGGCTCTACCATTGTAGAAATGTTATTGACCTTGCAAGCCTTTAAAAAAATTAATCGCGTTCTAAAACCAGTCATCCTTCAAGAGTCAAACCTCCAAATCCGACTCCTCAATTCTATACGTACAGTAGCATATGTTGAAAGCTCGGCCCGGTACACAGGTGGAAGAGCGTGGTGCTGATTTTTTCAGCAACCTCGTCTTCAAAGAGGTGTCGGCCCGGCACAGCGGCTCGTACACTTGCGTGGCCTCCAATACCGCGGCCAAGGTTAACTATACCGCCGAACTGGTGGTCAAAGGTAACCGCCATGTCAATATGCACACAGCACCGAGCACTGTCATTATGTCTGTGTGCGGTGGGAGCGTGGGGAACCAGATTTTGTCTTTTAGTAGCACTTTGGTAAAGTTAAAAGTCGATCAGTCGCACCTTTTAGGAAGCATAGTTATAGAGCAGAAAGTAATTCAGACCTGATTAGCCCATATTTTCTGATAAAACTACAACAGTCGAAATCATACAATACAGGGTGGCAGGGACATCGACGCACGACGCACAAACGCTTACCATGGATTCTAGAAATTTTAACGTAGGGGGGTCCAAAATCATGTACTGAATCAATGGTAAGCGGTTGCGCGTCGATGTCCCTGCCACCCTGTATAAGTTTTTAAATCTACTTGAAAACTAACAAGTGTTTAACCATGTTTAATATACCGTTGTAACTTAAAACAGGATATTTACCATTAATACTTATTGTTTCAAGTGCCATGATCAGGGATGAAGTTATTGCGGGTGGATGTTTATAGGCGATCGTTGACCGATGTGTCCGCTATTAAACATACATCCGTCGGAAATAAGTCTACATGATAAATATCCTGTTTTAAGTTATTTCAGTTAGCATGGCCACCAGGAGGGAGATTCTATACAATATTAAATAAAAACAATATGATTTTCAATTAATTTAATACTGATCTAAATCATTTTTCTTATCATAAATCCTAAAAGCAGACATCTAAATACCTAATATTTAAAAAGGGCCTTAGTTTAAAATACACAGGTAAGAATTCTAGCATTCCCTTACCCATTATACTAGATTTTAGTCTTAAACATTGTAAGCACTTACGTTTTGAAAGCCATGTTAACGTAGCGAATAAACACTCGATCCGAAACTACGCTCCCACCGTCAAAGAGACTGATCACGCTTGCACAGAGCACCGAGTTGTCATTACTTTGTCTGTATCGTGTACGTATGCTGGTTTGTTTGCGGGATCACTTGCCACAATGTGTAGTACCCCTAATCCAAACAGCGTCAAAATTATGGCTTTATTCTTATTGCACCAGATTTATATATTTTGCAAATCTGCTCAAGAGAAAAACAACAGTTTTACACTCATCTATAAATCTTGTAATTTTGTATCTTGTGATTCGAATAAATGCCATCGAAAATTTATTCACTTATAAAAGCACTTGATTCACAGAGCACATTTACTTTCTACAGCAAATGTTTTTTATATTATAAATGTATAAATCCCTTAACATTTTTGTTTTGCACAGCGTTGGATTTCAGATGGCTTACGAAACTGGTAAATTTTATTTATAAGATTTTTGTTTTGGAATTTTGCGACCTGAAAAGAAACGATTATCAAAGTTAGATACACAACAGTTAAACTTATTACAGTTTTGCTATACTTTAATGTTTTAAAAAAATACTTCTTATTTACTTCTAAGTCTGTTTTCAATGTAATTTCCATACCTAACTTTAGAACTCTAAATACAGTTTTCTTTCGAAGAATGTTGCAGAATATTTTGGCACGGAAAAGTGCACTACTTGTCGAATAAAACCAGCTTAAAAATGCACAAACATTTGTATATTTTAAAAAGCGACATTAAAGTTCTTAGCTATAATAACATCATTAGCTTTTTATATTTATAACAATGCTTCGCTGCTGACGAGTAAGGTAAAAATACTATTATTATGGGTAATGTATGCAAAGAACTCATTAAGTCAAGAATGTTTTACATACTTAGTAACTCGCCGTAAGTAGTGTAATTAATCATAGCCAAGATATTTTAACTGCTGTGAATTTGCGTTTTGAATTAAGAGTTAAAGGAAACTTGACTTCCTTTCATGCTGCAGTGTCTCCAAAATGGGTGGTGGAACCTAAGGATGAGGCAGTGTTGGCTGGGGAACAGCTGGCCGTGCACTGTCAGACCACAGGCTCACCGACCCCACAGGTCACCTGGCTCAAACAAAGAGGTAGGGACACTTATTTATAATTTTAATTATTATGAACGATCCTTGTGCTCCTGGTTACTTAAAACAAAATTTTAAATTGTTGGGCAGTTCTCATGATCTTAACCTTCGCGCATCCAAAAACTTACTTCTTCACATTCCTTCTCACCGCACCGGGTTTCTATCTAATTCTTACGCTATTTCTACTATTAAACTCTGGAATTTGCTACCCTAGCGCAAAATTAAAAACCACTACTTAAGGGGCTGTTATTCTTAGTTTGGTCTTCGTCATAATTATTGTGAGCTCTCTTATTCAGAAAGAATATTATAAAGCACCGTATCTATTAGTTTGTCATTTTAGCATATATGTGTATTTTATTAGTATTATTATATATTAGTATTATATTTATTATTTCATTCCATTTTCTCGTACGCCTACCACAGTGTGTTTTTTTAACCCAAAGGTTGACTGGTAGAGAATGCCTTGCTGCATTAAGTCCGCCCATGTAACACCATTGTTCATAAAGTTTAAATAAATAAAAAATTAATCCTCCAGTTGATGATGTTCAACATGGCTTAAGATTGAATGTATTTTGCCAACTGCCTTAATGCCAAGTCATTTAGAAGTTATGGCCGGTATACAATAATACCTATACATACAATAAAGAATATAAAATAATAATAAAAATATTTATTCCACAAATAAAAATCAATGAACAAATTTTACCTAATTAAATTATTATAATAACAATATACAACAGCGAGGGCCTGGTACCTAAACTAAGCCGAGACCTGTATTTTAGGACACCACACACACTGTATACTACCTAACGTATAATGTTCTCACTGTTGGAACACAGGCCTTCCTCACTAGGAGAGGGAACAGGCCGATGAGGATAGATACAGGATAGATGGATATGGCATGTCCAAACAGTGGGAAGGTTACAGGCTGATATTTTGTGTCAAAATATTGAAAAAGTAGGACATCGTAAAGTCATAGCAATAATAAATCACATACTGTGTCTCTAATTGTAACGTGGTTGTAACTTGGCCAGGATTTATTGAAATGTTTACTGTTTTTTTTTTATCGTGGTAAAATTATCAAGTAAGTTCTCCCACCCCGGGCAGGGCCGGAGGGACTGTCAGACTTGTACTGACTAAAATCCACGGTGTTCCTTCAATAGCCCTTTACGGTCCGGGGTCACGGTAATGGGATAACTCCCACGACCCCGGCAGGCTTCGGCCCTCTGCAGGGGGGCCTCGTCATATTGCTGACGCTCTTTGAGGCACGCGTGGAACACGACGCGCCGTCGACCCGGGCATGGTCCATGGTCGGACAGCGAGTTGCCCTTTACTCGCTGTCCGCATGCCCGCGCCTACGGTGGCCGGAGATCGTCGGCCGACGTCCGACGCCGTGGGCGTCTACCACTGCGGCTGGGCTGGAGGGAGGACGCCATCCTCTCCTTCACGCGGCCCGCCTCCTCCTTTGGAAGCATGACTGCGTCGCAGAAGGAGGCGACCGCTTCCCACTCCCTCTCACCCCGCAGCAAGGCCTCGACCAATGCCGGGCGCGAGAGGTCTCCGCCTATTGATTTCTATGTTAAGGGCCTTCTTGAACTAAGCGTCAATAGCGCAATGGCTAAGGTGTCAGACTTGTGACCGAGAGGTCGCGGGTTCTAACCCCACCCATTACACTATTGCCGTGAGCCCACTCTAGTCCAGACACAAGAATATTTAGCTTAGTTGGAGAGATTAACAGGATTGCTAGTAATGTGAATTCTACCCACAGTGCTAGTAATCTTTATGTTAAAAAAAATTGTTTAAAGTACCTACAATTTATACACGACGTAACTCTGGACATTTTTTATAAAATTATCATCGTCTTATTTGAGTTAACTAAGACAACCCTGACACCCATAACATAAGTTGAAGCTTAGCTTGGGTGTCAATAGTTTACGTTATGAAATGTTTTGTTATTCCACATACTTAATGTAAATTGTAAACCTAGAAAAAATAACTATTTTACAATCTTATTAATTTAAACTCCTTTCCAGGCTCGTCAACAGACTACATTCCTCTAATAAACTTGGGTGGGAGATTTCAGTTCCTTTCAAACGGAACTCTGTGGATAGAGTCAGCACTTCCCTATGACGAGGGAAACTACATGTGCAAATCAGAGAATGGAGTCGGATCTCCGCTGACCAAAACTATTTTCGTATCTGTCAACGGTAAGTTTTACAATCTTAAATGTTTCTAGATTTTTATAAGTGATAATTTAAAATGTTTTACAAAGTTACAAATCCAAGACTACTGTTTAGTTTTTTAGTGCTTTTCTCAACTAAGTCGGAGTCGGTCTTCTAGTCTCACAGTTTGAAAAGGAACGACTGTCTGTCTGACCAGCGGGCCTAGACAAAATCCATTTTCTGTAAGCGTTAACGCCAACGGAAAAATTAAATTGTATGGAGTTGACATTTACTAACACGTGACAATCACGTGACATGTGGTTAGCAAATGTCAACTCCATACAATTTAATTTTTCCGTTGGCGTTAACGCTTACAGAAAATGGATTTTGTCTAGGCCCGCTTCACAACTCAGTGGTTGGGTAACACGATACTCCTTGGCTAGACTGGGCTTAGATTTTCTAGGTTGTGATTACTCGGAACACTCCACATACAAAGAGAGACTCCATCATTTTAAAATGTGCTCACTAGAACATCGCAGAGACGTTACGGACCAGATTTTGCTATACAAAATCGTGAATGGTTTGCTATATGTTCCTGACCTTTTTAGCGGAAATAAGGATTGCTGTACCTCGACAGATAGCTTTAACATCACATGACATCTACTCCAACTCTTTCCGTCAGTTTCGTTCGATACTTTTGACTAACTTTGAGTCCCAGGACTGATTAGAATAAGCAATTGTAGTAGGGGAGAGTGTGTATGAAAGAGCCAAGCTTTGAAAGAGCCGATGCGATTATCTCACACTTAACAAAATCCTACCATAATTATATTTTGCTCTTTATATAGCAACACTGGACAGCTGTCACCCACAGATATTTGATAGTTCTAGGAAATCAAATGGCGTCGTAGGACTGTATTGAAAATTTTGAAGCTAAAATGTAAGTATTTTTGGGTTTACTAAAGTTTTTTTGACAATAAGTGTAAAGTGTAGGTTGACAAAATGAATATGGAGTATTGTTATGCATATATTTGGCATTATATTACGCAAATATTATTGTTATGTTATCAAAGCAAATTAGCTGTAGTTTGAGGTTATATTTTTTAATACAAAATGTTTTGAAAGAGCCAATTGTCGAGTTCATGAAAGAGCCGGCTCTTTCATGGCACGAACATTGGCTCTTTCAATATGCTTTATATAAGCTTTTAGTTTAACATTGCCATCTTTGTGATACGTATTTAATACTCTTAATTTTTTAGACTACAAAACATGTCTTCGCGAGCAACAGCACCAAAAAAACGGCATAGGCCTACAACTGCAGCAATAGAAGAGGCTGTACAAGAAGTAATTGCGAAAAAACAATCAATAAATCAAACAGCAATATCATTTGGTATTTCAAGGGCCTATTTGGCGAAAATTGTTAAGAAGGCTAAGAATTCCCAGGACGAGTATGTACATCGCCCAAATATAGGTAACAAACGCATTTTTTCTCAAGTTCAAGAAGACTTATTGGTTTCATATTTAAAAACTGCATCTAAAATGTGCCACGGTTTGACGAAAAAACAAACTAGGGAATTAGCTTTCCAGTATGCAGAGGCAAATGCAATATGTCCAGAAAAATGGAATACTGACAAAATTGCATCTGTGGAATGGCTCCGAGGCTTCATGTCGAGACACAAAGATTTGTCAGTCAGAAAACCTGAGAGCACTTCATTGTCCAGGGCGACAAGTTTTAATAAGACGAATGTTGGCACATTCTTTGAGAAGCTGACCTCCCTTTATGAAAAGTTTAATTTCCCACCACACATGATCTTTAATACAGATGAAACAGGATGCAGCACAGTTTCAGCCCCTCCTAAAATCATCGCTGAAAAAGGCACGAAACAAATTGGGCAGGTTACTTCAGCCGAGCGTGGTACGCTCGTAACTACTCTGTATTTCATTAATGCTGCAGGTGGCACTATACCCCCTGTATTTATTTTTCCACGCGTGAATTATAAAGACCATATGTTAAATAATGGGCCTTCAGGAGCATTAGGTTTAGCCCATGTTTCAGGCTGGATGACTGAAAATAATTTTATAAAAGCTATGGAACATTTTGTGAGCCATGTTAAACCATCAGAAGACAATCCAGCATTGCTTTTATTGGATAACCACGCCTCCCATGTTAATCTCCGTGTGATAGAATTTGCCAGACAAAATTTTATAAAAATGCTGACTTTTCCACCGCACTGCAGCCATAGGCTACAACCTCTGGACGTCACGGTGTATGGGCCGTTCAAAACCAGATATCGAATATCTATGAATGAGTGGATGCTTTCGAACCCTGGTAAAACTGTTACCATCTACCAAGTTGCACAGTTTGCTAGAGATGCTTATTTGGCAGCTTTTAGTCTGCAAAATGTTACTCAAGGATTCATCAAAACTGGCATTTATCCTTTGAATTCTAACGTATTTTCCGATAATGACTTTCTTGCATCATACGTGACCGACAGACCTAATCCAGTACCTTTGGATGATTCTACGCCAGAAAACGTGAGACCAACAACACCAGAGTGCAGTACTTTTCATATTAGCACTTCAGAAGGTCCTAGAATTCCAAATGTCGGACCCATGCCCACAGATAGTTTGATTGAAAACATCCCATTGCCAGAAAGTTTACAGCCATCAACATCAGTACAACAAATTGCAAGTCCCGAAGTTTTAAGACCTTTCCCAAAATCAGGACCCAGAAAGAATTCTAAACCTAACAATCGTAAAATGACATCAGCTGTAATCACTGATACTCCTGAAAAAAACAAAATAGAAGAAAAAGAAAGTAAAAATAAATCTAGAAAAACTAAGGTTAAGACAATGACTACAATTAAAAATATCGGAAAATTGAATTCCAAAAAACAGGATGATTCCAGTGACACTAGCGCCAACATGTCTTTGCACGATGATACGTCATTAACAAGCTCAGATGATGAAATAAATTTATTAGAATTTAAAAAGCGGGATGTGAGCTTACAGCAGGATAAAAATTATTGTATTGTGTGTAATGGACATTATTTTAAGAGCAAAGAAGAATGGTACCAGTGCAAAGTATGTGGAGGATGGACACATGAGTCTTGTGGTAACAAAGGAGTGATTAATTTCTTCTGCCAAAATTGTTTTTAATTGTTATATCAGCGTTTCAATGTTATGTAAGACTGATGTTTATAAAAGTATTATTAATAATTAAGATTGTTATTGTAAAATGATTATTTGAGACTGATCACTGACTGATTTGATTTTTTAGTCTATTAAGAGATTTTAATTGTTTAAAAACTAGTTTGTTTTTACAAAGTGGAATCTGGCTCTTTCATAACACATGATAGCTCTTTCATTGACAGGTTGTTTTGAAAGAGCCGGTTTCCCTTTTTTTCTTAAGTAGCTATATTTCAGAGTACTTACATTGTTACCTATTTTTTTTAATTTGAGTACCTTTACTATTATACTGATTATTAAAAAAAAGCATTTTTATTTAAAAACAATCAGCCTAAAATGTCTTTTTTTTACACTATTTAAAACTGGCTCTTTCATAGACACTCTCCCCTACTCACTCGATCATTGTAGCTTTAATAATTTTATATTTTAATAATTGTATATTTTATAATTGTGTATTTTGGCGATATAATTGTTGTTTAATAATTGTTTTTGTAATTTTGATAACTTTAATGTAATTATTTTTTTACTTACCATTAATTTTGTTCTGACTTTTTTTATCGTATCTGGCAGTGCTGTGCACTTCTGTAAGAGACTTATTCACAATGTATAATAATCTATTCTTTTGTTTTTTTTTTTTTTAATGCTGTAGTGAATACGTCGTTGAAGTACCATAAATAAATAAATGACAGTCTGAACTACCACCTTAACCTGCTTTCTAAGGCACAGAAGAATTTCGATATGGTCACCCATATACGGACTGTCCTAGGCAAATCAAATCAAATTTATTTATTTGTTAACATAGGTAAAGCACATGTACAGGTGTTAATACAGTTTTACATTTATAATATTGTTCAAAGAATGTTTGTACTGCCTACGATAACGTAAACGTTGTTTAACCTTGAAGATTTACCTATTATTTAGCTACAAACTCTTCAAAACATTACTGTTACTAACATATTCTGACTATACTATAACAAGAAAAGACTGTTTACTGTGTCCTATTCCGCAGAGCCGGCTCGGTTCGAGCTGACGTCCCACAACATGTCGGCGCGGCGCGATGCGCCTGCGACCCTGGCGTGCGATGTACGCGGAGATAGCCCTATCCGGGTCACGTGGGCACATAATATGAACCACTTAGATCTTAATACTTATAGGTCAGTGTTATATAGCCACATCTTACTTCGTATCTTACTAATATTATAAATGCAAAAGTTCCTAAGAATTACTCTTTCACGCAAATACTACTGAAGGGATCTGAATGAAATTTGATAAATAGATTATTGACATCCTAAATCTGAATGAAATTTGATAAATAGATTATTGACATCCTAAATCTGAATGAAATTTGATAAATAGATTATTGACATCCTAAATCTGAATGAAATTTGGTGAGTAGATTGTTGATATACTGCAATAACACATTGGCTAAATTTTATCCCGAAATTCCCATGGGATCGGAATTTGCGCTGAAAAGCTAGTAGTATAAAGGCTTTTCATTTACTGTAAAGAAACTAGTCGCATATTTATATCTAAATTTTATTAAATCGTACTAATCTCGTCAATTTGCGATAATATCTATAATATAATATAATGATTCCTGAAATAAACTTAAAAAAAGGCCAAAACTAAACACAGGCTGAAATTACCATTATTCGATGTAGCCATCTGTAGCCGAACTAGGCAAAGCTTGTATTATATCTATCAGCGCCAAACTACTAGCTGTGCTCCACGGTTTCAGCCGCGTTATTTTGTGGAAAATAAAATTCATTAAAATCATTTAACCTATTTAGATTTCATATTCAAACTTTCACCCCCTATTCATTGACTGTTAATATCTAAGGTTTTTTTTACAGTAACATGTTTGACCCGGAATTTTTTAATTATTTTCATTCCATATTCATTTAAATTCGTGCTGTGATTTAGCCGCGAAAGCGTAACATTTTCGACTTTCGCATTTATAAGTTTAGTATGGATTCTCAATTTATTAATATACTATAAATTGTTTTTTACATCAAAAGTTATGGCTTTGTACTTTCCTGATACCCCTTGAACTTCTGTATCAATGTTATGTGATGTTTCCAGGTTAAGCATCTCAGAAGCAAAGACTGATAGTGGTTTAAGATCGCAGCTGTACATAAGCCGCGCGGACCGCCAGGACTCCGGCGTCTACAAGTGTCAGGCCGTCAACGCTTACGGCCACAGCGACCATTATATTTATCTTTCCGTCCAAGGTATGTTCAGTACAAAATCTAGTAAAAACTAAATTTCCAAGTGGTCGAGAGCATCCCCAGGTGTCAGGGATTGCCACTGGGCTTCTAGACACAAAGTTGGGAGAACTCATCGTAATTCCCTGCCGGAGTCTGTGTTTCCTGATAGCTATAACCTGGGTATTTTTATGTCAATAGTGAATACGTTACTTCTAGGCAAGCATGCTCCATATTCGACCACATCATCGCTTACCAATAGGTGGTTAAACGCGAGTCTATAAAAAAAGATAAGGACCAGATCCGGGTCAGCAGCATTGACGAGGTCTGATAGGGCCATTGCACAGAAATCTTAATAATAAGGCAATAGAAATGCTATCTACTGTCTTTTAATACTGGGACACATGTCGCCGGTTCGCAGCTACCACCACATAAACAAACAATGGATACACACTATCGCCTACGCATGCATTATGCATTATTACAACAAAATTAAACTTTAAGCGATGACATTACGCAATATTTTCTAAAAACGCATAATCTCAGGAGGCGTAACGTGTGCGAAAAGCAGAGAAAGATATCGCGCACTTACTCTCACTTAAGAATAGTGCAGTGCAAAGCTCGTAATGCTCATATTATGATCGATAATTTTCCGTTGAGCGTTAATAGCCAAGGAGTCTCGTAAGATAACTAATTTATTGAAAGTTTTTCATTCCTCAACGCGCTTTTAGACGATTTATTTAGGAGAAAAGGGAATATAATAAAAAATTAAGTGTAAGTATATTTTTCTATTATTTAGTTACACAAATCTTAAAGGCTCTCTGATACTTCACCTTATGGGAAAAAAAAAAAACAATGACCAAATCAAATAGAGCAATAATGACACAACTTAATACCGAACAATGAAGAATATACTTTATTGTTCACCAAAATAAATGGTTACACAACTGTTTTACGTAAATTCTATGGTTACGATGGTGGTCTTATCGCTTATAGCGATATCTTCTAGACAATCTTAGGGTGGATTGATGATATCCAGATCTTTCGGAAACCTGTAATAATAGTATTGGATAAAGTAAAACAAATACATAAATAATATGAAAACGTATCGATCCGATCCAACTTAATCCATTATACTTACAATATACATAACAATAAATGTACCCTTAATTATTTTGTCATAAAAAAAGATTAATACTGATTACGTCAATGATACAATGATACCCAACGCAGACTGTTATTTAACTTACCCACGTACATAACAATAATAAGCCTATCTCCTATTAATTTTCTGAATGAAAAAGTAGTTTAACAGTACGAATTAACAGATATATAATCGTTAAAAAACTACTTTTTATAAACTATTGAAACAGGAAAAAAAACATGCTTAATGAAAATAGGTAATTATTAAAATATTTAACGAAAAATTATATTTCATTCGAATTTCGGTAAAACCAAGTATTAACTAAAGGTAATAAATAAATTACCGATACAAAATAGTAGAGGCACGTCACTAATTCGCGGCCAAATCATGCGGCGCGTTCCTGGAATTTACGTAAACGGCGATATTGTTTATTGCGCATGACTATGATTTAATTGCTGCTTTTAGTAGTTGTAATAGTAGACATGAACAAGCTTAAGTATTAATGGTTATTGAATCGAGAAAAAAATACATATTTGTGATAACCGTAGTAATGGTGGCGAAAATATTTGATTATATTATATTTATTAAGAACGATATTAACTACATATGAAATTTTATTCCTTTATTTGTAAAGTTACAAATTTTGGAAGAGTTTCCGCAGTTGGATATGCTGCAAAACACCATGTCTACTTCTCCACGTCCTAAACAACACAAGTAACCGCAACAAACGCTCCACGCGCACTCGTGTTCTATGAGACACATGCATGGCGACAAGGTCACGCCTTGCGACTTCTATTGCCTTATTATTAAGATTTCTGTGGGCCACTGCCTGTCGGAGCTGCGGGAATGTTCTAACGAGATACTGCGGTCCTGGAACGCAAAGGAAATTGAAGGAACAGGGTAGGTTTTTAGTCAATACAATTCTGACATTTCCTTCTGTTTCACTAAGAGCGTTTGCCATTTGACGATTTTTTCCCCCGAAAAACAAAAATGCTAATTACAGACGTGGCTGGATACGTAAAAATGCTACTTTGAAAATACAGCCATGACTAATAGTACACTGTGATGGATTGACAAAATCAAAACCTCTTTCTGTTTGAACTTTCGAACCGACATTTTTTAGATAATAGGCACGCGTTGGACTACCATCTCACCTGATAGTAAGTGATGATGTGGCCGATGATAAAGAAATACAAATTTTCACTGTTTTTTTTCCGTCTTCAGAAAAACCCGACACCCCTCACTCTCTGTCAGTCACGGAGATCCTGAGCCGCGCAGTACGGCTGTCGTGGAGCCAGGGCTTCGACGGCAACTCGCCGCTCGTGGCCTACTCGCTGCAGCACTGCGCGCTGGCGGCCCAGGGGGCCATCCGAGTCAACCAGTGGGACGCGGCCGTCACACTCAACGTGTCCGTGCACGGGGTCGCGCACTCGCATGTCACGTCTGTATTATTTTAATACTCAATATATGTAGCTGCATTCCACAATGTGAACCACCCAAGAAAAAAAAAACGGGTTGCACTCCGGGAGTGCCGGCAGAAGTGAAAACTTGAATATTAACGTTGTGCATTTTTGATATTTTGGAATGGTTAGGGAATAATTTTGCACGAATTGCTTTAATATCAGTGTAAAAGTACTATCATTTATGTGGTAGAATACAATATTTATTTATTGCGCTATCGTACACAAATATGACAATTTATATTACATTAAAAAAATTTTTTTTTACTCTCCGTCCGTCTTAAGAATTTTCGATCAGGTCACGTGTCCTGACGCGAGTTTAACATTTTTACCCATTACAAAAAGTGCACAACGCCGCTGAAGAAATTTTCACTTCAAAAAAAGAAAAAATGTAGTAGGTACATACAAAATATACATTGTTATAGATCATTATGGACCCTGTACAAATTAATCAAGACTCATGAAATGAGAAAATGAGACTAATTAAATAATAGGGCTGCATTATTGTAAAGCAAGCATTGATTGGTTAGTAGAATACTTCTTCGGATAGCTAACATCTACTAATAATTATAATAATTCGTCTAATCAGCAAACATCCATCTCCATTCTGGCACTAATACCTGTTCCTGTACTAGCATCCATACACACTCGCATATACAACAACTTTCCTCTCACTTACACACCAACACCACTCCATCCTATTTTCACTCCATCTCCCACTTATTTACCCTCCCACACAAACACCTACACCTTCAATTACATTCATTCACTCTCACCCTAGCACTCTTAATATATACTCACCCATTATTTAAGTACCTACCTATAAATATATATTTTTCCCCTTCTAAGGTAAATTGACACCATCCACTCATTTATTAAATAGGACCCTCATTGTAAAACGCTGTCTCTTAAGATACAGGGTACCCTAGTTTAAGAGGCAGAGTTTATTTTTTTGTTACAGATTTCTATGGCATCCAAATGTCTTATGTAAATATTCTCTTCGATACATCACAAATTATAAAATACAAGTGCTTGCATCTGTATATTTTGGGAAATAAATATATTTATTATTATTAATTATTATTACTTATTTATACTGTAGATTTCAAAGTATGCACATACGTTTACAACAAACATTAGTACTAAACTGTAAATAGATAGATAGATAGAATATACTTTATTGTACACCAATAATTGAATCACACTTAAATAACAATATTGTAAAAAATTGGTTACAATGGCGGTCTTATCGCTGAGAGCGATATCTTCCAGACAACCTTTGGAAGGACTTTATGAGCTTTAATTAAAATGGGGAGGGCTATATTAGTGTACTACTGTACAAATATTCATTAATAACGGAAAAACTAATAAAATTACAACAAATATATATATATATATATATATAATAATTTGTTGTATTTTTATTAGTTTTTCCGTTATTAATGAATATTTGTCATTTACGGTGCAAGCCATTCGGTTGTGGAATGGATTGCCGGTGTCAGTAAGACAAGCTCAGTCACTTGCTGTTTTTAAAAGCTCGCTTGCCAATCATTATATTTCAAACTTATGATTATTCCTTTGCTTTCTCCACATGATGTTAAAGAACACATTATATATATTATACTTACTTATGTAAAATATACACAAATACATACAAATACATAAGTACATAAAATAAATAAATATATAATGTGTTCTTTAACATCATGTGGAGAAAGCAAAGGAATAATCATAAGTTTGAAATATAATGATTGGCAAGCGAGCTTTTAAAAACAGCAAGTGACTGAGCTTGTCTTACTGACACCGGCAATCCATTCCACAACCGAATGGCTTGCACCGTAAATGACTGGTCGTAAAATTTTGTGGAATGCGTAGGCATCAAAAGTCTCAAATTCTCTGATGATCTCAAATCTCTAACATGTGTGTCATGAAGGAACTTAAAACATTCTTTGAGGTAAAAGGGAGTCGTAGTATTGAAAAGAATACTGTAGAGTAATGATAAAATATGTGCATTCCGGCGAAGGCGAATAGGCAGCCACTTGAGTTTAGTGCGAAACTCAGAAACATGATCATATTTGCGCAATCCAAATATGAATCTGATACAAAAATTTTGGAGTTGCTCAAGCTTATCTAGCTGCACTTCAGTTAGATCTGGAAAACTTGCATCAGCATAGTCAAGGATAGGGAGAAGAAGAGATTGGGCAAGCGCAGTTTTAGTAGCAGTCGGTAGGAAATTGCGCAATCGGCGCAAAGACCCTGCAGAGGCGAACAGTTTGCGGCTCACTTCTTGCAACTGGGGACCCCAAGACAAATCTTTGTCAATATAAATACCAAGGTCTTTTACTGAGTCACAGTAGGGTATAACAGCTCCATCATAAATGATTTGGGGAAGGGTCGTCCATTCAATTTTGGAACATAGCCTAGGGCTGCCAACAATAATGACTTTAGTCTTCGCAGGATTAACCTTCAAACCATGATCCAAACTCCAATCGGAAATACGCGCTAAATCTTTATTCACTGTCTTCACCGCCTCAGACAAATCTTCAACGGGAGTTGCGAATAAATTTGCAGATCGTCAGCATAAAGGTGGTAGGATGAGAGAAGTTCATTTGAAATAGAATTTATAAATATGGCGAAAAGAAGAGGAGAGAGAACGCCCCCCTGTGGTACGCCAGCAGTAGTATTGCACCATGAAGAGAACGAACCTTCAATGCAAATACGTTGTCGGCGGCCACACAGGTAACTACGAAACCAATCAATAGCTGTTGGAGATATGTTAAGAGAGCATAGTATCCCGAGCAAGACATCAAAATCAACAGTGTTAAAAGCATTACTGAAATCAAGTAAAGAAAGGACCGTCAATTTCCTATTGTCCATACCCAGTCTTATATCATCCGTAATGTTAACAAGAGCTGTGGTAGTGCTATGCCCCGGACGAAATCCGGATTGGTAAAAATTAAGGAGTCTGTTTCTACAGAGGAAAGCACTAAGCTGACTATGAATAAGGCGTAAAATGGAAATGGGACGGAATACAGAGAAACAAACAGGATTAAATTTTTTGGAAGTGCGGTTACATGAGCTTCTTTCTATGCAGATGGAAAAACACCAGAGGATACAGAATGATTAAGGATATGGCAGATGACAGGAGGGATTTCGTCCAAAATAGGGAGTATCATCTTGCGACTTACACAGTCACTACCAACAGCATTTGACGTGATTGATAAAATACTCTTCTTAACATCACAACAAGCAAATTGATTAAAAACAAAAAGAGAATAATCTGGAGTGGGAAGAGATGAAAGATTATCTAAAGTTTTGGTTTTAACAGCCCCATTGAAACTACAAGAGGTGGAAAAATGTTGATTGAGTAATTCAAGATCTATATCTTTAGGAACAGACTCTTGACGTGACTTCCCAATTTCCATTGATCTAAGAAATTTCCAGACCTTAGCTGGATCACCGTTATCAACGGACTTATGAATGTGGCGGCGTTGGGTATCCCTACAAACCAAGTTGCTGCGATTTCTGATAGCGATGTATTTTTCACGATTTAAGGAGCTAGGTCTGCACTTATACCTAGATTTACTTTAATATACGTCTGGAACATCTGCATCTGAACTGTGTTGGAACCTGTATATCCACCACACACAAAATTGATCAGAGTTTTAGGTAAACATAAAACAAAACACATTAGTGTTTTCTTTTATATTGCGACTTCATCGTATGCTTAGCCTTTTTCTAACAACTTCAGGGTCGTTGTCTAGTCTAACCGGATGCAGTTGAGTAGGTACGGTGGCCAGCACATCAACCTACTCAAATCTGTCAAAATAATTTAATAGATTTACAACTTTATTACAATATGATAAGGTTGAAGCTTAATTGGATAAATTTGACAGATTTGCATAGCTTGATGTGCTGGTGACTGTACAAGCCTACCTGACTTCCACAACCCAGCAGCTGGGTAGCACGATACCCCTTAACAAGACCAGTGTTAGATTTTCTGAATTCTGACTACCTGTAATAGTTGTCGAAGATGACTGCTCCAACCAACGGTCTAACGTGCTTTCTGTAGCACAGCGGAATAAGATCACCCATCCACGGACTATACTATTGTGAAATTGTTCTATGACATTGTTATTATTATTTTTTGTTAATCTTGAATTTTTTATAAATTTATTGACATTTTTATTAATATATTGACATTTTTTTTTACATTTTTAATTATTGATGTCTAAAATTTTATAATTGTAAATTGAATTAATTTTATGTTTTGCTGTGCCCTGCAGGGGCCATAATTGTATCTTAGCTTTAAGCAATTATTATAACATCTTAAACGACATTATGGTACGCAAATAAATATATGAATATGACTAACCTTGGCTAGCGTTGCCTAAACTTGAAAATCGACTCCAGCAGCTGGTATTATTTAGCCACGAGCTCTTCATGTATATTTGTATCCTGTAAGTTACTACATATACATTATACGTTCATTTTGTGTGTGTATACAGTGGTGTTTGGATGAGTGATGTGAGTCTGATGCAGTTTGCGTTTAAACCAGTAATAACAACCAACCTCATTATCGTTTGCTTATGTTAGTTATACCTTTTGAATGATGAATTTCTTTGATATTGCAGGCTAACCAAGAAAGGTGACATACACTACGAAGCCCTACTGAGCAGCCTTAAACCTCATACTGCGTACATGATACGAATAGCTGCCATCAACCAGATTGACAGGAGTGCATATACAGAACCTGTGGTGGTGAAGACTCAAGAAGAAGGTAAGAAGAATCTGTTTTTCAATGAACCAAGGCCTTACAACATTTGTTTGACCTTCATACCAATATTTTATAATGTTAATTACTTCTAGTGGTATACCTGCATTTTATTCCACAGGACATTGTAATTTACTAGGTCAAAAGCACGGCTTAAATCAAGAAAACAGGAATAAATATTTTTGATTTTCTATCTAAATAGTTTAACAATACAAATACCACAATGGACAAGGTCTTTAAAGAGAATATTGCGGTATCAGTAGAAAGATTTTTTTTATAGAAAAAGGCTCGCGTTTGACCACCATCTCACCTGATGGTAATTTATTTATTTATTTTTACTTCAAAATAACACGGCCGAAGGCCAATTACATTATTTGAAGACATTATAAAAAACATCTAACAGTCATACACTCATCTCACAGTACTCCAGGCATACAGACAAGATCTTCTTCCATTCATCCGCAAACACATCACAATCAGGTTTGGCATCCAAGAGAACGTTGAGCGCGGAGAGTGTGCGAGGAATAGGAGACTGGGCTCGAGCGACGGTACGACTCCTGGACACAGCGAACAATCTGTGTCCCCTATTCCGGTGAAAGTTGATCGGAGCAAATAGATGGCTTAGTTCGTCATGGAGATCAGGAGCATCTGTTTTTCCGCGAAATATTTTAATAATTTTTCCGTCTAACTTCTAGAGAATTATACCCTAAACTGCCTAGGAGAAAGTTAGAAGGATACAAGAAGGGATAGAAACCAAAAGTACGCTTATAAAGATACTTAAGATAAGCCTTCTGAACCCTCTCTAAAACTAATGTGTATTTCTTTTCAAAAGTATTCCAGACACATGCGCTAGACTCCAGTTTACTGCGAAATAGTACGTTAAATATAGATCTTATAACACTTATGTTCTTAAAGTTCTTAGCATTGCGTAGTACGAAACCTAAACGTTGAAATGAATTTTTTGCTACTAATAATATGTGATCATGGAAAGTGAGTTTGCTGTCAAAATGTACACCTAGATCCTTCATTGTACTTGTCCTGGTAATGGTGCTGTCGTTAATTTTGTACGTAAAGTTGACGGGATGACGTGCACAAGTAAAAGTCATTACAAAACATTTGGCAGGGTTAAATTCTATTTTGTTATTTATGCTCCAGTCTAATATCAAATTTAGGTCACGTTGCAGCCCCAAGTGATCGGTTTCAGAGTGGATTTCAGAAAAAAGCTTTAAATCATCTGCATATAGCAGACTTTTGGCATGAAGAATGACTGATGGAAGGTCGTTGACCATTATTAAAAACAGGAGTGGTCCCAGAATTGATCCTTGACTGACTCCGGAGCGCGTATGATAGGGCTTGGACTCATAAAGCCCCAATCTGACAAACTGTTGACGATCGCAGAGGTAGTCAGCGAGGAGCCGCAGGAGACGTGGTGGAAAACCGATAGCGCAAAGTTTCGCCAGCAGAATATCGTTATTGACCCTATCAAATGCTTTCCGGAAGTCAAATTACAACACATCTACTTGGCCTCCCTGGTCTAAACGTTTGGAAATATAGTCTACTAGGGTAAGAAGGTTCGTATTCACCGACCGTTTTGCTCTGAAACCATGTTGCTCGTCGTACAGATATTTTTCAACTTGGGAATAAATGTAATTATGTAATATATTCTCGAAGGCTTTTCAGCATCAAGAAGTGGAACTTCAGGGAGATAGACGCTAACAAAAAAATCTGCAAAGGCTTCGGCTGCGTGAATACCTGTAAATTTATGACCTTTGTAGGTGACATTCGGTTCAAAACCACCTTTTGAGCGCAAATTAGAAATATGTTGCCAGAAATTACGTGGGTTGGTTCTTAAATTGTTTTCAATTATATTTATGTGTGATTCATGAGCCAATGCTACTCGTGTTTTAAGGCTAGCTCTTAAATCTGAAAAGGTTTTATAAGCTATAGTGCATTTTTTGCGCTTCCAAACTGAGTGCCACTTAAGCTTCAGTTTAGTATCTTGAATTATATCTTTTGTGAACCAGACCGGATAGCGCCTAGTTGAAGTTCTACACCTCCGTTTTTTAGGTATGCAAGTATCGAATATGGTGTAGATGGTCTCATAAAAATACTTGGTGGCTAAATATACGTCGTTGGTCTGGATAATGATGATGTGGTCGAAGATGGAGCACGCTTACCTAAAAGTAACCTATTCACTCTTGACTTAAAGACCCCTAGGTTATAGCTATCGGGAAACACAGACTCCGGCAGGGAATTCCACTCCTTAGCCTTTTGAACGAAAACAAAACTGTGCATCATTTCATTTAATATTTCTCAATAGTTATGGTGCAATAACCTTTCAAATACATGGATAACAAACGGATGCTAATGAAATGGTGCTATAGTTAGTAATATTCGTAAAACCCTTCGGTAAGTAACTGTGTCAAAAATAAGTTGTAAAGTGCAGATAGTTTTTCAACTAACTGAGGGCCTCCTAAAATAATATTACCCAGTTGCAAACCATCGTGCCCTGGCGATTTTCCGCGTTTCATTTCGTTCACACATTCACGAATTTGTATAACAAAGGTATAGAAATAAAATTATTGTGATATACCCAAAGGCGTATAAACTTTTAATGTCAAAAAATAATATTGTCAGTAGGTACTAATATTCTAAAGAAGAAATATTTTTTTGTTCGTTTATTCGTTTGTACCAAATAGGCTCCGAAACTACTGGACTGATTTTATCAGTTTTTTCACCAGTTTTATCAGAATCATATTTATTATCAAAAATAGTAGATATCCTTGCGAAAATTGCAATAATGTAACCAACAGCTGTAGCAAAGAGACCTATAAAAATCATTATTTGGTGTGCGCTGAGTAAACTATTGATAATACATAAATAATCATTATGTACTACATGATTAAAGTACTCCAGTTTGTCCTTGAACGCTGTCTCCGAATAGGGTGATGCCAACTTAGTCAAGTTTAATGCAGCTAAGACCCAGGCGTGTCTCTTCTCCGCAAAAAGGAGCCAATTCGAACGGGCTCCTACTGTCCGTGGTGTAACCGTGCATATAACCGACCGTATTGAGCTTCTTGGGGTAACACTAACTTCCACCCTCAATTTTGGTCCGTTTATCGAGGCTAAGGCTTAACTAGCATCAAAAAAGTTGGGAATCTTGGCAAAGGTGAGACGGTAAGTACACCGGAATAGCTACTCAATCTGTATCAAGCCCAGGTTCGGTCGTGTATGGAGTACTGCTCTCATCTTTGCGATGGATATGCCAAATACCAACTGGACGCGCTTGAGTCTATTGAGAAACGGGCCAAGAGACTCATTGGCAACGATGCATTGGTCGAGTCAAAGCTCCAGAGCCTTGAACATCGACGACGAGTTGCAAGTCTATCGGTTTTCTATCGGTTACATTTCGGGGAGTGTGCGATGGAATTACACAATCTAATTCCGCCAAGCCCGTTCCATCATCGGACTACGAGACAAACGGCGAAGCGCCATTGTTACATGGTGGACATCCCACCCATACGCACAAAACGTTTTCGGAATACCTTCATTGTGTTTACGACTAAGGAGTGGAATTCCCTGCCGGAATCTGTGTTTCACGATAGCTATAAATTAGGGGTCTTTAAGTCAAGAGTGAATTACTTCTAGGTAAGCGTGCTCCATCTTCGACCACATCATCACTTACCATCAGGTGAGATGGTGGTCAAACGCGAACCTGTTTTTTAATAAAAAAAAAAACAATAATTCCACGAGTTTCATACTATCATAGTTACAATTCACAATAGCAGCCATTTTAATTTTTTTAGATTTAATTAGATCGCTGGTAGAAACAAAATTTGGTTTGGAAATCGAATTCAAGATCAAAAATAAACACAAAAAATCTCTAACTACGAAATTAGCGTGCATACCATCGGGCACATAAGATGGCTTCCGTTCGTAGTGTTGTAACTATGAGCAATGTGCGCAGCTGTTATCGATATTTAACCTTCATGAATTCGTTTAACTTTTTAACCGACTTCAAAAAAGGAGGTTCTGTATTCGACCAGTATGTGTGTATATATATATGTTTGTATGTTCGCAATTTTCTCAAAACTACTGATCCTGAAGTTGTGGGTCTTTTATGTTTCATCGCCCCTTTTTTATACTGGCTCTCTTTCTCTTCAAACTGGAAGACGTTGCGTTGGAAGGCCTCCTAATAGGTGGAGCGACGACCTGGTCAAAGATGCGAGAGTCCGGTGAATGAGAGACGCACAGAGCCGATTAGTGTGGCAACGCTTGGGGGAAGCCTATGTCCACCAGTGGACGTAAAATAATAACCATATTTTATGTAAAAAAAAAGACATTTATTCATTTTTGAATAAATCAGTTCAACAATTCAATCTAAAACAATTCAAAGATTTTTCAATTATTAAAAATTAACAAAACTTTCTTAAAAAAAAACTAAGTTTTATTTATAAAATGTTTCCTTACCATTATACTTTAAGGAAGTTGTTGTGAGGAACATTGATGCGAGGAACAAATTTGCTTATGCTGAAAAAAAAATAGTCAAATTACTTATTTTACATAATTATTTCAATCATTGCGGTGACCAAATTGATCTGCAATGTGATTCCTTGATCAAGCTAAAAGCCAAAATTTATAAATGTATCGACATGGAGTAGTCATTATTATTGTTAATATCAGTGTTAAAGGATTGATTAGAATATTAAGCCAATATTAGATCTTGTTGTGTGTACTTAAATTATCGATAGATTAATGTTATTTATAATTAAAGTATAGATATAAATATAACTAATGCATGCAGAGTTTACATTTAAGTGATTGTTACACTTTAGTCTGCTTTTAAACATGTTGTGTTAGCCATAAAACTAGTGTAAGTAATTGTTGGTGAACCTATTTAAATAAATAAATTGAAATTTGAACTACCGCCAATACAGAAAGTATTTAACAAAATATTTATGTTGAAATTACTGTTCTATGCAATTTTTGTTTAAAAACATACCAGCATAGTCGATGTGGGCACTGCACCGTCATATAATCTTATCACATCGAGGGTAAGATTCGTCAAAGTGCATGGAGCTGATATGCCACATTTTATGTCTAGGTTTTATATTTTCAGAACCAATAGCTTCTATCCATTTCTTTTTAAACTGTCGTTTCCAGGAAACCTGTGGATTAAAATATCATTCCAATTAATTTCATGCACTGTATCAATGTCATCGATACTTATCCTCGCGAACATCTCACATCACTATACTTACAATTATTGTAAGTGCAAATCTAAACAATGCAATGAAATAAAGAAAATAATAACATTTTAAGCCATACCAAAATGACTCGGGTTGAAATAACATTAAAAAAGATCATCTAATAACAATGAATTACACATAATAATTCTAAATATTCGACTGGATTAGTGAAAACTAGTTACTAACCTGTGCAGAGTCAAATTAGGCTGATTTTTGTTGTTTCTCGCACCACACTGTTTTATATTTCGGAGGGATCGTAACTTGTTGTAAAGTCGGTGAAGGTGGACCATGATTTTTAGGATCCTTATCAGCGCCAGGCTGACCTTCGAACCCGACTTCAAGGAAAACTTCAGTGATTACGTAGAAAAAGATTTACTAAATCCAAACTACAGTTTATTTCAAGGTTCGCTAATTACATAATTATTTACAGCAAACTCAGTTCAAAATCAGAATGTTAATTTATTACAATAATTATTGTTAATAAAAACTTTTTTGCAAAAAATAAAACCGACTTCCATATCAAAACACTACAAAGCCAAAAATAATTTTAATTTCGGTAGTCGGTGTTATTGGTTTTGTATTTTCTTTTTTTTTTCACACCGCCTTCCGAAATTAAAATTATTTTTGGCTTTGTAGTGTTTTGATATGGAAGTCGGTTTTATTTTTTGCAAAAAAGTTTTTATTTTCGTGCTTTTTAGTGGGTCAGTGAATTTTCCAAATCGGTTCGTAAATGACGGAGTTATGCGCGAACAAAAAACGCAATGCAGCGTAAACGAAAAGATCATCAACGTAAACATTTCTTTTAGACTTTTGTTGATTTTTCAGAAACGGCCTGTACGATTTCGATAAAATTTTCATGGGACCATTTGGGAAGTATACCCTTTCTAACAAGATCAGAATTTTTCAAATCGGTTGGCAAACGACGGAGTTATGCGTGGACAAACATAAAAAAAAAAAAAAAAAAAAAAAAAAAAATACAAACATCCGAATTGAGAACCTCCTCCTTTTTTAGAAGTCGGTTAAAAACAAGGTAATTGCGACTCAAGTGTGACTCTATTCACATTTACTAGAGATGTTGACGGAGCGAGCGCCTCGATCAGAATGATCCCCACTAGGCGGCGCGTGCCTAGCCATAACGATCCGTCCCCACCTCTCGCCTGACTCACGAAGCGGTTGTAGTGGAAATGACGTATCAACACATTGTAAACGACTTTGTTCCTTTGCGCCGACATATACAATATGAGGGCATGATTTTCCTATTATTTCTAAACTCAGAACACCGAAATACTGTTTTACCTATACGTATTTTTCTATAAAACAACAAAAATATCTTGAGCAAGCAACTGTTTGACAGCACAACTACCCCAAAACCACAGAGTACTTTGGGCACTCAATATGGCGACCGGTCACCCATAGACATAATTTCGACGTCGAATAAAAGTTTTGACAAATTTGTTCTTGACAAACATTTAGACGTCTTTCTTGGTAGGTTAAAAACCGACTTCCATATCAAAACACTACAAAGCCAAAAATAATTTTAATTTCGGTAGTCGGTGTTATTGGTTTTGTATTTTCTTTTTTTTCACACCGCCTTCCGAAATTAAAATTATTTTTGGCTTTGTAGTGTTTTGATATGGAAGTCGGTTTTATTTTTTTGCAAAAAAGTTTTTATTTTCGCGCTTTTTAGTGGGTCAATTTGTAATTAATCTAGTTATAAAAGCCAAAATGTCAACTACAAAAAAATAAAAACGCGCGAACAAAAAACACAATGCAGAGTAAACGAAAAGATCATCAATGTAAATATTTTTTTTTGGACTTTTGTTGATTTTTCAGAAACGGCTTGTCCGATTTCGATAAAATTTTCATGGGACCATTTGGAAAGTATACCCTTTCCAACAAAAAAAGAATTTATGAAATCGGTTGACAAGCGACGGAGCTATGCCCGAACAAACATAAAAAAAAAAAAAAAAAAACAAACATCCGAATTGAGAACCTCCTCCTTTTTCAGAAGTCGGTTAAAAAGAGACAACACGCTTTTTGTCGTGTGTGTGTCGATTCGATAGATATTTGTATAACTATTCTTCATATAGTAGAATATACCATTTCCATAGTTACCATAGGTACTTTTCCTATCTCAATGACCTACGTACAAACGGACATGTCAAAAAACAAGGTTTACAGGAGAGCGTAATTTATGTTCAAACTGCTCTACAAATAATTCCATGTACAATTATAAATATATTTTTTTCTATAACGTTTATTAGTTTTAGGAACTTTATAATGGTATTTATACACATTATCTTCTTTTATATTTTCTTAGAAAAACTGATAGATGACTGTTTCTACGCTGATAATAAAATAAGAGCATGTCTTACATGTCTATGATACCTTTATATACGCAGGAAAGAAGCAAACAGTGTCTAAAATATTATTTAAATAAAATGTGTGATGAAAACGTAGAACGTAGAATTATATTATTGTTTTCATACGGATTCATTAAACATCCTAAGATCGCTACCCATGGATATAAAAAATACACTAATACAGACAAATCGCTTTATACGCGGTTTCATTAATTCGGAGTAGAATTTCTTGTAGTGTAATCAAAGACGTGTCTTAATAAAATTATCGGGATAAAATTTCATTAATTGAACAAGGTTTATAATTGAAAAGTATTTATTATTAAATATTAATCTTCTAAGTATCTAAACAGTAGGTACTTGTAGTCTCATTGAACTAGAAACTAAACATTAAAAATCGTCAGTTGACAGTTCAGGAGGTAATTTTCAATAGCAGTCAAATCCATTTTATGCCAAATTGAGAAAAGTGAACTTTTGTATGCCGTCATGATGTACGCTGTTGTGACGGTTTGGATAGTAAATATTGATTACTGTGGAGTTCAGGAGTATTAAACAATAACAGAAATACATTAAATGCTTCTACTTCTAGAGAAAAATGTCATTTAAAAACGAATGTGACTTCTTTTGTTTCCAAGGTGTGGATTTGACTAATTTTGTTAAAAAGCTGTCAGGATTTGACTAATTTTGTTAGGAAGCTGTCAGGATTTGACTAATTTTGTTAGGAAGTTTTGCAGGAATTTACTACTTTTGAACAATCCGACTAAACGATTCATATAGGATTGTCATTGGTTCTATGTTATAAGGAAAGTTGTTAAATAATAAATAAAACAGTTGACATGAAAATCAAGTGATTATTGGCCTGATGGCTAGACACTTCCTCAACACTTTTCTCCATTTTATTCACGTATTTATTCGGTTTTTCTAATAGAAAATCAATAATTAACACCACACAAAAAAGAATCGTTAGGTGCCCACGCGATGCCTCAATGTATGGAGATTGCAAGATGGCGGTTGGGGTTTGGAGCCACGTGATTGGCTCATACGGATTTGACCATGTTTGAAAGTAAGCTGGTCTGGAATAGGCTAATTTTGAAAGTAAGGTTAGTTTTATTTTTTATTTTTAGGGGTTTTAGGCTAGATTTTTCTAGTTATGAATTTTATAAGGCAATGAAGAATTCTGTAAAAAAAATGTTGTGTTCTTACTTTAGAATCTATAGATTTGGATTTGACCACTTTTGAAAATTACCTCCTGAGTTATCTACGATTAATAATTAATAATTTTTTTCAGCTTAATTATCCATCCACATAATTGGTAATATTTAATAATAATTACAGCTTTATTCAGACTGATTGATCTTAATACTGTTCACCTGATAGTAAGTGTATATTAGTGTCACAGAATATGACAGTTCACTTTTGCCTTTGATCTTTACCAAGGCTGACGAGTTACACGTGGCAGGGAATACAGAAACCGGCAGAGAGAACCTTGGCTGTGCTCACAATAAATGTAGAGGAGAATTGCTTAGTACGACAAGACGGTATATCGACCAAGTGTCGATGCGACCCTGCAGTACATCTGGTAGACTGGGATGAAGGTTGTGGAGCTCCTGTGCACACTCTCCAAAGTACAGTCTGTAGAAGATCGACAAGCAAGCAACGTTTCGCTGATGAGCCAGGCTGTGAAGCTTGCCTGCCAGAACTTCGTCACCTGAGCCTTTTAGCTCTGCGTTCGATTGAGTCAAGTGCAGCTAGCTGATATTTTGCTGAACCATCCCAGAAGTGACTGCAATACTCCATACAGGAACGGATCTATGCTTTAAATAAATTCGAAAGCTGTCGAGGTATGAAGTATTGCCTCTCTTTGTGTAGGATTCTCAGCTTTTTGGCTGCAGTCTGAGACTGAAGACTCAACGGTTAAGCTGAAGTTGAGGTCAGACGTTTAACTCCATGCCCAAGAGCTCGAGACAGTGGGTAACTCGTACAGATGCACCTCTAAAAGTACCTTTCACCGCTAAAAGGAGCCAATTTGAATGTTCCCCCCATTCAAATTAGATCCTGTTAGCGGTGGAAGTCAAGTCTGTATTTTGAAGCGTTGAATTTAACCAGGTTTTAATCGCCCCATTGAAAATCAAGATTTAAGGTCAAATTCATGCGCTCTACCTTGACCTTTCTAAGAGTGGCTATTTCGTCTCTGCCAGCTCTAGCACTGGATAAGTATATCTCTGAGACTGTGCAGTCATCCGCGTAACAGCTCCTAGCTGAAGCAGGTCATTGGTATCAAGCAGAAATAGAGTCGCAGGGAGACCCTGACAAACATCGGCATTAATTGCCATAAGATTCGATAAGCAGCCATCGATGACCACTCAGTTCGGCCGGTCACTCAAAAAGTCAGAAATAAGCATAAATCAGCAGAGACACTTAATCCAGGAAGCTTGCTCAGCTGACTAGCGTGCCAGACCCTGTCAAAGGCCTTTGGCCTTTATTGTCACAGTTCAGTTTTCGATACGCAGATCATGCATGAACTTGGCGATAGTATATTAGCGGATGAATGGTTCTGATCGACGTTAGAAACTTGGAATGGCCGATCGTTAGAAACTTAGATTCATCTATGAAAAGACAATGCAATGGAACTTCTAGATCCACTGAAATATCTTTTTTGGCACATACACTAAAATGGAAAAAAAATTGATGTTTAATAAACAGTAGTAAAAGTAAATGAAGACAAAACCATAAATAAATTTAAGAGTTACACATAATTATATACAAACATGTAAGACATAACTTCATATATTTCGATAACAATAAAAACTGTTGTTGTATATGACGTTAAGTCAGACTTAAGCGCGTTCACACTGGGTGGCGCGCATTTTAAAACACCGTAGAAAACGATATGTGTAGTTATCCGCATCTACCACACTTATATAACAACAACAGGCCCGTTGGTATAGTGGTCAGTGG
Organism: Tholera decimalis; assembly: GCA_943138885.2. Taxonomy (NCBI): domain Eukaryota; kingdom Metazoa; phylum Arthropoda; class Insecta; order Lepidoptera; family Noctuidae; genus Tholera; species Tholera decimalis. The sequence continues at coordinate 1,822,183 of OW964550.2, forward strand.
CCCTGACTGCTGTGCGCAAGGTCGTGGGTTCGATTCCCACCTAGGACAAATGTTTGTGTGATGAGCACGGTCATTTGTTCTTTGTCTGGGTGTAATTTATCTATATTATGTATGTATTTAGAAATATATATGTATGTATATCAGTTGTCTAGTACCCATACCACAAGCTCTGCTTAGTTTGGGACTAGATGGCGTTGTGTGAAAAGTTGTGGAATATTATTATTATTATATTATACGTTGTAATTATAATACTTGTTCTCTTGTACGATTTGTAAATCAGGTTAAATACATAATATTGAGAAAAACATCTTACATAGGTATGTGCATATAGACCATAGATAAAATAAACAAGATAGACAATCTAAAGCCAATGGGCAATTTAAAAAAAAATCCCTTTTCGACATGTCTTTTTGTACGTAGGGACCGTCGAGTTCAGGGGTAGTCAATATTTCCTTAGTAATTGAAATTTGTTAAGTATTTTTTTTTAGTTTATGGGTTTTGGAAAAACATTAAAGCGGCGTGCCAAAATTAGAAATATGAGTGCCTAAGGTAACCCTAGGCCTAATATAATAGGTAAGGTAAACTAAATGAAAATAAAAGATTTATATTTTATAAACATAACTACAAGGTTTGTGTGTAAGAAAATTCTCATTTATTTCATTAGTAAAAAGCAGCCACCTCCTGACAGTATTATATTTGTCTGAAACTTAAACCCGTGAACAACCATCATTTGTGTCCAATTTTTTCAATAAAGGCCTGCATCAGCGCAGCTAGGACTTGACTTCGTATAGCTTTCTCAAAGGAATATTGTGCTGAATAAGATGCCTTGCCAAATGTCTTACTGAAATCTGAATACATAGCGTGCACCTTGTTACCTTCGTTGAGGCCATTCGCAATAATTATCACTGCAAAAACACAAAAGTTTTGATGTAGTGGACTTCTTCGGAAGAAAACGATCCTGTGCAGAATGCAGCTGCTGCTGATCATGCGAACACTTTTTTCACTACGAGTGATTCAAATACGTTATCGGGTATCATTGGTTGATAATTTGACAAATGACCTTTCTTGAAAATCGGGGTAATGCCAGGTAATTTCCATTTACTTAGATAGATATCTACACCCAGGTAAATAATATAAATTTTCACATCTCAAAACATTACACATGACACAGAAATTACAAATCTTGAATAAAAGAGAAAGGCGTCCCAATCAGAACGCTGAAAAGCGTCCTTTTGCACCACCCTTGAGTTGTCACCTGTACTGACTCGCCTGTATCGCCTTTCCCTCAAAACCGGAGTGGTGCCAGTGTCCTGGAAGCTTGCTAATGTGCAACCTGTACCCAAAAAGGGGAGCTGTGCCGATCCTGCCAATTATAGACCAATCGCCTTAACCTCCATACTGTGTAAAGTAATGGAAAGGGTACTCAACAACAAGTTGCTGGCATACCTTGAAGACAATGAGCTCCTCAGTGACCACCAGTATGGCTTTCGCCGTGGTCGGTCCACCGGAGATCTTCTTGTGTATGTCACGCACTGTTGGGGCGAGGCCATTGAGAAACACGGTGAAGCCCTTGCGGTATCCCTCGACATCTCAAAGGCCTTTGACAGGGTCTGGCACGCTAGTCTGCTAAGCAAGCTTCCCGCGTTCGGTGTGCCTGCTGGCTTATGCAACTGGATTTCCGACTTCTTGAGTGAGCGGTTGATCCGAGTGGTCATCGATGGCTGCTCATCGGATCTTATGGCAATTAATGCCGGTGTTCCTCAAGGGTCTGTTCTTTCTGCGACTCTTTTTCTAATGCATATCAATGACCTACTTCAGCTGGGAGCAGTTGGGTACGCGGATGACAGCATAGTCTCAGAGAGATACTTATCCAGTTCTAGAGCTGACAGGGACGAAATTGCCACTCTCAGAAAGGCCATGGTAGAGCGCATAAATTTGACCTTAAATCTCGTTTCCCAATGGGGTGACGACAGTCTGGTCAAATTCAATGCTCTGAAAACACAGGCTTGTCTTTTCAGCGCTAAAAGGAGCCCTTTTGAATCGACCCCTACTTTCCGAAGTACATCTGTGCCAGTTACCAGTCGCCTCGAGCTTTTGGGCATGGAGTTGACGTCAGACCTCAACTTCGGCTCAACCATCCAGTCCAGAGCTCAGACTGCAGCAAAAAAGCTGGGAATCCTACACAAGGTGAGGCGGTACTTCACGCCTGGACAGCTTCTAAATCTGTATAAAGCACAGGTCCGTTCTTGCGTGGAGTATTGCAGCCACTTGTGGGATGGCTCTGCAAAGTACCAGCTTGCTGCATTGGACTCGATCGAGCGCAGAGCTAAAAGGCTTATAGGCGACGAGGTGCTGGTGGACAAGCTTCATAGCCTGGCTCATCGGCGAACCGTTGCTTGCCTGTCGGTTTTCTACAGATTGTACTTCGGGGAGTGTGCGCAGGAGCTCCATGACCTGATTCCTCCATCTCCCTTTCACTACTGGTCTACCAGACGCACGGCTGGGTACCACCCACACTTGGTTAATATACCTTCTTGTCGTAGCAAGCGCTTCTCTTCCACATTTATTGTGCGCACAGCCAAGCTGTGGAATTCTCTGCCGGCTTCTGTGTTCCCTGCCACTTATGACCTTTCGGCCTTTAAAGCACGAGTAAATAGGCATCTTCTGGGCTCGCTCGTCCCATCTTAGACCTCATCTATCGCTTACCATCAGGCGTGATCGAGGTCAAGAGTGGGCCAGTCGGTAATAAAAAAAAAAAAAAGCCACACTTTTGAATATGAGTTACACAGTAGTCTACCGAAACGCCTCCTTTTCACTTCTTTTGATTTAAATGGCCTCACGAAGTTACCAGTTTCTGAGCTAAACCTGTTTTCCGGTGCATTGTTTCGTTAGCGTGTAATGTGTGTTGTCCCCGGCAGCGCCGTCCGAGGCGCCCAGCAACGTGCACGTGACGGCGGGCGCGCCAGGCGAGCTGCACGTGGCGTGGCGCCCGCCGCCACGCGACGCCTGGCACGGCGAGCTGCTGGGCTACTCCGTCACCTGCACCGAGATCTCACCTGCCTCGCCGGCTGTGCGGAACTCCACCAGGTATGTATACACAGCTAGCGTGCGAGGCACGGCGAGCTGCTGGGCTACTCCGTCACCTGCACCGAGATCTCACCTGCCTCGCCGGCTGTGCGGAACTCCACCAGGTATGTATACACAGCTAGCGTGCGAGGCACGGCGAGCTGCTGGGCTACTCCGTCATCTGCACCGAGATCTCACCTGCCTCGCCGGCTGTGCGGAACTCCACCAGGTATGTATACACAGCTAGCGTGCGAGGCACGGCGAGCTGCTGGGCTACTCCGTCACCTGCACCGAGATCTCACCTGCCTCGCCGGCTGTGCGGAACTCCACCAGGTATGTATACACAGCTAGCGTGCGAGGCACGGCGAGCTGCTGGGCTACTCCGTCACCTGCACCGAGATCTCACCTGCCTCGCCGGCTGTGCGGAACTCCACCAGGTATGTATACACAGCTAGCGTGCGAGGCACGGCGAGCTGCTGGGCTACTCCGTCACCTGCACCGAAATCTCACCTGCCTCGCCGGCTGTGCGGAACTCCACCAGGTATGTATACACAGCTAGCGTGCGAGGCACGGCGAGCTGCTGGGCTACTCCGTCACCTGCACCGAGATCTCACCTGCCTCGCCGGCTGTGCGGAACTCCACCAGGTATGTATACACAGCTAGCGTGCGAGGCACGGCGAGCTGCTGGGCTACTCCGTCACCTGCACCGAGATCTCACCTGCCTCGCCGGCTGTGCGGAACTCCACCAGGTATGTATACACAGCTAGCGTGCGAGGCACGGCGAGCTGCTGGGCTACTCCGTCACCTGCACCGAGATCTCACCTGCCTCGCCGGCTGTGCGGAACTCCACCAGGTATGTATACACAGCTAGCGTGCGAGGCACGGCGAGCTGCTGGGCTACTCCGTCACCTGCACCGAGATCTCACCTGCCTCGCCGGCTGTGCGGAACTCCACCAGGTATGTATACACAGCTAGCGTGCGAGGCACGGCGAGCTGCTGGGCTACTCCGTCACCTGCACCGAGATCTCACCTGCCTCGCCGGCTGTGCGGAACTCCACCAGGTATGTATACACAGCTAGCGTGCGACCCACGGCGAGCTGCTGGGCTACTCCGTCACCTGCACCGAGATCTCAACTGCCTCGCCGGCTGTGCGGAACTCCACCAGGTATGTATACACAGCTAGCGTGCGAGGCACGGCGAGCTGCTGGGCTACTCCGTCACCTGCACCGAGATCTCACCTGCCTCGCCGGCTGTGCGGAACTCCACCAGGTATGTATACACAGCTAGCGTGCGAGGCACGGCGAGCTGCTGGGCTACTCCGTCACCTGCACCGAGATCTCACCTGCCTCGCCGGCTGTGCGGAACTCCACCAGGTATGTATACACAGCTAGCGTGCGAGGCACAGCTAGCGTGCGAGGCACGGCGAGCTGCTGGGCTACTCCGTCACCTGCACCGAGATCTCACCTGCCTCGCCGGCTGTGCGGAACTCCACCAGGTATTTATACACAGCTAGCGTGCGAGGTACGGCGAGCTGCTGGGCTACTCCGTCACCTGCACCGAGATCTCACCTGCCTCGCCGGCTGTGCGGAACTCCACCAGGTATGTATACACAGCTAGCGTGCGAGGCACGGCGAGCTGCTGGGCTACTCCGTCACCTGCACCGAGATCTCACCTGCCTCGCCGGCTGTGCAGAACTCCACCAGGTATGTATACACAGCTAGCGTGCGAGGCACGGCGAGCTGCTGGGCTACTCCGTCACCTGCACCGAGATCTCACCTGCCTCGCCGGCTGTGCGGAACTCCACCAGGTATGTATACACAGCTAGCGTGCGAGGCACGGCGAGCTGCTGGGCTACTCCGTCACCTGCACCGAGATCTCACCTGCCTCGCCGGCTGTGCGGAACTCCACCAGGTATGTATATGTCGCAGGTTTTTCATAAAATTGGGTTTTTGGTCAAAAACCTAGGTTTTTGATGAAAAACCGGAAGATGACATATTTTAAACTCAATTTCATCATAAACCTGCAACAATCCAGATTTTTGATCAAAAACCTGAACTACTTTGGGTTTATGATAAAGTTGTTGTCAAAATCACGGGTTTGCTTTGTTTTATGACAAATAAATTAATTTAAAAGAGCATATAAAGTCGGTTCACTCGCGGTGCACACAGCAAGCTCTCCCTAAAATGTAAACTACGCATTTTTACCACGTGCATACGCCCTATTCTGACATACGCCTGTCCGGTGTTTGATCATGCTAGTCCGGCTCAGATCCATAGGATGCAAGTTATTCAAAACCGATTTCTCCGAAATGCCACGGGCGCGCCCTGGTACTTGAGGAACGAGGATCTCCACGTAGACCTCAAAATCCCGACTATAAAGCAAGTGTTGAAACGCCATTCAGTGCGTTACTTCGCCTCTGCTGAAAACACACACAAACCCCCTGATTGTATCGGCCGCCCGATACACACCCTCAAAAATTCCTCGGGTTCGTCATCCGCGTCGATAAGAGAGCAGTAGGGAAACTAGCATTCTAAAGAAATACATAAACAAAATACGTTCCGGCCTCACCGACGAGGCCCATCGCGACGTCCGCGTACTTGTAACGTCAACCTTCCCCGACCTTTGCCAAACGAGCTAGCCCGCGATGCTGAGCCAGTAGCAATAAATAACCCCATTAATAATAATATGACCCAGCCTGACCCTTTGCTGCCCTCCACCAACGACTCCGCAATGCCGAGGCCCGTACTCCACACCCTTGATTTTCTTCTGATAATATCTTCCTGCAAATTTGATGAACTGGGTTGTTGAAGGGTATGGATCAAAGATTCTGTGTGATTTATGTCAAAAAGAACAAAACATACTTATTGAATGGGAACATGCCGTTGAAAATTTAAAAATGTCAGCAAAAAGAAAAATGAAAGCAGCTTCTTCGGAAAATTTTGGAGAAATCGATATTGGTGCTACAAATTTAGTTGATGTGCCGAAAATATATTTATTTATTTCATGTAAATGGATTTATATGTCATAAAACAAAGCAAACCCGTGATTTTTAAAAGAACTTTATCATAAACCCAGACTAGTTCAGGTTTTTGATCAAAAATCTGGATTGTTACAGGTTTATGATGAAATTGAGTTTAAAATGTGTCATCTTCCGGTTTTTCATCAAAAACCTAGGTTTTTGATCAAAAACCTAATTTTATGAAAATCCTGCGACATATACACAGCTAGCGTGCGAGGCACGGCGAGCTGCTGGGCTACTCCGTCACCTGCACCGAGATCTCACCTGCCTCGCCGGCTGTGCGGAACTCCACCAGGTATGTATACACAGCTAGCGTGCGAGGCACGGCGGGCTGCTGGGCTACTCTGTCACCTGCACCGAGATCTCACCTGCCTCGCCGGCTGTGCGGAACTCCACCAGGTATGTATACACAGCTAGCGTGCGAGGCACGGCGAGCTGCTGGGCTACTCCGTCACCTGCACCGAGATCTCACCTGCCTCGCCGACTGTGCGGAGCTCCACCAGGTATGTATACACAGCTAGCGTGCGAGGCACGGCGAGCTGCTGGGCTACTCCGTCACCTGTATCGGTCCACTACCAATATCGGTCACTAAAAAAGCAAAATGGATCTCTAACGGAATAAGAAAATGCAGCAAAAAGAAACGACACTTACTTTGGCAATACAGAACAAACCCTACCCTGAAAAATAAAAACGCGTTCAAAACATACGCCGCTAGATTTAAAAAAATTGTATTATTGACACAAAAATCACAAAATAACTATTATATTCAGACTTCTCAAAATAAATCAAAAGCAGCATGGACAATAATTAACAACTCTAAAACCTGCTTTCCTAAAGAACCTATAACGGAAATACAAACAGATACAAAGCAAATTACAAAACCGTCAGAAATAGCCGAGAATTTTAACAATTTTTATGTTGATCAAGTTGTCAAACCAAGCAACAAGGAAGTACCAAAATGCCCGACATATTTAAACTCCTCCAATTCTTTATTTATGGAGCCAACTATACCACAAGATATAATTAACCATATAAAGTCACTGAAAAATACAAATAGTGTTGGATACGACGGAATTTGCACTAAGGTTGTAAAGGAAGTGGCTCAATACATAGCCCCACATCTTAGTCATATCATTAACCTAAGTATTCTTAACGGTGTCTTTCCTGAAAAATTGAAAACTTCCATAATTGTACCACTACACAAAAAACAGGACAGGAAATGTATGGCAAACTACAGACCTATTGCCTTGATACCTGTTTTCTCGAAAATATTTGAGAAAGTTATTTATAAATCCTTTTATACCTATCTTGAGAAGTCTAATCTATTAGTCAAAGAACAAAAGGGATTCCGTAAACAGAAGACCATTAATATGGCTATTTATGATCTCCTTCTCCCTATTATATCAAACGTAGACAAAAGAAATCCTGTTTGTGCTATTTATATGGATCTAACCAAGGCTTTTGATTATGTGGATCATTCATTAATGTTAAATAAACTTGAAAAATATGGTATCAGGGGAAATACACTTAAACTGTTTGAATCATATTTGCTAAATAGAAAACAATTTGTAGAAATCACACAAATATGTTCTCACTCCGGTGTAGAGATGAAATATCGGTCCAAAAGTAGGACAATAAAATACGGTGTACCCCAGGGCACCGTTCTAGGACCACCCTTCTTTTTGCTCTACATTAATGATCTTCCTGGGCATATAAACCACCCCATGGTTCTTTTCGCAGATGACAGTACAGTAGTAGTTAAATGTGACGACCTCAATAATTATGAAAATGAAATTAATATGACTTTAAATAAAATTATTTCATGGTTTGACAACAATAATCTTATTATAAATTTAGAGAAAACGAAAATTATGCATTTTTACCAGAGAATTCCCGCTAAATCTCTTGACATTAACTATTTAGGGACTAAAATAGAATCAGCCGCTGTCACAAAATTCCTTGGTATAATAATAGATAATAATTTGACCTGGAAATCCCAAACTGACGAAATTTGTAAAAAAATGAATAAATTCTCTTACGCCCTGTATAAGTTATCGAAAGTTCTCAACCAGGAATCGGTACTAACGGCTTACCATGGTTATGTTGGAGCAACACTAAGGTATGGCATAATGTTCTGGGGTAACTCAGTCAATAGAGAACTTGTTTTTAGAGCTCAAAAAAGATGCGTCAGAGCTATATGTGGCCTTAAATATACTGACAGTTGCAAACCATATTTTAAACGATTTAATATTCTTACCCTGCCATCATTATATATCTACGAAACGAATATTTTTGTCAGAACACATATCGCGCAATATAAAGTAGCCTACAAGAGTTACTACAGAAAATTACGTGATAAAAACAAGTTAGAGCTCGAAATATCACACGGCAAAACAGCATTAATGAATAAAAGTACTTTCTGTATGGCCACGAGAATTTTTAACAAGCTGCCGGAGTCATTAAAATCGTTAAACCTGGACAGATTCAAAAGTGTACTATTTAAAATCTTAATAAATAAATGTTACTACTCACTAAACGAATATCTCGATGACAATTCTATAATTCTTCCTTATAATGAATATTAGGTCACGTACGTTTACACTAAGCACTTTATTGCTATTTAATTTATTTTTGACATTTTAATAACAATTCGCTGTCCCCACCGAATAAAACCGTAATCGACTATTACGATAGAAGTGCTTTTATTTAAAATAATTATTCTAGTGGTCCGATTACACCTTGTGAATTTTTCTCAGCTAATTTGTACGAGTACTTTCCGAGTTAGACATTTTGTAATGGATTTAGCTGTACTGTAAACCTAAAAATGGAAATATATTTTTGCCTCGAATATCCTTGCAACATATTAATACTGACTACAAGTTCACAAATTTTTTCCAGTACACAGCTATTACAATCTTATTCGAGTAAAAAAATAAATCCGAATTTCGGTAATGTATATTACCATTTTATTCCATGGAAAGTTTCAAATTGCTTTTCCAGTAAAGTTATTTGCGATATATCTTTATAGAAGTCAAGAATTATTGTTACATTATTATGGTTAGTAATATTATGGTTACATTGAATACTGTATTCTGTATTTTAACCAAAAAATCATAATCTATTTTACGATAAAGGATTCAAGCCGACAATATTTATCAGAGCAGCTTAACATTTCAAAAATGTATCGATTGTACAAATCTTGGTTTGTGCATCAAGATAAATCAGCGCAATACATGGCTACGAAGCGGCAATATGAATCAATTTTTAACACAGAGTACAACTACTCATTTTTCAAACCGAAAAAAGATTTATGTGCAATTTGCTCTCTGTACGAACAAGCTGAAGAAACAAAATAAGCTTCTTTGGAGGAAAATTACAGGGCACATTTAAAGAAGAAGAATAGAGTTCGGGAAATAAAAACAGAAGAAAAAGCTGCGGTAGACTCAACACATACCACTATAGCAGTTTTTGATCTGGAAAAGTCCTCAGCGTGCCTTCATCTGAAGTAGGTATTTTCCACTACAAGCGAAAATACCCTGTTTACAGGGTCTTTCATTAAGCGTGTCCTATCTTTAAATTTAAATAAAACAAAGTGTGTGTGAGATATTATCGAAATTATTTATTTATTTGAAAGATGTAGTGATGCCATTATGTGTGAAATATTATATCATTCAAGTGTCCGCCACGGCTTCTCTGGGTGGAGCGCATGCGAGATATCCAATTTTCCATGACTTTTGCGCATAAATCAGGCTGAATTCGACCTATGGCATAGGTTATGTTGGCTTTGAGGGCCGCTGTGGTTTGTGGTTTATTCGCATAGACCTGCGACTTAAGAAAACCCCACAAGAAAAAGTCTAGCGGGGTTAAGTCACAAGATCAGTTCACATCAGCTCCACGTGAGACGACCATGCCCTCAAATCTCTCATGCAGAATATTCAATGTGGCATGAGCTGTGTGGCACGTAGCGCCGTCTTGTTGAAACCACATGTCGTTGGTGTTCAGATGATCCAGTTCATGCCAAAAAAAGTTTAAAAGACCTATAGCGTTCGCCGTTGACAGTGATGGCCTGGCCAACGTTGTTCTCAAAGAAATATGGCCCGATGACGCCGCCAGCCCAAAACCCACACCAAACTGTAACTTTTTCGGGATACATTGGACGCTCTTGGATCTCATATGGATTGGTATCGTCCCAAATTCGACAATTTTGTTTGTTTACGTACCCATTCATCCAGAAATGGGCCTCATCGCTGAAGATAATTTTTCTGTGAAAATTACGGTCAGTTGCTAACTGCTCCAGTGCCCATTCAGCGAACACACGTCGTTCTCTATGGTCGTTTACCTTTTCCTTTTTGGGTGAGTTGAATTTTATACGGGTGCAGGCCCAAGTCACGACGCAAAATTCGCCAGTTGTGGTCTGTGAAAGGCCGAGTTCTTATGAGCGACGCGAAATCGACTGCCTCGGATTCTCCTGCACACTCTCGCGAACAGCGGTGATGTTTTCGGCAGACCTTGCGTTTCGTTGACGTACGGGTGTTGATCGATCGTTTACCGAACCATTGGACTCAAATTTATCCACCACACGACGAATAGTCCTCTCGGTAGGACGATAAAATGGGCGAAGCGCGCGGTGCGTTGCCCGAACACTCATTTTGCACGTGTTGTTGAATGCTATAGCTATCCATGATGATTTGGCAAAGCAGAATGAATAAATGACAACCAATTTGACAGATGTAGCTTCAACAAGATGGCCGCTACTAACTGTCAAAATTCGGACGTGCCTATTGGAAGACCCATTATAATTTCACAGTATTCGACACTGTAAATAAATCAGGATACTGCTATGTTTGGCACCTCTCTGTTGCGAAAAGAGGGTCGGTAGAAATAGGAAGTTGTTTATTGCAATTTATACAGCACCAAGCTAAAAAAGGTATCAGAAATATATCATTTTACTCTGATGGCTGTGCTGGACAAAATAAAAGTAGATTTATTTTTGCCATGTTTCTCTACGCCTTAAAAACGTACGGGCTAGAAAGCATAATACACCGTTTCTTTGAGACTGGCCATAGTCAGAGTGAGGGTGATATCATGCACTCATGTGTTGAACGGGCACTGAAGAATAAGGTATTATATACTCCCGACCAAGTCTACAGCGTTATATTAAATGCTAAGGTGGTGAGAAATATAATTTAAAAGAGATGGAGCAAAGTGACTTTTACAATTTGAAAAGTCTTATTTCAGGGACCTTTGTTAGACCTCATATTTTGCTTTTGAAGTATGATTTCGAGGATGAATATTTTGAGTTAGATACTGAACAGGATATTACTAAACCAAAACGTGGGCGGCGTGACAAAAATTCTGAGACAATAAGTACTGCAGTGGAGATTTTAAAACCAATTTATAATCAACCGCTCGCTATAAATAAACCACTGCTTGATGATTTGCTTGGGTTGTGTGCCAGTGAAACGATACCCAAACACTATCATGGCTTTTATGAGTCTCTTATATGCTGTGAGAACCCTCAACAGCAAAACCCAGATGAGCTCGATGGGTCAGACATAGAAAATACTGAATACTAATATAAATGTGTGTCTGTTGTATCTGTTATTCTTGACAATTTTAAATCGTGTCCGTGTTGATCTATATTTGCTTGTTTTTATTAAATACCTATTAACAACCTATAAAAACAGTGTTTTTTTATATTTTGTTTCTATAAGTTCACATTTGCGGTTAGGTATAATAAACTGTATTAGGTTTTTACATTTACCGAACTAATTCTTCTTGCCATGGAAAACTAACGTAATGCAATTTTTCTGTAATTGCTATAGTTTGATTAGGCACCGAATAATATCGCAACATTGCATTACCGATATAGTGAACATCGCTTTTCTGTAGGCAATAAGATCGCGATCGACTATTACTGTATAGGTCATTAAATTCATTATAGACAGTTCCCGCGAATAAAATGGTATTGTTGCTTTACCGTTCAAAATTGTGTTTCCAATTATGATTATATGCATTTTTAGTCATAACTTTAATTTTATTCACAAGGTTTTATTGCTTTAATTATTCATTATTTAAAAAAAAATAGCATTTTTTTAGTATCTAAACTATCTTGTTACGTAAACGTACTACGAAGTTATTGTTAAAAAACGGTTTTTTAATTCTCCTGAACAATTTGGTTTTTTCGATTACGATTTTATTCGGTGGGGACGGCGAATTTTGGTTTCATTATTTCATAAATACTTACTGTTACAACGACTTGACATACATAGATTATTACTGTTATCATGACATTTGAGTGATATTATTCCTGGATTTGACATTGCATATTGTAATTTTATATTTGTATCTGAAATTAATTTCGACATTTTTTTTTTTTTTTTGTTCGTTACATTATAATTTATTTTATATAGAGTTGACAAATTGAATGACTTGATTTTTATATTATTTTTGACATCAAAATTATATTGCTCTGTATACCTACTATTGTCACCTCATAATATTATAATTAATTCTTTACTTAAATTCATTATTAAAATATTTGCACGCCATATTATGTGGCAAACATGTTTGTACTTCATTTTTACTATGATATCTTGCATGCACGATTTTGTATTCTTGTATGTATACACATGTTTACGCAAATAAATAAATCTGAATCTGAATCTGAACCTGCACCGAGATCTCACCTGCCTCGCCGGCTGTGCGGAACTCCACCAGGTATGTATACACAGCTAGCGTGCGAGGCACGGCGAGCTGCTGGGCTACTCCGTCACCTGCACCGAGATCTCACCTGCCTCGCCGGCTGTGCGGAACTCCACCAGGTATGTATACACAGCTAGCGTGCGAGGCACGGCGAGCTGCTGGGCTACTCCGTCACCTGCACCGAGATCTCACCTGCCTCGCCGGCTGTGCGGAACTCCACCAGGTATGTATACACAGCTAGCGTGCGAGGCACGGCGAGCTGCTGGGCTACTCCGTCACCTGCACCGAGATCTCACCTGCCTCGCCGGCTGTGCGGAACTCCACCAGGTATGTATACACAGCTAGCGTGCGAGGCACGGCGAGCTGCTGGGCTACTCCGTCACCTGCACCGAGATCTCACCTGCCTCGCCGGCTGTGCGGAACTCCACCAGGTATGTATACACAGCTAGCGTGCGAGGCACGGCGAGCTGCTGGGCTACTCTGTCACCTGCACCGAGATCTCACCTGCCTCGCCGGCTGTGTGGAACTCCACCAGGTATGTATACACAGCTAGCGTGCGAGGCACGGCGAGCTGCTGGGCTACTCCGTCACCTGCACCGAGATCTCACCTGCCTCGCCGGCTGTGCGGAACTCCACCAGGTATGTATACACAGCTAGCGTGCGAGGCACGGCGAGCTGCTGGGCTACTCCGTCACCTGCACCAAGATCTCACCTGCCTCGCCGGCTGTGCGGAACTCCACCAGGTATGTATACACAGCTAGCGTGCGAGGCACGGCGAGCTGCTGGGCTACTCCGTCACCTGCACCGAGATCTCACCTGCCTCGCCGGCTGTGCGAAACTCCACCAGGTATGTATACACAGCTAGCGTGCGAGGTACGGCGAGCTGCTGGGCTACTCCGTCACCTGCACCGAGATCTCACCTGCCTCGCCGGCTGTGCGGAACTCCACCAGGTATGTATACACAGCTAGCGTGCGAGGCACGGCGAGCTGCTGGGCTACTCCGTCACCTGCACCGAGATCTCACCTGCCTCGCCGGCTGTGCGGAACTCCACCAGGTATGTATACACAGCTAGCGTGCGAGGCACGGCGAGCTGCTGGGCTACTCCGTCACCTGCACCGAGATCTCACCTGCCTCGCCGGCTGTGCGGAACTCCACCAGGTATGTATACACAGCTAGCGTGCGAGGCACGGCGAGCTGCTGGACTACTCCGTCACCTGCACCGAGATCTCACCTGCCTCGCCGGCTGTGCGGAACTCCACCAGGTATGTATACACAGCTAGCGTGCGAGGCACGGCGAGCTGCTGGGCTACTCCGTCACCTGCACCGAGATCTCACCTGCCTCGCCGGCTGTGCGGAACTCCACCAGGTATGTATACACAGCTAGCGTGCGAGGCACGGCGAGCTGCTGGGCTACTCCGTCACCTGCACCGAGATCTCACCTGCCTCGCCGGCTGTGCGGAACTCCACCAGGTATGTATACACAGCTAGCGTGCGAGGCACGGCGAGCTGCTGGGCTACTCCGTCACCTGCACCGAGATCTCACCTGCCTCGCCGGCTGTGCGGAACTCCACCAGGTATGTATACACAGCTAGCGTGCGAGGCACGGCGAGCTGCTGGGCTACTCCGTCACCTGCACCGAGATCTCACCTGCCTCGCCGGCTGTGCGGAACTCCACCAGGTATGTATACACAGCTAGCGTGCGAGGCACGGCGAGCTGATGGGCTACTCCGTCTCCTGCGCTGAGCTGTTGCCTGCCTCACCGGCTGTGCGGAATTCTACCAGGTATGCACAGCTACCTTCCGAGGCACTGGACTTCAATAGCCAACTATCACTTAAATCGGAACAATTCCTGTCCTCTGAAAACTATCTTGGCGTACGCTGCCTAAACCGTTGGAGTTACACGAATATAATGCACAGTTGGATTGTTTGTCTTAAATAGTTCTAAAAAATCCGTCAAAGCATAATCGCACCTTCATTTCGAAACCGTTTTAAACAAAAAATTGTTGTTGTTTTTCATTTCATTGTTCATCGAAGGGAGAAAGTGACCGATTACCAACGAGGGTGTAGTTTGAGACCCGAAGCGCAGCTGAGGGCCTTACTACACACGAGTTGGGAATCGCACTTTCTTCCGAATGATACATAGTCCTTTATACTATACCAACGAGGAAAATAAAAGACAATTTTTTTTTTATTGAAGTTTTTATTAAAATTGTTACAGTTATTAAAACTCAATGTAATACTTTTGCCAGGGAGATTAATATTGGCTTGAGCCATTTGAGACAATGCAGTACAGATTACTTGCTGTGCCTGTGCTATTGGCACTGCGCTATTGGAAGACTGTGGTGACAAAAGGGTAACTGGTTCTCGAAGTGCCACTGGCGATGCCGCGCTTGTTGATGGTTGAGGAAATGGATCTTGATGCAAAGTGATTGCTTCTGCTATTTGTTTATTTGTTTGTATTTTGTTTTCAACTGAATTCTCGATGTAACCTTCTGCAACAGCGGATGATTTCCAACCACCGTGACGTTAAATCGGCACCAGTGTCTGCAAGAATAGTTGCTGATGTGCTGCGAAAGCAGTGGCCAGTGTAATCTTGTGGATTGGGTAAATTTAGATAAGAAGCTATTTCTTTTGGCACTGTACTTATTTTATTTTCCCAATCACTTGTTATTAGATTTATTGTTTTTATATTGCAATAAAAATCGATTTGTGCTCAAGTCACCAGTGCGAAGTTTCATAATATATATTTGTACATTAATAATTGAAACTGAGTTAAAAGATAGGACCTATGGCTATAGACAGTAGGTACCTCATTTATTTTTCGCGCCAAATTGTTATTCTTGTTATGTTCGAATGCTGAAAGCTGATGTGAAATCCTGAATTTGTGCAGCAGCGTGTTGGAGTCATTTTAAATCAATGTTGAGCAATACTATGTATCCAGTATATTTTTTTCTTGGTGATAAAAACTTTTTGTCTAAATTAAAAAAAAAAAAACAGCGCTTTAGTAATGGATTTTCATACACTTTTCCCTCCCTCTCCGGTGTCTCCAGCACGTTAGTAATGAATTCTCATACACTTTTGCGACCCGCACATTTGTACTACAGTAATGACGTCCTTTCTGTCAAACTTTTTAAAAGTAATAAGGCACTCTCCGAGTAGGTATAGTATAAAGTATAAGCTAAATTTTACAGGAGAGCTAATTTACTATTTTTGCATGACTATTTACCTCTTAATAAAAACTATAAAAAGTAATGAACACATGAGATATTTCTGGCAATATTTGTTAAATTATTGGTTTCTTTTTAAGGTAGTCATATAATTTAATATTTTCTCTAATTAATTTTTTTGTATAGTAACGGTTTCGAAATGAAGGTGCGATGTCTCTCTTTTAAGGTTGACTCACTTATTTTTAATGGTGAACAAATTTGTTATGAAATAATGCGTTAATAACGAAGGTCTTTTTATAAACATGATATAAACCTATGCACCTGCCATGTTATCTCTTCACCCGTGGTTGACTGGTAGAGAATGCTTATGGCATTAAGTCCACCTTTGCACATTTTGTGTTGCATAAAGTTTTAATAGATAAACCTTCATTCAAATAAATTCCTTATTCATCACAATATTTGTTCGGGGTTGGGGTGAGATTGATATAAACTCGGACAAAAGATAATAAAAACACTATTCAACTTTCACAGTTAAAAGATTAAAACTAAAAGATTAAGATTAAAGAGGCGGTGAGATAATGGGATATCAGTCATACGCACTATAAGTCTTACAGTGAACTAAATATTGCTACAAAATCAGCAATAATCGATCTTATATTTTGTAATGTAAATACACATATCTTTGAGCATGGGGTCCTTTTTTCAGGATATTCATTTCATTCATTCAGACACTTGATATGTTTTTGACATTTATAGAAGTTGAAAAATATACAGAAAATTTAGATATGTCACCCTGATGTTTATGTGATATTTCCAGGACGCTAACGGTGAACGGGTGGTCGGCCACGGAGCTGAGCCTGTCGGCTCTGCGCAAGTTCACGCGGTACGAGGTGCGCGTGCGAGCCTTCAACGGCGTCGCGGCCGGACCTGCGTCTGCTCCGGTATCCGCCACCACGCTGGAAGGAGGTAGGGGGACATTGGACATAATAATATATGTATTTTTTTGTTTCTATAAACGGAATGTAAGCGAGTCTGGTGTTATCTAAAGTAAGAGGAACACATGCATATTTCGACACGCCCTATCAATAACGTAGGATCCGAAAATATGCAACTTTTCAGCAGAGCAGTTTAAAGTTTAAAAGCATGATAAAAATGTTATTTTATGGATTACGATTTTGAATTTTGGAATGAGTGTCATATATCCGATTGTCCGTTAAGCTAATGTAATGTTTTCATGAAATTGATTGATAAAGTGGTAAAATTTGCACATGAAGCCGTATTACACGGACTAATTTTATTAGCTTACGTCGGATGTGGTACTTCCTACAATTTTGATCGGATCAACATCTATCATAAAGGTCGGAAGTGGCACATACGCCCTTTTTGACGGGATTTTTTCTTAAATATTATTCGTTACGTGTGTTATCTACTTAGTTTTAGATACAAAAATATAAAATATAATTACTAGTATTACATTAATACATGTCATTATACATTATCTAGTTATAATAATAGTAAAATAACGAGGAGGATAATAAATTAAAGTTTAATTAATTATTGCCAGTGTAATATTCACTAATTAGGAACAGTGGAACTTATTTATAAAAAGAGACTATATTATTAATTTACACAAAAAAATGAAATAAAAATATTTATAAACTAAATTAAAATAAGCCTGCAATTATTAATTACAATAAAATTAATCATAAATTCATAATAAAATCAGTCATTACGGGAAGTCATAAGCCAGTAAAAAAACTGGCTTGGCTAGACCACTGTGGGTATCGTGTTACCCAGCTACTGGGTTGTAGAGGTCAGATTTGCAGTTGTTCCACTAATTCTCAGCTGCATCCGATTAGACTGTGAAGCGGACCCCATCGTAGTTGGGGAAAGGCTAAGCAGATGATGACAATGGTTGTATTTCTCTCGTCTATCAATAGGAGTAGACCCATCGTATTTCTCCCATGCTGTTTTAAAAATGTTCTCCTACAATTAAAGTATTTAAGAACATGGTTTGACATATTAATTTTAAAATTAAATAACTGCCAAGCCATAAAAATGAAAGTCCATGCTCGAAATAACTTACTGCGCCGCCTTACATCCATCAAATGGGGAGCGTCTCCTCAAGTCCTGCGAACAACTGGTATGGCACTCTGTCTCTCTGCTGGTGAATATACCTGTCCAGTATGGGACCGTTCCGCTCACGTCTACCTTGTCGATATAGCTTTGAATGAGACGTGCCAGATCACTAGTGATTGCCTTATACCGACCCCGGTACGAAAGCTATATCCACTAACTAGGATTGCGCTTCCAAGTGTCCTCAGGATTATAGCAAGTCGCATCGAGAGGACCAAGCTACAAGCTGACTCACGCCACCCAATGCACGGACACATCCCAGTGCCCCAGAGGCTGAAAAGCTGCAAAAACTTTCTCGGGTGCGTTAGTCCAGCTTATTCAGCGAATAGCAACGGCTGCACAGCAAGGTGCGACGTTTGATGGGAAGTCCTCAATCCACCTTATGGCTTCATCGAACTGTCTGAGCGCGTGTTACCGTGGCCAACTTGGAAATACTTTAACAGACTGCGAACCCAAGTCAGCCGAAGCAAAAATAACCAGTATAGATAGGGCTTTACAGATGGCTCAGATCTCAAATGTATTTGCGGCATGACTCCTCAGACAATGGGCCACCTTCTATCTTGCTTCACCTGCCCTGTTATCTACACTCTTGATGATCTTATCCATGATATTCTGCATCAGCTAGCGGAGTTTGCGTAGCGAAAACTACAAGGTCCTTTAATGACCTGCAGGCTTTTCCCTGATTCTTGAACAATTTGCTTTTAACCACTAGGTATGCAGTTTTCTTTATGTGCAAATATTTTTTCCCCTTTATCAGTTTTATATGTTGTCTTTTTACCTTACGTAGAAGTTGGTGTAGCACTATTTGCAATAGATGTTACAGAGGGTGTCGGTTGATTCTCGTAATGATCATCAGGTGCTATTAAAACGATATCTTCAGTACAATGGACAAAAAAGTTATTATTACAAGGTTCATGAATCTAAGCTGGAGATGAGGCAGGACGTGCTGCTTCACGAACTTGTACAGGTGATAGAGCAGGAGTAACAGGTTTAAGATTTAAATCTTTTTTAATAGTTAATATAATTATATTTGGGTCTAAATTTTCATCAATTTTGTCATCACTCATCTTATCCATTTCCTAACATTCAAGCTTTTCATCAAAAAGCAAAAACATCCTTTAATAGTATCGATAAATTCTCTAAATCATGTTTCCCGTCATCGAGTACGGACGACTATCGAAACAATCCTATGAAAAATAAACGTAACTACTTTCTATTGAAAGTAATTACGTTTGTTTATATACAAACATAGTATTAGTTTTAATTTTTTTTGTTAGGTATACTTTTGTAAATATTTTTAAGATCTATGTAAAATGAAAAACAATGAACGTGTTAAAATTTAGATTGTAGTCAGTATAAAGAAAATAAAATAAATTAGCGATTATAGTCTGTTATTGTAGATCCAACAGAATTTACTTTATCGTTTACAATAAATAACGTCAGAAAGGGAAGATTCGTCATCAGCGATTTAATTACTTACAACCATTAACATCGAATGTGGCAGATCCTACATAATACGTTTTTAAATTTTCGATCAAAAACGGCGGTTAAGGCAGATCCAACAAAATACTCCAAAAAGGGTACAGTCAAAAACGTTGGATGTGGTAGATCCCACAATATTGAATCCATAATTTACGTTCATTAATGTCGAATGTGACCGATACGTACTTTATAAATGGACCAATAAGTATTTGCTATCATTCAACAATATAAATTGTCTTATTAAAATACTGACTAAAACTAAAACTAGATAGTATATACTTTTTACAACTACAAGTCACTTGATAGCTATTGCTAAAAATAATGCTTAATAATATTAGATTCTTACCCGTTCAGTGTTTGAGGCACTTACAATAATATCATTATTTTCAATTATAATACTAGATTGTCGTTTTAATCCTATTTTTTCAGAAGATTTGCTCCGTTTGTTCCTTCAAGACATTACAGTTATAAAAAAGATTAACTGCCACAGTGAAAATAAACTTGCATGCAATTTTCCCCTCATGAACTCAGGAACTGGCAGATCACTGTCCGATCAACAACGACGCTTAGTAAGTACCTACGTTTTTAAACGGACACAAACGTTACTACCGACGATGTTGACGTAATTAACTTCTTAAATTCGTGTAAAATATTTTTATTTTGACATATATTATCATACTTTTTCAAGTACTTTTATGTAATAAAAATAAAATCGGCAAAATGCAGATCCTGCGTTGTTGATAGGGCGTGTCGATTTGATTCCTTTGGAATTGTCTATCTTTCAAACGGAAAAAAACCGGCCAAGAGCGAGTCGGACTCACGCACGAAGGGTTTCGTACCATTATCTATAAGAGCCCCCTAATTTTTTTAAATTCTGTTTTTAGTATTTGTTGTTATAGCGTCAACAGAAATACATAATCTGTGAAAATTTCAACTTTGTAGCTATCACGGTTCATGAGATACGGCCTGATGACAGACAGACAGACAACGGAGCCTTAGTAATAGGGTCCCGTTTTTACCCTTTGGGTACGGATCCCTAAAAAGTACACAATAACATTTAAAAAAATGTTTAATAAACGAATATATGTATAAATTATTCATAAAAAGTTATAGAAAAGAGTTTATGAGACATCTCTGTTGCTCTCTATTTGTTCAGAAAATAATTACGCAACTGTCTGTTGGCTGCTGAATTTTACGTTTCTTAAACCTATATGTTAAAAATCATATTTTACATTTCTTCTCATATTATGATTTAAGAAGTACCAATTTTATGGACTTTAAAAGACGTTGACCTCTGTGTTTGTTTCAGTATTCTCTTCTCAGGGTAGTCATTAAGGAAGCAGCAGCCTCGTCTAGCTTAACTTAAAACAGCATGTATTTATATCTAATTTGCAAAATAAAATTTCATTTCATCACACTTAATATAAATGCGACTACTTCTTAATTTCAGTGCCAGAGGCCCCACCGACCAGAGTTTCCTGCTCAGCGCTTTCCTCATCCAGCATGAAGGTGTCATGGAACCCGCCGCCCATCGGACAACATGGCGGACTTATACAAGGATACAAAGTCATCTATTCACCTATAACTACCGATCATGGTAAGGATCTAACGAAAAAAGCCATAAAGAATGCTGAACGCTGCGTGGAGGAGCTCGTGGCTATCGGATAACAGCCGCACGGGTTGGTTCGCCAGGTTAAGCAACACTTACTGAGGCCGGTTCGTGATGGGTGACCATTTTGAATTATCGAGATTCCTACGTGCCAAGGCACAACAAGTAAAGTACGTTAAGCCGTTGGTCCTGGCTATTATTATTTGTAGATCTAGTCAGAAAAGGAGAATGCCGAGGCTTCCTTCAACACTCGGCCAGAACCGACAAAGATGAACTATATATCATAAAAAAGGAAAATAATTATAGAATTTCACTATATAATTTGTTTTCTATAAGAAGTACACCAAAAAAAGTTATAGTTCTTTGAAATTGACCACCTAATACTTCTAATTTTAACGATAACATGAAATAAACTATTAAATGATTGAATAATTAATACTGAATTCAGTTTCAACAGCCACGGTAGTCGTTAGTAATATAGAAATCGGGGTCCGTTAACACAGCAATAAACAACACAAAACTTAAAAAACACGCAAGACACTTCGTCGCTCGTCATAAAACGCGGGAGAAGTAAAACTTTTGACAATTGTCAGAGACAACTACAAGATTAAGTGTTACCAGCACTATATAACTATTCTAAACTGTATCAATAATTGAATTGAATTATTTTAAATTATTATAAAATAGTCAAAAATATAACTAAACATTCAGTAAGTAATCAATTCACTTACGTGGGTTCATAATGATATTAATGTAATCGATTGCAAGTGCAATTTCGTATCGATATTATTTTATTTTGGTATTGGCAACATTTCTTATTGCAATTGTAGATAGAAAACGTGTTGATAAATTGAATAACTATTTAAAATTACTTTTAAACGGTGTACTTCTACAGATTTTATTTATACTCCATAATTCTTACTATTTTATATAATGAATTATCATTAATTTAGAAAGTCTGTCGGACGCTACATGATTTGTGAGCCAAAATTTGGCACTCTCTTTTAACATAACTCTCACCCAGGGCTATCGTGTACCCTGAAACTCAATAGTTTTAGTCAGTCAAAGTCTAACACTCCCTTCCGTTTCACTCGGAGCGACAGGAGTCACTTGTAATGATATTCCTACCTAAAAATAAAGAGGTTGTTACCCAGTTACTGGGTAACACGGCACAATAGATAGTCACTCCATGTAGAACAGTAGTAATCAGCTTCATGCTGTTAGACTGAAATCTGGCCTAGAGATAATTGACTTTTGACTTTTCAAACTTTAAAACATGAGTAAATAGGCATTTTCTAGGCTTGTTCGTCCCATCGTAGACCTTATATATCGCTTAACATCAGGCGAGATAAGGTCAAGAGTGGTGGGCTCATCCGTACTAAAAAAAAAGTTGAGAATAGGCCAAGTAAATGTTTATGATAAGAATCAAAACATGTAAGTTAAGAAATCGTTACATGGTGGACATCCCACACATACGCACAAAACGTTTTGGAAAAACTTTCATTGTGCGTACGGCTAAAAAATGGAATTCCCTGCCGGAGTCTGTGTTTCCTGATAGCTATAACCTAGGGGTCTTCAAGTCCAGAGTGAATAGGGTTCTTCTAGGTAAGCGTGCTCCATCTTCGACCACATCATCACTTACCATCAGGTGAGATGGTGGTAAAAAAAAACAAAAGAGAAAATAATCTTATTTTCAGTGGACGTGGGTGAGATAAAACGAGTGACGACGACGGACACATACCTGCATACCCTCCGTAAATACTCCAACTACTCCATCCAAGTACTGGCCTTCACCAACGCGGGGGACGGCAAGCGAAGTCTACCGGTCTACTGCATGACTGAGGAAGATGGTATGACTAAACATTATATAATAATTACAATTTTTTTATTGAGGAAAATAAACAATTTATTAAAAAATAATCAAAAAGGTATCGAAATAATAAATTTAGCTAGTATACAACTCGCAATATTTTCGTCAGATTAAAAAATGCAATATCTGTTAGCAGACACTTGCTGTGTAGCTTAACTAAAATTCAAAAGC
Source organism: Tholera decimalis (assembly GCA_943138885.2). Classification (NCBI taxonomy): domain Eukaryota; kingdom Metazoa; phylum Arthropoda; class Insecta; order Lepidoptera; family Noctuidae; genus Tholera; species Tholera decimalis. Next base: position 1,845,409 of record OW964550.2, read on the forward strand.
AACCTATCAATATACATTATAACAAAACAGTAAAAAAGTGTGTCTGTACATTTAATATATTTAAAAAATAATAATTGCGAGGGTTTTAAGAAACAGTAGAAGAACAAGAATTAAAAAAGTCAGTCTGTTGTCTATTTGTACACGCTAAACTCAGTAACTACTAGACCGATTTGATTGAAACTTTTTTTGTTATATAGAAATTAAGTATAGGCTATAATTAATTTCGGAAACTGGAACACCTGATGCGGTGCATCTGAGCATCTAGTACAAAATAATTATCTATACTAATATTATAAAGTGGAAAAGTTTGTTTGTTTGAACGCACTAATCTTCGAAAGTACTGGGTGGATTTGGATGAAATTTGGTATGGAAATAGCTTGAAGCTTGAGGAAGGTTATAGGGTACTTTTTAAACGACTGAAAAAAAGGAGAGTTATGTTTTTACCGTGATAAAATCCACGGGAGCGAAGCCCCGCGTGAGTACTAGTATACAATAAATTATAGATTAACAAAATACTTTCAATAAATATTTTCGTTTAAATGTGTTCAAATTATTAATAACAAGCTTTTGCCCGCGACTTCGTTCGCGTGGGAAGCTTTTCCCGCGACATTTGCCGATCCTGTCGGAATTTCGGGATAAAAACTATTCTATGTCCGCCTGGTTCTAAGCTACCTCCCTACCAATTTTCAGCCAAATCGGTTCATCCGTTCTTGAGTTATAAATAGTGTAACTAACACGATTTTCTTTTATATATATATAGATAGATTGAAAATAACACAAAATACTGAATTGAAATAAATTTGAATTGGTTCTTTCAAACGATAAAAAGATTGATTCAAATTTACTAATCATCGAAATGACAACTGGCCGAAACAGAGCAAATATTCCATTTCAGTAAAAACCTTTTTTTATCAGTTTTTGTATTGGTTGTGGACAGTTCCGTCGGCGCCCGAGAAGATCAAAGCTCTCGCGTACTCCAGCGACTCCGTGCTGGTGAGCTGGCTGCCACCGCTACATCCCAACGGCGTCATCACGCATTACACCGTCTACTATAGAGAAGCTGGACGGTAAGAACCTGAACCCATACACACTAAGAAATTCATAATTTGAACTGACTTAACTGTTCCATTCCTAGAATCATTTATAGACTCATTATAATTCGATCCCCCCAAGCAATAACCCGGTAAACAAAAATCAAAATTTTACAGTAGAAAAGATTTTTTGATTTTATCAAATATGTTTTAAATAGTGAGATTATTGAAGTCATTGATGTATTAAATAGAAGCAATTTTTTGGGGAATGTTCACTATAATAAATGATAATAATAAATAACGTTTATTGGCTTAAATAAATTATGGTTACAATATGAACACTATCACTGTGTCATTAATATAAAATTCCTTTTATTCAAAACCTAGTTATTTAAGAGAAAAAAAAAACCTAAAATTTTATAATATAAATATCATGTGTGTCATGATAACTTTGTAAATATCATTAGGAAAAATCTAAAAAAAAATTGCTAAGGTGTATTCCAGTCTATAGATGACAAATTTCACATGACAGCATCACGTTCTTGTTTGGGGGAAGCAAATTAATTATTTACCACCGGACTCTACGGGTGAAAATTGGAGAATATATAAGTGACGAAGTAGCAACTACATATGGTGTACCTCAGGGAAGCATTCTAGGCCCCACCCTCTTTCAGATATACGTCAATGAGCTGTGCAGAATGTCCATTCCCAATTCCAAAATCATTACGTATGCAGACGACACCGCAGTCATAGTTTACGGACCAACTTGGGATAGTGTTAAGCGCTATGCAGAAGAGGCAATAACAAGAATAATGAAATGGCTAAACCTAAACCTACTTACTCTAAATTGCGATAAAACGACGTTCATTCCATTCTCTATCCGGCGTAACAATTTGCCCGAAAAGTCCTTTTCCCTAACAGCGCATATCTGCTCAAATCAATCCGCATCATGCTTATGTCCGACACTTAAAAGAACTGACCATGTAAAATATCTGGGTGTCCAAATTGACGGAGGCTTGCGGTGGGACAAACAGGTTGACGCCATTTCCACTAGATCTATGAAACTTTTGCATGTTTTCAAATCCCTTAGAGACTCGGCCACGCCCGAAACCCTGAAGATGGTGTACTATGCATTATGTCAATCTATTATTGGATATTGCATCACAGTATGGGGTGGTGCAAATATAACCAGTCTTCTGAGGGTTGAAAGAGCGCAGAGAGCCGTACTGAAGGTGATGTTGCGTAAACCTTTTCGCTATCCCACTACGCAACTATACGCAGATTGCAAAGTACTTTCAGTCCGCCAGCTTTTCGTACTCCAGTCTACTATTAGAAAACATGCTAGCGTTCCCCCAGCTGACCCCGCAAAAAGGAAGAAACTTCCGTTAAGTACCTCTCACAAAACCACCTTTGCTCGACACCAGTACTACACATTAAGTACACATATCTACAAACAAGCTCACAAAAAAATAAACATTGTAAATCTAAATAAATATGAAATAAAATCAAAATTAACTAAATGGCTACTGGAGCTTGACTATCTACAAACAGAATCCTTACTTAAGTACGTTGTCTAACTACCTACATATATCTCCAAACACGCGCTTCCACACACTTCACACACAGCAAACATCATACATACTTACACTAAACATAAACACACACACACACACATCAAACTCATTTAGGAAAATTAACTTTACTTTTATTAATTATATTATTAATTATTTCTATTTAGACTGATCTTTATTCACATCATTTGTTCGGGTAGATCGGCACAGTCCACTATTGTATACCTATAGCATCTCATTTTAAGCTGAATCACTGTCTCTCAAGATACAGGTTCCAACCTAGTTTGAGAGGCAGGGTTTCCCTTATTGTGTACAGATTACAGTCCCTAGATAGTTTTTGTATTGTGTTTCTACCAAAGCTCACTGAAATTGTTTTTATGTTAAACATTTTATGTTAAACATGTCAAATCTGTATTTTATGAAATAAAGATATATTATTATTATTATATTATTATTATTATTGGTAATTTAATTTTATTGAATATTGTGTACTGCTATTATAACCGAGATGTGAAATCTAAATATTTGCACGGGTAAACTGCCGAATAGAATTCCTCTAGAAAATAAGAACTTTGTTATCTACCTATATTCTTGCATATAAATACAATAATATCATTCATTCATTAGTCACAGTTGCATACAGCAGCGAACGTATTAGTCCCCTCTTCTTTTTTTTCGGGGGGTTAAAATCATCAAATTGGCACTCCCTCCCGCTCTGTGTGGAACGGAAGGGTGTGCCAAACTTCCACTGAATAAAAACCTACCCTGTTCTTTTAGATACTCTCATTTTCCGGAGCACGGTATTTTGTTAGGTAATTCCCATAACCCTGGCAAACGTAATACGTTTCCCTATTGACGCTTTTTAAGCTGAAAATTATTTCTTTTTCCAGTCTAGGCAAACACTCAAGCTTCACAGTGCCCGCCGACAAGAAAGTTGATACAGAGCTGATGTTCCAAGTTAGGAATCTGATCGAGAACCAACTTTACGAGTTCTGGGTATCGGCTACCACGGGCTCCGGGGAAGGGGAGTCCACGCTCGTGGTGGGACAAGGACCTAGCTCCAGAAGTAAGTTACATATGCAATATTAGAAGCTGTAAGCCAAATCTGGAGCATATTCTTAACTTCAAAATAACAAGAAATTATAGCCTATGTATTTATCTATACGTTAAGCTAATTATTTTGAACATATATAAAAAACTTTATGATTTATGAGAAAAATAAAATCGGTCTCAAATTTCTTCATACATTTTTCTACCGAACGCATGGCTCCGACCGTCATTCCGCGCACAGAGTACATTTTATATACTGAGATAGAGCCGTCACTCGAAGATTCCAGAGCGCCCGCGCCCTCTGGCAACAAGTAACAACAACAATGTATGAAGCATATGTACCTATATATATATAACATATAGATATAGCTACCTACAAATCAGTGTACTGTATTTATTTACTCCTTTTTATTTAGTACTTAGTAATTTATGTTGATTTACAATAAAACAATATAATTACAACACCAAATACTTTATTAAAATCTTCTGTTACAATATTTGATGGCCATCTGAATTTTATCTTCCATAATCGTTTCGTGATCCACACAATAACTTAGAAGTATCCTTAGGTACACACCAATTAAATAAGAATATATTATATCTTAAATTTCTTGAATTATTTGCAATTATTGACTTATTATTTGACAAATTATTTAACTTTTTTTAAACCTTTGACATTTACAAAGTGTTGCCAAGTGACCGACTCGCGTTCTCCCCAAACTTTCCCCGAAATCTCCCCAAAATTCAAGATTTGTAAAAACCTCATAAATGGCTATTCTTTTTTATTATTGATACAATTTTATACAATTTCAGCAATAGCGTCCATGACTAAATTAGCCTCTTCACTCGCGCCGGTTGCAGTTCCGTACATTTTTTCTGAGTTAAACCTGTTTAGCATCTTTGAACCGGGTTTAAAATGAACACATCCTTCTAGCAATTTATATCTTATTCTCAAGATGGATTCGGCAGTGTTAATGGCCAATCTGTTTCGACATTTGTCTTCAATAATAGCTACTTGAGAGAAGGCTCTTTCCGCAACTGCGTTAGAAAAACATAAAGACAAAATTCCTAGTGCCAATTTGCTAACATTTCCACGGGTATGTTCTATCACCGACTGCATTTTTGAAATTATAAACTTCAACCCAGAACTCTTCGGTGTGTTGCGTGGATTTCCAAGTTGTACGATGCAAATCATTCCATTCTGCGGCAACTTTGGAGCCACTCGGCTATCATCGTGCACAGTATTGTTTTCGTGTGTGTGCTTTCACAGATTAGTTAGTGGTTTGATCGCGTTCAGACATCATCAGTCCAAATATTCCCCCAAAAATATTGTCCCTCAATTCTCCCTCCATAACTTTAAAAACCCCCCAAATTTGGGGGGATTCCCTCCAATCTGGCATCACTGCATTTACGCAAGTTTCGTTACCATTTTAATTTAAAATTAAATAAGTTAAAAAAAAAATGGGATTGCGTAATTGGAGGATTTTATTAATTTAAAGATACGTGTGTTAATATATTATAAAAGGTGTGAAATTTAAAAGGTGTCCTTATATCCCTAATATTTTAATTTATATAAAATAAAATGGTTATTTGTTAAAGAGAATTTTGAATATCTGAGTAAAACGGAGAACAAGTTTAAGCTAAATGTGTAAATATTTTGAGAAAAATGCCATCTATCAATACGTAACTTAAACTTTGATTATTGCTATACGAATAAATTAAAAATCAATTGAATTGAGTAGTTTATATCCAAAAGCAGAACCCTACCTAAACTAGTCGGTTATCATTTCGTCACTTTTGTTTTAAGTTATAACACCATGATTCCGCGCTCAGACAAGCTCGTGAACGCAGGGGTGTATCGCTTTCCACGAAAAAATAAATACGTCGAAACCTATAATAAAGGGTATGGCGTCTTGTATACTGTGACTAGAATACGTTGATACTTTTTCGTACCGAAACAAAAGTAAGAACGAGAACTATACTTATTTTTAGAATTGGATGGATATTGGTTACTGAACCTAGCATGAAACAACATTTTTTTTAACCGACTTCAAATAAGGAGGTTTCGCAATTCGACCGTATAAATGTTTTTTTTTTTCATTAAGTATCTTAAAGTACTACAAATTAAGGAAGGTCTAGAGTTGATCTGATGATGGAGCCTTTCATCAGATTGACTCCTGACAGTCGAGGGAACTCCTCAACGATTTACAGCAGTAACCTTTTGTTTGGGCTTGATTAATTTGAATTGACCAGAACATTACACCTAGATAGTTTGTGACTGTCATTAGAGGTCTGATGATGAAGACGAAGGACAGTTAAAGGAACTCCTCAACGGTTTACAGGAGCTACCTTGTGTTTGGACTTAATTCATTTATATTGATGAGAACTTTGCACCCATATGGGTTATAAGTGCCATTACAGGTCTGATGATGGAGACCATAGACAGTCGAGGTAATTCCTCAACGATATACAACAGTTACCTTTTGTTGGGCTTACTTCATACGGTTCAATATGCCAAAATGTTCAGTTCGTACAAAACTAAAAAATTGGCCAAGTGCGAGTCAGACTCGCCCATGAAGCGTTCCGTAGTAACTACGCCAAATAAATTTGTTTTTCATAGTGTTTGTATGAATTAAAAAGTTTTATTTGCGGTTTTAGAAAATATGCTGTATCTCAAAAACTGCCAACCCGATCTCGTTCAAACCAATTTTGGTTGAAAGTTTACATTAAGGACCATAGCATATATTTTTTTTATAATTTTTCACTCCATTATTATAGAAGTAAGAGGGGGACATTTTACCACTTTGGAAGTGGTTTGGTTTTGGAAACTTCAATGTCATTTTTAAAGATCTGTCTACTAATACCACATACGCATAAGTTTCATGAAAAAAAAAAATAATTTGTTTTTCTTAAAATCGGAAAGCGGTTCACAGAATATATCTATCTACCAAGTTTCACATGTATAGTCCTAATAGTTTCGGAATATAAAAACTTTTTACCAAAAAAATTAAACTGACTTCCAAAAATCACTGCAAAGTGAAAAATAACTTTAATTTCGGTAGGTGGTGTCCGACTTCCGAAATTAGTTAGAAAGTAGACAAAATATTGCTTTTCCCAACGCTGGGCCGTTAATTGTTGAGGAGTTCTCCTGGTACTTCACCATCAGCTTCACTTCATCATATGCATTGTGACGAGCATATTGTGCTTAATAACCATTTCAAGTAATCGAAGCGGAACCCACGAAATACTTCTTATTCCTACTTATATATTGAGTAGTTCCAGTGGCCATCTGTGGTCTTCATCATCAGATCCACTTCACAAATGGTGCTTTTCAAATGCAACTACACAAGCTACTATAAAAAAAAATACTCAAATCATTGTAGGTATGCCTATAATATTTGAAGAGTTCTCTCGATTACTCCAAGATCCCATTGTCAGCTCTAGACTTGGTGACAATGGGACCAACTTCGAAGTATACCCTTTCAATCAAAAAACAATTTTCCAAATCGGTTCAGCTGTCTTCGAGTAATCGGTGATCAAACATTTAAAAAAATACACGCGTCGAATTGATAACCTCCTCCGTTTTTTTCGTCGGTTGAAAATGGCTGTGACATACGGATGGATGGACAAACAGACAGACAGGCATGACGAAACTTTTCTTTATTTCTTATTAAATTTTTTATCACATATGAGTATTTTATTTCCAAAGTCCCCTAGTACTCTAGGGCCCGTATTAATAAACCGATATCAGCATAAGAGTAAGATCTTAAGAACTGGTTTGAGATCCCGGCATATTAATAAACAAAAGTTAAGATGCGGTTTAATACTCTGTCATCACCTGAGATCGTATTGTTTAATAAACAAATCTCGAGTTTCAACTGCGGTATTAAGATTGTTCTCAAGATCATAATAGTTGAGTTCAGTCTATCCGGGAATTAAGATCGTGAACTTGTAGTAGCGGGAACTATGGACGTCGAAAATATAATTTCCGAAATCAATTATTACGATGAACACGATTATTATGATGATATTTTATGGTCTTTTCAAATTCGATTACCTAAAGTTTATATAAGGGACGCGACAAATCCCTTCGAATTACCTCTGCAAAACTTTAAAAAACGATTTCTATTTAACCAAGAATCAGTGCTATATATTGTATCGTTGATAAGAAATAATTTGATGAAAAATGATAAAAGAGGGCTGCCAGTTGCGCCAGAAATAGCTGTCTTGTTAACTTTGAGGTATTACGCTACAGCATCCTTTCAGGTAGGTACTTAAACCATTTTCATTACTTGAATTGTAAACATGAAAATATGAGTTTGTTGTGTACCTACTATACCTGGGTGAAATATTGGTAAAACGATTTATTAATAATTTATTACAAAAACCTTTCAGCTTGTCTGCGGGGATCTCATTAATTTATCTCAGCCTACAGTGTCAAACATAATTACAAAAGTATCGCGACTGCTAGCACTACTACACAATACCTATATTAAAATACCAACTGGAAATCAAGCTAGCATAAATAGGCAATTATTTAAAGATTTGGAAAGACATGGACGTTGGCCTGGGCTACCAGGTATAGATGGAGCCATTGATTGCACCCACATTAAAATTGTCAACACCCCAGGTTGTCAGCACCATGAAGCTTATCGCAACAGAAAATCTTATTTCTCCATTAATGTTCAAGTAAGTCTACCAAACATGCTCAACATGTATTTTTACATTGATATACCTACCTAAGTTTAGTGCAGCTACAACTATATATATCTACATTGTGATGATATCCTATTGTAACTTTCTTTTTCAGGTTGTTGTTGGCCCACAAACAGAAATTTTGGATATAGTAGCTAGATGGGCTGGCAGTACGCATGATTCCAGAATTTTTCAAATGTCCAGGGTATTCATGAAGTATACTCAAGGTGTGCTAAATGGTAAACTAGTAGGTGATAGTGGTTATCCAACATTACCATTTATGCTTACACCCATTAGACCCAACTCCTATAGATCCCCCTCAACTAAGGTATAACCGAGCACAAATTAAAACTAGAAACATAGTTGAAAGAACATTTGGTATTTGGAAACGTAGATTTCCATGTTTATCAAAAGGCCTTGGTAATAAATTACAAACTGTGCCTAATATCATAGTAGCCTGTGCAGTGTTACATAACTTATCATTGATTTTAAATGATGAGATGGCATTGGGTTTAGATTCCCATTCTAACCAGGAGGGTGGTGAAACCGAAAGTTTAATGCCTAGCACGAGTACTGGGTTTATTGTCAGAAATTCTATAATAGAAAATTATTTCCAATAAATATTGAAGTTGAATCTTCTTTACTATTGTTATAGCATTTAATAATGTTTCAACGCCTGCTCATAGTTAAGTTTATTATCTTGTTTACATTTAGTTTTATTTGTTATCAAAATAAATAAATGTGTTTATAGTGTTAATTATAAATTCTATATTTTATTTTGTTAATTTATTAAAGTAGTTACTTTTTTATAAAACCGGCCTGTATGAAGCCCACAGCTGGGCATAGGCCTCCATATAGTGAAGGAAAGAGCATTGATCACCACACTTGCTCAATTGCAGGTTGTTGATTTCAGATTCCAATATTTGAGTATTATTGAGATAAATAAAACATTTTACTATTAACTTATTTCAAATTTATTATTTCTATTACTATAATTATATTATTCGGCTTGATATTATTGACCTGGAATAAAACAAAAAATAATTAAACCAAAAATAATAAAAACTTAATAAATGTCCAAACTTGAAAGATACTAAGATTTTTCTTGCCTACCTGATGAATCTAGTTTCTGCTTCAGTATAAGTTCAGCTAAGTCAGCTTTAGCTTTAGCTTCCCTACACCGTTCCCTTAAAATCTGCATCTCTAAATTGTGCTTTTCAGCGGCTCGCACAGATCGAACCTTGTACTCCTGTTGTATAACTTTATTTTTAATTTGAAGTGTTCGTGTGTTCGTAGATTGCGGAGTTGACTCACTTCTTAAAGGTGGTATGGTTATAATGGAGGGTTGGGACATTTGTGATGTGGAAGGCTTTGGGGACTCAGGTTGTACACAGGGATCAACTGCATTGGTTTCGTGGGAGATGATAGAAGTCTGAGATGCAGGTGGTAATACAGTTATATCCTCTATTTCTATTTCTATTGTGGCTGGAGTGTTTGACTTCAGAGAATCTAAAAAAGTAATGTTCATATTATATCAATTAACTATAATCAAGGTTTAACAAGACAATTTTTCACATGACAAACCATAAATACCTTCAACTGCGTCGGAATCAATAGCATTATCGATTCCCACAATAAGAGCCGGGGCCACCATGGACACATCAGGGTCAATGTCAGCATCGTTTATAGATGGCCCTCCTCCAGTAGCTAGTCTATGTTGGCGTTCTTTGGTCAAGGCCTCTCTTTGACGTTGCTTTGTGTTGATCCACAAGCGCCGTAGTTGTTTCGTTGTTGCCTAAAATAAGTAAACGATATGAATACACTCACTGTTACATTTAATCAAGGTCGTGATTATATGATATGTATATACAATCACATATAACCTAAGGGCCTGCGCCCTAAGTCGGCTCTTCTGATAAACAAAGCATAAAAACATGATTTATGTAAAGTAATGAATAAGTATGTAATTTTGTGAATAGAATAGTCATTTACCTGTCTCGTAGCGAGAGGACTTGCATTATATTCGGCAGTAATACGAATCCAGGCTTCGTTTTTATTACGCAGTGAAGCTCCGTCTGTGTCCTTATTTTCTATAATATGGCTATAGATTTTTAATATATTTAAAAAGTGTTTTCTTTCTGTCGGGCTAAACACATGTTTCTTTGACTCCATTTTATACAAATAATTAGATAAGTTTAAATACAAGTTTACAGTGACAAATACCAAACACTGTAGATTGTCATTAAATACAACAAACAGATAACAGATTATAATGATGTGATGCGCAAAAGGGGGCGTATGCGTTTTGTTGACTTGTAAAATTCAATACTTTTTGAAAATATCGTGCTTTTTCTATAGTATATAAAGATTAAACGTATGATTTATAATCATGTAATTAAATTTTCTAAAAATTACTCGATATAAACTGAAAAAATAATTTTATTCGTGCACACACAGAGTTGAACATTATACTTCTACAAAGCAAGTACTAAACGTAATGAACAAAAGATGAAATAGTTCGTTCATTGTGACGTAGTAAGTCTTAAGATCAGGATTTCATTGGGTGTCGAATTACGAATCTAAAGATCGTGGTTTTATACTCGGTATCATCTGAGATGCTATTGATATGGGTTTATTAATTAGCGTCGACATTAAGATGCTGGTCCGATCTTGAGAACTTATCAACTGATGCCTTGGGATCACGATTGAGATCTAACTATTAATACGGGCCTAAGAGCGTCAAACACATTAATACAAAATTGAAACTAACACCTAATCAATAAGCATGTAAACCCCTATATTAACCTAACCCCACCATATAAACCCTATAACACTATATTAACCCTATGTATAACCCTTTGTAAACAATAAGTTACAACTTATTATGGTCAAACAATATTAAAGATAATATAATATTACTTTCAATTATCAAGATTAGTTAAGTAATGTATAAAATCGGGTGAACAATGGTTTGTAAGTGTGTGTGCGCGCAATGTTGTTGTGTTGCTACTAGGATACCTAAAATTGAGCGAGTGATAAACGTAAATACGTCCTTAGTATTTAGGTTTTAGCCACATTCTGATATTGATATTTATTTTACTAATAAGTTATAAATAACAATTTTACATGTTATTTTCTGTTGTAAATTTAGACTATGATTAGACCAGTGTTTCGTAGCACACTGCCCTGAGAAGAAACACAGTAAAACAAACAAGACTTAAATTTAAAAAATCTTCACGGTGTGGTAGATATGCTACGATATAACCTATTCCAGGAGATTGTTTAGTGAGTATAGTGCTAAGAAGCTTATTTAATTGGTTGTCAACATCTCTTTTGATACCTACTGGCCAAATCATATGAGAAGTGTGTAATTTTACGTCTGCGGTGCTCTTTTGAGGACTGAAAACCAAACTAAGGACATTTGGGTAGGCCGTATAAAGAACTCAAACTGCTAGACAGTGCGGTAATCTAATATTCGTTGTTTTCCCTCATTATTCTCACATTCACAATATAGCTTTTGAGAACCATGAAAATTGTATCTGAGATGGTAATACAGATTCCCTCAAATTCGTGTGGATTAAAAGTTTAAAGAATGAACCACACGGATTTGAGGGGACCAGTCAGTGTTAGCCTATGTTAGCAATCATGGGTGAAAAGGAACTTAGAGCAACAAGGAAGTCAGCGATTTGACGAACAACACAAAAGAAAGGTCATTTGGGTAGGTCGCATAAAATACTCAAACTGCTAAAGGATGTCAATCCACATCGTCCTCCCATACACAATAATTAAAATTGTAAAAGTAAAAAAAAATCTCTAAAAATCTATTACTTGAAAAAATACCTAAATAATATTGTCATCTTGTATGAAATGTCAAAATATATACTTAATCATTACTAATAATATAAATGCGAAAATAATCTTGTTAGGTCTGAAAATAAGCTGTCAAGATTGTAGGATCGAAACAGATTTTTAATTTTTGAAACACTACTCTTGTGTAACACTTGATCCATTACCTTTTCAAGATAGTCATACATTCCTGAGGGGGTATTTACACATTTAATACAATTCTCCAATTCTATACAGTCTATTTCAATTGTTTACTCAACAGATAGGCTCACAATATCCTTACACTCTTTAAATTGAAGGTTACATTATGTACTCAAATTAAGAAACTACCACGAATGGCATTAATTGTGCCGAATGAACTACGAACCTGGTGATTACTATTCAAACATGAATTCAAGACATTTAAGCCAATTTTCAGCAATGCAAAGACCCTTGAAGATCCTTGTTACAATTTATGAATAATTCCAATGGTCAATCTTTGAATGTTTTGATGCACCAGTGACACCATTTACTAATAGTACATGGACTTCTTTTTATACATTTCTAATGAACTCACGAGGACCCAATTTATATGTTGCCCAGTTTGTCCTCTTTTGTAGTTTAAAAATTCAATCTACGTCAGTTCACCCACAGTAATACAATCCTAGTATATATTACTAATACTAATATACTAATTATTAATAATATTTTTACTATTACTATAATAGTATAAATGCGAAAGTAACTCTGTCTGTCTGTTACATTTTTACGCCTAAATCGCTGAACCGATTTAGATGATATTTGGTATGGCAATAGTTTAGGACTCTGGGTTAGGACATAGCAAACGAAGTCGTGGGCAGAAGCTAGTGTACCATTTCATTTCATTTCATTTCATTTCATCAAATAAGTCCTCCCACCCCGGGCAGGGCCGGAGGGACTGTCAGACTTGTACTGACTAAAATCCACGGTGTTCCTTCAATAGCCCTTTACGTTCCGGGGTCACGGTAATGGGATAAGTCCCACGACCCCGGCAGGCTTCGGCCCTCTACAGGGGGGGCCTCGTCATATTGCTGACGCTCTTTGAGGCGCGCGTGGAACACAACGCGCCGTCGACCCGGGCATGGTCCATGGTCGGACAGCGAGTTGCCCTTTACTCGCTGTCCGCATGCCCGCGCCTACGGTGGCCGGAGATCGTCGGCCGACGTCCGACGCCGTGGGCGTCTACCACTGCGGCTGGGCTGGAGGGAGGACGCCATCCTCTCCCTCACACGGCCCACCTCCTCCTTCGGTAGCATGACTGCTTCGCAGAAGGACCGAGGCGACCGCTTCCCACTCCCTTTCGCCCCGCAGCATGGCCTCGACCAATGCCGGGCGCGAGAGGTCTCCGCCTATCGCCGCCGTGAGGACACGTCGGTGCTCTGCCCAAGCGGGGCAGTCTTGCACCGTATGCTTTACTGTGTCCTCAAGGCGATCCTCGTAGTGGTGACACCCAGGCGTTTCTTTCTTCCCCATCAGACACAGGTACCTCCCGAAACTTCCGTGTCCGGTGAGGACCTGTGTCATGCGGTAGGTCAGGACGCCGTGACGCCGATCTAGCCACTCCTCAAAGAGAGGTCTTACCGCCGCAATTGCGGCGTGCCCGTACTAGGTGCACCTAGTCCCAAATTTACCTAGTTTAGTTAGTATTTCTTAGTATTAAAAAATACTTGATCCAGATACCTGTTCCACCTAGTCCACCTAGTATCAATTATTAGCAGTGATCGGAGTAGGTAGATTGAAATGGGGTCATTGATCCGAAACGTATATATTAATATGGACATTCCTCCGGAATTGGTGGATTATTAAAACAAAACCGGAACTTATGTAGGAATTTTATTCTGCCAGAGTGGAAGGAGTCATTTGATGATTTGCCATCCTCAAAAAAAAGGTAGGAATTGTAATAAAATGAGCAATATTATTCTTTATTATTCTTCATATTTTTTTTAACGGCACACAGTCACGATTTGACAAAACCCAACGACCAATCAGAACAAAGGATCATGGGTGGTACAATAACCGGTTATCAGAACAATGCGTACGCCCGCCGACGACATGCCAGGTAGCTCACTCGTTTACTTCGGTTCGTAGAGTGCGCATCTTTGTTTGTTACTGTGTTGTGAAAACGTTACTTGACCCTGGCTTGTGTAAATACTGACTTCTGGAATCTGCTCTAAACCACGATTTGGCTCGAATATACGGACTCAGATTTTTCACTATTGAATTGGATCTACATATTTAAACCAAGCTTTGGTAAGTAATATTTTACTATTTACAAGGAGTATAAAGCATGTTTGGATGTAGTATAAGAATATTTTTAGTATTGTGTTTGTTCGCTTAGAGTATGAACCAGTGAGCTTAGTGTGAAACAAAATTATGATATTCTAGTAATGTAGTCGCAATTCAGCTAACTCCACTATTAACCGACATTTTACTGGAATCCGTATATAATTTGAATGCCCTGTGTGCTGTGTCCTCTTGCAATGTATTGGTAAAATAAATTACTATAGGCCTTATCTACTTCTCTACAAAATATTCTACGTAACAAGCCCTTTCATTTGATACCCATATTTATGGGATTGAAAAAAAACTAAGTTGTCCGCCATCTTGTAGCGGCAGCCATTTTGGATTGACAATAATATTGAATATACATAATTGTATTGTCACCAGAATCAAAGGCGAATACCAAATTTTAGATCAATCGGTTGACAGGAAGAGGGTGAAATTTCAATGACTAAATTTGATCCACGAAAAATACAACAAACGGAGTAAGCTAAATAAACTAAATAAAATGTATTTTTTTCATGTCTTTGTTTTAGGTGATATATACGAGGTTCCATCTCTACAACAGAGTTCAGATATGGCAAACGTCAAGGCTGAAACTGTAGAAAAATGGATATCCGGTCATCCCGAACTACTTTACGATCACGCTAGTGGTACAATATACTGTTCAAAATGTGAAAGCCATTTGAAAACCATAAATAAAGGAAACGTTAAAAGACATATCGAAGGAGCAGTACACCAGGGAAAGTTTGAGCGGCCTGAAGAGGAATTTTATTTCGATCTTATAAAATTTCTCATTTTGTGCAATATTCCGTGGTCTCAGATGAAAAATACTACTTTTCAAGATTTCTTTAAAAAATATATGTGTAGTACCTGTTGTTGTACGTGTACTAATCGTACTCTGCCAGATGAATCACAGTTACGGAAAGTTTACTTGGACAAGTTTTTTAAGAATAAAATCAATTCGATTCGGCAAAATTATAAATTTGAGAAACTATGGATATCATTAGATGAAACGACAGACTTTTTAGGTCGCTATATAGTCCATTTTTTAATAAAACCATTACATCCTAGCAATTTGACTAGACCTTATTTGGTAGCATGTAAAATGCTAACTGTAGTTAATGGACAAACAATCACGCAATTTGTGTTAGAATGTTTGGAAAACTTTTGGGAAGATTCTTTTAAATCGAAGGTAGGTAACATTCTTGTCCTCTGCACTGATAGCGTTGCATATATGCTGTCTGCAGGACGAAATTTAAAACAATACTTACCTGAAATGAAGCACGTAACATGTTTGGCGCACTCTCTTCATCGCGTATCTGAGCAAATTAGGTTAGAATATCACGATGTTAACATTTTAATAGCAAATGTTAAAAAGGTATTTTTGAAAGCCCCAAGTAGAGTCAAAATTTTAAAAGAAAAATATCCAGATTTGCCGCTACCTCCCCAATCAGTTGTTACAAGATGGGGCACTTGGTTAGAGGCAGCATTTTATTACGCTAAAACTTTGAAAAAATAAAAGAAGTATTATCTTGTTTAAGCAGCTCTGATGCGGTATCTATTCGAGAGGCAAAAAATATTATAGAAAAAGAAAATTTAAAAGAAGATTTAAATTACATTAAAGACAATTATTTTATAATTCATTTGTCTTTAAAAGAATTGCAAAAGCATAATTTATCGTTGACAGATTCACTTTTAGCATTTGACAACGTCAGAGATGTTATAAATCAGTGCAATTCAGAAAATTTAAAAAATAAAATAGAATGTGTTATGGAACGAAACCCAGATTTAGACACACTTAGAGAATATAGTGAGGCCATTGAAAAAAATGAAGCACATAATTTAATACCTTTTTTAAAATTTGCTCCTTTGACATCGTCAGATGTAGAACGGTCTTTTTCCATTTATAAATGGATTTTAGATGTTAAAAGAAATAGGTTGAAATTTGAAAATATAGAGAAACTCATAGTTATATATTTTAATTGTAAAGATCAGGATTACCAGGATGCTGACATTGTAATCGATGAAGATTAAAAATGTGAATTAATGTAAAATGTACATATTTAACGATAAACAATGTTGATTTTTATCTTTTTTCTTTATTCTACCCCTTTTTTTTTGGTCCTAAAATCTGACTAAAATCAACCTGTTCCTTCGTATGCCCTTTACGTTTCAGAGTCGTGGAGCATCCTTAGAACAGTCTCACGACCCCAGCAGGCATTGTCCCTCTATGGGGCCCCGTCATTTATTCTACCCTTAATGCAAATTACCATGACCACTATGAAAATATTTAAATTTAAGTGCAACAATTTATGTCTATCTATAAAAGTTCTAGCCATAAAAGGCTAAAAATAAAAAAATAAAAATTAAAGCTTCGATCGGAATTAGATTGTTTTTATTATTCAACAGATAAATAATGAATTAATTTAGTTTTTATACCTTCCTTTAAATTTTGAATTGAGTAGGAATAATATCACTACCAACATTAACAATGTTTAATTGAATCCGGAAATACCGGAATTACTTTCCGGGAAAATGGCTTATCCATGTTATTCTTTCTGTGTGCATTTATGATACAAGTACCAAAAATCAATCTACCTACTCCGATCACTGATTATTAGTTATCGAGTGTAGTCATGGTGCACGTACTTAGTCCTCTAATTTATTTATTTGTTTATTAAAACTTTATGCGACACAAAACATACAAAGGCGGACTTAATGCCATAGGCATTCTCTACCAGTCAGCCATGGGTGGTGAAGAGATAACATGGCAGGTGCATAAAAAAAGAAGATAATATTTTCAAAGTAAAAGTTTTATTACAAGTGTAGATATACATTATTATTTCATCATTTATTAATGTGAAGATATATAAAGGCACTCCATGGTTTAAGTAAATATTCTTCGTTGTACCTACTTTAAGAGCGCATAAATAAATAAATAAAAATAAAAAAATGAAAAAATAAACATATACTTCTAACTAGAATAAACTTACATACATATTTATCATAATACATACCAAAAATTATATTATCATGTATCGTAATTAACGCACACCCTCAAACACCCCAATTAGAAAATTACGTTGTTATGAACTTTTAGTTTTACTTGTTTAAACAGTTTTTTTAAGGCTTTAACTTCCTTTAAATGACTTTCATTTTTCTGTGTCACCATAGTTGATTACAGGGAAAATTAAAGTTTGCACAAGCATTGTCAAAGTCAAAGTCAAAGTATTTTATTTGTTGAACATAGGTAGTATAGTATATGGTATAAAATTTGCGTTGTATCACTATGTTTTGCCTTGCAAGGCGTACAAATTATGCGTAAAAACTACAAACTAAATAAAACTGTTTCAAATAAGTAACATCATAAGCAAGATACAAGTGGATCGGACATTTTTTATTTTATGCTTCTATCATCTAAAAACTCATTGATAGAGTAGTAAGCCTTTTCAATCAAAATTTTTTTAAGTTGCGATTTAAAGTGGTTTATGTTGGTCATGCTTTTTAAAGTTTTTGGTAGTTTATTGTAAATCTTTGGACCCATGCCGAGACAACTCTTTGAGAAAAGTGCAGTATTGTGTTTTTTTGGTTTTAGTGTGCTTTGGTGACGTCTAGTATTAAGTTTTTCAAATTTAGATAGATTCTCCTTAACAAATATTGAAATTTCATAAATATAGAGGGATGGAAGCGTAAGGATTTTTAAACTAACGAAAAATGGTTTGCAACTTTCGGTGGTTTTTAACAAACATATGGCTCGAAGACATTGTTTTTGGGCCTTAAATGCCATTTCTCTATTGGTAGAGTTGCCCCAAAATATTATGACATAACGAAGAGTTGTGGAGACATATGCATGATATGCAGTAAGGACAGTATTACGATTTACAACCTTATTCAAATTGTGTAGAGCATAGCAAAATTGATGAATTTTTTTTTATCATAGTCTCCATGTGTATATTCCATGTCACGTTTTCGTCTAACCAAATACCTAGAAATTTGATTCGTTCCGTTTTAATAATCTTATTTTGGTCATAATTAATGTCAAGAGTTTTAGGATTAGTTCTTTGTTTAAATGTCATTATTTGAGTTTTATTAAAATTAATCTGTAAGTTGTTATTATTTAGCCATTGAATTATTAGACTTAAGCTACTGTTTATGTCATTTTCATATGAGTCACTATTTTTACCAGAAAATACTATAGTACAGTCATCAGCAAATAGGGTCATAGGATGTGGTATTGTTTTCGGAAGGTCATTTATATAGCATAAAAATAATAAAGGACCAAGCACACTTCCCTGAGGCACACCATAGTAAATTTGTCTCTCTCTCGATTGGTAATTAATTTCAGTTTTAGTTTGAACATCGACTGCTGAAATACTAGTTACCTGTTTTCTGCCAGTAAGGTATGACTTTATTAAGTTTAAAACTTTGCCCCTAATGCCATACTTATATAGCTTATTTAGAAGGATTCCATGGTCAACAAAATCGAAAGCCTTAGTCATATCCATAAATAAGGCTGTTACAGGTATTTTTTGGTCCATATTTGTAACTATTTCATTGATCAATTCATAAATGGCCATGTTTATGTTTTTACACTTTCTAAAACCATACTGCTCTTTAGTTAAAATGCCATTTTTTTCAAGAAACATGTAAATACTGTTATAAATAACCTTTTCAATTATTTTGGAAAATATTGAAAGAAGAGCAATGGGTCTGTAGTTTTGTATATTTTGAGGATCATCCTTTTTATGTAGCGGTTTTATTACGGAGAGTTTCAAGTCTTCAGGAAAAACACCATGTTCTATACATAGGTTAGTAATAAAGCTAAAAACTGGTGAAATTTCAACAGCTACGCTTTTTATTATCTTGGTCTCAATGTCGTCAAAGCCAGAGCTATTCGTATTTTTCAGAGTTGTAATTATTTTATAAATGTCAACTGGTACGGTGGGTGATAGGAATAATGAATTCATGTTTGAATGTGTTACTGTTAATTTATGGTCAGAATTGTTTGTTGGCTGTATTTGGTCAATAAAGTGATTATTAAATAGTTCTACAATGTCAGTTGGATTTGTTACGTATTTATTGTCAATAAGGAGCTTATAAGGACTGTTTCTTGGAATGTTATTTTTTGATGAGTTTATAACCCTCCAGGTAGCTTTAGTTTTATTTGCAGCGTTATTGATAAAATGGCTATTTTGCGATTTTTGGGTCAATTTGATAATTGTTTTTAAACGTTTAGAATAGGAATTATATCTTTGTTTATTGACTACATTTGGATGCCGCCTGAAGGTCCATAGCATCTCACGTTTACGTTTAGAGCACAGTTTAATGCCTTTTGTGATCCATTTCTGTGGTTTAGTAGTTACATTTTTTATTTTCTTTAAAGGGAAACACAGATCGTAAAATAATTTGAATAAGTTATGAAATTCTTTAAATGCATTGTTTGGATCTTTGCAGCTATAAACACTATTAAAACTAAGACTTTGGAGAGCCTCTTTAAACTTTTTGACATTTTCCTGGCAAAAATCGCGTTTATAAGAGAACCAGTGTGTGATCGAGCAGGTCTTTTTGACAGGACATTTTATAATTTGAGCTGTATGGTCAGAGACGGCTAGCTCCATTACCTCACATACACTTCCTCTTACATTGTGTATAATATTGTCGATGCATGTACCGCTATCTAGCCGGGTTGGTTCACGCACACCTAATTTCATATTAAAGCTATGTAAGAGATTTTGAAATTGCATTGACATTTTCGTGGTTTTTAAAATATCGATGTTAAAGTCTCCGCAAATCAGCACCTTTTTTTTTTGAATTGAGACATATTTTCCTTAAGATTCCATCAAAGTTATAGAAAAATGAAGTTAAAGAGTCGATATTATTCTTTGGAGATCTATAAATACAGACTATAATTATTTGATGTTCAATTAATTCAATTGCACAAGATTCTAAGATGCAAGAACTGCAATATTCTTTTAAGTCGATAATTTTATACGGATGTTTATTATTTACTAAGATGCATGAGCCACCTCTCCGGGACTTTCTTGCATAGAAGGTAGCAAGAGTATAATTTGGAATACAAATATTGCTATGGTCCTCTTCTGTCATATTGTGTTCTGTAACACAAAGTACATCCACATGTTTACCAAGGCTAGCAAGATCATTTATATGTAAGCTTAATAAGTCCGATTTACTTATTAAACCGTTTGTGTTTTGATGAATAACATGAATATGGTTATACAAGAAAAAAATTTTGGTTGTTCCCAGTTTCAGGAGCATCTATTTTATGAGAGACATTGTCTACATTGTCTATATTATTAGAATTGGAAAAACAATTATGAATGGTCATGTCAATATCATATTTTACATTGCAAAAAATATTGTTCATACCAGTATTATTAATCATACCATTTAACTTAGAAAACATTGTATAATCACAGGGTAAATCGTAATTAGAGTCATATAAAAATGCATAGTTGTGTATCTGAATGTCATTGTATAACAGGTTATTGAACAATTCTACTCTTAAGTTGTACATATTAGAGTAATAGCTGTATTTATACGTAGGTAAACATATTATAATATTTGTGTTATTCACAGCTACAAGTGTTTCACGCAAGTTAATAATTATATCATGATAGTTGTTTGTTGTGCTGAAGTCTTCTTCACCGATGAGAATTATGCAGTAATCATCAGTCGTAAGAGTAGTTAATTTTTTATCGATGTCGCTGATGAGATGCCTTATCCCACAATATGGTTTGAGGTAGTGACATGAGGGAATGTTGTTTCTGCTATTGATAAGATCTTGTTTGTCTTATTAGAACTCAGAATACACAATTTAGGTTTTTGTTGTTGTTTATTGTTAACTACCTTCATATTTAGTTTAACGGTGTGCGATGGACTATTTTGTATTTTATTAATCTGTTTCGTAACTACAGTATTTACATGTTTTGGAGTTAAAGTTAATGTAGAACTTTCCAGTTTCTTATGTGGGTTTGAATTTCGAATAGGAGTGGCTTGCTCCTTATTAGGTGTCCCAATGTCACTAATTAGCTTCTTAGTTACTTTTTTTACAAGTTTATGTTTGTTATTTAGCGAGTCAATCGTTTTCTTTAGCTCAGTGTTTTCACATGATAAATTATTTATTTCTTCATGGGCCGCCAGTAATTCTGAGTTGAGTTGGTCAATTTGTTGTTTTAATTGTGTGACTTCGTCGTTTTCATCATCCGATATTGTAGGTAAACTGTGTGTGGTGCCATCTATGAACGAGTTATTGGAACTATTACATTGTTCCACTATACTTTCATTGAGTGATTGAGTACGGTTACGCGTCCGCCGAAGAGTAATATTCTCAAAGAAGTTCATCTTTACACCTCGCTAGTGTTATTGTAAAAAAGTATTTCACTTTGTAAGTTACGACTGTTTTCAAATTTAGAGCTTTTTTTCACAGTTTTATTTTCATTATAACTTTGATAGGTATTTATCGATTCTTAATTTAGCCGATTTTGCTAATTTACGAAACGCCCAGTGTCCAAAGCCAAGAAAAAAAACAATCAGTTGCGTTTCTGAACGAAAGATATTGTGTCAGAAATTGTAAAGTGTTTGCGATTGGTAGATAAGCTTCTCGTGACTCAGCTGCTGTTTGTTTACATTATGTTTGAAAAAAAACAAATTAACTGCCTTCGAATGTTTTTCACAGTGTTAGCACATTTTCGCATATAAATAGGCACTGACAATTCATATTATGTGCGTGAGTTATATGATTACACTCGATCGATTGATTATTTCGTAACTTGCTGATGATTGTGTCCATACTCACAACTTAGCACAGTTCACTTGAGGGTCCACTCAGAACTTGGGTTCTTTCCCACACTTATTCTTAGGATAACACTACAATAACACTTGTGTTCGTTTTTTGGACTGTTGTGATAACACTCAACTGATATACCGTTGTTATATTGCGTTTAAAGTAATTTTATCAATTTAATTACGCGGAGCAGAAGTTAAGCGTGGCACTAGCGCCCTCTAACTATGAATTGCCTTGGTTTTTGCAGGTAAAAATCCATACTATGACTCGAATCGACATATACATATAATTATATAAGATCATTGATTTACGTTTTTTGTTTGGTACGTACCTACGTAGGTATTTTATTTTAATCAGTACATTTCTTTATTAATTATCTACTTATAATGATGACACAATTTTGTTATGAGTGTTAACTACTTTTACTGGTACTGCTGATTAGGGATTTATAAACAAGACAAAAGTGAGGAATAACTTGTATATTCACAAATATAGACAATACAGATAATCTCAACTTTAATAACGCAAAACTAAGCACAACACAACCGTACACGTCGAGAGCTCAACCCAAAGAGAGCCGGTGATCGCGCCATGTCGACCGGTGTAACCGCTTCGTTTCCCGCCACAGCACCACTCGCGCTAGCTTCACTCGGTGTTGCCAACACGGCCCTCCTGCATCGTGCATGACCTCAGGCACACTCCAACCAACACCAACAGCCCCTGCGTACACCGTCACACAAGCCAAAACTATGTATCTGAAAATAAAACAAGTATCAGAACACCGCCATCAGGAACATCATCTTGAACTCTTTTACTTCTTCCCTAAACTTGAAACATTAGAGAAAATTATTCTCGTCCCCTTTAGGCCCAGGAAACCTTGCGAGACGCATTGTTTTTGATGTACTGATCTGCCCAACTCATAGAATTTTGTCTTTAGACTTAGACAAAATCTGAAATCTAGTTCACTCCTTTAGTCCGAAGTAGTGCCTGGTCCAGTTTACTCCTTTAGTCTTAGGCAGTAACTGCTTCAGCACACCACTCCTACCCTGGATCGTGAACACTTCAAAGTTCTGGCAGACCAGCACATACCTATGTATATTCTTTTGTATGAAACCATAACACGCATAAATTGAATAAGCATAATAGGGCTAGTTGTAAATAAATGATTGTGAAACCTAGTTCACTCCTTTAGTTCGAAGTAGTGCCTGGTCCAGTTTACTCCTTTAGTCTTAGGCAGTAACTGCTTCAGCACACCACTCCTACCCTAAATTATGTTTTTATATTGAATCATAATACGCATAAATTGAATAAGCAGAATAGGACTAGTTGTAAATAAATTATTGTGAAACCTAGTTCACTCCTTTGGTTCGAAGTAGTGCCTGGTGCAGTTTACTCCTTTAGTCATAGGCAGTAACTGCTTCAGCACACCACTCCTACCCTAAATCGTGAACACTTCAAATATGAATAGGGCTAGTTGTAAATAAATGCCTGTATAATCTATTTAACTTGCCAACGCGTGGTTTACTCAAAATACCGATTATTAAGGATTTTATTCTCCGCCTCGGCCACTCCTTCATGTCATTTACTTGATCTCTCACTTCCTCTCATATTCTCTATTCGATACCATTTTCATATTTCTCTGACGTCCATAGTATGCACATCAATGTTTCCAAGCACAGGACAATAACTGTCACTATTATTACGCATTATCTAGTCCAAGAACTCTTCAAAACGAACGGCCCTTATTGGTTGTCTTAACTACTATATAAGCTTGTTGTAATGTTACATACATACACTCATCACAACTATCCTGACTTGACCCAGCTCTCATACTTTACATTAATTTTAATATCGTGTTATTAAATCTTTCACATTTATAAACACCCCATGGCCTATTTAATAGTAACATTAGTTCCTTACTATGTTAACCAATATACTTATTCACTCTATACGAACGTGATACGTCTACCATTTTTAAAATGTTTCAATGCAACTGAAATGTCAGTCTATCGCTTATTTGTCTGTACATTAAACAAGGTAGTACTGTTTCGTTACGACCAATCAACACCTCACAATCACATTTAAAAGAATCTAGAACATAAATTTCGATATCATTAACGTCAAAACCGAATCTATTTTTATTAAACTACCCTCTTTACACGGTTCCTTGAAAATTCTTTAAATATCATTCATAATAACAGGTAGTACAGTTATCTCTAAATTGCGTTCCATAACAAAATATGATATCCGACTACTAGGTACCTATTTCTACAAAAGCAAGTAGTTAGGACGGTATCATATTTTTCTACCTTCGACCTCTTCGATCTTTTTATTGTAACAAGACGCCTTCGGATTCTTGCACAAGACTTACACTTTACACTGAATTTATTTGTGATTACCACCGCAATAGTTACTTTCTTTTCCGAACTAACGAAACATTACAACTATTTGTTCCCTTTAGTATTTAATCCCAAATACTTGAGCTACTATAATTGGTTACATGTCCTGGTTTATAGACATAACTATGCAGAAAACCCGCTAAAAGTCACGAATTTTAAAAACTGACCTCTACTGACTTGTACTACAGACAATAATAGTATAATAATTACCGTTCCCGACACGTTTTCGTTCAATCTGGTTCTTTAAATAATACTTTTACGTCACCTTTCTTGTAAATTCAACTACCTACATGAAGCCAAATATATTTCTTTTTAACTTTAAAAGATAAAGAAATCCTTTTTTTTTTCCACAAGCAAACCGGTCACATATTATGGATACGTAATCACACACTCGTTACGTCTCTTAGTGGAAACTTTGATCTAAGTATTAAGTTTAACTTGATAACAAACAATACTATCTGACCACTTAAACGTAGATGTATCAATTTCGATTAAATTCAGTCACAAAGTCACACGGCTCAAACACAGGTACCTTTCATCAGGATATTCGGATTTGTACTCACAGTTTCTGCCAACCTTACCCTGCTGCTACTCGATAACTCGACGCGTATCTAGCACGAATTATGTTTGCACTTAGTTTTGCTTTTCTTTTTAAGTACCCATAGCAAAGGCAAGCAGTTTCTTATCCCACTTCTGATGTTAACTATTTTTACTGGTACTGCTGATTAGGGATTTAAAAATAAGACAAAAGTGAGGAATAACTTCTATATTCACAAATATAGACAATACAGACAATCTCAACTTTAATAACGCAAAACTAAGCACAACACAACCGTACACGTCGAGAGCTCAACCCAAAGAGAGCCGGTGATCGCGCCATGTCGACCGGTGTAACCGCTTCGTTTCCCGCCACAGCACCACTCGCGCTAGCTTCACTCGGTGTTGCCAACATGAGAGGAATTGATATCACTGTTAACCCAAAAACTTTAAGTCGTTTAGAAACTTTCAAAGATAAACTCAGACATAGTTTACCAGTTTTGACGACCCTACATGATCCTAATCATTTATTTTTATATATTTAAATATGTACTTTTTAAATATGTACTGTAAGCAATTTAATTCTACTTTTTTACCTAAAACCATTTCAATTAACAGTACTGTATCTTTCGGTGATTGGGCTACCATTGGTATTCACAAAAGTAGAACTCGTCTTTATGAATTGTACAATGATAGAGCACATATAAACACTGTTTAATTTAATTTGTATGTTAAGAAATATTCAAAATTATTTAAAAAGGTTTGTTGTATGGCAAAGACGCGCCATTTGAGTTCTAAGGTCATAAATAGTAATAATATTATTAAAACAACTTGGGATATTATTAACAGTGAAACAGGCAGGTCTAAAAAACGGTGTAGTGACTACAACCTTGTAATCAATGATGAAATAATTAAATCTGACGCCCAGGTTGCCGCGGCTTTTGAAAACTTTTTTGCAGAGATCCCGGTATCAACAACAAAATCTTTGGATTCCTCACCCACTGCTGCAGAGTCTCTGCTAAAAGAAAATGTTAAAGTTTGTGATTCAGTATTTAATTTTCAACATGTTTCTTGTAAGGATATAATTAAAACTTTTAACACATTGAATGTAAAAAAGACAAAAGATTTGTGGGGTAATTCTGTAGACATCGTCAACTCCATTATTAATATTGTAGCTCCTAGTTTAGTATTTATTTTTAATAATTGTATTGATTGTGGCGAGTTTCTTGACCTAATGAAGTATAGCAAAACTATACCATTGTTTAAAGCAGGTAGTACATCAGACCCTACTAATTATAGACCAATTTCAGTACTACCCACTTTTAGTAAAATATTTGTAAAATTAATTTTAGAGCAGTTACAAAGGTTTTTTTAGTAGACACCAATTATTTCATTCCAAACAGTTCGGTTTCACAAGGGGTCGTTCAACAACCAATGCTGGTGTTGAACTTTTAGGACACATCTATAATGCATGGGAAGACAGATGTGATGCCCTGGGCATCTTTTGCGACTTGTCCAAGGCATTTGACTGTGTTCATCATGAAACGTTGGTCAGAAAACTACACCACTACGGAATTCAAAACTCCTCTTTGAATCTTCTTACTTCATATTTAAGTGACAGAATTCAGAGAGTCAATGTAAATGGAAAAATATCCCCAGAATCGGTGGTGACTATGGATGTGCCACAGGGCTCAATTCTTGGACCATTTTTGTTTCTTATATATATAAATGACCTGCCTTACCTCATAAAGGACAACAATAAAATTGTGTTGTTTGCAGATGACACTTCACTTTTGTTTAAAATTAAACGTCAGCAACCTGATTCTGACGACATTAATAACGCCCTTTCAGAAATAGTACATTGGTTTAATGTTAATAATCTTCTTTTGAATGAAAAAAAAAACGAAATTTATAAAGTTTACGATGCCTCACGTTAGTAACAGACGTAACAGACAGACAGAGTTAGTTTCGCATTTATAACCCTAGAAAGATAACCTACGTCGCAGAGGCGCCCGTGCATCAAAAATATTGCTATATTTTTCCACTCGGCGCGTAAATTTACGTGTCCTTTTCAGCCAACTTAGTCGTCTGTCTACCCTATCACGAGACTGCTGTATTTCTACGGTAGGTATCACATTTACGTTGTTAAGACTACTTGATGCGCTCGCGAGCCGTATGGTTATCTTTTGTGCAACTTTTGTGAATATGAGTATTTTCACATCTTTTTATTCAAATGTTATATACTTTGTTTTTGTTTTGTTTTTGCATAATATAGAGGACGTTATTATTGTGGCGCGCAAAAGAGCATTGGAGGAGGATGAAATATGTGCAATAATAGATCGAGAAGTGGAGAGTGAGAGTGATGAACGACTGCAAACTGACATGGAGATAGATGATCACCTGAGCGAAAATGACGTGCAGAGTGACTTGGAGAATTAGTATACTGATCAAAAGTCAAGACAAGAGTCCAAGACGTATATAATGAAAAGGGTTTACCTCAGCCTGTATCGTCAGAGTCAGCAGAAAGTTCAGCACGTGATCACCGTATCATTGTTCTTACTAGAAGAGTACTAAGAGAGAAAAAGGGTTATTGTGAGTCTTTTTTTTTTAACAAAAAAAACCCTTGATTTGTCACTTAAAAGCCTTGAAAAATTTTTCATCTCCCTCCCTCTACATGAAAAAATTCGGTACTCAGTTGACCGCACCATTGATGTCGCAAAGACTGGAAGTCCGCACTTTGCCAAGGCATGTGCGAAATAATATGAAAAATATTCTTTCAAAACCTGATGCTCAGGTTTCCTAAGATGATGATGATGAAAAAAAGGCCTTACTGTAGC
Source organism: Tholera decimalis (assembly GCA_943138885.2). Classification (NCBI taxonomy): domain Eukaryota; kingdom Metazoa; phylum Arthropoda; class Insecta; order Lepidoptera; family Noctuidae; genus Tholera; species Tholera decimalis. The sequence goes on from OW964550.2 coordinate 1,873,480, forward strand.
TACTGTTCATCTAAACAAAAGCGAATGTCAAGGATGACCTGTACTAAATGCATAAAAGCAGTTTGTGGCGAACACAAGAAAGACGCTTGTTACTACTGTCTTTAGAGTAAATTTATTAGATTTTATTTACTATTTTTAAACTGATTATATTAGTAACTACGTAATTGTAAGAAAAAAAAAACTATATTTAGTAGTATTTTATTATTTTGGCTTCTGCGACTGGAAGACTGCTAGTTTTTGTAAATATTTACAAATTCTAGTGATTTGTGTTTAAATTTATTAACATATTATAAAAAAAAAACTATTTTATTTAGAAAATAATACTAATTCTTTAAAATAACTACTACAGTTATAATAAATATTAATAATTAACATAAAATGGACGCGTCTAAAACACATGCGCCTCTGAAGCGTATGGTTATCTTTTCAGTACAATAAAATAAGGTTATCTTTCTAGGGTTAATTTACTAGCAGTTGCTCTCGACTTCGTTCGCGTGGGAAGTTTTTCCCGTGTAAATCCCGATCCCGTGGGAATTTCGCAAAATCCCGTCTTAGCGAGCATCTACGTACTAAAAGGAACCCCCATGCAAAATTTGAGCCCGATCCGTCCAGTACCATATTTGAGTACAAAGGTACTGCTTATTTCTTAAGAAATTTCTTCCAGCAGACCTGCGAAAGGAGAAGTGAAAAAGAAATGTAGATAATAGTGTGTGAGAACAAGAAGACAAATAAATATGAATATGTGAAGTCTAAAACTAAAATATTAACATACTTATAATGCAATAAAAATAACATATACTTAAATAAATGTATAATGTTAGAATATAAATATTATATAAATATATACATAAATAATTAACATAGTTAAGAGGAAAGGTAATGCTCTTTTAATCGACATTTGAATAAAGATATTGTTTTTAAATCACGAATGCTAGGCGGAAGTGAGTTCCACAATCTTACAGCATGGATGGAGAAGGAATAAGAGTAGTAGCTTGTTTTATGAGGATGAGATTTAAGGAGGGATCTAAGGTGTGATCTACACGTTACGTCGCTAGAACGAGCGTAAGAAAAACGCTCACGCAGGTAGGAAGGGTAAGACAGGTTGTGCAAAATGTTGAAGAGGAGACACAAAATCCTAGTGTTCCTGCGAAGACGGATTTGGAGCCACTTGAGTTCCTTACGAAGGTGAGAATAATATTAGTATAGAGTATGGATTTACGCTAGTGATTGACTAAATTGGAAAGTTGTCGATGTTTTGATTTATTATTGTAGTTCGATCCCCAAGCCAGCCAACGGTAACCGGTATGTTCGAACTGTCCGCGATTACACGGAGCTATACCGTTGTCATTCAAACACAATAGGCTCTCCGGCTTTACTAATACATAATTAAACTTTACACAATTAGATATTCCAACATGCGCACTACCTGTGGCTGGTTGACGACAGCGTGCGACCTTGGATGATCACGACCGTGCGGAATGCGTTAGTGTGTATGATTGTGTAATGTTGTGAAAGTGGTGTCACGGCGGTCACAAAGGACGCAAGCTTCAATATGTGGTCCGGGCCGGGATGTAGCTCAAACTTCGCACCAGATTGGAGCAGCTATTTATCACCAATTCACTATCACTTTCAACAAATTCGCGGGTCAGTCAGTCTGACTTCAATACGGCGGTATTGTTCCAAAATATCCCAGGTTTTTCGTCAATTCGGGATTACAATTTCAACTTATCGTTAATCGCGACCCAATTATCGGTTACAACGGGCGATTGAACACGATATTTCCAATTACAACAAAATTAAAGGTCCCAAAAGGTTGGACATTTTTTCAAGCGGAAACCGGCTATCTGTCAAGACATTTTCAAAGTTATGTCAAGTGTCAACATCAAAGACAATAGAATGTTGCCACACCAAAAATATGCGTTCAAATACGTTTTGGACGCAACAATTGTGATGTGTGATAATAAGCTCACGTTTGACCACCATCTCACCATATAAATATATAATAAGTAGTAAATAATGAAAAAAACTTCATTTTCAGATTTATTATATTGCAATAAAAAATAACAATACGTTGGTAAAAAGTGTCAGGATGCCCTTACGGCATCCTGACACTTTTTACCAACGTAGGAAATGGGTTGAGCAAATTCGAAATAGTTACCTAGACCCTGGAACGGAAAGGGCTATTGATAGAACACGGATGGGTTTAATGGGTTACACAATAATCAAATAAAGATGTGAGTATATTTTAAAAAAAAATGAAATTTAATGTTATCAAAAAGATGTAAATAAACCAATAAAACGTGTCACATAAATCAGTGGAAAAAACATTATTTCACATCGGTCCGTCTTCCTGTTGGTATGAAACATCTGCTAAATTGAAGAATAAACTTTAATAGCAATATTAACAAGACACCAGTCGATATTGTTGTCGATAACTTGTGTTTGAAGTTCTGCACATGCAAGCACATCACTAACTCGACGCAAGAGGCAGTTGCGAACTACGCGGCGCCTTCGCATGAATAAAGTACTTTTCGTTTTCAGATATTTACATTGCTTGTTCAGTATAATAAATAATAATAATAAATAAGCAATGTATTGACTGCAAAAATGCTACAGTCGCTGTGATATCGAAATAAATACTAAATAACAATAATATTTGACAAGTTGTTTCGTTATTTTAAAGAGTTTATTTTTAATAACTTTCTTATGGTAAGTAAGTGATTCCATGATTCAAATACTGTAGAAATAAACAAAGTAAACTAGCCGAACTGTCGCTATATCAGTCAATTGATTAATTTAGAACTTAAAACGGGATATTTACCATGTGTATCTTTTGATTCGAGTTTCCGATATTTTGGCTCTGTTGCAAGCTCCATGATCACGAATGAACTGAAGTAATTGCGGGTGGACGTTTATGAGCAGACGAATCAGTCTACCCTCTTTCTCGTTCGTTTTTTGTGATCGATACCGCTACCACTGTCACATGTATCACTAAACACTCGATTCTGTTAATAATAATCAATATTTATAATAAATCCGAATATTTTAATAATTTAATTTTTGTTAATACAAACACGGTATTAGGTACTGAGTAACACTTCGGGGAAAGGGACTGGTATCTTTAACACAGGTTACTTGGTAATCTAGCTAAGATGCCAGTTGCGATCTGTACTGTCACTGTAAAACCATTTGCACTGTTTTTGTATATAATTGTATTTGTCACTTATTCTAAGGTTTTATACTGTGTGTGTTAATAAAGTTATTGATTGATTGATTGTTTCCGACATACAAAACTCACCGTGTCAACTCGCGAACTTTTTAAGGAACTTTTTCGGTTTTTACACATTTTAACTACTGGATTTAGATTGGTTTTAAGTTCTAATGACACTGTCAGTGACCATGGTAGCTTAGAAACTTATAATTGATTATTTTTTCTTCCTACTAAACTTTTACTCAAACTTTCAGTGTGGCGACCACAGATGAGCTTAATCTGCGTGAAAGATACTTAATTTGGTCGCCCCACTGCAACTTTGAATCTATAGATAGATCCAAAAATACAGTCTCCGTAATAACATCGATTTTTTTGCCATTAAGGAATAAATTGACACCAGTTTGTGGTACATGAAGAAGTGAAAACTTCGTTTTGTTCGCAGCTAATACTAGATTAAACTAGTTAGCACTTCATGTGCGAGATTATTAACTGAGAACCATTTCGAAAGAAGTGCTAGTCTATCATTGAGAAGTAAGACATCCGTATCTTTTCTATCTATTTTAAAAATAAGAGAAGTATCATCTGCGAATAGAATTATATGGGATAAGTTAGTTATCATGTTATCATCACATTAATGTTCACTAGAAAAAAGAAAGGCCCAAGAATTGAACCTTGCAGAACGCCCATCTTTAGTAGGGATCCTAAAGAAGTCACTCCATTTAAAATTACTTTTTGTTGCATGTTTGTTTTATAAAAAAATAACAAAATCAGCAGCTTGTCCACCAATTCCGTAATGGTGTCATTAACAGATAAGTGTTCGGAGGTGAAAGCATTCGAAAGCTTTGGAGAGGTCACAAAATATAATACATTCTGAGATTTCTCCCGCTTTCTTAGTCAGGGAAAAAAAGCCATCCTGTGTTGGTGTTATTTAGAAATCATGTAAAAAGAAAATTGATTATTGCTCGTTTTGGTTTCTGGACATGAGCTATATTTTGTGAGAAAACTTGTAGGGGAGAGGCATGAAATAACTGTGGTAGTAGTGTGATATGTTTTGTGGTACAGTCCCGGCGCGCATCGCGTCGTTCGGGCGGCGCGTGTGGGCGGGCGCGGGGCGCGCAGCGCTGCTGGCGTGCTCGTGTGTGGGCGCGCCCGCCCCGCGCTCGCGCTGGTCGCACGCGCGCCTGCCCGTCACGCACCACCAGTACTACCAGGTCACGCACCGCGGACATCTGCACATACGGGGTATGTTATACCTGTCTAACTCCCATATTTTCTAGCTTCTGAATACCCCTAACACTTGTCAACGATTTAGAAATGACATCCGGGAGCAATGTGTTAACGTGCTTTCTGAAGCACGAAAAAATTTCGATTTGTTAAAATGGTCACCCATCCACAAATCGACCTCAACAATCGTTGCTTAAACTTAAAAATAAACCTTGCAGCTGTTATAATTTAGCCACGAGCTTTACAAAATAAATAAATAACATTGGTCCCAAATGTGAACCCTGGGGAACACCGGAAAAAACGCATTGCAAAGTAGATTTATAGCCATTAACTTTTACTAAGAAAAATGTATCCGTTAAATAAGAACCCAGCCACTTTAACAAAGATCCCGAAATGCCGTAGGCGCACAACTTGTCATCAACATTTTGATGTGATACTTTGTCAAAAGCTTTTCTGAAGTCTTTATGTATATGTAACGTCAGCTTGGTAGCCTGCGTCAATAGCTTTTATGAGAAGTTCTGTGAAGAGCACTACATTTGTACTAAGTAGTTGAACCCCAGACCGCTGATGGTCGCTTAAATACATCTTTAAATGATCCTGATTATGTGGGCAAATCGATGAGTCAAAAACTTTGGCGATTGCGGATAGAATTTAAATATTCCTTCAATTGGTTACAACCTCCTTCAATTTGTAAACAGGAACCACTTTTACGATCTACCACGTTGAAAGGGATATACTACCCAGTATATCCCTTTCAACGTGGTAGATCGTAAAAGTATCGTATAGAAGTGAACAAAGTGTATCATTTTTGAGATTGGAACATTTGCTTTTCGATCACTGAAATGATCCGGAACACTGATATGTTTAATTTGGATCATCGGCTCAAATGACTTAGTGAACGCTTGCGACCTGACGTCATGTATAGAAACGTAAGATTTTTACGTTGCGTCTCGGGCGTTTACTATTGAGACATAGAAATGTTTTGAGGCATCAATACTGAATGTTTTATGTCTACATATTTATTGTAATAAGTGAGATTATAAATAAAGTCGATATTCGTGCATATGATACGAGAGTCAATAGTTAAAGTAACTCAGTGTCTCTCAGTCTCCCTCTCTCGCTCGCTCACTGAGCAGTCGCCACACGAGCGACGCGTCGCGCGAAATGGGCCAGAGCAAAGTAATGTTTCAGATCCAAATGATGCATTTGAAACGTTGTTACTGAACCAATCTTTTGAATCACTTCAATGATTCGGATCAGTGAGTCGGTTCCGTAAAGAGTTACACACGCCTAACTGGATAACTACTAAGGATTCACTGTAGATCAGAACTGGCTCAGATGAACACGCTATAATAAATACTGGAGGTAAACCATCTGGCCCTACGCCTTTTTGGATCATCATCTATTTTTATGTGGATATTAGATAGATTAGTTATTATTACTAACAAAATATCTATGAATATCGTGTGATATATAAAAATGCTATTAAACTCTGTTTCCCCGACAGAAGTAAATGAGCAATCGTCTGGCAACTTCACGTGCACGGCGAGCAACACGATAGGGGAGGACAGCATCGTGTACGTGGTGGTGGCCATCCTGCCTCCCGCGGCGCCGGCGCTGTCGCTGCAGTACACCACCACGTCCAGCATCAAGCTGCACTGGCAGCTGCCCGGGGACGCTACGGAACCTATATTAGGTTTGTAACTTAAAGTTTATTCCTATTCAAAAATATTACTCACACATTTTCCTCTGTTCAGTTTGTTTCCGTTTTTGTTCTCTGACAAAAATTTAAATTTGGTCATGTAAATTCAATTTTGTCTCAATTGTTGTTATATTAGAAACCAAGGGACGGGAGAGGTAACCCCATCATAAGTATTTCTTAACTTAACGGGGTTGACTCAGTTTTTGTGATACATGACAATTGTTACAAAAAATATTATTACTCCGGTCCTTGTACATTTCGATACAAAATTTCAATTGTCGTAAAGGACAAAACATGAGTTTTCAGTAGAGCCAAAAAACAAAAATGAAATGTGTTTTTCTTGAATAATTTTCAAACAAAGTACTAGGTATTTATGATGTCAAAAGAAACCCTAACTATTTTTTCGTGTTCTATCCATATAAATTATCAAAATAAACCAAACTTAATTATTGACGAAAATGAGAGTCCTTTACAGCCCAAAAAAATGTAACTGAAGTACTTTACAACCACGAAAAATTGGTTATGATAAAGTCAGATATGTTGGAAAACGACTAATCTTGATCATCAATGGGTAGTACAAGTCAATTAAATCAGAGACTAAGGGGGTAAAAGGAACAAAAAACCTAAAGTTCTAAATAGAAATTCCTCTACAATAGGTAGTAAAACCAAGTGATAAAAGTTTCAAAAATATATTCTAAAAAAAATGCTGAAAAACAACTCAAGTTTTAGAATAATCAGCTAATAAACTAATCTACTAACTAGTTTTTTTTTCACAATTAATGCAACTCAAACAACAGAACGTACTTAAACATAATAATAAAGTTAAAATAACCAAAATAATAACAAATTTTGCCCACCAGAGCTCAAAACTCAAACAATTGACATTCTAAAGTATTAATTAAATGACAAGAAATTTCAGTCGTTAAAATTATGGTAATGAAACTTAGGCCTAGCTTTTTATCCGTAGTTAACTCAACCAATGGTTAAATATTTTAACCAATGTTTGCAAACGGTAAAATACGATGTTTCTTCATTTGTTAGTCTCACAAATGGTCAAATAAGTTAGTTAGTTAATTATTAGACCATTAAATTTGTGAGACTAACAATTCGCTGCTTCAATTCAAAACTATCACAAATCAAAATAACACTTTTTTACAGGAGAGCTAATCAAAGAAAAAGGAAACGAATTTTTGTCTAATGTTTTCTTATTTTATATCAAATATATGCATATTATACATCGTTAGAAGCGTATTTTTTAGTAGCATTAAATGGTTTAAGTAATTTTATATTAAACTGAATGCTAGAGGAGTGAGAAGCATATAAGTTACTTTTGAATATAAAAAATATGTTTGAAATATATTAATTATGGAATAAAACAACCATAAGTAAAAAAAAATATTGTTTTAATTATTTTTAACTATGAAAATTTTCAGGAACGCAATATAAATCGCCAAACAATTTAGTAAAATAACTAAAATGCTATCTAAAACTTAAAACGAATCAAAGTTTTCTTCAAAATAACAAACAAAAATCTTCGACACTGTTGTAAAATAATCATAAATTATTTTTTTAAGTTCTATTCAAACAGTCAAAACATAAAAGTAAAGTAATAAAATTGGCCAGGCTAATTAGCAAAACTAACGTAAGTTTTTCATAACTCAAAATAAAACAAAGACTTTATAAACATGAAGAAAAAAATCAAAACATTTGAACAAAATTCTTTATCATTATACTCTTAACTTTTAATTCAACAATAACTGTTTAAATGTTATCTTATAATTATAATAGGAACATAATGCAATTAGGAACACTTATAAGTAGTTATGAGATCACAAAATATAACCATTTTTAAATATAAACTTTGTTAAAACGCATAAGTACATCAACTTACTTAACCTACTCAGGCTCACTGTGTTTCTCTTAATTTAAATATCAGCCTTACAGATTTGCAAAGAACGATTCATAATATGTTGGAATAATATTTATATTAATAAGATTAAGAATACCCTGTTTCTTTACTTGCGTAACATTTAGTTTTTGGGTATAAAGTTTCTTTGGTTTACTAATATTTTCAGATTGATTCGTTTTCTGCTGCCTGCCCTTATTTCAACATAAGGAGAGGTCGTTTCAACACTTGATAAACCAACGCTGGGAACCAGCATGTTGTCGTTGTCTGCCTACAAGTCACTTGGTTGAGCATCAATGGTTTCAGATTCCAGTCTCATCGGGACATCATCGAAAAAGTGTCTGATATTGGATTACTACAGCCAGATTCTTCAATCTCTTTATATAAACCAGAGGGTCCAGCTTCAGGAGATAATAATTGTTGTACTCTTCTTTTAGACAAGAGGTTTACATTTTTAGTAAAGTCTTTATCCGAATCTGAAACACTTAAAGCAAAGTCTTGTCTAATTTGAAAATCTGGATCTTTAATACTATCGTCCGAAGAGAAATCTGAACTAGAGCTGGTTGACCTTGTAGACTCAGAAGTGTCGCTATCATAATCGCTTTCTGGAATAACTACGTTTGATTTCCTTTTTGAACATGCATCATCAAGTAGAGACAAACTGAGACTGTGTTGACTGTCAGGAATAGAATTACTATCAAAAGACTCATTCAGATTCACATCTGGTTCTTCCAACATTGGATAGTCAATTTGCAGATGTTTGTCCAAGTCTTGAACATTTTCGCCATTACTTTTACTGTTACCTCTTACCATGTTGAGTATTCTATGTACTCTTCTACTCATTCTGTAAAAAACAATACATAATAATGTAATGGACTATACATACCAAAGCTACCCACTCGCAGACCTAAGCCGTCGGTTCTTTTTGAACAATCATGCCGACATGATAGTTCAAAAGGAGCCTGGCGTTTTTAAAATGACTAAACTTCATAAAAAATTAAAATTAAATTTAAAATTTATTTAACCTACGGAATAATCTTACTTCTTACTAATTCTTACTTTCTTACTAATATTATAAATGTGAAAGTTTGTGAGGATGGATGGATGTTTGTTACTCTTTCACGTAAAAACTACTAAACGGATCTGAATGAAGTTTGGAAAGTAAATAGTTGACATTCTGGAATAACAAATAGGCTACTTTTTATCTCGAAATTCCCACCAGATCGGGATTTGCGCGGGAAAACCTTCACACACGTACGAAGTCGCGGGCAGAAGCTAGTAGTAATATTATAATACGTAAAAAATACCTAAAATTTTATAATTACAATGATTACAATGCCTTGCACAAAAAATGCTAAAGTAATGTATCTCAAAACGTGATTTATCGATTGGCTTATGTATTAAAACAACTCAGTTAAAATAAAAGCAAAATGAGTGTTGTGTATTCCTGAATACGGCTCTTTTGATTTGAAATGATCGTAATAGAAAGTACTTTTTTTTATATTCAAAATAAACTATTTTTAAATATCGCACTTAATTTTAAATAACTTATATGCAAAACGAACACATCGTCTCATAAGTTTATTTTGATCAATAAATGTAAGTTCATTTAGGTATATTTTCTATGCAAAACAATCACTTTTGAAATATGGTTCTTTTGAATTAAAAATAGTATACGTAAGTAACGTGAATCCTTTATTCAAAACTGAAATATTCCGAAATATGGTCGTTTTCCGTATAAAATCAATGAGCGACACAGATGAAATGTCGAGATATGGCTCTTTTGCACAAAAGAAACGTTCTGTCAGTTCGGTTATCGACGTGCAACCAATGATATTATAAGTAAAAAGGTGTAGATACGTTACCTAAACGACATTCTATCTTCAAAAACGGCACACTAACGCACACATGATTAACTAAATATTGCAATAACACACTACATTACGATTAGTCGTCAAAACAAGATGGCATCATTCAAGAATCGCGAGTGAAAAAGAGACAAATATAATTCGCGACATTGCGTCGTCTCGTGTACCAGAAACGATGTAGAATAAATTAATCAGATATGACATTACCTTACACCGTGATTTATGCCTAAAAATGCATTTCACTCATGAGTTCATGTAGTAAAAGTAATGTAATAAAAATGCATTGAAAGTAGATAAATTTTATTAAAAAAAGCTTTAATTAATTTTTAAAAATGGTAGGTAAAGGTAAAAACAAATATGTAGTAGGTATCAAATAAAGTGCTGTAATAAATTTATTTCTAATGGCATCAGTGAACTCTGTAAATTGTTCATCAGATAAGTATTTCTTTGATTTTAAATGTATTAATATATCACTCAAATGCGCCACACGTCTTCGTAATCTTTTATTTTGATTTTTTAGATTTCTGTTTTTATTTATTAATTTTTCTTTCTGAAAACTTATTCTTTTCACACATTTTTTAAGTGCAGCTTTTCGAAGGGTATCAAAAATTGACTCTAAATCAGACAACTTTTCTTCAGTAAGGCTGTTAGGGCTACCGGGCATCGATTGTACAGGACGTAACTGAAACAATTTTTTTCTGAATTAAGATAAAATATTCAAAAACACAAGCCGGTATAAAAATGCAATATTAACTAAAACGTAAATAAATTACAGCCAAAGCAGACAAAACAGATTTTTTCAATAAAATGTATCCCTTGCCAGATATGTACTTGTCTTCGTCTTTGAAATGAATGGAGCATATTTTACTTGATTTATTCGGTTGCCAAAATTCTTCATTTCTCTGTTTGCGGACAATATCCACCCACAGGATACACCTTAGTTGATTTGTTGGAAATCTAGAAACAATGAAATAATTTAATACTTTCACCTAAAGAAAAAGAATCCCAATTGATTATCAAATTCTAAATTAACGTGAGCGAAGCCGCGGTCAAAAGCTAGTCATAACATAAATAAAAATCTACATTTAAGTATAAATAATGTGGAACCATTTGCACTGTAACTCAACTGACTTGTCTGTTTCGTATGTTTTTTTTACTCTATGATCGGTAATGACGTCTATCTCTGTCGCACTTGTTGATAGAGAAATTGTTGTTGCACTCTTTCTTTTCTGACGCCATATTTTAGAAACGTAATGTTTGTTTTGTGAAAATATTAAGTTAAATAGTATACTTACGAATGATAATTGATTCCTTGACTTTTAGAAGTTTTGCTTGTATAATTTGTACAATATCTCATGACACACGACGGCATTTTCGGTAGTTTTGGGTCACTTTCACTTTTAATTCACCGTGTTTACGTGAAGTGCGTCCGTCGACGCCGGCAACGTCACACTGAGGTCAAGGTTTGCCAATTAGCAGGGTTGGATTTATGTATGTTGAAAAAGATAGTACAAACAAATGAAAAGGATAGTATTTATAAAAAAAATATAGTACGCTTTCATTTTTTTAATTTAACATAAAATAAATAGTCATTAAAATCAACACTCGTTAAGGAAAAATTTACTCCTCTTCTAAGTTTATCAGTTCTTGAATATTACTACATATTAGTTCAATCTTCATCGTTGGCATTTAATCTCATCAACATAATTATCCTCAGTAGGAATAAAATCAGTAAAATTCCCACTTTTGCTGCCGCTTTTGATAGCGTCACAAGACAATAAAATGGCATTTTAAATACAAATTATTATAGTACAAAATCTAACCCTGGGAAAGAGAGAAGTGTACTTCGAAAGATAATCGGGGAATCCCCGGTCATCAACACAGAAAACCTTGAAAGATCGGAATTCGGTCGGAATATTCATAATTATTACGTAAAACTAAGTATTCGGGAGCAAACTTTAAATTATAGTATGTTAGCGCACTATCCTTAGATGTGGATAGTATATAGTACAAAGGGCGAAATTATAGTATAAATACTATAATTATAGTACAAAATCCAACCCTGCCAATTAGCCACATTTTAACGTATCGCTTGCTGAGCCCTTATAACGTATCTACACCTTTTTACTTATAATATCATTGCGTGCAACTAACAATATGGTAGTTTAGATCATATTACGCGCGTTCAAACCAAAATTCAAAAGAAACGGTTGTGTTGTTTTTGTACTTTAAAATACAAAATCAATGGGTATCTTCTTTAAATATTAAAATATGAAGACTTACGATTGTATTTTTACAATAAAAATATTTTTGCATTTTTTTTATTTGTGGTACTTTTGAATTGAAGCAGCGAATTGAGTATAGGGATTAGGGATACAATCAGGAATATTTAACCATTGGTTGAGTTATCAAAAAACTGGGCCTTAAACAGTAAAATCTTAGAGATCATTTGTGTCGATAGCGTCTTCCTCGTCAGTTACAGGAAGACTGTCTTTAACAGTCCCTAAGGACGGTAGATCTAAATACTCCTTATGAAATCGGTTTGGTATATTATATTTCCGTTAGTACATAAACGCTTTAAATCGTTATGCCGAGGTTTGTCATAAAGCGTTGATAAACCAATATTAGAAGTATCCTCTTCTACTTTGACGGCACCTATTAGATCATGGTTTTGTTTTCTTGTTTTTTTCCCTTTGCCTTTTCCTTTTGATTCTCTTCCTTTTTTAATTATATAATGTTACTACTTGAGCGTCTTCGTTTTCTTTCATTGAATATTTTCCTTCCATACTTTTAGCGTTTTTTTTTTCTTGAATGTGACAATGCGCATTGCTTTTAACTGTATTTGTCTTTGAGAAATATTGGTAAATTTTTCAGACACCAAGCTGTCCCAATTGAGAAAATCGGAGTACCCCAAAACATTAATTTTGTATGGTTCAGGACGTTTTCTTGCAGATTCTATGTACGTCGGCCATTGACTCGGACTCCAAACAATAAATTCATCTAACCTCGCGTTCAATTATTGCATGTATTGAATCAACGGGCATATAAGTATGCCCAGGTAGTAAATAATTGATTTGTACTACTTCAACGTTTTTGGAATTCTGTAAAAAGTAGTGTAGGGCTGTGAGAACTATCTTATTTTTGTTCTGCCTCGGGCAAAAGTCGCAATAAAGTAAAACATTTTTATCAGGACGTTTATCAATTTCTAGTAGGAATGTATAAATACAAGTAGCAATTTCATTGCCACCCCTTTTCCATCGCTTTCTACCCATATAAAACATTGTCCTTTTTTGGTTTGACTTTCATAGAGTGTACAGTTATAAACGGCGTATTTCCTAGAGTAACAACAACAACATACTCTCTCCATGAGGAGTAAGCACTTAAGCACTTTTTGCAGGTCAAAGCTAACTGTGAGCGTATTGTTGAAAGTTAATTTCTGATGAATTATAAATCTTTGATAGCTAGCCTTTTTGTCCTCGAGATGAACAGCCATGTCCTTGATTTCTTTTTCTGAATTAGAATTAGAATCTTTTTGGCAGTGTTTGAGTTAAATCCTGAATGTAGCATTTTTAAATTCCTGAGTTAAATACAGATATGAACTCTTTTTACGACAATAATGGGAAGGAACGGCTGGAAGGCTTTCGATAAAAGCTTTTGCGTATGCTTTATCTTCATCACTATACTTCTGTGCATGGCATGTTCTCTTTTCTACGCTTGCCATATATTCGTGTGCATTTGTTACTGTATATAAAATAAACTTTTGGGTAATATCTAATGTGTTCATCAAAAACTTTTGACATACTGATCTTTTTTTTCTCTGGGTGGGAAAATTCTTCTCCCACTCTGGGTGGAGCGTAAGGGAGTGCCAGAATTCTACTGACTAAAAACCCACCCTGTTCGTTCAGGTGCCCTTAAGTTCCGGAGCCGCGGTGTCTCATTAGCACATTCCCGCAACCCCGGAAGGAATGGTCTAGATCCTTGACTTTTGTTTATAATGTAATCAAGTCAACCTGTAGCCCACTTCTTTGCGCCGTCGGCAATAAGAACGAAACAAAAACTTTAATTGTGTTTTTGTTAAAATTAGTGTCGTAAAGGACAATAAATAAAACACACGTCCTTTACGCCCTAATTACGTAAGTTAAAACAAAGCATTGATTTGGTCGTAAGGGTTTCGATGATCAAATAACATGTTTACGACCTTTTGATTTGTTATAATAATTATTATTTATAATGTCGTATAAAAAGTTTAAGGCAAAAATGAGGATTACGACCTCTTAAATAATTAAAACATGACTGTTCTGTCCAACGTGAAACCGAACGCACCCTTTGGTTAATTGGATTTGATTGGTTTGTAAATTGGAAGTTTTGAACATTGTTGAAAATAACTTTAGTTTAATTACTTAACATAACTTATAACTTAATAAGTTTTGAATATATTACTTTGTCAGCCGGGCTCTATGAAGTTGTATTTGTAGTTTGTACTGCAGTCCCTTGCTATTGTACTGACAAAGTAAGATTTATTTGTAAAATTAGGAATTATTAGGTTGTATTTGGTACATAATTTGGTATATTTGTTGTAAAAGTTGTTTGGTATATTTATTGTTGAATTTGTTTTAAAGTTTATCCGAGTAATAATCACACATTGGTTAACATAGCCTAATATAACAAGACTTGAATGGTGTGGATTGACTTATTGCTTATAGTATTTATTGGATTAAGTTGTTAGAGATTGTCCGGAACAGTATTATACATCCAATTGTTGTGTTTAATTGGTGTGATCCAGCATAATATAAACATTAAATTGTTATTTATTTTGTAACTAGCCATCTGTACCAAGCTAGATTCATACTTGGAATAAGTACAGGGTCGGATTTGGACTTGAAATAATTGACCTTAAGTTTTTATTTGGTGAAATTATTCGGTTGGCTAACAAGTCATTGTTTGTTTGTTTAGTTAATTTAGCCTATTGGTATTAATATTTGATTGTTGCAATGGCCTCATTAAAGGCATTCAGGGAGTCTGCTGCTGGATTGGTCTCACGGTTGAGATGGTTCACATCGGCAGCAGCAACGGTTGAGCGTTCGGACTTGGAAGAGCTCACCCTTGCTCGGAACGAGCAAGTGAATGAGAGGATCAAGTCAGCTGATGCTGCGCTCACACGCTTCAACGAGTACATCATGGACGTGGATTTGGGGGTGATGGACCAGGCAGCCCGCGATAAGGTTTTGGGTGACTATGACCAGATTGTCCACCTGGGGGATGTCATAAGTCAACGAGCCCGGGAAATTTTGAGGAGCCGGATGCCTGAGGAGGCCAAGCCTCAGACCTCCGTTGTCAAGGGCCCTGGACTATTGGGTAGGCTGCCCACCCTGGAGCTGCCACATTTTGACGGTCGTTTGGACCACTGGCTGGGCTTCATTAATCTCTTCGAAAGTCTTGTGGATGCACGCTCGGACCTCGGACCTGCCCAGAAGTTGGCCTACTTGTTGTCCGTTCTGGAGGGCGAAGCCAGAGCCTTGGTTCAGCACTTGCCGGTGACGGACTCCTCTTACCCTACCGCTCTGGAGCTTCTCTCCAGACGGTATCAGAATAAGCGCTGCCTGGCTGATGTGCACATCGACCAGATTTTGGGGCTACCGGCCGTTGCCAGCATGTCGGCGTTGCGCACTGACCTGCTGAACCCGTTGGTCTCAGCGACCCACGCCTTGCGACGCTTGCAATTACCGGTGGAATATTGGTCCTACCTGTTGGTGCACATAGTGCTGCGGTTGCTCCCTGCGGAGTTGAGGTCCCGCTTTGAGCAGAAGTATGGTGGGGACAGTGCCACCCATCTTCCCCCCTTTGACGACCTCCTCAAATTCTTGGAAGACGAGTGTTGGTTTTTGGTCAACACTCGTGGCGCCACGGGGTCACGCCCACCACCTTCTCGGCCTAGAGACCAGGGACGGACTAGGGCTCGGGGGCCTGTTGAGGTTCGCCCCGCCCCCCGTTTGGCTGGCGCCCGGAGTGCTCGGGCTAGGGGGCCTGTTGATGTTCGCCCCGCCCCCCGTTTTGCTGGCGCCCAAAGTTCTCACGATTGCGACTTTTGCAAGGCCACGGGACATGTCATGGCACGTTGCTCGGCCTTTTTGAACTTGCACGTAAGTGCCCGCCGCCGTATTGCCAACGCACGCCGTTTGTGCTTCTCGTGTTTGGGGGCCCATTTCCATCGGGACTGCCCCGACCCCCGTCCGTGTAGAATTTGCACGGGGTCCCACCTGTAGATTTTGTGCGCCAACGCGAACCGCTCCAGCAGACCATCTTCTGAGGAGGGTTCGCGCAGGGGGGGTATTCCGGAGACGAGCACCGGGCTGAGGCCCGCAATTCTGCACTCCGCTCTCCACCCCCCGCGCAAGTTGTACGGGAGCCCCGAGAGGGCCATTTGGTCTCCCCTTGTCAGGGAGAACGCGCGTTGGCTGCTAGGCAGCAGTGGCCGGACCAGCACCGCTACCTCTCCCCTCCGTTGGCGGAACGTCCCCGGTTGGAGTCGCGCCCTCCGCCATTCAGGCATCCGGTAGGATATGCCCTTCCAGCGATGGCGAGCGGCTTGGGACACCGCGCGGACGAACCATTCCAATCTTACCCCCGGCGTGGAAGAGGACAGCCTGGATGCGGCGATCGGTCGCCGCCCAGGCACCGCTAGGAAATTGGCGCCTGCCCCGCTAAAGAACCCCCCCGGATCGAGTCGATTTTGTTGCCAACGGCCTCGGTCAGGGTCTAGGGACACTTGGGTGACTCGATTGTGGTCCGTGTCCTTTTGGACACGGGAGCCCAGGGTTCCCTTTTGTCGTCTTGGTTAGCGGGACAGGTTGGCCTGAAGGTGAACGACTTTTCAGGCAAAATTCAGGGAATTGGCGAAGCGGCTGTCACCACTGTTGAGGGAGAGACCTGGTTTGAAATCACCCCTGTGAGTTGTCTGTACCCTAAAATTGGTGCTCCTGCCCTTGTTATGCCGACTATATTGGGTAGCCATCCCGATTGTCAGTTGCCTTTGGATGTTCTACGGTTGACGTCAGGTCTGGATTTGGCTGACACCCGGTTTCATTCCCCTTGTACGGTGCATTTGTTGTTGGGTTCCGATGTTTTGGGGAAAATATTGTTGGGAAATATGACGGTCTTGCAGCCGGAGACCCCATGGTGCCACCCGAGGGGCCTGGTGGCGGTCTCAACTATCTTCGGCTTTGCGATTATGGGCCCAGTGTTGAACGTGCCCCCTCCACCTGAACCTGTCTTTGCGTTGGTGTCCGGCTCTGCCCTCTCTGACGCCGTTCAGAGGTTTTGGGAGGTTGAGGAGCCCCCTCAGGTGGCCCGCTTGAATCCGGAACACGAAGAGTGCGAGTTGTTCTATCAGAACAACACCGGTCGACTCCGCTCGGGTCGGCTTGAGACCCGGCTGCCTTTTGTTGCGGTGCGACCACCTCTCGGCCAATCCAGACCTACGGCTGAGAAAAGATTGTTGGCAATGGAGCGCCGCATGGCCAGAGACCCGGTGCTGCGGCAAAAATATGTAGATTTTATGCGTGAGTATGCAGACTTGGGACACATGTCGGTGTCAGATTTGGATTGGCGCTCAGTAGAGCATTTCTTCTTGCCACATCACGCGGTCCTCAAGCCATCCACTGGTAAACTGCGCACAGTGTTTGATGGGTCTGCGCGGACTTCTTCCAGCGTCTCCTTGAATGATTGCCTGCATTCCGGCCCCAAATTGTTGAGGGATCTTTGTGACGTCATCACGTGATTTCGTCGTCATCAAGTAGTCTTTGTGGCCGACATCAAAATGATGTTCCGGCAAATGGTTATTCACCGGGATGACAGACGTTATCAGTTGATCCTGTGGCGGGAGCATCCCCAGGATCCCATGATTGTGTACGAGCTCAACACGAATACGTACGGCCTTCGATCAAGCCCCTTTGTTGCTATTCGTTCGCTTTAGGAGCTTGCGGACCGGGAGCGTTTGAAGTTCCCTCATGCGTCCGCCATCTTGAAAACGGACCTGTACGTCGATGATGTCTGTACTGGAGCTCCTACGGTTGAGGAAGCTATCCTGTAGCGTGATGAGTTGGTCCAGATTCTGGCTTCTGCTGGCTATGAGTTGTGTAAATGGGTGTCCAACTCGCCAGCGCTATTGGAAGGTGTGTTGGAGGATCATAAGCAGGATCCTCACTTGTTTGAAAACGTTGACAACCCCGCCATGATGGCCGTCCTCGGCGTTCAGTACCGACCAGTTCAAGACACCTTTACGTACGATGTCGACTTGGAGTCACCTCCTACTTGGACTAAACGACTGGTGTTTTATACTGTAGCGAGGACCTTTGACCCTAATGGTTGGATCTGCCCGGTATTGTTTTGGGCGAAATGCTTCCTTCAGCGCCTTTGGACCGCTGAATTTGGTTGGGACGAGCCACTTCGGGAAACCCTGTTGGAAGACTGGCTCCAATTTGTATCCGTGCTCCCTGTGGTCAATGAGGTCGCACTGCCACGCGCCATCCTCCCCCCTGGGGTTTATACTGCCACCCTTCATGGGTTTTGTGACGCGTCCTCTCACGGTTATGCCGCCGCTGTTTATTTGCGCACCGTCAGCGCCGCGGGCCAGGTGAAGTTGTCACTGGTCATGGCCAAGAGCAAGGTGGCCCCCCTCCGGACGGCATTGACCATCCCTAAGTTAGAGTTGTCAGGGGCGGTGCTTCTAGTGCGTCTCCTAAATCACGTTGCGCACACTTTGGGTGGAACTGTTGACATTCGGGCTTCTTACGCCTGGACGGACAGCCAAATTGTTTTTTGTTGGTTGAAGACGTCCGTCCACTCTTTGGAGGTTTTTGTTGCGAACCGAGTGTCTCAGATTCAAGGTTCTGAAACGCCTTTGATTTGGAGGCACGTGCCTGGTGATCTGAACCCGAGCGACGTAGCCTCACGCGGGTGCATGGCCCCCCGCTTGATTGCTCACCCACTCTGGTGGGGACCGGACTGGCTGACTCGCCCCGAGGACGATTGGCCTCGAACGCCAGTCTTGATGTCGGATCCTTTGCCCGGACTTAAGGTGTTCGCTGTGGGGACGAAGGACCCTCCGTTTGATCCTGATTTTTTGTTGAATCGATACAGCTCCCTCGACAAATTGTTGAACGTTACCTCGTGGATCAGGCGTTTTAGTCACAATTCTAGGAATCCAGGGAACAAGCGCCTGTCACCAGTTCTCTGTCCTCAAGGGCGACAGGAGTCACTCCTCTTTTGGGTCCGCTCTATGCAGGCTGCACACTTTGAGAAGGAGATCGAGGTCTTGAAGTCTGGTAGGGTTAAGTTGTCGGGAGCCGTTAGTAAGTTGAATCCCTTCTTGGACCAGACGGGTCTTTTGCGTGTTGGAGGACGGTTGAGGCAGTCTAACCTTCCTTATGGGGCCCGTCACCCCCTTTTGTTGCCCAAGGAGGGCCACTTGGTTCAATTGTTGGTGACTGATCGTCACACTAAGAACTCGCATGGCGGTTGCAATGCGCTGTTGGCCATTCTGCAGCGAGAAATTTGGATTTTGTCGGCTGATCGCGTCAATGAGGTGAGGCCCTTTGCTGGCATCGTAACGGACTTTGTTGGTCCCCCTTTGTTGAAGACGTCCACCCTTCGTAATAGTAAGATTGTTACGCTTATTTGTGTGTTTGTCTGCCTGTCAACCAAGGCAGTACATTTGGAGCTGGTAACCTCCCTCTCAACAGAGGCCTTTGTGGCGACTTTGGAAAGATTTGTGTCTCGCCGTGGGTTACCATCTATGATTAGGTCTGATTGCGGTACGAATTACATGGGTACAAGTAACTATTTGAAGGAGGTATACGCCTTCCTTAATGAGAGCCAGGTTGACATTGGTAACAGTTTGGCCCGTCGAGGGGTCACTTGGTTGTTTGACCCGCCAGCCTGCCCCCATTGGGGGGGTATTTTTGAGGCTGCGGTGAAAGCGGCAAAGGGACACTGACGGAGATTGTTGGGAGACACCGTTCTCACCTTTGAGGAACTAGCTACGGTATTTTGCCGCATTGAAGCTGTGTTGAATTCGCGCCCGTTGTGCCCGCTCTCTTCGGACCCGAATGACTTGGAGGCTCTAACACCGGGCTATTTCTTGATTGGACAGCCACTTGTCGACTTGCCGGAGTACCTCTTTGTTGATGTGAGCCAAAATCGGCTCTCGCGGTTTCAGATGGTGCAACAGCTCGCTCAGAACTTTTGGAAGCATTGGAGCTTAGAGTATCTGCATATCCTCCAGCAACGCGTCAAGTGGACGGATAAAACTCATCCGCCCAAGTTCGGAGACCTCGTCCTGATTAAGGATGCCAACCTTAAGCCTTTGTATTGGCGCAGGGGGCGCATTCTCAATTTGGTGGCTGGCACCGACGGGGTCCCTCGTTTTGCTGAGGTTTTGGTGGACGGATCCATCATAAAAAGAGCGGTCGCAACTTTGTCAAGGCTTCCAATTGATTAGCGGACGGGTAGGCCCGTCCAGGGGGGGGGTAGATGTTCTGTCCAACGTGAAACCGAACGCACCCTTTGGTTGGCAACATTATTCTATTGTCTATAACTTTTTTCACTTTGACGTTTCCGTTCCTTGTAAAACTAACTGCCTGCTTGTTGAGATTGATTTATTGGTTTTTGTGGAAAATCGAGTTGAATCTGCGCAGTTAAAGATAGATTTAATCGTGATCAGTGACTAATTGAACTCTAGAATCCCGAATTGAGTGGAAACCTGGGATATTTTGAACTACCACGCCGAATGTCGTCAGCCTGTCTGACACGCGAGATTTGCTAAAGTAATTGTGCTGTGATGCTATCTGGACCACGCCATCTGAAGACCCTTGTGAACGTCCATGAACACTTGATCATCATTACACATTTCACTTACTCACTTCATACTTACATACATACCACACGGACGTGATCAAAAAGGGTCGTATCCTGGCGTCCCAGCTCAGAAGGGTAAGTGATTATAATTATTAACCATTCAAGGGAAGCCTAAAAGGCTATTGTGTAACTGTTTGTTTGAAGAGCAACGTTAAGCTCCACGTACCGTGGACCGTTCGGCCATCCAGTACCTTTGCGCTGATTGTTGGACTGAACAATGACTTTACGCTCCCTATTGAAATAATTTTTACGATACATCCCAAATAGTAAAAAAAATCGCGCCAGAGATGTTGGAAAGCCAGGTCGTAAGGGGCTTTTTTTTAAAGATAGAATTTTTTCAAAACTACCAATCGATAGAGGCTGCGACGCTGATTCAAAATATGTATATAACTCATTTCCAGCAAAATGTCCTTTACGACAATTGAAATTTCCGGTATCGATTTATTTAATCTTTGTTTCTCGTCGGGCATCTTTCCTGACATCTTTGAAACAGCGGTTATCCATCCTATTTATAAATCAGGTGACAAAGACAAAGTCAGTAACTACAAACCCATCTCGGTACTTACAACACTCTCAAAAATATTAGAAAAAGTCATAAACATCAGATTAACTAACTTTGTTACAAAATTTAACATCTTGGCCAGTAACCAATTCGGGTTCAGAAGTGGGAAAACCACTTATGATGCCGTGTTGGACCTTACTGATACTATCATTAATAATTTTGAAAATAAAACCAAAACCCTGGCTATCTTCTTGGACTTATCAAAGGCTTTTGACACTGTCTCCATCCCTTTATTTCTCTCTAAACTGGAAGATGTTGGTATCCGCGAAACTGCCCTGAATATCTTTAGAACCTATTTAACCGGTCGCAGTCAGTATGTGAAAATCAATAATCACTTAAGTAATAAAAAAATAGTTGAATTTGGAGTACCCCAGGGCAGTGTGCTTGGGCCCAGCCTCTTCCTGTTATACGTAAATGAGCTGTGCCGCTTATCGATCCCAAACTGCAAAATAATTACTTATGCAGACAACACAGCTCTCATCATCTCCGCATATGACTAGGCAGAAACTTTTCAAAATGCTGAGTTAGCCCTAGGCGTTGTCACAAAATGGCTAGCTGCAAATCTTTTAACCCTGAACATAGACAAAACTAAATATATTTGTTTCTCTATAAACAAGTCAGGCCAACCTTCATTGCCTATTGCGCTTCACGCCCATAATTGTCCTAACCCTAGTTCCGCTACAACCTGTGCCTGTCCTCAGCTTTTAAGAACGCAGTCTATAAAATATATTGGTGTTATGGTTGACTCTCATCTTAAATGGCATCAACACATTGACTGTCGTGGCCCGCCTGAGAAAACTTTTATATATTTTAAGAAGCTCATAGGTTCGGCGGATTTTAACACCTTAATAAACATATGTTTTGCGCTTGCTCAGTCACTCTTAGGATACTGTCTGACGGTGTGGAGTGTAGCTCACAAAACAACGATGATACGCTTGGAAAGAGCCCAGAGAGCCGTTTTGAAAGTTCTTGCACGGAAACCAATCCGCTTTCCTACTCCATCCCTGTTTACCCTCTGCCGTGTTTTAACTGTCCGGCAGTTGTTCATTTATCAAACGATGCTGCGAACACATACCTATCTAACCTATGACCCATAAAGAAATGTTAGCAGGCGCTGTACTGATCTAGTTTGCCACGTTAAACTACGAAAAACTATAGCTGCACGACGACACTTTGCCTACATGGGCTATAAAATTTATAACAAAATTAATTCAACATTGAGCACATATTCTATCTCTAGGAAAGAATGTAAGAGTAGGCTAGGAACATGGCTTAAATCACTGTCATATGAAGCAACAGAAAAACTTGTGGAAGTATAAATCAGAAACTAAATAATAAATAGACAGACACACATTCTCATACACATTCATTCATTCACACATACACTACTCACACTAATACACACCACACACAAATACTCACGCAGCCACACAAATCAGTTACGGCAATTAATAATATTAATCTTAGTCATTAGACTGTTTTCTCTTTTTTCTTATGTAATTTGTGTAAATACGTTTCTTACTTGGAATAAATTTCCCTCTCACCTGGAGTCGGGCGTTGATTAGTTGCGCCACAGTTTTGTCAACTTTTGCAGCTATCATCGTTTAATATTGTTTTTCTGTCTGTATTTGTTATTTTTTCCAAATAAACGTTATTTTTATTATTATTAATGACAATGTAATAAGAAGCAATAAAAACTATTTCTTAAAAAATATTACGTATATGGAGGAGTCAACATCATCATCAGCTTCCAGTCTAGGCAGATGCAGCTGGGTACTAGTGCTTTACATGAGACGATTGCCCATTACACCTCCACAACCCAGAAGCCGTGTAACACAGTACTCCTTGCCAACACTGGTGGCAGATGTTCTGGCTCCTCTCTACCAGCAACGACTGATATGGACAACAGCTAACATAAAACATATCGCCGGTCTAATTATCAAAATGCGTAACTCCAAAAAAAAAACGAAAATGGACATTTAATGCCACCTCGTGCAGTATTTTATAATCTATACAATGAAATACTTCTTATTTCCCAAAAACGATTATACGATGAGGTATGTGCATTTATCAATCTATAAAAATAAAAAGTCGTACTGCATTTACACTTCCTAACTCCAACGGTGTTTGGAGTTAGGAAGCGTAAATGCAGTAGCAATGCAGTAGCAATGCAGTAGCAGGCTAGAAAAGTTCGTACTTAAGTCAATTTTCTCACAAATACAATGCAATATTTAAAAAAAATGTAAAAATATTTTCTCTATTAATTAAATCACAAGTTGAAATATTGCAATAAATGAATAAATAAAACAGTTTTTTCTTGCTCCTGTAAAATTTACTCAAATGGAGTTACGAACTCCGATATTTAGACCGTCGATGTTTATGATAGACCCTACGTACTGAGATCCAGACTAATTTTTACTTGTGGATCCATTGTCGTAATGTTTGGGGATGCCTATATCCAATAGACGGGTTATTTCGGCTTACATAGAGACAATAAATCATGAGTTTGAGCGAGTTGTTTGTTATATATTACATGACAACTCTTAAAACCGAATGTATCATCCTCAGGTTTCCTCCTACACTACAAACAAGCTACAGACACGGAATGGCACACAACAGACTTGTCTCCCGAAGTAAACTCTTACACAATGGACATGCTGAAGTGTGGCTCCACTTACAACGCGAAGATACAGGCGCGGAACAGGATATCAATAGGACCGCCCAGCGATGTGCTGACAGCCACCACGAGAGGGGGACGTAAGTACCTACTTACGGTTCTACCCAACTCATTGCATTTACCTTTTTACCCAACTGCGCGACGCAAAGGAATGTAATGTGTTTACTAGTCTATGCATGTATGTTTGTTGACCTTTGACTTTGGAATATCTGCAGTCGCGGACACCCTACGATAGCTAGGTTTTGAGACAAGTTTTAGGGTGTCATAATAAAGGTTTATACATGTTTATAGCTGACTATCTCTTATTCCTAGATTCTTGCTCTCATTTGACTAATATTCCTGAACTAAGACATCACGAAAACATAAGATTATAAAAATGGTATGGGTCCCGCCAGCTGTCACTTTTTTAAATGAAAATGTGCTTGTTTCTTGCATTAAATTTGAGCGGTTGTGTTTTGTTAGATTTTTTTTATTACTTTTTTTTTTTTTAAAGTAACACCCCATGATAGAGATACCTACCCAAAACGTCCCAGAACTTAATAAAATGTCGGTTTTGTTAAGAATTTAATTGAATTATTTTTTTAGGTCCAAAGCCCCCAAAACCGGAAGACCATGTACATATGAATTCGACGGCAATCAAAATTAACTTCTACGCGTGGCGAGATGGTGGCTGCCCTATACTCGGCTTCAGGGTGTCCTACAGAAGAGCTGGATCTGAACATTGGATCAAGGTATTGAGTGTGGGATTTAAATGAGGCTAGCGAAACGAATATCAACATCTGCTTAGCCTTGTCTCTACTGTGTTTGGGTTAGCTTCCAGTCTAACTGGATGCAGCTGAGTACTACTGTTTTACATTAAGTTACCTCCACAACTTGGTAGCTGAGTAACACGATATCATTGGGCAAGTCGGGGGTTAGATTATACCGTAACATCAGTCTTAACGTAACGACTATCAGTTATGTATAAATGACAGCCGGAACCGACAGCTTAACTTGCTTTCCAGTCACCCTATCCACGGTGCTCGTATAATTTCTCAGCTTTATTGTACTAATTATTGTTACGCCAGTCGCTTAGCGAAGTACGTCGAGAAACTTCGACAAAAATATAGATTGTTCGAGACACTAACGCCACCTGGCGGTGAGTAGCAGTCGAACTTTCTCGATATACTTATCGAGAAAGTTCGACTGACTTCTAATACGTTCGAGACACTAATGCCATCTAGCGACGAGTAGCAGTACCTACTGAGTATCTCGAGTAGCTTCTGGAATATTCTTGAGTCGATTTTACAAGAATGTTCTAAAACTTACAGACCGGGGTATAAATAGATCGCAGAGGAACGCAGACGACAGTCTTATTTCAAGATACGAGGCGATATAATCGAAGCTTTAATTTATTTATTTCCCGAACCCCAGCTCGTGATATTATTAAAGAAAATAAGAAAGTAATAATATTGTTCAATGCATGCTGCTAAGTCATAAGCACTAGTAACACAAATATTGTACACTTAGTTCGCAATAAATGCTTTAACTTTGACTGACTTCCGCAAGTGTTGCTTAACCTTGAAGACCGATGGTCGTTATTATTTAGACTCGAGCTTCTTGGAGAGAAACGGACCGAACGTGACTTTAAAAAAAATGGAAGGCTTTTTCTTAGTGTTGCATTTCTTTCAGGTAGGAGACGGGCTGAGCTCCGCCAGCCACGTGCTAGGCGAGCTGTCGCCGGCCACGTGGTACGAGCTGGCGGTGGAGGCCTACAGCGAAGCGGGCGCGGAGACCCTCACCCTCACTGCGGACACGCATACCCTCGCAGGAGGTAATATAATGGATATAATGGCAGTAAGAGAAAGAGTAGGAAAAAAATATACGCGTCGAATTGATAACCTCCTCTTTTTGTCATCGGTTGAAAAAGCTGGCTGGACAGAAGAGTCTGCCGGGGTTTTGGGAATGTTCTAACTAGATACTGCGGCCTCACTATGTAAGGCAAGTGAAGGGACAGGGTATAATTTTACTCAGTAGAAATCTGATGGACAGTGGGAGGAGAAAAAAGAAAGTTAGAGGGAAGATTCATACTTTTCCGTCTGCCTTTTTTTAACATAGTTTAAAGTTTACAAAGAGTAGAATGCAGAAAGCTGAACATTTTATAATTACGTTCAAAATACAATTATTTAAATGAATTTTCGAACACTGCGAGGTCATTAGTTCATTAGAAACAGGAAAATAGGCTTTTTTAGGATTTGCGCTGGTAAATATGTTCCCAAAGGTAGGTCATGATTTATTATATAATTAAAGAAGTTTTATTGAATCAGTACAAAATAAATTGTAAAAGTGCACTGATTATACCATGCACTTATGTGCTTTCTAAAAGTAATAGAGTGGTTATTACTAATAATAGAGTATAGATGTTTGGGACTTTAAACAGAGTTGTATATTTTTATCCTCGAGACCATAAACCACGTATTGAAGAATATAATGAAGCCGCGAGCGCAAAAACGGCTTAAGTAACATTTAAAAAAAAAAATAGTGGAATCTTTGAAGAGGATAGGTCTACTATTTTTTTAATAAAATGTTACTTAGGCCGTTTTTGCGCTCGCGACCTGAATTATTTTCACGTACTTTGTACAGATTACACACTATAAGTTGTAAAGCCGCAAAAACTTGGGTAAAATTGTATGAATGATCGAAATAATATGTTATGCTGAGCTCGCAATGGACCCATTCAACTTTTCAGAACTCTTGGGCTGCTTTTCCCCATCAAGCCTTCGTCAAGCCAAATACGATGTATTTGGCGCAGCTTTTCAATTTTTTTTTACTGTGTGTTCTTGTGGCATGTCAATAAACGTTTTTTTTTTCTTTCTTTCTTTAAATCTGTCAGGTGGGTCCACCAGACCCAAGTCCTTTTTCATATAGGTAGGTACAAAGTTTTTGCTTCATATGTAAATATGTAGATTATGGTTGAATTGCGAACACTGGCCGACCCAGAAAGTTCTCCCGAGTTACCGTGGCCCCGGAAATTTAGGGCAGCCGAAGGAACAGGGTGGGTTTTTAGTCAATAGAAATCTGACACATCTTTCCGCTTGACCCAGAGTGGAAGAAGTCATTCGATAATTTTCTCACCCCAAAAAAAAGGCTGACTTAACACTTTATAACCGTCTTTTGGACCGTCAGGCCGCATCCCCCCCCTGAAGCCGTCGTCCCCGCTGTCGGGCGGGTCGCGGCCCGCGTCGCTGCGCACGGTGCTGGTGTCGTGCGTGGCGAGCGCCGTGGTGATCGCGGTGACGCTGGCCGCCATCGTGTGCCTCGTGCACGGGAAGAAGAAGTAAGCGCCGCCACCTCTACACATTACTTTCATGTGCTGTTCATCTCTACCATACGCACTAAACGTTTTGGGAATACTTTCATTGTACGTACGGCTAAGGAGTGGAATTCCCTGCCGGAGTCTGTGTTTCCCGATACCTATAACCTAAGGGTCTTTAAGTCAAGAGTGAATAGGTTACTTTTAGGTAAACGTGCTCCATCTTCGAACACATCATCACTTACCATCAGGTGAGAATATGGTCAAACGCGAACCTATTTTCAATTAAAAAAGACTAATATTATAAGCGGACAGTTTGCTTATTTGTTTATTTAAAATGTTCAGAAACAAAAACATTTCAAACGCTTTAAAGTTCAATTACTAAGTCACAAATAGTTAAGAAATATTGAAGATATATTTTACCAATATATAGAAATAAAATAAAATAACGTCGGCCTAGATCGTTAACCTGCTAAGTCCATTTTTTCATAGTTTACAGGACGGCGAAAAAACTGAATAATATCGTTATTCAATTAGCAATCAAAATTATGAAAATCCCGTTGGTTTCTATAATTTTTCTTGACATTTTAAATATATTATTAGTAACATAACTTATACACATTTTATAAAATTCAGGAAAACAATTATTTAGCAGTTTTTCGAGGTGAAGTTTTAATTTGCTTGAGGACTTAGCAGTTTTTGACTTGTGTATAGATTAATTGTACAGTGAAACGAATTCAATCAGTAATCAAAATTTTTAATATTTATTTATTATTCATTTATTTATTTAAACAATAATTAAACAATCAGTCTTCTTTAATAGGAAACAGGGTTAAAATATCTAAGATAGACTCTTTTCATAAACAATCTGTACCTAATAGTTTTAATAAACGTTATTGTGTTGGTTTTGTGGTATTTTATTATTATTAATAACAGCCATTTAATATTGTTTTACAACTATTGTGTTCAGTCAATAATTATTATGAACAATAAAGTAAAACAGAAACATTTTTACGAATAACAATATTTATAAATCAATGCGAAACTTTCTTAAAATATTAAGTTGTAATCGTAATCTCTAAACTTAACTTCTAGGTACTAATTGGTTATTCTTATACTAGTCATGAGGCAAGTCGTCATAATATTTATGATAGTCAGAGGGAAGGGTCTTTTTTATTTGCTGCAAGTCTTCAAATTTTCGTGCAGATATTTTACGTCGGTTCTGGTGCAATTGAGATAGTTCAGTAATCTCGCAAGGATTACATTGCAAAGATCGCCTTTGTGGTAAACTTTGCCATTCTTCCTTAAAGCAAGTTTTATAAAGAATTGATCCGGTGCTTTCGTAACGTAGTGCACGAATGTCAGTCACCTTAAGATCCCCTTTGAATCTTCCTGGACGAATACTTTTATAAATTGAATATTGTCGAATTTTTTGAAGTAAGTGTGGTCCAAATATGTTACAGAGTAGGGTACCGGGCATTTACGAGCATGTTTAGCAATAGATATGTATTCAGCTGGCACATTTATGACTTTATTCTTTAGGTGACGTTCTATAGTGGAATGCATTGAATCGGCCTCCATTTGGGTGTGACCCACCTCTAAAATTTTTTGTTCTATAGCTATATTCTTGTACCTCATGACAATATTCAAAAGAGCGTTAGATAAAATACAATTTCTATTTTGGTAAGTGCAACCGTCACTGTAAATTATGATTGTTTTATTCCCATCATCAGCATTAACTTCAGGACGTATTATTTTGTTTTCTAAAAAGTCAACCCAAATGGAGGCAAATTCTTCAGCATTAAGTCCACCTTCTACTTCATTCCATATGAAACAGAAACCATCTTTATTTTTTATATTAAAAAAGCGAAGATTGTGAACTTGCAGTTTCGTTCTATAGTATAGCGTACTAACATTCGAATTTGGTGCCATTAGTACAGCCTGTAAGTCCACTGTGAAAACGTAATTTTCTCCCTTCTTATCCGCATCTTTTTCTTCTCTTGCTTGTTTACTTTTCTCAATATGTTCTTTGTATGCTTCTTCTGTAACTGTTCCTACTTTATAACAGGCGCATTTCTCGGATTGATCCTTTTTAGGCTTAAATAGGGCCAAATTTTTGTCTTCAAACAAATTCGAAAACACACTTATGGACAGAGCATTTATATATCGCTCTTTGCACCAATCGTTAACGTAAAATTGGTAGAGGCTTTCTTTGGAATTCCATTCTGGCAATAAATATAACTTCTGTGACGTTGCTCGACAATAATTCCATTACGGGAAGAGACTCCAGAAATTGAATAAATGATTGTTTCGGCTTCGAAGCCGATTCAGATAATTGTGTTGGACGTCTCAGTATACTAGGAGGCCGCATTGAAAACTCCTGCTTCCAATTTCTTATCGTCCATCTACCTAAATCTAAAATCTATCTAGTGTTCAAAAACATCTTTCGACATACTTTGACCTTTTTATCATTTACGTTTAAGTGATAAACAAAGGTGTTAGCCCTCTTGGTTGTCCCTTCGGTGTTTCGATTTCGTGGCCGGACAATCGGAATAGTTGTTACCCATTCGTTAACAAGGGTCTTTTTTTCGCCCCATGTAAGACTCCAAAATCGATTAAAAATGCTTCTTCTTACATCTTCATCTACTGTTTCACATTTTAAAGTACTGTACTTTCCAATCTTACAGGAGTATCTTGATTTGATGGTACGTGCTTCTTTAGTTTTATTATCATTCCAACAGTCTTGTTTTTTCTCTCTCCCAAAATATGTTTTACCTTCTTGTCTTCTTTGTTTATTCTTTTCACTAACCCATTCTTTTTTATCAACTTGAAAACGTTTCTTTTGGTTCTTATTCTTTTTAATTTTAGCAAGCGAATCTGAGTCAGAATCAGAATAAGGCACAAGATTTGTTTCTGTATCACTACCATCCGATATCGGCGGATTAGGTACAATATGATGTGCGTTTTCAACATGAGGTATAATTTCTGTAGGAATGGTACTTGGTTCATGAGATATTATATTATCTAAAGTTTGAATGGTATGGGTATCGGAACTGTTTATGTTACCTGAGATCAAAACATTTGTTGCTTGTGATTTTATTTCAATTTGTGATGGTACTATAATCAAATTTTCGTTTGCGATGAAAGTATCGTGAGCATCATAAACTATTGACAAATCGTCTGAAGGCACGTTACTGAATGTAGTATTGGGAAATGTAATGTCAGGACAAATTGTATCATCTATATTTTCTGTAATATAAGTACTTGGTAGATCTAGATCAGTCAGTGATGTTATATTGATATTGTCATTTATCTCATAATAAGTTTTGTTAGCAACTAAATCTGAAGGTCCTGGAATAAACTTTCTTGATTCTGAGTATTGTAACTGAATATCTTCTAAAACGTGTATTACTTTATTTGGATCATAATCTGACTTCGGAGCTACATTTTCAGGCCTATCATGTGAGTTACAAGTCTTCGAAACCAAAGCTACTATTTTTTTCCCCCGATGCATTCTGAAATGATAGAAAAAATAATATTTAATTTAATAAATTATGACAAAATAAATGAAATTTATATTAATTTATTTCATGCAGACCAAGAAAAAACTGATTTTAACTTAACTTTTTGTTTGTACATACATACTTTGTTTTATAATTTATTTAATGAGTTACAGCTTCGAAATTATCTTTAATTAAACAATAATTGATAAAACATATTAAATTGATAAGGTGCTAAATCCGTGTCAAAATAAGATAATATAGTGCGTAAAACTGCTAAGTCCCTAATGTTTAGGTTAAGAGTTAAATGTAATTAAAAACATTTCATTATGGATACTAAACGAAAAAATTACAGATAAAGCAATATAAACTTACCTAGTTAATAATTAGTTGATTACATCCTTAAATATTTGACTAAAACACGAAAAAACTTGACGCGACGTAAACGGCGCGTGAGTTTAGAAACGTTGTCAATGCAAAACTGAGGCCCCAACAGGATTTAGCAGGTTTGCGTTGTGGGGATGGGCCAGTGGTCAGAAAGCAGTTTTTCGGGCATAGCATTTGTCAACTTTTAAGCCTAATATTGCCGTTATTTTTACACGTTACGGTTAGTAATAGACTGAACTTTTTGACTGGTGTAAAAAGTAAATTTTGCCCAAAAAAGGACTTAGCAGGTTAACGAATTAGGCCGACGATAAGTACTTTCATGTGCTTAATCCATTTTTGAAAATTATTATTTGGGAAATTTTCGCAGTAAACCTTTGATTTATGAATACAATTATCATGTCTATTTAATATTAAGTCTTACAAAGACTTGCTTTAAAAAATGTTCAGGTTTACCTGCTCAACAACGATACACAACATCCAACCACTAAGACAATGTGAAATCCAAGTATATTATTACTCTTTGCAATATTAACATTAGTATAACTTACACTAAGTCATATTATCATTATATATCATTATTATTATCATATATGCATCATATTATTTATTTTAATTAGGTACTAGTCAAAATTAAGAAAGGTCTTGTTTTCCCTAGGGTGAAATTGCAATTATTTTAAATAAACTTTAGCATTATGTAACTGTCGATTTTTATTTTAAATCGATACAATTGAAAGGTCAGAGATCAATCCCTAATGCCATAGGACCACGGGTAACGACTACAAAATGAAAATATTTTCTGATAGTAGGTACTTATCAATATTTCAGATTTTTCTGCATCTCAAGCGACCACTACATGCGGGATGACAGGAAGCTGAGTGAGAGTAACGAAGCAGAAAGGGAGAAGCTTCGAGAAGGACAGAAGCTGTACTCATCATCCTCTATCAACGGGAATGAGAAGTCTAATGATGACTCTTCAGGTTGGCATTAAGTTATTGGCTGGTTAATTCTTGTGAGGGTTCTTCAATCCTGGACAAATCATTTCAAATCATGTATTGAAATTTTCTTTACAACTAAGTTAAGACTTAGTACTAAGTTTTGCTTAGCTTAAGATATTTAAATTTATATATGCCCAACTAGGTAATCCTATCTTCCAAACCATAATAGCTAACAGAGTGCTCAATAATCACCCAATATTTATTAAAATATTAATCTTCAAATACTTTATTTATTAAAAAAAAACATGGATATAACTACAAAATAAAACCACTATTTAAGGGTCAAATCCAACGATCAATGCCAAGTTGTAGAACTTTTTGCCGGCTTCTGTGTTCCCTACCACTTATGACCTTTCAGCTTTTAAAGCAAGAGTGAATAGGCATCTTTTGGGCACATCTATCGCTTACCATCAGGCGAGATTGAGGTCAAGAGTGAGCTCATCCAGAATTAAAAAAAACACCAATGATTTAAATTGACAATACTGTTCAATATTGTTACAATGGTGGTCTTATCGCTGATAGCGATATCTTCCAGACAACCCTTGGATGGATTTTAAGGAAATAAATCAAAGAGGGGAGGGGAAAGTCAGTGTGCCTACTTGAAAAATATAGTTAAACACATAGGAGAGAAAAGAGAGAGAGATTACACGCATACACTTGTGCAATATATATCTCCTGCGCAGCTAGCTAATCGATTATGAGATTGACCGCCGTGGTTGAAATCGGCTAGGAGACTTAATATTATTTAATTTATTACATTTTATATACATATTATTTAGATTTTTAAATATTCCTGTAAAAAAAAAAACATTTAAAAATATAAAAATAGTATCAGTATCGGGAACAGGGTCCAAGCTACCGGTGGTCAGGGCTCTTGAAAGAGGAACATCCTAACAATTCTCGCCGTGTTCAGAAGTACTGCTTTCTGGATCAAGCCCTTGATCCAGCTGCTCAACGCTGCCCTATTATTATTAGGTAGGCCCAGGTAGAATAAATAAAAAGCGGACTGTATTTCACGGTTATAATATTAGGTTTTGTACAATGGTCAAAATTTAAATAATAAAAATTGTGCGATCGTGGTCGCGTTGTTGAAAGGTGTAGAGGGCGCGCGAGCCGTCGTTGAGCCGCTGCGGTACCACGCCGCCCGGTCCCCTTTGCTTGATGATGCATGTGTGTATTGGAGGTGTTAACAACTATTATTATGAAACATATATGTTTCAGCGGAGTTGTACGAGATAAGCCCGTACGCGACGTTCGGCGTGTCGGCGGCGCACTCGCTGCAGTTCCGCACGCTGGCGCGCCGCGAGGACGACGCCGCGCCGCCGCACCGCCGCCGCCACCGCGCCTGCGAACACTACCGATACGGTCAGTTGCCTATACACACATATACTTTTTATTGTACACCATAACAGAATTAAGAGAGGACTTAAAAACTACAAAGGGTGTTACAATGGGTGGTCATATCGCTAAAAGCAATCTTTTACAGGCAACCTTTGGATGGATTAAACACAGCAGAAGAAAATAAATACGCGGGTAGTCCATGGTGAACTATTCACTTATATAGCTACAATAAACAAGTAATAACATACATACTCAATACACATATACATATCTTATATATTATATTATATATATATAAAAGAAAGTCGTGTTAGTTACACTATTTATAACTCGAGAACGGCTGAACCGATTTGGCTGAAAATTGGTAGGGAGGTAGCTTAAAACCAGGAGACGGATATTTTTTATCCCGGAATTCCCACGGCATCGGGATTTAAGCGGGAAAAACATCCCACGCGAACGAAGAAGAAATGGAGAGTAGGGTAGGGGTAGGGGTAGGGTTGGTGTAGGGTAGGGGTAGTGTAGGGGTAGGGTAGGGGTAGGGTAGGGGTAGGGTAGGGGTAGGGTAGGGGTAGGGGTAGGGTAGGGGTAGGGTAGGGTAGGGGTAGGGTAGGGTAGGGTAGGGTAGGGGTAGGGTAGTGGTAGGGTAGTGGTAGGGTAGGGGTAGGGTAGGGTTGGGGTATGGTAGGGGTATGGTAGGGGTAGGGTAGGGGTAGGGTGGGGTAGGGTTAGGGTAGGGGTAGGGTAGGGTTAGGGTAGGGGTAGGGTAGGGTTAGGGTAGGGTATCGGTTGGGTAGGGGTAGGATACCATGCGAACGAAGTCGTGGCGGGTCAGCTAGTCTATCTTATATATATAAAAGAAAGTCGTGTTAGTTACACTATTTATAGCTCAAGAAAGGCTGAACCGATTTGGCTGAAAATTTGTAGGGAGGTAGCTTAGAACCAGGAGACGGACATAGAATAGTTTTTATCCCAGAATTCTTACGGGATCAGAAATTATACGGGGAAAACATCCCAAGTGAAGGAAGTCGCGGGCAAAAGCTAGTTGGTTATAAATAACACTTTTATACGTCATGTTTTTTGTGTGTTAAGTTTAGGTTAGCTAGATTAAGCCTGTGTTTCCTAACTAACTACTCTGAGAAGAAAAACCGAAACAAACTCAGAGGCCTGTTTTAAAATTTGTATTTGTATATGAGAAAATATTCTAAAATATTTTGTTTCACATAAATCTACATTGGCCCACATTTAACGTAAGAAGCTAGTGTTGTGCACTATTTGAAATTAGTCCTCTTCTATGGAGAAGAACCGGCAAGAAGTTACTCTTTTCATAATACAGTTTCACAGTTACACTTTATAGGTATTTTTTTAGGCTAATTCTTTAGGGATCGGGATTTAAACGGGAAAATCGCGAACAAAGTAGCGGTCACGGTAGTATTGTGATAAAACTTCACGCTTTAAGCAAAATTTTACAATAAAATTTTAGTGTTTTGAATTGTCATGACTTTAGGTAGTACAAGTTTGTAACATTAAATGTCAAAAAGCCTAGTGCCTTTTGACATTTAGACAGTTGTTGTGATACTACATTAAAGGATATCAACCACTTTGTATGGCGTTTGGGCTTGAACATGAACATAAAAATATTGCACTATTTTTGATTTTATTGAGTGGCTTACAGTACAAAGAAAACATATAAATAAGAAGTTTTGTGTCAAATTGACAAAAAAAAAAACGGAACCTGGATGCACCGATGCTCGCTAGGGCCACGGGTAATTTCTAAAAAGGATGTGTATATAGTCAGTAAAAGTCTAACACAGCCTCCCTGTTCACCCTAAAGCGAGAAAAGTAAATGGATGATTTATCAATATAAATACTCCAACGGCCAGAGTAACGCCCGGTCTTCCAGAAAAACAGTTAAATGTTTTGAAGCTCTAGAATCGAAATATCAAATATCGATATTATTTTTTCTGGGTTTTTATTTTGGAAACTCTAACTCAATGCACCCCGCACGCTGCACCACAACTGTCACCATACACAAACAAAATAGTCAATTAATTTTTTTTTAATTTTTTTTATATTATTTATTTTGACACTCCCGAATAGAGACCAATGTTCACTAAATATTATTATTAAAATATTTATGACTTCCTTTTTTTCCAATACGGCTGTTATGGCCCATTTTGGTTGATGTCTTTTGTTTAC
Organism: Tholera decimalis; assembly: GCA_943138885.2. Lineage (NCBI taxonomy): Eukaryota > Metazoa > Arthropoda > Insecta > Lepidoptera > Noctuidae > Tholera > Tholera decimalis. The sequence continues at coordinate 1,909,255 of OW964550.2, forward strand.
AAAAAAAAATTTTTGTTGTAATCACCATAAATCTATATCTATATGTAACTACCAATGTTGACAATAATCACTAATATTTTCAATCGATTGACGAATCAGTTTGAAAATTAAGTTTTAGTCACAAGCAAAATTCAGTAATGATTCGTTTTAGTATCAAATCAAATATATTTTATTTTACATAGGCCGACATTAGCACTTTAAACACATCAGAAGTTAGGGCACGGTTCGAATTGATCGTTTCCTATAGAGAAAAACCAGCAAAAAAACTTCACGGTTACTCTTTTAAAAATAATTGATGTTCACAATCTTTGCATAATAGATTTTGTAGGGTTCTGTAGTCAATAAAGAACCATAATAGTATCGCTATGTTCATCTGTCCGCAGCTTAGCTCAGAAACTATTGGTACTGAAATTTGGTATGAATCACACAGACAAAGTGGCAGAATAAAATCATGAAAAATCATTTCTTTTAGGCTATACGTAAAGAGGGGATGATTTTTTATTTTATCTTGTTGTGAGTGGAAACACCAATTTTCGATTCAGTGATCCATTTGCGATTAAGATTTAAATTAAGGTGCAAATTTTCGTAATATTTAGATCAAGTTATTATTTGTGTAAAACAGAGTAGTTTTTAGGGTTCCGTAGCCGAATGGCAAAAACGGAACCCTTATAGTTTCGACATGTCTGTCCGTCTGTCTGTCTGTCCGTCCGTCCGTATGTCACAGCCATTTTATTCCGAAACTATTAGGACTATACATGTAAAATTTGGTAGATAGATGTATTCTGTAAACCGCTTTCCGATTTTAAGAGAAAATTTAAAAAACATTTAAAATAAAGGGGGCTCCCCATACATGGAACTGAAACTGAAAATATTTTTTTTTTCAAGAAACCTATACGTGTGTTACACACGTATAGGTTTCTTGAAAAAAAAAATGTGTGCGGTGTGTAGCATCTATAGACAGGTATTTAAAAATGACATTAAGGTTTCTAAAATGACTTTTTCATAAAGTTAATCGTTTAAAAGATATACGCTTCCAAAGTGGTAAAATGTGTGTCTCCCCCCTCTAACTTCTATAATAATGAAGTGAAAAAACTACAAAAACCATATGTTGTAGATCTTAATGTAAACTTTCAACCAAAATTAATTTGAACGAGATCGAGTTGGCTGTTTATGAGATACAGTATATTTTCTAAAACCGCAAATATAACTTTGTAATTCATACAAATACTATGAAAAACAAAGTTATTTGGCGTAGTTGTAAAAATTGTAAATAAGCTAGTTTTAAGAAATTTTTACGGTTTTTTGTTTTTTGGTACGGAACTCTCGGTCAGTTAATGCGACTCGTACTTGGCGTGTTTGTAAACTTCGGTACCCTACACTGCGCGTGGCCCGACAGGCACTTTACTGGTTTAATTTTTATGTATGAAAGGATATAGCAATTGACATAATACAATATAATATTACAATATAACTAATCAGAACTGAATCTCTGACTCTACTGTTCTCGCATTCATATAAAAATGAGCTTTACAAACTTGTTTTAGTTTATTGTAAAAAAAAATCAGTCTAATCAGTAATAATCAGTTCAAATATAAAAATAATATGCAAAGGTCAATAAAATAAAAATCTCCAAGCATAAATATAAAAATAAAAACAACAAGCAAACACACAGAAAAGTGGAGTTGTTAATAGACTTTTATCCAGTAACGCAGTAACAATAACCACAAAAGCCACACAAGGAATAATTGCCTAACAGTCTCAATTTCGACGTAGTCCTTAATCTTATAATAATATGTTTTTTTTTTGTAAGGACACGTTTGATGTGGGTTTTAATCTTTCCCTCGCTAAGTACTATCACCTTGGCAAGTTTTATAGAAGCATATTCTTTATAAGGAATGAATTGCTTGTCTTGGCCAATCTTCATTTGGGTATAATAAATGTATAAATACATTTCTAATGGACTCGCGGGGGCCCATTTTATAGGGAACCCGCGAGTCTCTTAGAAATAGATTTATGAAAAAAAATTATTGTGTAAAAAATATAGTGCATACTGCCCGGATTGCCCTCTTTTTAACCGACTTTAAAAAAGGAACAAATCGAGGGAACTCTTCAAATATTATAGGCATAGGTACCTATAGCCATTCGAGTATTTTTTATATTAACTTGAAAAGCACCATTTGGTGAAGTGGAACTGATGATGCAGACCACAGATTACCACCGGAGCTACTCGATGCTAAGTACTCGATATACCCTAGAAGCCTAATCTACGCCTGCGAGGCGTACACGCATTCGAATATCGTTTACCTCTTTCTAACAGTTGAAGCTAGCGGGTCGTGCTCTTCTGTTATCTCAGTGGCCAACGGGAGCTAGAGGACGGTGCCCGTATCTTTCAGGTAAGTCCCACCATTTTTGTATTATCGAAGTGTTGCACGCCTGCGAGACGTATGTTTAGGCTTTGTGTAACTTTTAACTAAGATTGAGTGATTTTACTTTTGTTTGTTTTTCGTATATTTTATATCTTTTTTCGGCGTTGTTTCAGGTATAAATATGTCACGGTCTAATATATTGGACGAAGACGATATTTTTGCAATTTTGAACGAGGAAGACAATCCTTCTCAGGAAGATTCAGATTCAGAAGTTGAGGACGACCAGATTATCAACGACGTTCAAAGCGAGGACGAAAATAATGAAGTGTCTGGGTACGTTTCGTCTTTACAAGAATCTGGACCCTCTGAAGAAACCGACCCAACCCTTGTTGCAGAAGCTGGTCCATCAATGTCGTGCAGCCGCAAGACTAATAGATGGCCGATGGCTGTATTTTATGGTATCCTAAATATGGCTTTTGTTAATTCTGCTATAATATATGGCCACAATATGATCAAGAATAATAAAAAACCAATGAACAGAAGACAATTCATGAAGCAACTCAGCACAGATTTGGTCACGCCTTGGATGGAGAAGAGACTTGAAGCTCTGACATTGAAGAGATCTTTACGTGAAAATATAAGCCAAATTCTTGATGAACCTAAAGATTCAAATAATGAAAATAAAGAAGAAGAACCTTACCCAAAGAAACGTACATACTGCTCCTTTTGCTCTTATAAAAAAAAGAGAATGTCAAAATTAGTGTGTAGTAAATGTAAAAAATCTGTGTGTGGCGAGCACAAGGTTGATATATGTGTAGACTGCTCCTAAAGTTAAGCTAGTCTTTTAAAATTTGATTAGTTGTAATGTTTTCTCTAAGAATAAATAATTAGCGTAAGAAAAAATTTTATATTCTAAAAAAATAATATAAGTTTTCGTTGATTTTGAAGAAGTTAATTTTTTTATGTTCCAATTTATGCATATTGTTTTCTCGTTGTAATAAATAACTGTGATTATAGTTATAATTAATAACAGTGTTGTTTAATTTTTAGTTTATATTCCAAATTCAAATTTCGGCTTAATAATAAAAATAATAATTAAATAATATACCTAAAATAGGGGCTTTTATATGTGTACGCCTCTGAGACGTATATTAAGGCTTTGTGTACGTCCGAAATAGATTAGGCTTCTAGGGTTAAGATTACTCGAATATGGTTGTTAAACACAATATGCTCGTCACAATGCATATGGTGAAGTGCAGCTGATGGTGAAGTACTAGGAGAACTCCTTAACAATGAACGGCCTAGCATCGGGAAAATCATTATTTTGTAAAAGGTAGGTAGGTAGTTGACATTTAGATTTTTGTAACTAGATAAAAAGTATCACAACTAAAAAGTGAAAAATAAAAGCTTTTTAACAAAAACTAAATCGACTTCCTAAACATTAAAAAGTTTTTTGTAGGATAAAGATTGAAACTACGTCAGCTGTGAATCCCCACAGTAATACACCATAAGACATGCTACTGTGGATAAACAAACTAACCGAGCTGTCGCTAAATCAGTCAATTGCCTAATTTTTCTTACTGCGTTTGCAGCTAAGCTTAATCCTCCTGAAATAATCCTAATGTGAGGGCCGCACTGCAACATTGAGTCGATAGTTACACCCAAAAATACAGTTTCCGTAAAAAAGTCTAGTTGTCTGCCGTCAAGGATCAAATTGAGTCCAGCTTATCAACATCAGCTAGTAAAAACTTGAGATATTTCGTCTTGTTCGCATTGAGTGCGAGATTGTAAAGCCGGCTCTACTCGTTGGCCAACACAGTGGCGAATGTAGTGGCCAATGACTATTCGCCAACGTGTAGAGGGGGTGTTTGTGCACCCAACATGCACAAACACGTGTAGAGCCGGCTTTAGCTGCGAACCATTTTGAGAGAACGCCAGACTTTCATTGATATGCAAAACATCCGTATCTTTTCTACCTATTTAAAGAATGAGAGAAGTGTCATCGGCGAAAAGGATTATGATTATCGCATAAGTTCGACGTCATGTGAGGTAGGTCATGAATGTATACAAGGAAGAGGAAAGGACCTAGAATTGAACCTTGTGGCACGCCCATCTAGATTACCCATTTACCCATTTAGATAGTGAAGAAGACTTCCATTTACAACAACTTTTTGTTGCCTGTCTGATAAATAGGAAAGAACAAGATAGGCAGCAAGTCCACAAATTCCGTAATGGTGTAATTTACAGACTAGTGTTTTGTGGTCAACGCAGTCAAAAGCTTTGGAGAGGTCATAGAATATGCCAATTGCATTTCTCCCATGATTCCAAAATGTTACGGAAAAGTGCTGCTCCTGCCTCAGTTGTCGACCTACCTTTTTTGAACCTTATTTGATAATTAGAACTTCATTGCTAAAATGTGACAGCATCTGGTCCATCATGATATTTTCGTAGATTTTGGGCAATGCTGGAAGCACAGATATTGGTCTATAATTTGAGGAATCCCTCATAACCCGACTTGAAAATTTGTATTTGATTTCATTTATTCAATAACGATTTTTGCATCATGTCTGAATTTCTATAACTAAACATTTATATAAACAATTACTTTGAAAGTACCGCTATCTATACATTGATTAAAATAATTAGGAAGCAATTGAGAATGATATCTCCAAAAACTCTAACAGATATGGGGTACCTATATCTGTTATGATTTTTGGAGATAAGTCTTCAGTGTTTTAAAAATGTTATTGTCAATTAAATATTTTTTTTACCAATTCTGGTAACTACTAGCCAAGTCCGCGACTTGTTCGAGAAATAAGGTAGTGTCGCCGAAGATGGCCCGGCTCCTAGGATAGCCCACTTTAAAAAAAATACATTTATGATTATTCGAAACAAGTGAAATTTCGCGGATTTATGCTACTAGTACCTGAGACAATAGTGCAAGTCAGTTTCATTACCGGCGCATCGCCATTTTGAAGACAGGTGACAGTTTGCTCGGTAATGTCAAGACGATGCACATTTTATAACCTCCATTATCTAAATTCTTTTGAAAATTAACAAATTTAAAACAAATCTCTTTGCTGTAAACTGTGAAAATTCATATTTAATCTATTTATCAGCGAATGACTGGTGAGTGTTATTATTTTATTTCCTTTTTTGTATTTTTACGAGATTATACCCAACCCGGGTGTAATTTCCTATCATGGCCCATAATATAATTCCCGAACATAGCCCGGGCCTTTCTAGGATTATTGAAATGTAGTATTAGTATATTTTTGTGTTTGTTTTTTTTTTAAGTTTGTCTGCGCATGTATCGGAAACTGTGTTGGATTGCAATAAATTTCGAATTAGGTACCTTTTTTAGGCAATTAAAGTTCTGATTAAGCTATTAAGTAAATTCACTTTTGAGATTCTTTTCATATTAATTTTTTGGGAGTATACACACTCAATTAAAGACAGTAGCGTCTAATTTGTTTTAATTAATTAAGTATATTTTGATTGATATCAAAGTTAATTTTCAGTATTCCTTAGATAGCCCACCAAATCCACCAATTCGAATGACATTTAAAAAAAATTAACAGAAAAAAGAACAGATTTATTAAATTTTTGAAAAGTTACTTTCAAAGTTGATTTCAAAGTTACATTTTATTTTATTCAGTAGTTTTTATTTTATTTTATAGTTGATTTTTATTTTGATAGATTTAAGATAGCCCACATTTAAATTTTTGGTTGGTTATTTACCTTTTATGAATAATGTTATGAGAAGGATGTGTTTTTATTTTGGTGTTTTATGTTAAAAGTGTTTATAATGATTATATTTTCATTAATATTTTTCGGGCCATCTTCAGCGACCATCCTCCCAAGATAGCCCAATACCAAGTTTCAAAAAAGTGTTTACATTTGTGTTAAAATGCCAAAAGCTGTACTACTATTTTACATATTTTGTTTCTCAAATAAATATATTACAACTTCCATTATGTTTTTTCTTTACTTTACTTATCTGCAAGATTTTACGAGGTTTTGAAATTAAGCGGGCCTTCATTGGCGCCTTTACCTTACTACGGGAATTTAAAGATAAAAATATCGGTTCCGTCTTTGGTTGTAAGATTGACTACTGCGCAGTCAATTACGACGTGCTTTAGAGCGGCAAAGTTGCTTGACACGAACTATAGTATCGCATAAATACGCACATGAGAAAAAAAATATTTTGGAATCACGGGTTAAACACTTCAATTTCATCTTTATGTAAAAAGATATCGTTACATCAACCAAACATTTTTTTGATCAAATCTAGTTTTACAAATCTTTGATTTTAAATCGCAAGAAATATAATTATAGTAATTAGAGTACTTTTAAACGTTCCCAAGCGTTCGCTTGGTTTCGACGTATTATTGTTGTACCGACAGATGAATCGAGTCTGTCTAAATGCTCGACAGTGGAGGCGCGGCACCGCATGCGCGCCGCCTGCGCCGCGCCCAGCGCCTGGCGGGACACGCACACCGACAGCGACGACAACAGCGACAGTGCGCCCAACACCACCACTAAAGGTAACACAACACGAACGGCGATGCGCCATCGTTACATGGTGCACATCCCACACATACGCACTAAACATTTTGGGAATACATTAATTGTGCGTACAGCTAAGGAGTACAATTCCCTACCGGAATCTGTATTTCCTGATAGCTTTAACCTAAGGGTTTTTAAGCCAAGAATTAATATGTTACTTCTAGGTAAGCGTGCTTCATCTTAGACCACATCATCGTTTACCATCAAGTGAGATAGTGGGCTTATCAATTAATATAAAAATATATAGTTCTCCTGGTTGTTTATTCGCCTCTAAAATTTAGTTATAACAGCTACGATTCAGGACAGAAACTAAGGTCCGACAATGTTTGAAAAAGTAGGTCAGTAACAGATTTACACTACTACGTATCTACATATTGCGATCGGAACTGAAAACTTGTAAATGGTCAGGTATTAAAGTATCGAATAGAATGACATGTGAGACTACGTCGGCCGCAGGCTCGGGCACGTCGCCGTGCACCAGCGCGTACGGCAGCGGGCGCCGCACCACCAGCAGGTAGACCTCAGGTACCTCCCCGCTCACTCCTCACCACCTGCCGCTCACCCTCACCTGGGGGCTTACTATCACTTTGCAATACCTACCGTTTTCGAAAACTATATTTATTTCGCTTTGTCTCTTTCACACTCATCTAAAAGTTCGTTGCATGTGAAAGAAACGATAGTTTTCAAAAGTCTTTCAAACTCGTCGTAAGCCCAATCCATGCACCTCCATTATCGCTAAGCTTTTCATTATGTTCAAGTTTCATTAGGCAGCGTAGTATATAATGTGAAGCCTAATTTCATTCTGTTTTGCTTGTCATAAAAGTATGATGTATTATAGCTTAGGTCATAATTTGATGTTACTTTTGTATTGTAGTTGGGTTATAGGTTCCTGTTCATTTCCATAACCATGCATTTTATTTTAAATCTATAGCTAAGCGTTTAAATTATTGCAAGCTCGAACTATGTCAAACAAGCTTAACAATACCAGCTTTGCTAGGAATTATACATTTATTATTATACTGTAATTATTTAATGGAAATGAGTAAACTGTATCTTTGACAGCGGAGGCCCGAACGGGAGCGACGGCCTCTCGGGGAACTTCGCCCCAATCCCCGCTGATATATCTTCTTTAATTGACAAGTAAGATCTTAATCACTTCATTAGATATTAAAATAATATTGGCTGCGACTTTTAAAAAAAAATAATTTTGATGCCAAATTAAGTAGTGAATGAAACTCTTTCTGTGTGTGAGCTAATTGAGGAGTATCTGTTCAAAAGGTCGTACTTCAATGATAAACAAACTTTACAAAAACAGACAAAAACAACTAGTTCCTATTATAAAAATGCTAAAATTTAATTAAATGTAAGCTCATTGTGAAGATTAAGACTACAATATTACATGCATTTAAATAAAATACACCATTACTTTTATCAACCGACGACAAAAAGAGGAGGTTATCAATTCGACGCGTATATATTTTTTTTTATGTATGATCACCGATTACTCGAAGACGGCTGAACCGATTTGGAAAATTCTTTTTTTGATTGAAAGGGTATACTTCGAAATTGGTCCCATTTTTATAAAAGTCAGGATCTGATGATGGGATCCTGGAGAAATCGAGGGAATTCTTCAAATATTATAGGCAGACCTATGACTTTTGAGTATTTATTATAGTAACTTGTGCAATTGCTCTCAAAAAGTACCATTTGAGGAAGTGGAACTGATGATGAAGAAAACAGATGGCCGCCGAAACTACTCAATAATAAGTATTGAGTGGATTGCGATTCGATAACTTGAATATGGATATTAAGCACTTTATGCTCTTCACAATGCATATGGTGATGTAGAGCTGATGGTGAAGTACCAGGAGAACTCCTCAACAATTAACGGCCCAGCATTGGGAAAAGCAATATTTTGTAAAAGGTTATAAGTAGTTGACATTTAGGCTCTTGTAACTAGGTAATTTAAAAATAGACCAACTAAAAAGAGTGAAATAAAAACTTTTTACCAAAAAAATAAACCGACTCCCAAAAAACACTGCAAAGTGAAAAATAACTTTAATTTCGGAAGTCAGTGCCAAAAACGAAAATACAAAACTAAAGACACCGACTACCGAAATAAAGTTAAAGTTATTTTTCACTTTGCAGTGTTTTTTGGGAGTCGGTTTAATTTTTTGGTAAAAATTTTATTTTTATTTAATTTTAGTTCAGAAATACGACTTATTGATCGAACAAATTAGAAATACGACCTTTTGATTTGTCACTTCTAGAAATATGCCCTTTGGATTTGACACTTTTAGAAATAAGGCTTTGTGAACGGACTTTTAGGAAATACAAAATAATGAGAAATACAAAATAACTGAAGTTTTTTGGCATTCTGTCAAAAGTAAAAATCTTATGAGCAGTACTTTGATATTTATTATCTACCTCTACTTTCAGCTGAAATTAGTCTTTATAATGAGAAACATACAAAATTATTTCACTCGCATCGAAAGATAAAAATAGAACGTAAGGAATAACATCTGTCGACGTCGTTATAGAGATGTAGAGTCATATTTTTTTTATTTTTACAGGTTTGCTATTGGCAATGACATTCAACGTACAGCCGTCATCTTTTGACTCGATACCGTTTTTTAGTCAAACGAATCGATTTTTATTAAAGTTGTTATGTATGGAAAAAAATATGACCTCTTGAATAGAACAATAAAAGATGCTATTTGTAGAAGAAATATGCCTGTTCTGTTTAAAACAGTCCAAGACAACATTTTAATGCAGAAATACATCCGTTTTAATTGGAATCCAATTTTTTTAGATTTTTTTTTAGAATTTTTTTTTTTTTGATTTGGGAAATACGGTCCTTTGGAACAAGTTTTTAGGCTCATTATCTCTATAAGTTAAAAAAAAAATTAAACAAAAAAAAATTGGAAAATGTAATACGACCTTTTGAACAGACGCTCCTCAATTATTGTAGGTATAATACCTAAATATATATAACTCAAAGGTGACTGACTGACATAGTGATCTATCAACGCACAGCCCAAACCACTGGACGGATCGGGCTGAAATTTGGCATGCAGATAGATGTTATGACGTAGGCATCCGCTAAGAAAGGATTTTGCGAAATTCCCACGGGATCGGGATTTACACGGGAAAAACTTCCCACGCGGGCGAAGCCGCTGGCACAAGCTAGTCTATACCTATATATAAAAGCGAAATACCATTCACTCATTAATCAGGAAATCTCAGAAACTACAAGTATAGTAGGGCTGTAAAATTTTGCATGGGGTTTCCTTTTAGTACCTAGATGCTCGCTAAGACGGGATTTTGCGAAATTCCCACGGGATCGGGATTTACACGGGAAAAACTTCCCACGAGAACAAAGTCGCGAGCAACTGCTAGTATGTAATATAATTATGTTTATTGCAATTCAAAATATTTCCCATCAGAACCTGCATTTTGTAGGCACTATCTTGAATCATGTACAATATCAAATCCATTAAGTTATTGTGTTATTACTTGGTAAGTCTTCTTTAATTTTAGAATAATCACTAATTCCTTGTTTTTCTGTCCAGGTATCAACAGAGAAAAGAACAAGAACGTCGAGAATGTACGATTCACGTGTAACATTAGTGTTTTAAACAATCTTCTAATTGAGCAAGTCCGTTCACACATTGTGAAATTTAATGTCTAACTATTTAATTAAGAGGACATTTTTTCTATAAATGTGCAATTTGAAAAACGTTTTGAACATTATTAGAACAAAAGTAAACGGCATGTTTGCTGTCAATTTTTTGTAAAAAGGGCTTAATTCATACGTGATTATGTCACAAACTGTGACTCCCCATTTACTTAATGTTAAACAAAAAACAATTGTTATATAAATTATTTATACACTACTAATTTTTAATTAGTACAAAAAAAAATGGGGCTCTATCCGTACCCTTTACTGATCATATTTATGTAGTCAAAAGTAAAAAAAACGAAACCCCAAAATTGTCTACGAAAATTTGTCATAACTGGTAAACTCATAATTGAATCAATCATTCATAACAATTGCTACTAGAAAATACTACGCGCAGTGCTAGTCCAGTTAGATCGTCATTCATAAATCCCGGCAAACTCGCGTCTAAGCTCAAGCCACGCCCCCTCTGGCCAGCGGTCCTTTTTACAACGAGTGAACGAACAAACAGTGCCAATTTGTTAGCGGAAGTGTGCGCGTGCTTTTTAAACATAAGTTGTTACGTTTTTTCTGTCGCGATGGCTTACCAGTTTTCATCTCGGGAGTACGTGGCTATGTTGCGTGTGTACTTTTGGTCTGGTGGCCGCTGTTCGTATGTACAGGGAAGAGTACCCAAATGCTCGCTAGCCAAAGGTTCGGACTGTGGTAAATGTTTACCAACGTTTACTCGACCATTGATCATTCCGCGCAACGGCCCATCGCCAAGGACATGGAAGACCGGCCCAAAACCTTTACGACGATGTAGTGGACTACTTTGAAGATCCCCGGCGAAGTACGAATGACGCAGCTCGTCATTTTAATATCAGCCAGTACTGTGCATAGACGATCATTAGTTCGTCTGGATTTCACCCATACCACTAAAGAAAGGGTCAAGAATTGACTACTGTGGATAATGAACCAAGGATGGAGTTCTGCAGGTGGATACTGAACAACACAAGCAAATGGCCCAATTAAAGTATGTAGGTAAAGTTTGAATTTAATAAGTGCCTATTATTTTTCGTGAACGTTTTATTTTACTTTTTTTTAATTCGTAAAGCTTAAAGATGCGTCTAAGCTACCTACAATTACGATAACAGCTGTTGGAGGCGGGGCAAGTTTGAGCGAGACCGCGTGACCGCGACATCACGATTAATGAATACATGAATGGCCTGTACAATATGTCCGTAAATTGAGTGACATTTTGGGATATAAACAAACGCTAATAACTTTGCTATTTATCAATATTATATAGTGAGACTTTACATATATAATAACAAGACCTTTTCTAATAAGCCCTTTAAGTATTTGTACTAATTAAAAATTAGTAGTGTATAATAATGTGATTTATTTAAAAGCTGTTAATCTGTGACAGTTTATATTTATAAATGGCATCTAATGAATTGTAAATATTAGCAGATGTTAAGTATAATGAATATATTCCGTTTGCTGTGAGATTCATAGATGAACAATGTGGGTTTTCTGAAGTAACGTCCACCAGGTGGCAGCACTGAGCCGTGCGCCGGTGGCGCCAACTAGTGGTGGAAATTTTCAGGAATCCCTCATTAAATGTGGCGATTTCGCCGTCCATATAGAAAAAAAAGCTAAGCTCTAAATAGGTATATCAATGTGCTTACAATTATCTCACAGCAAACAAAGAAATGAAAATATAAAATGTGCATCAGCATTTACTAACTTCCTCAATATTAATGTCTACGCATGGCGTGTAAAATCCGATGCACATTATATATTTCCAAAGTTTAAATAAATACATAATTAATTTACTGAATGATGTAGATCTTAAGTAATGTTAAACGGCTGTTCCAAACTGCAAAAGATACATATCATTAAAATAGACTGCCAGTAATTAAGTAATTCGTAATTCTTTTTACTATATTGTTGATTAATATAGTTAATAGGTATTAATTATACACTATTGTATAAAAATCTTTCTATATACATGTTGTGTAATAATAAAATTATTGATATTAGTGCGGAGGAAAGAAATAAAGATGTGTGTTGTGGTATGATATTTTAATTTCATTGCATAATTTCGGTAACCTAGTAAATAGTAACTTATCAAACACTTCACCAATACTACTCAAGCAGACGGGTCGTTTATTGGACAGCGTCAGTCACGTCATCCTAGAAAGGCCAAGCCAACAAAAAAACTACGTGACTACACGTAAAAGATTGCAAGGGTGGAGGGGAAAACCCTGTTGGCGATGTAGTTGAGCGATCGACTGCTATACTGCGTGTCGCGGGTTCGATTCCCGCACAGGGACAGCTGTCATCGTTATCTGCTTAGCCTTTTCCCAACTATATGGGAGTCAGCTTCCAGTCTAACTGGATGTATCCGAGTGTTAGTGTTTTACATGGAGCGAGTGCCTTTATGACCTCTACAACACGATACCCCAGTGTCAGAAACTGTTATCTGTCCCTGATGCAAACCGGGACAACTGTTCGTAAAAATGCACCCACGATACACGATAAATTCCCAGTGGGGGACATTTTGTTCTCTATATATAAAGGAGAGCCTGTGAGGAAAGGAAATCGGCTCGCTGCAGGTGTGACGACAGCTTGGGACAAGCTGAATCAAACTAACCATTAAGGGAAGAATTTTGTGTACTGACTGGTCAGGTGGAAATTGTTGTCGTTGGCGTATAAAGTAAAGAGTATAATAAAGCAGGCTTAATGCCTGCTCTATACTCTTTTTTTGTTCTCGAGAAAACTATCAATCAAGGTAAGGCCCGCTGTGTTTGGAACTGAAAGGAGTCAGATTTCTACTGACTATAACCCACCCTGTCCCTTAAGTTCCGGGGCCGCGGTCTGTCGTTCGAACATTCCCGAAACCCACACAAACACAGCTGGCGAAGCAGCTGAGAGATCGGCTACTGCGCTGCTTGGACTGGATTTGATTCCAGCACGGAACAATAAAATGTTTATACAGCCTACAGATTTTATTCCACGTTATTTTGTTTGTGTAAGTATGTGAATTCAAATGTTTGTAAAAAGAAACACGATATAAGTAAAATCCTTGTGTGGGACAATGCATAAGCAATAAAAGAAAACTGGCTTCCGTACCCGTAAGGTGAAAAGCTTATAATCCGAAAATTGAAGTCCACCACAACGTTTTTTGTATAATATTGACCAAGACTACTATAGTAACTTGAATTGAGTCCTTTATAGTGAAATCCAGCTGAGGTTTATTAGTAATAGCTCGCTTTTAGCGATAAGAAGTTCATGTGTCGCCACGAAGTTCATGCTCTTATTTCTTACAATAAGGTGTACAATTAATAGTTTTCATATTCCATTCTATATCGCAGTGCTGTCTTTGGCACAGTTATACGTACACATTAAAAAATCTTTCATTTTATGTACCTTTTTTTTTTTGGGGTGGGAAAATCATCGAATGACTTCTTCCGCTCTGGGTCAAGCGGAAGGGTGTGTCAGATTTCTACTGACTAAAAACCCACCCTGTTCCTTCGGCTGCCCTAAATTTCCGGGGCCGCGGTAACTCGGTAGAACTTTCCCGCAAACCCCGGCAGGCAATGGCCCTATGAGGCCCCGTCACTGGTGTTGACAGCTCTTTGAGGCGCGCGTGGAACACGACGCGCCGCCGACTCGGGCCTGGTCCTTACCGGACGGTGAGCGACCCCTGCTCGCCGTCCGCAGGCCCGCGCCTACGTTGGCCGGAAATCGGCTCGTGATCCCCGACGCCCGAGGCGTCTCCCGCGGCGGCTGGGGCGCGAGGAAGAGAGTTGCCTCTCCCTCGCGCGTTCGGCCTCCTCCTTCGCTAGCATGACTGCTTCGCAGAAGGAGGCGACCGCATCCCATTCCCTCTCGCTCCGCACCATAGTTTGAACCAGAGCAGGGCGCGAGAGGTCGCCGCCGCCGACCACCTCTACGAGGACATGACGGTGCTCCGCCCAAGCAGGGCACACCTCCACCGTATGCTCCACCGTGTCCTCCAGGTGGTCCTCACAATGACGACACCCGGGCGTGTCCTCCCGCTGAATCCGAAACAGGTACCTCCCGAAACAGCCATGTCCGGTCAGCACCTGCGTCAGGCGGAAGGTGAGGACGCCATGGCCTCTCTCCAGTCTGACACTCCCTTCCGCTCCACCCACAGCGGTTGGAGTCATTGATGATTTTCCCAACCAGAAAAAAAAGCCAAGGGGTATCGTGTTTGTTGTGGAGGTCAGATAGCCAGTCGCTCCATGTAAAACACTTATACTCAGCTGCATCCGGTTAGACTGAAAGCCAACCCTGACATAGTTGGGAAAATGCTAAGCAGATGACGATGGTATACCGTCTGGTCGTACCAAGCGCTTCTCCTCCACATTTATTGTGCGCACAGCCTACCTGTGGAGTTCTCTGCCGGCTTCTGTGTTCCCTGCCACTTATGACCTTTCAGCCTTTAAAGCAAGAGTAAATAGGCATCGTCTGGGATAGCTCGTCACATCTTAGACCTCATCTATCGCTTACCTCCAGGCGAGATCGAGGTCAAGAGCGGTCTCAACAGTAATAAAAAAATGTTCTGTGTACACATTTATTGTAATAAATAAGCGAGATTATAAATAAAGTTGATCTTCCTTCATACGAGACTCGAGTCAATAGTTAAGTAACTCAGTGTGTCTCAATTTGCCTCTCTCGACCGCTCACTGCTCAGTCAACTCGCGAGTGACGCGTCGCGTGGAATGAGCTAGAGCAAAGTAATTATTCAGATCCAAATGATGCGTTTGAAACGTTGTTACTGAACAAATCTTTTGAATCACTTCAATTATTCAAATCAGTGAGTTGGTTCCGTAAAGAATTACACGCGCCTGGCGTCTGCGTCTTCAGTCGGTCGGTCCCTCGCTTAGTTTAGTCGGACAAAGAGGTTTACATTGCTAGAAAGATGTATTCATTTTAAACCCAGTTCAAAAATTCTAAACAGATTTAACTCAGAATAAAATGTACGGAACTGCAAACGACGCGGGTGAAGAGGCTGATTTAGACATGAATATCATTAATTAAAAAATTCATTTGTTTATTTTTTTTTTCAAATCTTGAATTTTGTTGGGATTTCGGGGAAGGTTTGGGGAGAACTTGAGACGGCTATCTAGCAACACTGTGACAGGCAGACTGGCGACTGCAGACAGAACTTCTGAATAGTGTTGCCAACGTAGGTGATTTTTCTCCATTTAGGCTACTTACGAAGAGAATCGGCGACGAAAAAACATGAAAGGCGACCGGTCGCCTTTTATAGTCTGGCAAACGAATGTAGACACTCGAATTATTTGTAAAGTTTTGATATAGCAATGCTATACTAATGTCGAACTCAATTTTCCAAAACAAGATGGCGTATTGTTGGTGATTTGTTGTGATCTTGTTAATAGCATTTATTCAGCGAAAAATGAAAAAAACTATTAAAAGTGGAGTACGGGAGATGCTGTTTCGCATGATGTCTAAATCTAAATCAAGAAAAACAACAGGAGAAAGACGCCGAATTCAAACATACATAAATGCCTACAGCCGCGCGGTACGTAAACATGCGATAGGGCTGCTCGCCTCCAGCATTTTAATTACATTTGCCTACTTTGCGTTTCCATTTAGTTTTGTGATTGTAAATATACTATTTTATATAAACAAATAAAATATTTTGTGAATTGAATAGGAAGTATTCAATAAAAATGCGTGTTGTTTTTTGATTGGTAGATTTAATTATTAAAAAACCATGTTTATATTTTTTCTAGTATTATTCATTCTCACAGTACAATAAACAACTATTATTAATAATAAAATACCACGTCTTTACTTTGAATTATACAAACTAACAAAACAAAACACACATGCCCCGAGGTTTTAACACAAGCGTACCTACCATATCATGATTCATGAACCGCCTATAACTACCTATTTCACTCGTGTCAATCACTTTCCTTTACTCTATTCACTTTATTTATTAATCCAGATATCTTTTTTTTCGGGAGATAAAAGGAAATACTTATCCATTAAAAAGAAACACATTATGTACATACCTACTAGTAAGTAAAATTATTTTAGTCTCATAGGTACCTTTCAAAGTTTCCAAGTAATCAAAAAAAAGTTATCTCTGGATGCGTTATTGACGAATTCATGCAACCAAAAACAGCACAATATATCCTACTCCTCATATTAAATATGTACTTGAACTTATTTATAGCGAAAAATCGCGCGGTTATTGTTAAAAAACCAACACACCGTCCGTTCGTCACTGCGGCACAGTCGCCAGTCGCGACTGTCATCAAACCGAGCGCACACCGAGATCGAGGCGCGTAGATATAGCTCGCGCTTCGTCCGTTTGTATGAAGTCGGAATACTGTATACATGATATTACCGTGGTCATACTAACGAAACCCACACGTAAACAATCTTGTTTTTGTTTGAATTCGGCGTCTTTCTCCTGTTTTTTTCTTGATATTTAGACATCATGCGAAACAACATCTCCCGTACTCCACTTTTAATAGTTTTGTTCATTTTTCGCTACATAAACGCTATTAACAACATCACAACAAATCAACACACCACCTTGTTTTGGAAAATTGAGTTTGACATTAGTACAGCATTGCCATATAAAAAGTTTGCAAATAATTCGAGTGTCTACTTTCGTTTGCCAGACTCTATTAAATGTTGCATGGTTTTTAACATTTTTTTTTTTCTTTTATAGAGTATCTGGTGGATGTAGCAGGGGTCGATGAGATAGTGAAAACTATTGAAAAACTTACGGATTTAGAGCAGAAAGATAGGATAAGAACCCAGAACCAGTACTTGAATGAAATAGCTTCAATCACTGGTAAGTTTTTACTAGGAGTACATAACTTTATAAAGATGTAATTGAATTCATGATTTGCAGAACCTAATCACTTTGTTTTACCATTATTTACAGAAGTGAGCGTTACTACATTAAAAAGAATTAAAAAAGAAGGTGCGCGTAAAGTCCATATAAACCCATAGTGTCCGACTTAGATAGTTTCGACATAGATGCTATTCGTAACAAAATTAACGAATTTTATATCGTTAGAAAACAAGTTTAAAACGAAACACACCAGAGCCAGTATATGAAGCTGATGAAATTCTGAAGCAGAATGGGCACGAGATATTGCGACTTTCCCCCTACCACTGTGATCTAAATGCTGTTGAGTTAGTATGGAGTTTGGCTAATCCTAAAGTGGCAAGTAAAAATATTGCTCTGCCTGGAGTGGAGTTAGAGAAAGTTATAAAAGAGTCGTTTGAAAATATAACTCCCGAGGAGTGAAAGAAAATGACTTATCATGTCATCCATGTTGAAAATAAATACATATAAAGAAAGGGACAGAATTACAGAAAATGATTTAGAAAGTTTTATAAATAACGTAGGAAACAATGATTCCAGTGACTCTAATGAAACTTTCCACGTGGAAGTCTTACATTGAGATTTTGATAATAGTGAATAAATCAGAACTATTTTAGAATATTTTTTTTTAATTCGAATTTAGACACAATATCTAAACTATTACCTACCTAAAATACCTCTTGTATTTTTATTCAGATGAAATAAAATAGATAATTCTAAAGTATCAAATAAGATTATTCCAGGTTTGTCATAGTAGTTTTGGGGTTGCTATTCTGATATTTTCTAAATTTGCCGCGCTTTTTCAGTCTCTACTTTCGTTTGCTAGACTCTAGGCTACTTCAGTTCAGGTTCAAGGTTGTCTGGAAAGTGGAAGATATTGCTCTCAGCGATAAGACCGTCATTGTAACTAAATTGTTAGTAATATTGCTATTTAAGTGTGTTTCAATTATTGGTGTACAATAAAGTGTATTCAATCTGTCTGTGATAAACAAGCTTAATAAAAAAAAACATTTCCCATGCAAATTAATGTAAAAGGTTTGCGATACTAGGAAAGAATGGATGGCACTCACTTTATTTATTAGAAAGCATATTATTTATACGCATAAACTTAGGACTTTTTCAGATTAGAAGCGATCTTCACACAATAAATATACGCAATAAGCGTGAAATTGTTATACCCAAATGCAGACTGGCCAAGACTAGCAAGTTATTCTTCATAAATAGCATACGCTTTTATAACACGTTACCAAACTCTGTGTCTGTGTGAAAATTTAAAACCCTTATCAAAAAACATATTATAGATTGAGGGCTACGTTGAAGTCATGATTGCTTGGTGATGATTCCTTCCTTCTGCACAATGTGGCTCGGGTTTAATGTAATTGCGTTATCAACTAGTCTCTTAACAACTCCACTTTAGTGAGTGCGTCTTTTTATTTTGTTTGTTTGTACTTTTCCCTACGATAATCTATCCGATTGGACAGACTTTTTGTTTAGTTTTTATTACTAATAAATAATAAAAATTATATTGTTTAATTTTACAATGCATTCATTTTTCATTTTTTTTAATTGCATTGTTTGGTGTGAATTGGTAACTATCATACCTTTTAAACGAGTATTATGGATACATTATAAAAATGAATGATATTTTGAAAAGAATAACTGTGGAGTTTCATGCCGGTTCTTCTTCATAGGAACCGACCAATTTCGTGTCGTGCACTGGCTTGTGTCATTTTATAAGTGGCCATGTAAAATAAAATATGTTGAGTTGAGTTGAGGCCACCTTTTTGTTAATGGTTAGTTAGCTTCGGGGAATACCCTGAATTTATCTTTATCTGTAACCAAATTTAGAATGCAATTGAATGATGTGATAAGAATTAATTCTGTGTCGGGGTCTGTGCTTTCTGATAGCTATAACCTGGGAATCTAAATACTCCCAGGTTATAGCTAAAAGTAAGAGTGAATACGTTACTTCTAGGCAAGCATGCTTCAACTTCGTCCACATCGTCAATTAACATCAGTTGAGATTGTGGTCAAACGCAAGCCAATCAATAATAAAAATTAAAAAAAATAATAGTGTAAACGCAATCATCTTATTAAACTGAGTGAATAGTTCGCAGTTTTGGTTATTATTTATCATTTTCATTTCGCTTCGTACAGTATTTTTGTCAAAGTATTTGTTTCACGAAAAATTATTGGCGCATACATTATGCGCGATGAGTGGATAAAAAAATACCAGCAGTTAACGCAAGTAAAGTATGTAAAAATAAATTGATTTAAACTACATTTTTACTGATATTTTAGGCTACATAATTTGGCTACCACTGACTGAAATTCGGCTATATTAGGCTACTTAAGCTGTGAAAAACGGGCGACATTGAAGTACGTCTACTAAAGTAGGCGACTGGTTTCATAACATCGTCATATTGCTTTTGTAAGAGCATTCCACCTACCCCATGTTTGCTCGCATCCGTATGCAATTCAGTAGCAGCATTAGGATTGAACAATGTTAAAATTGGACGAGATACTAAATTGGCTTTTAACTGAGTGAACGCTACCTCTTCATCTTTGCCCCAAGTCCAAGACACATTCTTTTTAAGCAAATTGGTCAACGGTCGAGCTATTATTGCAAAATTTTTAATAAATCGCCTAAAAAAACTAGCTAGACCTAAGAACTGACTCACTGAGAAATGTGTGTGTATCTGAGCACAACCCTAAGATCTCAGCATCAATACACGACCATTCTTGGTCCTTACAAAATTCTAATAATTCATCGAAAAACAACTCCGAGGGATGCGCATTGTAATCACCAAGAATATAAACATAATTTACATTAGAGTTTTCAATTAACGCACTTACCGAACTAAGGATGTCTGTGAAATCCGATAAGTTACCACATGAATTCGTGGGCATATAAACACTAAACACGAGTAATGATTTATTATTTAGCACTATTTTAATTGCACAGAGCCGTGGGTTATCGCACTGTATTACACTCACGTCGTGAAATAGGCTCCGTCTCCACAATAGGGCCACTCCTCCGTGTGGCCTTCCGCGTAGGATACCCGTCGACGTGTCTACTGCAGATACTCCGGTACAGTTAAATTCATTACTAACTGTGTTTAAGAATGAGATTTCCTCCGGTAATAGCCATGTTTCTTGTAACGCAATTATGTCTGATGACTGACATAAACTACGTATACACTGAATGGATCTCTTTACATTCTTACAATTGAAAGAAACTAACTTATGTACGTATGCATTCATTAACAATGATTTGATGAGGCCGTTTCGTCACTAGTGACGTCAATTACACGCTTAGGCTTAAAATGCACAAAACGACGAAAGATAACTCCCTGTGGCCATAATTTTTCATCGAGAAACATGTGTAACTTAAACTGGGAAACAAAGAACTTGTAGGCATCATGTTCACATTGTCTCCTAATGGATATTTTTTCTAGCTTAACTGTTTCTCCTGTTTTTTTCTTAACATAATTAACGATATCCGAATCGACGGTGTTCTTGTCTACGTTCGTAATAAATATCGGTACTAGTTTATCAGCGGCTCTAAACTTTTCTTCAGATGTGACTACAACCGTACCCAAATTGCCCATAAGTCGGTTCTTAGACTTTTGCTTCCTGTATTGTACCGTCGTAAACCCATCGTTATCTTTTAATGCGTTCGCATAAGTATGTCTCAGCGGTGCATTACACAGCTGACCGCTCGGCTCGTTATCAGTAACCGGTGCGCGGTCATTGACCTCTCGCCGCCACTCATTAGCCCCACCTGCACTGCGGCTCATGTCGTTAGGTTTACTACGTGAATCATACCAGCCCGTTTATTGGTGTATCAATTCACTGCTACCCCCAATGCATCGTATGGTAGCACAAGTTTTTTCACTAATATTATTATCATTTGTCGATAATAGTATTTCACTATCATTTAGGTGTGTCTCATTTGATGAGCTTCCAGCACCGGGTGCAACGACTCGTCCATCGTTCAAATTCGTAAACGGCTGCTGAGTATTTTGGAAGTCTTTTCTGAGGTCATCCAGCTGATCTTTTGTGACGTATGACGATTTGACTTCCTGCATCTCAGCCTGTATTACCAAGAGGTCCTTAAGGAGTTTTGAAACATCCAGGTGCTCAAATGTTATGGGTGGTAGCTTGGACAGATCCCTCGCCACAAATATCGGTAATCGAGTTGGTTCAGTCACTTTAATAACGCTAATCATGTCGTTCAACACTCGGCTTTCCTTGCCCTTTCCTTTTCGCACCGTTTTTAGCAAGTCACTGGACACTAATTCAAACAATAACGTTTTTGATTTTTCAATTTCGTCAGATGTAAAAGCAGACGACAGTATTCGAACTAAACTCGCTTCATCAACCAAAGAAACTTTGTTTTGTACGTACGACAATAATTCATCGATCACAATTTTACAAGAAACACATTGTATCGTATTCGCCATATTTAGCAACACGCGCACAGTACCGCTTCGGTTAAAAAGCGTGCAACGTCGGTGGATGCGCGCGACACTGTATGAGTATGAGGAGGCAGTGTCAACACTGTAATACCAGCAGTTTTAGCAATGTTCAATGCTTCTAATGACAAATGACTTTCGTGGTTGTCAAGAATCAAACGAGCTGGATTTTCTTTTGAGGCGGAAGTATGTTGTATGAAGTGTTTCATAATATCTACGAAGATGTCTGCATTCATCCATCCAGATGAAACAGCCAAGCCAAGAGTCCCAGGAGGAGCGCCATGAAGCATATGAGATTGAAACTTTTTTCTCGGAAAGACCATTGCGGGGGGCAAAGCATGACCGATGGCGGCAACAATGCAGCAAGTTGTCACTAAAACACCTCTTTCTCGACTCGTAACTTTGGATACGTTACTCCCCTTAAGAGCTAAGACTTTTTGCGGGCATTGTACCGTCGTGGTTGAGGTTTCATCCAAATTATAAACACGTGTTCCGTTACCGAAGTTAGGTGACCGTTGCATATCTTCTCTTAAGTTTTTAAAAAATGTTTGAACATTATATGTATTTGTTGAATGCCGAGGCTCGTGCTAAGCTGCACGGTTCTGGTTTCTTGAGACTTAAATCCGTGTGTTTGTTTTTGAATTACCTTAACCACTCCTTTCCAGCAATATGTTTCTCTTCCCATGAAGAAGGAACTTTTAAGTTGTTAATACATGCATACATTTGGTAAGCTAATCGTCGAGTATCTTTAGCAGTAAGCCCGTAAAATTTTAGCGAACAACCTATTACGTATTCTTTTAATTCTTTTTCTTGGTTAGGTGTAAAAATAGCATTTACCTCATAATTCGGTGCTAAATTCGTAGTTACATCGCTCTTAAATTTTTCTACGTATCTCCTTACAGTTGGGTAGGGTAATCCGCATTCTTTTGCTGCGTTACGAATGGATTGTCCATTTTTTACAAGCATGATAGCCTGCAACATTTGTTCTTTCGTATGACGTCCAATTTTCTTTTGCACTGTTTTAACTCGCCCCATGCTGAAACAATAACATTATAACTCAATTTAATGTTTCAACTCAATATAAATTATGTATAAAATTCAAAACCTACCCACATAAAGTAGCAATATAGAAGTGGTACACAGTTAACCGGTTCACTGTTCAAACTACGTTTGTGGTTCATTGTGTACTATACCCACCATTCAACATTTAAGGTTATGTTAAAAAACAACGAAAAGAGTTACCGTTCTATCTTCAGTTTTATACGAAACCACAATAAATACTATAGTAAGTATAATAAATGTCACACAGAAAAACTATACATAACAGAAGTAATAAGAAAAGATAGTACTTACACTACTTACGTTTTATTTTATTTTGTCACCGTCACCGAAAATCAAAACATGATTTATATACTCTCTGATCAAAATGCGGTCCGCCACACGGCCGTCTTTGGCGCTAGCTCGCTGGCGACTGGAGAGCGGGCGGCGCAATTAAAACAGAGTACTTCCGTGTTCACGGCACGATTTGGCAACGTCGCGTTTACAAAGTAAGAAGGGTGGCTCAATGTGTACTACTGGTTCACTGTTGGACATCTCACCCTACAACATAACCACTGAATAGCAGAATTCCTATGAAATTATGAAATACTTTATTTCATCAGATGTTATGTTCCTATTTTATTTCTTTGTAACATGTTGGTTCGCAGGTTTGCACGCTGTAGCAGGGCAGTCAAAATAACGCTTTTTAAAGCTTATTGCCAAGTGTTTTACACGTGCAGCCTGTGGACCAACTATACTCAGCGGGCTATTAGCGCCCTACGGGTCCAATATAACAACGGGTTCAGGATGTTGATGGGGCTGTCCCGTTTTTGCAGTGCATCAGATATGTTTGCACAAGCACAAGTCGATGGCTTCCACGCCATCGTCAGACAGAAATCTGCCTCTTTGCTCTGCAGAGTGCGGGGCAGCTCCAACTCCATCCTGAAGACCATAGCGGAGAGGTACGATTCTCCTTTGTTAGGTGATGTTGTTCAAAGATGCATTTTGAACAACAGCCTTGTTGTAAAATAGAAAATACATAAGTTTAGGTACTAACATAGGTATAAGTTATCTTTTTGTTTTTTTTTACTAACCCATATGGATGTTGCTTATCCGAATTAAAGATTATTATTATTATTATTTTTTTATAAGTTTTCATTTGGCAACTTCAGCTTGCACCATTTCATCATCACTGGCGTAATCACCTAATGACAAAAAGTTATAGATAACGTGTGCTAATGTCTTTAGTTGCCTGCTAAGTAAAATTTGAATTTGTACTTGATTTTCGTCCCCGGAATCGTCGTCAATGACATCAGCATTATAGTTTTCGAGTGGTAAAAATGTGATACTGTAAGGGATGAGAGCTTCATCATCAAGTTCCAACTCTTCGATGATTTAGTGGAGTTGAGATTTCCATCATTTACCAAATATTTGACTAATAAAAAAAATATATATAAGAAGTAGCAGTCGATATTACTACTGGGCTTTATAAAGGACACCAAATAAAATCGCAAAATAAAGTAAGAAACATTATAAAATAGTTAATTTTGTTTTTGTAATCACTTAAAAGATGGTTTGAACTTTGATTATTCACTGTCAAATAGTTTGAAAATATAATAATAATAAAGTAATTCACCTCATGTTACTCATGGTAATTTTTACGTAAAATAAATGCTAAAAAACTTTTTTATAATAAAATTATATTTCTCTTACAATAGTTGTATTATACTGCCACACATCTTAGCTTTGAAATGTCATCAACAAAAAATATGAACGGAAGCAAAGAAAGTTGGACTTGTTTCTAAGTTCTTACGAAGAGTGGCTAAACGAATATCTAGTTTTAGATATGATCCCCGAGTATTAACAATCGAGTTCCATTCGTGGGAGACGTCCAACCTTTACTAACTACATAATTATAGCCAAGAACAGTTATCATATGCTGCTCAATTGAGTGTTCGATCCAGTAGAAGACGTGATGCTGCTGACAATATCCACGGGTTCACCAAGACGTGCTATTACATATAAGCAAGCTCGGAAACTTTTTTCAACGTCCAGAAGAAGTAGGAATTCTGAAAAACAATTACGACCATACACAGCTGAAGAAGCATTAGCCTTGTTTATATCAAACAATTTTACAGTCAACACTTACAAAAATATACAACAAGAAGCAAAAGAAAGGAAAAAAGGAAAGGAAAGGGGATCTTGTTGTATATTATGCTACGACCAATTAGCACGAGTAAAAAAAGTCTTATCCTCCGGTAGAATTAAATACAGTCAGTGATACATGGGCTGAAATTCAGCTTCAAGGATTTCTTGATCACACGGTTATAAGAATATGCAAAAATATTCTTGGAAATGTATTGCTAAGCTCTACAAATGAGTTAAATTATACAATGACTAGCTTGTGCCAGCGGCTTCGCCCGCGTGGGAAGTTTATCCCGTGGGAATTTCGCAAAATCCTTTCTTAGCGGATGCCTACGTCATAACATCTACCTGCATGCCAAACAGCCCGATCCGTCTAGTTGTTTAGGCTGTGCGTTGATAGATCACTATGTCAGTCAGTCACCTTTGAGTTATATATATTTAGATTTATAAGTGGGGATGTGATGGTTCCTCAGGACATAGTTTATATAAACATCGGTTTGAAAATCTGGAGAGTACCCTTAACGGCCTGGCCACAGCCTCCGGCGGTGCAAATTGCGGCGCGGCGAGCGTCGCGGCGGGCTGCGCGATTTGCGGTGGTATGCCACAGCTCGACTAGCTGCGACCGCGGCGGCGTCAGCGGTGGACGTATTTAGAGAACGGCTAAACTATTAAAATAGCCCTATCAAAAGTGGCACGGTATTGCCTTGAAACAAATTCATTCTTAGTTCAAGATATCATTAAATCAAGAATAAGAGCGCACCCAGTTAACCAGAAAAGGAGAGAACTTGGTGAATTTCACATTCTTTATTATGAAATAGGAAATATCCCAATAAATTAGTTGAATACTAGCTTTTGCCCGCGACTTCGTTCGCGTGGGAGGTTTTCCCGCGTTAATCTGGATCCCGAGGGAATTAAGGGATAAAAACTATCCTATGTCCTTCCCAGGGTCCTACACCATTCCCATGCCAAACATGTAAATCGGTTCAGCGGTTTAGGCGTGAAAAGGTAACAGACAGATAGTCATACAGAAAGACAGACACACAGACGGAGTTCATTCCGCTTTTATATTATTAAGTATGGATCTTTTTTTCTCGTTGGCAAAATCATCGAATGACTTCTCCCGCTCTGGGTGGAGCGGAAGGGAGTGTCAGACTTCTACTGACTAAAAACCCACCCTGTTCTTTCAGCTGCCCTTAAGTTCCGGGGCCACGGTATCTCAGAACATCCTTGAACGCCTTATTCATAGTCAGCTTAGTGCTTTCCTCTGTAGAAACAGACTCCTTAATTTTTACCAATCCGGCTTTCGTCCGGGGCATAGCACTACCACAGCTCTTGTTAACATTACGGATGATATAAGATTGGGTATGGACAATAGAAAATTGACGGTCCTTTCTTTACTTGATTTCAGTAATGCTTTTAACACTGTTGATTTTGATGTCTTGCTCGGGATACTATGCTCCCTTAACATATCTCCAACAGCTATTGATTGGTTTCGTAGTTACCTGTGTGGCCGCCGACAACGTATTTGCATTGAAGGTTCGTTGTCTTCCTGGTGCAATACTACTGCTGGCGTACCACAGGGGGGCGTTCTCTCTCCTCTTCTTTTCGCCATATTTATAAATTCTATTTCAAATGAACTTCTCTCATCCTACCACCTTTATGCTGACGATCTGCAAATTTATTCGCAAGCTCCCGTTGAAGATTTATCTGAGGCGGTGAAGACAGTGAATAAAGATTTAGCGCGTATTTCCGATTGGAGTTTGTATCATGGTTTGAAGGTTAATCCTGCGAAGACTAAAGTCATTATTGTTGGCAGCCCTAGGCTACGTTCCAAAATTGACTGGACGACCCTTCCCCAAATAATTTTTGATGGAACTGTTATACCCTACTGTGACTCAGTAAAAGACCTTGGCATTTATATTGATAAGGATTTGTCTTGGGGTCCCCAGTTGCAGGAAGTGAGCCGCAAACTGTTTGCCTCTGCGGGGTCTTTACGCAGATTGCGCAATTTCCTACCGACTGCTACTAAAACTGCGCTTGCCCAATCTCTTCTACTCCCTATCCTTGACTATGCTGATGCAAGTTATCCAGATCTAACTGAAGTGCAGCTAGATAAGCTTGAGCGACTCCAAAATTTTTGTATCAGATTCATATTTGGTTTGCGCAAATATGATCATGTTTCTGAGTTTCGCACTAAACTCAAGTGGCTGCCTATCCGCCTTCGCCGGAATGCACATATTTTATCATTACTCTACAGTATTCTTTTCAATCCAACGACTCCCTTTTACCTCAAAGAACGTTTTAAGTTCCTTCATGACACACATGTTAGAGATTTGAGATCATCAGAGAATTTGAGACTTTTGATGCCTACCCATTCCACAAAATTTTACGACCAGTCGTTTACGGTGCAGGCCATTCGGTTGTGGAATGGATTGCCGGTGTCAGTAAGACAAGCTCAGTCACTTGCTGTTTTTAAAAGCTCGGTTGCCAATCATTTTATTTCAAACTTATGATTATTCCATTGCTTTCTCCACACGATGTTAAAGAACACATTATATATTTATTTATTTTATGTACTTATGTATTTGTATATATATTTTTTTTTTGTTGTATTTTTATTAGTTTTTCCGTTATTAATGAGTATTTGTACAGTAGTACACTAATATAGCCCTCCCCATTTTAAATAAAGCTCATAAAGTCCTTCCAAAGGTTGTCTGGAAGATATCGCTCTCAGCGATAAGACCGCCATTGTAACCAATTTTTTTTTTACAATATTGTTATTTGTGATTCAATTATTGGTGTACAATAAAGTATATTCTATCTATCTATCTATCTATCTATCTAACATTGCCACATCCCCGGATGGATAGCTTCTGCTCGCAATTTCGTTCGGGTGGAAGGTTTTCCCGCGTAAATCCTGATTCCGTGGGAACTAAGGGATAAAAATATCATATAGGTATTATGTCCTTCCCGGGGTCCTAAGCTATTCCCATGCCAAATTTCATCTCAATCTGTTTAGCGGTTTAGGTGTGAAAAGGTAACAAAAAGACAGACAGACAGACATAGTTAGTTTCGCATTTATAATATTAGTACGGATTGAGTATGAAATATTAGCATTATTTTCTTTAGATTGATATTTTAAAATTCGTTATATCTTTTGAATGGAATGTCCGATTTTAATCATTTAAAGGTATTATAATAATAACTTAAAAGTATTTTACAGGTATTGAAACGGTCTTTAATAAAATATAATTTACTGGGATAAGGCTTAATACAGAGGTATAAATAATATGGTATGATTATTGTCGGCACTTTTATCACCTTTTAAAATGTAAAAAGTAATTATAGTGTCATAACTACAGTAGTTGGACATATGATATAGCAGACATTTTTGTAGATATTGATACGATCTATAATTCTGTAAAACATTTTTTTGTTCTATCATCAAAAGTTTCCGCAGCTCACGTGATGACAGATTTTTTATGACAAATTTTTTCCCACCTTGGGTTACATTAAATCGATCCAGTAGTGTTTGTGTGAAAACGTTACACACATACAAAAACATAAATGTTTCCTCTTTATAATATTAGTTTAGATATTATATACTCGGCCACATATCTACATGAAGACTTGATAGATTTGACATCCATATTTCTGGTCTACTCAGTATTTCACTAATAAATTGTTCAGTATCCATTATTGTTATAAGCTCAATGCGCGTTTAAAACAAAATTATTTGTTTCGGTCGCGCGAGGCCTGAATGCGTCCACCGCTGACACCACAGAGTACATTTTATATACTGAGATAGAGCCGTCACTCGAAGATTCCAGAGCGCCCGCGCCCTCTGGCAACAAGTAAAAACAACAATGTATGAAGCATATGTATATATATATAGCATATAGATCATTGACATATATATTACTTCGTAAGGACTTGGCGGATCGCATGTTATAATGACGCCTCGAACTTGGTCCCAAAGTGGTCTAACCTTTAGCGAAGTGAACTAGAACGCGATCGGCTATCTTCGGGAGGGGTCGTCAGTTTTACAAGCAAAAATGCCAAATTGTGTCGTGAAGGGTTGCGTGAACTACGACGTAAAGCACAATAAAAAAAATATAACATTTCATATCACCGGTAAGTTAAAAATATGTCATTAAATCTACTTCTAACATTATTTAAAACAATTTTCTTTCTTGTTTGTCTCAACCTTTAGCATAGACAACGCTAAGCCGCGTAAAAGTGCGACATAACTTTGCAGCGGCGCGCGTTGCAGCCGATGAAATAAAAAGATTTAATAATATTACTAGGTATAAGATTAAATTATGTACAAAATTAATTTTTATTGTTTATTAAAAGCAAATTAAAATGTATTTTTATTTATAACAAATAGGTATAAAATTCAGAAACTAAAAGGTTTTGTTTTATTTCTTTGTACCTCGAAAAATACCACACCCCGCTCTTACAAGGCTACGTCTAGGAGCAGACCACGCCGATTGACATCTTAGTTTTCATAGATGGCGCTAGTGTGTTTTGTAGGGCGACCGCGTCCGTCAAATGTTCTGATGACCGTATCTTTACTATTTAAATCAATGATATAGATATATTTATATACCTACAAATCAGGGTACCACTGCATAGGCCGTCCTATTTACTCCTTTTTATTTAGTACTTAGTAATTTATGTTGATTTACAATAAAACAATATAATTACAACACCAAATACTTTATTACAATATTTGATGGCCATCTGAATTTTATCTTCCATAATCGTTTCGTGATCCACACAATAACTTAGAAGTATCCTTAGGTACACACCAATTAAATAAGAATATATTATATCTTAAATTTCTTGAATTATTTGCAATTATTGACTTATTATTTGACAAATTATTTAACTTTTTTAAACCTTTGACATTTAGAAAATGTTGCCATGTGACCGACTCGCGTTTTCCCCAAACTTTCCCCGAAATCTCCCCAAAATTCAAGGTTTGTAAAAAAAACTCATAAATGGCTATTCTTTTTTATTATTGATACAATTTTATACAATTTCAGCAATAGCGTCCATTACTAAATTAGCCTCTTCACTCGCGCCGGTTGCAGTTCCGTACATTTTTTCTGAGTTAAACCTGTTTAGCATCTTTGAACTGGGTTTAAAATGAATACATCCTTCTAGCAATTTATATCTTATTCTCAAGATGGATTCGGCAGTGTTAATGGCCAATCTGTTTCGACGTTTATCTTCAATAATAGCTACTTGAGAGAAGGCTCTTTCCGCAACTGCGTTAAAAAAAGTTAAAGACAAAATTCCTAGTGACAATTTGCTAACATTTCCACGGGTATGTTCTATCACCGACTGCATTTTTGAAATTATAAACTTCAACCCAGAACTCTTCGGTGTGTTGCGTGCATTTCCAAGTTGTACGATGCAAATCATTCCATTCTGCGGCAACTTCGGTGCCACTTGGCTATCATCGTGCACAGCATTTTGTTTTCGTGTGTGTGCTTTCACAGATTAGTTAGTGGTTTGATCACGTTCAGACATCATCAGTCCAAATATTCCTCCAAAAAATTGTCCCTCAATTCTCCCTCCATAACTTTAAAAACATTTTCCAGATTTTCAGATTCCCTCCAATCTGGCATCACTGTATTACGCAAGTTTCGTTACCATTTTAGTTTAAAATTAAAAAAGTTAAAGAAAAAATAGGATTGCGTAATTGGAGGATTTTATTAATTTGAAGATACGTGTGTTAATATATTATAAAAGGTGTGAAATTTAAAAGGTGTCCTAATATCCCTCATATTTTAATTTATATAAAATAAAATCGTTATTTGTTAAAGATAATTTAGAATATCTGAGTAAAACGGAGAACAAGTTTAAGCTAAATGTGTAAATATTTTGAGAAAAATGCCATCTATCAATACGTAACTTAAACTTTGATTATTGCTATACGAATAAATTAAAAATCAATTGAATTGAGTAGTTTATATCCAAAAGCAGAACCCTACCTAAACTAGTCGGTTATCATTTAGTCACTTTTGTTCTAAGTTATAGCACCATGGCTGACGCCGCGCGCGCCGCTCTGAGCTGTGGCAACCTCAATACTCGCTAGTACATTTTTGTTGATTTGTTTTATTCGCACACCGCGCAGCCCGTCGCCGGCGCGATTCGCTCGACTCACCGCCCCGCAAGACGCGCCGCTAGACGCGCCGCAGTTCGCGTCGCCGGTAGCTGTGGCATACTTCAAAGGTTTTCTACCATTTGTTTTCGCCGCTCACCGCTAGACGCGCCGCAAGACGCGCCGCGCTTAGCTGTGGCCAGGGGGTAAGGCTTATAGCAGATCACGACAATAAGAAGATATTATGGGAAAATCCACGTCCTTCTTCACCAAGATTCTGTAGAATAATTAAATTTATGCATGAAAAAGAAACGGATTTTTTAATTAACGAAGAATGCAAACAAATCAAAAAATTAATGCCAACACGTGAGGGATAGATGGATGTAACATACTCCTCAGCCATCATTTGATTCTTTCCATGATAGATGGAAAAGTATGTAATGTCCTTTCTGAAAATAAATCCTCTCAGAGATGCTGTTTGCAAAGCAACATCGAAAGAGATGAACTCACCTACAGATCATAGGCAACCTGATCAGGATATATATCATACCAGTTTGGCATATCAAGTCTCAAGGACATGAAAAAGAAACGAAAGGAAGAAATACTGAGGAAATTTAAGGAAGTGGGGCTTATAATTGATAAAGTGAGACCTGGATTTGGGACCAGCAATGACGGGAATACCGCAAAGGCATTTTTTAATAATAGTGCAACAACAGCACATAGTACTGGTCTCGATGAAACTGTGGCGTGTGTCTTGGGCCACGCAGAGAAATCATACGATCTTTTGTTCGCGCTGAGGTGAGCGGCCGGCGAGCTTACACGTGCCGCGCGCACGCACCGTGCGCCTGATATTTGTAACGGCCGAGGCGACGACGGCGGTGGAAGGAATCGATCAGCGAGACACAGTCGTCCTGTACTAGCCAACGAGTCGGTCGCGCCGCGCTTACTTAGTTAACTTATTGCTTTGTTCATAGCTTGTAATTATTGTTTACATTAATATAATTTGTGTTCAAGTAATTTAATAATAATCGTTCTTTAATCTAATCTTTCTTTCTACACTCATTCTTTCGCCGTTCGCTACGCTTCCGCTTACACCTAAATACACACCGAACTTTCTCGAAGTTACGGGTTCGATTCCCGACAGTGGAAATTCAACATTCCCACAAAACCTTAATAGAGCGTTTCGGAACTATCTTAGCTGCCATAGCATCGGGGTATAAAATTGACTCAGAAAAAATTCAGCAATAATACAAGTATAATAATATTTAGATTTATACCCATGGCATAACATGCCAGCAACTGTGCACAATATTTTAGTACATGGTGCAGAGATATTGCGGCATTCAATAATACCACTCGGGCAAATGTCTGAAGAGACTTCGGAAGCTAAAAATAAAGAAATTAGAAGAGTGTGATTGGAGCATACGCTTAAAACTTCACGTGTTCGGACTAATTATGACTTAATAAAATATATGTTAATGTCTTCAGATCCATATATAGCTTTATTAATGCCCGTTTTCACCAACGACCCCTAAACTATACCCTTGGTAGGGATCCCTTCGGCTAAGGTACCCCTTAAATGCATACCTTAACTTAATTCATTTTCACCATGCTAAGGGACTCCTACTTAGGGGCTACTTAGTTAAGTGACAGATTTTTTTTTCATAGTTAATCCGAAAACCGCACTTTTACCGACAACATTTTTAAGTTACATTTTTACAATAACTCAGAACAAAATAAAAATATTTTACATTAGGAACATGTTATAACAACAATTACGTTACAAAACAATATGTCAACATCGAAAAACTAACATATTTACAAAATTGTTTGGCTGTTTAACGAAATTCCAGTGCCTTTTTTTTAAGTTCTGACTTTTTGAGACGTATCATCTTTGACAGTGACATTTCGGTTGATGTTAGGTCATTATTTGTGTGGTTATTTTGCCAGTATTTGTCTGGATTTTATACCTATTAAATTAATAACAATGGATGAGAAAATAAAACGTGGACACATAATTATGGTAGCATAAAATCTAAGGGCACATATTTGATCGGGGGCACAGATTTATTTCTGTAAAAATAATTTGAAAGTTAATGATAACATAGATAGAGGTACCTGCTAGAATAGAAAACCTTTTAAAGTTTCTATACTTGCACCTACTAAGACCAACATACCTACACTTTATAGCAAACAGTTTTAGGCATTGCATAGATATTGTAGGTACACATACCTATTATCAACTCTGTTTTAATATTTAATGCATAGGTATCTTACCCGTCGTCCAGATATTCTAAAATATGTTCTAGTTTTTGTAGTGGAAATATCACGCAATCCTTGGATAACCTATATCTTGTACAAAAGTCTTTATCATCATACTGTGTGAAAAAGTCTGGCCTTTCACGATAAACACATGGCCGTGTATTTAACCTAGGGTTTGCCAATAATTCCACCGTCTCGACAGCTTCAATACTATAAAAAAACTCACTTAATAGATCTTCCATTTTAACAAAAATTAAAGAAAACGCGACTTGTTTAACAACATAAAACTAACCCTTAGGCTAGGGGTCAGTTAGGGGCCGAATATTCGGGCCCCTAAATATAAGGGATCCCTTAAGAGTTTAGGTGTCCCTTAAACGTTGGTGAAAACAAAACTTGCGTTAAGTGATACTTAAATTGGCTTAAGGGTTACTTAAAATTTAGGGGTCGTTGGTGAAAATGGCCATAAGAAAACTGCCTCAAAAAAAAACTTTTTACCAAAAAATTAAACCGACTCCCAAAAAACACTGCAAAGTGAAAAATTACTTTAATTTCGGTAGTCGGTGTCTTTAGTTTTGTTTTTTCGTTTTTGGCACCGACTTCCGAAATTAAAGTTATTTTTCGCTTTGCAGTGTTTTTTGGGAGTCGGTTTAATTTTTTGGTAAAAAGTTTTTATTTCACTCTTTTTAGTTGGATGATTTTTAATTTACCTAGTTACAAGAGCCTAAATGTCAACTACTTATAACCTTTTACAAAATATTGCTTTTCCCAATGCTAGGCCGTTAACTGTTGAGGAGTTCTCCTGGTACTTCACCATCAGCTCTACATCACCATATGCATTGTGACGAGCATAAACTCATAAAGTGCTTAACATCCATATTCAGGTAATCGAATCGCAATCCACTCAATACTTATTATTGAGTAGTTTCGGCGGCCATCTGTGGTCTTCATCATCAGTTCCACTTCCGCAAATGGTACTTTTTGAGAGCAACTGCACAAGTTACTATAATAAATACCCAAAACGCCATAGGTGTGCCTATAATATTTGAAGAGTTCCCTCGATTTCTCCAGGATCTCATCATCAGATCCTGATTTTGTAACAATGGGACTAACTAGAAACTATACCCATTCAAACGCAAAAAGATTTTTTCAATTTTTTCAATTTTTTTTTGCCTGACTTTGGTGATAATGGTACCAATTTCGACGTATACCCATTCGAACAAAGAAAGAATTTTCCAAATCGGTTCAGCCGTCTTCGAGTACTCGATGACCATATAAAAAAAAAAAAAAAAATATACGCGTCGAATTGATAACCTCCTCTTTTTGTCGTCGGTTGAAAATATGTATAAAAACGTTGATAAAAACCATAAAGATTTGAACTTTTTACTAAAAACTCAATAAATATTGTTTTAAAAATAAAATATGCTTTTAATTTTACTATAATACCGTAGATCAATCATTTACAATAATTAGAAAAGCAATACGAGCATTCCTAATTTTTGTCCACCTAGATTTTTCAAATCGTATACTGTGCGACGCACGAAAACTATGAGCACGGTATATATTACCGTGCTATGAGGCCGCAAATTCGGAACGGCGCACTATGGGACCAACCGGTATTTTCCATCTCAAAGTTGGTTGGGACAAAATTCGTGTTACTGAAACTGTTTTGATTGTTTTACATTCTAATATGATAGAGCTATCCGATATAATAGTACAAAAAATTACAAAACATATTTAGGTACCTACATCAAATTACACCCAAACTTTATACTTTGATATTAACTAGACTAGGTACCCCATATGGCAGTTCAACTCTTTTTTCTTTCTTCAAGGGAATGTATAAGTATTATACATTTTTGGATTACTCAAGATTTTTAGTTTATAATTACGTTATTTTATGATGAAAAATATATTTTTTTATATAATTTTTAAATGTCATAAGGAAATTTCACGTCTATTTAATTTTCAAGTTGAGGTTTCCTTGTTACCGATGGCTCCCGATGTCGAGTTAATGACATTTTTAGATACCTTACTTATTCAGTAATAATATATCCCATAAAAAACAATACTTGTCAAAGAAACCAAGTCTCACAACAACGTTCTACCGTAAAAAGTTGTAAGATCCATGTAATTCCAAGTCGGTTATTCGATTATTCAGTCCCTACTTAAGGGACCTTCTGTAATTATGTAACCTAACAACATCTTATAGTGACCATATCAATATGAAAAACCTTTAACGTTTTAAATGAATAGATTGACTCGGCCATCGCATGAAAACACAATATATCTCACAAGTAATACATACATATTATTATATAAATTAGATTGAATTTGCATATCCGTAACGAATATAAGTTCTAAAGTGAACCTTTAAGATCTCTTAGATCATACTGCCTGTCGTATTTTAAAAATAGACTGGGTTTCGAAAAATTTCACCCGTCTCAAACTGTATAGCAAATGGGGTTGCGATGGATCCTCGGGACAAAGTGAGTATAAACAAGTTTTACCTGAAGAAAATGAACAAATATCGGATGCTAATATGTTTATAGTTTCATTTGTACCATTGAGACTAGTGGATGAAGAAAGTAAAGTAGTTATATGGCAAAATCCAACATGTTCTTCAGTTATTATGTGCGTGTGCATTGAGAGATCATTTCGAAAAACTCTTCCAATCCCAACCAAATTATAAGAGGATTTGGGAAATAATTGTGAAAACTTCATGTTAGGGTATAAAATTTATGAAACCTAAACAAAGAAAGTTAGAACTCATTAACTGGATCTCTTAATCTGGACAACTGAACAAAAAGCCATAACGCGTATCCAAGAATATACTGCCCATGTGTTTGTAATTTGCATTTTAATTAATTGTGAAGGATTTGTGAAAGCTGCTAAACAAAACTTCGATTCGTTTCAAAGCCACGTCTAAGATTTATAACGGTTTATATGGATCTCTCAGAGTGGACAATTTTCAATTGAGTGATCTTGTAAAACACCTAATACTGAAAAAGTTTGAATAATCATCTTGTTTATTGCAAATTATGCTTCTGGGAAAATTTGTGAAACAAAAATCGTGATTGAAATCTTACTGGTTCAAGAGAAAATGAAAATCTTGTTTCTTGTCGATCGTCCCAACTGAGAGATCATTATTTTGAACTATATTTAATAAACCAAAATTTATGGTAGAAGGTAGATACATCAGAAATTGTGAAAAATGTTGTACTAAAATTTGACGAATCAGTCGTCCGTCGTAAGAAAGATAAATCAATTTTTTTCAATCCTTAAGGAAAACGTTGAGTAGGGTAGACATACTTTTTTATTTTGTCCCGTTTTTTTTTTCGACTGCCCTATTCATGCTAACATTGTGTATATTTTGTGTGTAAGAATTACTTAGAATTAGAATTACGAACTTAGAATTCCTTAGTAAGAGCACTACACATACAGTACCTAACTTTGCAGAAAATTGTCATTTAAAAACGTAATTTTATATTATTTAAATTATGTAGTGAAACCAGACACAAATTACTTGTATAAAAACGTTTAAAGTGCATCATAATTTGAATTGTACCGGTAATGATTCCGACCGGCGATATGGTCACCCTACGGGGAGTTACTCCATGTTTAGGGTTCCGTAGCCGAATGGCAAAAAACGGAACCCTTATAGTTTCGATATGTCTGTCCGTCTGTCTGTCTGTCCGTCCGTCCGTATGTCACAGCCATTTTATTCCGAAACTATTAAGACTATACATGTAAAACTTGGTAGATAGATGTATTCTGTGAACCGCTTCCCGATTTTAAGAGAACATTTAAAAAACATATAAAATAAAGGGGGCTCCCCATACATTGAACTGAAACTCTGTAAAACTGAATATTTTTTTTCATGAAACCTATGCGTGTGTGGTATCTGTAGACAGGTCTTTAAAAATGATATCAGGGTTTCTAAAATCACTTTTTCATAAAGTCAATCGTTTAAAAGATATAAGCTTCCAAAGTGGTAAAATGTGTGTGTCCCCCCTCTAACTTCTATAATAATGGAGTGAAAAATCTAAAAATTATATGTCTATAGACCTTAATGTAAACTTTCAACCAAAATTGGTTTGAACGAAATCGGGTCAGCAGTTTTTGAGATATAGCATTTTTCTAAAACCGCAAATATAACTTTGTAATTCATACAAACACTATGAAAAACAAAGTTATTTGGCGTAGTTATAAAAATGTAAATAAGCTAGTTTTAAGAAATTTGAAAGGTTTTTTTTTCGTCAAATAAATATACTTATTATATTATATTATTATAGTTACTTCGGAACCCTTCATGGGCGAGTCTGACTCACACTTGGCCAATTTTATTTAAGCTTCCGTCGCGAGTGCAACCTTAATGGTTAAAGCTACACAGAAATCATTTATGACGGAAATGTTCTCCTTAAAATTATATAAAATATATCCCACGACAGCATATATCTATCTTTTATGGTTGACTCACAATAACACGTGTAACTCCCGATAGCTTAGCAGTTCGAAGCTTTCTGATTATTATTCTGCTCCGAAATTTAAAACCACCACAACTTTGCCATTGCAAAGTTGTGGTGGCTAAAAGTAACCCAGTTGCAACAAAATATAATCGAGGCTCAAATTTTAACAGGTTGCGGTGCAGGAGAAACCGTCTTTATTCCCAGAATTCCCATTATACCAAATAATTTTCCATTCCAATTTAAAAGAACGCAATTCCCAATATCGGTGTGTTATGCAATGACAATTAATAAGGCTCAAGGGCAGACTTTTCGTGTTGCTGGATTAGATCTCGGTGTCAGTTGTTTCTCGCATGGTCCTTCCCGGGTTAGCATTTCTAGAAATCTTTATGTTCACGTGCCGGACGGGTCAACTTTCAACATAGTTTACCCGGAAGCTTTGCGATGAAGTATTTTCGTTCTATAGGTACTTAAGCCTCATGTGAACGTGATCTAAACAATATTAACACACAAGGAGTTACACGCTGACGTTGTGCGGTTCGGTATTGCGATATTTTTCAACAGTATTATAGATTGACATATTATATTTCCCTACTAAATTACGAAGGTTAATCTGTCTCTTACATCAAAATCACTGAACTGTGAGGAAGGACATAGGCTGCTTTTTTTATGAAAAACGACGGAAACTTGGACGAAGTCGCGGGCAACAGCTATCTATACTAATAATATAAGGC
Source organism: Tholera decimalis (assembly GCA_943138885.2). Lineage (NCBI taxonomy): Eukaryota > Metazoa > Arthropoda > Insecta > Lepidoptera > Noctuidae > Tholera > Tholera decimalis. The sequence continues at coordinate 1,947,996 of OW964550.2, forward strand.
TGAAGAGTTTGTTTGTTTGTTTGAACGCGATAATCTCAGGAACCACTGGTTTGAATTGAAAAAATATTTTTTAATTAAATAGTCAATTTATAGGGAAAGGCTATAAAGGTATAGGCTATATCATTACGCTAAGGCCAATAGGAGCGGAGCGCCAATGAAGAATGCTTCAAAATCGGGGTTAAATTTAACGTTGGCTCTAAGTAACTATTCCACGCGGACGAAGTCGCGGGCAAAAGCTAGTTTTGAATATTTTGTGATAAAAACTTCTACAGCGAACAATGCCATGACACTAACAGATTGTATAGCTAGGCCGTAGGAACCAGAAATTCACATAAAATATCCTAGATGACGCTATTAAGTCGGTAAAACTGTCAGGGATCGTTTTACCTCGAGGAATAATTTTGTACCACCTTCCCCTATGCTTTTAAATATATTTATTTTCAATGAAGGACCCATCAAGCAGACTACTTAAGTTTAGACTAGTACTAGAAGAATACGATTTTAAAATTTTATACTTAAAAGGAAAAGATAATAGTGTCGCAGATGCATTATCTAGCATAAGTATAACACCGGATACTTTAAAACAAATGCATAACGAAATTTCGAGTTATGACTAGAGCACAGAAGTAACGTTTTGATGAAGAAAAACCATTGGATACACGTACACCTATTTTTAGTAAGCAAGACGAAATGTGGCCTGATCAACCACAAGTAGTTGAGGTACTAAAAATTCCGAGTACCTAATTCTGTGGAAATAAGTTTTATAGGAAGTGACGAATTAAATAGATTAAAGAGACAAAATCATATAGATGAAGAAAAGGAATGTTTTATTTATAACAATCTAAGAAAGATGTTGTATATTAATCTTAACTTTAGAGCTTTTCCCATTGATAGCGATGTTGACGAATTTTTCGATGCCCTATAATTTATCTTTATTTTCGTCTGTATATATTTTTATTATGTCAATAGAACTTTAGAGCACAATTTATGCGAGCCGAATTTGTGACTAAGTTAGGAGATTTTTGTAAACGAATAGGTATAATTAATGAGCTATGCATAATAAAGAATAAGCAATATGAGAGTTTTAATAAAGGTGTATTAAAAGAGATAAAAGATAATAAGGATTGGACCGGTCCATGTATTTATGTATTGAGAGGAATTGATAATGAAGAAGAAAGAAAGTGTATTTTACACTAGCTTTTGCCCGCGACTTCGTCCGCGTGGAATAATTACTTTGGGCTAACGTTAAATTTAACCCCGATTTTGAAGCATTATTTATTGGCGCTCCGCTTCTATTGGCCTTAGCGTAATGATATATAATATAGCCTTTCTCTATAAATTGACTATTTAATTAAAAAAATATTTTTCAATTCGAACCAGTAGTTCCTGAGATTATCGCGTTCAAACAAACAAACAAACTCTTCAGCCTTATATTATTAGTATAGATAGCTGTTACCCACGACTTCGTCCGCGATTCCGTCGTTTTTCATAAAAAAAAGTAGCCTATGTCCTTCCCCATTGCTCAGTGGTTTTGATGTAAGAAACAGATTAACTTTCGTAATTTAGTAAGGAAATATAATATGTCAATCTATAATACTGTTGAAAAATATCGCAGTACGGTACCTCACAATATTATTGTTAATAGCTGTGCCCGCGACTCCGTCCGAAATATGTACGTCGCTGTCGGAGGACCCAAAAAAAACCAAAATGATTTTAAACTAACTTTAATTAAAGTAAAGTTACAAGGAAAAAATATTACAATAAAAGAATCCTATTCCGATCGATATTAGATACAGAATGAACAATTAATATTTTATGATTATTTCGTAAAAGACACATCCAGTAAACAGGGGCATCGGGTGACGAGCGCGGCGGCGCCAGCGTTGTCAGCGGTTTCCGTTACTCGTGTAAGGCTGTTGCTACATGCTCTATCGAGGTCGGTGCATGCTTGCACTTTACTTAATAGTGTATACTATAACACCTCCACCGCCAGATCAGCAACTATTTCTGAAGTTTGAACTGATGAAATATGGCTGGCTGTGTCTTCGTTGCTCCAGATTGTCCAGGCTCCGCATATGTGTTATCTTCTGTAGATTTCCTTTTGTCTTCTCGCTTGAACATCTTGTATCGTTTCAAGACCATGAATGTAGCAAGTGCCAGTATAGTGAATAGCATGATGTAAAACGGGATCGTTGTATGGTAAAGGTATCCTGGTTGTACAGATTGTAGTTGTAGCGGATGCTGCGCCATGACTTTATATTGGGCATCATGCAGTCTTGTAAGATCAATCGAATTCAGTTTGACTTGTGTTGCTCCCGGCTGGATGTTGGTGTGGTAGTTATCCAGGTGCGTTATCTTCACTGGCTGACCCTCCACATGATCGTTGAGATTGGTGATTGTGAATTCAGGAGTGTCCAGGTAGCAGTTCACAGGAATAGTTGCAAGATAACTGCCGTTTAGTATGTTGTAATCTTCTCGACCACATGAGGTGTGTATTCTTGTTACGTTAGGAAATGATATAATGTAATGCTTCTCGTCCAATTCTTCCATGGCTACTCTTGTTAAAGATATTGTCGTGATTTCGCAGGTCTTGTCGAGAGTTTGATTCATGATTAGATTCTGGATACAATCGGGATGTTGCCGCAGCTGATGATTCATCTTATCTCCGCAGATGTACCAGGTGTTGTACTTCGGGCATTCAGCCAGTACGATCTGCCAAAGAAGACTCGTTTATTGCGTCATAAACTAATTTCATTCTATCCCTATGATTTTGTGTGTATTGCTGCATAAGATGGTTACTTAAATCTACTTCAAATGGGTCCCTCGGGTCAAAGTGCCCAGTTACGATGTCGATCGGTCGACATTTCGTGAAACTATGGATTGCACTATTGTACGCCAAAATGCCATAGGGGACAAGATTTACTATGTCTTCCCCTTTATGGGTTAACTTTAAAATACGTAGGTGTTCCAACAAGGTTGAATGGAAGCGTTCCACAATTCCATTGTCGTTTGGAGCATGGGGCAGTGTTTTATGGTGTGTTATTTTATGCATATTAATAAATTCACTGAACAGCTGGTTGGTGAATTCTGTTCCATTATCTGATACGATGGTAAGGGGTAAACCATGGTGCGTGCAGAATTTTAACAATGCCTGTACGATACTAATGGCTGTACCATCTCGTATGTGATAGGCTTGTGCGTACTTGGAGAACACATCCATGATAGTTAAGTATTTCTCTGTCTGGATTGTTAGCAAGTATAGACTTCACAACAACAATTTCAAATGGCCTGCTGGCTGGGGGTACTATTTTAAATTGTTGGTTTATTGGATGACGATCATACTTCGCCTGGCCACATACAGTGCAATTGTTAACGTATTTCGTGATCTTGTCTCTCATTTTTGGCCAATAATAACGCTGAGAGAGAGCTAGGTAGCATTCATTTATTCCACGATGGTTGGTTTTTCCATCGTGGTAGTGTTTTATTACTTCTTGTTGCCTCAAGTACTTCTTAACATTTTCGACTTCTCTTTTAGCTAAAACTAGATTCATTGAAGAGCTTTTAAACTTATCCTGGATAATGGGTATTATATCGTACATAGCCAGCGGGGGATTTATTAACAATGCTCTTTTGACTTTAGGGTTAACGTATTCCTTTATAACATTTATAATATCGGTTTCCAGATTTGAGCTGGAAACTTGCACGCTTGTTCTTGTATGGGTTTCAAAAGGCTTAGATGCTGTGGGGCGTTTTTTTATATCACCAACCATAGTAATATGAATTTGTCTATGGAATTTATTTAATGGTTCATCGACTATCGGGATTTCAAGGATTGGATTTTCCTGGCTGGTGTGAGCAGAAACCGTGTTTGAATTACTTCTAGAAGGTGGACGCTCAGATGCGTTAGCTACCATAGAACTCGTTTCTTCGTTATTAATTTGAATGCGGGAAAGGGCATCAGCGTTTGTGTTACTGGAGCCCTTTTTATAAATTACCGTAAAATCGTATTCCGATAATTTGAGCTTCCATCTGGTTAGTCTAGAGTTAGGCTCTTTTAAGCTCATAACCCACTGGAGTGGCTTATGATCTGTGATGATCTTAAACTTTCTACCGAACAAGTACGGCCGAAAATATTTTGTTGCCCAAACTATAGCAAGGAGTTCTTTCTCGATAGTACTGTAATTTATCTCGCTCTCGTTTAGTGTACGAGATGCGTAACATACGGGTTTATCTGCACCTATTGACCCTTGTGATAAAATAGCACCTAGCGCGAAGTTAGAGGCATCGGTTGTCAAAATAAAATCTTTGCTAAAATCGGGGTATTGTAGAATTGGATCGTTAATTATAAGAGCTTTACATTTTTCGAAACTTTCGGTTTAATCAGAATTTATTACAACCTTTCTTCCCTTTTTTAAGCATTGTGTGAGTGGTTTTGTTACTCGTGCGAAGTCCGGTATGAATTTACGGTAATAACCAACCAACCCACGGAATTGTTTGATTTCTTTAGGGGTAGTTGGAATCGGGTAATTTTGAATTGCAATAATTTTGTCTGGATTGGGTTTTATCCCATCCTTTGTTATAACGTGCCCTAAGTACGAAGTTTCCAGTTTGAGAAATTCGGACTTATCTAATTGTATTTTAAAATTGGAGTCTCGTAATTTTTGGAATACCTTCTCGAGGTTGGTCATGTGCTCTTGGAGCGACGTGCTAAATACAACGATATCATCTAAATATACCAAGCAGATGGTGTTCTGGAGGTCTTTGAGGACATTGTCCATAACACGCTGAAAGGTAGAAGGGGAATTTTTTAATCCCATAGGCATGCGCAGAAACTCGTAATGACCCTTTTCTACGTTAAAGGCTGTTTTAGGGATGTCAGCAGGGTCCATTTACACTTGGTAGAACCCGCTTGCCAGATCTAAAGTGGTGAAATACTGACAGTTCCCCAACTTGTCTAAAACATCATTGATGTTGGGAATGGGGTATTTGTCGTCATGTGTTTTTTCATTTAGTCTCCTGAAGTCAACAACTAAACGCCACTTAGTTTTTCCAGAAGCATCAGCTTTCTTTGGGACAACCCAAATAGGTGAGCTCCAGGCGGACTCTGACGGGCGAATGATTCCCTGACTTAGCATTTTTCCTATCTGGTCTTTGACTTCGTCTCTATGTATATAAGGGTAGCGGTAACTCTTTGAATAAACCGGGACTTCATCCGTTGTTCGAATTCGGTGTTTGATTTTATTTGTGAACGTTAACGCTTCTCCTTCTATGTAAAAGATATCGGCATATTTGCCACATAAAGTCTCTAAGTTAATGTGTTCTTCTTTATTAAGGTGGTCCGTACGCAAACGCGAAATAACTTCTTTCACGCGGGCTGGTTCGATTACAGGAAACTGAGAATCGTGAAGCAAATTCTCGGTACTCGTGCACTGAATATTATAGGTCTCTGCCTGAACTGCATGATCCATTGAAAATATTAAATCATGCGGAGTAGGGTTAGCAACTTCCAAAAATCCGCGATTGTTTGTCACTGTAGTTAGACAGTCCCTAATGACACAATTAGATATGGTCTGTTCAGGAATTATTGCATCTCCATCCTGTAAGTTAATTGGTACCCTAAGTAACTTCGTTGAATTAGCTGGTATAACACTTTCATACAAATTAACATTTCGTGAATTGTACATATTAATTTTATTGACAGAATTTCGAGTAATAAGTTGTCTATCCTTAAGGTCAATTTTTGCCTCCCATTTTTCTAATAAATCAAGTCCTATAAGCCCATCAAAATAATTGTGGAACTTATAAATGAATAATTTAATATCTTCAGACTCCTGGAATTCATTAAATGTCGGAATCGTTATGGAATAATTATTTTTGGTCGTAGCATGTACGTTTGTAACCTCGAAGGGATCAATATTTAAGGGAAAGTTATTGTAAAATGTATCCACAGCTTCTGGGCTAATGAATGACTGGTTTGCGCCCGTGTCAATTAGAAATTTTAAGGGTGGTTGCGAAATTTGAATAAATGGAAGCTGTCTTTGCGTCTGAAGGTTAATTTCTATTTTAATTTGTCTGATCTCCCGTTCTTCTGAAAATCCTGTCCGCTAACGGAAGTCGTACTGGCACCAGCGTGACTACTACTGGCACTAGTAGAACTAGTGCTGGGCTGAGGATCGTCTACCACTGGTGGCGAGTAATCTAAAGCTAAGTTATCGTAGTAGGGGCCGTTACCCACGTAATAATCGGTTTCTATGTTATAGTACTCGGCATTATCCGCATAGTAGTTATAATTGGGTTCGCAATAATAAACCGGATAATAAAACTGATCAGCGAAGTCAGCGCACACATTCATGTTCATCTCCTTAGTCTTAAAGTAGTTTGATGGAGGCGGGTTGCCACTTCTACGCCAATCGTGACCTGATGGTTGACCGAAAGAAGACTTTTCCCTAACTACATATGGGCTAACGCCGCTCATAGGCTTGGGGCCAGTATTTTGTGGCACTTGTCTTGGTGGCAACTGGAAATTATAGTTAGGTCTATTATAGTTAGGCGGTGCCGCGCGGAACATTTGCTGCGTATGCGACATTGGCGCTCGGAACATCGGTTGAGTGTTAAACATCGGCGCGCGGAACATTTGTTGAGTATGCGAAGGCATCCTCATCAAATTCATCTGCTGAGGCTGAAAATTGGTAGCAGGGTCGCTTCGTGCGGACAAATTGAACTGTTTAGGCGTAAGCATAGGATTAGTGACATGAGCTGAAGATGCTAATGGCAAAGGCTTATGGGAATTACTGTTCAACTTCTTATCAGTTAACGGATCATGGCGATTTTGCAAATATATAACGTTCAATTCTTCCTGCACAAATTCGAGAGCTTTTTCAACACTATCAGGACGCATGCAACGTATGCGAGAGCCTAAGGGCTCTTTTAAACCGCGAACAAAAGCTTGCATAGTTAACTTCCTGTAAAGGGTACGCTTGGCTTCTACGGTTGTCTTAACGTTCTCATGCAGGGTGACATATGTCATGATAGTGCTAAATAAATTAACGCAATGGTCATAAAATTCTTGCGGTGAATTGTTCCCCTGAGTTGCTAGCATAAGGTCATTGTAAAGAGTGGTCTCATCTCTCTGGTCTGCAAAGTTGTTAATTAGCGATTTTTTTATACTATCCCAATCCTCAGGTACGCCGTTCGAGTTAATAATACGAGCGAATGGTCCAGTTATTTTGTTCAAAATACCGTTTATTAAGCAAAGTCTAGCTAAAGCATCGTTAGGGTTTGCTTCGATATACTCCGTAACAATTTGGTCACAAAGGTGTATAAACCTTGGTAAAATATGCGAATTGCCATCAAAATCTGGCACTAAACGTAGAGTTTTATAAATCAAATCGGCACTACTCATTGTGGCGGGTTCAGGAGTCTCTGACCGCAATGAATCCTCCAAGGTATCAGCCGTTGTATCTAAATCTAAACTACTCGTAATATCTCTATTTAAATCAATATTTAGCCTACGTGCTTGTCTTGAGGGCTCTGGCCCTTTAGGGGTGGATTGCTTAGGGTGAAAAATGATTACGACTTAATAAACTAACTATAAGGAAAAGGGGATTGAAAGCAACTCACAGAAACGATTTTCAGTGTACTTACATCAACTGCATTTCGGTACCTCTGGGATCGATGTCTGGATTTCTCCTCCGCGCAGGACGACAGGTTCTTCTTACAGGATACTCGGCGAACGCGTTCGCTCGCGACGGCGGTAGCGAATTTAGCGAGACGGTTTCGATATTAGAATAGCCTATCTAGCTAGCTCAAGACGCCTCGAGTATCCTACCGACTGCGCCAAATATGTACGTCGCTGTCGGAGGACCCAAAAAAAACCAAAATGATTTTAAACTAACTTTAATTAAAGTAAAGTTACAAGGAAAAAATATTACAATAAAAGAATCCTATTCCGATCGATATTAGATACAGAATGAACAACTAATATTTTATGATTATTTCGTAAAAGACACATCCAGTAAACAGGGGCATCGGGTGACGAGCGCGGCGGCGCCAGCGTTGTCAGCGGTTTCCGTTACTCGTGTAAGGCTGTTGCTACATGCTCTATCGAGGTCGGTGCATGCTTGCACTTTACTTAATAGTGTATACTATAACAAGCGTGTAACTCCTTGTGTGTTATTAAGTTAATGTATTGGTAATATTGTTTAGATCACGTTCACATGAGGCTTAAGTACCTATAGAACGAAATTTTATACTTCTTCTTCTTCGGGCGAGAGACGCGTCGAGCGCGGCGACCGATTCTCAAAAATAATCCTTATAGCATGATTCAGTATTCACGCGCGATGGCTTATTATTAGCGTATTTCATGTATAACTTTGGTGTTTCTATACCGATTTGTATGATTATTTTTTATGGAATAGTTAATCATGTTAACTTTTTCAATTAGGGGTGACTGAGAGTGTTATAAACGTAAGAGTAGACAAATATTATAATCAGAAAGCTTCGAACTGCTAAGCTATCGGGAGTTACACGTGTTATTGTGAGTCAACCATAAAAGATAGACGTATGCTGTCGTGGGATATTTTTTATATAATTTTAAGGAGAACATTTTCGTCATAAAATGATTTGTGTAGCTTTAACCATTAAGGTTGCACACGCGAGGGAAGCTCAAAAAATGGAGTAACTTCTCCCGTTTTCCCAACATTTCCCTTCACTGCTCTGCTCCTATTGATTGTAGCGTGATGAAAAGTATACTATAACCCGCTCAGGAGTATGAAAAATAATTGTAGCAAGTTTCGTTAAAATCCGTCGAGTAGTTTTTGTTTCTATAACGGTTATACAGACAGACAGACAGACAGACAAAAATCTAACTGATTGCATTTTTGGCATCAGTATCGATCCTTAATCACCCCCTGATAGTTATTTTGGAAATATATTTCATGTACAGAATTGACCTCTCTACAGATTTATTATAAATATAGATGACTTTCATCTACTACCTACCGCAGGACATGCAGGGGTTCGTAGGATGACCAATAATATAAAGAGAAATTTTTACTGGCCAGGCTTAGACAACGATATTAGAAAATTCGTGAGTAAATGCATTAAATGTCAAAAAATGAAGCATTGTAGCAAAGAGAATGTAATACACTATGTTTTACATTGTAGGTATGTCAAAGCGCCCATGGAGATAACTACAACGGCTTCACGTGCTTTCGAAAAGATCTATTTGGACATCGTAGGTCCATTAAAAAAAGACATTGAAGGAAATTGTTACATTCTGACACTGCCGTGCGAACTTATTAAGTTCGTAGAGGCCTATCCTTTGAAAACTAAGGAAACTGTAAGTATTGCTAAAGCATTAGTCAATAATTTTATTTTAAGATTTGGAATACCTAATACCATTGCAACTGATCGTGGAACTGAATTTGTATCGTCAGTAATGGAACAGGTATATAAACTTTTATTTATAAATAAATTAATGTCTACAGCGTATCACCATCAATCCATCGGTGCGCTTGAAAATTCACATAAGAATTTAGGGGCTTTTTTACGAATACATTGTAATGGTCGAAAAGACACATGGTGTCACTGCCTACCATTTTGGTGTTACAGTTTCAACAATACTGTTCATACAGAAACAAAGTATGTACACACCATTCGAACTGGTATTTGGTAGACCTAGTATAATACCATCTAGAGTTAGTACATAGAACCATTATAATATAATCCAGAAAGTTATCCTTTAGATCTTAAGTATAGGTTACAAGTAGCACATCAAGATGCTCGTAATAATTTGCTTACAAGTAAACAAAACCGTAAGAGTTGTTATGATAATTCTACAAATAATGTGCCATAAAGGAACAAATTTTAATTAGAAATGAAGTAGCTAATAAGTTAGATCCTCAATGGGAGGGACCATTTATTGTTTTAAATGATTTAGGTGTTAATGTAGAAATATAAAAAAAAAAACCTATTTAGTCCATAAAAATAGAACTAAACCATTGGTCACATACTACTAATTATTTTTAAGTAAAAAGAATAATAGTAAACTCTTTTTTTTCTATCACCCCCAAGGTGAGGTGTAGTAGTACACCTATAGCATAAGGTCTATGACCCTATCCATATAAATGTATCTTCTATTAATATTATTAACACACTCTTGTACTATTTTAGTCAGTAGTTAAAGGTAATCGCTAGAGAACAGTTGTTTCAGTAACACTACATCCCCACATGACATGCCAAATTTCATCTAAATCGGTACAGCGGTTTAGGCGTGAAAAGGTAACAGACAGACGGAGTTACTTTCGCATTTATAATATTGGCATGGAAGTATGGATATGGAAGTATGGATTTACCTATAGATTATGCGGTTAAGGTAACTAAGTACTAGCGACTTATCCAAAGTCTGCGTCGAGAAATTCTTCTTCCGCCAGCCGTTGAATTTGTAACAGTTCGCCAGCTGGGTAAAGTAGGGCAAGATGGGGCAAGTTATTACACGGGGTACACAAGCTCATACGCAGCCATCTTAAGAGGGTGTCGAGCCTACCAGACGCGCGGAAAATAGGTATTTACTGCAGCGGGCTAGTCGTGTGCGTTGTCACACACACAATGACAAGTTCGCTCGAGGCCCGCTTGCCGTTGCACGACGAAGTTTGCTAACTTTGCATTTTTTAATTTTTTGTCGTTATGTTGAATAAACTTGAAAAACGAATATTAATTATTTAGATGGTTTTATTTATCACACTAATATTATAAAGGCGAAAGTTTGTGAATGAATGTGTCTGTTTGCATGTTTGTTACTTCTTCACGCTCAAACAGCTGGATGGATCTAAATGAAGCAAGTAGGTACGTAAATAAATCACAAAAATAAATTTAATAAATTATACCTATTATATAAAAATTAACGTTTGTTTTTACTGTAGTAATACATTATCCGTTCCCTCACTATTCATCCTATTGCAATAAAACTTTGATTTTATAAACTCCTCAGATTATTTTTTAAAGAATACTAGCAATGTGGGTACATTTCACATTACTAGCAATCTTGTTAACCCCTCCAACTAAGCTAAATATGCTTGTGTCCGGAGTGGGTTCACGTCAATAGTGTAATGGGTGGGGTTCGAACCCGTGACCTCTCGATCACAAGTCCGACACCTTATCCATTAGGCTATTCACGCTTCGAAACTGAGTAAGTAGCAAGTTTGAGTAGATGGGTATGCAGTACTTATTTGAATAATAAAAAAAAATAAAAAAAAATATAATTATGTAATGTCATAATAAAACCAGACTGAAATAAGTTTTGTTTATTAAAATTTCATTTAGTGCTCGTTTAAATTCTGATGTACTGTCATATTTTTAATAACATTCGGTAGGTACTTTATTATATACTAGCTTTTGCCCGCGACTTCGTCCGCGTGGAATAGTTACTTTGGGCTAACGTTAAATTTAACCCCGATTTTGAAGCATTCTTCATTGGCGCTCCGCTCCTATTGGCCTTAGCGTAATGATATATAGCCTAGCTTTTCTCTATAAATTGACTATTTAATTAAAAAATAATTTTTCAATTCAAACCAGTAGTTCCTGAGATTATCGCGTTCAAACAAACAAACAAACTCTTCAGCCTTATATTATTAGTATAGGTAGCTGTTGCCCGCGACTTCGTCCACGTTTCCAAAGCTTTTCGTAAAAAAAAAAGTAGCCTATGTCCTTCCTCACGGTTCAGTGATTTTGATGTAACAGACAGATTAACTTTAGTAATTTAGTAGGGAAATATAATATGTCAATCTATAGTACCTACTGTTGAAAAATATCGCAATACCGAACCGCACAATATTATTGTTAATAGCTGTGCCCGCGACTCCGTCAGCGTGTAACTCCTTGTGTGTTATTAAGTTCATGTATCGGTAATATTGTTTAGATCACGTTCACATGAGGCTTAAGTACCTATAGAACGAAAATACTTCAGCGCAAAGCTTCCGGGTAAACTATGTTGAAAGTTGACCCGTCCGGCACGTGAACATAAAGATTTCTAGAACTGCTAACCCGGGAAAGAGCGACGTACAACTGACCATGCGAGAAACAACTGACACCGAGATCTACTCCAGCAACACGAAATGTCTACCCTTGAGCCTTATTAATTGTCATTGCATAACACACCGATACTGGGAATTGCGTTCTTTTAAATTGGAATGGAAAATTATTTGGTATTATGGGAATTCTGGGAATAAAGACGGTTTCTCCTGCACCGCAACCTGTTAAAATTTGAGCCTCGATTATATTTTGTTGCAACTGGGTTACTTTTAGCCGAGTTCCATTGCAAAGTTGTGGTGGTTTTAAATTTCGGAGCAGAATAATAATCAGAAAGCTTCGAACTGCTAAGCTATCGGGAGTTACACGTGTTATTGTGAGTCAACCATAAAAGATAGATATATGCTGTCGTGGGATATTTTTTATATAATTTTAAGGAGAACATTTCCGTCATAAATGATTTCTGTGTAGCTTTAACCATTAAGGTTCCACTCGCGACGGAAGCTTAAAAAATGGAGTAACTTCTCCCGTTTTCCCAACATTTCCCTTCACTGCTCTGCTCCTATTGATTGTAGCGTGATGAAAAGTATACTATAACCAGCTCAGGAGTATGAAAAATAATTGTACCAAGTTTCGTTAAAATCCGTCGAGTAGTTTTTGTTTCTATAACGGTTATACAGACAGACAGACAGACAGACAAAAATTTTACTGATTGCATTTTTGGCATCAGTATCGATCCCTAATCACCCCCTGATAGTTATTTTGTAAATATATTTCATGTACAGAATTGACCTCTCTACAGATTTATTATAAGTATAGATACGTGGGGCCATACCAAAAAAACATTTTTTCATTAATGCTGTCTAGCGAACTTACTTCGCAGAAAATATAAGCGTAATTTATTTCATAACAATATATGTATCAAGTGTAACTTAATTTAAAAGAAAAAAATAATAAAAGAAATCTATAAATCTAATGTTATATTGCTTATTATAACATTTTACAAAAATTGGCCAAGTGCGAGTCAGACTCGCCCATGAAGGGTTCCGTAGTAACTATAATAATATAATATAATATGTATATTTACTTGACAAAAAACTAAAACTTACAAATTTCTTAAAACTAGCTTATTTACATTTTTTGCAACTACGCCAAATAACTTTGTTTTTCATAGTATTTGTATGAATTACAAAGTTATATTTGCGGTTTTAGAAAATATGCTGTATCTCAAAAACTGCTGACTCAATCTCTTTAAAACTAATTTTGATTGAAAGTTTACATTAAGATCTATAGATATATATATATATAGATCGCGAAGGACTTCTTGCGTCTTTACAAACTACCACCCTGCGGCGTCCACTGAATGTAGTGAGATTTTTAATGTTTTCAATGCGTATGTAAGATGTTGTAATCAAATGATATTCAAATTAAATATTTCTAGCTGAATTTGTGCGTCCGTTCACTCTTAAAGCTTTCTTGCACACTGAATACCTGCGTATACCTACTAAACACTCCATGCACATTCCCGCCTCCATCCGAATGTATGTTTAAATCAATTCCGTATAATGCTCTGCATATATCATAATGATTATAATAACTAAATTACATCCATCTACTATTGAATTCAGATTGGTTCCGAATAACTGAATTTGTGCGTCCGTTCACTCTTAAATCTTTCTTGCACACTGAATATCTCCGTATACGTTCAAAACACTGCATGCACATTCCCGCCTCCATCCGAATGTATGTTTAAATCAATTCCGTATAATGCTCTGCATATATCATAATGATTATAATAACTAAATTACATCCATCTACTATTGAATTCAGATTGGTTCCGAATAACTGAATTTGTGCGTCCGTTCACTCTTAAATCTTTCTTGCACACTGAATATCTCCGTATACGTTCAAAACACTGCATGCACATTCCCGCCTCCATCCAACTGTATGTTTAAATCAATTCCGTATAATGCTCTGCATATATCATAATGATTATAATAACTAAATGACATCTATCTACTATTGAATTCAGATTGGTTCCGAATACTGTTTTTGAATTATTGTATCCAGCTTATCAGCCAAGAGGCTTCCACCTATGTAAGGGCTTATAATGACTCCAGGCACAGATAATAAATAATTGATAGTTAGCATACAAAATTGACAATACCTATGTATAGCGTAGGTATTTTCACTTTGGTGGTCTACAAAATCTTAAAAAGCAATATAATCATTTTTGTCGAGTGACAGGTAAGTTTGTATGTATAAAGAGTAAGCTCAGAGGCACAGGCTGGTGTGGACAGGTAAGTCCGGAGTTGGACAGGTAAGTATGTATAAACAGGTAAGCTCAGAGGCACAGGCTGGTGTGAACAGGTAAGTTCGGAGTTGGACATGTAAGTATGTATAAACAGGTAAGCTCAGAGGCACAGGCTGGTGTGAACAGGTAAGTCCGGAGTTGGACAGGTAAATATGTATAAACAGGTAAGCTCAGAGGCACAGGCTGGTGTGAACAGGTAAGTCCGGAGTTGGACAGGTAAGTATGTATAAACAGGTAAGCTCAGAGGCACAGGCTGGTGTGAACAGGTAAGTTCGGAGTTGGACAGGTAAGTATGTATAAACAGGTAAGCTCAGAGGCACAGGCTGGTGTGAACAGGTAAGTTCGGAGTTGGACAGGTAAGTATGTATAAACAGGTAAGCTCAGAGGCACAGGCTGGTGTGAACAGGTAAGTCCGGAGTTGGACAGGTAAGTATGTATAAACAGGTATCGAGGGATGTGTTTGTAAAGAACAAATAGAATCGCTTCATTTACCTCGCCTCGGTCAGCACAGCTCTGGTGGAAACGGCTCAGCGGAGCTAAATTTTTGCGCATACAAAACAAGCGAGGGATGTGTGCCAGGGATGTGTGCGAGAGATGTGTTATGAGGGATGTGTTGCGAGGAATATGTGTTGAGAAGGATGTGTTGCGAGGTTTGCGCATCCTCGCACCACACATTAATGCGCATTTTCACAGCTCCGCTACACATCCTCGTAGGCACATTTCCATCGCACAGCTTTGGTGGAAACCCCCACACATTTTCACAGCACAGCTAGACATCCTCGCACGACACATTTCCATCGCACATCTCTGGTGGGAACGCAGCCTTAGCATCTAAAGTAGGTTCAGGTTCAGGATCATAGTCTATAATTTCGTTGTTGTCCACGGGCTCTTCAATTAGCTCCTCATTCAAATCTAAATCAATCTCTTCGAGAGATTTTCCTTTGTAAGCCTCTGCTTTTCCATCTTCCATAAGAATGAGAAGCTTTGATACCTTAGCAGTTTGGTATACGTCATCTGGCAACCTGTAAGACTTTTTATGTGCTTCATTAGTATGGCCCATGAATGTAGCCAGCTGCGATTTGTGATAAGGTGGCTAAATGTTTACCTATCAATACTTATAATAAATTTGTAGAGAGGTCAATTCTGTACATGAAATATATTTCCAAAATAACTATCAGGGGGTGATTAAGGATCGATACTGATGCCAAAAATGCAATCAGTTAGATTTTTGTCTGTCTGTCTGTCTGTCTGTATAACCGTTATAGAAACAAAAACTACTAGACGGATTTTAACGAAACTTGGTACAATTATTTTTCATACTCCTGAGCGGGTTATAGTATACTTTTCATCACGCTACAATCAATAGGAGCAGAGCAGTGAAGGGAAATGTTGGGAAAACGGGAGAAGTTACTCCATTTTTTAAGCTTCCGTCGCGTGTGCAAACTTAATGGTTAAAGCTACACAAATCACTTCATGGCGGAAATGTTCTCCTTAAAATTATATAAAAAATATTCCACGACAGCATATATCTATATTTTATGGTTGACTCACAATAACACGTGTAACTCCCGATAGCTTAGCAGTTCGAAGCTTTCTGATTATAATATTTGTCTACTCTTACGTTTATAACACTCTCAATCACCCCTAATTGAAAAATTTAATATTATTAACTATTCCATAAAAAAGAATCATATAAATCGGTATAGAAACACCAAAGTTATACATGAAATACGCTAATAATAAGCCATCGCGCGTGAACACTGAATCATGCTATAAGGATTATTTTTGAGAATCGGTCGCCGTGCTCGACGCGTCTCTCGCCCGAAGGTATAAAATTTCGTTCTATAGGTACTTAAGCCTCATGTGAACGTGATCTAAACAATATTACCAATACATTAACTTAATAACACACAAGGAGTTACACGCTGACGGAGTCGCGGGCAAAGCTATTAACAATAATATTGTGAGGTACCGTATTGCGATATTTTTCAACAGTATTATAGATTGACATATTATATTTCCTTACTAAATTACGAAAGTTATTCTGTTTCTTACATCAAAACCACTCAACAGTGAGGAAGGACATAGGCTACTTTTTTTACGAAAAACGACGGAAACGCGGACGAAGTCGCGGGCAACAGCTATCTATACTAATAATATAAGGCTGAAGAGTTTGTTAGTTTGTTTGAACGCGATAATCTCAGCAACTACTGGTTCGAATTGAAAAATATTTTTTAAATTAAATAGTCAATTTATAGAGAAAGGCTATATATCATTACGCTAAGGCCAATAGAAGTGGAGCGCCAATAAAGAATGCTTCAAAATCGGGGTTAAATTTAACGTTAGCCCAAAGTAACTATTCCACGCGGACGAAGTCGCGGGCAAAAGCTAGTTTTAAATAAATAAAAAAATGTTTTCTTAGCCTTGTAGAAGATATTTCTTTAGGCTGTTTCGCCCCTGATAATTTGGCATGCTTTTCCAAAACTTTGTAGCCATAAATTGTATTGTTATAACCCAAACAAAAATTGATTTGGTGTCGAAGCAAAAAAAATATGCCTAATCGATAATAATAATTTAATATCATCTTGAACTTCTGTATTAAACAGAACTGGTACTTCGCGGCCGCGTTCACCTCTAATGACAACACGTTTAAATTTCTTTATCAGAATCCTTTCTGAGGCAGTAAGCGCACGATCAAACTCTTCATACTTATTATTATCATTATTGTCGCTTTCTAAATAATCGTGCACTGTAATTCTTTGAAGTTCTCCTGGCCTGCGCCTATTTAATAATAAAACCCTACAATACACAGTCTCTAAAATTTGTGTATATGTTTCAGTAGTTTGTAAGCCTTCTTTGGATTTTCTTCTTCTTTAATGGATGGATCAATCTTTTTAAATTCTAGTAATATTGAGATCCGAAAGCACATATAAGGTTATCTTTTTTTGCAATAAGTGATATTTTGTCTGCCGCATTCGGGGAAAACAGTTTCCTTAAGTTTTTCGTCGATTTTAAGATGACGTATCTTAAAACGGAGACGAGAAGACGGTTTAATTTTTTGGTAAAAAGTTTTTATTTCACTCTTTTTAGTTGGTCGATTTTTAATTTACCTAGTTAAAAGAGCCTAAATGTCAACTACTTACAACCTTTTACAAAATATTGCTTTTCCCAATGCTGGGCCGTTAATTGTTGAGGAGTTCTCCTGGTACTTCGCCATCAGCTCTACATCACCATATGCATTGTGACGAACATAAAGTGCTTAATATCCATATTCAAGTAATCGAATCGCAATCGACGAAATACTTATTATTGAGTAGGTTCGGCGGCCATCTTCGTCATCGAATCGAATCGAATCGAATCTTCGGGTCTTCATCATCAGTTCTACATCCCCAAATGGTATTTTTTGAGAGCAACTGCACAAGTTACTATAAGAAATACCCAAAACGCCATAGGTGTGCCTATAATATTTGAAGATTTCCCTCGATTTCTCCAGGATCCCATCATCAGATCCTGACCTGGTGACAATGGGACCAATTTCGAAGTATACCCTTTTAAAACAAAAAGAATTTTCCGAATCGGTTCAGCCGTCTTTGAGTAATCGGTGATCATACATTAAAAAAAAATATACGCGTCGAAATAATAACCTCCTCTTTTTGTCGTCGGTTGAAAATCGACGTATCTTAAAAACATCGGCACGCGAGCGCACTGGAGCCCGCCGCCCCGCGCCTTGCATCCCTCGTGAACCCCGAATAGGCCCCTCAGACACCGTACCTAGTGCCCGTTTAAGGATATTTAAGAGACGAAAGATTGTTGTCACGAAAACACGATAAAAACTTTACAAATTAAGTACGATATTCAATGGACACGATAAGACCGGTGAACTGAACTCAAAGTATACGTGGTAAATTATACGCTGAACACTAGCGCCCTCCAAATTTCAGTCGGACGATGGCGGAACTATATTATACGCGAAAAGGCATTGTAGTGATTAAATTACGTCCATGCCAATTTTTCGCCCTTGTATTCTAATGATCATGAGGGACCCTTGGACTAAAAGTGAGGGTCGGTCAATCTTGCGTCCGTATTCCGGACGCACAAAGTCAGTGGGACGCAGCATCATCGGTAAATAACGCAATGTAGGACGCAACATGTCCTTCAAGATGTATATATATATACAACGTGTAATTTAAAGGGTATATACATACCAAGTGCATGGCTTCTTTGGATGATAACAAACGACATGGCAAGGGTTTTGTAATCCTAAGTCTACATGTGTAGAACTTATTACAAATTCCAGTACACTGATACTAGAGACCGAATTTTTCAAATTAAGAAGAACGAAAAGAATTATCGTGTTATTGGCAAGTGACGTGGAAAGTTATTGACCCTCGTAGTGCTGTGACACGTTTGTTATGATTGGTATTCAAAAAATATGTGAAACCAATAATTTGGTATCAATTATTTAAGTCAGTTATTTTGTGCTGAAACTGTGCATAGAGACTCCATACCAAATGTTGTCTTCAGCCCTTTTGGTTAGATATGGGGTTTCCGTAACACGTTGTATATATATATTTATATTTTTCACTCCATTATTATAGAAATTAGAGGGGGGCACACATAATACTACTTTGGAAGCGTATATCTTTTAAACGATTAATTTTATGAAAAAGTGGTTTTAGAAACCTCAATCTCATTTTAAAGACCTGTATATACATAGATACCACACATGCATAGGTTTCATGAAAAAAAATATTTTCAGTTTTAGTTCCATGTATGGAACATGGAACTAAAACTGAAAATATTTTTTAATTTACTTTAAATATATTTTAATTTTTTCTTAAATCGGAAAGCGGTTCACAGAATACATCAATCTACCAAGTTTTATATGTATAGTCCTAATAGTTTCGGAATAAAATGGCTGTAACATACGGACGGACGGATGGACAGACAGACAGACTAGTAGTTGTAGTAGTTATACATATTATATTATTATAGTTACTACGGAACCCTTCATGGGCAAGTCTGACTCGCACTTGGCCAATTTTTCTTTGGCTAATTCCCGTAGTAGACAGACCTTGTTATGGCACTTGGCGTATAATTTGTCGGACATAAAGGGAATGTCAAAGGAAGCTGAAACTTGTTCTAAACCAGAAAACCCGGCTCCTATCGACATAAAACTGCTTACAGAATTATCGTTCAGATTGAGGTCTGTAGGGCTATCTATCTGATTCTTTACAATTTATTAATTCTATTTTTTTTTTCGACACATTTGGCAACTAAAATAGAATTTCGATAGAAATCCTTTCTTAGTTGCAACTAGAGAATACAATCCCGAGCATGTTTGTCAATCCCGGGATTACGTGATTCTTGATGCTGAATCCTGGGACCCTGGGGCTATCCCCGGATTAGACAATGTGGTTTCTAATTGGTCTCAAATGTAAAAAATTGGCCAAGTGCGAGTCAGACACGCGCATGAAGGGTTCCGTGTGTAACTATAATAATATAATATAATATTTATATTTATTTGACGAAAAAAACCTTACAAATTTCTTAAAACTAGCTTATTTACATTTTTTACAACTACGCTAGATAACTTTGTTTTTCATAGTGTTTGCATGAATTACAAAGTTATATTTGCGGTTTTAGAAAATATGCCGTATCTCAAAAACTGTTAACTCGATATCATTCAAACTAATTTTGGTTGAAAGTTTACATTAAGATCTACAGATACATATTTTTTGATTTTTCACTCCACTATTATAGAAGTTAGAGGGAGGGATACACATTTGACCACTTTGGAAGCTTATATCTTTTAAACGATTGACTTTATGAAAAAGTGGTTTCAGAAACCCCCATGTCATTTTTAAAGACCTGTCTATAAATACCACACACGCATAGGTTTCAACAAAAAAAAAATGTATTTTCAGTTTTAGTTCCATGTATGGGGTAGTAGTATGTTCCTTTATTTTAAATGATTTTTAATTTTTTTACATACATCTACTTACCAAGTTTCACATATATAGTCTTAATAGTTTTGGAATAAAATAGCTGTGACATACGGCCGGACGGACAGACAGACAGACAGACAGACAGACGGACAGACATGACGAAACTATAAGGGTTCCGTTTTTTGCCATTCGGCAACTGAACTCTAAAAAACGAGTAATTTCTTAAAATATATATTTTTAATTTTGGTACACTACAAATATCACAGTATAGTAAGAAAAGAAAAAATGACAAAAAGATAATATACTTTGTAAGAAATAAAAAGACAATAAAACTTATTTCGAATTTTGAAACTACAATCGTAGAAATATCAATGCATCCAAGGTTTGACTTCCAAGCCTGCTTCGTTTATTACCAACATAAGCAGCAGCTGAAAACGCTCGTTTAGGTTTTACACTGGTTGGAGGAATAGACAATAGATACTTATATGCTGTTTCTAAGTGATATCCACTAATTCCTCCATTTTCAAACAGGCTTATTTCACGTCTAATACTATATTTTGCCAACCCCGATTAATTTTGTATTTGTACTTCACGATCTGGGGATTTCATACTCTTATCAATTTCCAGCTATAACTTTTCCTTTAGTGTCAATTGGGGTTGGGATTGGGAGGTTTGTGGCCTTAACTCATCATCTGTTTGTGATCCTGATCACTTTATTTGCTTCCAAACTAAAGCCTGTGTAGAAACTGGAAATAAGTCATGCCATTCCAAATCCGATAATAACTGAATTTCATCATCTTTTCATGGATTTTGTAATTAATTCAACACACCAGTCAAATCATCACTTCATCGTTGCTTCATACGTTCCACTAAGGATGTTTTCATTTTTTGGCAAGTGTCAGCACTTGCCAAAAAATGATTATGCTAGATAGCTGTTTTATAAGAAATTTCAAAGCGGAATCAGCTGTGTATAAATTAGCATCTCGCCGACAGATTGCTTCTACTGTCAATTTAATTGGGGTCAGCACATCAACAATTTTATTTACCAATTCAAAATCAACTTCTTCCAAACGAATTGGATGATTGAGATCTATAAGAGCTTTTTGAATGAAGGTTTTTAAAAGATAAAATCGCTCCAGCATTGTTAAAAGACTATTGCACCTGGTTTTACAGTCCAAAAGAAGTGACAGCTCTTTTCCATGTTCAATTTTCATTTATTTTTGAAGTACTGTTTCATTTTTCAATGGTGATCTTTTGAAATACACTCTACAACTTTGCGGATTTTCTTTATCAGCTCATTAATGTTTTCATCTTGTGTTAACTCTGGTATGTGTTATAGTGCAAGGTCATTTTGTGACATTAAGATTAAGTCTGATTCTGGACTGTCTAAGTCTTCTAAATGTTCATCATCATGGATGTCGTCCATATGATCAACAGCCACAGGTGGTTCATTTATAGTATCATCTGAGGTAGAGCTATCTTGCAAATAATTATGTTTTTCATAAAGCCAGTATCCAGGGAAATATCAAATATACTTAGACGCTCTTTCAATATACGAAGACAATTTTCAGCCATACTTTCATACTTCCATAAATAGGAACAAGTCCTAAATTCCAATTTTTTTTTATATGAATGAACGTTGACAGCCATGTATGGTTTATTGGATGTTGAAGTCCACTTGTCGAAAGAAATACTAAATCTTTCACCTGCACTTTTCAAATGTTTCAATTCTGCAGTTACTTGCTTTCTGATTGTTTCACTGTAATTGAATGGTGACGGCTGACTTTGGTAAATCCGTGTATTTTGCAAAGACAAATTTTCTCGAATCATCTGAAGTTATGAATATACTGAATGGAAATCCATCTAATGCAATCATTCTTGCCAAAACATCATCGAGGCTATCGTCGGCACTTTTAGTAAAATAATCATTTAACTTTCGCTTGGCTGGCGGCGGTGCTGTGTTCAGATTATCAGAATCTAGACTTGTTGAAGCTGATATAAGCTTAATGTTATGTTTTGATGACAAATGTGTATGTAATCCCTTAGTCGATCCATCCAAAGTCTTGAGAATGGCTGAGCATCGGTTACATTTGGCACTATTCCTATCCTTCGCAACTAAAAAATAGCTCCACATTGACGTCGTATCACTGTGTTTTTTATGTTTAACAAAGTCTCTCGCCATTTGAAATACTTAATTTCAGATAATTGACTTTTAAATTTAAATGACGTAGGTCGTGGGTTTAAATTTAGAAAATATCTTGTAATGACCAAAGTTTTCAATATAATTAAGCATATCTTAAAACTGGAAACATATTTTACAACTATACAATAATATAGGTTATCCATCAGAATTCAGACAGGCTTTAATGTCCTCTTATACCTAATTAACCTGTATTATAGATACATTGTAAGAATGATATTATAAAAGAGTAACTGTGGAGTTTCTTGCCGGATCTTCTCCATAGAAAACGACCAATTTCGAACCGTGCCCTGCGCCAAACTGCTGACGTTTTATAAGTGCCCATGTAGGCCTATGTGAAATAAAACATTTTAAGTTTGAATTAATTTTTTTCTTAAAATTCAAACGCGAGCCAAAAATAAAAAAAAAATCACAAGAAACAGTAGTAGGTATCTCTACTACTATTTTTTAAGAGATAACATAGAGCAATCATGCCAGTAGCATGCAACCTAGTTTAAGCATATACTAACGGGAACCCGTGTGAAATTAGTACTTCCCACAATATGATTATAAATTAAAGCCTGTCTGAATTCTGATGGATAACCTATATTATTATATAGTTGTAAGATATGTTTCCAGTTCTAACATATGCTTAATTATATTTAAAATTTTGGTCTATACTGTCGTATAGACCAATTAATACAGCACAATGGAATTACAAATAAAAAATATCCGATAAGTCGGTCATCATGTATGTCATTGATATACACTATAAAAAGGAAAGGGCCAAGAATTGAACCTTGCGGAGCACTCATCTTGGCTAGGGATCCTGCAGATGTCGCTCCATTAACAATAACTTTTTGTTGCCTATTTGATAAATATGAAAGAACAAGGTCAGCAGAACACGAATCCACAAACTCCGTAATGGTGTAATTTACAGATCAGTGTTTTGTGGTCAACGCAATCAAAAGCTTTGGAGAGGTCACAAAATATACCAATTGCATCCTGAGATTTCTCCCAAGATTCCAGAATGTGACGGATGAGCGCTACTCCTGCGTCTGTTGTTGACCTACCTTTCGTGAAACCAAACTGCCGACTATGCAGAATTCCATTTGAGTTAAAATATGATAGCATCTGGTCCAGCATGATTTTTTCGTATATTTTGATTAATGCTGGAAGCACATATATCGGTCTATAGTTAGAGGGATCACTCTTACAACCCGACTTAAAAATTAGTACTACTTTACTATGTTTCATTAAATCGGGAAAATTACCGCTGTCTATACATTAATTAAATGTGCCTGTTAGGATAGCAGCAATTGAGTCAATAATATTACCAAGAACCCTAACAGATGCACTCCATAAGTCATCAGTGTTTGTTATGTTAAGACTTTGGAATGCTTTTTAATTACATCAATAGAAATGGGCTTAAATGAAAATGTTGGTATATCCTTATTGAAGTTTTCCTTTAAAAAGATTCTGCTAATAATGGCAAAGAATTTAGAGATTTAGTAACCTCTACTGGAATATTGGTAAAGTAATTTTCCAACTTCTCAGCCACTTTTGACTTATCTGAGATGACCTGATCATCGATGTTCAAAGTCAAATCATTCTAACCCTATTGGTTTGTGTTTTCAGTTTGTTTGTTTATCACCTTCAAGACAGTTTTTATTTTATTGTTAGAAATGCTAATTTTATTACTTTCTGATTTAGATTTAGCTTAGGGCGCATACTCTTTTAAATATCTTTGAGTAGTTTCTTACATAATTATGGAAGGCTTCATCGGAAGTCAATGATTTTTCATGGTATAAGTTGTATACATTGTCTCAGCTTATTCTTATTCCAGCAGTGGCCCATTCATTAAATTTAGATTTATTACTCATTTGAAATTTTTTAACTGGACATGTCTTACCAAATTCGTGGCATAGTGAAGAAAATAATATCCTGTAATTTTCATTGGGGTCATGGGAGTCAAAATTGGCCATTGAAAGATTACTTAACATGTTATCATTAAAAACATTAATTTCTTTTTAGTGAGCGGCCTACATTTAATAGTCTTATTTAATTGCCGCTTTTTAACTAACTCAAAGGATACTAGTTGACCTGTATGGTCAGACCTAACTCCACTAATTTGAGACGAGTATTTTATGGCACAATTAGTATAAATATTATCTATGCATTGAGCTGATGTTGCTGTTATTCTTGTTGCTTCCTTGTATGTGCATTTTAAGTTAAATGAACCAAACAATGAAGTAAGCTTGCAGTGTTCAGGTGAATTTACTAACAAATCAATATTTAGGTGACCACAAACGAAAACTAATTTATTATCTCTTATAAGCTTAGTTACTTAAAATTTCTCCCATTATCATTAAGAATGATGACAAGTTTGATGCTGGTGGTCTATAAACAATTAAGAAAGTTTGGCCTTCAACTTCTGTACATGCTACCTCACACAAGCAATCAACAGAGCAAGCGGTGATATATTTTTGTTCCTTATATCTAAGAGAATTACTACGTAATATTAAAGTACCACCTCCTACTGAGGACCTGTTGTATGCACTAGTAACAGAAAAATATTAATTTTAAACAACATTCTATCTGGTTTTAGCCAGGTTTCACAAAAACATAAGATATCTATATCATATTTATCTATTAACATTTCCTCATCTAATATTTTGCCGGAGAAACGATTTATATTCTGATGATATAGTAAAATTGTGTTATTATACCTCTCCTTTGTCACATCTAAGGGTTTAAACAATTAATTTCAGTATTATTAGATACCCTAGATAATACTGAATAGTCACTTAACCTAGGATCAGTTAAATTGTCAATAACCCAGTGTAAATTGTAAGCTAACAAAGTAGCCAATGAACTTTCGTCGTAAATTCTAAAATGAATGTCAGGATTGCAATCGGTATGCCCAAAAACCTATTACACGATGTGTGATGCAATATTTTGCAATCGACCACGTTTGCTGAGCAAGCGATATAATGCGGTCGCACTAAGTTCGCCGCGAGCTTAGTGTATTTCGAACAGCAACCGGGTGCACTCATTTTCATCATTTAGCGATAATTTTAGCCCTTACGTTACTTTGTTAATTATACTTAGCAATAAACCCTTGAAGGTTATCAGTGTATTTAACTTAGTAGACACACACGATATCCATACTGAATGTTGGAGAAAAAGTTGCATCCACCAAGGATGCAACTTTTTCTCCAACATTCAAAAAAATGGATATCGTATGTGTTTTAAATTGGATTTCAAAATGAAAGCCAGATTTGCAATCACCACCCCCAAAAACCCATTACACGATACCCATATCAAAAGGTTGAGAAAAAATTGCATCCGCCATCTTGGATTTTAAAATGAATGCCAGATTTGCAATCACCACCCCCAAAAACCCATTACACGATACCCATATCGAATGTTTGAGAAAAAGTTGCATCCGCCATCTTGGATTTTAAAATGAATGCCAGATTTGCAATCACCACCCCCAAAAACCCATTACACGATACCCATATCGAATGTTTGAGAAAAAGTTGCATCCGCCATCTTGGATTTTAAAATGAATGCCAGATTTGCAATCACCACCCCCAAAAACCCATTACACGATACCCATATCGAATGTTTGAGAAAAAGTTGCATCCGCCATCTTGGATTTTAAAATGAATGTCAGATTTGCAATCACCACCCCCAAAAACCCATTACACGGTACCCATATCGAATTTGTGAGAAAATGTTTGCATACGCCATCTTGAATTTAAAAATAAATTCCAGATTTGCAATCACCACCCCCAAAAACCCATTACACGATACCCATATCGAATATTTGAAAAACGTCTTCATCATCACTTTCACTTCCTCAAATGGTGCTTTTCGGGAGCAACTGCACAAGGTACTATTAGAAATACCCAAAACGCTATAGGTGTGCCTATAATATTTAAAGAGTTCCCTCGCTTTCTCCAGGATCCCATCATCAGATCCTGATTTCATAACAATGGAACCAACTAGAAAGTATACCCTTTCAAACGAAAAAAAATTCCAAATTGATCCAGCTGTCTTCGAGTTTGAGGTTACATACATAAAAAAAAGTTTAAGACGAACTGAGAACCTTCTCCTTTTTTTTTGAAGTCGGTTAAAAAGCAATAATAACATCACAAAATAGAAATACGTACTTTTTATGAGAATGGCTTTTTTTTCCAAAATTTGCGCCAACTTTCTTCTAATAATATTTTTTTTTACATTTTCCCATAATAAAACAAATATTTTTAAAAAAAAGTTAAAGAAATATATATTGAACAATAAAAAGTAATTGTTGGGTATGCATAATAAATCGTACTAAAAAAAAACAAAAAATGTGACTTATGTTATTCAACGGATTGCTGCAATACATACGTACCGTACACAATAGATCGCGAATTATCGTTACCGGCGAAACGCTCCACGATGAGACGTGACCCCTCTCTGAGCTCCCGTGGACGACTGAATTTTCGACCGGTGTACGTTGCGTATGGTTCAAAATAGCGCGCAAATTAGAAGAAAAAATTAAAATTAAAACAACCAAGCGACATTTTTGAAATGTTAAAGCTGTAAATGATAGTATGATAATTAGAGAATAATATGAATTGAAGTTTATGAAAAAATTCAACAGTTTACTATCAAAATTCAGCGACGCACGAGCATGTTTTGTAAGGATTTTTGTCCAACTTTATGTATTTTTGTTTAATAAATATTTTTAAATTTTGCCAACTATGTATGCTAACACATTTATTCTAGTGTTCATTACATATTTTTGTATGGTAATTAAAGTACTATTATAGGTTATATTCCTTTAGTTGTGAAGACCGTTTTGAGTTGTTTAACTCGACGCAGGCTTAATACAGTTGTCATAGCCACAGGTTGTACCGCGTTGGAGAGTTATTAGAGGTATTAGTTATAAAAAATTAAACCGACTCCCAAAAAACACTGCAAAGTGAAAAATAACTTTAATTTCGGTAGTCGGTGTCTTTAGTTTTGTATTTTCGTTTTTGGCACCGACTTCCGAAATTAAAGTTATTTTTCGCTTTGCAGTGTTTTTTGGGAGTCGGTTTAATTTTTTGGTAAAAAGTTTTTATTTCACTCTTTTTAGTTGGTCTATTTTAAGTTGTTGACATGTAGGCTCTTGTAACTACAAGAGCCTAAATGTCAACTACTTATAACCTTTTACAAAATATTCCTTTTCCCAATGCTGGGCCGTTAATTGTTGAGGAGTTCTCCTGGTACTTCACCATCAGCTCTACATCACCATATGCATTGTAACGAGCATAAAGTGCTTAACATCCATATTCAAGTAATCGAATCGCAATCCACTCAATACTTATTATTGAGTAGTTTCGGCGGCCATCTGTGGTCTTCATAATCAGTTCCACTTCCTCAAATGGTACTTTTTGAGAGCAACTGCACAAGTTACTATAATAAATATCCAAAACGTCATAGGTGTGCCTATAATATTTGAAGAGTTCCCTCGATTTCTCCAGGATCCCATCATCAGATCCTGACGTTTATGAAAATGGGACCAATTTCGAAGTATACACTTTCAATCAAAAAAAGAATTTTCCAAATCGGTTCAGCCGTCTTCGAGTAATCGATGATCATACATAAAAAAAAAAAATATACGCGTTGAATTGATAACCTCCTCTTTTTGTCGTCGGTTGAAAATCGAATTTGTGTGATAAAACATGGAAATAATAACGTTAAAATTTTCCATTTATTTGCTGAGATTTTGTATTAAGGTAAGTGAATGTTATTTTCCTTTGTTTACTGTTTATTTAGCCTGAAATTTTCGTCATATAGTTTTTTTTATAAATATCACCCAAATGGCTTATTTAATTTTATTTTTCGGATTGCTTCGCCTGGAGCACTATGTTACGGGGCACTGTGTGACACTGTAACAATGAACCCCAATAAGCTAATTCTTGTTCTTTTGTAGTAGGTCTTTTTTTTATCGTGGTAAAATTATCAAATAAGTCCTCCCACCCCGGGCAGGGTGGGAGGGACTGTCAGACTTTTACTGACTAAAATCCACGGTGCTCCTTCAATAACCCTTTACGTACTGGGGTCACGGTAATGGGATGAGTCCCACGACCCCGGCAGGCTTCGGCCCTCTACGGGGGGGCCTCGTCATATTGCTGACGCTCTTTGAGGCGCGCGTGGAACACAACGCGCCGTCGACCCGGGCATGGTCCATGGTCGGACAGCGAGTTGCCCTTTACTCGCTGTCCGCATGCCCGCGCCTACGGTGGCCGGAGATCGTCGGCCGACGTCCGACGCCGTGGGCGTCTACCACTGCGGCTGGGCTGGAGGGAGGACGCCATTCTCTCCCTCACGCGGCCCGCCTCCTCCTTCGGAAGCATGACTGCTTCGCAGAAGGAGGCGACCGCTTCCCACTCCCTCTCGCCCCGCAGCATGGCCTCGACTAATGCCGGGCGCGAGAGGTCTCCGCCTATCGCCGCCGTGAGACAACGTCGGTGCTCTGCCCAGGCAGGACAGTCTTGCACCGTGTGCTCAACGGTGTCCTCAGGGCGACCCTCGCAGTGGTGACACCCAGGCGTTTCCTCCTTTCCCATCAGACACAGGTACCTCCCGAAACTTCCGTGTCCGGTGAGGACCTGCGTCATGCGGTAGGTCAGGACGCCGTGATGCCGATCTAGCCACTCCTCAAAGAGGGGTCTTACCGCCGCAATTGCGGCGTGCCCGGTTGTAGTGGGCTTATAAGAAAAATCGTGCGAAATCGTTGTAAGAGAAAGACGGCTTACAGACTCCATACTGAAAGTGATATGAGACAAGTAATTCTAATGATTGAAAGTGGGATGAGTCTTCGAAAGCCAGCAAATGAAAAAGGAGGCATGGGAAGCAGTAAGCAGTCACCTCATACTGCGAAGCAGTAATGCAAGCGAAGGCTAGCGCCCCAGCCGCCGCAGGAGACGCTTCGGGCGTCCGGAGTCGCAGGGTGACTCCCGCCCACCGATAGCGCGGGCCTGCGGTCTGCGAGCAATGGGTAGCTCGCCGACCGACAGAAACCAGGCCCGTGTAGACGGCGCCGAATGTTCCACGCGCGTTTAAAGAGTGGTCAGTAAAATTGTCGGGGCACACTAGGGGCCGCTGCCTGTCGGGATTGCGGAATTTTTCAAGAATTACCGCGACCTCGGAACAGGAAGGGCAAATGACGGAACACGGATGGGTTTAAGTCGGTAAAAGTTTGACACACACTCTCGCTTCGCCCAGATCGACAAAGGCAGTAATTGGATGATTACACATCCGTAAAAAAGGCAGATGTTTATACTTTTTCAAAAAATATTATGCAGAAACTTTATTTTTACAAAAAAAAACCTTAATATTTCCTATATTTTTGATGGTTTTGTATTATTTTAATGTTGTATTATTTCTGTTTTGTGAAATGGCTTAGGTAAATCGCTTACACAAATTACTCGATTCAATAGATTATTTTTGACAAAATTCGTAAAAATAATTATATTTTTGGTACATTTAATCCGTTTTATCTGTAGAATTTTAGTGTGAGTAGGGTACATAATCAAAGTGATCGATTAAATGAAAAGGAAAGTAATTTTTACTAAGGTAATTTATGAAAGGATAATACATGATACGTTTTTTATAATTAATTAACTTTATTTCTTAATTAACTTTATTTCACTCAATAATGAACAACAATCGAAGTCGTAATCAAACAATCAAATTAAATCAACCAATGAAGCAGATTTATCTGAACATTCAATGATGAAGGGATTCTAGTAATACCTACCTTAATCTTCTGATGTCTCTTCGTCAACGGAAGATTCAGGAACACGATCTATTTCAAGATCGGTTGCAGTTGTTAAAGAAGAGTACATAACAACCATAGATAAAATATTTTTTATTTCTGTGATAACAACCATGGTATTCCTCAGGAATCAGGAATATTTTTAGTGCACAAACTGAGAAGTTCTCTCTTTTTAGCGTGACTGATCAGTATCGTGTATATACGTCGTCGCCTCGATAGGTTGGACTGCTTTTTAGGGTTCCGTAGCCGAATCGCAAAAAACGGAACCCTTATAGTTTCGACATGTCTGTCCGTCTGTCTGTCTGTCCATCCGTCCGTATGTCACAGCCATTTTATTCCGAAACTATTAAGACTATACATGTAAAACTTGGTAGATAGATGTATTCTGTGAACCGCTTCCCGATTTTAAGAGAACATTTAAAAAACATTTAAAATAAAGGGGGCTCCCCATACATGGAACTGAAACTGAAAATATATTTTTTCATGAAACCTATACGTGTGTGGTATCTATAGACAGGTCTTTAAAAATGACATTAAGGTTTCTAAAATTACTTTTTCATAAAGTTAATCGTTTAAAAGATATACGCTTCCAAAGTGGTATAATGTGTGTCCCCCCTCTTCTAACTTCTATAATAATAAAGTGAAAAATCTAAAAAAACCATATGTTGTAGATCTTAATGTAAACTTTCAACCAAAATTGTTTTGAACGAGATCGAGTTGGCAGTTTTTGAGATACAGTATATTTTCTAAAACCGCAAATATAACTTTGTAATTCATACAAATACTATGAAAAACAAAGTTATTTGGCGTAGTTGTAAATATTGTAAATAAGCTAGTTTTAAGAACATTTAAGGTTTTTTTTTTCTATTATATATATTAAGTGTATGGTTGTGGACTGTATTTATTTATTCAATTCGACATACGTCGATAGCTCTTGAAATAAAACTCAATCTTCAAACACTGGTTTATTTTATATCTTCACAATTTTCAGTCATGTCTATTTATACTGTCTATACTAATTTAAAGTTCTTTATAGAGTCTTAATTCCTAAATGTTCTTTACACTTTCATGACGTTTCTTCAATATTAAACACTTTAAACTATTTACTTGAACTACTTATTTCACTATTTACTTTCACTACTATACTATTGATATTCTTCAGACTTATTACTTATTTCACTTCAGGTGTTTCTTCTTGTCCGGTTGGTTGGATACTACGATTATTCGATTTTTTTTTTTTTTTTTTTTTTTTGTGTGGCATCTCGCAGGTCAACCTCTGAGGTTGTCGGCTGCTTAACCGGGCTTGCCTGTGGTTGCCTTAATTAATAAATTAATTAAAGCCTCCAGCCAGGGCTTATTAAAAAACTTACAAACTAGGCGACTACACGCTAAGGGCACCCCCTGTGGGGTACGGAAATTGTGTGCCACTGTACTTGTTTCCCTACGGCTCTCTTGGACGATTATTCGACAAATCCTGCCGTCTTATATCCTTTGGCACGAGGGTCGAACTCGTGTGGGGGCCACGATATGTTTTTGGAAATCTACTATTAGCAAACGAGAATCACTTGTCGTGACCTTGGAGTTGTTTACGCACAAAACTTTCTCTTTTCCGACAGGTTCCGACCTGTCGGCCTTGGTACATAGAAACTTCTCGAAGTTACTTTTACAATAGGTATGATAAATGATATTGATTTTAGCATGTGTTTCATTTACCTGTGTTCATTCCTATTTCTTACTTACATATTGATCTGTCTTATACTGATTTTAACTATCCTACTTATGTTAAACTTATTCTAAGTACATTTAGCTCGGCGTCCATTACAGCTCTCCCCCGGCGAAGCTCGCGTAGCCTCTTCTTTCTTCAAAATGACGACGAGCTTGCTCACTGGGCGACGAAAAGTTCCCGTCCTGGTCTTCACCTCGACGATTCTGATGCCTCCATCTGGTCCTTGGTGCATTTGTTCTACCACGCCCATCGGCCAAACATTACGTGGTAGATTGCTGTCCACGATTAGGACCACGTCACCGACTTGCACGGGTCGCGCTGCGTTCTTCGGCTCGCCTCGGGGTACCAACAATGGCAGATACTCCCGGACCCATCGTGCCCAGAACTTGTCTGCGAGAGCTTGACTGGCTCGCCACGTTCTTCTGTCTGCTTCTTCACAAGGCCCCATCGTTGGTAGGCCTGTCGAGGACCCAAGCAGGAAGTGGTTGGGTGTAAGCGCTTCTGGATCTTGAGGGTCTACGCTGACGTGAGTCAAGGGTCGCGCGTTGATTGAAAACTCTGCTTCCACTAGCAATGTTTTCAGCACTTCTTCTGACGGCGCCTTCTCTTTCAGCGCAACGTTGAGAGCGGTTTTCACGGAGCGTATCATTCTTTCCCACGCTCCTCCTTGGTTCGGTGCACCTGGTGGGATAAATCTCCACTCCATGCGGTGGATCAGCCCTATGTTTTTCAAGGCTGGCAACCATTCTGTGTATGCCGTCTTGAGTTCTTGGTCTGCTCCTCTAAAGTTCGTCCCATTGTCCGAGTACATCACTCGCGGCCATCCTCTTCGCGCAGCCATTCGTCGTAGTGCCATTATCACTGAATCCGTTGACAGTGATGCAACAAGCTCGATGTGGACAGCTCTGCAGGTGAGGCACGTAAAGAGTGCGCCCCATCTCATCTCTCGCCGCCGACCGATCTTCACCATCATCGGTCCGAAGTAATCCACCCCACAATTGGAGAACGGGTGATGAAATGGATCGAGGCGGGCTCGTGGCAGGTCTCCGGTAGCTGGTACTTGCGGTGTGGCTCGACGTCTCTGGCAGAGGGCACAGCTTCTTTCTGCAGCGCGTACTGTGGGTCACAACTTTTCTAACACTTCCTTTGTGAGTATGGGATTATATAAGTTACCACGTTTGTCTATTGTTTTCAATACGTAGATAATGTTCTGAATTTTAATCGCAAAGTTATTTAAATCACTTGCTGAGGTACCAGGTTTTGGCATTTTCTTTAAATCTTCAAGCGCTTTACCTATTATCACTTCAGGACGCCCGAAACACTGTTCTAACGTTTTCACTATGACGTCAGGATCTGTAGCCGCGTGTAGTAAGGCTGCTACGGCGTCACGTGCTTCGCCCTTGAGACAACTTCGTAGTCGCTGAAGGTTCTCTGCCGGTGATACACTATACATGTTCGTAGTGTCGCTATAAGCCGCTTTAAATGGCAACCACTCGCTGACAGCGCCAGAAAAAGTAGGCAAGTCTGTGTGCCTAACTCGCGGCCGGGCCATCTTCTCCAGGGTCGCAGCTAGTTCGTCGATGCTGTTTCTGGCTCTCGTTGGCGTCGGCGATCTTCCTCTAGGCACATCAAATTTAATTTGCTTCGGATCTTTCTTATGTTCAGTATGTCTGCCGCCCTCCCCCCGTGAGCTGAGGGGATTGGTGCGCAACCATTGATCGACCTTCTGATGCTGACATTCGTCTTGAAGTGGATCTTCATGGATGCTCTCTTGGTCGTCTTGTATCACATACACCTCAGCAGCCAACCTTTTCTTCACTAGGTCCGCTTCAAGCTTCAGCTCTTTTCGTCGAATGCTTGCTAGTTTTTCAGCTGCTTCCAATTCAGCCAACCTTAATTGTGTCGTCACGCTGGTAGTCGACCTTATCGATCGCGGCGGTGATCTGACTTGTTGCCGCTCTGATGAAGGCCCAGCAGTGGCGAGATCCGCAATGGTAGTAGGTCCAACCATACTTTCCACCTGAGGTGACGCTGGCGGATCAAGTGATATACATCGCAGTCGTTCTTGTTCTATACGTTCAGCTTCCCAGCGGCGCACTAACGTACGTAACTCTTCGTCCCTCCGTTCTAGGACACGTCTTTGTTCTTCCATCTATGCTAAATCACTCTGACTACGTGTGACAACCATCGCGTTCAGTTGACGGCGCACAGTAACTTGTTAGCAGAATAAAAGCGCTGAGTTACACAATCGTTACCGGTTAGCACACGGGTTAGTACTTAATTCTCACTGTTTTCAGACTTTTCTTCGTATCTGGCTCTCGAACAACTAACTGGATCCGGCTTCTGAAGGACCAAAACTGTATGGGTGTCAATCAATCAATCAAAATATTTTATTGTGGATCATAGGTAGTACATGATACAGGTCTTACATAGTAATACAGATCAGCTATGTCCCGCCCTTAGGGCATACAATAGTCATAAAATAAATTAAATTACATTAAAACATTATTACCTCAAATTGCTTATTAATAGGAATAACATATGAAAAATAAAACAAAAAAATAAATAATTCATAGGTACATATCAGTGGGTCACTGAACACATGAAGACCGAGGGAGACTGTATTGGAGCAGTGATTTGTCTAACAGGAAGTCTTTTATAGAGTAGTAGTAGCACTTGTTTACTAACAGATCATGGAGATTCTTTGTGTGTGTTTGTGTGTGGACTGTATTTATTTATTCAATTCGACATACGTCGATAGCTCTTGAAATAAAACTCAATCTTCAAACACTGGTTTATTTTATATCTTCACAATTTTCACTTATGTCTATTTATACTGTCTATACTAATTTAAAGTTCTTTATAGAGTCTTAATTCCTAAATGTTCTTAACACTTTCATGACGTTTCTTCAATATTTATACACTTTAAACTATTTACTTGAACTACTTATTTCACTATTTACTTTCACTACTATACTTGATATTCTTCAGACTTATTACTTACTAGTACTCTCGCGGGGCTTCGCTCCCGTGGATTCTATCACGATAAAAACATAACTCTCCTTTTTTGCAGTCGGGTAAAAAGTAGCCTATAACCTTCCTCAAGCTTAAAGCTACTTCCATACCAAATTTCAACCAAATCCACCCAGTACTTTCGAAGATTAGCGCGTTCAAGCAAACAAACAAACAAACTAACAAACTTTTCCGCTTTATAATATTAGTATAGATTTCACTTCAGGTGTTTCTTCTGGTCCGGTTGGTTGGATACTACGATTATTCGATTTTATTTTTTTTGTGGCATCTCGCAGGTCAACCTCTGAGATTGTCGGCTGCTTAACCGGGCTTGCCTGTGGTTGCCTTAATTAGTAAATTAATTAAACCCTCCAGCCAGGGCTTCTTAAAAAATTTACAAACTAGGCGACTACACGCTAAGGGCACCCCCTGTGGGGTACGGACCTCGGCTTAGTCGCAGGGGAGGGCAGCTAGGGACAGGCTGGATCATATCATTATTATTATTAATAAGGGAATTTAAAGCTACCGGCTCAGCGTCGCGGGCTGGCTCTGGCAAGGGACGGGGCGGACAATTACGGGGACGTCGCGGCGGGCCTCGGCGGCGAGGACGGAAAGACGGTCGATTTTTGTTTTTGTAAACTGTGCTGGTTTCCTTACGGCTCTCTTGGAGCAGGGTGATTGCGTCATCGGGAGTGACGAGGGTGTGCCTTGGTCGGCGAATCTTAGAAATGCGCGAAGGTTCGTATCGGGCGGCCGATGCAATAAGGGGATTCCTATGTTGGGTTGCAGTATCAAAGAAACGCTTGGAGACACGTTTCATGAACTGCTGGATGGTGGGCATCTTGAGGTCTACGTGAAGAAGCTCATTTCGAACATAAAAGCGGGCTCCCGTGACTCTACGGAGGAATCGGTTTTGGAGGGTCTGCATCTTGTGGAGGAGGTAGGGCTTTGCGTGTGCGAAAACAACGCAGGCGTAAGTCATGATGGGACGGATGACCGCGGTGAAAATACGCAGCTTGCACCTGAGTGATAACTTGCTGCGGGAGCTAAGAATGAATTGGAGCCTACCAAGAGCGTAAACGGCGCGCGAACGTGCCTGCTTTATATGCTCAGCGAAGGAAAGGTGTTTATCGAGGACCACGCCTAAATATATGGCTTGCTTTTCCCAGGGGATCGGCTTGCCGTACATGGTAATCGGACGGGGGGAGGGTGGGTTTATCCGTGGTTTAGAAAAGAGGACTGCCTGGCTTTTGTCTGGATTGACTTCTATTCCCCATTTCCGGAACCACTTGGCCAGAGTGTTTGCGGAAGTTTGGAGAGTGCGAGCGATGGCATCGGGTTTAAGACCGGTATAATAGATAGCCGTATCGTCGGCGAATAGGGCTAGCTGGGTATTTTTATGCTTGGGAATATCACTAGTGAATAGCGTGAAAACGAGGGGGGATAGTACGGAGCCTTGAGGAACTCCTGTGCGAATGGGATGGAGGGAGGAAAGCTGCCCCTCAATTCGATAACGAAAGGTGCGATTCGATAAAAAGTCCCGTAGGATGAGCACGAGACGGTCAGGCACGCCGAGTCGGTATGGCTTATAGATTAAGCCATTGTGTCAGACTTTGTCGAACGCTTTCGCTATGTCGAAGAATAAGGCTCCCGTTATTGCGCCCCGTTGGAAGCCGGCGCTGACGTGTTCTACGATGCGGTGGACTTGTTGGATACATGAGTGTTCGGTTCTAAATCCGAACTGCTCATTGGGAATTAGACTCTTTGCTTCAGCAAAATCTTTGAGCCGCTTATATATAAGCCTTTCATAGATTTTACCGAGGACGTTGAGTAAGCTAATGGGACGGTAGCTAGACGGGTCAGACTTGGGCTTGCCTGGTTTGGGAATACCTATGACGGTGGCCTGTTTCCAGGTTGCGGGGAACATATTATTGCTCAATGCGCCATTGAAGATGGCAGTCATTAGCACTATAAGTTGGGCGGGGAAAAGTTTGAAAACCCTATTGGTGATGCCGTCGGAGCCAGGGGCTTTTCACGGTTGGAGACATTTAATGATATCCTGGACCTCATCAGGAGTGATGGGGGCCAGTGGATTATCGGGATCTTCGACGGGCGGAAGGGAAGTTCTACGTTCGACTTCGGCGTTCACCATATCGAGGTGGGCTTGGTCTACTGGTTGAGAGCTGGGAGAACACTGGGACTCTAGGCTGTTGGCTAGGCATTCTGCTTTTTCAGAGTTATCGAAGGCGATACTCTTATCGGGACGAATGAGAGGAGGCATTGTGGCCTCTTCAGTGGATCGTAACTTCCTCTGAAGCTGCCAAAAGGCAAGATGGGTGGGCTCAAGTTCACTCAGCATCTTGTCCCAGCTCGCATTACGCTGCTGGGCAATGCGTTTCCTTACAGCACGCTGTAAGTTGCGCATGTGAGCTTTGTTTGCGGCGCAGGGAAAAGCGCTATACGCACGGATGGCTGCGTTCTTCTCGGTTATCAGATTCCGTACATCGTCCGGGAGTTTCCAGCGGTGGTCTTCCGCTACTGGAACTTCCCTTGAACAATCGTTCAGGACGGATTGTACGTGATCTGTAAGCGAGTCGATCGCCGCCGTCGTGTCAGTGACTGAGACTATGTGGTCAGGTATGGTGTCCAAGTGAGGCGACGTGGTGGATTTCAGTTTTTCACTTACTTTCCTCCAGTCGGTGATCAATTGGGTCGGAGGAGGTTGGATAGGATCATGGTTACCCGAGCGGGAAACGATTATTCGACAAATCCTGCCGTCTTATATCCTTTGGCACGAGGGTCGAACTCGTGTGGGGGTCACGATATGTTTTTGGAAATCTACTAATAGCAAACGAGAATCGCTTGTCGTGACCTTGGAGTTGTTTACGCACAAAACTTTCTCTTTTCCGACAGGTTCCGACCTGTCGGCCTTGGTACATAGAAACTTCTCGAAGTTACTTTTACAATAGGTATGATAAATGATATTGATTTTAGCATGTGTTTCATTTACCTACGTGTTCATTCCTATATCTTACTTACATGTTGATCTGTCTTATACTGATTTTAACTATCCTACTTATGTTAAACTTATTCTAAGTACATTTAGCTCGGCGTCCATTACATTAAGTATTTTTTATTTATTATCGTTACCACGGAACCCTTCATGGGCGAGTCCGACTCGCACTTGGCCAATTTTTCAACATAATGATTGTCTCCATAGAATCGTACAACATTATCTGAATTCTTATCTTTCTTACTCGCCAATTGTTCTCCAAATAAATCCTCGGATAATATTAA
This sequence comes from Tholera decimalis, assembly GCA_943138885.2. NCBI lineage: Eukaryota > Metazoa > Arthropoda > Insecta > Lepidoptera > Noctuidae > Tholera > Tholera decimalis. Next base: position 1,986,318 of record OW964550.2, read on the forward strand.
AGAGCCTTGATCCGGCTTGTAAGTGGGATATTTATCAGTGTCATCACTGTCAAACATGCTTTAGTGTCTCTTCCTTATGCCCTAGTTGTTGTCTGTGGTACTATAGAGTCTGGGGTGTATAAAGGAAACTATTGTTACTGGTACAACTCACTGTATTGACCATAATATTATTTCTAAACACAAGTACGTGTTCACTACTGCCTTGCTTACGCGGGACTGTCTACAGAGTACATTATGGACTGTGACGGCGAGCCCGTTGCCGCGCCGTCGTAATATGAGCCGTGTCAGCACCTACCGCATGACGCAGGTCCTCACCGGACACGGAAGTTTCGGGAGGTACCTGTGTCTGATGGGAAAGGAGGAAACGCCTGGGTGTCACCACTGCGAGGGTCGCCCTGAGGACACCGTAGAGCACATGGTGCAAGACTGCCCCGCCTGGGCAGAGCACCGACGTGTCCTCACGGCGGCGATAGGCGGAGACCTCTCGCGCCCGGCATTGGTCGAGGCCATGCTGCGGGGCGAGAGGGAGTGGGAAGCGGTCGCCTCCTTCTGCGAAGCAGCCATGCTTCCGAAGGAGGAGGCGGGCCGCGTGAGGGAGAGGATGGCGTCCTCCCTCCAGCCCAGCCGCAGTGGTAGACGCCCACGGCGTCGGACGTCAGCCGACGATCTCCGGCCACCGTAGGCGCGGGCATGTGGACAGCGAGTAAAGGGCAACTCGCTGTCCGACCATGGACCATGCCCGGGTCGACGGCGCGTTGTGTTCCACGCGCGCCTCAAAGAGCGTCAGCAATATGACGAGGCCCCCCCGTAGAGGGCCGAAGCCTGCCGGGGTCGTGGGACTAATCCCATTACCGTGACCCCGGTACGTAAAGGGTTATTGAAGGAACACCGTGGATTTTAGTCAGTAAAAGTCTGACAGTCCCTCCCACCCTGCCCGGGGTGGGAGGACTTATTTGATAATTTTACCACGACAAAAAGAAAAAAAATGAGTAGCTCAAAGCCGAAGTGCTGTTCGAAAGTTCGAAGCCAGCCTCCAAAACCTTAAATGGCTTCGCCCCAGCAGTGCGTAACACACTCAAGAAGATCTTCCGTTAACCGACCACGGTGGAAGCCGTACTGGTGGTCATTGAAGGCCTTATTGTCTTCATGGTATTTTAGATATAGAATAGAACATTGTTATTTTTTTCACGATATTGTTAATAATGTAAGAGTGGAAAAGCGCCATCTATTGTGCACTACTTGGGAACTTCTTTGGTAGCTGTGTTACAATAAGCAAAATGTATGTATATTATCCTTTTCGGTTAAAATCATCAAATGATTCCACCCGCTCTGGGTGGAGCGGAAGGGAGTGTCAGACTTCTAAAGACTAAAAACCCAGCCTATTCCTTCAGTTAGGCTTGCGCATCGGAGCCGTGGTATCTAGTTAAAATGTTTCCGCAACCCCGGCAAACATTAGCCCTACAAATTTAGTTCCGTTTTTCACCGTTGCTCCCTGGCTGACTGCTCTTTGGGGTGCGCGCGAAACCCTGAACCTGGGCAGGCAGGTACAGAAAATAAAAAAAAATTGACTTACAAACTTTTGAAATCGTTCCATGGAATTTATGTAATATGTCTAACATTTGATTATTATTTTATTATTATTAGTACACGAATTATAAGAATCGACTAATTATCTCTCGAAAAATCGATTAGGTATTAGTGTGAAACTCTTAAGTCACGCAAATAGTAAGTTGAATGAACATCACTAGTATCTACTTAGAGCGCAAGAAGGAAGTAGTGTCGTCCGTCGTCAATTTCCTAAGAAATTATTTGTTATTGTTCAATTAAATAGTAATTTTGTCAATTAAAACATTCTAATTACCGAACAACTGTTTCTAATATAGTTACGAATATATACTAAATTTTAAGTGGTCGTAGTAAATCAAGCGTATTTCAATTGTTTTGATGCCGTTCACCTATATTGATTTATCGTATGCCAGTGACCTGTTTTTAGTATTTGTAATGTGTAACGTATAAATAATTAAAATTATCATTAAAGGCAACAGGACAGCTAATTAGAAATGGACTTTTGATGATAAATTGTTTGCAAGAAAGCGTTATGAGGCCGAAGTGCGAGAGACAATCTGGAGTTAATTTTTGATTTTGTGTCTTATTTTATAATATTAGGAACGTTCCAAAAGTTTCTGTATCGTTATGGTGTGCATGTTCTACAATGATGACGCCTATTGAGGAGAAGAAAGATGAAAAGGTAAGCAGTGTACAATAATTTGTTTTTATCTATAGTAGTTAAAGGCAGGTTTTTGGTCCAGTGACTCTTTAACCATCTCTTGTTTTGTTAGATAGTTTTGACAAGTTTGAACTTCTTAGCAATGTGAGTTCTAAGTTGATATTTAAATGTACTTAAGGTATTTCCTTAAATCTAGGCTATTCTATTTTTATTATTTCCATGTTGATTAAATACCATTTTTAATTCAGAGCAACCTCAGCTCAGCTGACCCATTAATTATCTGTCTGATCAGTTATTTAACATAAATGATTTTGAATAGTTAATTAATCACAATAACAGAGTAATATTTCTGTTTCAATTGAGTCATTTATATTTCTTAAGCAGTTTTATAATCATAATTATATAATCAGCAATTCCATGTTTTATCTTACAAAATCTTCTTTTCAAGTAGGTCTCATCATCTATCATGACTTATAAAAGAGATGTATAAAAGAAAGATTCTTTCATTCAATATTTCCACTAATTTCTATTATTGACTCTGGCACTGCCAAGAACAAATAAATTCATTATAATATTTACTGGCAGAATAGTCGACACTGGCTCAGTTGCCAAAGAAGGAGAAAAATAATATTTTTCACAACCCTTAAAGCTTATTAGAAATAGACTTGTTATTTAGGTACTGGGTAAAATCAAAAATCATCAAGAGCTTACATGTAACAAAAAAAAAAAATTCGTGTTTTGGGCACACAAAATAATTATTCTAGGACTGGTCTGATGTGTGCTTGGCACCAAAAGTTTGAAGAGGTGTGGTAGGTGGCAGTTCTTGCAGTTTTGTATTTTGACATTCTCTGAGCTCCTCTAGCCTGCAAGCAATTTGAATCACTATGTCACAGAGCATTTGCCTTGCAGAAAAAAGTTTGCTGAATGATTGAAATTGTTGGTGTGATGTACCTCCATCACAGCGACAATACCACAAGTCACACAAACTGTTGTGTAAACAATGACTAATTTGTTAAGTTGCCAAAATAATTGTTTAATTGATTACTAATTACTTCCCTTGTTTGTATGCAGAATGATAGATTAAGTTTAGATTTTATGAGTGCTTTGTGTTTGAAAGCTATTTAAAATTAGCATTGAAATCATCTGATTGTTTAAATGATGACAAATTGGGAAGTACCTAATGTTGTTTCATGTAAACAAACCATAATCATCTTACTTCTTATCTCTAATCTTACCAATATTATAAATGAGAAAGTTAGTGAAGATGGATGTATGTATGGATGTTGTTTACTCTTTCACACAAAAACTACTGAATGGATCTGAATGAAATTTATTAAGTAGATATACTTTATATCCCGGAATTCTGACGAGTTTAGGATTTACGCGGGAAAATCCTCCCAGAAGCTAGTCTGTTATAAATTAGTTTACACACAAGACTACTATTAAATTATATTTTATTTGTCTTTTGAATTACTTATATCTTTTAATTACCTAGATGTATTCAAACTACTCACAGTCCATCTTGCAGATTCGCACAGGCATGGTGCAGGTCTCGGATGGCAAGTCCCGTCCGAGGCCAGCGCGACTGGTGCTCACAATGGATGCGGTGACCGTACAACGGGAGGCCCCTGTGCCTGTGCAGCCAATCAAGGACAAGAATGTACCTCATGCTAGGGTAAGTGACCTATAGAGATAGTGATGAGATGATATGTAACAGACTATTTTGAGGCACAAATGGTCAAGTAAAAATCTTTGTTCGACCGGAATTATTACTTAAGAATGTTTCGGCAGTCTTTCTGTGTATGTTTATATCGAAGATGGATCACGCTTACCTAAAAGTAACCTATTCACTCTTGAAATAAAGACTCCTAGGTAATAGCTATCGGGAAACAGACTCCGGCAGGGAATTCCACTCCATAGCCGTACGCACAATGAAAGTATTCCCAAAACGTTTTTCCACCATGTAACGATGGCGCATCGCCGCCGTTTGTCTCGTAGTCCGATGATGGAAATCTTTATTAGGTATATAAGTAAGTAAAGAACTTATTAACTATATTTTCTATCCATCTGAAGTTTAGTAGTTTGGTAGCTAAAATCTTCCTATCTACCTGTTTACTTCAAAATTATTTGTAAGAAAGTTTATATTTAATACTGTTGAAATGTATTTATTTGTGCTATGCTCTGAGTTTGGGTTGCAGAAGTTTATAGTCATAATAAGTAACAAATACCAATAGCTGTAAGGCCGTGCGCGCACTGCGTTGCGTTTTGGAAACGCAAAATCTGTGAAGTATGGAGTGTCATAGAAGTGCGCGCACTGCGGTGGAATAAACGCGTGCGGTAGAGTCACCGGTGGCCCCGGTCATTCTACCGGTGCGGTAGAACTACCGCAATTGCGGCCACCGCAAGGTAGTGCGCGCACGGCCTAACAAACTAAGCTTATAATTGGTTAACACCACATGGTACCATAACTATATAAATATGTACATTTGTACAGAACTGTCAGTTATCAAGACGGATTCAAACATTAGGTTTAGGTTTAGGATATGCTCAGTGTTTAGGTACCTAACTTTTCCTAATCGACACGAAGCATGCCTTTTAAGTTCTGTCGTTTCCATATTTCCCGGCAATTTTGAATTTGGAACTGTTCTATATTCGAGAATCTCAAAAGAGTTGAAAGTATTAGGATTAATGCTATTGTTTAGTCACAGCGTCGATTGGAAGGGTGTTTCGTCGTTTCGCACCACGAGTAGGTCGGACCGCGGTGTGAAACGCCGAAGAGCTCTTAAGAATAGTCTGTCAGGTTACGTACGAAAATGAATCTTTCTAAGGAAAATGTTCGTGCAATAATTTTCTACAACTTTAGAAGAGGCCTGACACAGCTTCAGTGTTTTGAAGAGCTAACATCTGTGTTCAGTAATGAAGCCCCATGTCTGCGGACTGTCGGACGCTGGTATTTAGAAACCCAGCGTTGACATACTAGTGTTAGTGACAAATCTCGCGAAGGACGCCCAAAATCCGCCTTCACTGAAGATAACATCATTGCTGTGAGACAACTAATTCTCGAAGATCGACATGTGATGTAGCGAGAGATAGAGGCTCTATTAGGCATCTCAGGGACAACCATTCAGAAGATCTTGCATGAAGCGCTTGGAGTGAGAAAGCTAGTTTGCCGTTGGATACCGCATCTGCTTGCCGATGATCACAAGGCGGCCCGCGCCAGATGGTGTAAGAAAACTCTGCAAAGGTTCAACCGAGGAGAGTCAAATCACGTCTACGACATCATCAGTGGTGATGAATCTTGGATCTATGCCTACGATCCTGCTTCCAAACAACGATCTACAATCTGGGTCTTTCAAGACGAGCCTTAGCCGACTAAAGTTGTTCGTTCTCGAAGCACTTCAAAGAAGATGGTAGCCACGTTCGTTGAAAAAACCGGCCATGTTGCGACTATTGCACTTGAAGATCGTAGAATGGTTAACGCAGAGTGGTATACCACAGTTTGTTTACCACAAGTCATCGCCGTACTTCGAAAATTTAACCCAAAGCGACGTATCATCCTGCACCACGACAACGCAAACTCACACAGCGCTCGTCAAACGATTGAGTATTTGAAGCAGGAAAAAGTAGAAAATCTTGACCATCCTCCATACAGTCCTGACCTAAGCCCTAACGATTTCTTTACATTTCCTAAAATTAAGAAGTCTTCGTGGTCAAAGGTTCCAGTCCGGTGAAGAAGCTAGAAGAAGTCGACGCTTTCAAGTCAGCCATTTTAACACCCCCACTTTAGAGTGGAATAAATGTTATAATAACTGGTTTGAGCGAATGGAAAAGTGTATTAAGCTAAGTGGTGAATACTTTGAAAAACAATAAAAAGTACTATAAGGTTCTAGTTGTGTTTTTTTCTTCAAACGATAAAACTTAAAAGGCGTGCCTCGTATTAGCTGTATCTAGTAATGTAGGCCTGAGGTAAGTCAGAAGTAACCATATTTAAATGCGCGAGTCAGCTTTTATTAAATCCGTCTTGAAACCCATAACATAGGTAAATAATCAAGAATAAAAATAAAAAAAAATCTTGCAATAGATAACTACTAAACATAGCCCCAACACAGGCTGTTATTATTAACTAGTACTCACGCGGGGCTTCGCTTCCGTGGATTCTATCACGGTAAAAACATAACTCTCCTTTTTTGCAGTCGCGTAAAAAGTAGCCTATAACCTTCCTCAACCTTCAAGCTACTTCCATACCAAATTGCATCCAAATCCACCCAGTACTTTCGAAGATTAGCGCGTTCAAGCAAACAAACAAACAAACGAACAAACTTTTCCGCTTTATAATATTAGTATAGATTATTTTAGTTACAGCCAACATTGATGACATAAATAACAGAACGTAATTATATAGGTAGCTGGTGTAAACCTACTTTGTTGCTTTGCTTTATTATTTTTAAATTGAAAATGGCTATAGGTACATTCCTTAAAATTTTCCGCGATTTCATTACTGGTTCGCATAAATTTTATTTATTAGCCCGGAAAAGATTTGAAGCCAAGCCTAAGGCTGGAAACAGTGCTCGACTGACGGTCAGCGCTGACCGGCGGTCGTAGTAGCTATATCTATGCAAGCCTATGAATGCGCACTCAGCTACGCTGGCGGTACGCGCGTGATTCGGTCCGCGCGTACGGTCGGTCGAGCCGTCGGTCCAGCTCGTCGGACGCGCGTACGTCGGTCGACCGACTAGCTATGAGATTGTATGGATGCGTCCAATGCTTCGCTGACGGAGCGACCGACCGTACGTGCGTACGTAAATTCAAAGCAAAAATGAATATTGACACAGAGCGCCTTATTAATGAAGTGCGGCTTCGTCCGGCACTATGGGATTTATCGTCTGCATTTTATAAAGACCGTGATGCTAAAATAAGCGCTTGGCAAGAAGTTTGTAAAGAAATAATTCCGGATTTAGACGATAAGTCTGACAGTGAGAAAAAGGATATAGGTAAATAAATGAAACATCATTATTGTTGTATTTGATTAAAAAATACAAGCATCTTGCCACGGTACACTACCAACAGGAGAAACGAAATAGTTGGCAAATTTGTCCCTTATTGCGTCACCTGATTTGATGTTACTGTTCGTATTAAGAGTAAGGTCGTCAAAGCCTATAACAGTTAGTGTATCCTGTATTCTGTACCCATCTCTTTCTCGAATGTAGTTATGTAAAACCCAACAAGCCTTTATGATTGCTATTGTATTCGGTAGGGAAGTATTCATTGGTCTGTGAAATATCTTAAATTACTCATTGTTCCAAATGTAGACTCAATATACCTTCTAGCACGGCTTAATCGATAATTAAATATTGTTTTCTTATGTGTGTCTGATTACTTCGTGCATAAGTTCTTAAAATTTTGTTGTGAACTGTACACACGTGTCACAGTTCGCCGTCGGCGTAGCACTGAATGCATTTTCACAACCGACGGTCAGCGCTGACGGTCAAGACGTACGGTCAGCGCTGACCGGCGCACGGTGGGCTGAAAAACGGCTTTCATAGACTTAGGCATTTTATTTTGCAAGTGCCAGTTTTTGTGCCGGATATCACTTCTATTTGTTATAACAATATACAAAAATGACACCAGAATTGATTCTGCACAAAAACGAAGGAATTATATTTTTTTTACGAAAATTTTGTATGGAGCTAGTATGAAAAATAGAAATATCTCTGAAACGGCAGCGATAACCGTAATATCCTTATAGGAGGTTTTAGTACTAATTATTTATGATTTTTTGACATACGTTACATAATGGTTGTAGATGCCTTTTTTTTTTTAAAAATCGTCAAAATATTTTTATTTACTTTTACATATTAAACGTTCCTTTTAGTGCTTAAGTTGAAGAATTCAGAGCTTTAACAACTCTTAACATAAAATAGCATCACCCCTATAGACCTGAAGGACTAGACAGAGGTGTGTAGTATCTTGTTGATCTTGTAAGATTTCCAACAATACCAAATAGTTGAATATCAGTGTCAAAGTGCCCATGCTGTCGCTTCTTTTAGAAAGATAGGGGAATGAAATTGTTAATTGATCATACCCTAAAAGTATGATTACAACATAACCGGACACATAATAATATCGACACAAAAGGAATTTTAAAACCTTGCATACGTTCAAAATACAAAATAACATATTGTGTAGTCATCTAATGAGTCTGATGACAAGTAATTAAGTAATTAGAATGATGGTTGTAGTCTTCTGATTCTAATGAGCCTATTAAGTGATTAAATGATTTGAAATATCTCGCAACAATACCAACTAAGAACTGCATTCACCTTTTTATAATTAGTGAGCTAATGTGATTTGCTTATGTTGATTAGTTCTACTATGAGTTCTACGAAATGTTTTTGACGATTATAAATTTTTATTATCATATCTTTTATAACTTTAATGAGGGTAGTTAACTAATTATTGACTTTATACAATAAAAGGGCTATAATTTTGTTCCATAATTTAGATTGTTCACAACCGTGTAACTGCTAACACTAAAACTATTTGCTTTGCGACTACAAAATCTTAGAATGGAAAGTTTAATCACCAACTTAGATTTGTTTGTTCTTCTAAAAAGTGAGTGTCCTTCATTTAATCATGAAGTATTGTTTAGTGCAATTGTGTCCCGCATAGGCGATTGCCTTTCTGCCGAAGATCAAGTAACTCTCAAAGAATTTTGCCGGAGATTCACGCGAGCTGCTTTAAACAGGTGGCAGAAATCTAAACGATTCTTTGATAAGTTTAGAAATACGTACGGAGAGTGGTTGCAAGCAAATATTGATTGGCCGAGTTGCGTGCAAACTTTAATAAATCAAGAACCAACTGTTGATGAGATACCAAGAGCACGCTCAGTCTCTCCAGAACCTTCGACATCATCGACTGTTGGAACAATGACAAAAAGGTCCCGAAAACCATTCAAAGATCTGGGAAGCAAACAGAAAAAGAGAAGATCTAGTGAGCACATAGGCGAGGATTCCTGTGAATTGGCATATGCAGCTGCAGCACGTTTAAAAGAAGAAGGTTATGAAGATATCGCATCTGTAATCAATTATATGATCAAAAATCCAGAAGCTGCCGTTAAAATCAAGGAAAGCATTAAGAAAACAGTAATATTTACACCAGAGAAAGCACTTGGATTGCTTCTTTCACTTAAGCTTTCAAAGTGGAAATATATTACGTTGCGAGAGACTGCCATTCGGGAAGGTGCTAAGGATATTTACCCATCCTACTATAAACTGCAACAAACTAAGCTTGCATGCTACCCTCCTAATCAATCAGTATCAGTTACGGATTCATCAGCTAGAATTACACTTCAAGCTTTACTTGACATCACGGTGAAGCGGATTCTTCAAAGTCTTTCTGATAATGTGGAAAATAAGCAGTTAAAGCTGATATCGAAGTGGGGATTTGATGGTGCTTCCAATCAAAGCCGATACAAGCAGAAAATGGACGGCGAGCATGATGATTCAAGCATTTTCATGACCTCCTTGGTGCCACTGAAACTGACAGATGGAGATAATACTATATGGACAAACCCGAAACCATGCTCAACTTTTTATTGTCGTCCGGTTCAGTTCACTTTTGTAAAAGAAAGCCATGCAGTTGTCATTGATAACAAAAGAAAAATGGATGAGGAAATTGAGGCCCTTAACCCCACAGAGTGCATTAATAGTAACAGGGTGACTCATAAACTAATGATGACAATGATCGACGCAAAAGTCTGCACGTACCTTTCTGAAGCTAGATCAAATGCATCATGCTACCTGTGCTTAGCAAAACCAACAGAAATGAACCACTTAGATGCTGTAACATCAAAAACTGTGTGTTCTGACATATATGAATTTGGCATATCATCCCTACATGCCCGTATAAATTGCATGGAATGTCTGTTACACATTGCGTACAGACTTGACTTCAAACAGTGGGCAGCAAGAAGTAATGAGCATAAAGATATGTTACAAAACAGAAAAAAAAACATTCAAAATAAATTTAAAGAGGAGCTCAATCTGTTAATTTATATAGTAAAACAAGGCTCGGGAACTACCAATGACGGGAATACCGCAAGGAAGTTTTTCGAGTTTCCCAATAAAACTGCAGCTATTACTGGGTTGGATCAAAACCTGATAAAAAGATTTGCTGTTATTTTGCAAGCAATAACATCTGGTGAGAAGATCGATGTCATCAAATTTAAAGATTTTGCTCGCAAAACAGCAGAAAAGTACGTGGAATTATACGACTGGTACTACATGTCATCAACCGTACATAAACTATTAATACACGGAGCTGACATAATCGAAAAAAATGATATTGTCCCGATTGGGACTCTCTCGGAAGAAGCCTCAGAGTCTCGAAACAAAGATTTTAGGAGGTTCCGGGAACATCATTCGCGGAAAAGAAGATTCTAATCAAGATATCCTAAATATGCTTGTTGTTTCTTCGGATCCTTTTCTAAGTGCACAAAGGCCGAAGTTAGATGCCAAAAGGAAGACAACCTTTTTTGCTGAAACTCTCGACCTAATACAGTTTCCGGAAACTGAGTTCGAGTTTGTAGGTATATCCGATCTGGATTCTGACTCGGAATTGGAGTCCGACAACGAAAGTTGTAAAGAAAATTTGTAAAATTTAATTATTTTTCTTTATGTTCTTTTGTTATTTATGTTAGTTTATTGTACCAATATGTTTAGTTAATAATTTCATAAATTATAGTTTCAAATATGTATTTTGTATAATTGAATTTATTAGATATTATTTTTGTTACTTCTGTTTTATTTAAATTACCTATCAATAAAAAGTTTATATACAGTCTTTTTTTTTCACATATTCTTAATATTTGGGGAAAAAGCATGCTTCCTAACGATGTTCTTAACTTTGACACAGTTCATGGATCGTTTTGAACAGTTTCATATGTTAAAATAAATAATGTTAGTACTATAATCCCCTATAAGGATATTATTATTATTATGTGTCCGGTTATGTTGTAATCATACTTTTAGGGTATGATCAATTAACAATTTCATTCCCCTATCTTTCAAAAAGAAGCGACAGCATGGGCACTTTGACACTGATATTCAACTATTTGGTATTGTTGGAAATCTTACAAGATCAACAAGACACTACACACCTCTGTCTAGTCCTTCAGGTCTATAGGGGTGATGCTATTTTATGATAAGAGTTGTTAAAGCTCTGAATTCTTCAACTTAAACACTAAAAGGAACGTTTAAATATGTAAAAATAAATAAAAATATTTTGACGATTTAAAAAAAAAAAAGGCATCTACAACCATTATGTAACGTATGTCAAAAAATCATAAATAATTAGTACTATAACCCCCTATAAGGATATTACGGTTATCACTGCCGTTTTAGAGATATTTCGATTTTTCATACTAGCTCCATACAAAATTTTCGTAAAAAAATTATAATTCCTTCGTTTCTGTGCAGAATCAATTCTGGTGTCATTTTTGTATATTGTTATAACTAATAGAAGTGATATCCGGCAAAAAAACTCGCACTTGCAAAATAAAATGCCTAAGTCTATGAAAGCCGATTTTCAGCCCACCGTGCGGCGGTCGGCGTAGCTATATCTATGCAAGCCTATGAATGCGCACTCAGCTACGCTGACGGTACGCGCGTGTTTCGGTCCGCGCGTACGGTCGGTCGAGCCGTCGGTCCAGCTCGTCGGTCGCGCGTACGTCGGTCGACCGACGAGCTATGAGATTGTATGGATGCGTCCAATGCTTCGCTGACGGAGCGACTGACCGTAGTCGTTTTGTGAACTGTACACACGCGTCGCAGTTCGCCGTCGGCGTAGCACTGAAAGCATTTTCACAACCGACGGTCAGCGCTGACGGTCAAGACGTACGGTCAGCGCTGACGGTCAAAACGTACGGTCAGCGCTGACCGTCGGTCGAGCACTGTTTCCAGCCTTACCCTTTAGCATTCCTGTCCACTGTTAACAGCCTGCTATACGAAATCATTTATTTATATTAATTAATTTAGCTTCTGTGTGTCACTGGTATCGCGGTATGCGAAGGTGTCTGTTACGGTGTCACTGCTAAACCACAGCATCGATTTGGATGAAATTTGGAATGAAAATAGTTGAATAACCAGAATCAAACATAAGCTGCTTGAAAGTTTATATGAGAAATCTAAACAGCTTTTAATGAATTTTGTTTTTCCTCAAATTAACGCGGGTGAAACCCCGGGGCACAGCCAGTTTTAAATACATAAATGAAAAATTATGATTTTTCTCACACGTGCGGTAAAGTTCAAGGCCGCGTTTTTACACTACATCGTAAAACACTCGCTATTTTAAATTAATGCATGAATCATGTGAGTGGATTGATTGAAAGATCATGATCGATAGTGCGAAGTCGTTAATGGCTGGCAGGCGCAGGCCAGTCGTAAAAGAATAATAATAACTAAAACTAAAAACAATTGTGCCAAATTCATAGTCCTCTGTCTGCTCAATTTTCGTAAAAAGGGCTAAGATATTTTTGCTTCACGTATTAATATTAGATAATTCAGCCTTTAACGTCCCTCCTTTGGGGTTCAGTCGTAAACCTTATCAAAATGTTTTATTTGAACCAGTAACACTGGTTGAAACGGTTTTTGTCCCTGGAATTTGATATATATATTTGAGCTCAAAGTTGCGAGATCTCGATATATGCCATAGTATAAATAAGCCCCATAAAATTATGCCATAGAATTTTAAATGACTCGCTTTCCTTGCCAAAATCGACTCTGATTCCTTTTGATATCTCTTTTCATCTCTAAAATATTCGAATATTTACTAACAAATTCTATGAAGAAAATGCTATGGGAAATATGCTATGCCTTATAAAGTAATATAAAAAATGCGGTTTAATATAATTTTGCTTTTTACAAAATATTTGTATGTACGAAGTTATTTGTCATGACAAATTTTCAGAAAAAAAAAATATTTTCATATTTTTGCTATAGGTACTTCGAAGATTGTGATATTGCTTCGTTTCGCAAAAGTTTTTTCAAAATCCTGACGTGTCAGGAATGTTGACTGTGAGATTTCTATTCAGCGCAACTAATAGGTACTTTAAACAACTGTCAGATGAATAAAAAAGAAATATTTGTAAACTGCTTAGTGTAATCGATGCTAAATAAAAAACAAAGAGTCTGAGCCTCTTGGATGATGAATGGATGCGAAAGATATGTATTGTTTCATAAAGATAATAACTACTTAGTCATTGTACCATATCTCTATCGACACAAAACTATCGACAATGGCCCCTATAGCTGCAACTGGGTCACTTCCGACATCATTTTACAAAACTATTCTCGATATTAACCTCTCCGTAGTTTTCAATAGATACTTCAACGTTTGATGAGAGTTTGCGTTTTCAGTCAGGCCATGGTACAATTTCGTAATACTGGCTACCTAAGTATGAATATGAACTCTTTATTAAGACAGTTTTACAATTGGATAGATACGTACATAATATATGTTCTACCAAACTGCAGAACAGTTTTTCGCCATTGTTCTGTTCAATTAGAACAATGATTCTAACAATGTCACTATGTGTTTATGTTATGAATCACGCATAATGTAGGCACGAATGAGTAGGTTCTATTAATCGAGTTTATCGTTCTGAGAAATCACAACATTACGTTCCATATCTATGGGCATTTAGGTATGTGACTACTTGAACAAATCAATTATAATGGCGGAAAAATGAAGAATTGGACGCAGGTTTCGAGTTCTACTCCCATCCTTGTGACGCAACACCGTTTGTACAGTATGACGACAATTCCCTATATCAAAACAAATCCATTCAAAAACCCTTTTCGTACTTACGTAAGGCTAAGGCAGTCCTACAAAACCATTCTACACAACAATTCAAACATAAATCCACGCAGATAATGTTTTTTGCATGAAGCACGGAGAGCAGGCTAATGGGCGGTAGTTGTGAATTATTAAACTCAATATGAAACATTTAGTGCAGGTAGACCTTTGGACTATGGTATCTCGCTGTAGCTAAGCCGTGAGATGTGGATTTAAAACCGGGACTTTGTTTAATTTTTCCCATTGTTCAAATAATTAGCTTTTCGCCGCTCGAGTACTCTGCTGGATTAAAAGTAAAAATGTTGTTAATTTGGATTTACTCCTGTTTCCGTTGCGAAAAACTCATCAAGAAAGTCTATTTTTTTTGTGATATATGAGAGAATCCTTCCTACTAATATTATAAATGCGAAAGTTTGTGAGGATGGATGGATGTTTGTTACTCTTTCACGCAAAAACTACTGAATGGATCTGAATGAAATTTGGTAAGTATATAGTTGGCAGCCTGGAATAACACATAGGCTACTTTTTATCCCGAAATTCCCACGGGATCGGGATTTGCGCGGGAAAACCTTCCCACGCGTACGAAGTCGCGGGTATAAGCTAGTCCTTTTATATTTTGGCTACAAGCCCACACGTGCGGAATAAATTAGTGCCCATAGAATGATGGCTTGTCAACATAGTCGCCACATACCTAGCTGACTGCTACTAATCGATATTTCTAATCATAATTTAGCGTCGCGACGCTTACAGTTTTGTCACATGCAAATTAACCAAATCCAATTAACTTCTTGGACGTTAAAGATATCTGCTTATCAAAGGTTTCACCAATTAACACTTTTTTTTTTGTTTTTGACCTATATAGACCGTGATTGACCCAAATTATTTCGCTTTTCCAAAAGCTGCGTATTGTCGTACCTATCTCGTATTCAGATAAAAGTTCAGAGGTAGGGGATCGATTAAATTTTGAAAAGAGCAACCGTGGTGTTTCTTGCCGTTTCTTCTCCATAGAAAACGACTAATTCGAACCATGCGCCTATCTTAAATAAAATATTTTGAATTGGAGTCATACGACTCCAAAAAAAAAATAGAAATAACACCATGACCCGACCCGTTTTCAAGCGCAAGGCATATTTTATCGTATTTTTGGTTAGATCAAAGCCTTTTATTAAAGCAACCAAGAATTTAATTTAATCTAGACAATGTCGGTCCCAAAAAATGACCATCGAAATAGCGCTCCATTCAGGGGTTATTTGCCCGAAGTCGGGACTAATAGAAAGTAGAAAGGGACACGCTTTCTATTTTGCCCTGAAAGTGGGACTTAACAGCCTGAACATGATTAGTTTTTAGAGCCACCCACGAAAGTTATATTTTTAAGTCGAGGCTTTTTGAAAGAATCTGGTTGTTAAGAAGCTATAGATATCAGTGCCACAAACGTTGTCCGCCACAGTGTTATCTTTTGATTTTCGACGTTATTTTCAGGAACGCATGGTTCAAATCACGCGGCAGAAGGTTGGCGGTCTGGGGCTCAGCATAAAGGGTGGCGCGGAACACAAGCTACCAATCCTCATCTCCAAGATATACAAGGATCAGGCTGCTGACCAGACCGGCCAGCTGTTTGTGGGAGACGCCGTTATCAAAGGTATGATTTGGAGTACTCTTGTTTGATTTCTCTTACGCAAAATTCAAGGACACCGTGGTATTATTCAGCATAAGTAGTTTGCTGCCTGTTTTCCCCGACTACCGAGTGTATTTTCAGCTTTGTTTATAGAAAATAATGGGGGGATCCGTTCCCGCTTCGGAAAAGTGTTTTTTCATTTAGGATTTCTTAGTAGCAACCCGGAACATACATTTATGGCCCGTTGATCCGACTAACTGGCGAAATAAATATGGGTGTAGATAAGGACATTTTTGCTCAATCTTTCAGAAAAACAG
This sequence comes from Tholera decimalis, assembly GCA_943138885.2. NCBI lineage: Eukaryota > Metazoa > Arthropoda > Insecta > Lepidoptera > Noctuidae > Tholera > Tholera decimalis. Next base: position 2,002,330 of record OW964550.2, read on the forward strand.
GCGCGGAATTTCGTTAACACAGATTTGCTGGACTGAAAGTAAATGAGTATTGATTTGTAGTACAAGAAGGATGGATACACCTAGTCGTATTTTAAGACGATTCGGACTACGGAGCGATGGTAATAATAATAGTAACTACTTGACGTGTACTATACTAGCGGACTTATTTTCGTTGAGTCTGAAAGAAAGTATCACTTATTTAGGCATATATGGGATAAGGCGTTTATTATTATTGAGACAGTCGTGGCTGTTATTTCTCAATCTTTGACAGTCTTTACGGGTTGTCAGAAGCCAGACAATGTGACATCAGTATTGCCAAAGGGTATCTTGTTACCAAGCTTAGTAGACAGTTAGACGACCTCAAGATAGTTGTGAAAATCTAAGTGATGATGATGTGATATCCCCGTTATTGAAAATGTCTAGGCTGTTCTGCCGAATAAAAAATGTTTTTGGTTGATAATATTGTTCCTGATTAGTTGTTATCTCAGCAGTCACCATTCTATCCCATCGTACTAACTAAACTGCACTGTACCGTTTCGCAATTTAACGTATCCTTCGTCGTAACAACACTTGATTACTGTTAATTATTTTAATTAGCTACAGTGCAGTGGCGTAGCTAAAAGGAGGACGGGCTTACTTGTTGACCTTAGGCTTGTTGACCGTAAGGTTAAGTGTGTTACGTACCTGCCTATGTGAGCTTCACAACTCAGTAGCTGGGTAACACGATACCCCTCGGCCAGACAACTGTCAGATTTTGTGGCTTCTGAATATATAACGACTGTCAAAAATCAAATGACGGTTGGGACCAATGTCTTAACGTGTTTTCCGAGCGAGGGGGAATCTCGATATAATGAGATGATTATCCATCCACCGTCCGACCTCGGCAAGCGTTGCTTAACCTTGAAAATAGACCTGTGCAGCTGTTATTATATAGCCACGAGCTCCTCCTCCTGGGAAAAAGGGCGTTAGACATAAAATTACATGTTTTAACTTAAGCCGAAGTCAATGTTACTACTACGCGGTTAAGATGCAAAAACATTCCTGAAAATTCCTCGTACTACATGATAATTCTCAAATCCAGGGTAGCGCCAGCGCCAGCCGTCATCAGAATAATTATGATAATAATCCAGCCTATAACATTCCCACTGCACATGGAACTAATCCACCACGGGAGGCCAGTTGAGTGCGGATAGGTAGATGTCACATGTCTTCGGATTTTTGGTCCTAGGATTTTCGGTTTCCGCACCATGTTTCCCTTCACCGATTTGCAGTAGTGACGATATAAATTACACAAAGTATTGTGCCTGACTGGGTTCGAACCCACGATCTGCAACTCGCAACTCGAGCCCGCTACCGAAAAAATATCATTCCATCGTGTCAACAACCTGCCGAGGTTGCGGCAATGATTTAAGGCGAGGTTATTCGAAAAAACGTCGTTTTCAATTGTGTTTTATTCGTAGATAACACGGATTTAAATTTTGAAAAAAACATATTACATAATTCATACTTTGATCTTTATATTTCGGTCATTCGATACACGATTACTTGCATTTCACTGCATCTAATTAAATCGCAAAGACAAGTCTAAATTACGGTCTTATTCTTATTTTATTTGAGTTTTATTAAGCTTTGAATAATAAAACTTATACCATAATAAAGGTCGTATAAAATGACATACATGTCGGTCGTCATAATGTGAAATTTGAAAATATTTATACCACTAAATTCAAAAATAAGTGTTTTCCTATTATTTTCATGTGCGCGGCCGCGCGCCTCGCGTCCTTTAGTCCCGAGCGGAACGTGTTGGAGGTCGGACGTATGCCAATTTTTAGCGAACCTGCCACCCCCGCTAAGTTTGGTTCCGGTCGAGCCAAAAAATCATTATAAAATATTAATTCCTATCGTTTAGTTTTAAACAGTTGTAATATAAATTGTTTTTATTAGGTATTTTTGTTATGATTTTGGTCAGTAAAACTAATGGACCAAATCAACAAAAAGAAGTTGTCATCGCTGGCTCTACGAAGGCTGAATAAACAAAAAAAGTAAGAAGGCTTTGACAATATAAATATTTAGATCTATATAAATATTTTTCTTTACTAACTAGGTTCTTTCTGTATTCTGAGGTACTATCGAAACCACAAAATAATAATGTGTGTAAATAAAGACGCCACGCGCGCAAAAGCTATAATAGTTTATTTTTCTCGCGGAATAGATTTGCCAACCGCAAAAAGTGTGTGAACAATTGAATTTGAACCCTATGTCAAAGAGTATAAAGCCGCCGCGTGCGCAAATGCTCTTTTCAAATGTCAGACTCAAAGGAAACTTTGACAATATTATTATAGGTACCTATAATTATACAAATTAGTATTTTACTTTACTAAGTAGATAAGTACCTACGCGGAATAGATTTACAAACCGCAAACATGTGTGTAAAACAAAAACATTTTTGACTTTCTTTCTCCTATAAAAAAATGAAAATGTTTCTTATTTTATTGAACAAAATATTTACAAAAATACCTAAATATAATATAAAAGTACTTACAATAAAAAAGAAATCACAAAAAGATGCGTTTAGAGTCTGCTGGGTTTGATCCAGAATACTGATGAATATCAATCCGATTCTTTACTAAACGCGCTAATAGAACGTTAGTAACCCGAGTTGAAATAACTGACCGTATTCGACTGTATTAGGTTTTATTTTCGTAAATGTAATAATGGTTATTATGGTACAGTCGATCATTCGTCGCTATGACCACAGTATAAAGATCATACAGTAGGTCGACACCTTTGATCTTGTGGAAAATGCCGACAACGTCTAGACAGTATCGCAACGGCCAGGGTTGTCACAAGTCAACAATATTTATTACGCGCAGCACACTCGTGCCATAGTGTAGAAATATACAGCATGACCATTTCCTACAAAAATATCATTTATTATTTTCGGTAAACTTCGGTAAACTTTATAACTCTCTGTCTTCGGTGTTCGTATCAACTTTACAATGATGATCTGCAGTTGTATGCATCTACGCGGGTGGAAAGTTTGTCATACGCTATAGGAGATTTAAACCGAGATTTAGATGCTATCAAAACTGGTCTAATTGATTTGGGGTGACTGTAAGCCCCTCAAAGTGTCAGGCCATTGTGATCGGAAGCTCACGTATGATCGTTAGAGTGGCAACTAGTTCATTTCCTCCTATCATTTTCAATTAAAGATCTCGGTTTGCATCTTGACTCTGCTTGGCTGGCAAAGTCAGGTTTGCAGTGTACTGTGTAAGCCAAAGAGTCAACGGGACTATGCGATGCCTGTATCGTCCGTACGGCACGGCTACTTTTTTGAGTACTGGTTGCACATTACCTGGCTTCCAGGACACTGGCACCACTCCGGTTTTAATAGAACGCGATACAGACGAGTATGCGATACAGGAGACAAATCCGGGGTACAACTCTTTAAGACTCGAGCAGGTATTCCTTCCGGTTCACTGGCTTTGTTCACATTTTGACTAGAAAGGGCTTTACGGACTTCCTTAACATGAAATGCAGTTTCCAGCATTACGGAGCCAAAGTGAGGTATTTTAGGTGGTAAGTTAGACGCCGTGTCGAGACGTAAACTTACCGCAAAGACGGAGGCATTTAAATTTGCTTTTTCTTGTGCGGTGTGAGCCAGTGTTCCATCCAATTTTATCATAACTAGGAGGCAGCGAAGGACGGTAAAAGTTCGAGTTTCGCTTCGCAGTTTTGGAGTCTGCTGACTACTACTACTCACCGTATGCCCCTGGGGCATTTATCTGGAGGAGAAAAGGTAGATACCGTTTTCACCAGAAAGTGGTCATACGATCCGAGCGAGGCCCAGACCGATACTGACAGTCTCTGGCGACGCAACGTTTGTGAGCACTAGGTCCAAGCCATTGGGCGTGTGGCCGTCGACTTCTGGAATGCAGGTTGCTTGGTGAACCAACTGTTCGAGATCTAGCGATAAAAAAACCTGCGGGCCTCTCTACCAGCGTGCTCTGTTTGTTGGTACGGGAACAACCATTCTTTATGGTGGGAATTAAAATCTCTTAGAAAAACAAGCTTTGCCACCGGATATTTGTGCTTCGCCAGTTCAGCTCCTGCAGCTGCCTCCGTAAGGTGGTCGAAGAGCCTAGTCGTCTCCTGTTCACCGTTATGTAATCAGTAAACAACACCAACAACGAGCATAGATGGTCTAGAGAAAAGTGCTTACTTTTCTTTTTCATGAAAATGATAAATTAGAAAAAGTTTCACATTTTTGTGTATGTCTACTTTTTTAAGAGTTTTCGTGTACCAAAGGGAAACAGATAATATGTTGTAAAATGTCAAAAACGTGACATATCGTGTCAGGAGCTATGGCTTTTAACTGCATTTCGAATCACGCGCACTCCCTAATGTTCCCCGTCCAACCTCCATTAAATGCCTTCTCCCTTTTGTATTTACTCGATTTGTTTATGATCTATGTAGGTTCATTGAGATAAATAAAATAAAGCTGTAGCGTACTGTATTATCGTTTTAACAGTTCTATGCCATATTTCTAATTTTCTCTATTCATACTCATTTTATTCCTGCTGCCACTGGTAAACTGGTAACACATTGAGTGAAATACATTTGACATTGCAAAATGTCATGTTTGCGTACAAAATGATTTTGTTTTTTTTTTTACTTCAATTTTAATACTTTTCATCATCCAAAATACTTTACCAAACAACCTCCAGCGCTTGTGAAATTGTGGTGAGTCCTCCACAAAAGCCACAAGAGTTGAAGTTGAAGTCGAATCACGGCATTAGCCAGTTGTGCATAAATGATTGTAGTTTTTAGAGAAAAAAAAGTGTGCGGTTGAGGGACCCTCGTCGTCTTTCTCGTCAGAAGATAGTCGTAAGTATTTACACTTTTGCGATACAATTTCTGCCAGTTTAGAAGCCGCGTAAAATAAATTCGTTCCAAAAAGTGTTTGTGTGTTGCTATTATTGGTATAACTATTTGATTAAAAATATTTATATTTTTTATTATATTTTTTAAACATAATATTTCACACAGCATACCTCTAAGCCCTCATTCAATATAACAATAATTGAATTGTAATACAACTCTCCTAATGTAAGTGTGCCTATCTAATACTTGATTTTTTATACTGTGCCATGAAGATTTCGCACCCTTTGGGAAAGTCGAATAGCGCGCGGCGTATAATTTTGAATCATACCCGTATTCATGATCTGCGTCTCAGTCAGATTTTTTATTCACCTTGTCCCCAAATATAAATAAATATACTTATTTTTAATTATTACTAATTAGGTTCAAGTTTATACAATACGTACCTATTCTATCTATAAACTTGAAAATACTTACTATTAAAACAAAACAAAATAAACATATACTAATCAATTCAAGTTGATCTACTGCATTGCTCTATTCTGTGACGCATCTTCGTACCTACTTGAGTTCGTGAACTCATGAGCGGTGCGCTTGGCGCGCGCGTCTCCCGCGCGTCGTAATTTGTTACGTTTTGCTATTCGTTGCGGGGGCTGGGGTAAGCGTCGAATACCTACGGTGCTCTGGATAACCCGGCCTTAACGATCTACCGCGGCCCAGAAACGGGCAACTGAAATAAAAGAGGTTTTTAGTCACTAAAAGTCTGATAGTTCCTTCTGCCCCACCCAGATAATTATAATAAAAAAAAAAGAAAAAAAAAAAAAAGATTTAATTAAAAGAAAGAAAAACCGGTCAAGTGCGTGTCGGGCCACGCGCAGTGTAGGGTTCCGTAGTTTTTATAACAGCCAAGTGTTGTATTCACTGACTGATCGTTTCGTACCATGCTCTAACTAAAAGCCAAACATGACTACCTAACTAATTTGACTTCCTATCACCTGATCCGTTTATTTTGCACGGAGTTTTAATTTTTTTTAGAGATTTGTATAAAACTTGTCATAGCCGGTGTTTTGAATTTAAGTACAGGACACAGAGCTACACTACTCAATCTTAAAGTTATTTTTCACATTGTACCTAGTGGTTTTTTGGAAGTCGGTTTTTTTTTTGTTAAAAAGTTTTTTTTTATAAAACTTGTTTAAATATGAAACTAGCGCGATACAACTGACGCTTAGCGCCATCTATCGACATTTCTATGGAGTTGTTCGAAATTTTCTAGTTAAATACAATTGGTCGACTATTACTCGTAAACTTCTAAAGCCGACTTATGTGTGATAGTTTCCTTTAAACTTCGTAAATTGGTACTTTAAAGCTTGATAAGTCACGAACGGTTTACTTAATCAAAAAGCGGTCCTCCCAAACCCCTAATATTTTTAAAGACCTATCCAACGATATCCCACACTATGGGAAGGATGAAAAGAAAAATTATCATCCCACTTAACATGTAGGGGAGGTACCTTAAATAATTGTTTTTCCAAAATTTAATTTTACCACTTTTTCGGCGTCATTAACGTGTATACTCATGCCAAATTACAACTTTCTAGTACCAATCGTTTTTGAGCTAAACCGCGGACAGACAGACAGACAGACAGACGGACATGGCGAATCTATAAGGGTTCCTTGTTGACTACGGAACCCTAAAAAGGGTGACAGCAAAAACCGGGTCTCACGGCCCACCCATGCTAAAGCTACGCCACTGAGCACAGTCTCATAAAATTACTTAACAAGTTGCAATTACAATTGGATGCAAATTGTACGTATGTTATGCGTTCAATTAAGGACAATCAAGATACTCGTGGGATCTAGGATTTAGACAGAATATAAGCTTAATGGATTGGCAGATTCGCTGCGGTACCTAAACGAATTAGATTTTTTTTTTTATAATATTCCACAACTTTTCACACAACGCCATCTAGTCCCAAACTAAGCAGAGCTTGTGGTATGGGTACTAGACAACTGATAAACATACATATATATGTCTAAATACATACATATTATAGATAAATTACACCCAGACAAAGAACAAATGACCGTGCTCATCACACAAACATTTGTCCTAGGTGGGAATCGAACCCACGACCTTGCGCATAGCAGTCAGGGCCACTGACCACTATACCAACGGGCCTGTCAAAAATTTACTTGTCTACCGTGCAGGGGCGTAGCTACTGCCGTATCAGCCGTATCAATTATACGGGGCCCCCGGGCTAAAGGGGCCCCTAAATTGGTGAGGTTATCAAAAATTTGTAAATATTATCCACAATGTCACTTAATCTCGTGCTTCCTGGGAAAAAATAAATATAAATAACTGCTATGCGTGCCTATAGAGTTTTGATCGCTTCAGAAATGTAGAAGTAAAAAAAGAAACCTCTTTTTTCCCCGTTTAAGTCATTCACTTAAACGGTGAATCCCGCAATAAACGATGAACAATGACAAACCACTGGGAGCAACATTTACGCGTTTTATTTAATTTCGGATCAAACGTTATTAAATTGTAATACAATGCAATCTAGTTCTTCTGATTATTTATTACATAATTAGTTTGATTTGTGAAAGGAATAAGTGAAAGGAAAAGACATTATCCCAGCGAAACTATGAAAAGAAACAGTAAATGGAGGTTATAATATAATCCATTTTTCTCATAATGCGCACTTTAAGATTTTTAGGTACTGTAATTTTTTCTTCACCGTTTCAAATAGTGAAGAAAAAAATGTGACAACGGTTAATCCTGTTTCTAAAGCTCTCCAACATGAAAATAATGTCTGACAGAAAGCTAGCATTTTAATAAGTAATCTTTTGAATAGATTGAGTGAAATAAGAAATTAAAATTCATTCAATGGTTTGATAAATGAGTCGAAAGATTTAGTAAAAGAGTGAGGGGTAACAAATGTTTAAAAAAATGAAAAGCGAAAGATAACGGAGCGTCTTTATTGATGAGTTATCACAAGATGAGAGAATTTTAGACCAAAATCATATTTCAAAGACAATGAATATTTGCTGTTTACTGTTTAGATATATTAATTTCTCAAACTAAACAAAGATTTCAGAGCCTTCGACATATTACTCAGACCACAAAGGTCTGAGTAATATGTCGAAGTATTACAACCGGAAAAACCACTATCTTCTTCAAACGAAGTGATAAAAATCGCTACCAGAAAACTGTCGGCTAAATACTGTAAAGACATCTCAGTTAACCTTAATGAACCATTAATTGGTCCGAAGACATGCTTAAAATCTGAAATTCAACAAAATTAATTCCATTAAGGAACTCATGGAATTTTTGCTGATAAAATTCAATAGCCTTGCATCCAGTTTTCCAGAGGTAATAACTGCATGATAAATGATCTTTAGTTTGCAAATTGGTAATTAAATAACACTTTTACACGTCATTTTTTTCGTAAATTTAAACTAGATGAGGCCGATGTTTCCTGACTACCCTGAGAAGAAACACCGAAACAAACACAGGGTTCCGTCTCTTTTAAAGTCCATACAATCTATACTTGTTAAATTATATGGGAACCTTGTAGGTTACCGTCTAAAGCGAGTTTTTGAGGAAAGATGCTCACAGATTTAAGTGGGCCTGTCCCTACAGTGCAAAAATTTGTCAGACGACGTATAGCTCAACTCAGAATAAAGAGCTTTAACGATTTGACGAATAATACCAAAAGCACTAAAACTGCCAGACAATCATGTTCAACTTGAGCAATGCAAGTATTTTAGTTTCTTTTATGAGAAATCTTTACCCTCCATTAGGGCCCCCAACTAATTTTGATACAGGGCCCCTCCAGGGCACGCTACGCCACTGCTACCGTGTTTATTTGTGTTGTTATTGATCGGTCAGATCTTGATTGATTATGATTATTTTGTAGGAGAAATATAGATCAGTTTGTGGAGAAGAATATAATGTCAGATATTTCGGACGGCCTTGGGTGGTCCTAAGAATGTCTGATTAAAATTTTAGGATAGGTATGCTGGATAGCTAGTTTGTTTTGTGTATTCCGAAATTCGCAAGCAAAGAGGTTTTGGTACAAATTGTAGTTATTTGTTTATTTTTTTACCATGGGTATTCTTACGACTTATTTGCAGTTTAAATGAACAATTAATACGAGAAGATCTGTGGAAACAAGTCATTTCCACAGAGGCTTAATTAATTATTATAATGTGATGGCGAAAGTACGCATTTTCCAGAAATTATTCGTTTACATATACTAGCTGTGGACCACATACAGCAGATACTAGCTGTGGACCGTGATTTCGTTCTCGTGCAAACATTACCTCTTCTTTGGCTTTTGTGTTATTCCAGGTTTTCAAAAAGTTTCGTTGAAATTTGTTACGCCATTTTTGCGTGATTCAATCAATAATAAAACCTCCATATTCATAATGTTAGTAGGATTGAGTTACTATCCACATGTCAGTTACTTACAGCCAACATAGATTTTATTTGTAGTCGTATCCTATGCTTACCGTACACAAGCACTTACGTCATTGTTCAAGTAACAATGGCGTAGGTGGACAAATATTATTTATTTACTCGTCGCCTAATTTGGGTACTTTTTGGCGCCACCAAGATCAATTCGTAGACCCATGACACTATGCAAATGTAATTACCGCGATCAAACAGCCGCTCTATAAATACGAACACGCGAGCAATGTCGAACTAATCAGTGTTCTTATTGCATTCTCCTTTAAGTGGGTTAAGTGTGTGATGTGTGTATAGGATATTTAAAAACGTTAATAACTATGTCAGTTCTAAAATTTGGATTTGAATTAGAGCAAATATTAGTTTATAGGGTTCTGTGTATCCCCGTAATTTCAAATATCTAAGTGGTGACTACAGGGTCAGATTTGGGGGAGGGCTGTTGGGCCTACTGCCAGGGGCTTCCATAAGATTAGGCCCCAAAATAGAGATAAAAATTCCGAATTTGGAATCGTGAGCAACTTTTACAGTTTTTTTTTTACTTTTTGTCGTAAAAGGCTCGCTAAGTTACATTCGTGAATACGGAAATTTTGTAATAAATTGTATTTGGCTTTAAATACTGACATTCTTTGTTATAATAATTTTATTTGTTTGCCACTTCATGGCCCAAAAAATAGCCGAATTAATCGTGTTACTTTCATAGAGATCGACTTTCGTTTTATTATTTGTTGTTATAGCAGCAATACACTAAATAAAATATCAACTAACTATCTATTACCGGTTCATGAGATACAGCACGTTACCAGGCATGCGGATGGATGGGCACCGAAGGCTTCGTAATAGGGTTCTGTTTAAGTCCGACGCAGGACTACACCGATACTAACAACGAAATTGCTATCGACCATTATCTAATATCATCGCCATTATAATAAAAAAAAAAAAAAAAAAATGTTTCTTAACCCCCGACATCCTTGAAACACTGAACAGATCTTGATAATAATAAAGAAACATCTCGATCACGTCAGCTTTCTAACAAAAAAAAGTCGTATCATAGTCGGTCCATTTGTTTAAGAGCTATGATGCCACAGGCAGACACACAGACACGTCAAACTTATAATACCCCTCTTTTTGCAGCCTCCTAACCTAGAGTGTCTTCGCAGTTATTTAATTGAATATAACAGCAAACCGTTAACGAACCATTTGTAGTGATAGACTCTGGAACGAAAATGATTTCATAAAGGAGATGACTTTGTACTCTACAGTTAAATGTATTAAACGGGATCAAACGGTTGGGCTATAAATACCGACACGCTAGTATGTGAAACAACAATAATTATAAGATACGCTATGGATCTATTTTGGTTCAATACGATGAAAAGTGAATAGATAAATTGCAGTTACGGCTCGTTATAGTTCGTAACTGTAACGGTTTAGATCTAGCCTATGTCTTAAACAGGGATATTCTAAAAGGGTTATTAGGTTCTGGGGTAAGGGCAGTGGGGTAGGTCGTGGGGTAGAAACCCAGGCAGGCACATTACTTTGTGTAATTTTCATCATCATACCGGTCAAAACGATGAAGGATAAATATTGTAAGGAAACCTAGAATCAAAAGTCCGAAGGTATGCGACATTCACCAAAAAATTCCCGCATTGGGTTCGTTTGGTGGATTACAGCCCATTCCCTCTCATATAGAAGAGACCATACCACCGAGAATAATTTGTATTAGACTTACAATTATATTTGACACTTCATTGGATTTTTTTTTTAAATTTTCGATTTGCCTTTTATACAATATAATTTATTATCATTGACATAATATTATTAAAAATCATTTGTATTAGGAGATAGTAATTTGACAATTGATTGACATCACAAATGCATAATTATGTTATTGATTATTATTTTTAATGTTTGTTTATTTTATTTTTTTATTTATAAGTTATTTCTCTTAGCTGTCATTAATTGTAATGATATAGTACATACATGTTCAAACACAATGGGAATTGTTATATATGAATGAATAAATGAATGAAATGAATGACCTGTGTGCCAGAAGTGGGAACGTTATAGGATGACTATATTATAGGTTGGGTTTTTGTAAAAATAAAACCTTTCTGTGAATCTCGTAAATCAATCTCGTGTCCATTTAACGATAGGCAAACGACAAAGACTGGAAACAGATCTCGACATAATAGGAATCAAATGTAACGTCTAAGAAGAACATTCTAAGATAAAAAACTTTTTACCAAAAAATTAAACCGACTTCCAAAAAACACTGCAAAGTGAAAAATAACTTTAATTTCGGTAGTCGGTGTCTTTAGTTTTGTATATTCGTTTTTGGCACCGACTTCCGAAATTATAGTTATTTTTCACTTTGCAGTGTTTTTTAGAAGTCGGTTTAATTTTTTGGTAAAAACTTTTTATTTCACTCTTTTTAGTTGTTCGATTTATAATTTACCTAGTTACAAAAGCCTAAATCTCAACTACTTATAACCTTTTATAAAATATTGCTTTTCCCAATGCTGGGCCGTTAATTGTTGAGGAGTTCTCCTGGTACTTCACCATCAGCTTCACTTCACCATATGCATTGTGACGAGCATATTGTGCTTAATAACCATATTCAAGTAATCGAAGCGGAACCCATGAAAAGTTTAAAAAGTTTTTATTTCACACTTTTTAGTTGTTCGATTTATAATTTACCTAGTTACAAAAGCCTAAATCTCAACTACTTATAACCTTTTATAAAATATTGCTTTTCCCAATGCTGGGCCGTTAATTGTTGAGGAGTTCTCCTGGTACTTCACCATCAGCTTCACTTCACCATATGCATTGTGACGAGCATATTGTGCTTAGTAACCATATTCAAGTAATCGAAGCGGAACCCATGAAATACTTATTATTCCTACTTATATATTGCGTAGTTCCAGTGGCTATCTGTGGTCTTCATCATAGGATCCACTTCACAAATGGTGCTTTTCGAATGCAACTACACAAGTTACTATAAAAAATACTCAAATCACTATAGGTGTGCCTATAATATTTGAAGAGTTCCCTCGATTTCTACAGGATCCCATCATTAGATCCTGACTTGGTGGCAGTGGGACCAATTTCAATGTATACCCTTTCAAACAAAAAAAGAATTTTCCAAATCGGTTAAGCCGTATTCGAGTAATCGGTGATCATACATTAAAAAGTATATATACGCGTCGAATTCATAACCTCCTCCTTTTTGTCGTCGGTTGAAAATGGGCTTTATTTCAGTGAACGGAGAGTACATTACGGCGTGCAAGCATGACGACGCGGTGAACATATTACGGAATGCCGGCGACATAGTGGTGCTCACTGTCAAGCACTACAGAGCTGCGACGCCTTTCTTACAAAAGCAGGGTGAGTGTAACTTACTTTATAGTATAAACAGTAATAACTTTCCTCCCGAATCACTATCTATTGGTGAAAACCGCATACAAATATGTTCAGTAGTTTTTGAGTTTATCGCGTACATTCAGACAGGCAGACGCTGTGATATGTAAAGATAAGGATAGTTTATTCTCACAAAACGGCAAGAGCGCATACTTCGAAGACACATCTTTGAACGAGAAGCCATGGCTACCTTCTCCCGAGAGACGAACCTTCAGCCAGTAGCAAATCACTGCCATAGGTACAAAGTTGTTTAGTAGAAGGATCCTTCTAATACGTTATGTTTGTCTTTAGAAAGCTTTTTTTTTTTCGTAGACAAACGAAGAGTAAGAAACGTCCCGATCTCTGAAGGTGGGTCTCTCAATTGTTGTGAGTTAAACGTTTTTAAGGCCTTGTCACTTCTATATACCTAAACCTTATCCACATTTGGCCTTGAAGTAGGGTTAGGTTTTGATAAACTTCTGTCCTAAATTTTGAGTTCACGTCCTATTTCCAATCGTTGCTGCTAATAAAAACTGCGGCACTTGTTATAAATTGTACAAAAAATAATATCATATAGTTTACAACGGGTTAAATAAAATATCGGGATGTTCTGTTTTAAAACATAATATGTGTAAAATATTATGTTATAATATTTTAAAGAATGTGTAACATCGGCGGCTGCATGCTTGTTGATACCACTTTCATTGTTGGCTACTTCGTTACAAGTTATTTTGTTTGTAAATGTATTATATTCGTTCACGAACATACCAATTCAATGACGTTTCAGAAATTGATAGTAAGGTTGTTTTGTCGACTTCTTCTATTTCTAGGGAAGCTTATAACGTTCTTTTTAACTGGTTTCAGCGGACGGTGCGTCAGATACGGACAGCAGTACCGGCGACGACCACCCGTCACTCCACAATAAGACTGTAGACGCCAACTGTAACACTGAGAAGAACACCGAACAAACTAACGGCGGGTGGCAGGTATGTTGGAATCTGTTTTGGGAGTTTCTTTTAAAGATTTATGTATGTGTTTTTTTTCTCTAGAAGAAAAGATAATAAAACTCTAAAGCCCGATTTACACTTCAACAAGTACAGTAGCGAGTTAACTTGCGTCATTGGCGGTTAAGTTGTTAATGTACTACTACTTAACTCGCTTTTGCCGTTCAAACTACAATAACAACTTAACTCGCCGATGACGCAAGTTAACTCGCTACTGTACTTGTTGAAGTGTAAATCGGGCTTTAAAGTATAATTTACAATACTATACTACTTTTTTTACTGTATTTTGGTCTGTTTGTCACAGACGAACAAAAACTTTAAATATATTTCAAGTTGTAAAAAAAATCCTTAAATCGCTTGCGCTGCGAAAACTTTTTGAGTCATTCTATCAAAAAGATATACTGTTTTATCAAAATAATCAACAAGGGAACACAGAAGCCGGTAGAGAGTTCCACACCTTGGCTGTGCGCACAATAAATGTAGAGAAGCGCTTAGTACGACAAGACGGTATATCGACTAAGTATGGGTGGTACCTTGCAGTACCTACGTAATTTTTGTTACCGGAAGTTCTTTTTTATTGGTATATAGGCTTGCGTTTGATCATCAACTCACTTGATGGTAAGGGATGATTTGGTCGAAGATGAAGCACGTTTACCTAGAAGTACCCTATTCACCCGATTCATATCGGTTATCGATGATAGCTATAAACGGGGGAGGTTGTACTCACAATGAAAGTAGCATGTAGCTTTTTTTTTTCTCTTCTTTGGCAACTGAGCCGGTGTCGACTATTCTGCCAGTGTCATGTTATGACGGCTTCGTAACGTATAGGCACTTAGGCTCAGTGTTGCCAACTCCAACAAAATCTCCCTAGATTTATTATCTAAAGTCGCTAGAAGTCGCTAAAACTGATTCAACTAGAGACGGATCCCAGATTTACTTACTTTCCAGTTACTGGAGGCCATTAGCAGCCTGGAAAGGGGATGGGGGGGGGGGGCAAGTGAAGAATAATGCACTACATAAGCAATACAATCTTTATAATCATCCGTTCAGGAACAAATGCGTGCGCGTCTATCAGATGCGCAACATGGGTTCCGACCTGGACGTAGCACTGCTACAAACCTTATTAACTTTATGGTACAGGTGGTGCCGGCATTAGACTCAGGGGTACAGGTAGATGCTGCGTACTTCGATTTTAAAAAGGCGTTCGATACGGTGGATAATGACATCTTGTTAAGGAAGCTCGCGAAAATTGGATGTACACTACCTCTGCTACAGTTTTTCGCTAGCTATATGAAGGATCGCCAGCAATATGTCGACTACAATGGCTGTGTATCTCGACCATATTACACGAGGTCGGGCGTGAGCCAGGGCAGCAATGTAGAGCCTCTCGAGTTTATTGTAATGATAAATGACTTGCCGGAAGTCGTCAGACATGGGACTTGTTTATTGTTTGCGGATGACCTGAAATTGCTGCTCGAGGTTCGGGATCACTCTGATTGTGAACACCTACAGGAAGACATTAACAGAGTGGTCGAATGGAGCAATGACAACAAACTGCATTTTAATGTTGCTAAATGTTCGGTGATGTCGTTCACTCGCGCGCGAACTCCCTTGAGTTATCAGTACAAGGTTGAGGATGTGCCGATGCAACGAGTGTCTCAGGTACGAGACTTAGGGGTAGTCTTCTCTCAGGAACTAACCTTCCGTGAGCATATCAATAAGATTTGTAAGAAGGCATACAGAAACCTAGGCGAAACCTAGGTTTCTGTATGCCTTCTTACAAATCTTATTATTGGACTGCCTGAGTACGAATACTCAGGCAGTCCCAAGGATTTACCAACATCACGACACTACGGGTACTATATGACGCATTAGTCAGAAGTCACCTCGAACAAAGCGCATTCATTTGGGCTCCTCATGAGGCAAAATATAGTGTTATGTTGGAACGTATCCAAAATAAGTTCACGAGACACTTGTATTACAAGCTGTATGGGGTATATCCATTATACCCATTGATGTACCCTACACTATTTGTTCTGGGTATGGTAGGGTATAACACTCTAAGAGTACGACGGGAGTTTTCGCTCGTAGCGTATGTAGTGAAACTACTACGTGGCATGGCGCATAACCCGGGAGTGCTGCGACACCTACAGCTGTGTGTGCCCGACCGGTACGTGTGGAGGCGGCACCGCCCGCCCCTGCTCGCTGTGCCTGCAGCCAGGACCAAACTACTGGCGAGAACTCCTCTCACTAGAGCCATACGCGTGGTGAATGAGGTTCATGGGAGGGTTGATGTATTGTGGTGCAACTTGAGTGAACTCGCAAAAGTTACACTATATGTAATAAGTTATTCAGATTAAAATATTTTTCAACTAGGTATAAGGTGTAGATTTAGGATTTAGTTAGTAAGGCCACTCTGTCGCATTGGATCATAGATCTGTAATGATAGTGTAGGTAAGATTGTTATAAATAAATAAATAAATAAATAATTAAAAAATAAATCAACCCATTCAACACACACGCCTTATGTAAAGTCAGCATCAAAATTATTGCCTTAGACGAATATCCAAAGATTGGTTTCAGCCATCCCTTGAATTTGGGCTCGGTCTCTCATATTTCTCAATATTTTTGAATGTACTGCTTCTTTTCCTGGGTAATCCATAATTTTGTTCACCACAAGTCAACAAAATAGTTCATACACTTTGTAATTACTATGATGGGTAACGAATTAAAAATCAGGCTAGGTACAGCGTATAATTTAGAATCCGAAAAAGGTGTTGGGCATATATATATACTAGTATTTGCGTATTGCGCGAGGTGCAAGCACCTCGCGTGCTTGTGAAAAAAAAAAGGGGGGGGGGGTGATGGGGGGAGATGGGGTGGTTTAGTTTTTGCGTGTTGCGCGAGGTGCAAGCACCTCGCGTGTGTTAGAAATGATAGATATATAGATATAAACATATATTAAACATGATTACTAGGTGTTTTATAGAAATAATTAGTAGTCTGTATAGCAATATCAGTTTATTAATTTACCACCGGTTCGGAAGGTAGTTATCTATGGAGAAGAGCCGGCAAGAAACTCCACAGTTACTCTTTTCAAAACACCGTCACTTTCACATAATTTCAAGTAAAAATTAACACAATATTATTAGGACACCGATACAACAACATAATTCTATATATAAAAATATTAGAAAATATTAATAAAAGTTAAAAACAACACAAGTTCACTTAACTTAGGTCCGTTCGGTGTGACTGCTCCAGAGCGACTGAGAGTGACTGTGTCTAGAACGACTGAGCGGCGGCTTTTATACACAGTGGTAAACAAGTGACGTCACATCGTACGATTTTAAAACAGATTTGTTAACCTTTGTATTTTAACATTAAGCTATGATTAAATGATATAAAAATACAGTAGATATGTTGAAATTAATTAGTTCAATTACATATTAGTCTTACGATGACAGATGATTCAACACACAAAGAAGGGTTATTTCTAAGTAACAAACTAGTGTTTTATACAATAAAGTTATTAGATTAATGTGAATATCTATAGCAAAATATAATATTAATTATATAATATAATAATCAGTTACTATTATCTAACACGGCCATACCGACATGTACTTCGTTCTCGAAGTACAATTATAATATTCTAACACGATCATTTCAACGTACAATTTAGGTACATAATATTAGAATAAACCAATAAGTAAGAAAAAATAAATTAGCAACATCTGCAATGCTACAATATTTCGTAATCATTATTACTTCGCAACGTCTATCAATAAGTCATAATCACATTAAAAATCAATAATAGACAAAGCTAAATCACCCGCGTTCAGAGAATGTCAGACAACAGTTAAGGCATTTCATCGGTCATAATAATTACGAAATATTCATAATACAATTCACCTGAAATAATAATAACAGCATAACAAAAACAGGAGTGTTATCACTTAACTTTTCATACAATTTTCTTTACATTATCGTGTTTACATCATCTCATCTTACTGTGCCTCATCAAACACCCGCCATCAGTGAAGCTCAATCACCTGCGGTCATGAATGGCAGACAACAGTCAAGATAAGGATCTCTCATCATTTCATCGTACAATATTTCGTTTTCATCATACAATATTTCGTTTTCATCATACAATATTTCGTTTTCATCATACAATATTTCGTTTTCATCATACAATATTTCGTTTTCATCATACAATATTTCGTTTTCATCATACAATATTTCGTTTTCATCATACAATAATATACATAAATTCTATAATAAGTCTTTCATTATACAATTATTTTTTTTCATTTATATCTAAACAGTATACATTATATAGAGATTTTATAAAATAAAACAGTACCATTCAAATAAAAAAAATACATATCAAACAAGTTTAAAGTGATAATAACCCACATTCAATGTAAAAATAATTAATAGTATAATAAAACAAATAATCAAAATAAAAAGGAAAATCGAAAACCATATTGGTATGAAAAGATCAACATCAGAGATTTATGAAAATCATAATAAAAAAAAAATTAGGCAATAAAATAATAAATAAAAAAAATGTGTAAAAATATTAACAATATGTCGTCTAATTGTAAAATAAAATGTCAAAGATAAAATCTATAATTATAATAGAGATAATATGTCATTTAATAATATATGAGTAATACAATAATAAAACAAAATGCCATAAAAATATCAATATATAAAAAGAAAAAAAGAATCCAATTTAGAACAATAATTTAAATGTCTTCAACATCTACAATTTAGCCATCGTTATTATTATTTATCACTATTACTAATCAAGTTTGTATGGGTGGAATTAACGAATGGTAGCCTCACTACGGTCAAAAATCAATTGCTGAATTACAGTTTTCATGGATAGTTGAACTTTCCACGCACCGCTCGGCCAGTCTGATACATCAGTACAAGAAGTGTTTATCATATTTGTAATCGTGGACACATTGGTTTACTTTTCCATTACTTTTAGGGCTTCCTGAAGTTATTAAGTGGTAAGGTCCGTATTACAGTACCTACGTGACTCAGGTTCAGTACCAAATTTTTAAGAATAAAATATATGTATTGTACAGTTTCTACAGTTTCACTACAGAAATTAATTTTTTAGGATTTGTAAGAGCAAATTCTTGAAGGTAAGTGGTATTAAGGATTTTTTTCTAGCATATGAAAATATAGCAAGATTAACTTGTTTTTGGGACGGAGTAGATCCTAAATAATAGCTATGACTGCTGTTATAAATTGCTCACTGATTATATACTTAATAGTATTCAAATAAACATTGGAGAGAAAAAAAAAACTGTCAATAGAAATATTAAAAGAAAACAAAGTTATAGTTAAAACTAAACAGAAATGCATTTTTTTTTTTAAACAAATATTGGTCAATATATGGTGGTGGTATTACAAATTGTAAATTGTATCACATCTTGTGAAAATCTATACCATTCCTTAAACTTATTAGCAAACTTGTATGGGATGCTGAAGTTCTGTTTTTCTATTCAAATCATTATTGAAATAAATAATTATTGTAATCAATTTAAGTTTAGGAAACACAGGATTCATCTAGTAACTGAAAATGGCCAAAAATTATGGAACTATGTTCAATGAATCTGTACTTGAGGAACATTCTAAAATTTAATCTCGACTCAAAACTAGTTCTAAAGAGAGATCAGTGCCTATGTGACCTAATTTGACTATTGAAATAAATTATACGGCAACATCTTAAAAACCATTTCTGATTATTTAATAATTAGCGACTATGGAACCCATAATGAATTTTGTTTTCAATTGTGATAAGTGTAAGTTTCAAAAATTCAAATTAAATATTCTCTATACAAATGGTGTCGCATTACTACCTCACTAATTCGTCAACAAGTGAACAGACATCAAGTTTTCTAAATGATATAAATTATCATCATTCTGAAATTTATTTGCGATTTCTGTATAAAAATGAGTTACAAATGGTGTACATTATCAAAACGTATAAATACTTCAGTAAAAACCACACAAAATTTATTTAATAAAAACAAACCGGTTTCGGATTTACACTTCTCACAATCAACGAGAAATCAAGTAAATATCCAGAAAAAATATCTTGGACTTTGGCTGAACGATAGGCTCAATTGGAAAGTACACATTGATCGTGTTAAAACAAAATTAAAAACATTGATAGGAGCGTTATGCAAATCTACAGAATATCGAAAACAAAGAAGAGCCTGATTCTTAAAATTTCATGTTGAATACTTAATCGAGACATAGGGATCAGCTTGTAAACCTAATCTTAACCCCCTACAAAGAACACAAAAAAATAATCAGAAAATCCTTATTTCACTATCAGTATCTTCATCCAACATAGAAAAATCATTAACAACATCACCATTAATTCATTACAACTGAATATTAATAAGTTGCAGCTAATGACTAACAAGTGCATAGACTAATTACGGGAATAAATATATACAATACTTTGTATCTGATTTTAAGTGAATCATAATGTTCTTATGAGAAGTATATGACATACCTACACAGGTTCCAAAGAACTTTCCAAGAAACTTTCTCAGAGAAATTGTGATGATATAAAGCCGAATACAATTTTTTTTTCATATTTATGTCAAGACTACCATTATTTGAACAACCCATGACAAAATTTAAGTTAGTTAGTAATTGTACTTAGTTGGAAGTATATTTAATTAATTAATATTTAATATTTTTCAGCTCAGGAGCATAAAAATCTAAATTATTTTTGAAACATACACATATCATTATGGAGTCAATTTTAGGCATATTTTTACCGTGTGCTTTGATAAAATTAGTATCCGTTATCATAGATCTCTATCGAGTACAGTGTACAATTGTAATAAACCCTTTAGAAAATAACACATTTCGAAAAGTTAACGAAAATAAACACCATAACAGTAGTAACGAAGTGACATTGAAAAGTAGGGTTTGGAGAAAGAGAAAAAAAAAATCGATATTCTTTTATAAAATAATCGACTATATAGAAAAAAAAAATTAAATCTCAATGAATCTATAGTCAATTTTTAAACAAGAATATGCACAAAACTTACGAAACCAAAAAAAATATCGATACTTATTACATTTCCTCGATAATAATCGTTACAGTTTTAAAAATAATGATTCCATATTTACCGATATATTTCTTTTAGTTCATTTATATGGATTACTTATAATAACACTTTTTTATATATAGCTTATTGGTCCAATGTTATTTAGTAGCTTTTTTTTTTTCTTACTTGACTCCCGTTATGATGTTGGTCCATCCAATTTCTTTGCAAAGTTTTTTGATTCCATAGCACCATCAGGCTGCACCGCTGTCACTGGACTGGAAGCGCCGCATAATCATCTGAACGGCGGCAATAGCTTGAGATAGCATCACGGATGAAGAGGCCTTCCAATATTGCAGGATTCATTCTGAAACTTTCACTCCAATGCATTAGTATTTGGGCAAGAGCGATATACATACATGTACCTTCTACTTGAAATAAAGGCCTAAAACAAATGTACAGCTAACCAAAACTAACTTGCAAGAAAAGTAACTGCAAAACAATCTGACAATAGTGACGTTTAAAAAAAACAAATCACATGGGCTATGAATCTAACCTCAATACCGAAACAAAATAAGTGGGCTGTGAACTATCCCACTTCTGATGTTAGAAGTGATAGATATATAGATATAAACATATATTAAACATGATTACTAGGTGTTTTATAGAAATAATTAGTAGTCTGTATAGCAATATCAGTTTATTAATTTACCACCGGTTCGGAAGGTAGTTATCTATGGAGAAGAGCCGGCAAGAAACTCCACAGTTACTCTTTTCAAAACACCGTCACTTTCACATAATTTCAAGTAAAAATTAACACAATATTATTAGGACACCGATACAACAACATAATTCTATATATAAAAATATTAGAAAATATTAATAAAAGTTAAAAACAACACAAGTTCACTTAACTTAGGTCCGTTCGGTGTGACTGCTCCAGAGCGACTGAGAGTGACTGTGTCTAGAACGACTGAGCGGCGGCTTTTATACACAGTGGTAAACAAGTGACGTCACATCGTACGATTTTAAAACAGATTTGTTAACCTTTGTATTTTAACATTAAGCTATGATTAAATGATATAAAAATACAGTAGATATGTTGAAATTAATTAGTTCAATTACATATTAGTCTTACGATGACAGATGATTCAACACACAAAGAAGGGTTATTTCTAAGTAACAAATTAGTGTTTTATACAATAAAGTTATTAGATTAATGTGAATATCTTTAGCAAAATATAATATTAATTATATAATATAATAATCAGTTACTATTATCTAACACGTGCTTGTGAAAAAAAACAAAAAAAAAAGTGGGGGTGGTGATGGGGGATTTAGTATTTGCGTGTTGCGCGAGGTGCAAGCACCTCGCGAGCTAGTGAAAAAAAAAAAAAATTGGGGGTTATTGGGGGGGGGGGGGGGTTGCAGAAGTATTTTGACTAAAGCATTGCCCATCTGAAAAAAAATGTTCCAAGTCTCTTAATTTCCGAGATCTGCCTAAGGGGGGTGAGAAGAGGGGCAAGGGGGGCGACTTTGAAAAATGGTTTTTACTTTACCGAGCCTCCTCTATACGAATCCGTAAAAAAAAGAAAATACCGGTCTCTTAGTTTCCGAGATACGATAGGGAGGGGGGAGAAGGGGGTCGAAAAGGGGAGGTTTGGCACTTTTCCCGTAGGTTTGAGAGTTACTTGTTTACGAATCTGTCAAAATATACCCACCTCCCCATCCACCATCTGGGAGAACAATTATGTCAATGAGTCAGTGAGTGAGTCAGTGGTAATTTAGCTTTATATAGTATAAACTAGTATTTGCGTGTTGCGCGAGGTGCAAGCACCTCGCGTGCTTGTGAAAAAAAAAAAAAAAGGGGGGGGGTGATGGGGGAGATGGGGGGGGGCTTAGTATTTGCGTGTTGCGCGAGGTGCAAGCACATCGCGTGCTTGTGAAAAAAAAAAAAAGGGGTGGGGTGATGGGGGGGGGGGTTGCACAAGTATTTTGACTAAAGCATTGCCCCTCTAAAAGAATCTGAAAAAAAAAATGTTCCAAGTCTCTTAATTTCCGAGATCCGCCTAAAGGGGGGCGGGGGGGACTTTGAAAAATGGTTTTTACTTTACCGAGCCTCCTCTACACGAATCCGTAAAAAAAAAAAACGGGTCTCGTAGTTTCCGAGATACGATAGGGAGGGGGGAGAAGGGGGGGCAAAAGGGGAGGTTTGGCACTTTTCCCGTAGGTTTCAGAGTTACTTGTTTACGAATCTGTCAAAATATACCCACCTCCCCATCCACCATCTGGGAGAACAATTATGTCAATGAGTGAGTCAGTCAGTCAGTGGTCATTTAGCTTTATATAATATAATATAACTAGTATTTGCGTGTTGCGCGAGGTGCAAGCACCTCGCGTGCTTGTGAAAAAAGAAAATGGTATTTGCGTGTTGCGCGAGGTGCAAGCACCTCGCGTGCTTGTGAAAAAAAAAAAAAAAGAAGGGGGTGGGGGGGGGGGGGAGTTGCACAAGTATTTCGACTAAAGCATTGCCCCTCTAAATGAACCCTCTAAATGAGCCTCCTCTATACGAATCCGTAAAAAACAAAAAATACGGGTCTCGTAGTTTCCGAGATACGATAGGGAGGGGGGAGAAGGGGGGTGAAATGGGGAGGTTTGGCACTTTTCCCGTAGGTTTGAGAGTTACTTGTTTACGAATCTGTCAAAATATACCCACCTCCCCATCCACCATCTGGGAGAACAATTTATTATGTCAATGAGTGAGTGAGTGAGTCAGTGGTAATTTAGCTTTATATAGTGTAAACTAGTATTTGCGTGTTGCGCGAGGTGCAAGCACCTTGCGTGCTTGTGAAAAAAAAAAAAGGGGTGGGGTGATGGGGGGGGGTTGCACAAGTATTTCGACTAAAGCATTGCCCCTCTAAAAGAATCTGAAAAAAAAATGTTCCAAGTCTCTTAATTTCCGAGATCCGCCTAAAGGGGGGCGGGGGGGACTTTGAAAAATGGTTTTTACTTTACCGAGCCTCCTCTACACGAATCCGTAAAAAAAAAAAAACGGGTCTCGTAGTTTCCGAGATACGATAGGGAGGGGGGAGTTGGGGGGGCAAAAGGGGAGGTTTGGCACTTTTCCCGTAGGTTTCAGAGTTACTTGTTTACGAATCTGTCAAAATATACCCACCTCCCCATCCACCATCTGGGAGAACAATTATGTCAATGAGTGAGTCAGTCAGTCAGTGGTAATTTAGCTTTATATAATATAACTAGTATTTGCGTGTTGCGCGAGGTGCAAGCACCTCGCGTGCTTGTGAAAAAAACTAAAGCATTGCCCCTCTAAATCAAGTATTTGCGTGTTGCGCGAGGTGCAAGCACCTCGCGTGCTTGTGAAAAAAACTAAAGCATTGCCCCTCTAAATCAAGTATTTGCGTGTTGCGCGAGGTGCAAGCACCTCGCGTGCTTGTGAAAAAAAAAAAAGAAAGGGGGGGGTGATGGGGGGGGGGGGTTGCACAAGTATTTCGACTAAAGCATTGCCCCTCTAAATGAATCTGAAAAAAAAATGTTCCAAGTCTCTTAGATTCCGAGATCCGCCTAAAGGGGGGGAGAAGGGGGGCGGGGGGGGGACTTTGAAAAATGGTTTTTACTTTACCGAGCCTCCTCTATACGAATCCGTAAAAAACAAAAAATACGGGTCTCGTAGTTTCCGAGATACGATAGGGAGGGGGAGAAGGGGGGTGAAAAGGGGAGGTTTGGCACTTTTCCCGTAGGTTTGAGAGTTACTTGTTTACGAATCTGTCAAAATATACCCACCTCCCCATCCACCATCTGGGAGAACAATTATGTCAATGAGTGAGTGAGTGAGTCAGTCAGTGAGTGGTAATCTAGCTTTATATAGTATAACTAGTATTTGCGTGTTGTTGTGCTTGTGATAAAAAATAAAGGGGGGGGGGGGGTGATGGGGGGATATAAATAATATGTTTTGTTTTCTTGTAGTTTGAAAAGTCGTCAGCTAAGTCGCTAGATCATTTTTGTCGTTAAATTGGCAACACTGCTTAGGCTATGGTTGGTGTACTGTACGCGGTGACAGTGACGTAACAGACGCGGTGACAGTGACGCAACAGTCACGGTGATAAAAATCACTAGTGCGTGCTATCTCTTAATCTCAGAGACAAAGTTGACGTTACGACGCGCGACGGTTGCCAGTTTTTTGTAATTTTGCCACTACCGTAACATAACGTTAATAAAATCAAGTATCGTTTTTAGGGTTCCGTAGCCGAATGGCAAAAAACGGAACCCTTATAGTTTCGACTTGTCTGTCCGTCTGTCTGTCTGTCCGTATGTCACAGCCATTTTATTCCGAAACTGTTAGGACTATACATGTGAAACTTGGTAAGTAGATGTATTCTGTGAACCGCTTTCCGATTTTATGAAAAAAATTAAAAAATATTTAAAATAAAGGGGGGCTTCCCATACATGGAACTGAAACTGAAAATATTTTTTTCATGAAACCTATGCGTGTGTGGTATCTGTAGACAGGTCTTTAAAAATGATATTGAGGTTTCAAAAACCACTTTTTCATAAAGTTAATCGTTTAAGATATACGCTTCTAAAGTGGTAAAATGTGTGTCCCCCCCTCTAACTTCTTTAAATATGGAGTGAAAAATCTAAAAAAAATATATGCTGTAGATCTTAATGTAATCTTTCAACCAAAATTGGTTTGAACGAGATCGGGTCAGCAGTTTTTGAGATACAGCATATTTTCTAAAACCGCAAATATAACTTTGTAATTCATACAAACACTATGAAAAACAAATTTATTTGGCGTAGTTGTGAAAATCGTAAATAAGCTAGTTTTAAGAAATTTTGAAGTTTTTTTTTATTCAATTAAATTATATTTATTATAGTTACTACGGAACCCTTCATGGGCGAGTCTGACTCGCACTTGGCCAATTTTTTTATAACACGTTGTTCTGAAATAAAGAGCAAGTATTGATTTAAAATGTACTAATACAACATTAATAATGTAGGTAATATATTTTTAATAACATAATTAATTTAAGGGATTCGTTAATCAGATTCCGATAATGACTCCAATTCTTAGGAATATTTTGAATCATCAGAATCGCACTCTATTTCTATGATAAACCTATCAGTATTGTCGGTGTCGGGCTGGGCCAAATGAGACACTGTTCCCTACGATTTCATAGAATTAAGCGTCCACCGATGTCGTTGTCGGTATCGATGCCGGCCGGGCCGGCCAATGAAGAAATACCCAATGTGGCAGCATCATCAGAGGGTTAAGCCAATAAAATCATCACCACCATAACAAAGTCAAGAAAGAAGGAATAATTCTAACTTTATTATTTCTTTAGTTTCACGATTTTTCCGTTTTTATTTAGATTACACAAATAAATCAAATATTTATTTGTTATCCCCTCTAATCCAATGGGTTTGAAAGAAAAAAGACCGCACCCTGAATATGGCCCTCTAAATCCGTTTTAAAACGTTAGATATCATTCATCATATAATTATGGCGCATCGTCGATCGTGTTCTAGTCGGATTATGTTCGCCGTCGTTGTTATCATAATGGTGTGGTTTGGTTGTAATGTAGAGCGCGTGGACGGACGGGGAAGACAGCAGCCGGCCGGGCAGCGCCACGGGCTCGGCGCGCGGCTCGCGCCCGCCCTCCGTGGCCTCCGACAAGCCCGCAGACGCCAAGGAGTGGGTCGACGTCATATCCGGTACGTAGCTCTGCTTCATTTACCCCTATTTTTGGGGAGGGGGGGTGAGGGGTAAACCATCGTGTAACTTCTCCCGCTATGGGTGGAGCGGAAGAGAGTGGCAGACTTCTACTGTCAAAAAACTCGCCCTTGCGTTCCGGGGCCACAGTATCTCGTTAGAACATTCCCGCAACCTAGTACCAGCTACATTCACCGATTATTTTTATATACAACGTGTAATTTAAA
This sequence comes from Tholera decimalis, assembly GCA_943138885.2. Taxonomy (NCBI): domain Eukaryota; kingdom Metazoa; phylum Arthropoda; class Insecta; order Lepidoptera; family Noctuidae; genus Tholera; species Tholera decimalis. The sequence continues at coordinate 2,029,134 of OW964550.2, forward strand.
GGGTATATACATACGAAGTGCACGGCTTCTTTGGATGATAACAAACGATATAGCAAGGGTTTTGTAATCCTATGTCTACATGTGTGGATCTTATTAGAAATTTCAATACATTGATACCAAAGACCTAATTTTTCAAATTAAGAACGAAGAGAATTATCGTGTTATTGGCAAGTGACGTGGAAAGTGATGACCCTCATAGTGATGTGACACGTTAGTTTTATTTTTTTCATGATTTTTATGTCTTATGTTATTGTTTGTAATTGTATAAGATTATTTGTTTAAGTCATTTATCTCTACTAATAATGCTGATTAACCTTTAATTGGCAACTGTGTAAGCCCAAAACAATTTGTTACCTATTGTTAAAATATGTTGTACGCAGAATCTGTTGGTAAACCTTTTTTTTTGTTATATGTACAACAACAAAAAAAGGTTCACCAACAGACCTGTCTGACGTCCACAATCTACTACATGGGTAACACGATACCCATTATCAAGACTGGTATAGTCAGAGACACACAATTTGAACGAAAATGGCGGTCGTCCGTGCAGGTACAAGTATGGAGAAAATTGTTAGACGCATGCTCCATAGTTGTCCGGGAAATTCAAAAAACTAAAGTAATTTAATTAAACGCAAGTTAAAAATAATCTCAGATTATGCGTTGAAGGCTTTTTCAGAATCTTCATAATTTATATCTGAACCTAACTTTGCACGAAGTTTACCAACAGTCGGTAATTCATTCTTAGTTATATGAAAATTGCCTCTAGTAGCAGTAGTTCTGTTGTTAGTCCGATTGACTGTACTACTGAAACTTTCAGTTGCGATAGTTCGGTTCTAACAAAGCACCGAACTACTGAAACTTAAACATGTACCCCTTTAGTTCGGCAAATAAACTAGGCATATAATGTAAACAAACTACAGGTGGGCCATGAATTAGTTAACATTTAAATGTAACTTACCGCGCAAACTATTGCCGCGCGGGGCGCGGGCGCGGGCGGGGGCACTAGCTCGCTTCTTGGAAATTTAGTCGCAATGGATCGCTTCACGGGGCCGCAACGCGCTTACTGCGTGAAACAGTTTTATTTAAACAACTTTTCGCTCATTACTGTGAGACGCTTATTTCGCGTTGAATATGGTTTACACGACTTAAGTCAGTGTCCAAGTGCTCCTTTAATAAAGAAATGGGTGAAGAAGTTCGAAGAGACGGGATCTACACTAAATGTGAAACAAACCGGCGGCCCGCGGACTTCTCGGAGCGAAGAGAACGTGCAGCAAGTTTCCGCTTCTGTTCGACGTGATCCAGATTTATCGACACGCAAACGTTCGGCTGAATTAGGATTATCCCGCACATCATTACGCCGTATTTTGAAATTAGATTTGAAATTACATCCATATAAGATCCAGCTAGTGCAAGAACTAAACCCTAATGATTTAAATTTGCGTAAGTCATATGCCGAAACAATGTTAACTCGATTCAGTAATTTTCACAACATCTTATTCTCTGACGAAGCCCATTTCCACCTAAATGGACATGTAAACAAACAGAATTGCAGGTATTGGAGCAGCGAAAATCCTAAAGCTAAACATGAGAGGCCACTTCACTCTCCTAAGGTAACTGTATGGGCTGCAATTTCAGCAAAAGGAATCATCGGACCTTACTTTTTTGAAGATTCTCGAGGCCGTTCAGTTACTGTTAATTCTGCCGAGTATGTGAAAATGTTACGGGAGTTCTTAGCACCGATGCTACTGGAATTTGCTGGCTATAATCGTAACACATGGTTTCAACAAGATGGAGCCACGTGTCACACATCGAACGAGTCCTTGCCGGTGGTCAAAGACATGTTTCCGGAAAAGCTAATATCCAGACGGGGTAGACGGGAGGGGGAGACATCCCATGGCCACCCAGAAGTCCAGATCTATCACCAGCAGACTTCTTTTTATGGGGTTATTTAAAGAGTCGTGTCTACATTGATAAACCGAATACACTGCGTCAACTTAAAGAAAAAATCATCGAAGAGATGTCGGCGATCTCGCGGTCTCTTTGCAGAAGAGTATTCGAAAACTTTAGGACTCGCTTAGATGAGTGCAAAAACCGAAACGGTGCTCATTTAGACGAAATAATTTTTAAAAAATAAATTACAACTAATTAGCTTTCTCGTAAATAAACGATTTCTAAAATATGTTAAATGGTTTTTTTTATACGATTTTTTCAAATGTTAACTAATTCATGGCCCACCCTGTATATCTTAATTTTATTTTTAACACATAAAAAGAGCGACTTTGTATAAGAATATCTTTGTAAAAATTTCCCCACAAGTTAATTGTACTTGTGCTTCTTCTTCTCTAATAAAATCGTCTGTGTAAAATTTGTTGGATTTTTTTTAATTAGCCCATTATTTTTGAAATTGGTTGGAATTTCAAAATTAATGGGCTAATTATAAAAATCCAACTAACCAACACATTTTGAAGGATGACATTACTCTTGCGAATTTCAAAGTCGACCAATACAAAACATTTGGAAAGAAGACATTGCCAAAAAGAAGCAAGAAGTATGTTGATAGCGGCTACAGACTCACGCCGAGAACCCCCGAGAACACCCGAGAAGCGTGAATGTGATCGCTTTCTTGCCATCTCGTCTTCGCGCTCGCCTGTTCTCCGATCGGTGTCGGTATTTTTGCCCGCTTCAAAGGGTTTCTCGGGCGAGAAAAGAGAACGGTATTACATTCTTGTTCGGTCTCAGTGAGACCGTGGCATTGATTGTGTGTTGACTGTTGTTGTGCTGTACGTATCTACTGTCTGTGGTCGCCAAGCTATTACAAATTGGGTGGCTTCTTTTATTTGTATTTTTTTCATTTCTAATTTTAGTATTCACAAGATTATAATATGCTAATGCACACAAAACTAAAGCCGCTGCACTGTCGTCCATTCCGGATAACGGTCGAGAATGCGAATGAGAAGGTCGCATGAGTGTAGATGCCTTCTCAGTTCTCACGCAATTTCTCGGCAAGACTTCTCGGCGAGACTTCTCGCGTGAGTCTGTAGCCGCCATCATAGATACGATTTTATTAGAGAAGCACAACTACAATTAACTTGTGGGGAAATTTCTACAGAGATATTCTTTTACAAAGTCGCTCTTTTTACGTGTACTTTTTAAAATGTAATTAGTTTGTACATACGAGTATTACCTATATAGTTTATTTGTCGAACTGTTGCTATAGGTACAGGTATTGATACACAAAGCCTCTCTTTTTACGTGTTAAAAATAAAATTAGGATATAGTTTGTTTACATTATATGCCTAGTTTATTTGCCGAACTAAAGGGGTATATGTTTAAGTTTCAGTAGTTCGGTCAACTGGACTAACAACCGAACTACTGCTACTAGAGGGAAAATTGTGAATGCATCGTTTTATTACCTGCTTGTCAAAATCATCTATGCCTGTCACTGATTTTATTCGTTGTCTCTTTTTACCAGGGGTTCTAAATGTGATAATAAATTCTAAACTTTGACTCTCTTTTAAAATTCTTTTATCTGTGGATATAGACTTTTTCGTTTATCGTAGCTTCTGCAGTTTTATTTAGAGAATCGGTTATATTATTTTCTTTTAAAAAGTGATTGTAAACATCAAATATCATTTTCCTCCCCTCTCTCCTAATAGTTCGTTGTGGTGGACTCATTTTCTTGAAATTAAATTCAATAATCACAGATTAGACGGAAACAAACTTTAAAATTTCGTGCGTGATTGTACAGTAGGGCCGCGCGGGCTAGCGTCGCCGCGTTGTTATGGTTACGCGCCGCCCCGCGCTCCGCACTTCGATTGAGACTCAAAAATGTGTTACTGCGCATTCAAGGTCATAGTTCAACTTACGTGTCCCGCACTGTATCCGATTTTCTAGCCACTGACTACCTATAACGACTGTCAAAGATGTACAAAGGACAGCGGAGACCAACGGATTAACGTGCTTTTCGAAGTACGGTGTAATCTCGATATGTTACGATGGGCACCCATCCACGGTCCGTCCTCGATAAGCGTTGCTTAATCTTGACGGTCGACCTTGCGGTTGTGGCCTCCTCACCATAAGTATAAAGTAGTCATATGTAATATTATAGTTACTAAAGCCTCTAAGATAGCGAATACTGACGGGTTTTAATATATATTTTTTATTGATTTCCAGTACCATTAATGATGGGCTACGTCACGAGATACGTAATGGGAACAGACAAACTACGGCCTGGAGCTTTTGAGGTATTTTTAAAATTCTCTATGTACACAAAAGCACTGAGCTGGCGATCATAGTAATTTCTTACCTGTCAACCATACACCAATGTTCAAGACACGTGGGTCTGAAAAGTTAGGGGGCAGAGAAGCAGTGGAACTAAGTTTAATTTCTAAAGACGGGTTGAAATCTTACTGCTTATTAATATTATGATTGTAAGTTTGGATGTTAGTATGTTCGTCTTTCAATCTCGCAAAAATTGCTTGAGGGATATGGTCGAAACTTGACATTTGCATAGTTTACAACCTGAAATAATACATACTTATTATGACGAGAAAAATGTGCGTAGTTGCCACGCGAAAGATGTCGCGGACAACTGTAAGTCGTTAATAAACAAAATATCTACAAAAATTGCTTGTGTTAACATAAATTGCACATTAATGTTACTTGCCAAATTGCAGCCTGTATGCTGAATATGTTTACAAAATTAGTTGTTGAAACTAAGGCGTTGAATGAGGTTCCACCAGGTGTAATGCACAAAAACACTGCATACCTAACAGTCCCCGTGTCAGGTCCGAGGCGCGCGGCCGCACCTCACCACGGGGGTCATCCACGCGGAGGACCCGGCCGCGCTCTCGCACTGGCTCAAGAGCATCTCCGACAACATCGTGGGACTCACCAACCTACAGGTACACTACAACCTATAACCTATCATGGTCACTATTTTTTTAAAGTACAGAGACAGACTACAGACTAAGACATTTAGTACAGCTATAACAATATACAGTACATAAATCTGAAGTCCAATTATTACTGTTCACAGCGGTCAGTGTCTAATATACTTAATTAGTGACGGTTAGTTTTAGTTACTAATTCAGCCATATCTTCTATCAGAACTTAAAACGAGATAAAAAAGAAAGAATTTCCTATATTTCGGCACTGTTGCAAGCGCTATAATCACACATGGTAAATATCCCGTTTTAAGTTCTAATAATACTACAGCTATATACACCAAACATTTCTGAAGGCCTTCGCCTTCCCAAAACAAGCATACGCCCAGTTAATCACTGTCAAGTGTCAATGGGAACCTACTACCTATTTGTGCTGGTATTTAATGGTGTCTACAGATATTTTCATCAATTCGTGGTCTGTAACACTTTGTTCTTACTCGTAAACGTGATACGCAAGACTTACGTAATGACTGTATTTAATTTCTGGTCTTATTTTAAATTCCGCATATGATATTCTATTGTAAAAAACAGATCTAACTATAATAAAGTTTATTTTGCTCTTAGATGAAGCTTTTCAACCGGCACTTCGGCGTGGGAGAACGCATAGAATACATGGGTTGGGTGCACGAGGGCGTGGTACAAGCGCAACAACCCTGGCAGACTTACAGAGCCAAGTTCTTACTGCTCAAGGGCACCGACGTCATGCTGTTCGATGTGCCACCGGTGAGTGTCCCTTGTTACTCCATAGGTGCAGGCGCAACAACCCTGGCAGACCTACAGAGCCAAGTTCTTACTGCTCAAGGGCACCGACGTCATGCTGTTCGATGTGCCACCGGTGAGTGTCCCTTGTTACTCCATAGGTGCAGGCGCAACAACCCTGGCAGACCTACAGAGCCAAGTTCTTACTGCTCAAGGGCACCGACGTCATGCTGTTCGATGTGCCACCGGTGAGTGTCCCTTGTTACTCCATAGGTGCAGGCGCAACAACCCTGGCAGACCTACAGAGCCAAGTTCTTACTGCTCAAGGGCACCGACGTCATGCTGTTCGATGTGCCACCGGTGAGTGTCCCTTGTTACTCCATAGGTGCAGGCGCAACAACCCTGGCAGACTTACAGAGCCAAGTTCTTACTGCTCAAGGGCACCGACGTCATGCTGTTCGATGTGCCACCGGTGAGTGTCCCTTGTTACTCCATAGGTGCAGGCGCAACAACCCTGGCAGACCTACAGAGCCAAGTTCTTACTGCTCAAGGGCACCGACGTCATGCTGTTCGATGTGCCACCGGTGAGTGTCCCTTGTTACTCCATAGGTGCAGGCGCAACAACCCTGGCAGACCTACAGAGCCAAGTTCTTACTGCTCAAGGGCACCGACGTCATGCTGTTCGATGTGCCACCGGTGAGTGTCCCTTGTTACTCCATAGGTGCAGGCGCAACAACCCTGGCAGACCTACAGAGCCAAGTTCTTACTGCTCATGGGCACCGACGTCATGCTGTTCGATGTGCCACCGGTGAGTGTCCCTTGTTACTCCATAGGTGCAGGCGCAACAACCCTGGCAGACCTACAGAGCCAAGTTCTTACTGCTCAAGGGCACCGACGTCATGCTGTTCGATGTGCCACCGGTGAGTGTCCCTTGTTACTCCATAGGTGCAGGCGCAACAACCCTGGCAGACCTACAGAGCCAAGTTCTTACTGCTCAAGGGCACCGACGTCATGCTGTTCGATGTGCCACCGGTGAGTGTCCCTTGTTACTCCATAGGTGCAGGCGCAACAACCCTGGCAGACCTACAGAGCCAAGTTCTTACTGCTCAAGGGCACCGACGTCATGCTGTTCGATGTGCCACCGGTGAGTGTCCCTTGTTACTCCATAGGTGCAGGCGCAACAACCCTGGCAGACCTACAGAGCCAAGTTCTTACTGCTCAAGGGCACCGACGTCATGCTGTTCGATGTGCCACCGGTGAGTGTCCCTTGTTACTCCATAGGTGCAGGCGCAACAACCCTGGCAGACCTACAGAGCCAAGTTCTTACTGCTCAAGGGCACCGACGTCATGCTGTTCGATGTGCCACCGGTGAGTGTCCCTTGTTACTCCATAGGTGCAGGCGCAACAACCCTGGCAGACCTACAGAGCCAAGTTCTTACTGCTCAAGGGCACCGACGTCATGCTGTTCGATGTGCCACCGGTGAGTGTCCCTTGTTACTCCATAGGTGCAGGCGCAACAACCCTGGCAGACCTACAGAGCCAAGTTCTTACTGCTCAAGGGCACCGACGTCATGCTGTTCGATGTGCCACCGGTGAGTGTCCCTTGTTACTCCATAGGTGCAGGCGCAACAACCCTGGCAGACCTACAGAGCCAAGTTCTTACTGCTCAAGGGCACCGACGTCATGCTGTTCGATGTGCCACCAGTGAGTATGTGCTACCGATTTGGCGAGGGACCAAAACTGCTTACTACCCGAAGAGTAGGCCTATGGCCTTGCCAATTTGGCCCCAATTCGTCCAACATGGTCAAACCGAGCTTTCCGTAACACCCGTTTGCAGACCTTAGCGGCAGAGTTAAGCGTTGTCTTCAATGCGTGAACATCGATACTTGCACTGCCGTAACTGCGGGCTCAGGCTGGGTAAGCCTGCTGCTTGCGAAATTCGGCTTGTGCACAAGCTGCATTATACCAAGGCCGAGCCTCATAGCCAAGTGGGACGTCAGAAAATGGGATAAAATATTCCATAGCCTGACGTACCACGTCGACAATTGCATCAGCGCAGATCGATGGGTTGCACGATGAGAAAGAAACTTGCCGCCATGGGTAGGATGCAAAAAAGTGCCGCATCTCATCCCAATCTGCTGACTTGTACTTCCATACTCGCCTTGTGCCCCTAGGGCTTTTATCCGGAGGATAGTAGGATGACACAGTTTTCACCAGACAGTGGTCAGACGATCCGAGTGGGGCCCAGATCGAAACAGAGTGCCTGTCTGGATCGGCAGAAGGTCCAAGCAATTGGGTGTGTGGCCACTGACATCCGGAATGCGGGTCATCCATCCATGATCAACCAGCTGGCCGAGCTCTAGCAATACAGTAAACCTGCGCGCCTCTCTGCCAGCATGGTCTGTTTTCTGGTACGGGAACAACTATTCTTTGTGATGGGCATTAAAATCCCCCAGAAAAACAAGCTCCGCCATTGTTGAGTATTTGAGCAGGGCCAATTCAGCTACCTCCGTAAGGTGGTCGAAGAGTCTAGTTGTCTCCTGATCACCGCTATGCGACCTGTAGACACCGTCATATACGGTTTTAAAAGTGCCAGTGTTAACTAAGAGCCACAGAGTAGAAAACCCTGCAACCTCGCAGCAGCGAAGCCGCTGACAGCAAATATTATATTTATTATAGTTACTACGGAACCCTTCATGGGTGAGTCTGACTCGCACTTGGCCAATTTTTTTTATGCCGTGTTTTTATAGATAATGGTACAGAACCCTTCGTGCGTGAGTCCGACTCGCACTTGGCCGGTTTTCTTATAAATGACCTGTATTTTCCAGATGAACATCACCGAGCTAGCGAAGTGCCCTGAGACCTTGAAGGTGTACCAGACCATGTTCCGCACGGTGAAGGAGAGCGAGACGGTGGACTGGCGCCAGCACTGCTTCCTGGTGCAGAGCTCGGCGCCCGGGCCCGCGGGCGGCAGCGCGCAGGGCCCGCGCTACTTCAGCGCCGAGACCAGGCAGGACCTGCTGCGCGTCGAGGCTGCCTGGACCGCCAACATCGTCAACTCCGTCATACGCCTGGGGGTGAGTACACTGCCACCTGCTGCACTGCCTCCTGGTGCAGAGCTCGGCGCCCGGGCCCGCGGGCGGCAGCGCGCAGGGCCCGCGCTACTTCAGCGCCGAGACCAGGCAGGACCTGCTGCGCGTCGAGGCTGCCTGGACCGCCAACATCGTCAACTCCGTCATACGCCTGGGGGTGAGTACACTGCCACCTGCTGCACTGCCTCCTGGTGCAGAGCTCGGCGCCCGGGCCCGCGGGCGGCAGCGCGCAGGGCCCGCGCTACTTCAGCGCCGAGACCAGGCAGGACCTGCTGCGCGTCGAGGCTGCCTGGACCGCCAACATCGTCAACTCCGTCATACGCCTGGGGGTGAGTACACTGCCACCTGCTGCACTGCCTCCTGGTGCAGAGCTCGGCGCCCGGGCCCGCGGGCGGCAGCGCGCAGGGCCCGCGCTACTTCAGCGCCGAGACCAGGCAGGACCTGCTGCGCGTCGAGGCTGCCTGGACCGCCAACATCGTCAACTCCGTCATACGCCTGGGGGTGAGTACACTGCCACCTGCTGCACTGCCTCCTGGTGCAGAGCTCGGCGCCCGGGCCCGCGGGCGGCAGCGCGCAGGGCCCGCGCTACTTCAGCGCCGAGACCAGGCAGGACCTGCTGCGCGTCGAGGCTGCCTGGACCGCCAACATCGTCAACTCCGTCATACGCCTGGGGGTGAGTACACTGCCACCTGCTGCACTGCCTCCTGGTGCAGAGCTCGGCGCCCGGGCCCGCGGGCGGCAGCGCGCAGGGCCCGCGCTACTTCAGCGCCGAGACCAGGCAGGACCTGCTGCGCGTCGAGGCTGCCTGGACCGCCAACATCGTCAACTCCGTCATACGCCTGGGGGTGAGTACACTGCCACCTGCTGCACTGCCTCCTGGTGCAGAGCTCGGCGCCCGGGCCCGCGGGCGGCAGCGCGCAGGGCCCGCGCTACTTCAGCGCCGAGACCAGGCAGGACCTGCTGCGCGTCGAGGCTGCCTGGACCGCCAACATCGTCAACTCCGTCATACGCCTGGGGGTGAGTACACTGCCACCTGCTGCACTGCCTCCTGGTGCAGAGCTCGGCGCCCGGGCCCGCGGGCGGCAGCGCGCAGGGCCCGCGCTACTTCAGCGCCGAGACCAGGCAGGACCTGCTGCGCGTCGAGGCTGCCTGGACCGCCAACATCGTCAACTCCGTCATACGCCTGGGGGTGAGTACACTGCCACCTGCTGCACTGCCTCCTGGTGCAGAGCTCGGCGCCCGGGGCCCGCGCTACTTCAGCGCCGAGACCAGGCAGGACCTGCTGCGCGTCGAGGCTGCCTGGACCGCCAACATCGTCAACTCCGTCATACGCCTGGGGGTGAGTACACTGCCACCTGCTGCACTGCCTCCTGGTGCAGAGCTCGGCGCCCGGGCCCGCGGGCGGCAGCGCGCAGGGCCCGCGCTACTTCAGCGCCGAGACCAGGCAGGACCTGCTGCGCGTCGAGGCTGCCTGGACCGCCAACATCGTCAACTCCGTCATACGCCTGGGGGTGAGTACACTGCCACCTGCTGCACTGCCTCCTGGTGCAGAGCTCGGCGCCCGGGCCCGCGGGCGGCAGCGCGCAGGGCCCGCGCTACTTCAGCGCCGAGACCAGGCAGGACCTGCTGCGCGTCGAGGCTGCCTGGACCGCCAACATCGTCAACTCCGTCATACGCCTGGGGGTGAGTACACTGCCACCTGCTGCACTGCCTCCTGGTGCAGAGCTCGGCGCCCGGGCCCGCGGGCGGCAGCGCGCAGGGCCCGCGCTACTTCAGCGCCGAGACCAGGCAGGACCTGCTGCGCGTCGAGGCTGCCTGGACCGCCAACATCGTCAACTCCGTCATACGCCTGGGGGTGAGTACACTGCCACCTGCTGCACTGCCTCCTGGTGCAGAGCTCGGCGCCCGGGCCCGCGGGCGGCAGCGCGCAGGGCCCGCGCTACTTCAGCGCCGAGACCAGGCAGGACCTGCTGCGCGTCGAGGCTGCCTGGACCGCCAACATCGTCAACTCCGTCATACGCCTGGGGGTGAGTACACTGCCACCTGCTGCACTGCCTCCTGGTGCAGAGCTCGGCGCCCGGGCCCGCGGGCGGCAGCGCGCAGGGCCCGCGCTACTTCAGCGCCGAGACCAGGCAGGACCTGCTGCGCGTCGAGGCTGCCTGGACCGCCAACATCGTCAACTCCGTCATACGCCTGGGGGTGAGTACACTGCCACCTGCTGCACTGCCTCCTGGTGCAGAGCTCGGCGCCCGGGCCCGCGGGCGGCAGCGCGCAGGGCCCGCGCTACTTCAGCGCCGAGACCAGGCAGGACCTGCTGCGCGTCGAGGCTGCCTGGACCGCCAACATCGTCAACTCCGTCATACGCCTGGGGGTGAGTACACTGCCACCTGCTGCACTGCCTCCTGGTGCAGAGCACGGCGCCCGGGCCCGCGGGCGGCAGCGCGCAGGGCCCGCGCTACTTCAGCGCCGAGACCAGGCAGGACCTGCTGCGCGTCGAGGCTGCCTGGACCGCCAACATCGTCAACTCCGTCATACGCCTGGGGGTGAGTACACTGCCACCTGCTGCACTGCCTCCTGGTGCAGAGCTCGGCGCCCGGGCCCGCGGGCGGCAGCGCGCTGGGCCCGCGCTACTTCAGCGCCGAGACCAGGCAGGACCTGCTGCGCGTCGAGGCTGCCTGGACCGCCAACATCGTCAACTCCGTCATACGCCTGGGGGTGAGTACACTGCCACCTGCTGCACTGCCTCCTGGTGCAGAGCTCGGCGCCCGGGCCCGCGGGCGGCAGCGCGCAGGGCCCGCGCTACTTCAGCGCCGAGACCAGGCAGGACCTGCTGCGCGTCGAGGCTGCCTGGACCGCCAACATCGTCAACTCCGTCATACGCCTGGGGGTGAGTACACTGCCACCTGCTGCACTGCCTCCTGGTGCAGAGCTCGGCGCCCGGGCCCGCGGGCGGCAGCGCGCAGGGCCCGCGCTACTTCAGCGCCGAGACCAGGCAGGACCTGCTGCGCGTCGAGGCTGCCTGGACCGCCAACATCGTCAACTCCGTCATACGCCTGGGGGTGAGTACACTGCCACCTGCTGCACTGCCTCCTGGTGCAGAGCTCGGCGCCCGGGCCCGCGGGCGGCAGCGCGCAGGGCCCGCGCTACTTCAGCGCCGAGACCAGGCAGGACCTGCTGCGCGTCGAGGCTGCCTGGACCGCCAACATCGTCAACTCCGTCATACGCCTGGGGGTGAGTACACTGCCACCTGCTGCACTGCCTCCTGGTGCAGAGCTCGGCGCCCGGGCCCGCGGGCGGCAGCGCGCAGGGCCCGCGCTACTTCAGCGCCGAGACCAGGCAGGACCTGCTGCGCGTCGAGGCTGCCTGGACCGCCAACATCGTCAACTCCGTCATACGCCTGGGGGTGAGTACACTGCCACCTGCTGCACTGCCTCCTGGTGCAGAGCTCGGCGCCCGGGCCCGCGGGCGGCAGCGCGCAGGGCCCGCGCTACTTCAGCGCCGAGACCAGGCAGGACCTGCTGCGCGTCGAGGCTGCCTGGACCGCCAACATCGTCAACTCCGTCATACGCCTGGGGGTGAGTACACTGCCACCTGCTGCACTGCCTCCTGGTGCAGAGCTCGGCGCCCGGGCCCGCGGGCGGCAGCGCGCAGGGCCCGCGCTACTTCAGCGCCGAGACCAGGCAGGACCTGCTGCGCGTCGAGGCTGCCTGGACCGCCAACATCGTCAACTCCGTCATACGCCTGGGGGTGAGTACACTGCCACCTGCTGCACTGCCTCCTGGTGCAGAGCTCGGCGCCCGGGCCCGCGGGCGGCAGCGCGCAGGGCCCGCGCTACTTCAGCGCCGAGACCAGGCAGGACCTGCTGCGCGTCGAGGCTGCCTGGACCGCCAACATCGTCAACTCCGTCATACGCCTGGGGGTGAGTACACTGCCACCTGCTGCACTGCCTCCTGGTGCAGAGCTCGGCGCCCGGGCCCGCGGGCGGCAGCGCGCAGGGCCCGCGCTACTTCAGCGCCGAGACCAGGCAGGACCTGCTGCGCGTCGAGGCTGCCTGGACCGCCAACATCGTCAACTCCGTCATACGCCTGGGGGTGAGTACACTGCCACCTGCTGCACTGCCTCCTGGTGCAGAGCTCGGCGCCCGGGCCCGCGGGCGGCAGCGCGCAGGGCCCGCGCTACTTCAGCGCCGAGACCAGGCAGGACCTGCTGCGCGTCGAGGCTGCCTGGACCGCCAACATCGTCAACTCCGTCATACGCCTGGGGGTGAGTACACTGCCACCTGCTGCACTGCCTCCTGGTGCAGAGCTCGGCGCCCGGGCCCGCGCTACTTCAGCGCCGAGACCAGGCAGGACCTGCTGCGCGTCGAGGCTGCCTGGACCGCCAACATCGTCAACTCCGTCATACGCCTGGGGGTGAGTACACTGCCACCTGCTGCACTGCCTCCTGGTGCAGAGCTCGGCGCCCGGGCCCGCGGGCGGCAGCGCGCAGGGCCCGCGCTACTTCAGCGCCGAGACCAGGCAGGACCTGCTGCGCGTCGAGGCTGCCTGGACCGCCAACATCGTCAACTCCGTCATACGCCTGGGGGTGAGTACACTGCCACCTGCTGCACTGCCTCCTGGTGCAGAGCTCGGCGCCCGGGCCCGCGGGCGGCAGCGCGCAGGGCCCGCGCTACTTCAGCGCCGAGACCAGGCAGGACCTGCTGCGCGTCGAGGCTGCCTGGACCGCCAACATCGTCAACTCCGTCATACGCCTGGGGGTGAGTACACTGCCACCTGCTGCACTGCCTCCTGGTGCAGAGCTCGGCGCCCGGGCCCGCGGGCGGCAGCGCGCAGGGCCCGCGCTACTTCAGCGCCGAGACCAGGCAGGACCTGCTGCGCGTCGAGGCTGCCTGGACCGCCAACATCGTCAACTCCGTCATACGCCTGGGGGTGAGTACACTGCCACCTGCTGCACTGCCTCCTGGTGCAGAGCTCGGCGCCCGGGCCCGTGGGCGGCAGCGCGCAGGGCCCGCGCTACTTCAGCGCCGAGACCAGGCAGGACCTGCTGCGCGTCGAGGCTGCCTGGACCGCCAACATCGTCAACTCCGTCATACGCCTGGGGGTGAGTACACTGCCACCTGCTGCACTGCCTCCTGGTGCAGAGCTCGGCGCCCGGGCCCGCGGGCGGCAGCGCGCAGGGCCCGCGCTACTTCAGCGCCGAGACCAGGCAGGACCTGCTGCGCGTCGAGGCTGCCTGGACCGCCAACATCGTCAACTCCGTCATACGCCTGGGGGTGAGTACACTGCCACCTGCTGCACTGCCTCCTGGTGCAGAGCTCGGCGCCCGGGCCCGCGCTACTTCAGCGCCGAGACCAGGCAGGACCTGCTGCGCGTCGAGGCTGCCTGGACCGCCAACATCGTCAACTCCGTCATACGCCTGGGGGTGAGTACACTGCCACCTGCTGCACTGCCTCCTGGTGCAGAGCTCGGCGCCCGGGCCCGCGCTACTTCAGCGCCGAGACCAGGCAGGACCTGCTGCGCGTCGAGGCTGCCTGGACCGCCAACATCGTCAACTCCGTCATACGCCTGGGGGTGAGTACACTGCCACCTGCTGCACTGCCTCCTGGTGCAGAGCTCGGCGCCCGGGCCCGCGGGCGGCAGCGCGCAGGGCCCGCGCTACTTCAGCGCCGAGACCAGGCAGGACCTGCTGCGCGTCGAGGCTGCCTGGACCGCCAACATCGTCAACTCCGTCATACGCCTGGGGGTGAGTACACTGCCACCTGCTGCACTGCCTCCTGGTGCAGAGCTCGGCGCCCGGGCCCGCGGGCGGCAGCGCGCAGGGCCCGCGCTACTTCAGCGCCGAGACCAGGCAGGACCTGCTGCGCGTCGAGGCTGCCTGGACCGCCAACATCGTCAACTCCGTCATACGCCTGGGGGTGAGTACACTGCCACCTGCTGCACTGCCTCCTGGTGCAGAGCTCGGCGCCCGGGCCCGCGGGCGGCAGCGCGCAGGGCCCGCGCTACTTCAGCGCCGAGACCAGGCAGGACCTGCTGCGCGTCGAGGCTGCCTGGACCGCCAACATCGTCAACTCCGTCATACGCCTGGGGGTGAGTACACTGCCACCTGCTGCACTGCCTCCTGGTGCAGAGCTCGGCGCCCGGGCCCGCGGGCGGCAGCGCGCAGGGCCCGCGCTACTTCAGCGCCGAGACCAGGCAGGACCTGCTGCGCGTCGAGGCTGCCTGGACCGCCAACATCGTCAACTCCGTCATACGCCTGGGGGTGAGTACACTGCCACCTGCTGCACTGCCTCCTGGTGCAGAGCTCGGCGCCCGGGCCCGCGGGCGGCAGCGCGCAGGGCCCGCGCTACTTCAGCGCCGAGACCAGGCAGGACCTGCTGCGCGTCGAGGCTGCCTGGACCGCCAACATCGTCAACTCCGTCATACGCCTGGGGGTGAGTACACTGCCACCTGCTGCACTGCCTCCTGGTGCAGAGCTCGGCGCCCGGGCCCGCGGGCGGCAGCGCGCAGGGCCCGCGCTACTTCAGCGCCGAGACCAGGCAGGACCTGCTGCGCGTCGAGGCTGCCTGGACCGCCAACATCGTCAACTCCGTCATACGCCTGGGGGTGAGTACACTGCCACCTGCTGCACTGCCTCCTGGTGCAGAGCTCGGCGCCCGGGCCCGCGGGCGGCAGCGCGCAGGGCCCGCGCTACTTCAGCGCCGAGACCAGGCAGGACCTGCTGCGCGTCGAGGCTGCCTGGACCGCCAACATCGTCAACTCCGTCATACGCCTGGGGGTGAGTACACTGCCACCTGCTGCACTGCCTCCTGGTGCAGAGCTCGGCGCCCGGGCCCGCGGGCGGCAGCGCGCAGGGCCCGCGCTACTTCAGCGCCGAGACCAGGCAGGACCTGCTGCGCGTCGAGGCTGCCTGGACCGCCAACATCGTCAACTCCGTCATACGCCTGGGGGTGAGTACACTGCCACCTGCTGCACTGCCTCCTGGTGCAGAGCTCGGCGCCCGGGCCCGCGGGCGGCAGCGCGCTGGGCCCGCGCTACTTCAGCGCCGAGACCAGGCAGGACCTGCTGCGCGTCGAGGCTGCCTGGACCGCCAACATCGTCAACTCCGTCATACGCCTGGGGGTGAGTACACTGCCACCTGCTGCACTGCCTCCTGGTGCAGAGCTCGGCGCCCGGGCCCGCGGGCGGCAGCGCGCAGGGCCCGCGCTACTTCAGCGCCGAGACCAGGCAGGACCTGCTGCGCGTCGAGGCTGCCTGGACCGCCAACATCGTCAACTCCGTCATACGCCTGGGGGTGAGTACACTGCCAACTGCTGCACTGCTGACACTTATATTTGAGATTTGGCCAAAGGCGGGTTTTACTAGACACATAAAAGTGTAGGACAAGTAAACAATAGCTAAGCAGTCGAACAGATTTGAAATTATGGGAGGAGGGGTCGAAAGTAGGCTGAATAGATTCTTGTAATATACAGGTGTTTCGATCTTATCATTGGCGAACTTGCCAAGCATAAGCTAAGATACTAAAGCAGTCATGCCCATTTTTGGCTTCGCCCATTACACACATCTGCAAGCAATTGAAGCTTTCTTTCAAAAAAGCTGTTGTGCATTGCAGCTTCAAAAGTCAAAAGACTAGTGTCACTAGCTAACCACTGGCCAGTGTGGGGCAAAAATTAATTGTGAAGACAATTAACAACTGACAATTAAATTGCCAGATTTAGTTGCAACTAATAACTAAAATAATTAATTGTAATTGCAAGATAACAAAATTTACAATTAATTAATTGTGTTTGTAAAACTTTGCAATTGAAATGAAATATTTATTTTGTAAATTGGTTATAAATAACACTTTTACACGTCATGTTTTTTGCGTGTTTAGTTTAGCTAGATGAGGCCGGTATTTCCAACTGACTACTCTGAGAAGAAACACCGAAACAAACTCAGAGGTCAGTGTCCAGACAATTTATATTTGAGAAGCATGTAGATTCTTTAGGTTAATTACAGTTAATTGTTAATTGTTTAATGTACGTTTACATTACTTAATAAATGTCGGTAACTGAAAAACATAATGCATACATGGGTAAACGTAGTTTTAAATACAAAGAAAATAACTTTATAAAATCAACCTTTATTAAGCAAATTAATTAATTTAAGTAAATTAGTGTTCAGATTCATTGCCACATACAAAAAGGTATGGTAAGGAGAGGGGGGGGGGGGTAGTGTGCAGCAAGTAGCGCACTTCAGAGTCGCCATAAAGTTTGATGCGTCCTATAATATTATATTTACAATCATTAAATAAAAGAGATGTTCCAGAAATGTATGGATCCTGGGCTAGCACTATGTACACCACATGTAAATATAGCTGTATAATGTAGTAACCGTCTTTTAGTGTTAATTTTCTATAATTTCACTTTATTTTAGTGTGATATTCCAATTAACTCGGTCAAGGAGAGCAACACAAAAAATATGGTGGATCGGCCATGTTGCTGTTGAACAGTGATGCGAATGTTATTTTGACATGTCGGCTTGACGAATCGATACATCAAAATATAGATATTTTTCATAAAATAATTGATAAATATCAGCGATATTTCAAATCTCAGTAAATCGATAATCGATATTTTTTTTGTATTCATTTTAGAATAATTGGTCTAACATTTATACTAATCTTGTCATATCCAGGACGTAGTTCAAATGTTGATCACCGGATCGTCAGCACGTTTGCGCCATAAGAATATGCATATACCGTCGGGTTAGTTTTGTTTTTGTACCTTTACGAAAAATATCGATACATCGATTTAAGGTTATTTTATATAAGTATATATATATATATATATATATATATATATATATATAGATAATAATCGATACAGCTTAAAAATATCGATTCTATATTTATCATAGTGTTTTTTTCCACTTGCTCATCTCTACGACCCACAAAAAGACGTCACTAACTCAAATCTGTCAAATGTCATGTCAAACACGACTGTCATGGCTGCTCTAAAACAAGAGTTATCATAATAAAAATCTTCCCAAACAATAATTTATCACAGCTATACCCGTCTCCAAATATCTTTTTGGGTATTTTTATGATAATCCCTATTGTTTTTCGATTTATCTGTGGTGTACATAGTGGTAGCCCAAAATGAAACATCTCCTTTATCAAAAATACAATCAAGTTTTTAATTGCAATTGAATTAATTATAAACCACAATTAACGTTATCGAAGATCCTTGAAAGAATAGTCAAAAATTTTCTAGCTATATCCAGATTACGAAAAAATAAAATGTAAACAAAGAAACCAATGGTTCTCAAACTTTGTTTTCATTAACCGACTGTACATTAAAAAGGTATGCTGTGGTAATGAGTTAATTACTCGAAAATACTTGTGTTTTATCTATGTTGGCACTGTTATTATTTTCAAAATATTACATGGACAACGAAGAAAATATGGAAAAAAACAAGCATTTCATTTAAAATATATTTATTCAGAATCTAAATCTGTATCAGAGCTTTCACTATCACCCACATGAATTATGAAATGATCAACCACATCATCAATTATCCCATCAATTTTCAACATTTTCTGTTCCTCTTTTATGACATGGTCAATGCACTTTTTCCAATTTTCAGCTGTTATGCTTTTGATTGCATCAGCTAACAATATTTTTACTTCATTTAATTTAAATGACTTATTATGTCTAGCTACATAGCCTTTGACCTGGGCCCATATCAGCTCAATTGGATTTAGTTCACAGTGGTAAGGTGGAAGCCTAACCACTGTGATACCGTTTTCTTGAGCCATATCATCAATAATGTAACTTTGGTATTTGTCTTTTTCTTTTTTAATTTTTTCTATTAATTGTGCTTTAACTTCTGAATGGTCAAAGGGTATATTTTTCTCAAGTAGCCATTTTTGTAATTCATCTTTTTTGTTAGCCATGGTAGGTACTTTTTCCTTCCTACGGGAATGGTAAGGTGCATTGTCTATGACAACAACAGAGTTTGGTTCTAAAATAGGGAGTATTTTGGTAAACCATTTTTCATAATTGTATGAATCCATTTCTGAATGATAATCTCCTTCGGTCTTCTTAGCTTCAAATATTAAGTCACCTCCTTCCAAAAAGCCTGTATCTGATCCTGTAAACAAAATATAATAAAGTACAAATCCAATTCAGAAAGTTTTTATTTTTCAGTAGTTGAACTGGCAAAAACAGCAAAACACAGAAACAGGAATTCTTACACATAATCATAATTTGTACAAAACATAGAATGGTGATTGTATTAAATGTGTTGACATAGAGGTCTGTTCATTTACAATAGAATCATTATAAATTATCATAATGCATGTATGTAAAAGAAGCAAAAGTAGTGTGTTCGGATCAAAGTATGTGACAATCTGTAGTTACTATAAATATGGGAATCAGATGTTATGTACATAATTATGCGAGTATTATTAATGGAGAACTTACCAATATGCAATATTATCAAGCGTTTGCCTTTACCGCTTGGATTTTTTAATCCCATTGATAGGCCTTCACGGTGAGCTTCTTTTACAGACATTATTGTTTGGTCTTGCCATACTTTGCTCATAGTGTGTCCTGTAACAAGGTCAGAATAGATATATATCAAAAAATTACACTATGCTTGTTGGATCTCCAAGAATTGGATGGTTAGAAAGTGAATAATAAAAATTGTAAATATTGTTGATTACTAAAATTATAGCTAACCTTCATTAAGCCAAGTTTCGTCCGTATAATATATCTTTCTCCCTTCAGCCCTCATTCGAACAATCTCATGCAAATATTTAATTCTCCAGCGGACAATATCATCCCGCTCCAATAATGCACTGTTTCTGCTGCGTTTCACATATTTCATTTGTAGTTTTTGGAAAACTTTATAGAAAGTGGTCCTCTTGAAGTCGGGCAATGTGTCATCCGTATTCACAGCTTCCAGAACTTTGTCAATGGTGGGTAATTCTTTGTTAAAAAAAAAAGTGTGGATTTTGCGACGTATAGTTCCCAATTGCAAATCGTCCAAATTGTCAATGATTGATCGCCTTTTCGATCGTGGCGTAGGGGATTCCACACGGCCTTTTTCTTTCCTCTCACGAAGAATTTTGAAAACAGAGCTTCGAGATATCCCCATGATCTCTGCAGTTTTATTAGCTATGTCGTACTTGTAGGGATAAGAATCCTTAGGCCACGTCTCTTCTACATGCTTGTAGACATTAATAAGAGTCTCCTTGTCCACTGAGCGCATCACTGTCCTCTTGGACCGCTTTTTCTTCGGCGAAGAAAAAGTGCAGATATTGCTCGGCCCAGGTTCACTCATTTAAAAAAATATAACAACAAAACAAGTAACAAACAAGACAAACTTAATAATAACAATAACTTAACGAAAACACAACGAAATATCGATTTATAACACGGAGAATGCACGCTAGCGTCAATAAATTCAGCAAGAGTTAAAAAAACATGGAGGGTATAATCCAACCGAATTAAGAAATACTCGCTCCTATGTAAAATAGTCTTTAATATAGTACTCTTTAAATTATCAGTATATAAAATCGTTTCGAGTTTGGAAACATTGTCTTTTTAGTTTCTTTATCATGCTCGCTTACATTATTTTTTATTAAACGTTTTATTTTGTATTTATGTAAATTTTATATGTTAATATTGTTATCAATTTCAATTGTGAAATTAAAAGCTTTTTATGTTATTCATAACTGTTAAGAATATAGGTGGGTATTTGTAATAAATAATTAAATTTTGCTATGATAATATTATTATAAAGTTTATCATTGCAAAAATGACATCCAAAGAATTCTTTTTACGATTTGTTTATATTTTATTTTTTCGTAAGTTGAATAGAGTATAGTAAAAAAAATATTACTCAAGGGCAACTGAAGGAGCAGGGTGGGTTTTTAGTCAGTAGAACTCTGATATTCCCCTCAGAGCGGAAGAGGTCATTTGATGATTTTCCCACCCCGAAAAAAAAGGATAATTGCGAAAAACCAGTATGGTTTTAGATCTGGTGTATCAACGGAAGATGCTGTGGTTGATGTCACCAAAACATAGTCGATAAATTGAATCGAAAGATGAAATGCAATGACATGTTCCTCGATGTATCCAAAGCATTCGACACGGTATCTATTGCCATTTTTATCTCAAAACTTGAGCGCGTTGGTGTGCGTGGCTTGGCATTGGATATGTTCAGAAACTATCTATCACAATGTGTGAAGATCGACTATATGACCATAGAGTGATCATAAGATTATTAATTTTGGTGTCCCTCAAGGAAGCATCGTCGGGCCTATACTCTTCCTTCTGTATATCAATGATTTGTGCCAGGCTCGGCTGCCAAACTGTGACATATTTACAAACGTCGATGACACTACAAAACAAAGATCACAACACACGATTCGCTTGGTAATGAAATGGCTCTCATAAAATCTTCGAAAACTTAATGTAGTAAAAACAAATACTATTTATTTCTCCTTACCTAACATCACTTCTCCACCTCAAGCATCAGGACTAGTTTAAGCCCATGCCGAAACTGAAATTGTCTACTATTATCTCTGGTTCACACTGACTATAAACTGAGCTAGCAACCTCGTACTGACGCCCTATGCACCCGGGTCAGGAAACTAAACTGAAAGTCAACTCAAACTAATTTCTTAAATGTTCAAAAATACTGCATGTATTTAATTTCTTTGTTGAAAGTTTATTTATTTATACATAAGAAATACTTGTATGACTATTGTTGTTTAAATTGTTCGTCTTTGAAATCTTGGGGAACTTCGGCTTCTAAGATACAGGCGTCTTGCCTAGTTTAAGAGCCAGATTTTCGCCTACAAAGTGTCTCTTTTATTTAATTTAAATATTAAGATATAATTAATTTTGTACGCAAAAAAAAACTAAAAGTACAGGGTATAGTCTTAATATTTTAATTATATTTTTTTTGCGTACAAAATAAATAATTTGTTATAAAAAAAGCCTGTTAACCAAGATTTGAAATTATGGGAGTAGGGGATAGAAAGTACGCTAAACAGGTTCGTGTGATATACAGCTGTTTCGCCCTTATTCTTGGCGAACTTGCTAAGCGTGTGTCTAGATTGAGTCCCACGTAGCAAGTTTGGTCTGAATAAAATAATGTATTTCAATCGTAAAACTTAATTTATTCAATATCATAACAGTGGAACTTATAATAACGAAGAAAATTTTTGTGTGAAATTAGAAAAACAGGAGTCGTGTCGTCACACAAAAGTATTTGAATGCTAATATCCGGTCTATGCTCTGCCCATGACGCATGTCCAATCATACATAGTACGAACGTAATCAATTGCCTGTATTATGCAAATAAATGTTTTGATTATTGATTGCAATGTTTCGCACGAACGTGATTCACACATGGTTGTTAAAGCACGCGTGGATTTGTCTAATGAAACATGCTAATGTCGTTCGATGTTTTTGTCGAAGAATGATGCCATAATCGTGCGGTTAGCGGCAGCGCCGGGACAGTACAATCTATTCATTGTTATTGCAACTGTGGTTTTGCATCATTGTTTAAATTATTGTGATCTTTACTCTCTTCGAAATAAGGTTGCAAATGTTTTGCAGTTAGATGTAAATTCAGTTTGTTACGGCGTCCTTTTGGGGCGCGGGCTGGCAACTCGTTTCGTGGCCGCGCCCTCCATGCGACGCTTGAGGTGCGGGTAGGGGGCCAGGCACGACTGGAACGCCGCTACGTCTAGGCTGCACATACGACACGATACTTAGTCATCATGTACACTAGAGGCTCTATACTAGTCTACATCAGTAAAGACTCGTCAAAATATCGAAAGTATATGAACAGTGTTGTAGCGACATCTATCTCGTGACATACGAACTACGCTTAGAAATTCTGTATCGCGCAAGAGAAGTTTTCTGCACAGCTAGCCTGCGTACAAAACTACTAGTACCGCATATACCTTGCCCTAGTGTCAAACAGCGTTTTCCAAAAGGCATCCATTAGCGAACAAAAACCAAAATAACCTACTTTAAGCGTCGCTAAATCTACAGGTGCTAGCTTCTCGCACTCGTAATTAAGTCATTTCGATTAAATCTTTAAAATTACGACGAAAAACATTGGCTGGCGAAAGTAAATAAAAATGATGACTGTTTTTGTAATGAAGATAAAACTAAAAAGTTACAATTATAAACTATCTAGTAACTTACTAAAACTGACCGAAAGCACAACAGTAATGTTGCTGTGACCTACCTGTGAAGATGTTGTAGATGGATATAAAACTTGAGACTCACATATAAATCTCTGTAATTTCGAGTGCGATGATACTTGCTGTTCGCAACACTCCCGGACATAACAACGCGTTCTCTCCGAAGAATGCGCCATCCCGAAGATGCGCCACCTGTAATCAAACGTTCATTAATAGCTTATCAATTTTTAAAACAGAGAGTTATATAGTTCTATTCTTGATCTGCTGTATCATTTTAAACAAAAAATAGGTCATGTTAGTCCACGACACAGTATGCGACGATCTAATGTTTACTTTGATTTCTTTTTTGTTTAATAAAGTGTTAATGATGTCCTTAGGCTGATAGGGTTACTACACGCTACATAGTTGTGGCAAACCTCTCTTCCTGCGGCATCCATAACGGCCACAGTTCCGGTCGATATGAGATGAATGGACTGGCCTGGCTTGTCATACTCCACCACGATCTGAAAACAATACGAGAGCATTTCAGTCGTTTGTATTTTTTTCTTAGAGTTTTGATCTGAACGTCCCTATTATGGAAATCAGAACCCTTACAGGACCACTGTTGTGGCCGTCTGTCTGTCTGTTTGTTCTCAGCCTTACATCTACCTACCAAGTTTCACATGTGTAGTCCTAATAGTTTCGGAATAAAATGGTTGGAACATACGGACGGACGGACAGACTGACAGATATGACGAAACTATAACGGTTCCGTTTTTGCCATTCGGCTACGGAACCCTAAAAATTGAATATGTTATAATGGTTACGGAATATACTCGTATATACTGTTCACACATATTTCATAAATGACCGAGCATAATCTATTAGGAAACAAATATGATTCAGCCGGAACTCTAAGCGCTTTATACTAGCGTTTGGTTAGTTTTATATTTTACAAATAGTTCACAGAAGCATACCTGGCCTGGCATGAACAAGACCTGTTGTAAACGGAATATGATAGAGTTGATGAGCGCGACAGGCATGTCCTGGAACATGGGCACGTTCATGACGAGGCGCTGGCAGCAGTGCATGTTGATGTCTTGCTTGATCTGCTCGTTGATCGTGCCCAGGATCGCCTCCTCGTGGAAGAAATGCTCGTTGAACTTGTAATTTATAAACAGTCGTATCTTTCTCTTCAAATACTTTGGCAAGCGCTTAAAACACATATATTCCTCCATCTCCTTTGATTTCCCGTTGAAGCAGTACGATTCGTACTGATTGTATATAGATAGTCGCAGTAATGCGGACAGAGAATATGTTAGGAATAAAAGACCTATGAGCCCTATCACTGATGACAGCAACAACTCCGGTATGAAGTGTGTGTCCAGAGGCGTGTAGTAGCCAGCCCCGGTCAGCAGACCACACACCAGATAGAAGTTCGTGGAATACTTCTGTAATATTGTAGCAGGAGACTCTTTAAACTTCGTTATGTGGAAGCGCTTCAGCCATTGTATAAAAGCGGCATCTTGTTCGTAGAAGTGATAGCACAGTATTGGCACCTGGTAGTGGATGTACGTCATCCAGTGCAAAAACATGATCAACAACACCAATATTTTGAGCGCCACGTAATTGACGTAGGACAGTTGCAACTGGCCGACAACGTTCTTCCACTGTTGTATCAAGGATATAGTTCTCAGCAACTTGAATAGAAACATGATAGTGTGGGTTGGATACTCGCAGTTTTTGAAAGGAACTATCAGCTGTAACGGCAAACACCCAATGAAGTCTGCAATGAAGTTGGTCTTGAGGTAGTGGATTGCTATCTTTTTGGGGTCAAGGATGATAATCTTGTGTTCGTAGTCGAGGAAGCCGGTAATGAACTGAGAGCACACGTTCAGAAACGCTAAGGAGTCCGTAAATAAGATAAACCAATCGTGAGAGGAAGGGCCTGGAAAGAAGCAAACGTTGTAGGTTATGATAAATACGTGGCTGTAAAGGTGGAATGCGTATGCACGTGAATATAGATTCAAGAAAACAACAAACCCTTCAGGGCCAGAAAGTTGAAGTCCCGAAATGTTGAGTATGTTTTGGGAATTCGACTTGCTGGGCATGAAAGCAATAAACTTACAAATGATGAAGACTTGCACGGGCATGTAGAGAAAGACGGCGAACATGAAGAACAGTTGCATGCAGTCCCAGTAGAACTTGATGGGGCTGTAGGGGTGGCACACGGCGGGCGCGTGGCGCGCGCGCTCCCGGCGCAGGCGCCGCGCGCTGCGCACGAACAGCGCGCTGCCGTGCTGCCACGCGCACGCCACGAACAGCCTGCGGATCTTGCAGCGCTGTGGACATAACTGCCACTATTACTAGCTCCGTCTACGACACAGTAGCAGTAGTATTTGATATGGCATTGGAGCGTGAGAACTTGACTTATTTTCGTTTGACCCCTAAATGGGGGAGAGGTCGATTTTGATTTTTCCCGATGCTCGCCGCTTCTGCCACCAACAGTACGACGCCAGTACTGTCGGGGACGGCCACGCTTCCTTTTTCTTGAGGATTCCAATCCATCGACTGCTTAGGTATGTGATCGGAATCCTTCCGAAGCGTGTGGCCGTTCTATTTCCCCTTACGACACTTGATCTGGCGGGCATTCGGGCTCTCGCAGTTTCTCGTTGGAAATGGTCTCGGGCCAGTAAACTCCAGTAAAAATAAAAGCATGAGCACAGGTCGAACTTCAAGGTTAGCAACGCTTCCCGAGGTCTATGGATGATCATCATAACACATCGAAATTCCTCCGTTACAGAGAAACCTCTGTAAGCCGTCGGTCTCGGTTGTCATTTGTTTATCTTTGCCAGTCGTTACGGAAGTCAGAAAGGCTGACACTGGTGTTGCCCAGCTACTGGGTTTTAGAGGTCAGATAGGCAGTCGCTCTATACAGGGTGGCCCGTTTACAGTGGTCCAAAGATTTTTTTTAGCTTGAGAGCATCATAAGTGATCATTTAAAACATACTTTAGTTAAGCTATTTTTGACACAAAACCACCCTGTTATAAAAAGTACTGGACCGAATCGAATGAAATTTGGTATAAGCATAGTGCAATAATCTACCTATCGCGCTATAGGCTCATCTAATGTAAATAACTAGACTAGATTATTAAAAAAAAATCATAATTTCGAAACCATAAGTTTTCACTTAACTAAAGTATGTTTTAAATGATCACTTATGATGCTCTCAAGCTGAAAAAAATCTTTGGACCACTGTAAACGGACCACCATGTATAAAACAGTACCCAGCTGCATCCGGTTATACTGGAAGCCGACTCCAAAGGAAACACTCCCAAGGGATGCCGTGGTGGCATACCGCGTCACGTCCAGCGATATATTGCTAGGCCGCCGGAATGCTATAGTATCTTCGTGGCTAGTCTACGCTGATCGGTGGCAAATCCTCCGCCATTCCGTCCCGGTGTGTGTAGGTCCTACCACGCCAGGAGAATCTCAAATGTATAGTTGTACATTTATGAAATGAGCAAGCTATCGCTACTTCAAAAATTAACTGCTAGCGTCTGTAATTTTTGTTTATTGCCTGTATTCTAAAGTCGAGCTGTTAACACATGTGTGAGTAAGACACACACTAAAGGCCTCCTGACTTATTCACAGTGCGTTGGACGTCGTATTTGTAACTACTGTGCAGATAACGTTGCAGTTTTAGGTTCTTAGGAATCGAATTTGGCATTTTTAACATATAGAATACCCAGACTAAAGCTAAACAGGCGAAATATTTCCATATTGCCCAGATAAACAGGCAGATAGTTTCATTAATACTATCTCTCCACAATAAGTTTAGTTTAGAATATATAGATAATATATATCCTCATAGGTTTAAACAGTAGAATTTACGCATACTCACTCGGTCTACCGCGTATATCTAACAAAAGCTTGGTAAGAAGACACTTCAACTTACCTGTCTTTGGAAAAAGTTAGCCGTTGGAGGAGCATCATCGCACTGGGGTGTTTGCTTTAGAGTACAAATATGTTTACAATCTCTGTACATCGCGCTGTTTGCCTATTTGTTTATCTTCTTTACCAGAATAAATAGCCATTTATTCTTATACTTAGGTTTATTTTATTAGTCAGACGTCTGCACAGATAACGGGATATGTACGACGTTAATAAAATTATGATAATAATGTCAATACTTGACAGGCGATGTTGATGAGCGATCCTTTCAAAATGCAAATTCCATGAAAGAAGTTTCACAACACGACGATAAACGATGGCACATCGCCGTTTGTCTTGTAGTCCGATGATGGAACGGGCTTGGTGGAATTAGACTGTGAAATTCCATTGCAAATTCCCCGAAATGTAACCGATAGAAAACTGATAGGCTTGCAACACATCGCCGATGTTCAAGGCTCTGGAGCTTTGTCTCGACCAGTTTCTCATTGCCAATGAGCCTCTTGGCTCGGTTCTCGATAGACTCAGTGCATCAAGCTGGTTAAGTAAATAATAATTATGATTGTGATGTTTCCAGAAGAAGACGTTCACGGTGGTGCACCTGGGGCGCGCGGCGGGGCTGACGCTGGACTGGGCGGCCGGCTTCTCGCTCAGCGAGGGCACGCCCGGCGCCAAGCCCGTCTGGGCCTACCGGTGAGCACACACAAACACACACTCACACACACACAGGTGGTGCACCTGGGGCGCGCGGCGGGGCTGACGCTGGACTGGGCGGCCGGCTTCTCGCTCAGCGAGGGCACGCCCGGCGCCAAGCCCGTCTGGGCCTACCGGTGAGCACACACACACACACACACTCACACACACACAGGTGGTGCACCTGGGGCGCGCGGCGGGGCTGACGCTGGACTGGGCGGCCGGCTTCTCGCTCAGCGAGGGCACGCCCGGCGCCAAGCCCGTCTGGGCCTACCGGTGAGCACACACACACACACACTCACACACACACAGGTGGTGCACCTGGGGCGCGCGGCGGGGCTGACGCTGGACTGGGCGGCCGGCTTCTCGCTCAGCGAGGGCACGCCCGGCGCCAAGCCCGTCTGGGCCTACCGGTGAGCACACACACACACACAGGTGGTGCAAATAGGGCGCGCGGCGGGGCTGACGCTGGACTGGGCGGCCGGCTTCTCGCTCAGCGAGGGCACGCCCGGCGCCAAGCCCGTCTGGGCCTACCGGTGAGCACACACACACACACACACACACACACAGGTGGTGCACCTGGGGCGCGCGGCGGGGCTGCCGCTGGACTGGGCGGCCGGCTTCTCTCTCAGCGAGGGCACGCCCGGCGCCAAGCCCGTCTGGGCCTACCGGTGAGCACACACACACACACACACTCACACACACACACACTCACACACACACAGGTGGTGCACCTGGGGCGCGCGGCGGGGCTGCCGCTGGACTGGGCGGCCGGCTTCTCTCTCAGCGAGGGCACGCCCGGCGCCAAGCCCGTCTGGGCCTACCGGTGAGCACACACACACACACTCACACACACACACACACAGGTGGTGCACCTGGGGCGCGCGGCGGGGCTGACGCTGGACTGGGCGGCCGGCTTCTCGCTCAGCGAGGGCACGCCCGGCGCCAAGCCCGTCTGGGCCTACCGGTGAGCACACACACACACACACTCACACACACACACACACACAGGTGGTGCACCTGGGGCGCGCGGCGGGGCTGACGCTGGACTGGGCGGCCGGCTTCTCGCTCAGCGAGGGCACGCCCGGCGCCAAGCCCGTCTGGGCCTACCGGTGAGCATACACACACACCCAAACACACACACACGCACACACACACACGCACACACACACAGTTTCTGAGTTGTTAGATAATGACGACTTCGGAATTCGAGATTTGATTCGGGATTGTGATGTGACTAAATTAATCGATTCAGGAATAAAATCGAATAACGATGTATACTATTTTTTAAATAATATTGTGTATAACTAACAAAATGTATTATAAAGGGGCAATTGTGATTATAAAGAGGCGTGAAAAATAAAACCAATATGACAATATGTTTTATGTTTTGCAATAAGCCCCTGTACCTGTATCCATTCCAAGGGGGTTTAGGTCGCAGTGGTGTGGGGCAGTCTTTTTAATAGTAATCTCGCGCAATTTTTCAAAATATTAATCACATGAAACAATATCCAAAACAGTGGCTTTTATCATGTCTGGTAAGATGTGAATATTTTTAATAAAAATAGTTTTATTTATAATAAAATCTAGCAACTACTTCAAAATAAAAGATAATAGTATAAATTTTATCATTTATTTATATTACTCACAAATAAAAATCGCTCATTTATTATTCGATTGATTGAATCCATCACTGTTACATTAAATAAGGTATCATTATTTTAGTAAGTGAAACTAGCTTATGTCAGCTTACTGCATCGAATTAAGTCCGGGTATAGTTTTTGTGTGAGAGAATAACAAACATCCATACCGTACTTACAAACTTTCGCATACAATGTATAGAAGAATGATATTAGTTAGATTAACAAAATAAATATTTCATTTCATTCCATTTTAGTCGGTAGGAGTTCGACAAAAGATTCAACCGATTGACTTTATAGGTACACATGTATCTGTTGTTTCAATCATTGTTATTCAAGGAACCAACGGAAGGGCGAGGTAACCCATCACAAGTTTTTTATAACTTAACGGGGCAGCCTCAATTTTCGTGCTGCATGACAATTTATTATGAAGCAATAAAAATTATGTAATGTGTATCATAAATCATCATCTTCCTTTTTCAAATTTCATCCAAATACCCCAAGTTATTTTAAAGATTAGTTTTATAGTAGTATAGATGTGTGAGCCAAGACCTCTTGTCTCGGATTCTATTCCCGGTTCGAGCATAAAGTGCTAACAATGGGGTTTTTCTATTAGAAATTTCTCAGTAGCTCGGAGTTTGGCGGTGTAATACTCCAGTGTTATGAAAAGCATCTGAGGTCAGCAACAGGTTCACGCCTGTGTGCTTAGTAAGAGTTTGAAATACTTTTGTCGTTTTCGAAAACTATCGCTTTGTCTCTTTCACACGTACTAGATTAGTGTGAAAGAGACAAAGCTATAGTTTTCGAACACGATAATAGTATCGCAAACTCATACTAAGGCCGCTAATCTTTCTGGTCGTTTCGAATACCGTCCAATCGAACTATAAGAGTAAAGGAACAGAGTGCATCTGTACTCGTACATACTCGTGCACTATAATATCTCCTTCGCATATGGCTAAACTCCGCTGAGATTTGCTCCCGTTTCCGAAATCGGCCAGAAGGACTATCACTATCTTAATTATTAAAATCAGTTTCAATACAAAGTTTTAAAATCATTTGTACTTGCGTTGTAAAATCGTTAATATTTCACAAAAAAAAAACGCAATATGTTGCACCAACAACAGCGAAAGTGATGTTGAATTTTGCTCATGTTGCCTAATCAAAACTGACTTTTTATCAAATGACTTCAATTTATACCTGTATTTTGTCATTACGGTATTATAATTACTATTTCGTCTTTATTTTCAGGTTTTCTCAGCTTAGAGGATCAAGTGATGACGGAAAATCGAAACTAAAACTACACTTTCAAGACTCTGAAACTAAAGTTATTGAAACAAAGGTAACTATGAATTTATATATTCTGTTGTTTCTGTAATCTTTGCAATTCTCTTGGGATAGAAAATAATGACCTACTTATACCAAGTGGTTTGAAATCGGTGCAACATTTTTCATACATAATACTGGCTTATAAATATCCATCACAGGCGCAATGCTAGTATGGAGCCCCTTTACAAGATATAGCACCTCTTGTCATGTCCATGTAAGAGCTGTGTAGGTACCTGCATATTGGTCCAAAACTCCGAAAAGAAGAGGACTAAGTATCATTAAAACTTAAAACGGGATATTTGCCATGTGTATTTATTATTTCGACTTTCTGATATTTCAACACTGTTGCAAGCGCCATGATCACGGATGAACTGAAGTCATTGCGGGTGGACGTTTTTGAGCAAACGAATTCGTCTACCCTCTTTCTCGTTCGTTTTCTCTTTCCCCTTTTAAGTCCTAACGATACAGTTAGTGACAATATTAGCTTAAAAAAACTTATAATGAGGATTAAGTATGTCTATATTTTTTATCTTCTTCGTCGTTTTCTTCATAGCTGAAGGTCGTGTCTCTTATGAGTGATGCGGCAATATAGCAGATGCGACGACATTCCCCACACCGCTCCGTCTTCAGCTTAACGTAGGGCTGTCGGTACACTATGTCCGGTGATGGTTTTAATTAAATCAGACCCGCGGGTCGGTGAACAACCCCGTCGACGCTTATTTCCCACAATTACCAACTTGTACAAGCTGTCGAGTTCTCTTCGAGCCTCATGCCTAAAGTAGCTTAAAACTCGCTGGTAACAGCATGTAACAAAAACCCTGTCCGATCCTTGAGAGTATTATTCGGCATCGTACTGCGTACACATATACGTAGCCATTTAATGGATTTGAGATTATTATTTTTCCCCAGTGAATATAAATAAATATCAGCTACTTGGGCATACAAATTAATGAGTGGTATAATGACAGTATAATTATAATATTCTAATGCATTCATATTAATTTAATTGAAAATGTCGTACTATTATTGAATTCTATTATTACTATTACTAATAACACAAACAATAACATTATAGTCAGGTGGATATGCTACATTTAAACAATTCTAGTCGATAAAAATTCAGCAACAGAGTAATAACAATTTTCCACAAGCAGTTGGAACAATTTATGTTTAAACACATGAATATTGCTACATTCTTTTAATAGATCTTTGTGGCCATAGCAAACACACTTTTTCCAAAGAGGCTAGGTTTCGCATGGATTATAAAAATAAAAAATCAATAACTTTTGGTTTTTATGAGTTACATTTTTAAAACTGTTTTTTTCTAGTACGTATGTTGAACCAGGAATACGCCTTTATTGGACCGGACAGGGTTTTTGTTACAGTATATTGTATAATCTTATTTTGATCTTCAGTTGGTCAAGAAAGGTACTCTTGGTTCTTTTTGCGATACATGGTATACGCAAAATTCGTTTTTATAAACACTATAAAAACTACTACCTGTGCCCCGTGGTTTTATCCGCGTTAATATGATGGAAACAAAAACAAACTATTAAAATCGGTTATGCGGTTTAGATTTCTCATATAAACTTTTCCCCTATTGCAACCCTTTCGGTGTAGATTTTTGATAAAAAGTAGCTTATGTTTATGCAACTATTGTCATTCCAAATTTCATCCAAATCGGTGATGTGATTTAGCCGCGTAACAGACAGACAGACAGACTTTCTCATTTATAATATTAGTGTGGATATGAAGACACTGTGAGTGAAAGATCATTCAAACTATCCTTTCTCTATAAGTAAATTTAGTAATTCTATAAATGTTTTTCCAGGAGCTAGAATGTCAGATTCTGCAGAGCCTACTGTTCTGCATGCACGCCTTCCTGACGGCCAAGGTGGCCTCCGTGGACCCCGCCTTCCTCGCGTCCATACAGCAGTCCAATTAGACCCTTATAGCGGTATACATAAGGTCGGTTATCACATGTTATGAGATACAGCAGAACACTTCGAAAACTTATAGACTGTTCAGTTGGATATTGATTTTAAATGTATTAATGATTGATGTGAAAACGTGTGGTGAATGCAGAACAATGAAATTCCATAAGTGTTCGAAGCTCGACTTTTAGTTTCATTGTAGTTATTACCGTTTAGTTTATACGTCCGTCGTAACACTTTGTCTTGTATTTCACGAGTTTTCATAGATTTTGGTTACATTACAAAGGTAATGAGTTGAATTAAGTATATGGTTTTATAAAAAGCATTTTTAGACTGGAAAAAATTGTCTAAATTCTATATTACGGAGCCTCACTCAGGAGTTATCTTTTTCTAACTGATTCAAAATACTAGTTTTAAATAATGCTTGATTCTATAAGGTTCTGTAAGACGAAATGAAGTGGTTTATAGTTAACACTGCTGTACCTAATTAAATGTTAGATTTCTTTTTGTACATTTTCCTAAAATGTGATGTGGGAAGATCGTTTGAATGAATGACTCCGAAACGCAAGAAACATGAACTTTTATATAATTTTATTTGCCGCGCTCAGTATAATATAACTAATTTTAATGATAATTTAGTTTTTTTATATAAACAAGATAAATACTATTTTAGTTAAAGGCCTAATCCCTTCGAACCTAAACAGCGAATGTTGAAAGACTAAAAAGTAAATGTAGTTCTGTTGTTTCTTATAAATCTATTTTTGAATCTTACGTCTATCGTTATAAGGGTGAAAATGCTGAACATTTTTGCAGACATGGAACCCTAGTCTTCCCTGTACATACCTTCTAGAATCTTCTCTATTGCTTTGAGAGTCAAAAATCTCTATTTCAGAAGAACGATTTAATTCATTGAAATTTTTACGCGTTTTAAAACTAATGCGTCCGTCAGATCTGTTCACCTAAAATAGGAAATAGTAGAAAATGTGAAATGAAACATTGTTTATCTAACCCCGAGTCTAATTCCCAAAATACAAAGTCTAAATCCAGTTCCCTAATAAATTCTTACCAAACGTAAGTCCAAAATCTGATTACTTCAAAGTTGTCCATTCCGATCTAAAAATCTGCATTTGTACAATCACTTTGTTAAATTTTAAGATCTCTATCTTAACCATGACGTTTTTAATATCTCTATCTTAACAATGACGATCGACAAATAACTATGTATAATTAAATCTTGCTAATTATATAGTAAAATGTCCTCGTAAGAACAGGATAGCAAATAGACTATGTAGGAGATTACTAATTCACACGAAGCGTTATTTTTCTTTTTAAAAAGAACATTGTAATTTGTAATAGTTACTATTATGGTAACAAGAATAATTTCGAAAGGCGGTAACACATCTAGTTGAATCATATCAGTTCGATCAAATATTGTACTTTTTTATATTATTATTAGCTGACCGGCAAACGTTGTTTTACCATATAAATTATAGATTTTTATATATTAGATAGTTCGCTTAGTATGAACGAATGATATTATCCCACTTAGATCCTAACAAACATCCTGCTTTAACATATATTGCACTGCTGGATCTAAACTAAATTAACTCATAATTTAGAATTTTCAGAGTACACCGTATATTTGAAGCCTCACTCTATCAACCAATTATTGATTTTTTTAAGTTGGTTAGATGCTTCATAGACATTCGAAGATACAATACAAAAAATCTATAGTAATATAAATACGACAGTTATAGTCAGTGTCCAACCGTTTGAGTAAAACTATTCAGTCTTAAAATAGGACATTGGAAACATTTTATCTCAGGAGCACATACCCTAGTAATATTTTTTATTTGTCATTGGTTATTTATGTTTGTGACCGCCTTTCGTCATTATCAAAAAGCCCAACGGCCAACAGTTTTCGATTTTTATCTCTGAGCGGAACTTACCCCTTGAACATCTGCAGCTTATAAGGGTAAATAGTTATAATATATTCATCTCCGTCATCATCACTTTGTAAAAAGTTGGTTATTTACACATACGGTGAGCTAACAATATCCAGAAATAACATTCTATACTGAATATAAGCTGGATACTTTGCGAACAAGTTTTTATAAGGTATAATTGGTCAGAATAAACAAAAACTATGATTCTGATTTTCAAATCGAATAAAACATCATTTAAGTAAATAATACTCGACACACCAAAGATTTAAAAACTTTGATCGTTCAATACTCTTAGCGGTAGACATTGTGTACGTGATATTTTCTCAAAAAGAGGCTATTTAACGACTGAGAATTATCGGTGGTTGAGCATAGACTGTATATTATTCGATAGCTGAGAGTTTATATTAAACTAACCAGCCAAATTTATAGCGAATACGATTGTTACGGAAATGGGTAATAAATAATAGTCTTGGTAACTAAGAATCCGAACGAAAACTTCATGAGTTTTAAGTTCGATTGCAATGTTGCTAGTATAGTAACAAAACTAAAAAAAATCCTTTCATGACTTTCTCTCATCTATCGATATTAGTATGTCTTCTATGCTGAGTTTGTAGTATAAAACTAGAAGTTATAAAAATTATGAAACATTTTAAGTTGTTTTAAATTGGTAAACTTTTGCGCTTGCTTCATATCATTAAATTTAAGTAAATGAATTATATCGTCGCCACTGATATGTTATAGAAATCATAGATTTTCCTATACAGGGTATTGTTTAGTGGCTGTTTAAGTCTATATTTCTATTTTTAAATGCCTTGCTTATAAATTTTATAAAACATTACATTAGTACTTAAAAAGCTTTTTGAATTATGAAGTAAAACTTCCGCGACGAAACTTGTTCGGAAAGATGAAGAAGATGTTATAAGACAAAAATATTATTAATTTGGTAAAGTATATCTTTTACAGCCACTGACTAATCACCACTCTATATAATTTGTTAACATAAAGTGTTATATTTTATCTGTAAAGCTGCCTTGAGGCTATATTTAACATAGTATTTACGTAGATTATGTAAGTTTATTTTATGAATAAAATAGTATGATATCATTTATTTGTGTAAGAAATCGTCTGGAACAGTTTTAAATTAAGTCATCGAAATTTAAATTCTAAAATAGAAACTCGAATCATGTTCAAAATAACATATTATGTAGCTTGTTGTTAGAAAAGAGAAATTACTATGGCATTGTGCTTCTAAATAATTTCTCTTTTCAAAAATACATTCATAAGATCATTACTCAGGGTATACGCGCAAGCTTTTAAATTGAATCGACTAGTCTTCTTTAGTCGACAATAATATGTACTGACTAGACTGATATTTTGATGGGTTAAATATCAACAAGTATGTGGTCATCTATACGATGAGAAAAAACCCATCGATTTTTAGTAATTCGGCTAATGTGAAAATGTCCTAAGAATTAGTGAGTAGAGAAACAACTGCCAGACTATTTCTTATAAAAAGACTAAAACTAAATTGTTCCATTTTGTTTATATACTTATGAAGTAATTGTTAACGGTAGTTATTGATTTAATTGTTTCATTTGAACATTGTATAGTTGTTTGTATAAAGCCTTGTGTACTGTCAATTTGTACGTCGATTGTAATATGTAATTACGGTAGGATTCGGATGTTGAATTAGGACTGTATCTTTCACATGCTCTTCTATTGTATTTTTTTTTTGCGATTTGACCAATATTGCACAATTATTTGCAAATTGTTTCTATGGCTATATTAACTAACGGAGAAATTAAAAAAGTTTACCGAACTCCCTTTTATAGTGTCTTTAAGATTTGTTTTTTATCGTTACAAGGTATGTGACAGATATGGACCAATTTTGTATGTATGTATAACTCTAAACGAATATTGGTTTTAGTTTTTACTTCAAACATTAAAATAATAAGTAGACCGTTCACGTATTAGTCTTGTGAATATTAACAATGAATGTGGAACATTTTGTGAAGTAGTTGAATTCGGTAATCGAATGTTTTTAAAGTGATTACGCTGCTACGCTTTGCGAGCGTATTTATGTATGGTGTGTATTATATATATACAAAATATTATACATCATGTGATTTGTCATAATACTCCTCTATTGAGACTGTAAATTAATTTAACTTTTTGTAATTTGAGGCTTTTTTCACTTAATATTTTTAGTGTATGCTACATAATTTATATCTTTTATTGCTTAGAATTTAATTTTAACGTTGTTTAACTCACATTTAATTGCTCACGATACTTTTTATAGTATATCTCGAATACTTTTACCATCATCACAATTCTTAATTCTTAAATTAAACATTTTTATTGATCTATCCATTTTTTTTTTTTGTTAAAAAGCATGAGATACTATTTTATTTTAATTCTTATTCTCCTATTTACTTCCCTTGTGAACTCGTTTGTAATTGTAATGACTGTAACAGATCAATCGATTAGTCAATTTAGAGAAAATACTCAAGACTGAAGTTGGATGTTGTGCGAACTGTTTCATTTCATACTCATGCTTCATACGAGGATCGTTCTGATGGGCCACTGTTGAAAGAAAGTGTTATAGAAAACAAACTAATTAATTAATTCAGAACCCGTAAAAATTCAGTCATATCGCCGAGTTATCGATCGGAAAAGTTCAGTTCCCGGCACGTAACTTGGCAAGAGTCGTTAGATGCGCAGAAGTCGATTTTTAGATGTCAGCGGTTGTCCCTTTGCTTTTGTGCTACGAGTTATAGTTTTAAATTTAGGTTCTGTTACGAGTTGTTGTTATTTATTTATTATATACAGTTTTACGCAGACATGCCAGAAAAATGCAGGTATACGATATGTACTGTTTCATGGAAAAAATAAAACAAAAAAAAACCTCACGAATTCCTCTCCTTTTTTAACTTTCTTCTAAACAGACATGATTAAAAATAAATGATGGCAATAGCCATAGAATAATGACATGCAATAAAAATTACTACATTTTTCTTCCACTAAGTGCATGATACGTGAACTTACCCCCAACTACGTCAAGACCTTACCAATTTACGTGCCGGGGACTGTAACACTTATCTGTGCTGTGCACACCACTATACTTAGGAAGCTAAAATTCATGTTCAAATATTGGATAATATTCTAAGTGAAATTGCACTAACTAATTCCACCAAGCCCATTCCATCATCAGACTACAAGACGAACGGCGATGCGCCATCGGTACATGTGAGATCCCACCCACACGCACAAAATGTTTTGGGAATACTTTCATTGTACAGACGCCAGCACATGAAGCTACCCGAAACTGTCAAATTTTCCCAATCAACCTTGAACCTAATTTCTTTAACAATAAAGTTGTAAATCTATTAAAGTTTGACAGATTGTTATAGCTTGATGTGCACATACGGCTAAGGAGTGGAATTCTCTGCAGGAGTCTGTGTTTCCTGATAGCTATAACCTCGGGGTCTCTAAATCAAGAATGTGAATAGGTTACTTCTAGGTAAGCGTGCTCCATCTTCGACCACATCATCACTTACCATCAGGTGAGATGGTGGTCAAACGCGAGCCTATTATTAATAAAATAATAGAATTATTAATAGAGAAGTCGAATCTAGTACTATTTTACTTCCTGCATTCGAGAGTCAATTCAAAAGTAAATAAGCGTAATGATAAAGTTCTTAGAACAAAAGTATTTTTTTTTTGGTTTTCAGTGTGCCCCCAAAACGGTCCTCGATGTGTAACTATTTAGTTTAGCTATGAACTATCGATTGTAGCAGTATTTAACAAGTTACGTATAAATTAGTTTGAGTAAAGTAAATCAAAATAACGAAAGATAGACTGAGGTTTGTTCAAAACAATATTACTAATGAAACAAGAAATCTTCGAGTAACAAGAACTAAGTGTATGGCATAAACAAGCCTCAGTCTACAAAGTAATGTCGGCGTAGATTTTGATAAATTTCGGTTATAACGCAGACCCACCGATGTTACTATTTATGGGCCCCAATCTCGTGTCACTAGTGTTGGGAACAACATACTAAGCTATACATAAATAGTAACATTTCCCAACACTAGATGGCACTTGATTTACGAGTTGAATAACATGAGGGCGCCACCATCGCTGTTTAAATGATCCACTGAAATATAATTCTTTTTATAAAAAATTATTTAATTTTGCTTTTAAATTATAGGTACATAAAATGAACAAGCGATGGTAGCGCCATTTTTTCGATCATTCATCTCTTGAACCGCCCAAATATGTAAAGGAAATGTACCACGTCTAAGTAGGTAGCGGCTAACGCCTAGTTATTTATACCTATTGTTGATTAATGTAACTATATTGTATCCATTAGTAAAATATTAATTCAATTACTTCTGTAGTTTCAATTTTAATTGCTTAAGTAGCTGGAACCTGCTATTAATTTCTTATCTTTTATAATCCACGAGACAAGGTAATCGACGAGTATGATTGAAACTATATTGTAAAATCTAAATATGAGGCCGCTGCTATTGTTATTTAAATAGCGGTTTTAGTGAGCAAGGCATCAAGATAAATTGATTTTCATTGGTTAAAAATTCCCTTCGTGTTCTCTAGTTCGATTATTTGGTAAAAAAATAATAATACTACATTGGAGGTGAGATAGG
Organism: Tholera decimalis; assembly: GCA_943138885.2. Taxonomy (NCBI): domain Eukaryota; kingdom Metazoa; phylum Arthropoda; class Insecta; order Lepidoptera; family Noctuidae; genus Tholera; species Tholera decimalis. The sequence goes on from OW964550.2 coordinate 2,068,216, forward strand.
CAGTCCTTATGTAAAACACTCGGCTTCATCCGGCGGTTAGACTGGAAACTGAACTCAATGTAATTAAGAAAAGGACATTGAAATATTTTACAAAGGAAATTTTTCATTTCCGGCCATCAGATGTACATTTAGGTATCGAAAAAGAGGAAAAAATACTACAAATTGGGGAAAAATATTCTCTGGTGAATTTGAGCCTGATTTGTTGTGTACAAAAAATAATAGTTTTTCAATTATTGCCATGTTTTATTCAACATGGCCTCTCGTTTGCTTGCATACTTCATTCGTCCTGAAATCATGTCTCATCAAATCAATGCTACGTAGAAGATAATTAAAAAATGTGTGTATTCTTGTAGTGTTAAAAATAAATTACTAATCTCTTGTACAGACGCCAGCACATCAAGCTACAACAATCTGTCAAATTTCTTTAATAGATTTTCAACTTTATTCTTAAAGAAATTAGGTTCAAGGTTGATTGGGAAAATTTGACAGTTTCGGGTAGCTTCATGTGCTGGCGTCTGTACATATTTTTGAGTGAACATAATTAAGTGTGATGATTTCATTGTTACAAAAATCTTTAGTGTCCATTTTTGAAATGTGTTTCTGAACAAATTAAAAATAACCACTATTGTTGTCTTGAAACTCTATCAGTCACTAGTCAGTCAGGTCCCCGCTAGGGTAATAGTGTTCTGTGGGTTAGTTCTGATGAACAAAAACAAAACAAGGTTAAGTAAACGTCATTTCTACAACCTGTCATGGCTGTCATAACTCTTAGGACAAACGTCAAACATTTTTAATTTTTATTTTGTACATAAAAACCATTTGATATTATGAAAAAAAATTTACTTTATTCTATTCAGGGGTAAGTTTCCCAGCTTTGCTGAAATGTACATGTTATGGCCGGAGCCCCATATAAAAATGAAACATCTCCTTTCGTAATAAGGTTTTTAAAAGGACGTTCCATTCATTCAAATATAGTACTTAGTTTTTAAATCATTATTTAGTGCGATAGTCGTTCTAATACATCGAATTAGTGAAAACAAAGGAATTATTCCCAACAGTAATTAGCAGAGGTCGGAATTAGGTACAGTTATTTATGTACTTACACTGATTTCATACAACGAAAGAATAAAGTGCAAATCCCAGCATTCATTTTGAAGAAAAATCCCGTAATTTATTAAATAAAAAGTTATTTACTTTTACACAATTTAAACTACTGCACGCGAGACGTTGCACATAATATTTTTGGTCACACGGGATTGTCTATTAGAAATCCCGGGAAGATCCATATTAATATCAACATTTCGATGCAAGTACATAAATAACTCTACCTAATTCCGACCTCTGGTAATTAGTCATCAATTCAGATTTTGAAGAGAGGTAATAATATACATACAAATCGGCGAAGACCAGAAGAAATGAAACTCATAGTTTATTATAATATTTAATCCAAGCTTGAGGAACAAAGTAAAGCTACACAGGGGGGTCTAAGCGACATGCTTAGCTGCCACAAAGACAAATTAACGACGCAGCTAAATGAGATCAACTAAACTTGGCATTACTATCATATAAATATGAATGTGTGCGACAAATTACGGATTACTTGTGCTTTTGACAAGATCTTCACACTGCAAATCTTCTAAAAACATATTTGTCTCTATAGTTTTTAGTTCTAGACCTCATGATAGTAAAAATCTGCATGACGCCAAATTTTCAACACTAACTTTCAAGTTTCAAAAAAGTCGACGCATTGTGGTAAACAATTTGCATTTTATACAAAGATATTTCGAAAAAGAGCCAGAAATCTAACATTGATAACGCAAGTTTAAATAAAATATTTGCAACACCAAGATCTTTCCAAAACAATTTACATATACTCTGCAAAACCACTACATGATAATACTAAATATGAAGCACGTAAGTTCGCACGATTGTATAAAAACAGGAATCACAAATAGCTTTGAAAGCAACATCTTCCTAGCACACATAACATCGATATAATAAACATGTACTTATGTTATTAGTTCCACAGTGAGCTTGTATACTTATAAACGGAAATCTTCTAAAATAGTGGTTTTATAGTACAGAATAATTTGTGCGTATCTATTACGTGTCTACATAATATATAGGTAATTGTTAGATTCTAGTAATAAAGGGACAAAGGATTACATGATCTAATCGTAATTAAAACTGCTGCTCTCATAGCGTAAAAATGAAAGGCGTGTGATCAATTAAATTGCATTCTATGAAGCAGGGATATTAAGAAATGTCTCGCTTCTATAATTTATTGGCGCGAATAATTAAAAGGTCGTGTCAATTTTAACAAGTGTTCATAAGTTACGTTTTTCCTTTTTTTTTATTTACTTATTCTCTCAGATGTGTCAAGCAGTCCCAATTATTACTCTAATCTAATTTCTTAATGGCAAATATCTAAACTACGAAGGTTGATTTTATAAGTCCGTGTTGGTAAAATACAAAAGTTTAATAAAACAACAAACTAGGCTATGGAGATAACTTCCGCCGAAATATTGTCTCATCACTTTTATTGTCTTTCACACCTTTCAAATATCTCTTACTAGAAACAAATTTATATGTGTATATTTCTGCTATTACTCTTAAAATTACATCTTCGGATTATTTATCATAATCATCTTTAATAATTTTGGCATTCTATACTTTTTGTTGAGTGGGGTATTTTAGTACTTATTATTCCTTTTTAGTAGGAGATACTTTAACATATTCCAATTAACATACTATGATACATTTTTCAAGTAATTGATTTGCGTCTAATTGATATTTTTGAGCATACAATACTCGTTGGCAAGAAATTGACAATATCTAAACTTTCGTACGACTTATATAGGTATAAAAATATGTAAAGATTTCAACAAAGTAGAAATGAGACTCAAATAAAATTATCTTAGCACACTATCAAAGAAGTAAGCTCTCGTACCATACTTATAATATTTTTAAATAAAAACAGTTTAGGACCAGCCCAGATAGATTCTGAATGAAAAAAATCTACTTTTAAAACTATAAATTTTCCCTAGTACGGGTGATACTTAATTACTCGTAAGTATACTTTATCTTATTTCATTGACAATGTGCTAACATTAGTTGTTACTATAAAATAACAAGTACCCAGTAAGTATCTAGAATACAATACATATTAGTTAGTAAAGAAACACTCATTAATATCTAATAAATATTTTTCTACAACGATCAACATTCAATAGGGGCCAGTGTACATCGATGCGAGCACTAGAGTGACGTCATACTAGTGACGTGAACACCACTAAACATTTATACACAACCGTTAGTTTAGCCTGAAATGCATGGCTTCGATGAAAATCACGTAGGGGTAAGGAATAACATTGTTAACTAAATAAATGGACTAAAGCAAATACTTCAAGTTCCAAGCTCCATATAAAGTTATTCAGGGATATTTAGTGGTTACGTCTTCACGTCTTTCGACCACTTCCGAGCCACAGTAACACGCTTTCCCAGTTTTATTATATTCAAATATCTCCTTATGATATTATGAAGACTTAACCACTTAGTAACCACCAGTAGAAATTTAGAATTATATATATGTAATTAGCATCTGCCCGAGACTTCGTCTGCGATCGTACTTAGATTCCGTACAATTTACTAACATTTTCTTTAATACAAACCTTGTCTTGACAATAACGTCCACACCAAACAAAGAATCATCCAATTTGGTGCAGACGTTCTGAAGTTATGCGCGTACTTACATACATTTCGACGATTCATTTTTATTTATATAGATTAGTTCATTATCAAAATATTTATTGTCGCTATTTACGATAGTCACTATTTCTTTACAAATACGTATGTATCTAATAATTTTATTATCTAGGTATAACTATGGGGTGGAGTCAAACCGGCTGACTCGGAGAAGATATGCTTTGAACACGACACAATTTAGTCTACCATAGATTTTACTTTCCAACAGCAATTATAATCTACAACAGTATACAATATACGCGATACATGTACATTTAAACATGTAAAACTACGTTCATATAAACATTAAGAGCTGAACATGCATATTCCACACATGTTCTATATAAAGCCAAATACCAATGCATTTTTATGTTTATTTATAATTCTTTAACGAACTTAGTTTCGTTTGAGACACATCTCTATAAAATAAGCTTTGCTACTACAGAAGTAACTTGGACAGACTAAAAGAAATGTAAGTGCTCGCCTGTTGAAATTATATTGAATATAACGTCGCTCCATACCAACTAATTTACGATGTGAAACAGATTTTGCCATTGTTTGAAAAAGTGTGAGGTATTTTTTTTTTAATGGAGCATCGTTTGGCTAATACTCTTCTATTATTTGTTACTCCCTATAATTGTATCTTATTTCTCTTAAGGTACTCTGTGGTTGGAAAAGAGATTTCCATTCATAAAACAATTTTACTTTGTTTCTTATCAGCCTTGCACTTGTATGTAATACCTACTGTCCGCCCAGTCCACCCAAACCATATCCATGTATATAGAAGACAGAATAATTTGTGCTAAAAATAATGTTAATAGAAAATCGCAATAATAAAGGCGAGTAGAAAATAAACTTAGCAAATTTACTGAGTACTATAATGCAGAGTTCATAATGCAGAGATCACAAATATCATAAGATGTCACAGAACACTAAAGCATGGCCCTAAGATACCTAACCTAACTTACCATCTATTACATCTAGATTTTATGAAAACGAGAACAGATTAAATATATTGATTTTTAATTTTTAATTAAGTTTTTCTTTAGTTTAGATTTCTCTTCATTCTGTTCTCATTTTCAAGTTACTTTAAATTCAGTCACTACATAGAAGATGAGTTCATAAAAAATGTTCAAGATGATATTACTTTTTGTCAAATTATATTTGAACATAGCTCCTTTTATTAGGAGAATATTAAAGAAAATGATAAGTTAAATATATGATATAATATAATAGTATATACTCATATAATTTTAACTCTCGTAGAAAGCTCGAGTTGAGAAGGAGACTCATAAGAAGTCAACAACCATACTTCCATGTAAATGTAGAATATAATATTGTTAGTGCGATGTGAACGTGAACTCTCACAATTGACCGACAGCGTGATTGTAGTGCTGAAATGCAGAGGTAGTAAAACTGCAGACTTATTTTTCACTCTGCAGTTTCAAGTCTGCTAACGAATGATTCCGACGACCAATTTTCAATCTTATTGCTAGGCATAACGATTCAAAATGGTCAGCCTTACTACCATAATTAAGGTCATGGCTAATTCTGTAGAGCTTGTAGGATAATAAACATCTATTTGTCCAACTAAGAGTTAGGTTGTTGAATGGTTTCACTTGCCTGCATACTATTTGAAAAAATTCATGTTCACATCGCATTAAAATATTTATTTCGTTCTATACTTATATAAATATACCTATGTTATGTTGAGCATAGCTTTGTGCTATAACGACGTCCCCTTAGTGACCCCTTTTGATCGCAGAAATACTAGAGACCATTCGAAAAATCAAAAGTTTACCCATATAAAAGGAACTAAGTATATTTTTTCCTAAATTTAAAAAATATTTACCACTCCTACGTCTACTTTATCTAATAATATAATGATGACTTAATATCTATTAAAGCTATGTCTCTAATATAATTACATGTTCCATTATTTTTAGGTTTTAAAAAATGACACACTACTTATTTTTTTAAATAATACTGAAACAGAAGTATCTAAATTGTATATCAACAAAGCTTACACTACGTCTGTTAGTAAATATATCGTCCAAAATGATTATTGTCAAATTGTATTTTCTCAATTTTAACGTAGATAGATTCGCTTCATTTTTACATGAGAATATTTTTTCTTTTCTCATAAAACCAACGTATTTCGAGGCAATCCTACATTTTAATAATTATATATATTGTAATCGAATTCATTTTAAATATTCTTTATTTTTTTTCACGATTTAATCGCATCTAAACCTGATATTTATAATTTATTGTCGTTGAGGAAGAACTTTAGAACAGCGTAGATTAACACCTATTTTTATTAAACATTGTAGTCTATATTTTTTTAACCTGCATCCATGTGAATGGGATTTAATTTTATTCTATAAAAGCACTTTCCCCTAAACTACTAACATCAAACATCAAACAAACATACACTTTAATTCTATAGACGTCCACATTACTTGCCACGCGTGATCTACCCTTGAACGATCTCACGTCACAAATAATGATCTCCTCCACTAGTGACTAACACAGAATATAAATGAAAAACAACACAAGTATACAATATTAAAAACAATGTTAAAAGTATGCTAAAGCTTTGAGAACACTACATTACTTATAAAAGCAGCTTAAAACTTCACATTAAAACATTTTTTCATATGTATAATGTTAATTATAATACCTACGTCACTGATAAATGACTGACTACCCCGAGAAAAAGTATCGAGGGACGCGAGTGCGCCCAGTCACAATGTAAAGTCAACTTTCAAGTCACGGGTAAACTTTAATACAATATCGACTCCTTCGCTTCATAATAAATGATTTACTATCACAGCTTCAAATAATTTACATCACACGATATACGAGTGATATGTGAAAATATTTAGCCATTATTATTGTCACAGTCGAAAGCAATATTTAAGTCAACTCCCCAAGACAATAATGCATGCGTCGGAACTTCGTGTATATATTTTTTGTATATATTAAGATTTTCTTGAAAAATTGACTTATCTACTATAATTACGATTGGATATAATAATTGTTTTATTATTGTCATCATTAAGTATTTATTGTCATTATTATAATTTATTGTCATAATCTTAGCTGCAAAACATGCAGTCGTGTATTGTCAAGTTAATTTTGACACCACTTAAGAATAATAAATATTACAGTATAAACTTTTTGTGTGCCTAATTTCCATAACTTGAGGTAAACCCAAATAGGTTTGTATAAATCTAAACGCAGTAATTTCATCCTCCTCAAATATGTATAACGTTTCAAAAATATTGTAGGCTTCATGTATAATTCAATTTGCGGGAATATAAATCTGGGTGTTTTGTATTCCAAAGTGATGTCATAGATATATTCGTGTTTAAATGTCTTCTGACTTGGCATCGTCGTCGTTGTACTGCGTGATCTGTTGGTGGATCCAGGGGATGAACTTGGGCACGTAGGCGTACACGCCGGGCAGGCGCGGGTGGGCGCACTTGATGCCCCAGGAGACGATACCACCCACGTACCAGCGCAGCGGGTGCTCCGGGTCCTTGCACAGCAGGGGTCCACCCGAATCTCCCTGGAAATTAAGACAAAAACATTTAAACAACGTTTTCCATAAACATACATCGAATAGGTATCTACATATAGTAGGTAGCACATAAAAAAAATGTTTAGCAAATAATAAAACCGACTTCCATATCAAAACACTACAAAGCCAAAAATAACTTAAATTTCGGTAGTCGGTATTATTGGTTTTGTATTTTCTTTCTTTTTTTGACACCGCCGTCCAAAATTAAAGTTATTTTTGGCTTTGTAGTGTTTTAATATGGAAGTCGGTTTTGTTTTTGCTAAAAAGTTTTTTTTTTTCACGCGTTTGGGTCGGTTTGTAATTTATCTATTTACAAAAGCCAAAATGTGAACTAATTATCACCTTTTACAAAATATTGCTTTTCGATGCAGAGTCGTTAATTTTTGAGGAGTTCGCCTGGTAATTCACCATCAGCTCTACCTCACCATATGCATTGTGACGAGCATAAAGTGCTTAACATCCATATTCAAGTAATCGAATCGCAATCCACTCAATACTTATTATTGAGTAGTTTCAGTGGCTATCTGTGGTCTTCATCATCAGTTCCACTTTCCCAAATGGTGCTTTTCGAGAGCAACTGCACAAGGTACTATTAGAAATACCCAAAACGCTATAGGTGTGCCTATAATATTTGAAGAGTTCCCTCGATTACTCCAAGATCCCATCATTAGATCCTGATTTCATAACAATGGGACCAACCAGAAAGTATACCCTTTCAAACGAAAAAAAAATATTTCCAAATCGGTCTAGCCGAAAAAAAGTTCAAGACAAACTTAGAACCTCCTCCTTTTTTTTTGAAGTTGGTTAATGAGGTGTTAACAAAGTTATCTGAACCCTGTACAAAAAGAATGGGTAAGGTATTGTTATCTAATTCTTTCGAGAAATAACGTAGCCATAATAAAATGATTTTTTTATATTTAGTTATTGCTGTTGAGCTCGCTCTTGACCTCGATCACGCCTGATGGTAAGCGATAGATGAGGTCTACGATGGAACGAGTGAGCCTGGACGATGCCTGTTCATTCTTCTGTTCATATGTGGCAGGGAACACAGAAGCCGGAAGAGTTCTACAGCTTGATTGTGCGCACAATAAATGTAGAGGAGAAGCGCTTAGTACGACAAGACGGTATATCAGTCAAGGGTGGAAGGTAGAAAGGGGGAGAAATATGAATGATTAAATAATTCGATCGAACTTTTAATTATTCTAAGGGTTCCGTTTAATAGGAAAAAATGGATCCTTTATCATCATCGATCACTGCTTTGCCCGACCTTCAATCGGTCAATCGGTCTGTCAGTCTTTCTCTGCCTCCTGGAAATGCGTGGAGGTAACAATCTCAAATAAGTTTCAAAATTAAGCGTCTCTAAACACATTAAAATAATACGGCTATTTATCGATACTAAGATCATAAAGCGGAAAAGTTTGTTTGTTTGTTTTTACGCGCTAATCTTCGTAAGTATGTACTATGAGGATTTGGTATGGGAGTAACCCGACTGCAAAATAAGGAGTGTTATGTTTTTATTATAATAAAGTCCACGGGAGTGAAGCCCCCCGCGACTACTAGTTCGATATACATATATCTGTAAACTGCAAATAAATCAAAACCCATTAGCGAACTAATTTGGCAATGAGCGAGGTATTAGAACTGAGTAATTAGAAAAGTGTCAAAACTGTTACTTTTTACTTGTCACATTTCAATATAGGGCGTCCAATCCCGGAATACCGAGATCTCGGTATTGCGGGATCCCGCGTCATTTCCCAATCCCGCGTGATGCGGGATTACGGGCGCGGGATCCGCGGGATTTACGGAACTGAAAAAAAGCATGCATACGACCTCTCGCGAGCGCGATCGCTCGGTGACTGGCGGCCGGCAGTGTTGCAAACAACCCGTTTTTCATTTTTTTTTTTTTTTTTTTGTGTGTGGCATCTCGCAGGTCAACCTCTGAGGTTGTCGGCTGCTTAACCGGACTTGCCTGTGGTTGCCTTATTAATAAATTAATTAAAGCCTCCAGCCAGGGCTATTAAAAAACTTACAATCTAGGCGACTACACGCTAAGGGCACCCCCTGTGGGGTACGGACCTCGGCTTAGGGCGTCGCAGGGGAGGGCAGCTAGGGACAGGCTGGATCATATCATTATTATTATTAGTAAGGGAATTTAAAGCTACTGGCTCAGCGTCGCGGGCTGGCTCTGGCAAGGGTCGGGGTGGACTATTACGGGGACGTCGCGGCGGGCCTCGGCGGCGAGGACGGAAGGACGGTCGGTTTTTGTGTTTGTGTGCCACTGTACTTGTTTCCCTACGGCTCTCTTGGAGCAGGGTGATTGCGTCATCGGGAGTGACTAGGGTATGCCTTGGTCGGCGAATCTTAGAGATACGCGAGGGTTCGTATTGGGCGGCCGATACGATAAGGGGATTCCTATGTTGGATTGAAGTTTCAAAGAAACGCTTGGAGACACGTTTCATGAACTGCTGGATGGTGGGCATCTTGAGATCTACGTGAAGAAGCTCATTTCGAACATAAAAGGGGGCTCCCGTGACTCTACGGAGGAATCGGTTTTGGAGGGTCTGCATCTTGTGGAGGAGGTAGGGCTTTGCGTGTGCGAAAACAACGCAGGCGTAGGTCATGATGGGACGGATGACCGCGGTGAAAATACGCAGCTTGCACCTGAGTGATAACTTGCTGCGGGAGCTAAGAATGAAGTGGAGCCTACCTAGAGCGAAAGCGGCGCGCGAACGTGCCTGCTTTATGTGCTCAGCGAAGGAGAGGTGTCTATCGAGGACCACGCCTAAGTATTTGGCTTGCTTTTCCCAAGGGATCGGCTTGCCGTACATGGTAATCGGACGGGGGGAGGGTGGGTTTATCCGCGGTTTAGAAAAGAGGACTGCCTGGCTTTTATCTGGATTGACTTCGATTCTCCATTTCCGGAACCACTTGGCCAGAGTGTTTGCGGAAGTTTGGAGAGTGCGAGCGATGACATCGGGTTTAAGACCGGTATAATAGATAGCCGTATCGTCGGCGAATAGGGCTAGCTGGGTATTTTTATGCTTGGGAATATCACTAGTGAATAGCGTGAAAACGAGGGGGGATAGTACGGAGCCTTGAGGAACTCCTGCGCGAATGGGATGGGGGGAGGAAAGCTCCCCCTCAATTCGATAACGAAAGGTGCGATTCGATAAAAAGTCCCGTAGAATGAGCACGAGACGGTCAGGCACGCCGAGTTGGTATAGATTATAGATTAAGCCATTGTGCCAGACTTTGTCGAACGCTTTCGCTATGTCGAAGAATAAGGCTCCCGTTATTGCGCCCCGTTGGAAGCCGGCGCTGACGTGTTCTACGATGCGATGGACTTGTTGGATACATGAGTGTTCGGTTCTAAATCCGAACTGCTCATTTGGTATTAGACTCTTTGCTTCGGCAAAATCTTTGAGCCGCTTATATATAAGCCTTTCATAGATTTTACCGAGGACGTTGAGTAAGCTAATGGGACGGTAGCTAGACGGGTCAGACTTGGGCTTGCCTGGTTTGGGAATACCTATGACGGTGGCCTGTTTCCAGGTTGTAGGGAACATATTATTGCTCAATGCGCCATTGAAGATGGCAGTCATTAGCACTATAAGCTGGGCGGGGAAAAGTTTGAAAACCCTATTGGTGACGCCGTCGGAGCCAGGGGCTTTTCGCGGTTGGAGACTTTTAATGATATCCTGGACCTCATCAGGAGTGATGGGGGCCAGTGGATTATCGGGATCTTCGACGGGCGGAAGGGAAGTTCTACGTTCGACTTCGGCGTTCACCATATCGAGGTGGGCTTGGTCTACTGGTTGAGAGCTGGGAGAACACTGGGACTCTAGGCTGTTGGCTAGGCATTCTGCTTTTTCAGAGTTATCGAAGGCGACACTCTTATCGGGACGAATGAGAGGAGGCATTGTGGCCTCTTCAGTGGATCGTAACTTCCTCTGAAGCTGCCAGAAGGCAAGATGGGTGGGCTCAAGTTCGCTCAGCATCTTATCCCAGCTCGCATTACGCTGCTCGGCAATGCGTTTCCTTACAGCACGCTGTAAGTTGCGCATGTGAGCTTTGTTTGCGGCGCAGGGAAAAGCGCTGTACGCACGGATGGCTGCGTTCTTCTCGGTTATTAAATTCCGTACATCGTCCGGGAGTTTCCAGCGGTGGTCTTCCACTACAGGAACCTCCCTTGAACAATCGTTCAGGACGGATTGTACGTGATCTGTAAGCGAGTCGATCGCCGCCGTCGTGTCAGCGACTGAGACTATGTGGTCAGGAATTGTGTCCAATTGAGGCGACGTGGTGGATTTCAGTTTTTCACTTACTTTCCTCCAGTCGGTGATCAATTGGGTCGGACGAGGTTGGGTAGGATCATGGTTACCCGAGCGGGAACCTAGGTGTAGGATAACGGGACGGTGATCCGAGTTGAGCTCGTGAAGCGCTTCTATGGAGTGTAAATGGAGGTTTACATTCTTTAGGAGCGCCACATCGAGGACATCGGGGTTATGGTTGGGGTCGTGTGGGTAGTGGGTGGGAGTCATCGGAGCGATGACGTCATAGTTTAGGGTCGCGCCTAGGTTATACACGATTCTGCCTCTGGCATTTGTCGTGTTGCTGTTCCAAGCGGGGTGTTTGGCGTTGAGATCGCCCGCTAGTAAGACGGAGTCACTCAGGCCAAAGAGAGTCGTGAGATCGCTGGTGAGCGCGATAGGATTGTCTGAAGCAAGAGATGCGACCGATGGTGGGGGAAACCCGTTTTTCACAGCTTAAGTAACCTAATATAGCCGAATTTCAGTCAGTGGTAGCCCAAGTATGTAGCCTAAAATATCAGTAAAGTTTTTATTCAGTATTTGTTACTGTTTTTTGTGAAGAAAAAACGGTGTAACTTGATTGGTCTCATACTAATAGTAATACGTAAATAAATGTGGAGTTAGTTGATTACTTTATTGATTTTTTTTTGTGATGAATAAACGGTGTAATTTGATTGATCTCATACATATATATACATATACATAGTAGTAATACTGAAATAAATGTGGAGTTAGTTGAATCATTCATTGTTTTATTTGCCTTGTATAAATGTGAATATTTTCAATATGTGGGATCCCGCAAATACCGAGATCCCGCGGGATTGAAAATTCGTAGTCCCGTAAGTACCGGGATTGAATTCAGGCTGCGGGATTGGAAGCCCTATTTCAATAGCATTTTTTTCATGTCCAACTTTTTACATGAGTCTAATGTTTGCCTATCTAACACCTTAACTATTTCGAGGTTAAAAAAATGTAGATGCATTACTATTATGTTATGACAATTTTTAAAAGAAAACGGGAAAGTCGGCTATTTTATTACACAAATTCATGTTTAGATTTGAAGAAATAAAATAAACAAGCAATGACATCCAATAAATATGTAAAAAGGCATAAAAATACTTGAGCGTAACTTGGTAAAAACGTTTCAAACAGAAAAACAGGCCATATTTAGAAATGAAGTGTACCCGGTAAGGGAAACATCTTTTTTTGACAACAAATCATCAGATTACGTCAGACAAATTGACTTTGTTTTTCTCGAACGACCCAAAGATTGTCTGTAATACTTTAACATGAAAGAAAACAAGACTAACAATTTTCGGATCTAGTAAAATTGTATTATTGCGAGAAAAAAAATATTGTGGATTTGTGAAAAAAGGCTCACGTATATCACTGGAGCAGCTCATCCCCAAGCCTTCTTGTCCTCAATATAATCTTTAACTGTGTAAAAAGCTTTTTGACATACCTTACGTTTTATAAATAATTTGAATTTATGAATACTTCGTTTTTGAATATGGCTAAGAATTTTATTATAAAAACGAATACATTGGCATCTAAACGAACCACCTATTTTTTTTAACCTTGTTTTAGGAATGACATAAATGTGTCTTTGTTCCTCGTATTTGCACTACGAATATTAATATTTTTGTGTGCATACAGGACATTCTCATAAATATACTGAGATGGCACAGTCATAACATTAATCGCTTTAAATTGGTCTCTTAAGGAGTGCTTAGGACTTAATTTATTAATTACATGAATAGCCCTTTTTTGTAATACAAATATTGTGTGAATGTCGGCGGCATTTCCCCAAAGTAAGATGCCGTATGACATCACACTATGAAAGTAGCTAAAGTAAACTAAACGTGCTGTTTCGATATCAGTTAATCCACGTATTTTTCTAACGGCATATGCTGCAGAACTTAGCTTTTTTGACAATTTATCTATATGAGGGCCCCACTGAAGCTTTTCATCCAAAGTTATGCCCAAGAGTACTGTGGTATATTTTCGTGTTTCAACATTTCACCCTTTATTGATACTTTAGTATTCACATGTCTAACATGAGGTAACGTAAATTTTAGGCATTTGTTTTTTTCTCATTAAGAAGATTATTAACATTAAACCGGCTAACTACAGTTGCAAGGGCACTGTTTTACTTCTTCAGTAACCTGCTGTTGACATTGGATTTTAAATAAAAGAGAAGTATCGTCAGCGAATAACACTATTTCATGATTTTTGATCAGGTACGGCAAATCATTTATATAAATAAGAAACAAAAAGGGACCTAGAATTGAGTAAGTATTGGGGGAAAAGATCGCCAGGCTGTGGTCAAGATGGGGGATCTTGACCACAGTTTCCGGTAGTGTTCTTCTAGTTGAGATCTCAGAACAATGTAACAGACTCTGTTACATTGTTCTGAGATCTCAACTACCGTTTAATAAATAGCAATAGGATAATCGCTAATTGCAAGACTCTTGCGAGACTCTCGTTTGGGCAACATTAGTTTCCGGCGATCTTTTGCCGATCAATCGACTCTCTGAATCCTTTCACTCAAGTATGAGGTCAGAAGATTCAGAGAGGCGTCCCGGAATCCGTAGTGGCGCAGCTTTCTGATTAATGTCTCATGGGGAACACAGTCAAATGCCTTAGACAAATCGCAAAAAAATGCCCAACGCATCGCACTTATCTTCCCATGCATTATAACTGTGTCCTAAAAGTTCAACAACTGATGCCGATCAGTTGTTGAACGAACCTTTGTAAAACCAAATAATTTATTATGTAGCAATTTGTGTTTATTAAAATATCTTTGCATCTGCACTAAAATAATTTTCTCAAAAATTTTACTAAAAGTGGGCAGTACAGAAATAGGTATATAATTAGTAGGCTCAGATGTACTACCCGATTTAAATAGTGGGATTATTTTACTATATTTCATTAAATTAGGAAACTCACCGCAGTCAATACAATCATTAAATATAACAGCTAATGTAGGAGCTATAATGTGTATAATGGACTTAGTAACATGAACAGAATTACCCCACAGATCTGGTCTTTATTAAAGAATTAAAAGTTTTGATGATGTCATTAGAAGTAACATATTGGAATTTAAACTCTGAACTACAATGTGTGTGATTACATTTTAACATTTTGATGCACTGATACCTATGCTGTAAAATTGCATAAATGAATCGATACAAAAAATCCGGTCTCTACGCAAAATTATTCATTGAATATAAGGTACTAGAAATCACTTTAAATTTTAAATTAAGTTGAAAAATCTCAAATGTTGTAGGTGTCAAAATGTTTTAAATATTTTATGCAAATATTTAATTTTACACTACAGTGAAAATAAGTTTGAATGATTGCAAAAAGTGCGCAGCGTCTATTAAATACTCAGCATAGATGATACATATAGATACTCAGATAAAGCATTGTAAAATCATAAAAGAGGCTGACGTGACGGGGACGCCGTTAGAGCAATTCGAAGGCTTACAAAGCAAGTTGTGTACTTAGATACATAACCTAATTTCAGAAGACGCAGTGGAAATATACGAAACAAACTGGTACTTGAAAGCTACTACGTATGTTAAAATTCTGAAGAAATATCATATTGCGGCCCTGGCCCTGCGCCCTGTGTGCACGGTGCCTTAGGCCGGCTGCGTCGTGGTCGCCAGTTATCCAGCCGTCAAACATTTTTATTTACTTATTTGACTTTTCGTCTGTGACATTTTATGTATAGTTTTATTTTGTTATTAGTTTAGTTTTGTGTTTATAGTGCCAATTTTTAAATAATTAGGTAAGTAATTTAAATTTAATGATTAATGCTGGCTGTAGCGACTCCGGAAATTGTAGCAGTCAACCTGCCACATCCTTGGATACCCAGCTTGTGAGATGCCCCAGTTGCTCTCAGGCACGCTTTTTCAAGGGCGAACGGGGGCTACGGATCCATTTTGACAAGGTACACAAACCTCATAGTGTTCCTCCGTGCCCCCCTACCCCTCCACAAACATCAATACATTTGGATTCACTCTGGACAACATTATCTAAACTAAAAAATTCTATACCTGTTTTAAAAAGAGTTCCCCGGGGCGCAAGGCGGTCTGTTGCGCTAAGTTTGGCACAGAGTATCCGCCTTGCTACCCAAGAAAATACCCAAAGTGCCTGGATTTGCTCACTTTCCCTTATAGGATTCTACATGTGCAAAAAAATTTGGCTTCTAAAAAAACATTAACAAACCAAATTAAAGACAACTGCAACAATTCGACTTTTATTTTAGATTCAAAATTACATACATGCTACAATCCCTCCCAGAAGAGCTTGTGTTCACATGTGGAATCCAAATTAAGTGAAGGTGACATTAGGGGAGCAGCCAGGCTGTTATTCAGCAGTGATGCGGTGGCGCCTTACTCTCAAGAAACTGTTGCAGCCTTGGAGAGTAAACATCCAGCGCCTGCGGTCGATCTCACCTTTCCTGACCCCCCCGATTCGGCCTCATCTGTTTTAAATTTTACAGCCCCGCAGTTGTTTGCAGCCGTGAACTCCTTCCGAAGTGGCTCTGCTGGCGGCCTTGATGGCCTAACTCCTCAACATTTAAAAGACCTATTGAGTTCAGGCGCCGGGGAAGCCGGTGAGTCTCTTTTGAAGGAGCTTGCGGCTTTAATTAACTTGATGCTCTCCGGCGGCGTGAACGAAGCCGTCGTTGATGTCTTGTACGGGGCCAACCTATGCGCCGTGCACAAGAAGGACGGCGGCATTCGTCCCATTGCCGTCGGTTGCACTTACAGGCGTATGGCAGCCAAGATATGTTGCAAATATTATAGTGAAGCGCTTAGCCATAAATTCCAGCCCCTGCAGCTGGGCTTTGGTTCCAAAGGGGGCTGTGAGGCTGCCGTACATGCCTTGTCCACATACTTGACCTCAGGTAAAGGTGAAGTCGTCCTCAAGGTTGACGTTAAAAACGCTTTTAATTCTGTGAACAGGGACACTTTGTTGGCAGAAGTTAAAAAAGAATTACCTGAAATTTACGGTTTTATGTGGTAGTGCTACAGGCACCCCTCCAAATTATTATATAAAGACCTCGTTCTGGATTCAGCAGTTGGATGCCAACAAGGTGACCCTCTCGGACCAGTCATTTTCAGCTTGGCTATCCATCCAATCATTCGACAACTAAATTCTAAATTTAACGTGTGGTATTTAGACGATGGAACTCTAGGAGGTGAAGTAGACACCGTAATCAAAGATTTTATTTTCCTGAAAGAGCAATTCCAATCCATCGGCCTTGACCTGAACCTCTCGAAATGTGAACTCTATATCTGTGAAAATACTGACAGACAAGCGACACTAAACAAATTCCATACAATAGCCCCTGATATCAAAATCTTGCAAAAAAGTTCATTGCACCTCTTAGGCTCCCCAATTTTAGAAGAAATTTTTCCCTCTTTTATTGATAGCAAAATTAACCATTTTAATGACATTTCAGAAAGATTTTTCCAAATTAACATACATTCGGCTTACACCCTCATAAGATATTGTTGTTTTGGTCCAAATTTTATTTATTTCCTCCGTTCTTCTCCACTATGGAAGCAATCTCAGTTGTTGGACAAAATTGACCTTATTATAAAAAACACCCTTACTTCAATTTTAAATGTGGCTCTGGATGACCGAGCGTGGCTACAAGCCACACTACCCATTCGTTTTGGTGGGCTCGGCATCCGCAAAATTTCCAGTATAAGTCTACCGGCTTTTCTGTCTTCGGTCGCAGCACTGAGACTTTAACTAAGAAAATTTTAACACAATCTCAGGTTAGCTACGAGGTGCCGTGTTTGACCGATGCAGTTAATGCCTGGAAAATGGCTTGCCCGAATACAGCGTTGCCCGAGAACCCGTCCTCCCAGAGACAATGGGACGAGCCGCTCTGCAGTTTGGTACGGAATAACCTTTTAAATACGTCAACCAATACTGCTGAGCGCTCGCGCCTGTTGGCTGTGGGTGAATGGGAGTCGGGCCTTTGGCTACAAGTATTACCTTCACTTAACATAGGTACTATGTTAAGTGATAACACGTTCCGGATCGCTACATGTCTACGTCTGGGTGCTCCCAGCGGTGCTCCACATCGCTGTCAATGCGGTGCGGCAGTCGACCGCCTCGGACATCATGGCCTTTCCTGCAGCAGAAGCTCTGGTCGGATAGCACGGCATGCCTGCATAAATGACATCATTCGTCGGGCTCTTGTCACCGCTGGAGTACCATCTGTTTTAGAACCCAACGGCTTGGCACGGGACGATGGGAAGAGACCAGACGGGATGACTATAATGCCTTGGAAGCTGGGTAGGCCTTTGGTGTGGGATGCTACTTGTGTTGACACCCTTGCGCCATCTTCTCAGTACGGCGGGCTGTGCTGGGGCGGCAGCTGCAGGTGCAGAAAATCTCAAACGGCGCAAATACAACAACCTAATTGGGTGCTATATGTTTGAGCCGTTTGGGGTTGAAACGTTAGGGCCATGGGGTCCGAGTGCGCATCGACTCTTTCGAGACATCGGCAAACGATTAGTCGACTCCACAGGTGACCAGAGGGCTGGCCTTTTCTTTGGACAGAGAATCAGCATTGCCATTCAACGTGGCAATGCGGCCAGTGTTCTGGGCACTTTTCCCATTGATGCGAGCGATGTTGACGAATTTTTCGATGCCCTATAATTTATCTTTATTTTCGTCTGTATATATTTTTATTATGTATAGAAATACTTAAGTTGCTAATTACAAGCCCTCACAGTTGAAAAATATTAAGTTAACTTAACTACAATAACTTAATATTTTCTGCTGATTGCTTATTTTAAAAAATCATGGATCTAATATTGTGTTTGTGCTAATGTTGTGCGATGTTGCCGGACCTGTATCACCGTTGGTGGTACTTTATGCAGCACCTCCGTCAGAGCCAGCGCATTAAAGTTCTCATCGAATAATCCGGCTCTGGACAACGATCCAAACTCGGAGAATATATAAATAGTTCTTTTAAGAGCTGCGTAAGTTTCATTGTATCCCGCGCATCGCCCGCCCTTCCCCTGTGTTTTTGCAATGTAAGTTTTCTCATTTTAATAATAATAACACAAAGAAAACGACAGTTTGAACTAACTGCAAGACTCAAGAGTCTCGCAGGCTTAGGCTTCTTGCTGTCTTGTTCTTGCTTAAATCTTGCACGGTAAGTATTGGTTTTGGTCTTGCTAAAATTAGGCGGTCTTGGTCTTGTAAAAATGCAAGAACCAAGACTGATTTTGGACAACACTACTCATTACATCGTAGAGCTCATCAATCGCTTACCTACCTTCAGAGGTGATCGGGATCAGAAGCGGGCTCATCAGTAATAACACAAAGAAATATATACATACATACATCCATTTATTTGGAGGCTATAGTTCACTCATCCAAACTGCTACAGTAGGTACTAGCCATGATGGTTTCGAAATCGAACAACGAAGATTGTTCAGGCACGAAGGCCAGTCCCAGTCCAATATAGGTATGATAAAGCTAATATTTAATACTACACACCCTGTTCATAGGTTTTGTCCACACGGCCATTTTACTTATTGTCGCGCCCTGAAAGTGCTGACTCAGCTCCATTTAATTTTGATCCCGTTTTAAACGTTATGTTAAATAATGGTCTGGGTGATCAACAGTTTTATGATATTTGGTATTAAGTTTTCATGACTTTAACATGACTTGAAAAAAGACGTTTCTTTCATACGTATAACAGATTAATTTTCCGTAGTTTTGATAACTTCTAGATGGCAATTTAAATACATTTTTTTCTGGCCCATTTGGCTTTTTGCACTTGATAGGCATAGTAGTAGAAAATGGGTCGCTTTATCTAATACTGGACAACATTTACTACCGATGTTTAACAGAAAATATTTTCTAAAACTACATCGGGTGATCTTCTAGTGAAGCCTTATGAGAAATCTTATTTTTCTAGGAACTCCAGTTCGATAAACAGGCTCGGCTTACCGAAGAATTGCACCTCGTGAAAATAAGCAGCTCTTTTAGAATCGTTCTAGTATCATAAATTCGAATCCGTAGAACTTTCAGTTATCACATGGTCTAAGGAGATAAATGGAGGGAAATCGCGCGTTTAAGTTTTTTTTCAACGATAGAATAGGATGGAATTCGTGCGATCTCATATGTATATTTTTCAGTTCTTATGTGTACATATGACGCGAAATTACAGGTTAATTTATAAGGGTAAGCAATGCTTTCCGAGGTCGGCTCATGGATGGGGGAACATGTTAGTATATCGTGATTCCTAAGCGTCTTAAAAAGCATCTTAGGCCGTTGCCGTTGTAGGTGCCTGATGCCTGACCTCTCTACGGTCATGTCGGATTGCCGTCCCATCGGGCTTAGAAACTAAAGGAACAGAGTGCACTTGTACCTGCGCTATAATATAATTGTGCGCTATAATACCTCCTACATAGATTGCTATAGGTGTACCAGAATCTCATGGCAAATGGGTAAGTTAAAATTGTTAGTAGGCAATACTTGGGAAGTTGGATTAAACCATCTTGATATTGCCCACTATAATAATATTTCTATATAATAAAACTGGACCACATCACACATGAGCAAAGCGATGGATCAGCTAGTTGATCATCTATGGTATAATATGGTATAAATAAGAAAATTACGCACGCGCATTTTTGGCATAGTTAAACTTTATATAGAGAAGGAGCGTGGAAAGCTTTTTAATTTTTATAATGCATTCGAATTATTATTTTAATAATGGCCGCATTTTGACCATTTGGTGACCCCTTAAAAAACTCCCGTAAAATTCAAATCTGTAAATGGTAAAAATATCCCACCTGATGAATTCATCTGATGCAGAGGATGATGAATATATTGAAGTATTTACAATGAATCGCTCCTCCAGCATTTCAATCGGATGATCACGCTTAATAAATTCTTTTTGTGATACCAAAAATAATATTACGATCATATTCACGAAAAATAAAGTATCAAAATTAGTCACTCCTACTAACTGGTCAATGTATGAGCGCACTTTAAAATCGCAAATTGTTGTTGATTGCATCTTCTTCTTCACAAATTTTATTTTAAACATTAAAACCATTATTTCTCGGTTAGGATGGCTGTGATTTTTTCTTCATTATATACAAAAATATACGTTTTTTCGAGTAAATAAACAATCACTCAAGTATAGTTGACACAACATGTACTCTGACTTGACAGTAGATCGTAGACAATTACCATATGAAAATCGTTTATTCTAATTATTTATTTGTGCCATGAGATACTGGTAGACTATCTTCATTAAGATTAGCAGAAATTGGTGAGGAGTACATATATACGTCGAAAGAAAACTGACTGATGATGCGTTCGACGATGTAAAAACAGAGATGTTACGCTGTAGCCATATTTGACAAGCCAATAAGTTTTACAACCCTGAACATTATAAAACTATATAAAAATCTCTCGAGGGATAGCACGCTTCAGTGAACCATTAAAGTGTAGTGTGTGTTCATAAAGGAGCTCCAATGAATTCGGGCAAGCGGAGCAAATACGAGCTCCTTATTGGAGGAGCCAAAGAGCTGTTTATTGTACCCACTCACTTATTGGATTTACCTATTGGCTGAACAAATATTTGTTTGGGAGTCGTATTAGGTACATTTTTTAGTTTTATTGCCCTCTCTGCCGTGTTCTCTCGAGGACTATATTAGTGTGTCAAGAGCTTCTCGTTAACTTGGAAGACAAATTGTTGAAGGGGAAAAGTTTCATTAGTGATTTTTTAGGGTTCCGTGGCCAAAGGGTAAAAACTGGAACTTATTACTAAGGCTCCGCTGTCTGTCTGTCTGTTTGTCACCAGGCTATATCTCACGAATCGTGATAGCTAGAAAGTTGACATTTTCACAGATGATGTATTTCTGTTGCCGCTATAACAACAAATACTAAAACAGATTAAAAAATATTTTAGGCGGCTCTTATACAATAAACGTGTTATTTTTTTGCCGTTTTTATAGATATATTACGGAACCCTTCGTGCGCGAGTCCGACTCGCACTTGGCCGGTTTTTTTTTTTCTATTGCTAAATTTATGTGCGCTACGTCTGACGGTGCTTGTCTGACTAAACTCACGTTCTTATGAATACATTGTACGTGAATTCGCTCATGCAAATGGCAAGTAGTGACTACAGCTACACGAATTCTTTTATCATTGAGGCTTTTGTCACTATCGTAGTTCTATCTACATATACCTGTCGACTTACCTACTAATCAAAACTATCTATACAAAAAATAAAAGTGAAGTGTTTGTCTGTTTATCCGACTGCACGGGCTCCAAAAATACGAACAACTTTTTATTTATTTTTTTACATTCTTTTAGTTTTTTTTGTCTGGCGGAGTTTTTATCTGTCTGTATTTCTGTTTGTGTTGCTAATGTCTGGAATCAAATTAGTTGGTATAATGGGTCTTTCACTAAAAAATAAAGGAGGTCATAGGGCAACATATACGTTAACTTTTGTAACGGAATTCTGTCTAAGTCAAACGACCTCTTAATTTGACTTTTATACTTATCATTTGTTGGTATCTGTAAATTAAGTCCAACAAAAACACTTCTATAATAGAAAAAGGGGAATGAATTTGAATAAGTTATTGTTACTTTGGAAACATAATTTTATTTATTGCAAGATGAAAAGGTTTACGAAACGAGTTACAATTTTCTCCATTTTGTTTATTATATTCTTTTAGTAATGATCCTATTTAATTAATGATTTATTAATATAATAAAACTAAAAGTTTACTTTGATGTTAATAAGATGATCTTAGTACATTTAATTTTCAGATGCCTATAAACAAATACACCAACAATAGATATAATCACATAAAAGTACAGGCCCTGGTTAAATCCATGAAGGAATGGACGATATTATTCTGATTTGACAAAACATAACAGTATATTCTGGATATGCTACATTTTAATTATTTATTAATGAGAAAAAGAAATTTTCTGCGAAAACGTGTCAGATGTCCAACCCAACGTCTAATTCAAGTGTCAAATTTCATCAAAATAGTTTAAGTGGTTTAGACGTGTCAGTGTATCAGACAGATAGAGTAGACACTTATCATTGTTTTTAAAATATTAAAGAATAGTTGGTAATGCAATCGAATCTAATATTTTGTATTTAACTGTAAAATATAATAAATAAATCCATACCTGACAGGCATCCTTCCCGCCCTCTGGGTAGCCGGCGCAGATCATGCCCTCGGTCACGTTGAGGTCGCGGTGCTCCAGCCACTGGTTGCACAGGTCTCGGTTGAGGACTGGTACTTCCACCTCGTTCACTGCTGGCTCGTACTCTGACACTGTGCACGAACAATGTTGTTAATGTTACGACTACTCCTCGATACGAGGACGTGAATATGATATAACTGAGTTTTTTATTACGGATGAGCCTAATCGTGACCTCATTTACGCTTGATCAGGTCTACGATGAAACGAGCGACCCCAGAAGATGCTTGTTCACTCTAGTGTTAAAGGCTGATGGATCACATGTGGTGGAACGCAGAATCCGGCAGAGTTCTACACCTTGGCCGAGTGTACAATAAATGTAGAGGAGAAGCGCTTAGTAAGACAAGACGGTATATCGACTAAGAGCGGTTTCGCACTATGTCCGATTCGAACCCGTGAAAGTATTGTCCGTAGTAGCCGTAGAACTATTTCTACGGTAATTTACGCACTAGATCAGATCTCCGTCATCCGATTTCTTTCCGTCATTCTAGAATCTCCATTCCGGAGAAGATTTTTGACGGACCGAAGTAGCCATAGTATTATTTGTATGAATGCTCGCGCACTGCGTCCGAGTTGAATCCGAGCTGCGGCGTACGAGCAGAGAGGCAGCGGGGCGGGCGGGGTATGCGGCTGGGTGAAGTGAAGCGGCAGGCATCCAGTGTGGCAGCGAGCGCATGCGCACGTTACTATTTGCACTGTTTCCCTGCGATGTTTTTACTTTAATTGAAAATGTTGAAAATAAGCCCTGTATATGGGACAAATCTATAGACGATTACAAAACACAACATTAACAAGGAATGCATGGATTGAAATATGCAAGTTCTTAATGCAAGTTGTCTAAATGTTGTGTCTTGTCGCATTATATTATCTTTTATGTGATGTAAAATGAAATCAACAACGATAGGCGAATTGTAAAATTTTCTGTCGTATTGACGTAACACTGCGTGCTGATTGTAAAAAGCTCCTTTTAATCGTCGGTCCCGCAAGAGAGGGTGCACCCAGAATTCTTTACGTCTTCTGCGTCTTCGTACTGTTATACCTTACCCATGCTAGCAGAATGGCTGACCATCACTTCAATCCGGATGATCAGCATTTAAGCAACTTAGACGTTTCATTCACTGCCTTGCAGCCTCAGTTCGGTCTGAATCTCGGTACGGGTCGGAAGTCTGTTAAAACTCTACTATATCCAATTCCTATTTCTGTGCTAATTCTATATTAATTAATAATATAATAAAACTCTGTTTCCAGTTATAAAATAGTTTTTTTTTAAAAAGCAAGTTCCGAACTCTCGTATAATATTTGGTGGCAGCGGTGGGATACGAAAATCCCCTACCCGAATACGTCTTCAGAAGTGCTAAAACTAAATAAAACTAAAAACTATAAAAGTGCTAAAAGTATATTAAATTGTGAATACAAGTGCCTGTTCCTGTTTCTGTAATACGTCTTCAGAAGTGCTAAAATCATAACGCTAAAGCTATAAAAGTGCCAAAAGTGTATTAAATTGTGAATACAAGTGCCTGTTCCTGTCTCTGTTCCTGTCTCGTATATTGCAAAGCGAGACCAGCTACTCCAGTGGACCTGCTGTTCCACTACATCCACATCCATCGCTGATATCGCTGATAAAGCGGTCACTATGACGCTGAGCATCCTGATAATCACGGCGTTCCTGTGAGTAAAAACTACTATAAACGAATACCAGAATTAACTCAGAGCCGCATTCCATTCCTACTTATCGTCGTCTCTGTATATGTACATACATTGTAATATTGTTTAGACTACGCGTCCCGGACGCGATAACAATAAGTGATTGTCGCCGTTTCATACTTAAGCCTGTGTTGTAGTCATAGTTTAATTTCGGTATAGTTTTATTTGAACTGTAAATTGTATTTAAATTGAATATTAATTATTATTGTAAAAGTTCATCATGACTTCCAAGGCAGATACTAAGCTCGAAATCGAAGAAAAAATAGAACTCGGTGTTCTATTTAAATTCATCAAACCATTCGACGGCTCCAGGGATAAATTAAATCCCTTTATCACACATTGTCAGAATGCTTACAATTTAGCTTCCAAAAATCAAAAACCTATTCTTTTTCATTATATCCAAAGCCAATTAACTGATAGAGCTGAAACTACATGTAGCCTCAAAGAGTTCGAATCCTTTGAACAATTTATCGATTTCCTTAAGCAACAGTTTGGTGAAAGGAAACATTACGCTCACCTGCTCACTGAACTCCAAGACTGTAAGCAGGGCTTCTCTGAAACAGTTGACCAATTTTCATTAAGAATCGAAACATGCTTAGCGAAACTACTTACGGAAATAAATATTTCGATCCCGACAAGAAAGAAAATGGAACTTGCAGGACGTGTTGCTGCAATGCAAGACCTTGCCCTTCACACTTTTATTATAGGGCTGCAGCCGCGAATATCGCAAGTCGTTAGATGTCGCAATCCAGATTCGCTAAATTCCGCTATAAGCTTTGCAGTCGAAGAACAAAAAATAATTTCCAGCATCAATAGAAAATCAACACCTAATACTTATGATAGATCCAAAAATTTGAACTATCGTCGCGAATTCCAAACAAGTCCACGAAACTATCGCCTCGATCGTCCTAACACAGTAAATACCAACAATATGATATGTCGATATTGCAAAAACATCGGTCACACTATCGAAAATTGCCGCAAAAGGCAATACAACAACAGCAGAAATCAACATAACGCTTCTAATTCATATGGACGTCAACCATATCCTACACAAACACCTACTACTAATCCAGCCCGGAAGGTTTTTACCGTAAACCAGGATGACGAAGGAGTCGATGAAGTCGACCATAACGATTTAAACGAGTAGAATTTCCCGATCGGCGTCGCCCGGGAAATTATCCCTACTATATCAAAGCCGATGCCCCTGTCCTCACTGTTTCCCCTGAATCACGTAATATATCTACTAAATCTCCTAAATCTCCTAAATCTACTATATCTACAAAATCAAATACTATATCTACTAAATCTCCTAAATCTACTATATTGACAAAATCAAATACTATATCTGCTAAATCTACCATATCGACAAAACCAAATAATATACCTACTAAATCTCCTATATCAACAAAATCTCCTAAATCTACTAAATCTACTACATCAACGAAATCAAATACTATATCCACTAAATCAAATACTGATTCTACAAAACTACATACTAAACCCTGTGAATTTCTAAAATTCAGTACAAAATACATTGATTCTAATTCAGCTGCAAACTCACGTATCCTAGCTCGAGATAACCTGCAAAACCTGCAACATAAAGAAAATATTAAGATACATACAATAAACAAAAATGCAGAAAAAAGATACTTACCTCATGTAACAATACAAACCACCCTCGCAGATAAACCATTGTCACTCTTAGTCGACACCGGCTCTAGTATAAGCCTGCTGAAACTAGAGTGCATGTCCAGAATCCCAGAGTTAAGCGATAACATAATAATCATCAAGGGAATCGACCCTGGAAACGAAACAACATCAACCCTAGGCAGTTTCGACATGGAAGTATTCCAAAAATCCAAACCAAATGAACCCTATAAACACGAATTCCATGTTGTCAAAAACAGTATCAGTCTTAGTTTCGACGGTATATTAGGTAATGACTTCCTCAAAAAATTTAACTGTCAAATTGACTATGAGCAGGAAGTGTTGCTAATGGGTAAAGATCGCATCAACTTAGAATTCGCTGAACCATTATATAATATTCCACCTCGCTCTGAAACCGTTATTGAATGCACTGTTAATAACCCTAACCTCAAAGAAGGAATAATACTAGATCAACGCATCTCTCCTGCATTATTAGTCGCAAATTGCATTGTTACTGTGAAACAAAATAATCGTATCAATATTACAGTTGTAAATATCTCCGAAGAACCCGTCATACTTCAATCTAACCTTAATCTTACTATAGAACCTCTAGACACTGAAGCCTATCTGAACCCTCATGAATCACTGTCTCCTTCTAATGCCTCTATAAGAACTAATAAAGTTCTTAAACAACTTAGAATCTCTCACCTTAACGAAGAGGAATCCAGTGCCCTATTGCAAGTCTGTACAGACTTTTCCGATATCTTCTATCTCCCGGATGACCAACTTTCTTATACTACAGCCGCCAAACATAATATTAGAACAAATTCAGATATCCCTATTCAAACTAAGTCTTATAGATTTCCGGAATGCCACAAAAAGGAAGTCGAGGATCAAGTTAACAAAATGTTAGAACAAAAGATAGTAGTTCCTTCAAATTCACCCTGGTCCTCACCCATTTGGGTTGTCCCTAAAAAACAAGACGCCTCGGGACAACGAAAATGGAGAATTGTCATCGACTACAGAAAGCTCAATGATATCACTATTGGAGAAACCTACCCTATTCCTCAAATAACAGAAATTCTAGACCAACTTGGGAAAAGCCAGTACTTCACAACGTTAGACTTAGCCTCAGGTTTCCATCAAATTCGAGTATCAAAAGAAGACGCCGCTAAAACCGCGTTTTCTGTACCCCAAGGTCACTTCCAATTCACAAGAATGCCATTTGGGCTGAAAAACGCCCCTTCTACCTTTCAAAAACTAATGAACACATGCCTGTGTGGACTACAAGGATCGCGCTGTTTCGTCTATTTAGATGACATAGTAATTTACTCTCCAGACCTATCTAGCCATATGCAAAACCTATCTGCTGTATTTGACAGACTCAGAAAATACAATCTAAAACTCCAACCTGATAAATGCGAGTTTCTATGCAAAGAAGTCGCTTATCTTGGTCACCTTATCAGTAAAGACGGTGTGCAACCAAATCCTAATAAAGTGAAATGCGTAGTTGACTTTCCAATACCCAAATGCCCAAAAGATGTAAAATCTTTCCTTGGACTCGTGTCTTACTACAGACGTTTTATTCCCGATTTTTCAAAATTAGCAAAACCATTAACTTCCCTCCTTAAAAAGGACACCCCATTCAACTGGAAAAACGAACAACAACTTGCCTTCGAAAACCTAAAAGGAAAATTAATAACTTCACCAGTCCTAGCATATCCTGATTTCACACAACCCTTCATCCTTACCTGTGACGCTTCTAACTTTGCCATCTCTGCTATTCTCTCTCAAGGCCCGATAGGAAAGGACCGTCCAATCGCATATGCATCTCGCACGCTTAATAAAGCTGAATGCAATTATAGCGTTACCGAAAAGGAATGCTTAGCCATCATTTTTGGAACCAAAGCGTTTCGTCCCTATCTCTACGGAAATCAATTTACCATAGTCACAGACCATAAACCTTTACAGTGGCTATTTAACTGTAAAGATCCCGGATCTAGGCTAGTTCGATGGCGACTCAAATTAGAAGAATTTGATTACAAAATCACACACAAAAAGGGCAAAACAAACACTAACGCCGATGCACTATCCCGATTTCCAGTCAACCCTATTGAAGACGAACTTCCAACCACATCTGACTCTTTCCTACCAAATCTCGACAACGAATTTAATGACCCCTTAGAAGACCCTCTATTAAATCTACCGCCACATATTCCATTCTCATTCGATAACGATGACTTACTAAACCCGGATATTAACACCGATTCTAATGCAATGTCTAATCCTATACCACAAGCCGAACCAACATTTCCCCCAGATCTTATAGATCTACAGGTAGACACACCTTATCTCGATATTAGCTCTGATAGCGCAAACCTTAACCTTGACTTCGATTCGTTACAAATTCCTTCGCCTAACACACAAACAAATCCAAATAACGACACTTATCCTCAATTTCTAAAATCAATTCCTAAAAAGGAAATCGTTAGCAATACTATAATCAGAGAACATAACGAAAACCTCCTAAAAACGACCTGTAAAACAATACTAATTCCCACATCCATAGACCTAGACGAGTCAAATCCCTACGTGTCTGAAATACTATCAAACGCTGAAAATCAAGACGAAATCTTAAACTCTGAAAAAGAACTTCACCGTTTCCTGAAAATTAAATACGAAAATAAAACTGTTTACTTCATCTTCACTAAAGTTCACCACTTTGACGAATCATCCTACCCCGCTATCTATGATACCCTGAAACAAATAAGAAACGAAATTCTAGAATCCGAACAAGTAACAGACATTGCTATTTCCGACTTCAAAAATCCTTTTGACCAACACTCCTATACGAAAATCTATAATATCTTAGCCTACATTTTTAATAACACTAAAATTGAAATTCACGTGTATTTAAATAAAACAATCTACCCTACCCTGAGTGAAAGACCTAAGATTATGCGCGAAAACCACGACATCCCTACAGCCGGACATTTAGGTTCGTCACGAATGTACACTAGAATCCGAGAACAGTTTTACTGGAAAGGCATGAGAAGTGATATAGAAGAATATGTCAAGAAATGTAAACTATGCCAGGAAAATAAAGCTCTAAGAAAATTAAATAAAGCTCCTATGGAGATCACCACTACGTCTACGGCACCATTTCAAAGAGTAGCATTAGATATAGTAGGACCCTTACCTGAATCCGGCTCTGGCAAATTAAAATATATTCTTACCTTACAAGATGATTTAACAAAATACTCCATTGCATACCCTATACGTAGTACAACCGCTGAAGAAACTAGCGATTGTCTAATCCATTTTATATCTCTTTTTGGAATTCCAAAATCTATCCTTACTGATCAAGGAACTAATTTCACTTCCGATCTCTTCAAAACTACTTGCCAGTTCCTTAAAATCAAACAATTATGGTCGTCACCTTACCATCCACAGACACTAGGCGCTTTAGAACGTAGCCATTCAACCCTTAAGGAATACCTTAAATCATTCTTTAATGAAAATCAAGATAATTGGCCTACTTATGTATACACAGCTATGCTTACATATAATACGACCACGCACTCCACTACAAAATTCACTCCTTACGAATTAATATTCGGACACAAACCCTTTATTCCTAACTCTATATATGAAAGAGAATCTAGTACTACATATTCCGATTATATTAAAATGTTACAACACAAATTCAAATATACCAGAGAAAAAGCCCTAGAAAATATACTAAAGTCTAAAGAATCTTCCAAATCTTACTACGACTCACATACCAAATCACCACCTCAGTACAAAGTAGGTGATTACGTCTATCTAAAAGCACATCATAGGCTTAAAAAGGCACTATCGCCCATCTGGAAGGGGCCATATAAAATAATTAAGGTCCATGATAACCATACTGCTACGCTCCTTATTAATAGACGTCACGTGGCACATCATTTTGACCAAATGAAACCCGCTGAAGTCAGTCATCCTATATTATAAAAATCCATATAGCTGCGGGTTAAGAGTAAAATCATTTTAGGTTAAATACTTACTAATAAGTAGCATAGTCTAATTAATTTTATTCATTTTATTTCAGCGCTTCAATCAATGCGCATCAAGACTTTATCAAGCCACTTCCTTCTAGCTCCGGCATATACTTCGATAGCCTAGGAAAACTTAAAATAATCAAAGGACAATTAAATATTGTTAGTCACGTAGATATTTCCTTTGTAAAGCCTCATCTTGTTAATATCGATGAAATATTAAATATTACTAAGATAACATGCCAAAAGGCAAGCAACCTTCAATGCGAAAACATACTATCTCCCCTTACGGTCCGTTACAACGATATCAAACGCGAGTATGATTCAATCTCACACTTATTATTAAAACGTAGTAAACGTTCAGCATGGTTCGGTGGAATTGGCACTGTTTTCAAACATGTTTTCGGTACCTTAGACGAAGACGATGCATCAAAATACGATTCCGCAATAGAAGCCATTCAAAATCACGAGAAAAAGCTCGCGGAATTAGTGAAAGAAAATATTTTAATCACGACTTCTTCTCTAGAAACATACAAACAAACAATTAATAAACTAAAAACTTATGAAGACTCACTTAAAAGTGCATTAAGTCAACTTGTATTACAAATAAATAATATCACGCAAACTTCCACAATTTTAATATCTGAAACGCAAATTCATTCACTTTTAGCCAGCCTTGAAAGCTCTTTACTAACATTGTCGTTTCAGCTCGAAGACTTAACTAATGCTATTATAATAAGTAGTCAAAACATTCTACATCCAAACATCCTGAGCCCGGGTCAGTTATATAAAGAGCTCGTTGACAATGACCGTTTCTTACCCGGAAACACTGAAATTCCTATAACACTAAGTCTTGATAATATACATCTAATTTTAAGTATTTCCAAGGTCGCATGTTATTATTATAAGAATAAACTTGTATTTGTTTTACAAATCCCTTTAGTTACTAATGATGAATTCAATTTATATCATAATCTAGCATTACCTATTCCTCACGGATCAAGTAATCCGAATATGTTTAGTTTGATCTTACCTTCTAATTCGTATATTGCTATATCTAAGGATAAGTTAAGTTTCTGTAACCTAGATAATTTAGATAAGTGTAAAACGATAAGCTCTGAGTTCTTTCTGTGTGAGATACCTATGGTATTATTGACAAACGGAAATCCTACGTGTGAAAGTGAATTATTAACTAAAACAATCAGTGCTATCCCCGTGCAATGTGAGACTAAAACTTTTGGTGGTGAATTAGACATTTGGAAACCACTTGTGAATAACCAATGGATTTTCGTGCAATCCCATTCAAACAAAGTGTCAATTGATTGTGAAAACTCTGAATTACGCGAAATAATAGTATCCGGAACCGGTATCTTACAAATTCCGAAACGGTGTACTGTTTACACTAAAAGTGCGAGACTTGTATCATCTAAGGATGAAATAAATATAGATATTCCTAGCCCTAATTTAGATTTTAGCATCATTAATGATTCATGTTGTAAAATAGCTACTAAAACTATTTCAGATAATAATATACCCTCTGTTCTATTTCAAAACATCGATCTAGACGATTTAACTTTAAGTAAACGTAATGATAAGATGCTTTCGGACTTAAATCAAATTATTGACGAAAAACCGTTCCTAGTAAAATATGGGACACATTACTCTGTATTAACTTTGTGTATTTTAATAGTTGTAAGTTCTTTTATACTATTTAAGTTATGTAAAGTAATTCTTAAATATAAATCTAAATTTTGTAAAACGACGACCCATACCGATGACGCGATTGATGACGTCAATAACGTCGAACCTGAAAACATTTCAATCCCACTACCTAGATTACGAGAAATTGTATAACTTACTGAAATTTCGCCCTTTCATCCCCGAATTTCAGTCTTCTCGGGGGGGCTGTTATACCTTACCCATGCTAGCAGAATGGCTGACCATCACTTCAATCCGGATGATCAGCATTTAAGCAACTTAGACGTTTCATTCACTGCCTTGCAGCCTCAGTTCGGTCTGAATCTCGGTACGGGTCGGAAGTCTGTTAAAACTCTACTATATCCAATTCCTATTTCTGTGCTAATTCTATATTAATTAATAATATAATAAAACTCTGTTTCCAGTTATAAAATAGTTTTTTTTTAAAAAGCAAGTTCCGAACTCTCGTATAATAGTACGTACAATAGTATTGCCAGAAGTTGACGTCGATTGAAAGAACTCATGAGTTAACGACGTAAAAACTGCTGTGGCTTCGCGTAAAATGACATATTCCAAAAGATGACTCCTGAATTGCTTGGATTTGTATCAGAGATCGGACTAGTGCGTAAGCAATATCCGAATTCGGTCCGAGTTTTCAAGACCCATATTTTTACTGGTTCGGATCGGATTCGGATCGGACGTAGTGCGAAACCACTCTAAGTATGAATAGTAGTACCCTGCAGTACCCGACAGGCTGGTTTGTCTATTTTTCGAACATGTAGCAAAGGTATTTAAGTTTTAAATATGGTTCAATATTAAAGTATTAGGTATACCCGGACTTTTAATTCGATGCAATACGCTGGCATAAGCTAGTGTCACTTACTAAAATAATGATACCCTTTTTAACCTAATAGTGACGGATTCAATCAATCGAATAATAAATGAGTGATTTTTATTCGTGAGAAAAAATATATGAATGATGAAATTTATACTATTATCTCTATTCTTTACTATTATTTTGAAGTAGTAACTAGATTTTACTATAAATAAATTTTTATTAAAAATATTCATATCTAACCAGACATGATAAAAGCCACTCTTTTGGAAATTGTTTCATGTGATGTATATTTTAATTAATTGCACGAGATTACTAGTAAAAAGACTGCCCTCGCACCACTACTGCGACATAAACCCCCTTGGTGGGTGGTACAAGGGCCTATTGCAAAAAAAAAAAAAAAAATATCATGATCTATTCGTTTTATTTTTCACGCCCCTTTAAAATCACATTTTACTTTTTGTTATTTTCACACAATATTATTTAAAAAAAATGTTTATATCGTTATTCAATTTTATTCCTGAATCATTAATTTAGTTACATCACAATTTCGTAGTCGGTTTTTTTCGTAGTCTTGTTTATATTAATCATTGTCTGACAACTCAGAAACTGACAAGTCTACTGCATCGAATTAAAAGTCCGGGTATAGTAACAAACACAAAACAAAATTTGGGAAGTCAAAACTGATTTATCCATTAGCTGGGCTCAAACACAACTTTACTCCATCGAAGCCGTTCCATCATCGGACTAAAAGAGGAACAACAATGCGACATCATTACATGGTGGACATCCAACCCATACGCACAAAACGTTCTGGGAATACAGCTAAGGAGTGGAATACCTGCCGGAGTCTGTGTTTCCTTGTAGCTATAACCTGGGGGTCTTTAAGTCAAGAGTGAAACGTTTACTTCAAGGTAAGCTTACTTCCTTTTCGACCACATCATAGCCTACCATCAGGTGAGATGGTGATTGAACGCGAGCCAATAATCAATAAAAAACACTGTATAGGTAAGTACATTCTAGAATACCTCCATATAATTTTTACGGCAGTAAAAAATGTGAAACGTACCTACCTATACCTTTGCCTAAAAGATAGAAACATGATTTATGACAGTATTATAAGGCTGGTGAATAAATTGACTCACATTCTTTGTCATCGCGTTTCCCCCAGCCGATGACGGTGCAGAGAGTGCCCGGCTTCAGCACGCGGGTGGCGGGGGGCAGGCACACCGGTGACACCTGCTCGTGGTAGCGGACACGGACTGAGAGCTGATGGTAGAGGTAGGGTTTTGATTCATTATTATTTATTATAAATGTAGGTACTTAATATTTTGTACATAGTAAAACATGTTATAGTCACACTAAATTTAAAAAAGTAACAACATAGCAGTTACGGGTAAGTAAACTCAGCAAATCATGTGCGATAAAAAGATTCAAATAATATTTATTATGAGTTAACACTAAATAAATTTGTAACTATCGACTGTTTTAATGTAGGATTGGTTGCGTGGTTGTCGTTTTAAATCAAACTAATATTGATTTATAACGATATTGCATTATTCGGCTCATTAGCCGACAGTATTCTGAGTCACAAAATTAACTGAAAATGTAAGTACAGCTGTAACCTGTAAAACAAAGCGAACATTTGCATCTTTTATGAAGTTGCATATTCGTGGATCGTCTGCTTGAATACATAATTTAATTACCTACTTATAATGAATTAATTTACTAGTCGGACAAGCAACTAAACCATTCCGTAACGTTCCCATAGTTGAGATACACAAAATAAAGAATTACGGGCCTAATTACTTTTCTTCCCTCGGGAATACTAAACCCAAATTCTTTAGCCTATCAGTCGTCTGTTCGCCATCATATCTTTAGTCCCTTTCTTCTCTACCCATATGATATAAATAATAAATATCTACGGGTATAATAACAAGGTAGAAACCTGAAACAGCGCGATGTCATTATCGTGTGCGATGCCGGAGTTGTACTGCGGATGCGGGGTCACGCGTTTGACCTTGACCTTCTGGCCGTAGTAGGCGTGCGAGCGGCGCCGCGTGATGCCCAGCTGGATCGTCCAGCCGTTCACGTCAGTGTGGCTGTCGGGGTTGAGGAAACAACTTTAGATGCTGATGATGAACTCAGTTATGATGTCAAATTATATGTGTTTGCTTGCTATCGTAGGTATCTGGTAGGTATCTACTGATTTAGTTTAGCGGGAGTTTCGAAAATGTTTTTTTTTTGCCACTACAGAAATTCTACTTCGTGGATACAATCAACGATAAAAAATATTTACCTATTTGTAAATGAGATTTAAATCACATAATTAATTCCGTTGGCGTTCCCTTGGATCCTACACATCAGAAATGTCGCGTTATGGCATAAAAATCGTCGACTCTTTGTCAGCAAACATAAGCGTTACAGAAACCCCCAGAATTCTCAAGGCATTATTTTATTGTATGCGGAGAGCGTTGTAGGGCCGTTGCATGTAGCTGGTCCATAGAGCGCTGGTGTAAAAGCTTTGACATTAGGCGCTGAACAGTGTCAGTTTTACGTCTACAATACACCTTGCAAATCTATGCACCAACGCATTAGTACGGTAAAAAGAAACAGCGAAAAAAACTCAGATATCAAAGTTTCTTTTATACTCCATACAATCCGTACTGACCATTGCAACACCACTAAGCTATAGGTACTCACTTCCCTACACAATGAGCTGCCGTCAGCACCCACTGGTCAGCTATGAGCACGCCAGCACAGTAGAACACCTCCTCAGGCCCGCCCAGGATAGCAGCCAGGAACGGCCAGTCTCCCGGAGACGCCTCAACGCCTCCCACGATACGCTTCGTCGCTGTGCCTATAGTACGCCGCTTGCCGCATTCTGGGGAAGAAAGAATACACGGTGAAATTAGGAATACAGGACTTACATACATGATGAGACTATCGTGGTCGTTTTAAGTTTGGCTCGTTTATAGCGCTAGGCGATGACAATGTGTTTTCAAACTCTTGGGTCTCAGCTGAGATTACAAAATCCCACAGTGATGTTTTACTAACCTAGGTACCTAGAAGGTATATAGTTAAGTACGTTGCTACATAGTTTGGTTACAAAACTCTGTTAAAAAGATCTGCGAATTATTCTAAACCAAAAGTCAAACTAAATAGTCTTTGAAAAACAAAGTTAAATGAAACTCTATAATATCTTTGTGCATATTTTTCCAAGCCAACAGTTGTGAACACAAGGTAAGCAAGTAAATATTAATTCTATTGTAATTTCTGCTTGTTCGCACAAACGCTGGGAAAGCAAAAATTAAACTTGTGAAACTGAACTTCTTTATTCAAGCCACTTGACGTCCGCGCTCCCTCAATTGAAATTTAAGTAAAACACTTTTCCCGACCCTGATAAACAAATTTGTTGACTGTTCAAGTGAGAAGACTTGGCGGGTTTAGTTGCTACATAGGTAAATATTTGTTCACCATCAAATGTATCGTCAAGATCATAATATCATATCTGTTTTTCTGTAAATACGCTGAATTGCTTTAGTCAATTTTGAGACCATAGTGGTCCAAGTCTCGAGGTAAAATCATATAGGTACCTAAATGCAATACAACACCCGCCCCAAGTTTATCCCAGACACCATCAGTAGGTAGATACCCACCTGGCGCGTCCTCAGAAAAACATAATTAAAGTTTAGGCAATCGCGTCGCGCCCACAATTATGAACAGCAGATTACCAACAGTTTGTTCGTGTTTCTAGCCCTTTGTAATTAATGAATTTTTCTGACGTTTCATTACCGACGCTGCTTTTTGTAGGAGATTGCGTTTTGTAGACTTTTATCTTATGTATTTTGAAAAGACGACCGTTCTTTAAGAGTAGGTAGGTACTCCTAACGTCTGATTAGAAAAAAAAGCGATTCAATACTAAGCCTTTTAACGTTGTTATTGGATTCACTCCAGAAATAACCTTTTTGTAAACATAAATATTGTTCTCTTTTTTCCAAAACATTTCGTTATCCTCGACGACGCCCACGTACACACAAAACACAAAGCTGCTTTGACTAGGCTTCTTTTAATTTATTAAACTCTAGAATAAGCCTAAATATAGCCATAACTAATCCGCTAGCTAGGAATGAAAATGCTTTCATTTACGAAAATAGCTACCTAGTTTACTCCGTGTCTAGGTATAAGAGCGGGGATTATTGGCAATAACAGGGAACTCTAAATAAACAATGAACGTCGGCTTACGTTACAAACCGCGCGAACCTCTCATTTTTCTCGATATTGCAACAGATAATAGTTGTTGTGCTCAATAAGATACTATAAATCTTCACTAGGTTGTATTTTCTCAGACAGATCATTGGAAAGTTCTTCACAGAATCTTCACTTTATATCTTTTTATGCTGAAAATGAAAAATGAATTGCCAGCGTTTCAAGATTGGAACACTTAGACTATGTCTGTATTCATTTATATGTAACGGGTCTTCCAATAGGCACGTCCGAACTTTGACAGTTAGTAGCGGCCATCTTGTTGAAGCTACATCTGTCAAATTGGTTGTCATTTATTCATTCTGTTTTGCCAAATCATCATGGATAGCTATAGCATTCAACAACACGTGCAAATGATAAAATTGTTTTATCAAAATTAGTGTTCTGTTCGGGCAACGCACCGCGCGCTTCGCCCATTTTACGGTCGCCATAATTGTCCTACCGAGAGGACTATTCGTCATGTGGTGGATAAATTTGAGTCCACTGGTTCGGTAAATGATCGACCAACACCCGTACGTCAACGAAACGCAAGGTCTGCCGAAAACATCGCCACTGTCCGTGAGAGTGTGCAGGAGAATCCGAGGCAGTTGATTTCGCGTCGCTCACAAGAACTCGGCCTTTCACCATTGAGGTAATATTACCTCAATGCCTTTCACAGGGCACAACTTATTTCTAGTGGGGTTTTCTTAAGTCGCAGGTCTATGCGAATAAACCACAAACCACAGCGGCCCTCAAAGCCAACATAACCTAAGCCATAGGTCGAATTCAGCCTGATTTATGAGCAAAAGTCATGGAAAATTGGATATCTCGCATGCTCTCCACTCAGAGAAGCCGTGGCGGACATTTGAATGATGTCATATTCCACACATAATGGCATCACATCTTTCAAATAAATAATTTCAATAATATCTCACACACACTTTGTTTTATTTAAATTTAAAGATAGGACACGCTTAATGAAAGATCCTATACAACACAATGTCCTGACATTTCGTGAAGACCCAAAGAAATTTCTTTAGTAAATAAATAAATTAGGTCCAATTTGTAACAATTTTTTATACTAATGTTTATTATATTTAAATATAACATACCAAGAAGTATTACGAAATGAAATAGGTGGAAAGGGTGAAGTTTATTAGATAAGATATATCTTCCAGCATACCTGCGAAAGTAGAGTGGACAAAACAAGAGATGTAGACAATGCTGTCTATAAATCTCTTTTGTTTTCGACTCTTTCAGAGGTGGCAAAAGAAAACGAAACACTAAGTTCCAACATATCAAATGCAAAATTAGTTACCAAACATAAATATCACAATAAAACCTAACGAATAATATTAGAAGATAGATTATGCCGATGCCTGTAAATCTTACGTAATAATTGCGTCACTGAAGCGTCAATAACGTAATGGCTAAGGTGTTGGATTTTTGATGAATAGGTCGCGGGATCGAAACCCAACCATTACATTATTGCCGTGAACCCATTCCAGACACAAGCACATTTAGCTGTTGGAGGTGTTAACAAGATTGCTAGTAATATGAATTCTACCCATATTGCTACTAATCTTTTGCGTATATGTAACAATTATATAAGGGAAAGGTAGTGCTCTTTCATTCTTCTTTTAAATACTGAAAGAGTTTGGTATTCCCTAAATCAGGCGGCAGTGATTTCCACAACCACACCATGTGTGCAGTAAAGAAGATGGAGTAGAAATGAATAATGTGAGGAGGGAGATTAAGAAGGTTCTTAGTTAAACACTTTCATTTTCCGTGCAATGCGAGTGAGTGCAACAAAGACTCAATTCAATTCAATTCAATGCAGTAAAGATTGAATTGTATTGAGTCTTTATTGCCTGATAGCTATAACCTGGGGTCTTTAAGTCAAGAGTGAATAGATTTAATAAGTTTAGTTTAGTAATAATCCTGTTCCATCTTCGACCACATAATCGCTTACCATCAGGTGAGATGGTTGTTAAACGCAAGCCTAATAACAATTTAAAAAAGAAGGTTACGCCTTTGTAGGTACAAAGCATATCAGAAGAATGAGATAAAGAAAAGCTTTCTCTCAGGCTAAAAGGCATTTTAGAGTTGTGAAGAGGGCTAAATAGCCAAAAAGAATATGCGAGAATTTTTGCGAACGCATGAAACATGGTCATATTTTCTAAGATTGAAGACAATACGAATACAACAGCTCCTCAGTGAAATTCATTTAACAGTCATCGAAGTTATCTATCAACCGTTTAATAAGAGAAGTTCGAAGTTTTTCCATAGCATTTGCCTCAGAGCTATATAGCTCTGGAGACATTTCAGGTAACGAAATGTGTATTGCAATTTGCGACTGACTTCAGCAACATAGGCAGTCTAATAAATAGGAAGAGGAGAAGCAGTAGAAGAGAGAAACAGGTTTTTAGTCGTCTTAACGTATTCGACCTCAAGTCAATTCAACCAGAGTGGTGAAAGAGTC
Organism: Tholera decimalis; assembly: GCA_943138885.2. Classification (NCBI taxonomy): domain Eukaryota; kingdom Metazoa; phylum Arthropoda; class Insecta; order Lepidoptera; family Noctuidae; genus Tholera; species Tholera decimalis. The sequence continues at coordinate 2,107,793 of OW964550.2, forward strand.
GTAGTATCCAGCCTGTTCTCTAAAACTGTCACTTGGTAATTTTGTAGCCCGTTGAATGGCTATGTTTACTTTTAACTATAATATTGTTGTTTTTATAACCAAATGGACCCTGAATTGTAGTTTATTTGTTACATGACGATGCTAACATTAGATTTCAATCCGCATTTATAACGGTGTATGTTATAAGTGTCATCTTATTTCATGTGTTCCTTACCCCAACAAGAACCGTCATCCTTTAGCAAGAGTGAACAGGCATTATCTAGGCTCCCTCGTCTTGGGCACGCCACATTGAGGAGTGGCTAGAGAGACGCCACGGTGTCTTCACCTTCCGCTTAACACAGGTGCTTACTGAACATAGCTACTTCGTGAAGTAGGTACCTACCCGTTTTTCGAATTCAACGGAAGGACACGCCCGAGTGTCGTCATTTTGGGGACCACCGGAAGACATGTTAGAGCATACAGTGGAGGTGTGCCCCGCTTGGGTGGAGCACTGCCGTGTCCTCGTGGGGGCGAGCGGTGGCGGCTACGTCTCGTGTCCAGCCCTGGTTCAGGCCATGGTTTGGGGCGAGGGGAAATGGGATGCAGTCGCCTCCTTCTACGAAGCAGTCATGCTAGCGAAGGAGGAAGCTGAAAGCGTGAGGAAGAGACAACATTCTTCGTTACGCCCCAGCCACCACGGGCGATCCGATCTCCGGCCACCGTAGACGCGGGACTGCCACCCCGAGAAAAAAAAAACGCTCGCTCGTCTCATCGTAGACTTCATCAATCTTTCTATTAGGCGTGATCAAGGACAACAGCGTACAGCGGTCTCATCCGAAAACAAATACAAGTTTCTTATATTAAATAATCCTAAGTTACGGCTATAATAACATTTATTTGTTGCTCTCGTAGCAAACCGCTACGAGACAGTTCATTATTCCGGCCGCGTTTACAGTAGGTACCTATATTGGTCGTGGAAACTGCAATACCTCTTACTGAATAATTAGTCGAGTCGAGTCTTCAAGTACCTATTTGAAGTTTTCTAAAGCACTTATGTACCTAGTTGTTTCCTTAAATAGTCCATCCAACGACACATATAAGATAGCAAAAACATTTGTAAAATAAATGAACCGAAAATCTTAGAAATACCTCCAAAAAATTAATATACCTACAAAACGGATTTATTTCCGTTTTTGACTCCATATTTTAGTAGCAAGTGACCTAGTGTTACTTATTTATTTATGAAAATGTACTTATGCTCCATCAAAATCTGTACTACGTAAATGACAAGTGAATCAAGTCGATAATTCTGTAAAGTTATCGCCCACCTGCTAACCTCGTGGGGCGCGAGATAACGCGGCTGACAACAAATGACTAGGTACCGACACAATTCCTTTACCTCCGCACAACTATGAATATCTTCTAGGCAGCGTGGAAATATCTCGTTATTTGGATTGTTGCTTTATGAAATATAATACAAACATACATATAAGTAAAATTTAAGTGTCTGTTTGTGAATTCAATTGGCCTTGTGATCGGGTCGCGGGTTAGAACTTTCATTACACTATTGCTGTGAACCCATAGATAAATGTATTTTTGATTTCTGTGTGTGAACCCATTCCAGACACAAGCATATTTAACAAGGTTGCTAGTAATGTGAATGTTTCTTTAAAAAAACCGGTCAAGTGCGTGTCGGGCCACGCGCAGTGTAGGGTTCCATAGTTTTTATAACAGCCAAGTGCGTGTCGTATTCGCTGACTGATCGTTTTGTACCATGCTCTAACTAAAAGCCAAACATGACTACCTAACTAATTTGACTTCCTATACAAATCCTCACCTGATCCGACAATTTTGCACGGAAAGTTTTAATTTTTTTTAGAGATTTGTATAAAACTTGTCATAGCCGGTGTTTTGAATTTAAATACGGACACACAGCTACACTACTCAATCGTCACAAGAAACTAGCACGATACAACTGGCGCTTAGCGCCATCTATCGACATTTCTATGAAGTTGTTCGAAATTTTCGAGTCAAATACAATTGGTCGACTATTACTCGTAAACTTGTAAAGCCCACTTATGTGTGATAGTTTTCCTTTAAATTTCGTTAAATGTAGGTACTACTGCCGTGACATTTGAATGTCTAACTACAACCGTTTAGTTGATAGAGGGGGAGGACACTTGACTCTAACGAAAATTGGTACTTTAAAGCTTGATAAGTCACGAACGGTTTACTTAATCAATACACTGACTTACCAAACCCGTAATATTTTTGAAAGACCTATCCAACGATATCCCACACTATGGGAAGAACGAAAAGAAAAATATCATCCCACTTTACATGTATGGGAGGTACCCTAAATAATTGTTTTTTTCAAAATTTTATTGTACCAATTTTTTGGCGTTATTAACGTGTATACTCATGCCAAAGTACAACTTTCTAGTACCAATAGTTTTTGAGCTAAACCGCGGACAGACGGACAGACAGACGGACATGGCGAAACTATAAGGGTTCCTTGTTGACTACGGAACCCTAAAAAAGGACATAACTTCGGAACGACTGTACCTATTTGGATAATTCTAGGTAATAAAAAAACGGGTACTTTAGAATATAAGTCAATATTTTATTGTATATAAGTCCATATTAACTTACGCTTATATTATTTCGACCCTGCAACATTAGTCATAGTCAATTCTTTTTGATACAAAATGTGAACTTAACAGCAAGAGTAGGTATATAAAAGCTATGTAGGTATACGCGGATAACATGTGAAATAAAATAAGTGATAAAAAAGCCATTCACTGCCTCCGATATCATATACCTATACAAGCCCATAAAGTGTTACAACCAAACATATCTCCAAACTTCCCTGTTCAGAAATAGGTATATGGAAAAAGAACATTTTTATTTCGTCGTAGTAAAGGTACCAGGACTGTATGAGCGATGAGACGATAGAATTAAATTGACGAAACTTATGGCCAGTCGTTACAGGTAATGAGACCGCTGGGCTACACGCCACAAACGAAATTCAACTTTATCATTCAATTTATAGAATTCCAATTTGTTTGAAAAGTTGTCATATTTATGGGTACTCGAAAGCTCTGATATTGGGCTCTTCAGTCTTTCATCAGTTTAGATTTTAATTAAAATTTTAACTGATTTCAAAACAGAAGAAGGTTTTTAACTCGATTATTGATATGTTGTTAGGCTTATAAAATCAGGAAAAAATATATTAAACATTCATACATATTGACCATTACGTAAAATAATTCAAAGTCCTAATTAGCAAAATACTTCTTGGACACGCAGATAAAGATTGTTATTGTTGCAAAACGGCGACCGCTGTGGGGTCCTGGGTTTGATTCCTAAGTCGGGGAAAATTTTATTGTATATTCCATCGGGAACATATCGGGCTGCTGTCCGTAGTTTGGAAGATGGTGTGATGAATCCCCGGACTCGGAAAGCACCTGATTTCACCCCGGTAGTGATGGATTGACGTCGCGTCAAACCATGCGAGTAACGAAACAGAGAGCGTACGTGTGTTTGTGTAAATACTTGAGCACTATCCCGTTTAAGTAAGCATCTGTAGCCGAAATTCGTTCGGGAAGATAATTATTGTTAAGAGTACTTTATTAACAATCACATGGAGTTTGTGGCTAAATAATAACAACCGTACAGGTCGGTCTTCACGTTAAGCAACGTTTGCCGAGGTCAATCCGTAGAGGGGTGACCATCTTGACCAAGATTCTTCAGTGCTTCAGAAGCACGTAAACGGTAAAACTGTTGATCTCGACAGTCTTTTGTACATCTTTAGCCTGCAATACATGTTGGCCGAGCGTTGTCGAGTGAAGGCCAATACGAACATGTAGACGGTAATTTGCCTTGTTTTGCTATCGCTCGGTGTCACTTGCCTAGTTGGCCGAATGGAGGCCAGCGCCAACGTGTATAGAGCTCATTTGGTGCAACTTGTCTTCGCTCACCGTTGCTCGTGATCACTTGCCTCACTTCGGATCGGTGTCGGTTTTTGGTCACAAATCGAAGGCGCTCGCCTGCGCTCGGCCAACGTGTGGGCAGCTCTACAGACCCATTGGTCGTCTGCATTGGCGTACGACGAACTTGTCGAACGTGTGGACATTATTTCTTGCCTTGTACCTATTTGCTAACGCTCGCGTTGGCCTACGCTCGGCCAACATGCATTGCAGGCTTTTGATATTCGCTACGCGTAGTCAGAAAATTTGACACTTTTCTTTTCAAGGGGCATCATTTTACTCAGTTACTGGGCTGTAAGAGTCAGGCGGTCGCTACATGTAAAATTTTTTTTTAATGCTTCATAGCAATGTGGGTAGAATTCACATTACTAGCAATCCTATTAACGCCTCCAACTAAGCTAATTATGCTTGTGTTTGGAGTGGGTTCACGTCAATAGTGTAATGGGTGGGGTTCGAACCCGCGACCTCTCGATCACAAGTCCTTAGTTATTAGGCTTAGGTACTAAGCATTTACTCTGCCACATTCCGTTAGAAAGGCAAAAGTAAGAACTATACTAAGCAGGTGATGACGGTTTAATTATGAATGTATTGTTTAATGCATGGGAAATATGAATTGACGTAAATGGAGCTTCATTGCTGTCTTAAATTCTCTTAAAGAGAATTATAACGTAAATTGTCTAACAACATTATCAAATCGTCAAATTATCAAAATTATCTATCGGTTACATTTCGGTGAGTGTGCGATGGAATTACACAGTCTAATTCCGCCAAGCCCATTCCATCATCGGACTACGAGACAAACGGCGAAGCGCCATCGTTACATGGTGGACATCCCACACATACGCACAAAACATTTTGGGAATACTTTCATTGTGCGTACGGCTAAGGAGTGGAATTCCCTGCCGGAGTCTGTGTTTCCCGATAGCTATAACCCAGGAGTCTTTAAGTCCAGACTGAATAGGTTACTTTTAGGTAAGCGTGCTCCATCTTCGATCACATCAATAGTGGTCAAAAGCGAACCTATTTTCAATAAAAAAAAATGCATGGAAAATACGAATTGGCATAAATGGAGCTACATTGCGATCTTAAATTCTCTTAAAGAGAATTATAACATAAATTGTCTAACAACATTATCAAATACCAAAAATACGATAAATACTCAGCCTACTTAAGTGCAATATCAACGTTAGGTTTTGTGGTTTACTCTAATACCCTAAAGACAATATTATACTAGTATATGCGAGATATTAAACACAAAGCTAATATTCAAAGAATTCAGTGCTGTCGCAAGTTACACGAAGGGTACCGACGAAGGCAAATACTCGATATTGGGTAAATAGCTACAGTCTAAAGAAGTTACGTGCTTTGATTTCGGTACAATATCATTCCAATTTTTGTAGAACTTCGATAGCCTCCGTGGACTAGAATCTTAAAGCAGAAAATTATGTTAAAAGATTGCACTTTGCATAATAGGCGTGCAAGTTCGAAATCTATAGGAGTCTTTTTCAGAAACCGGGTTTCATTGTATTCATTATCATTATATTTTTTTAGCTCCTGATTAATTAACTTCATCAAAACTTACATAATTAATTTATCTTTAGCTGTTATTAACTTGTGAGAAACATTTCAATAGCTTGATATTCTTGCGAACATTTGTTGCCATAGCGAGCGGCCCTAACATAAGTGACACGACGGACAAAGAGATTGACCCAGAAACATTCCCTACTCAAGAACTCAGCTGAAAGCGTAGTACTACAAGTACTTCAGTTCATAAATAACTGTTTCAAGTGAAATGCAATATTTTCTTCTCGAGATTTTTATACTAAGACCTTCCATTCGTATTGAACTTTAATAACCTGTGTACTAAGGCCATTTATATCGTTCTATTTTTCTTTCATTTTGCGTTGGTTTCTCCGGTTAAAAATGTATCAGACATTCTTAGTGTTATTCTTAGTACCTATCTATCTATCTGTTTTTCCGTAATAGAGCTTTTATTAGGTACTGCTCCGATTAGCTGCGTAAGTGTATTTTACGACAAGAAGAGTACTAGAAGTATTTTCACGAGAGCGCACATGATAGAGCAGGGATGGCTAATAATACTGGGAATGCTCTTGGTTTGGATTATGGAGTGCTCGTTGGACGAACGCCGGCGGTCAAACCTTCAAGTAACATTGTGCTAAAGCCCGGTCGTCGCCCGCCGCGCCGTTGCGTAAGTACTACGCGATCGATAATTCTTTTAGACACAACACATTTTTCAGCCAGATTATCTTGGAGATGTTTGTAATTTCAACTTGCAAAGAATGGTCGATCTTCACGGTTAAGGAATGCTAGCCGAGGCCGGGCTATAGATGGGTGTTCAAATCGAGATTCCTCCGTGACTCATGCCTAATGTGACCATTTTTTTCGTGTCCATGCGGGACGCCTACGGAATTTTGTATAAATAGGTATAATAAATATAGGTTAAGTCGGTGTAAGATGCTATATTTAAGAGCTAAATACAAATTATAGTTTAGATGTGCCTTTAAATAGGTAATTGTGGTATCTTACCCTCACTGGCATTACACCAAATTACCCTAATAATAAAATTTATAACTAAATAATTTTGAGTTACTTTTGTATTTATAATATAATAGGGAGTTAGGATTAGTAAGTATTCGGTAAATTTCTAAATAAATACATGCACATTGTTAAATGAAGTGAGTTAATGAGTTGAATGAGGCCGAAATACATTGCCGTCTTCGTAAACAATTGTAAAATAACTTTACAATTGTTCATATACAATTGTACTAAGTGTGTGTTTGTTAATCCATGATCTTGTATCGGTTTGCATAATGTACTTGTTCGCTTTATTTATCGTCTATCCCGTTCTCGCATGTCAGTCGCTTGCCCTCGCTTGTTCCTGACTCTCAACCCTGCGTCTACGCTGCCGTCTTCCGCGTGATTTTAGTGATATTTTAATGTAGACAAGCAAGTAAGTAGATATGTATATCAAGGTTTTTTTTTGTAAAAGCAGGAAATTTCTGATTGATCTCGTTGGGGACAGCGGGACAAAAGTCTGAAAGCGGGACAATCCCGCCCAAAGCGGGACGTATGGTCACGTTACTCATGCCGTAATTTTATAACTTTGACAATTATTACTGGTAGTCAGAAATCAGAAAATCTGACATTAGACTTGCCAACGGACATCGTGTTCATCATCGTGTGTATTCGTGTCAGATAAGTAGCCACTCTGACTTCTGGTTAGACTGGAAACCGAATCCAATACACACATCAAAAGTGTCTAGGGATCAACATATATTTTTGCAATAACTTTTCTCCTGATTGATATTAATTAAAATTTTCTTTAAAGATTCATCAAATAAAGTGTTTTCGTTTGTCACAGTAACGATAAACCAAGTCACCTTTGCATTAATAAAGAAATTTGCCATTTTCCTAATAAAGGGATTTTTGACATTTGAACCACTAACATTAAAGTTCGAAAAAAAGACTGAAATAACAGTTTTCTTTAAAATTTTATTGGGTAACTTAAACAATTAATAATCCGTGTTTCTACCGCGAACACTAACAACACAAGAACATCGGTTTGGCATACTCAAAATGAGTTCATCCAAATCACGCTGTGGAATGGCCGCCCATGTTCGTTGCAACAACAATAAAAGGTCTTCTTGCGACTGGATACCCTCCATATTCGGCAGAGCTCTTCTCTGTAGCATATCCCATGCATGCTCAATCAGGTTCAAGTCTGGCGACTGAGCAGGCCAGAGCAGGACATTGATGTTAGCTGCGGCGAGAGTCTGTCTTACAACTCTTGCGGTGTGCGGTCGTGCATTATCATGCATTAACTGAAATAAGGGACCGATTTGCACTTGTAGAGGAACGATGACGTCAGATACAATCGTCTCAGCATAAATTTGAGCGTTGAGGTTGCCTCTGATCCAAATCAACTCAGTTCTTCCGCCGATCCAAATACCCGCCCATACCATGATGGTTCCACCACTATAAGGATGGACTTCCTGGCAGGATTTTAATCGCTGTTGGCGTCCAGGGGTTCTCCAGTGTCGTATACGTCTTGTATCCGGTCTCATACCAAAACGAGACTCATCAGAAAAGCACACGAAACGCCATTGTTCTTCTGCCCAATTTCTGTGTTCAAGAGCCCATTGATATCGAATCCTACGATTGTGCATTGCTATAGGTGGTACCCGTAGCGGTCTTCGGGAATGAAGGTTCACTTCATGCAAGCGGTTTCTGACTGTTTGGTCGCTAATTAAGTTCCCTGAAGAGTGATGAAGCCTCACGGCTAACATCATGGCGGTTATTGTTGGAGCTCTTCGAGTTAAGATTTGAATGTATCGGTCTTGTCTCCGTGTGGTGCAGCGATACCGTCCTCCATGGCGCTCAGCCACGGTACCAGTGCTTCGGTAACGTGTCCAAAGTCGACTGATAACACTCTGACTTGTATTCAGAGCTAAAGCCACAGTACGTTGCCGGGAACCAGCTTCTATCATTCCCACGGCTCTGAGCATTTCTTCTCTGCTTAAATGACGTCGCCACTCCATAATAACGTTGGTTTTAATCAGTAGTAGGGAAACAGTAGCACTAATAATGTCTTTAATGCGTTGTATGTTTTTATAGGGAAAATATTGACAGCTGATTTTCATCTTTTACTCGAATTTGATTAACAGTTCCTGTTTCAAATTATGAAATGCACCAAAAAGGATCCATATAAATTTATAAAATCATAAATTTATTACAAAGCCACATCTCAATCTCAAGAAATCCGCATAAAAATGCTTGATCCCTAGACACTTTTGATGTGTGTAGTTGGGAAAAGGTTACATAGTTGGTGAAACGGGACACGATGTTGAACTTGCAAAGAACTCTATCTCAACTACGTACAGACGCCAGCACATCAAGCTACAACAATCTGTCAAATTTCTTTAATAGACTTTAAACTTTGTTGTTGAAGAAATTAGGTTCAAAGTTGATTGGGAAAATTTGACAGTTTCGGGTAGCTTCATGGCGTCTGTACGTTATCTAACAACGGCATTTTTTTAATTTTTTTTTTATTTGTTAGAGAAAACAAACAGTTACACATTATTCATAACAAAAAATACGAACATATAGGGTTATACAAATGTGCAACCAACAACGTTCTCCACAGATGTACAAGAAAAAGACAGTATTGTTATTAGGCAGGCCGCAGACGTCCGGTTTCCTGATCAGGTTTCCTGATCAGGAATTCAGATTCGGAATTCCGTGAGACTAGCGCATACGTCCGGTTTTTTTAATTCGGAATTTTACGTACCTATAGAGACCAGTGTTACCAACTTAGTTCGACCCCCCTTATAGTGGCGAAATGATGCTTTTAGTGGCTGGTGGTTTTTTCTAGTGGTCAAGTAGAATTCAGTTTCAATTACTGAAAGTGCTATTACTCAACTACTAAGCCACTAAAACTTTACGAAATATATTATTTTTACTTCATTAATGTACTTAATTTATATTTACTGCATAGGCACAATAAAAGTGCAGAACTTATGGCAAGAGTTGATGATCTATGGCGTTCACTCTCAAGTGATTATCGGTATGACGTGATGAAAATCTGTATGGATACCGAGAAATCTGTCTGGCAACACTAATCTGAAATGAAATTTCCGTGCGTGTACGGCGGCCGAGCCAAAATGTACGCCAGCGCTGCGTTTGGAATGACGTCATCAGGTTTTTTCCGTTCTTACATTCCGGAACGCATCGAACAGAACGTCAGGTTTTTTTCCGTCCGGAAAAAATAAGAATAGTGTGCGCCTTGTTGAACATTTTGTATGTAAGTAGAGCATTCAGGTTTCCGAATCTGAATTCCTGATCAGGAAACCTGATCAGGAAACCGAACGTCTGCGGCCGGCCTTAAAGTCCTAACTATGCATAGGTTAGATAAATTCAATGGGAATGAAGAAAGAGTATAAATATTCCGATTTATGAAATTTCCCCAATACTACTTACATGCTAACTAAATATTTTCCAAATTAATATTGTTAAGACATCTCCCGAAATCATATAAAAGAGTCCTACCTACACGTTAAAGAAACGAACAGGGATGATTAAATTATATTTTTCCATAAAATCCTCTTATGGTGACTTCAAAGGGGCCTTTTGTATAACGACTTTTGGTTTTCAATAATAGTTAAGTAGCTCTTAAGTTTTTGTCAGAGTCTCTTTGATGAGCAAAAACATGAATACCTAAAATTAAAAACGAGAAAAATAAGCCCAGCCACAGATTTGTTTATTGGCCACGTGACCAAACTTCTCATTTTATAACTAAGCAACGGGAAAATGAGATAGCCCCTAATAAACTAATGAGTCTTACAACGCCAACTATATATTCTAAATAAAGCTACAAGTAAATATCAACAATTATCATAACTTGTCCTTCTTGTTTAAGTATTGCCATCTAATTTATGTTGGAATTTACTTACGCACCATTACATACGTGATAGTTGGAACTTGTTGCTATAGATGACTACAGTGGTTCTGAAATGCCATAATTCAGGGTGATTTATTATATTTATTGTTAAATTGAATTAATGAAAGTCACTGATTGGTTAAATACTCTCTGATGAAAGTATAAGACAGAGGTGTTATTTATCTTAAATTTTAGGTTTGATAAAACAGTGAACCACCTAATATTACATACAATAATATTATTATATTACTGTATAAACCCATACATGTCATATGGTTATTATGTTAACTATTTGACCTTAGGTACAGACGCACGTCAATCTACCCCAATCTGTAAAATTTTACCAATCGAACATTAACCTTCTACTATTGTGATAAGGTTGAAATTCTATTAAAGAAATTTGACAGATTGAGGTAAGTTGATGTGCTGGCGTCTGTACATAAAGATATTGCAATTCCTCTATGTAATTTTTTTTTTAAATTTCAAACAGAGTCTGCTGTAGTTTGTGGCAAATATTTCAATTCAGTGTGACATGTGATGCTATCAAATAAATCAGACCGCTTGGGAGCGGTTTGGTTGAAACATTTCAGGTATTTTTGTTTATGTCTGTTTTTCTTATGTTTATATCAGACAAGAAGCATACCTGTTTAGACTTATCCCGTATGTTGGGGCTGTTTCCAGTCTAACTGGATGCAGGTGACCTGACATGACGTTGAGCTGAGCTGAGCATTTGGCCTGACGTTTTAAATAGTTATAAAGTAATTATGAGGGTACTTGGTTTCTAACTGGCCAGCTATGAGTTCAAACCTTAGACAGACCTAAACTTGGGCGGTAAGTCCTCTCTTTGAGGAGTGGCTTGAGAGGCCACGGCGTCCTCACCTTCCGTCTGACGCAGGTGCTAACCGGACATGGCTGTTTCGGGAGGTACCTATTTCGGATACAGCGGGAGGACACGCCCGGGTGTCGTCATTGTGAGGACCACCCGGAAGACACGGTGGAGCACACGTTCGAGGTGTGCCCTGCTTGGACGGAGCACCGCCGTGTTATCGTGGAGGCGATCGGCGGCGGTGACCTCTCGCGCGCGGCCCTGGTTCAGACCATGTTGCGGAGGCCTCAAAGAGCTGTCAGCAATAGTGACGGGATCCTATAGGGCCATTGCCTGCCGGGGTTGCAAGAATATTCTAACGAGACACCGCGGCCCCGGAACTTAAGGGCAGCTGAAGGAACAGGGTGGGATTTTAGTCAGTACAAGTCTGACACTCGCTTCCGCTTCACCCAGAGCCACCAGTCATTCGATGATTTTGCCACCCAGAGAAAAAAAAAAGATAGACCTACCCTTCTAAAGTTTTACAATTTTTTTCCCCATTTGTTAAAACATCAAATCTCATACAAGTGAACTGTACAATGTTTTTTTTTTTGAGGAATAATGATTCTTTAAACCTACCCTTATAACCTAGTGGTTTGACATGGGGCTGAGTTACACGATTCCCCTTTGTTCGTGTAACTGGCTGCTGTCAGATTTTCTAGCTTCTAACTACCCGTAAAGCTGCCAAAAATGTACAAATGACAACTGAGACCAACGGAATAACATCCTTTCTGAGGCACGGAGATCTCGATATGTTAAAATGCACACCCATCCACGGACCACCTAGACAAGTGTTGCTTAACCTCGAGAATCGACTCATGCAGCTGTTATTATTTAACTCCTCTTATCAGATAAAGAGCATCACTCTTTAATAAGATTACGCACTTCGGAAACACCATGTAGATTGTAGGTGCCTACAAGGTACGTAACTATTTTACTTTGGTTTACTAGCTGTAAACTGGAACTCGGTCTCAATTCAAAGAATAATATCTAAACGTTTGCATACCTACAAATGTTTTATTTCACCAGGAAACATCAGATTCAGTCATCATTCATCACTGTAATCAAAAACATATGACTACGTCACGGATATCGGATATTTTTATACGACTTTTCTTCATTAAGGGGAATACTTAAGGAAACGGACCTAGAAAATTATTTTACCTACTCAGATGTGGCAAGAGGAAAGTTATATAGCGGCTTAAGTAAGTACTGACTTCCATCTTAATAAACATCCAGGCACATCTAAAAGGTATTTTAACTTCTTTCTCTATTTGCAAATTAAATTTATTTTATTTTATTTATTTATCTCAAATTATCAAATTACAATACAAATTTTTAATTCTGCCAAACTGTAAAACAGTTTGTCGGCAGCTCATCTTGTATCATCCTACACAAGCATAACCCATATTTAAAAAACGAATTATTTAACAAGTTATAAACTTACAGCCTATTACTTACACTAAACAAAAAACAAAAGTGAAACTTACATTATACATACATTTACCACCTTTTTCATGCTAATAAACAAATATTATTACATTATTATATTCTATATTATATTATTTCTATATACAATTTATCTCTAAACTGTAAACTGCTTATTCCTATGGGCACATTGATAAGTAATGCTTTATTAAAATGTTCCTATGACGTTTTTTGGTTGTAGCATGCGATAACAACTCCGGCGGTAGCTCATTGTAAAATGTCGGCGTCACATATTTACGCGTGCGTTTTCCATAGTAGTTGGTCACTTTGGGAACAGCGAATGACTTTTGTTTTGACAGACGTGTTGGGTATATACGCTTACGTTCCACTTTGTTACATTCGTTATTAAATTGTTCCGACAAGATAACCACCTTGATTTTAAAATGAACTGGGAGCGTTTTACAAATTTTGAACAACTCGCCGTATTTTTTATTTAAACTATCTTTAGTTTTCTTGTCGACAAGCAGTTTAAGGATCCTAATCTGTAAGGTGTTAATTTTATTTAAGTGTGTAGGGAACGCAAGACCATATGCACCCAAACCATAATCAATAACTGAGTCCGCCAGAGCATAATATACCGCATACATGACCTTTCTGTTCACAACATATTTCAGGCTTCTTAATTTTCCTAAAATGGCGCGTAATTTATTACATACATAATTTACATGCAAATTCCATGTGAATGTGTTATCTATTACCAAACCTAAGTACTTATAAGAAGAAACTGTTTCTAAACATACGCATTTACAGTTTTGTTTATTGTTATGAAGACATTCATATGAATGTCCTTTAACATTTACGAATAGGTTTTTTTTTATTTTTATGATACGGCGAGTGAATCAACATGCATTTCGTTTTACTAATATTAATAATAATGCCGTTATCATGTGCCCACTGAACCACACGATCAAAGTCATTTTGCATAGCTTCTTGTAAAACATCGGTACTCTTATGACTATAAACAAGACAAGTGTCATCAGCATACATAAAAGCCTTACATTTTTTTAAAACATTTGACATACTATTGACGTGCATTATGTATCCTAATGGTCCATATACTGAGCCGGTCGGTACACCAAATTTAATATCGCCCCGCACACTTTCAACCCCACTGATACACACCCTGAGTGATCGGTTTTCTAGGTACTTGCTAAACCATTCATTCATGGGACCTCTTATCCCGCATTCACTCATAGCCCGCAACAAGCCACCGTGGTCCAGTGTATCAAACGCTTTTTTGAAATCTATAAATATAACCATAACTATGTCTTTTTCATCAAGACGGTTATTGACTTCGTCAGTAAATTTCTCCAATACGGTAGCAGTACTTCTTTTGAGCCTAAAACCGTGTTGCACATCATTTAAAATATTATATTTTTCTAAAAAGGTTGTAAGCTGTTTAACGATAATTTTTTCAACTATTTTGTTTAATGTATTTAGAATTGCTATAGGTCTATAATTGCTATAATCCCTATGCGACCCCTGTTTATAAATTGGTCTTACAATAGATTGTTTGAGCTCCTGCGGGTATTGAGATTTTTTAACACTCGTATTGATTAAATGAGCTATTACTGGACTAATTTGCACTTTAATTTGTTTAAGATCTCTACTTCTAATACCGTCTGATCCCGGCGACTTGTTGCAATCTAAATTATTTATTACAGTTTCTACGTCTTTTGGTAACACTTGTTGAAACCTAAAACTTACATTACTGTCATTAACATAGGTTTTTCGGTCCAAGAAATTAATTTGACACTTGTGTTTAATTATATCGATTTCTTTTGTAAAGGTTTCACAAAAATTGTTACAAATAGTTTCCATTGATTCGCTTTTTAACAAATGTTTTTCTATTATAGTATCTACTCCCACTTTAGACCTACCGAGCCAATTGTTTATATTATTCCAAATCTTTCTCATGTCCCCCTTACACCTCGTTATAATTTCACGTCTGCTTTTGTTTTTAGCCGCGTTTATGAGTTTCTGAGTTTTATTTCTGCACCTTGTATACTGTAATCGCTTATTATTATTTTTAGGATTGCTTTTCCACTGTTTGAAAAGAATATCTTTATCTTCTATAAGCCTGCGCAACTTATCAGTAACCCACGGTTGGGATTTGCGTTTAGGAGTCACCGAGTTTGCTTTTATAGAACTGTTATAAATATCACCAAAAATCGCGGATATTTTTGTGTACAACTCATTCGGTTCTTGAATCTCTAACAGCACTAACCAATCTATGTTATTTAATTTATCTTGAATAGCTTTGTTGTCGTACTTTATTTTACTAATAGATGGTATGTCTATTACGTTATCAATAACCGCTGAGATTCCCGTTAGATAGTGGTCGGCTACCTGGCTAGTGAGTGTGTATGCTTGTACGTCGCTCGCCCCACCACTTACATTTCGCATGAAGACGTGATCGATGCATGACGCGACGCGCCGCTGTCCGACCACTGCCTCGCGTGTTATATCTTGAATGCCACAGTGAAGTCCTAAATCTGCTAAAGTATTTAAATATAAGTTTGCGGAAGAATCTAGCTCCTTTTCTAATAAGTTGATGTTGCAATCGCCCACTAGTATAATGTCAGTGTTCATTGGCAGCTCTCGGATAATGTTTTCTAGTTCTGTTGTAAAAGTGCGTTTGTTAGTGTGCGGCGGCCTGTAGATTACCAAGATATAAGCGTTATATACATTCTTAGTCAGGTGACCGTATATTAACTCAAACGTCGAAGTTATACCGGATTGTAGTGGAGTGAACTGGAGACAATTCTTGACATAAACAAGTATGCCTCCGCCTCGCTTAGTTTCCCTAGTTTGTGAAAACATATTATAACCATCAATTGCATACATAGACACTTCATCCTGCTTAATATTAATTTCTGATAGACACAATACATCCAGCTTATTGTAAACGTTTTGTAGAAGTACAGTTAATTGATTAAAATGTTTTCTGATAGAACAAATATTAAGGTGTATTATTTGTATTTTAGTTTCACAACTTACTACGTAATTAGTCCATTCTTTAATATCTGTGAATCTCAGATACTCGATATCCAGCAATTGTGATTGCAAATCCAAGTTTCCCGCCATAATGTGATCAAAAATATTTAACACTATTGCATTATTATATTTTACTAATTATGTTATTGTTGCCTTATGTGTGTCTCAATGTCACCCTCATTTCGAATATGATATATTTTTTTATCAATATCGTTCTTCTTTATTAGTATTTTAGCATTTTGGATCCATATATATTTATAAATTTCTTTAAGTTTTGTCTTTGTTTCCCAAAATAACTGTCTGTTTTGCCTAGTTATATGCTCGTTGATGAAGATACGTGATGTGTCGTTATTATGAAATATCATGTGATTTGTGAGTGTTGATTTTCGACTTTTGAGCCATTCTGATCTCGCCGCTATTGAACGAATTGTCACCACTATAGGCCGGGCTTCTTTTTTTTTCGGATCCTACCCTCCATGCGTTTTCGATTTGCGTTTTATCTAGATTTAAGATTTCGGCACATTTTTTCACCAGCTCAACGGTTTTTTCTCCTTCTTGCACCTTTAAATTCATTATTTCGATGTTTTTGGCCAATTCCTTTTGTTCAATATATCCAATACGTTCTTCCAGCGCTTTGTTGCATTTATCTAAATATATGTTTCGCTGTATTAGATCCTTGTATCTGTTTTCCATCACCTTGTTCTTTTCTACTGTTTCTTTTTTAAATTTCTCCACTTCATCATATTTGGCACTTAAAAACTGCAGAGTTTTATCGAACTCGATGTTAGATTTATTCAGCTCTTTTATCTCCGTCTTTATGGCCGTCATATCCTTTTGCAGAAGTAAGAAGCGTAAGTCCTGATCCTCCTTTAACGAGTTTAATAGCAAACTCATTGCTTTGACTTCCTTCTGTACAGCTGAGAGTGTCACATGCAGGCTACTAGGTGAACAGCATGCTGCTTTGTGTCGCCTAGGTTCTTGCGATATAGAGGAATCACTGTCTGAGTCTTCATTACGTTTCTTTTTATTCTGTCGATTTCCGACCCAGTTCGTGATTGGTATTTGTTTACCCTTAGCGTCCGGTGCTGACTTGCTGGGAGAAAGAGTCTCCTCATGTTCCACAGGCTTAGTCGGAGTTCGTTGCACTTTAGGCATTTTTGTTCCTTAGGAAAATAATCCAATGTATGTTTATCTGATTTTTGCACTTTACACTCAACAAGTTACTATTAAAAATAGCTTTTTAAGTTGACACGTCTACTCGTTTGCACGGTTGACACAAGACTTGAAAATGAAAGACCCAAGTTAAATAGTTCCATTTAATGTTCAACAACACTTCGGAAAGTTATCAATTTAGGAGTATTTTAGATTAAGTTCACGAAACACTAATGGATCCAGCTCGGTGGGGTTTGACCAAAATATTATAACTTCAGTATCTGTTCTGTGCGTAGCTGTCAACAAGGATTTATATTTAATTGGATGGAATATAAAAAGAAGAGTGGTTTTTAAGACGTATTTAACACAGCCAAGCAAACTGTGTAGTTCTCAATGTTTCATGTAAATGCTGAATTAAAATGAAATAAATATCTCGATCAGAGTCTGTCAAGAGAGTCGAGTCCACAACCATTTTGCTGATTTATTTCTGACTTTTGGATGAAATCGTTTCAACATCAGGTAGGTTGGCTACAACATGTTGATACTTTTAGCAAAATTGATTAATTTTATTTATTTTAAAAGTGATGTGATAATGTGATCACGACTTCGGTTTTGGTTTTGATTCAGACGTCTAATTCATGATGTTGAAACTTACTGGGGCAACTATAAGTGAAAACAATTATAAGAGATTCTTGTAATTTTTTTTCAGCCACCTTGGTTGATGAATTAACTAAAAGCACAATTGATAATTTAGTTAAGCAAGACATAGCCGTAGAAGACAATAAAAAATTAAATCTGAAACGGACTATTCGACAAAAATTGCTGCTATGACAAGTTAGTACAGATTTATTTGTTTACACTGCATTTTCAACATATGTTATCATAAAATTTGTGCGTTTGATTAAACTGACATATTAAACTTTCAGATTTAAGTGTGAAAACATTGCGAAGAATAAAAAAAGAAGGTGCTATTAAGGCGAGGTTATTCGAAAAAACGTCGTTTTCAATTATGCCTTATTCGTAGATAACACGGATTTAAATTTTGAAAAAAACATATTACATAATTCATACTTTGATCTTTCTATTTCGGTCATCCGATACACGATTACTTGCATTTCACTGCATCTAATTAAATCGCAAAGACAAGTCTAAATTACGGTCTTATTCTTATTTTATTTGAGTTTTATTAAGCTTTGAATAATAAAACTTATACCATAATAAAGGTCGTAAAAAATGTCATATATGTCTGTCGTCATAATGTGAAATTTGAAAATATTTATACCACTAATTTCAAAAATAAGTGTTTTCCTATTATTTTGATGCGCGCGGCCACGCGCCCCGCGTCCTTTAGTCCCGAGCGGAACGTGTTGGAGGTCGGACGTATGCCAATTTTTAGCGAACCTGCCACCCCCGCTAAGTTTGGTTCCGGTCGAGCCAAAAAATCATTATAAAATAATAATTCCTATCGTTTAGTTTTAAATAGTTGTAATATAAATTGTTTTTATTAGGTACTTTAGTTATAATTTTGGTCAGTAAAACTAATGGACAAAATTAACAAAAAGAAGTGGTCATCGCTGGCTCTACGAAGGCTGAATAAACAAAAAAAGTAAGAAGGCTTTGACAATATATAAATATTTAGACCTATATAAATATTTTTCTTTACTAACTAGTTTCTTTCTGTATTCTGAGGTACCTACTTAGCTACGCGGAATAGATTTCGAAACCACAAAATAATATAATTATGTGACTATGTGTAAATAAACACGCCACGCGCGCAAAAGCTATAATAGTTTATTTTTCTCGCAGAATAGATTTGCCAACCGCAAAAAGTGTGTGAAACAATTGAATTTGAACCCTATGTCAAAGCGCATAAAGCCGCCACGTGCGCAAATGTTATAATGCTCTTTTCAAATGTCAGACTCAAAGGAAACTTGGACAATATTATTATAGGTACCTATAATTATACAAATTAATATTTTACTTTACTAAGTAGATAATTACCTACGCAGAATAGATTTACAAACCGCAAACATGTGTGTAAAACAAAAACATTGTTGACTTTCTTTCTCCTATAAAAAAATGAAAATGTTTCTTATTTTATTCAAAAAAATATTTCCAAAAATATCTAAATATAATATAAAAGTACTTTCAATAAAAAAGAAATCACAAAAAGATGGGATTGGGCCTGGGTTTGATCCAAAATACTGACGGATATCAATCCGATTCTTTACTAAACGCGCTAATAGAACGTTACTAACCACGGTTGAAATAACTGACCATATTCGACTGTATTAGGTTTTATTTTCGTAAATGTAATAATGGATAAATGGTACAGTCGATCATTCGTCGCTATGACCACAGTATAAAGATCATACAGTAGGTCGACGCCTTTGATCTTGTGGAAAATGCCGACAACGCCTAGCTCTAGACAGTATCGCAACGGCCAGGGTTGTCACAAGTCAACAATATTTATTACACGCAGCACACTCGTGCCATAGTGTAGAAATGTGACCATGGCCATTTCCTACGAAAATATCATTTATTATTTTCGGTAAACTTCGGTAAACTTTATAACTCTCTGTCTTCGGTGTCCGTATCAACTTTATGCTGATGATCTGCAGTTGTATGCATCTACGCGGGTGGAAAGTTTGTCAGACGCTATGGGAGATGTAAACCGAGATTTAGATGCTACAAAACTGGTCTGATTGATTTGGGGTGACTGTAAGCCCCTCAAAGTGTCAGGCCATTGTGATCAGAAGCTCACGTATGATCGTTAGAGTGGCAACTAGTTCACTCCTTCCTATCATTTTCAATTAAAGATCTCGGTTTGCATCTTGACTCTGCTTGGCTGGCAAAGTTAGGTTTGCAGTGTACTGTGTAAGCCAAAGAGTCAACGGGACTATGCGATGCCTGTATCGTCTGTACAGCACGGCTACTTTTTTGAATACTGGTTGCACATTACCTGGCTTCCAGGACACTGGCACCACTCCGGATTTAATAGAACGCGATACAGGCGAGTACGCGATACAGGAGACAAATCCGGGGTACAATTCTTTAAGACTCGAGCAGGTATTCCTTCCGGTTCACTGGCTTTGTTCACATCTTGACTGGAAAGGGCTTTGCGGACTTCCTTAACATGAAATGCATTTTCCAGCATTACGGAGCCAAAGTGAGGTATTTTAGGTGGTAAGTTAGACGCCGTGTCGAGACGTAAACTTACCGCAAAGACGGAGGCATTTAAATTTGCTTTTTCTTGTGCGGTGTGAGCCAGTGTTCCATTCAGTTTTATCATAACTAGGAGGCAGCGAAGGACGGTAAAAGTTCGAGTTTCACTTCGCAGTTTCGGAGTCTGCAAACCCATACTTCCATACTCGCCATATGACCCTGGGGCATGTATCTAGAGGAGAAAAGGTAGATACCGTTTTCACCACTAGGTCCAAGTCATTGGGCGTGTGGCCGTCGACTTTTGGAATGCAGGTTGCTTGGTGAACCATCTGGTCGAGATCTAGCGATAAAAAAACCTGCGGGCCTCTACCAGCGTGCTCTGTTTGTTGGTACGGGAACAACCATTCTTTATGGTGGGCATTAAAATCTCTTAGAAAAACAAGCTTTGCCATCGGATATTTGTGCTGGGCCATTTCAGCTCCTGCAGCTGCCTCCGTAAGGTGGTCGAAGAGCCTAGTCGTCTCCTGTTCACCGTTATGCAACCAGTAAACAAGACCAACAACGAGCATAGATGGTCTTGAGAAAAGTGCTTACATTTCTTTTTCATGAAAATGATTAATCAGAAAAAGTTTCACATCTTTGTGTATGTCTACTTTTTTAAGAGTTTTCCAATAAAGTATTCATGTACCAAAGGGAAACAGATAATATGTTGTAAAATGTCAAAAATGTGACATATCGTGTCAGGATGTCATCTATGGCTTTTTACTGCATTTCGAATCACGCGCACCCCCTAATGTTCCCCGTTTGGACGGGGAGCATTAGGGGAACATTAGTTTGGGGGGGGGGGCAAACAAATCGAGTAAATACAAGAGGGATAAGGCATTTAATGGAGATTGGTCTCCATTAAATGCCTTATCCCTCTTGTATTTACTCGATTTGTTTATGATCTATGTAGGTTTTTAGCGCTAACTCGTAGCACTACTTTAGTGCTATGTTGGAGCACTAATTTAGAGAATATATTTAAGGTAGCGGAGATTTACTTTAGACAGCACTTTGGAGAATAAGTTAGGGAGAGCAATGACAAGGCGTGAAGTCGCAGTAATGAATGTGGAATGAATGTTCTTTATTAAAATAGAATTGTGTATATATAATAGTAGTGTTTACATAAGTTAAACAGTGGTCACTGTGTGAGAGAACGCGGCCCTCCGCCCGCGTCTCATATAACTGTTGATATTATATTTAATTTATAGCACTTAGAATAATATTCCTTTGTGCATTGTATGAGCGATTGGTTATCAAAGTGAAGGCTGTGCGACGTATGCTACAGGACTCCCCTTCAAGCGAAGCGTACCGGCAGTTTGATGATACGTCCTGAGCGCGTCTGAATGTTTTCAGCGGGATGTGACGTCAGGCTTGCTCTTGGTACTTCTGATCTCTTGGTATCGCTGACTGGAACTGGTGTGGTAGGTGGTAAAGTTTCTTCTGAGATAACGTATGCAGGTTTCAATCGATCTATCGAAATGTTTGCTTGCCTATCGGGTAACTGTACTGTGTAAACTTTTTCTGTGCGGCTTATCACTCGGTATGGTCCTTCGTATGGTGTTTGAAGTGGTTTCTTGACTGCGTCGGTTCTGATAAACACGTGGGTGCACTTCAAAAGGTCTTGATGAATGAATACGGATTTTTTGTTGCTGTGGTGTTTGGTAACGGCTTGCGGCTTGTTTACTTGAATTATATCACGTAGTTTCTCAACGTAGGTATAATCCATAGTAGGTGTGCAGGTATTTTCTGTGAAAAATTCGCCAGGTAAGCGTAAGTTGTATCCGTATGTAAGTTCAGCTGCGCTTACTCCGGTGTCGGTGTTTAAAGAGGCTCGTAAACCCATTAGGATTGTCGGGAGCTCGTCTATCCAGGAACTTGCGTTTGTGAGTTTCGCGCGTAATGCGGTCTTGAGGGAGCGATGCCATCTCTCGATTATGCCGTTGCTCTGTGGGTGATAAGCTGTTGTGCGAGTTTTCTTTATTCCCAATAGCTTCATCAGGTTTTGGAAAAGTTGACTTTCGAATTGGCGGCCTTGGTCGCTTGTTAGTGTAGTCGGACAACCAAATCTTGTGATCCAATGTTGGTAAACGATTTGGGCTATGCAATCAGCTGATATTTCGTCGGTAGGAATTGCTTCGGGCCACTTAGTTAATCGGTCGATCATTGTAACTAAGTATCTATGTCCTTGAGATGTTGTAGGTAGAGGTCCTACGATGTCAACGTGTAAATGTTGAAAACGTTCGGTTGGCGGGAAAGATGCGATGTTTGAGTGTGTATGTCGTTGAACTTTGCTTTTTTGACAAGGTATGCACGTTCGAGTCCAACAGCTGATGTCTGCGTTCATTGATGGCCAGAAATATTTTTGAGTGATAAGCTTGCGAGTCGTGCGCGTACCAGGATGACTGATATTGTGCACGCTGTTAAATACTTGTCTTCTATATTGTTCTGGTATGTACGGTCGTACATAAGCAGTTGATGTTTCGCAGAATAACTTGATGTCGCTTTTGGGTATAACTATTTTCTTGATACTGATGTTGTCTTGTGATAATAATTGTTCGATGTTGGTATCCTTTTCTTGCGCTCTGGCTATGTCGGTATAATTCATTGTAGGTGGGCATGAGATTGTTTCTATGCTGCTAAGTGTGTCGGCGACGACGTTTTGTTTACCGCTTACGTGACGTATGTCGGTCGTAAATTCGCTGATAAACAAAAGTTGCCTTGTTCGCCTGTTTGTTTCTGAGTTTGAAGGAGTCTTTGCCATTACGTATGTCAGCGGTTTGTGATCGGTAAATATGATAAGATTGCGTCCTTCAAATATCTTGCGGAAGTGTTTGACTGCCATGTAGATTGCTAGTAGTTCACGATCGAATGTAGAGTATTTCTTTTGCGCGTCGGTGAATTTCTTCGAAAAATATCCGAGCGGTTGCCATGTTTCGTGTATGTATTGTTGAAGTACTGCTCCAGCTGATGTGTCGGATGCGTCGCAGAATAAAGCGATTGTTGAGTGGTGAGATGGATGAGCGAGTAAAGCTGCGTTTATTATGCTGGCTTTACACTGCTCGAAAGCTTGCGTTGCTTCATCGGTCCACGTGATTTGTGTTTTATCTTTCTTCTTGACGTTGTGTAGGTATGCGTTCAATGGTGCTTGTTGAGATGCGGCGTTTGGTATATGATCGCGATAGAAATTGATCATACCGAGAAATCTTCTCAGCTCTTCAATGGTAGTCGGCTTGGGATAGTCAGTGATAGCTTCGACTTTATGTTTTGGAGGTTTGATACCTTGTGCTGATACTGTGTAACCAAGGAACTGAACTTCTGATTGGCCTAAGTTGCATTTGGCAGGGTTGATAGTTATTCCGTTTTGTTCGAGTCTCTTGAGTACAATATGCAGGTGTTCTCGGTGTTGGGTTTCATTTTCCGACGCTAGAAGTAGATCGTCGATGAATGGGAAAACAAAATCTAATCCTCGTAGGACTTCATGGATATATCGTTGAAATGTTTGTCCCGCGTTCTTTAAACCAGGGCACATACGTGGGAATTCATATAATCCCATCGGTGTGATGATTGCGGTTTTTTCTATGTCTTCTTCTCGGACATTCAGTTGTTGGTAAGCACGGTTGAGGTCTATCGTAGAGAAGACAGTTTTACCAGATAGATGATGCGTAAAATCTTTGATGCGTGGCACGGGATATCGATCTGGTACAGTGATAGAGTTGAGTCGGCGATAGTCACCACAAACTCTGATATCGCCATTCTTTTTAGGCACGATATGAAGAGGTGATGCCCATGGACTCTTGCTAGGTCTGCATAGACCTTGTTCGATCATGTTTTCGAATTCCTTCTTTACAATCTCGAAGCGATGCGGTGGAATGGGACGGGCGCGGCAATGTACCGGTGGTCCGCGAGTTTCAATACAATGTTGCACATTGATGTTGCAGTTCAATTGCATTGATGTTAGTCGCGTTATTTCGGGATACTGAGCTAGGATGTCGTGGTATGACTGCGACATGTCAATACTGCGTACGGTAGGAACATCTGATACACGTACCGGGACATTGACCTTTAAGCTCGTGACGCCGTCGATAAGTCTACGGTTTTTCAAGTCGACGATAAGTTGATGGTACTTAAGAAAATCGGCTCCGAGTATTGGTTTTGAAACATCTGCTATTATGAACTTCCATTTGTACGGGCGTCGTAGGTTGAAGTTGAGGGTTAATGTTTTTTCGCCATACGTAGCTATTTTTGTGTTGTTTGCAGCGTAAAGTTGAAATGGTAGCGGCGTTGCGACTTGACCCTTTCTTCTCGGTAGCACGGATATGTTTGCCCCCGTATCGACCAAGAAAGATAATTTAGAGTTTTTGTCGGTAATGTATAGGCGGTGTGAATTTTCTTGAACGCCGGTGTCCGCCTCTGCCAACGTTCGGTCTAGTTTTCCGGAGTTTTGTTTGTTAAAAGAGCAGGGCGACGTGCAGTGTCTAGCTTGTTCCTTGAAACGTCGGTGATAATAGCAGTGTGGTGATTGTGATGTTTCTCGGCTTCGTGATCGTGATGCGCTACGGTGGTGAGATGGGTAGCGGCGGCGGCGATAGTTGAGATCGTATGGCGGTCTTGCTTTTAGATCGGCTATTTCTAGCGAGAGTTTTCTTATCTCGTTGGCGAGGTACTGCGTAACCGACTGCGGTGCTGATGTAGGTGCTGCGAATGAATGTACGGCTGCGACTTCGTTTGATGTGGTCTGCTCCATCATTCTGTCAGCGAGTAGTGCGAGTTCTTCGAATATCTTAGTGCTGATTGATTCACTAACCTCAGGTATGTCTGGTTCGGGGATTCCTCCGCTTCAGGTGTGTCTGGCTCGGGTTTTCTCCGCTTCAGATGTTCGCTTCGGGTTTTCTCCGCTTCGTGTGTTTCTTGTTCGGGGTTTTCTTTGCGTCAGGTGTGTTCGGTTAGGGGTCACCAGTTTAGCGCTAACTCGTAGCACTACTTTAGTGCTATGTTGGAGCACTAATTTAGAGAATATATTTAAGGTAGCGGAGATTTACTTTAGACAGCACTTTGGAGAATAAGTTAGGGAGAGCAATGACAAGGCGTGAAGTCGCAGTAATGAATGTGGAATGAATGTTCTTTATTAAAATAGAATTGTGTATATATAATAGTAGTGTTTACATAAGTTAAACAGTGGTCACTGTGTGAGAGAACGCGGCCCTCCGCCCGCGTCTCATATAACTGTTGATATTATATTTAATTTATAGCACTTAGAATAATATTCCTTTGTGCATTGTATGAGCGATTGGTTATCAAAGTGAAGGCTGTGCGACGTATGCTACAGGTTCATTGAGATAAATAAAATAAAGCTGTAGCGTACTGTATTATCGTTTTAACAATTCTATGCCATATTTCTAATTTTCTCTTGCCACTGGTAAACTGGTAACACATTGAGTGATAACACATTTGACATTGCAAAAGCTGTCATGTCATGTTTGCGTACAAAATAATTTTGTTTTTTTTTTTACTTCTAATTTTAATACTTTTCATCATCCAAAATACTTTAACAAACAACCTCCAGCGTTTATGAAATTGTGGTGGGTCCTCCACAAAAGCCGCAAGAGTTGAAGTTGAAGTTGAATCACGGCATTAGCCAGTTGTGCATAAATGATTGTAGTTTTTAGAGAAAAAAAAAAAGTGTGCGGTTGACCCTCGTCGTCTCTCTCGTCAGAAGACAGTCGTAAGTATTAACACTTTTGCGTTACAATTTCTGCCAGTTTAGAAGCCGCGTAAAATAAATACGTTCCAAAAAGTGTTTGTGTGTTGCTTTTATTGGTATAACTATTTAATTGAAAAATATTTATATTTATTATTTTTTAAACATAATATTTCACACAGAATACGTCTAAGCCCTCTTTCAATATAACAATTGAATTGTAATACAATTCTCCTAATGTAAGTGTGCCTACCTAATACTTGATTTTTTATACTGTGCCATGAAGATTTCGGGAAAGTCGAATAGCGCGCGGCGTGTAATTTTGAATCATACCCGTATTCATGATCTACGTGTCAGTCAGATTTTTTATACACCTTATTCACAAAAATAAATAAATATACTTATTTTTAATTATTACCAATTAGGTTCAAGTTTATACAATACGTACCTATTCTATCTATAAACTTGAAAATACTTACTATTAAAACAAAATAAACATAAACTAATCAATTCAAGTTGATCTACTGAATTGCTCTATTCTATGACGCATCTTCGTACCTACTTGAGTTCGTGAACTCATGAGCGGTGCGCTTGGCGCGCGCGTCTCCCGCGCGTCGTAATTTGTTACGTTTTGCTATTCGTTGCGGGGGCTGGGGTAAGCGTCGAATACCTACGGTGCTCGGGACAAGCCGGCCTTAACCAGGGTGAGTAGAACACACCGGCGAAAAGCGTCCACGACAGCCAACTGTTGCCAACCTGGACAGTTTTGACTTATCAGCCATACGGAATAAAATTAATGATTTTTACTGTGTGAAAAAGCAAGTACCAACTTTAAGAAGTTTGCTTGCAGATTTAAGAGAATCAATTGGATTTACTGGATGTCATGAAACATTGAGACAATTATTACTCAAAAATGGATTTAAATACAAAAAAAAAATGAGACATCTCTTCTTATTGAAAAGTATGAACTAGCTGCATGGCGACATAGGTATCTCAGAGCTATTGATGAAAAGTGAAAACAAGGAAAATTAATAGTTTACCTTGACGAAACCTGTGTCCACCAAAATTATAAAGTTAAAAAATCATGGCAAGGGCCATCCACAAGCGGTGTAATTGATTGTATCATCAGGCAAAAGGCATATTGTTGTTCATGCTGGATCCGAAAAATGTTTTGTCCTCAACGCATTATTAGTTTTCAGTACAAAATCAAAAATGGCAGATTATCATGATGATATGAACAGAAATAATTTTATGAAATGGTTACGTGAAAAATTAATACCCAATTTAAGTCAACCCAGTGTCATTGTTATGGACAACGCTAGCTACCATGTAACTCAAATAAATAAGCTACCATCTATGAATGATTTAAAGGCCGACATTCAGAAATGGCTGACTGAAAATGAAATTCATTATGAAAAATTCTTTACAATGGCTGAGTTTATGTGCCTTGTCAATGAAAACAAAACAACTCCAATGTATGAAGCTGAAGAATTTTTAAAACAACATGGCCATGAGGTTTTGAATCATTGTGACCTGAACGCAATTAAACTCATATGGAGTTTGGCTAAAAGAAAAATAGCCAGCAAAAACTTAGGAATTCCAGGTAAAGAAATGGAGAACCTTATAAAGGAATGTTTTAATAGTCTCACAGCTAGTGATTAGAAAAAATGCACAGATCACACTATTAGTGTCGAAAATAAGTATAAAGTTAGAGACAGGATATCACAAACAGAGTTGGAACCCTTCATAATTTCTGTGCGTAATGACGATACTGACAGTGATTTTTCATATGAAGGCATTGAATTTCTTGATTCTGATTTTGATTCTGATAGTCACAAATAAATACCTACATTGAAATGCCTTCCGGCTAGCGGGAGCTTTTAATTTATCCCTCATTTTTTTTTGTAAAAACTTCAAGTATCATTAAGTCTTCAGCGTACTATATCAGTGTTGACACTTGAAAGATTTTTGAATTTGCCGCGTTTTTCATGGGACTAGACTCGCTTGACAAACTCTAACACTAAGTGATTGGTAAGACGTTGTTGGAGTAACAAATGTTTACTCTTATTTTAATACTTAAAAAATCGTACTAAGCAGACTTCTGAATGCCTTTGGTGATTGGATTGATATTTGTTGCATTAGTGTAACAATTGTAGGTGGGCCACACACGTAAATACATAGGGTACCCACGACCTTCTCTTTCTTTTTGAGTGAGTGACAGTATGACATACGAAAACAGAAAAAAAGTTTTTACCCAGTCGATGAATAAACAGTTACTTACCTTCGTCCGCATTTCCTTTCACAACTGCCAATATGTTAACAAAATCTCCCCTGCGGATCGCGGAACTTAAATGTTAGCTGACATGTTTTCATTCCGTGATTTAACATGTACAAATTCTCCCAACTAAGGCCATGCCAAAAACTCCCCAGATATGTAATTTTTGTGGTATGGGTGTTGATAATCTGCAGAGGGATGCCAACAGCATTGATTGGGCCTCTCTAGTAGCTGCTGAATCAGTCGATGATAAAGTAAACCTGCTTATGGTTAATCTTGTCCAACTCATTACAAATCAAATCACTTCAAATTAAACTCGCACTATCTCTCTTTTTACCCGACTGCAAAGGAAGGGTTATGTTTTTCGCGCGTATCTTGTATGTATGTATGTAATATTCTTTATTACCTCAAATCTCCAGAACCGCTGAACGGATTCACACAATTGGGGTATCGTTAGATTGGTCTTAACAGCCCGAGTGTTCTTAGATAGGTGACATTTAAAAAAATTAAACATGGCGGCTGTGCGAAGCCATTATAATTGGTGAAAAAAAAAAATTTTTTTTCAAATACTACAATATGGGTATCAAATTAAAGGGCTCAACATAAGAATTTCAAAAAAGTATATCATGTTTATCATTAGTGTAACAGTAACAAAATAACACAATGAGAAAGTTTAAAAATATGGTCTCACTTTCTGAATCCGGTGGAGTGCCAATGTGACACGACCGGGAAAACTAAAAAATTGTTAATTAATATTTTAACTAAAAAGTTGAAAAAAAAAAACTTATTTAAAAAATCTAAAAATCCCGACTGCTCAACTGAAGTGTAAGAAACAAGCACATTTTTATTTTAAAAAGTGACAAGCAGGCGGGACCCAATAGAACGTATTTTTTTTTTAATTTGACTGCTTGTCACTTTTTAAAATAAAAATGTGCTTGTTTCTTACACTTCAGTTGAGCAGTCGGGTTTTTTAGATTTTTTAAATAAGTTTTTTTTTTAATTTATACACAAACGTAATTTTCATTTGAATTGCCGTGAATTCACTCCAGGCACAAGCATATTTAGCTTAGTTGGAGGGGTTAACAATGTTGTTAGTTCTATTTTTCTATAAATAAAGAATAATTTGATCAAGAAAGAAATAGGTGAAAAAGAGGTATGATTCCATTGATGTATTAAATAATATTATATCAATGTATGATTCAGTATTTTTGTGGACACGATTACTACTTAACCTATTTATAAATAATAATGTATGGCATCAGATAAAAAGGCTTTATATTCTACTTTATCAACAACGAATCAACATGAAAGGACACATTCTTAGAATATATTATATCCAGCGCTTAAATATACCAAACCTTTGCGTTTCACTATCTTACTTCGCAAACAATTTATGATTTATTTATTTATTTATTAAAACTTTATGTAACACAAAAATGTACAAAGGCGGACTTAATGCCATGGGCATTCTCTACCAGTCCATCAACCATGCATGAAATATGTAAGTATACAACGTGTAATTTAAAGAGTACATACATACTAACTGCATGGCTTCTTAGGATGATAACAAACGATATGGCAAGGGTTTTGTAATCCTAAGTCTACGTGTGTAGAACTTATTACAAATTCCAGTACACTGATACCAGAGACCAAATTTTTCAAATTAAGAAGAACGAAGAGAATTATCGTTTTATTGGCAAGTGACGTGGAAAATTATTGACCCTTGTAGTGCTGTGACACGTTTGTTATGATTGGTATTCAAGAAATATATGAAACCAATAATTTGGTATCAATTCTTTGAGTCAGTTATTTTGTGCTGAAACTGTGCATACAGACTCCATACCAGATGTTGTCTTCAGCCCTTTTGGATAGATATGGGGTCTCCGTTATACGTTGTATATATAATAAATTTCTCATACTATCAAAACTGATTATTATATACTTTCTATACGAATTTAGAAGTATATAATAATCAGTTTTGTTTTAAATTATTAGGTTATGTTCTAAGATAGATTATTGGCAGCTATTCTTGGGGCATCTTTGTTTTCGGCGAGTAATACCAATACAAAAGTCATAAATCAGAAACAGTACGGTGACAAGGGACAAAAAAGATGATCCAATAAGCAAGCAAGCTTTCAGCCAACAGGAAAGTCCCGCGAAAGAAAAGATAAGAATCTCATCAACTTTATCAATAACTCGAGTGGGCTTAGCGCTCCGTAATTCGTTTTACATAATTGCGAACAAAACCTTTCATAAATTTTTACACTCCTCTGCTATGACAGATTTTATAATTAAAAACCATTTGTCTTGGCAAATTACATTTCATTTTGTTATGTCGACGAAGATACGACCTTCAGTGGATTTGACATTGGAATCTTTATTGTTACGTTTTGTTGGATTATTTTGATGTCTGCTATCGCTATACGTTGAGTGATTATAAATTATTTTAATATTAAAAGCATCATCCGAGTTCTTCGCTCTTTAAAATGTATAAGTAGACAACTATGCATATATTAACTACGCACAGTCCAGCAAGTAGCTCTGTTAGAGATAAGTAGTAAGTGATTGAAATAACCTACGAATAGCTTTTAGGAAGTTATGACACCCACGAGTCTTCTACACATGATTTCCAATCTGCAAAATGATTTACAAATCTATTAATCAAGGTACAGACACAGTATATGAACGATTGCAGCCAATATTCTATCAATATCAACATTACCTAAAGATGGTCGTCACTCAGCTGAAACGCCCGAGGCAGTCAGACGGCAGGAAACATTAGCGCGGAGCGGCACCCTTATCTCTTGTTGCTATGGACCTTTTTGTTGTTACTCCTCGATTGGAATATAAAAGCTATTTACGAGTGTGTAGCGCCATAACTGAGCTTTATTGAGGAAATGTAATACAAATGTTAGCGTATGTAAGGGACCAATTTGGGATAAACGATTGCCCAACGTTCTAGGAATACTGTTTCAAATTACATCTGTAATATATCGGGGGATTTCTTTGACTGGATCGGGGATAGGATATTGATTATAAAGAACTATGTCATCTCAATGCTCATTTGGAGCAAATTTCTCAGAATAATCAAAGACTCCTTCATTTGAGAAGCAAAACTTTGGTTATTCATTTATCTGCTCATGAATGTGCCATATATAGGGACTTTAAATAAAAGCTCTTCGTGTTAAACTTCTAACAACTATACCTTTTTACCGACACACTCATACAATCCAATGTCACACACGATACAATATTACAATTTAAAAGCCTAACGGCACTTTTGAGTACAGTTTACAAAGCTCTTACGAAACAAAAGTTGATTCTGTCTACTGAACTGACAAGATTGGATCCGCTCAGTCGTCAGCCCCCAGTATAACTACATAAGTATGTAAGTACGTATGTCTGCACTCAGCGGATGTCAAACGCCTCGCCACTTACGTTGAAATAACAGAGAAAGAAAATAAAATAGGGCACTGGTTTACAGAGTATGTACTAAAAAAAAACTTGTACGCCTTTTTTGGGATGAAACCTTTTTAGTTCGAAGATGGCCTGATTTTAAATGGTTCTTCTCTGAGAACGTAAGATAGACTATTCCTAAAATTATCATGATTTGAAGTTTCAGTGTCAGAACTTTGTGATTGGATACAAATAGAAGAAGACATTTCACATAATGTAGGTGTAACATATATGTGTCTATGGGTATATAGAGAGCAGTGGTAGCCCAGCGGTGGCACACACGACTTACAAGTTGTTAGTCGTGGGTTTGAACCTTTGGTTTGAACCCAGGCACACTAATGACCTACACTGTGTACATGTATTTCATTATCACTGTTCTCAAAACTGTCTATGAAACATTATATACCTAAGTAAACCTATGTTCGGACTGGTTGTTCGGACAGAAAAATCCAAAGATATGCGTTATCCACCACAATGCACTGGCTTCACGTGGTGGATTATGGCCCATTTGCTTTGAAAATATCTATTTGATATCTATTTAAAAATATATGAAATATTTTATAGGCCTCTGTGTAATCCTACCCCCCCAGCAGTGAGAACCTTATAGTTACGAAGTAACTATTTAGTAATCTGTGGTTATAGGCTGAGTTATGATTATGATGCAACAGTCGCGCGGCACTTTGCTCCCCATAACTCTCCTTCATTTACAGCGGATAAAAAATAGCCCATAACCTACCCCAAACTACTTCCAAACCAAATTTCATCCAAATCCACCCGGCACTTTCGGAGATTGGCGCGTAAACAAACAAACTATTCCTCTTTATAATATGAGTAGAGACGTCACTCCAGACACAAGCAAATTCAACCTACATTGCTGGTTCTCTTTCCTAAAACAAAAAATATACGATAACCTTTCAATTGACTTATAAAATCCAAGTAGGCGGTACTATTTAAACGAAAAGACATTTCCAAGCCATCACAATACCCTACAGGTACGCTAAAAGCTCTGTCGTAATCATAAGAGCGTAAAAGCCAGTAACGCGATCACACGCAACGCTGAGTCTATAGCCTCGCTCAGCCCGCGGCTATGCCTACATAGTCGACTGGCCTGGAGGATGGGTTTTTGATTCACGCGAATTGAGGAGTTTTAGTGAATTTCATATTTAGGAACTGCCTCGTTGGTCAATTGGTTGCCAGTGCGACTGCGCAGTATAAGGTCTCGGGATCGATTCACGGACCAACTAGTTTTATAATGTAAACTAGTATTTGCGTGTTGCGCGAGGTGCAAGCACCTCGCGTGCTTGTGAAAAAAAAAAAAAAGGGGGGGGCGGGGTGACGGGGGGAGATGGGGGGGTTTAGTATTTGCGTGTTGCGCGAGGTGCAAGCACCTCGCGGTTCACTTTAAAAAAAAAAAAAAAATCGGGGGAGGGAAGATGGGGGGGGGGGGGTTGCACAAGTATTTCGACTAAAGCATTGCCCCTCTAAATGAATCTGAAAAAAAAAATATTCCAAGTCTCTTAGATTCCGAGATCCGCCTAAAGGGGGGGAGAAGGGGGGCGTGGGGGGTTACTTTGAATAATGGTTTTTACTTTACCGAGCCTCCTCTATACGAATCCGTAAAAAGAAAAAAATACGGGTCTCGTAGTTTCCGAGATACGATAGGGGGGGGGGGGGGAGAAGGGGGGGGGAAAAGGGGGGGTTTGGCACTTTTCCCGTAGGTTTGAGAGTTACTTGTTTACGAATCTGTCAAAATATACCCACCTCCCCATCCACCATCTGGGAGAACAATTCTGTCAATGAGTGAGTGGTAATCTAGCTTTATATAGTATAACTAGTATTTGCGTGTTGCGCGAGGTGCAAGCACCTCTCGTGTTTGTGAAAAAAAAAGTGGGGGGGGGTGATGGGGGGCTTAGTATTTGCGTGTTGCGCGAGGTGCAAGCACCTCGCGTGCTTGTGAAAAAACAAGTGGGGTGGGGTGATGGGGGGGGTTTAGTATTTGCGTGTTGCGCGAGGTGCAAGCACCTCGCGTGCTTGTGAAAAAAAAAAAAAGGGGGGGGGGGTGATGGGGGGAGA
This sequence comes from Tholera decimalis, assembly GCA_943138885.2. Taxonomy (NCBI): domain Eukaryota; kingdom Metazoa; phylum Arthropoda; class Insecta; order Lepidoptera; family Noctuidae; genus Tholera; species Tholera decimalis. The sequence continues at coordinate 2,141,429 of OW964550.2, forward strand.
TGGGGGGGGTTTAGTATTTGCGTGTTGCGCGAGGTGCAAGCACATCGCGTGCTTGTGAAAAAAAAAAAAAAAAAAGGGGGGGAAATGGGGGGGGGTTGCACAATTATTTCGACTAAAGCATTGCCCCTCTAAATGAATCTGAAAAAAAAATGTTCCAAGTCTCTTAGATTCCGAGATCCGCCTAAAGGGGGGGAGAAGGGGGCGGGGGGGGGGGACTTTGAAAAATGGTTTCTACTTTACCGAGCCTCCTCTATACGAATCCGTAAAAAGAAAAAAATACGGGTCTCGTAGTTTCCGAGATACGATAGGGGGGGGGGGGGGAGAAGGGGGGGGAAAAGGGGAGGTTTGGCACTTTTCCCGTAGGTTTGAGAGTTACTTGTTTACGAATCTGTCAAAATATACCCACCTCCCCATCCACCATCTGGGAGAACAATTATGTCAATGAGTGAGTGAGTCAGTCAGTCAGTCAGTGGTAATTTAGCTTTATATAGTATAATAATAATATTTTAGAGGTAAAAAACGATGCAGTTTTAGAGTAACTACGAAAATTGACTAACAGATAATGTAGGTACTTAATGAATAAAAATAATTTATTAATATTTAAATAATAATAATTTGTTGGAAGTTCCTTTTTATTGTATTTTTTTTTGTAGAAAACAATTTAATTTTTTGTTAAAAAAATGTAAAAAAAGAAATAATTTGATTCAATGAATAATGTTTGCATTCCGAATGGCGAAATATGGCTGATTTGTGACACTTAACTTGTGTAAAATGTGTTAACTATTTGTAAAATAAATGTCTATTATATTCATATCTATAACTATTCCGTTTTAACTATTTGGTTTTTCACTTCGTTGTTAAATTGTCTATCAAAGCTTATTAATCCTCTGAAACGCGTGAACGTCAGGTTGAAATTAATTCTAATTATAATCAAATCCACAGGTCATACGGCGCTCTAAAATTAAACACCATAAAAATATCGACATTTATACTGTTATGTGAGGTGGTCTAGTAGGAATAGACAATAAGTTATTATATGTATAAGGTCTTTATAAAAGTCTATGATTGTCTGTGACACTTCCCGTCTATCATCTAACTAATGGAGGCTTGATGTTAAAATTGTTTTCATCCCATTGTAATCGTAAATAAATAATTGAATCCTACAACGTCCATATTTCTTCAAGTCTTAATTAACAGGTTATGGGCCCGGTAGTTCCGTAACTCTGCATAATTTAGGTGAAGAACAAGAACTGACGTTGTGTGTGTAACAACCGGCGATCACTTGGAAGCGTGCTTTTGCTTCTTTGTATTTCCGAAAAGAAAAAGGTTGAAGTCAATTGTGCTGAGGGCAGCGGCGTCTGGTGTTTAACGGTGCAAGGGAGCACACGTGATAGACGTCAACAATTCGACGGAGGAGCAGATCGGGAATCAATGGATCAGCTCGTGGCGATGACGATGGGAGGGGGAGTCAAGTTGGAGGGTCCGACAAATTGGAATTTATGGAAGTTCCAGATGACAGTGTTGCTGAGAGCGCAAGACGTGCTATCGGTGGTGAATGGCACTGAGGTAAAATCTGCAGATGGGTGGGTAAAGAAAGATGCGAAGGCTCAAGGGTTAATCGTTTCAAGATTGACCGAAAGCGCAATGATACATGTCATCGCTTGTGAAACTGCTGCACAAATGTGGGACAAGTTGCTCAATGTTTATGAGCAGAAATCGTGTACAGCGATTCATTTGTTGCAACAGAGATTTTTTAACTTCAAGTTCGAGGATAACATGGAGGTGTCGGTATTTGTATCAAAACTTCAAGAGTTACAACTGCAGTTGAAGCAAGCAGGGGAGGAAATCTCTGAGAAATTTATTATGACAAAAGTTTTAATGGCATTGCCGGAGAAATACAGTCATTTTGTGTCAGCATGGGAGTCAGTGGACACATCTAAGCAAACTTTTGATAGTTTAGTTGCTAGACTTCGTATGGAAGAAGACAGACTGAAGGCAAAGTCAACAGATAGTGAAAATGTGGCATTAATTGCAAAAAAATCTGACACTGTTGTGAAAAAGTGTTATAAGTGTGGTAGGGTTGGACATTTTATTCAAGATTGTAAGAGTAAAAAGGATGTCAGAAAGTGCTTTAATTGCAACAAAGTTGGACATTTAAAGAAACAGTGCACAAAAGATACAAAAACTGGAGCACAAAGTAACGCCTTTTCAACAATAATAAAAGACAACAATGGGTTACCATGTCATGCATCTGAAAGTAAGTGGATTATCGACAGCGGTGCTAGTGAGCACATGACTTCAGAACGAAATTTGTTTACGTCAATGCGTCAAGTATTAAACCGGTTCGTTGTTGTTGGAGATGGGCGACGCCTACCAATTTTAGGAATTGGAGAAATTGAGTTTATGTACAATAACCTAAGTGAGGTGTTATTTGTGCCAGAACTAAAACTAAATTTGTTTTCTGTGACAAAGGCTACTACTAAGGGGTATAGTGTGAATTTAACATTGGACAAATGTGTAATAAAGAAAAACAATCAAGTGTGTGTGTCAGGACTTAAAGAAAACAATGTGTATGTAGTAAAATTTAAGAAACATGATGACCAATGTGCAGTGACTCTCAGTGAGTGGCATGAGAGGTTATGTCACCAGAACATAAACTATGTGAAGTCTGTACTTTCAACTAATAATGTGAAATATACTGAGGACAATAAGAAGTGCATTGATTGTTTAAAGGGAAAGGCACATAAGCTTCCTTTTAAAGACAGTGTATCCAGTACAACACAACCTTTGGAGTTGGTCCATGCTGATGTATGTGGACCATTTGAAGTAGCATCACTTGCAGGGGCAAGATACTTTTTACTTGTCAAGGATGATTTTACTAAGTTTCGTCATGTCTACTTCATGCAAAATAAGTCAGAGGTTGTGCAGTGTGTCAAGCAGTATACTCAGTCTGCGGAAAGGAAAACAGGGCAAGTTTTAAGGGTTTTTCGTTCTGATGGTGGGGGTGAATTTGTGAATAAGAATATGAAGGAGTACTTCACTAGCAAGGGAATACAGCACCAAACAACAGTGGCTTATACGCCAGAGCAGAATGGCCAGGCTGAAAGAGACATGCGTACCCTGGTGGAGGCGGCACGTACCATGCTGCATGCCAAAAACATGGGTAAAGAGTTGTGGGCTGAGGCCATTAATACAGTTGTCTATGTGCTAAATAGAACCAGTAAGAGCAGAACTGAAGGGAAGACACCATTTCAGATGTGGACTGGGCATGATTTTGATATTGCCATATTAAATAAAATATTTGGTTCTAAAGTATGGATACATATACCTAAGGAAAAGAGGCGTAAACTGGATTCAAAGGCTGAAGAAGGAGTGTTTGTTGGCTATGAGAGTTCAAAGGGATATAGAATTTATTATGAGAAGAAAAAGATAGTACAGACAAAAAGAGATGTAGTGTTTGTGTCAGAAGATATGTTATTACCAGGTGAAAAAGAAAATGATAAAGAGAAAGTAGTCTATTTAGACAGAGAGAATATAGGATTATACCAAGAGGAAAGAGGGCAGGAGCCGGTACAAATAGACCGGGAGCCCATGCAGATGGATCCACAGCAAGAACAGGCTCAAATAGAACAGGAACAGGGTCAGACAGAGCAAGACCAGGCAGAGAGAGAACCAGAACAGGAAGAGCACAGTGATAGTGAGGCAAGTAATCCTGGAAGTTCTGATTACTCTGATGCCAATGACACAGAACAGACAGTACGCACACGGAGTGGGAGACAAGTAAAAAAACCTTCGAGGTTCAATGACTACATGGCATTAGTTGTGGCAGAGGAAGAACCTGCTAGCTACAAGGAAGCTATGGAAAGAGAGGATGCTGATAAGTGGAGGAAAGCTATAGAAAAGGAATTGAGTCAGTTACAGGAACATAATACTTGGACACTCATTGAAAAGGTACCACAGGGAAAAGAAATAATAAGTACTAAATGGGTGTTAAAGAGAAAAGAAAGTCAGGTTGGGGAATTTATTTATAAGGCAAGGTTGGTAGCCAGAGGCTTTCAACAAAGTTGTGATGATAGTGATTTATATGCTCCTGTAGCTAAACTAAATACCTTTAGAATATTTACTGCTGTTGCTACTAAGTTAAATTGTAAAATAAGACAGTTGGATGTATGTAATGCTTTTTTAAATAGTAACATTAATGAAGAGGTGTATTTGAGATTGCCTGATGGTATAGAGTCTGATTTGAAGTTTTGCAAACTTAATAAGTCTATTTATGGGTTAAAAAGGTCTCCGAGGTACTGGAATGAAACTTTTGATAAAGTGATGAGGTCACAGGGTTTTAAAAGTTCTGACAAAGATTACTGTTTGTATTCAAAACATGAGAATGGTAATAAAGTATTTTTATTGTTGTATGTCGATGACATATTGTATTTCAGTACTTCAGAGACAGAAAGTAACAAGTTGAGAAATATGTTATATGATTCTTTTAAAATGAAGGATGTAGTTGGTAAATTTTTGGGTATGGAAGTAACTCAGGATTTAGATAAAGGTTGTACAACAGTTTGTCAAAAAGATTACATAAAAAAGATTTTAGAGTATTGGGGTATGAAAGATTGTAAACCATTATCTTTGCCTATTGATAAGAATTTTAAATTTATTTTGTTAAAAAGAGACAAGTCAGAGTCAGACGAAATAGAACATAAATGTAGAATGATAATAGGAAGTCTAATGTATGCGGTAGCTGGATCTAGACCTGACTTGTGTGCCGTAGTAAACATACTAAGTAGATATCAAAGTTGTGCTAGCCAACTGTTGTATAAACTGTTACTTAATGTTCTTAGATATGTGAAGGGAACATTGGATTTGTGTTTATCTTTCTATAGAGATGGTAGAAATGATATTGTTGGTTATGTTGATAGTGATTGGGGGGGCAGTGATGATAAGAGATCAACAACAGGTTTTTGCTTTAAAGTTTTTGGGGGTTCAGTCATTTGGGCAACTAAAAAGCAACAGTCTGTGGCTTTATCATCTACTGAGGCCGAATATGTAGCTCTCAGTCATGCTACTAGTGAAGCTTGTTGGCTTAGGTCAATATTATGTGATTTTGGCATTAGTGTGGGGACAATTGTTTTATATGAAGACAATCAATCAACAATTAAAATGGCTAATATGGCTACAGGCATTACTAGGGTCAAACACTTAGACATTAAGTTGAGATTTGTAAAAGAAAAGATAGATAAGAAAATAATAGTAGTTGAATATGTTAGTTCTGATAAACAAGTAGCAGATATTTTAACTAAAGCTCTAGGTGGGATTTCATTCAAATATTTGAGGAGAAAATTGTTTAATTAATCTTTGGTTGGCTAAAGTGGGGTAATTAGATTAGAGGTCAGTTTTAAATATGTGTAACCTTTGAGATAAGGAAAGTGTGAGACAGTAGGTATTGGTTTTGTGTTGTTTTCTTTTTTTGTTTAATAATTATTGAGGGGAGGTGTTATGTGAGGTGGTCTAGTAGGAATAGACAATAAGTTATTATATGTATAAGGTCTTTATAAAAGTCTATGATTGTCTGTGACACTTCCCGTCTATCATCTAACTAATGGAGGCTTGATGTTAAAATTGTTTTCATCCCATTGTAATCGTAAATAAATAATTGAATCCTACAACGTCCATATTTCTTCAAGTCTTAATTAACATATACGACATGGTTTGACACTCGCAAATAAATCAAAACAGGAGCAACAAGTCCAAACATCGTTTATCCGTGGTTTTATTACATTCTAAAAGATTAATAGTTATTTTCAATGCTGTTATAAATTATACTAGGAAGTGATGAGGGGTGGGCATTTTAGAGATTAACTGAATCTCCAAAATGCCCTCAGCTCAATTTTAATTATTGCATTTTGCTTTTCCTTTGGAGATTTGACCGAGGCGTATGTATGTCTGTAGGTATATTATGGATGGGGAAACATTTTAATAAGAACAAGATTGGTCTTTTAACGCTACTGATGTTTTCTTTGGTAATATTTAGCACTTTTATAGCACTTCACGAGGTGTATTATCTTGCTAGGGTTGCGGAAATGGACTCAAAATATACACACTCACCCACAGGGTGGGGTTTTTAAATCCTATTACAGTTTAATATCAAACCGGTGTAAGAAAAAACATCCTGCGGAAACCAGCATGTACTTGGACCAAAATTTCGAAGACTTTATGATATCTACTTACCCGCACTGGGCCCGCATGACCCAACCCTGCGAACGTTATAGGCTGAATAATAGTTTTGTTTAAAAATAATTAAGAAATAATTTAAAAAATGTCAAAATTAAATTAATTGAGTTAGTGTTCCAACCAGAGTGATTATATCCAGTGATTGCGTCTACTCATAGCTTAAATACGTGCATCTTTAACGACCTTATAAGGCCGCGACTAGCGTGTCTACCTATTGGGCCCAACATAATATTTAATTTATCAACCGACGACAAAAAGGAGGAGGTTATCAAGTCGACGCGTATTTATTTATATTTTTTTTATTTTTATGTATGATCACCGATTACTCGAAGACGGCTGAACCGATTTGTAAAATTATTTTGAAAGGGCGACTTCCAAAAACCACTGCAAAGTGAAAAATAACTTTAATTTCGGAAGTCGGTGCCAAAAACGAAAATACCAAACTAAAGACACACACTGCAGTGTTTTTGGAAGCCGGTTTAATTTATTGGTTTTTTTTTTTTAATACTATTATCGATGCAAAGAAGAAGAGAAGAATAATGAAGAGGTAACTCACCATAGTCGTTACAGACAAGATGCACTCTGGGTGAATCCGGCCTGCACTCTTTGAGCTCATTGAGCAGGCCGCCCTGACTCCGGAGGAAGGCGCGGTACGTCTGCGCGGCGCCGTGCTCGTGCAGGAAGCTGGCGCGAGGGCCCGGAGTAGCGCTCACGTTCACAGCTGCCTTAATGCTGCTCACGGCTGGACGGCTTTCATTCACCACCGCCTGGCTATTGTTTAACAGCCTATGTGGAAAGGAGAACATTGATTATAATAATTATTATAATAAGCCAATAAGCCTGATATAGTGGTGGTGGACCGAATCGAGAAGCGTGCCATGATTGTCGACATAACCATCCCGCATGACGAGAACCTCGTGAAAGCTGAGAAAGATAAGCAAATCAAATATCTTGACTTGGCACACGAGATTGTCGACATGTAGAATGTGAACTCAGAATCATTGTACTGATAGTCATCTCAGCTAATGGTTTAATAGCCAAGAGCCTCGACCAACACCTCAGGAGGCTCTCGTTAGACGGTTGGATCAAGGGTTTGCTTCAGAAAGCGGTACTCCTGGACACGGCGCGTATCGTCAGGAGGTTCCTCTCTATGGAGCCCAGACCACCTGTAGCTTGGACCCTGTTCCCGATAACGGTGGGCTACTATCTTTTATAATGTTTTTTATTTTGGGAATATTTAAAAATGTAATTTATATGTATATATTGGAAATAAAGAAATTATAATAATAATCGTGGAAGCCGAGACAAAGTCTTCGCCTTCGACCACCAACCATCAGGTGAGATGGTGGTCAAACGCGGGCCTATCTACACTAATATTATAAAGCTGAAAAGTTTGTTTGTTTGAACACGATAATCTTCGAAAGTACTGGGTGGATCTGGATGAATGTATGGAAGTAGCTTGAAGCTTGAGGAAGGAACTGAACCGACTGCAAAAAAGAGGGTTATGTTTTTATAGTTATAAAGTTCAGGGGAGCGAAACATCGCGTGACTGCTAGCTATCAATAAAAAAATTGGCCAAGTGCGAGTCGGACTCGCCCATGAAGGGTTCCGTGGTAACTATAATAAATATAATATACTTAATATATTTAATTGAAAAAAAAAAAAACAAAAAACCTGTAAAATTTCTTATAACTAGCTTATTTTCAATTTTTACAACTACGCCAAATAACTTTGTTTTTCATAGTATTTGTATGAATTACAAAGTTATATTTGCGGTTTTAGAAAATATACTGTATCTCAAAAACTGCTGACTCGATCTCATTCAAACCAATTTTGGCTGAAAGTTTACATTAAGATCTGCAACATTTGGTTTTTTTAGATTTTTCACTTCATTATTATAGAAGTTAGAGCGGGGACACACACATTTTACCACTTTGGAAGCGTATATCTTTTAAACGATTAACTTTATGAAAAAGTCATTTTAGAAACCTTAATGTCATTTTTAAAGACCTGTCTATAGATATCACACACGTATAAGTTTCATGAAAAAAATTATTTTCAGTTTCAGTTCCATGTATGGGGAGCCCCCTTTATTTTAAATGTTTTTTTAAATTTTCTCTTAAAATCGGAAAGCGGTTCACAGAATACATCTATCTACTAAGTTTTACATGTATAGTCCTAATAGTTTCGGAATAAAATTTCTTGTGACATACGGACGGACGGACAGACAGACAGACAGACGGACAGACATGTCGAAACTATAAGGCGGAACCCTTATAGTTTCGACATGTCTGTCCGTCTGTCTGTCTGTCCGTCCGTCCGTATGTCACAGCCATTTTATTCCGAAACTATTAAGACTATACATGTAAAACTTGGTAGATAGGTGTATTCTGTGAACCGCTTCCCAATTTTAAGAGAGAGATTTTTTTTTGCCATTCGGCTACGGAACCCTAAAATGATAAGCTAATTAAATATTCTGATCAGGCGTGCTAGGTTGTCGACATGTGAGATGTGGAGAGCCTCGACCAAAATCTGAGATGCCCTCGTTGAGGAACTGGATCAAGGGTTTTATACAGAGAGCAGTACGCCTGGAACGTATTGTTAGGAGGATCCTCCCTCAAAAGCCCTGACCACAAACCACCACATAATTATAATAATTTAATTTATTCGCAAATATGGGTATAAATACATTGACGGTTTTGTATACAATGCTGACCTCAATATTTTACCCTCACTGGGGTATACAAATACTTTTGTTTAATGTCCCAATTAAATAAAATAAATTTCATGTCTTTGTCAACAAAAAAATTGTCTCTGCCGGCTTATGTGCTCCCTGCCACCTATGACCCGTCAGCCTTCAAAGCAAGAGTGATTAAGCATGTTCTGGGCTCTCTCATTCTATCGTGAACCTCAGGCATGATTGAGGTCGAGAGTTGGCTTATCTATACTCATAATAAATCTGTAGAGAGGTCAATTCTGTACATGAAATATATTTCCAAAATAACTATCAGGGGGTGATTAAGGATCGATACTCATGCCAAAAATGCAATTAGTTAAATTTTTGTCTGTCTGTCTGTCTGTCTGTCTGTCTGTCTGTATAACCGTTATAGAAACAAAAACTACTCGACGGATTTTAACGAAACTTGGTACAATTATTTTTCATACTCCTGAGCGGGTTATAGTATACTTTTCATCACGCTACAATCAATAGGAGCAGAGCAGTGAAGGGAAATGTTGGGAAAACGGGAGAAGTTACTCCATTTTTTAAGCTTCCGTCGCGTGTGCAACCTTAATGGTTAAAGCTACACAAATCATTTCATGACGGAAATGTTCTCCTTAAAATTATATAAAAAATGTCCCACGACAGCATATGTCTAACTTTTATGGTTGACTCACAATAACACGTGTAACTCCCGATAGCTTAGCAGTTCGAAGCTTTCTGATTATAATATTTGTCTACTCTTACGTTTATAACACTCTCAGTCACCCCTAATTGAAAAAGTTAACATTATTAACTATTCCATAAAAATTGGCCAAGTGCGAGTCAGACTCGCCTATGAAGGGTTCCGTAGTAACTAGAATATAATATGCAAATTTATTTGACGAAAAAAAAATCCTTACAAATTTCTTAAAACTAGCTTATTTACGTTTTACAACTGCGCCAAATAAATTTGTTTTGAAAAACAAACCTTACCAATTTCTTAAAACTGGCTTTTTTACATTTTTTACAACTGCGCCGAATAAATTTGTTTTTCATAGTGTTTGTATGAATTACAAAGTTATATTTGCGGTTTTAGAAAATATGCTGTATCTCAAAAACTGCTGAACTGATTTCGTTCAAACTAATTTTGGTTGAAAGTTTATATTAGGATCTACAGACATGTATTTTTTTTAGATTTTTCACTCCATTATTATAGAAGTTAGAGGTTGTGTCCGCCACACACACATTTTACCACTTTGGAAGCTTATATCTTTTAAACTATTGACTTTATGGAAAAGTGGTTTTAGAAACCCTGATGTCGTTTTTAAAGAACTGTCTATAGATACCACACATGCATCGATTTCATGAAAAAAAATATTTTCAGGTTTAGTTCCATGTATGGGGAGCCCCCCTTTATTTTAAATATTTTTTAATTTTTTTCTCAAAATCGGAAAGCGGTTCACAGAATACATCTACCTATCAAGTTTCACATGTATAGTCCTAATAGTTTCGGAATAAAATTGCTGTGACAGACGGACGGACGGACAGACAGACAGACAGACAGACGGACAGACATGTCGAAACTATAAAGATTCCGTTTTTTGCCATTCGGCTACGAAACCGTAAAAAGAATCATATAAATCGGTATAGAAACACCAAAGTTATACATGAAATACGCTTATAATAATAAGCCATCGCGCGTGAATACTGAAACATGCTATTAGGATTATTTTTGAGAATCGGTCGCCGCGCTCGACGCGTCTCGCGGTCGAAGCGTTCTCTAGGTACTTAAGCCTCATGTGAACGTGATCTAAACAATATTACCAATACATTAACTTACGCTGACGGAGTCGCGGGCACAGCTATATTGTATCATTACGCTAAGGCCAATAGGAGCGGAGCGCCAATGAAGAATGCTTCAAAATCGGGGTTAAATTTAACGTTAGCCCAAAGTAACTATTCCACGCGGACGAAGTCGTGGGCAAAAGCTAGTCTATACTAATATTATAAAGCTGAAGAGTTTGTTTGTTTGTTTGAACGCGCTAATCTCAGGAACTCCGGTTCTGATTTGAAAAATTATTTCAGTGTTAGATAGCCCATTTATCGAGGAAGGCTATAGGCTATATATCATCACGCTAAAACCAATAGGAGCGGAGCACTAATGAAGAATGTTTCAAAATCGGGGGATATTTTTTCCACGCGGGTGAAGTCGCGGGCGGAAGCTAGTACGTAATAAAAAAAAAAGTAAACAAGAGAACTGAAATTTCAGGCTATTTATTTTATTTGCATATAAAGCTCGAGCTTGGTACAACTTATATGTAGATACACATCACAGACTTAGTAGTTATTAATTTATATCGCTATTAACATTAAATGCCAAACCATACATTAGAGTATACAGCGAATACCGCAAACATTCAGGGAACGTCACGTGTACAAACTAAACTAATGAAATAAATTCCAGCGGTAAAGTCCACGCCACACCACACGCGGATAACTGCTTTTAATTTAACCAATTGCAATGCGATGCGAGCGAGCGCTGTTGTGTGCAACATTCCTTAGGTCTCGGAACTAAATTGATTCGTGTAGATCAACAGTTCTGTGGGTGTGAATGACCTGACGGGGTTGTCGAACTTTGTAGGTACTGTTCAACGATATTGTGTTGTTGATATACCTACACGTGTCTTACTCGGTTTAAATATCTCTTGATATTGATTTTAGGTACCTATCTACCAACCTAGATTTTGACAGACAACATGAAAAAATTAAAACTCCTTTCATGACTCACTTTATGGGAATGACGATCAACCAGATTTTTATTAGCACAATTATAGATTTAGTTATAATCTGTAATGAAGAATTTGATTTTGAAAAACATCTTTTGAACACAAAATTTAGGTAACCGACTTTAAAACAAACGAAAATACTGCTGCACTAAAAAGCGTAAAATAGATTTAATTACACATTTCACTGGAAGAACTAAAAGACTGTTTTATTGGATTTCAGTGTCTAATTTCGTATATAATAATGCTTAGGCACCTACTTATCTGTTTAAAGTAGGTACTCGCGCGGGGTGATCAAACCTATTCATTCGGCTTGGCACTGACTACCTCCTCTTTTCTTGAAGTCGGTTAAATGAGGTCTTCGGTCAGGCTAGACTACTTTCAATACATAGATTCGAGAGCTAGGGAAACGCCTGTGAAATCATTTATTGATATATATTTAATGTGAAGTATATAAATGACTAGCTGTTGCCCGCGACTTCGTTCGCGTCGGAGGTTTTTCCCGTGTAAATTCCGACCCCGTGGGAATTCCGGGATATAAAGTAGCCTATGTATTATTTCAGGATGTAATCTATCTACTTGCCAAATTTCATTCAGATCCGTTTAGTAGTTTTTGCGTGAAAGAGTAACAAACATCCATCCATCTTCACAAACTTTCACATTTATAATATTACTAAGAAGATTCATCATCATCATTCAACCAAAGTTTTCCTCAGACTTACATACATATAATTATTACATAGATTGCAGACGATTTAAAGGGCTGACAGATGACTTTTTGATGGCTCTATAAACCGATGCGGGAGGGGCACGACACGGAACTGACAAGAAAAGTTTGCGGTATTTCGGCAGAATAATAATGAAGCACAATTACTTTTATTGTGCGTACGGCTAAGGAGTCTCGAGTCTGTTTCCTGATAGCTATAACCAGTAAAAACTGAATAGGTTGCTTCTAGGTAAACATGCTTCATCTTTGACCACATCATCGCTTTCCATCAGGTGAGATGGTAGTCAAATGCGAACCTGAAAAGTTTCAACACGGTGTGAAGATTAAGGAGTTGAAATACTCACGAGTATCCAAGGATGGAGCACAGCTTGCTAGCCGTGGGTTTGTCCAGGGTGGAGATGCAGGCAGGGAACCAGGACTGGTTGGCGGCGCGGTACACCTGCAGCTCTCCTCGCCCAACATCACCGTTCGCTTGACTCAGCCGCACTGTTGCCAAACATTTTTTATATTTTTATTTTTCATTATTGTAAATGTGAGGGCTATATAGGTTATTGTTTCTTCTTTGTGTTACTTTCACTATAATTTATTTTATGATGTCAAGTAATTTGAGTATTTGTGTGGCCTACCCAAATGTCCTTACTTTGGTATAGTTCGTCAAATCATTGAGCTCCTTAAGTTCTAAGTTGAGCTACACGATAACTGACAAGTGCTTTCACTGTCTGGACAGGTCCACTCAAATCTGTGTGGTTATTTCCTCAAAGAGCACCAGATACATGAACCGATATGCTTTTCATATGACTGGACAAATACAAATTGTATGGAATTTAAAAAAGACGATGACCTCTGAGTTTGTTTCGGTGTTTCTTCTCAGAGTAGTCAGTTAGGAAACATCGGCCTCATCTAGCTAAACTAAACTAAACACGCAAAAAAACATGACATGTAAAAGTGTTATTAATAACCAATTTACAAAATAAATATTTCATTATAATTTTCGAATTTTCTTCTTTTCTCAGCGCTAGGCTGGTTTCAGCTACATTTACGGACTAAAGTCCGAGAGTGAGTGTGCTTTCCCCTTCCAACTGCATGAATGTTCGAACTATTCTACAGGTATTTAGTTTGGCTGTATTATTGAAGCCATTATAGATATCTTCCATTAAAAGTAATATTAGGTTTTTAAGTACGGATTGATTAGTACGGACAAACATAAAAGCAGACAAATATTTTTCTTAAAGGGTGGTTTGTGTTTTAGTATAGGTATACTATAAGCACTGCAGAACTTATTTTTAAACGACTTCAAAAAAAGGAGAAGGTTCTCAGTTCATCGGAATCTTTTATTTTATATCACAGGTACTTTAGTTTTATATAGATGTAAAGATATCATAAGAGTGCCTTCTATAGGTATATTTATATACATTTACTTAAGACTGGCAATAACTGGAATATGGTAAATAAAAACGCTTTATTAATTGGGCGTGTTTTAGAAGAATGGAATGAAACAAAGGAAACAGAACCACATATACCATGAACTTTCTCCTTTTTATGTAAACCAATGCACGACGCTCTACCACCAAACACATTCTTGTTGGCAAAATCTCACATTAGAACAAGAGCTTGGCACTGGACCAAGTCATGGTTAGAAATCGGAACTAAAACCTTTGTCTTCGCCAAAATAACTATTATATATACATGTTTAAATACACAAAAGCGATTGAATAGATTTAAAAATAAATGCATCCTGCTCTCGGCAGTTTTACGCTGAATTTAATTCTAGTGACCCTGTCCGGCTTCGTACGGTCTCATTCTGCTAAGTCACATGAAACTAATAAATTATACACTCAAACCTATCTCATAAATCACTCAATCTATTAGTGAAAACCGCATGAGAATCTCTTCAGTAGTTTTTGAGTTTATCTCGTATGGGCAGACAGACGCGGCGGGAAACTTTATTTTATACTAGTACTCACGCGGGGCTTCGCTCCCGTGGATTCTATCACGGTAAAAACATAACTCTCCTTTTTTGCAGTCGCGTAAAAAGTAGCCTATAACCTTCCTCAAGCTTCAAGCTACTTCCATACCAAATTGCATCCAAATCCACCCAGTACTTTTGAAGATTAGCGCGTTCAAGCAAACAAACAAACTCTTCAGCTTTATAATATTAGTATAGATAATAATAAATATGTATGTAAGGATTTTCATTGGTACCATCAGGAACCATATTTATACATTATCTTAGTGTAGTGATCTACGCTATGTGACAATGTTTTTATATGGTTCGTAACAAGTTTTATAAAAATCATCATCTGATCTGTGCCTCATTGCGTTTACAAACATTTAATTTATTTTAACTTTATTGTGTTCACAAACGACATGCCAGTGTTCCTTGTTTGCTGACGACCTTAAAACCTTTCGACAAATTAATAATCAGGATGACACTCAAATGCAAAAATTACAAGAAAAGAATACAAACAAAACATTAAGAAAAAAAAATAGTTCGTGATGGACTCAAGCACGAAGGATTCCGAACCATTGTCTATAAAAAAAAATCGGTCAAGTGCGTGTCGGGCCACGCGCAGTGTAGGGTTCCGTAGTTTTTATAACAGCCAAGTGCGTGTCGTATTCGCTGACTGATCATTTCGTACCATGCTCTAACTAAAAGCCAAACTTGACTACCTAACTAATTTACTTCCTATACAAATCCTCACCTGATTCGACAATTTTGCACGGAAAGTTCTCCATCAATTGTGGATCGATTTTGAAAATTATTTTTTCGTTTGAAATGGTATGCTCTTGAGGTAGTACCATTGTCACCAAATTAGAATTTGATGAAGGGTTCCTATGGAAATCGAGGGAAACCCTCAAATTTTAAAGGCAATAGTATAGCGATTTTGGTATTTTTTTATAGTAACTTGTGCATTTGCTCTCAGAAAGCACCATTTGGTGAAGCGGAACTGATGAAGAAGATCACAGATGGCCACCAGAACTACTCAATAATAAGTATTTCACGTGTTGCGATTCGATTACTTTAAAATGGTTGCTAAGCAATTTATGGTCGTCACAATGCGAATGGTGAAATGGAGCTGACGGTGAAATACCAGGAGAACTCCTCAACAATTAACGCCCCTGCATCGGGAAAAGCAATATTTTGTAAAAGGCGATAAGCAAGTTGACATAAAGCCCGATTTACACTTCAACAAGTACAGTAGCGAGTTAACTTCCGTCATCGGCGAGTTAAGTTGTTATTGTAGTTTGAACGGCAAAAGCGAGTTAAGTAGTAAGTTGTTGATTAAGTTGAGTTAAATAGATCGCGATCCTATTTTTCGGCGAGTCCAGTGCGAAGTAGCCCCCTCTCTTGCGTCTCCCGCACCCCTCCAACTTAACTGGCTGGCATGTAGACGGGCGAGTTTAGTACAGTCCATAAATTTGTAGGTTACTGGTAGGTTGAGGGGGGAGTTGAGAGGGGAGTTGCGGGTCGAGTTGCGGGTCGAGTTGCGGGTCCAGTTTCGGGTCGAGTTGCGGGTCCAGTTGCGGGTCGAGTTGCGGGTTGAGTTGCGGGTCCAGTTGCGGGTCCAGTTGCGGGTCGAGTTGCGGGTCCAGTTGCGGGTCGAGTTGCGGGTCGAGTTGCGGGTCCAGTTGCGGGTCGAGTTGCGGGTCGAGTTGCGGGATGAGTTGAGGCATGAGTTGAGGGGCGTCTCGTGGGGAGTTGAGGTAAAGAGAGAGAGAGAGAGGGCAACGGTATACCTCTGAAATTTCGTAAATTTTTGAAGGTTTCACTTCTACCACGTGTGAATTGCACACATGTCTTTTTTTACAATTCCTTCACTAATTAATCGAAAGGAACTTCGTTCCATCCGGGTGTCCCTTGACACCTCTCAAGCTTTCTTATTTTCATTTTTTCTTCTCGGGCAACTTATGACTACTCACTCGCCTACGTTTGGATGCTACTTACAACTTACTACTTATTACTTAACTGTCTGAGTTCTTAACTGGCTACTGTACTTGTTGAAGTGTAAATCGGGCTTTAGGCTATTGTAACTTAGATAAATTATAAACAGAGCCACTAAAAACGAGAAAGAAATATTTTAACAAAAAAAAACGACCTCCAAAAACGCTACAATGTGAAAAATAACTTCAATTTTAGAAGTGGCAAAAAACTAAAATACAGATCCAAAGACACCATCTTCTGAAATTAAAGTTATTATACACATTGTACCTAGTGGTTTTTTGGAAGTCGGTTTCTTTTTGTTAAAAAGTTTTTTTTATAAAACTTATTTAAATATGAAACTAACGCGATACAACTGACGCTTAGCGCCGTCTATCGACATTTCTATGGAGTTGTTCGAAATTTTCGAGTCAAATACAATTGGTCGACTATTACTCGTAAACTTGTAAAGCTCACTTATGTGTGATAGATTTCCTTTAAACTTCGTTATATATAGGTACTACTGCCGTGTCATTTGAATTTCTAACTACAACCGTTTAGTTGATAGAGGGGGAGGACACTTGACTCTAACGAAAATTGGTACTTTAAAGCTTGATAAGTCACAAACGGTTTGCTTAATCAAAAAATGGTCTTCCCTAACCCCTAATATTTTTGAAAGACCTATCCAACGATATCCTACACTATGGGAAGGACGAAAAAAAAATTTCATCCCACTTTACATCTACATGTAAAGTGGGATGAAATTTACCTACGGGAGGTACCCTAAATAATTGTTTTTTTCAAAATTTTATTTTACCACTGTTTCGGCATCATCAACTCATGCCAAATTACAACTTTCTAGTACCAATGGTTTTTGAGCTAAACCGTGGACAGACGGACAGACAGACGGACATGGCGAAACTATAAGGGTTCCTTGTTGACTACGGAACCCTAAAAAACAAAATCACATTTGTTGTAAGGGAGCCCCCTTTAAATATTTCAACAGTCTAGCTACCACGGTTCATGAGATACAGCCTGGTGACAGACAGACAGCGGAGCCTTATTAACAGGGTCCCGTTTTTAGGGTTCCGTAGTCAACAAGGAACCCTTATGGTTTCGCCATGTCCGTCTGTCTGTCCGTCTGTCCACGGTTTAGCTCAAAAACTATTGGTACTAGAAAGTTGTACTTTAGCATGAGTATACACGTTAATGACGCCAAAAAATAAGTAAAATAAAATTTTGAAAAAAACAGTTATTTAGGGTACCTCCCATACAAGTAAAGTGGGATGATAATTATTTTTTTTCGTTCTTCCCATAGTGTGGGATATCGTTGGATAGGTCTTTCAAAAATATTAGGGGTTTGGTAAGACCGTTTTTTGATTAAGTAAACAGTTCGTGACTTATCAAGCTTTAAAGTACCAATTTTCGTTAGAGTCAAGTGTCCCCCCTCTATCAACTAAACGGTTGTAGTTATAAATTCAAATGTCACGGCAGTAGTACCTATATATAACGAAATTTAAAGGAAAACTATCACACATAAGTGGGCTTTACAAGTTTACGAGTAATAGTCGACCAATTGTATTTGACTCGAAAATTTCGAACAACTCTACAGAAATGTCGATAGATGGCGCTAAGCGCCAGTTGTATCGTGCTAGTTTCTTGTGACGATTGAGTAGTGTAGCTCTGTGTCCGTATTTAAATTCAAAACACCGACTATGACAAGTTTTATACAAATCTCTAAAAAAAATTAAAACTTTTCGTGCAAAATTGTCGGATCAGGTGAGGATTTGTATAGGAAGTCAAATTAGTTAGGTAGTCATGTTTGGCTTTTAGTTAGAGCATGGTACGAAACGATCAGTCAGCGAATACGACACGCACTTGGCTGTTATAAAAACTACGGAACCCTACACTGCGCGTGGCCCGACACGCACTTGACCGGTTTTTACCCTTTGGATACGGAACCCTAAAAGAACCATTACAAACATGAAAGTTATAGTCTATTTAACTGAATAGCGTAACGAATTCCACCAGGTACCATTAATGTCGCCCCCAAAACTACACTAACAATATCCCCAATTTGATATGATGAATGTACTGTTACGAGCTGGAGTTCGGGATAGAAATAATGTACACCAATTAAACCAAAATTAACACTTTAATTAAACAAAACACAAAAATAAAAATTAACACAGTTATTCACACTACGATACTTGTCACTAAAGACTTGTAGAGCTTCGATTATATCGCGTATTCACCTCTTATTATTATTATTATTATATGAGTTCTAGAACCTTCTTGTAAAATCTATTCACCGCCTACACTGCCAAGAATATTCCAGAAGCTACTCTAGTTACTCAGTACTGCTACTCACCGATAGATGGCGTTAGTGTCTCGAACATTCTAGATTCGAAGTTTCTCGACGTACTTTGCTAAGCGACTGGCGTAACAGTACTTACAGCAGTTCCTTTCATCCTGCCCCCAGGGACAGTCCACCTTCCCGTCGCACATGTGCGCCTGCGAGATACAGCGTTGGTTGCCGCAGTGCACCTCCCCGCTGCGCTTGCACACGCGACAGTTGAGCTCGTCGGAGCGGTCGGCGCAGTCGACGTGTCCATCGCAGCGCCAGTCGTGCGGGATGCAGCGACGCACGTCGCATTGGAACCCGGTAGGGCACACTAAGGTGAGGACGAAAATGAAATGTTTTTTAAAATTGAAATTGAAGGACTTTTATTCGGAGATAGACACATACAATTGAAAATTACAAATATAAAAAAAATTGGCCAAGTACGAGTCAGACTCGCCCATGAAGGATTCCGTAGTAACTACGACAAATAACTTTGTTTTTCATAGTGTTTGTATGAATTATAAAACTATATTTGCGGTTTTAGAAAATATGCTGTATCTCAAAAACTGCTGACACGATCTCGTTCAAACCAATTTTTGTTGAAAGTTTACATTAAGATCTACATTTTTTTTAAATTTCACACCATTATTATATAAGTTAGAGGGGGGGGGGGCACATTTTACCACTTTGGAATGAAGGAATGAATTTAGTTTCAGTGTATGAGTACTTCCCCTTTATTTTAAATTTTTTTTTTTTTTTTTTTAAGTTTCACATCTTACTCGTAGTATAATAATATAATAGTTTCGGAATAAAATGGCTGTGACATACGGACGGACGCACGGACAGACAGACAGACATGACGAAACTATAAGGGTTCCGTTTTTTGCCATTCGGCTACGGAACCCTAAAATCTAAAATAAAAATCTCTAATATATTAAAAAACGCTCACAAAAAATGAAGACGCGTTAAACAACCTTCAATAAAATTGAAATATCACATTATTTTAGTCGCGGAATTCTGAGCGAGAACAAGTCTCACCTGTTATATCGCAAAAAGGGGTCCCTTATACTCGGAACATAATGGAGGGCTGACATATTGGTATTAAAATAACATCTTCAAATATGAATTTGTAATGAGAGGAGATGTTTCTTATGTGGGAATGATACGTTTTGGTTTTCGTGAAAATAATAATTAGATGGCAACAGACATGGCCAGAGTATTAAGGTACCTAAAGTATTAAAGGTCCTTCGTTTTACAAACACACAATAAATAATATTAGGGCTTTACCTAAGATATTATGTTTGGATATTCAATGTATGTATATACCAACATATTAGTCGTATCAATTTAGTTTAGGAATATTATCCTTCGTTTCATGTATTTAGAACTACAATATTATTGACAGAACTACACAGGGTTTAAGAGGCTATGCTTCACAGCAATCTTGCAATACATAGGGTTATGGATTCTTAGAAAAATATGTATGTCTCTCTCTTCTAAGTTAAGCTGAATTTCGACTGCCTTTAGTCCATTGTGCCTTTCTGAATTCTAACCCCGAAAATTGTCGCTTTAAAACAACAGATAGAAAAAAAAACATATGTTCATAATTATATTATTGTCTAATATGTCTATAATTAACATTGTGACTTATATTTAATCGCCTTAAGAAAAATTCAACTATCGAAACCGTTATTTACAAATCATAAGAACTTAAAACGGGGTATTTTTCTTAAATCGATTAAATATAAGTTACAGTTCTAGCTTGTTAATTATAGACATTAAACAAGGAACTATAACATAATTATGTACATATGTTTTATTTATATCGGTTCTTTTATAGTGACGATATTTCGGGGTTAGAATTCAGAAAGGCACAATGAAATAAAGGCAGTCGAACTTCGGCTTAACTTAGAAAAGAGACTCGTGTTTCTTTTTCTAAGGATTCATAACCCTATGTATTGCAAGATTACTGTGAAGAATAGCCCGTTAAATCCTGTGTAGTTCTTTCAATAATATTGTTTTAAATAAAACACTTAAACGTAATATAAAAACTATTTCCATCACCACCTAACTTCTTTCTGCCCTAGGAGGATTTGCCTTTTGGGGTCCACTAGGGGGCCGTTACCTGCTGGAGTTGCGGAATTATCCGAAAGAGTTACCGTAACCTCTGAACACGGATGGTTTAATAAGTAAAGACCCTCCTACTTCGCCCAGATCGGGGGGTAGTCATTGGATGACTTCCTATCCTTAATAAAATAAATAATAGGAGGATCTGCCACCCGGACGTGACCTGTAGTGGCCAGTTTGGAAAGGAATCAATCGACTGCGAACCTAAGTAGGCCGCTGCAGGCACAGTTTAGCGAAAAGGGGCATGATAGAACATAATGACACCCATTGCAATGGCGGTGTTCCTGGCCAAACCATGCCCCATCTGTTGGAGTGTCCAAAGTGCCCAAATATGTGCACCTTTAATGATCTCAAAAACGTCACTGAGGCAGCGACTAGCGTGGCTTAGCAGAAACCGTTATATAATTTAAATGTATTTTATTAAATAATATTCAGTGTGCAAAGGATACCCATGGTCGTATGCCATTTATCCTAATCACACAAGTAGTAGATAGGTATACAACTTCGGCTATTCTTTGGTACTACTTAGAACAAAGACTTATAAATTAACAAATTCCTGAAACTGCTCTATTTTCGTACCTGGCATGGCGTCTCGGAAGCGCGCGTCGGCGACTTCGCGATTACCGAGACACACGTCTGTGTCTGTGGACTCCGGGAATATGTCACACTGTAGGTAGTCCGGCATCGTCAGCCCGAACACTTCCAGGAAGAAACCGCAACGACGCATCGTTTCTGTTTGAAACCAAAAAATATAGTTACCTTTAGCAAAATTTAAAAATTGGAGCTTCAGTAGCCTGGTGGCTATGGGGTCAGACTTGTGATCGAGATGTCACGGGTTTGAACCCCACCCATTAAACTACTGCGGTGAATCCACTTCAGATACAAGCATATTTCGCTTAGTTGGAGGGTTTAACAAGATTTCTAGTAATGCGAATTCTCCAAACATTGCTAGTTCTATTTTAAATAAATACATAATATATAAATATATCGTAGGCATGTACTGTAATATTAAAATATTTAAAAAAAATTGTACACCGACAACCCTAAATTTATCTCTTTTAAGTTCTGTTCATCCAAAGGCTGTCTATAAGAGATCGCTTTGTGCGATAAGACCGCTCCTTGTATACTTATTTTATTTTTGCATCCATAGAAATATTGTAAGATGTACAACGAAGTAAATAAATAAATACTTAGCAGTCAAAAGACAAAGATTTTTTCGGGAGTAAATGAAGTCTGCTTCACTGTAGCTAAGATGGTCAGAAAAATTTAGGCTTAATTAAAAAGTACTGTACGATTTTTATTACTCGACAGGGGTGCAAAAAAGAGCCTCACCGATGTAGGTACGATTTCTGTTACCTCCGGTGCACCCTGAGCAGTCGAATCCAGTCGATTAGCTAATCCTTTCACCGCGATGGTAAACATGAGTTCTATATTCTTGCCATCGCCAAAGATCAGCTGGACTCGCGTGAACACCGAACTATTCGATTTTTACTTAGACTCTTGTTAGATTTTCTGGGTTCTGAATACGCGTAATGACTGCCAAAGAGTAAATGATAACCGCGACCAACAGGGTAACGTTCCTACATTACAAGCCACAAAATAATCTCGATAAGTTATGATGGACTTATCAACGGATCGACCTTGGCAAGCGCTGATTGGCATGTGCCTTCAAGATCAATCCAGGCGGCAGTTAACATTTAGCCCCGCTTCTCTCTTATGAACATCCGATACCAAAATACACACATAAGAATCACTCACAAATACTGCAGAGGTAGGAAAATCTTTTTTAGTATTGACAGTAATGTACAGTATAGAATCAGGCGTTACTTTTTTTATTTATTTAAGGATTTTTTATACAATGAGTATATGCCAATTCCATCGTAACCTAATTCAACTAAAAGTACACTTACAATTAAATATTACAATTTAAAAAAACCTATACATAGTTTTAGTAGCTTCCGATGAAGAGGCGTTACTTTGCTGAAACCCATACCAAATTAATAATTCACAAAAAATATCTAGTGTTAATTCCGCCAAGAACTAGATACAACATTGATCTTGCATGCAGTGTGCAGCACCACCCTCCCTCCCGCAAATATATGAACATGCAGAAGGGATGCAATTAATGATAGGTTTTTTTACGTGCGGGAAGGCGTTGCTGCATACCTACTACATGCAAAATTGATCATCTACATAGTTGTTGGCGGAATTATCACTAGATTTTTTTCCGAAGTTTGACAGTAATGTTCATGCATTAGCAGTAAAATTCTTACCATGACATAAACTTCTGCAAGGGCGCACCATATGTCCCAAGGGCCCACATTTGGGCACAAACAATGAACACAGGAACAATGCTGTTAGGTCGTAACACCGGACGTCCACTACTGCTTCGTATACTTCCAGATCCTGCGAAAAGAAAATGAATATGAATAAACGCATTGGAGCCATTTCTACTGCAATTCATTCTTCACGGCTACGCATGGGTGCAATGTAGATACTTATTTGTTTTCAGTATTGAGTGATTAATAATAATTATTATTTTGACAAAACGTGGACTGTTTCTTAGCTTTTATCTAGTTTTAAACTACATCAACGGGCCAGGCCAAATCAACATAGCGTGTGATGAACGGTTTTAAGTGTGGCATGATAATCCCTAGTAATAGTTTTTATAGGTATGAGAGGACAGTACAGACCAAATTAACATAGTAGGTACAATGTAGTAATAAGAAAAACGTGTCTAAGAGTCTATAAATCTACAGTGTCTTCGGATTCACATCTAAAGGATATTTACAAAATATAAAAATAAATTTGAGAAAGGACAACATTCGATTTCGCTAATGCTTACATTTCCACTAAATTATTGTAAAAAGAAACATACAAATTAAAATTCCTTCTTCGTGAATAACACTGTCTACAGATGAACAGCGTTGTTTGTGGACTTGTTTGAAAAATCTGAGCGTACAGACAAAACCACTTTATTTTTTATATATTTAGCCAGATGGATACCATTTGTTTTATCTCTTGGAAACCTCTAAATGTCTTCCTTTAGTTCTCTGATAAACTAGTATCTTAGATGATCCCTTTAAAGTGTAATTCGTTAAAGTCATCGGTTTAATCGATTTTACTACAGTACAGTTTTTTATAAGTCATTCGTTGATTTTCTACCCGAAAATAAAGTATTATGTCATAGAGCTTAGATAAGAAATTAACAATATTTAAAATAAGAATTTCTTTTAAAAGTTTATAAACTGCATGCTCCAAGTATAGTGCGACAAGATTCACCGCCTACAGATATGATTCCCCAGTTTCTATCTCTCGTGAAGCAAGACGAGCGCTCGATCTATATGTGTATGCTGTTTTAAAACTAGACTACTTTTATAAAGGTTGATTTTAACAGTTAGATAGATCAAACAGGAGCAGAAAAGCTAATTTAATTGTGTCCTAAGTTTACCTGTGTGCGTGGGAACTATCTCCTACTTTTATTTTTTTCCGAGACAGTAGCAAGTTAACATTTCGGATTTCCATATCGCGCTCTCAGAATGAAAGTGTCTATCTCATTTCTTTTGTATTTGAGGTGGAGCAAGTTATAGTTCAGAATAAAGAAACAGTGATAAGTAGACATAATTATGTATCTCTCATATGACTGATATTTATGTAAATATAGTAAAACCTTGAGTGTTTATTTTAATTTTCCTTTCGCACAAACAGACACTCTCATACACACAACACTTAATGTGTTCTTGTAATCTGAATTAAGCAATAAGCTTTCCCTGTAATGCTTTTTTTTTAATTCTTTTTTATTCTAGGTACCGCGGGAATTAGGTAACCTAAACTAGGTACCCTAAGGGCCTTATCATACTAGCGGTTTGGAAGCAGCTGCGGGGCGGAGCGGACGCGCAGCGAATGCGTCGCGAACACGCCGCGACTGCGCAGCGAGGACTTCGCGGATGCGTGGCAAATACGTTACGTTTGCGTCGCGTGTTTGTAGCAAATTATCGCCGTACAATACACTCAGTAACAAAATGGATTGCTTTATGCTTTATTGATTTATGCTTGATGACTTCGTAGACGCCGGAGACGAAAACGAAAGCATCGACGAATTTGGGAAGATCCATCGTTAATCGAATGGAGGAGAGCGACTACTTTGTGTTGTTTTGCAAACGAATAAAAAATAATCCAAAACAATTTCGTTCCTACCTGCGAATGTCAAGACCTACATTTTATGAGTTGTTGCATCTGATACAAACTGACATAAGACATAAAGACATGGATTTGAGATTATCAGTGTCACCTGAAGAATGGCGTTTGTTCGAGGCAGTACAAATGGCGTCCACTTTGCTGTTCGCGGCGATCCCGTTGCGCGTCCGCAACGAATTCGCTGCGCATGCGCGGCGTGTTCGTTGTGTGCCCGTAACGAATTCGTTGCGCGCCCGCTCCACTTTGAGGACGTTCGCAATCCGCTAGTATGATAAGGCCCTAAATCGCCGCGGTCAAGATTAAAATCAGTTTATATATTATTATTTTTTTATTGATAGCGTGCTCCATCTTTGACCACCATCTCACCTGATGGTAAGTGATGATGTGGTCGAAGATGGAGCACGCTTGCCTAGAAGTAACCTATCCACTCTTGACTCTTGATCAGAATATATATTATACAAGAATTTAGAGTTAGGAAACTTTCATTTGTAAGGCACCGATATTCAATATATCTAACCAATATCCCCATTTCCATCCACTTCTTTTCCTGTTCCCTGGTAACAAGCACACTGTATCGCTCAACCCAAAGACGACGCAATACCACATTTTAATAAACATTGCTCGTTAAAAACGCGCTTTAGAATCTGACGCAGATATTTTAGTTGTCGAGCGGGTATTGTTTCCGCGACAATGATTGATTCGCGCGCGAAAGGGTTCGGCTAATGGTTATGAATGTCGCCGCGTCACTCGCTGTTGTGGTCGCTGGCTATTGGGCCGTGGCTAATATACTGTGAATGGAAACCTACATGTACGTATCATTCTTTGTTTGCGGTACCTAATGTAAATCCGATAAAAGTGACTAAGTAATTAAAAAGAGATTCATTTAATGTCGATTCCCGCTGACATGAATGCACGACATAAAATGACGGGTTATGATTTCATCTTTTAAAAGATTTTTTAGCTATTGGTCGTTATTCTTGAGTAATATAAGCAATTAAGACTGTTTTCGTGAAAACAATAGTTTAGAATATACTTAAAAATGTCTTTAAACAAACTTGATGAATTTACCTACAAGAGCTTAGTGGTCGGAAGCGCGACCACTAGCCATGCTGACTGCTGAGCATGAGGTGTCGGGTTCGATTCCCGAAATCGGGAAAAAGTAGCTTGAAGTTTGGAATTTGAGCTGAGATTCTCTCCGTGCCTCGGAAAGCACGGTTGTGTTGGATGGCCGTCCCATTGGACTATGAGAGTGAAGGAGCAGAGAATGCACCTTTATCTTTACACGTACTTCTGCACTGTAATATCTCCTACGCAGATGGAAAATCTCTGATAACATTGGCCGCAGTGACCGAAATTGGGCCTAGGAGGCCTATTATACAACGTGTAACGGAAACCCCATATCTATCCAAAAGGACTGAAGACAACATCTTGTATGGAGTCTCTATGCAAAGTTTCAGCTCAAAATAAGTGACTCACAGAATTGACCCCACATTATTGTTTTCATATGTTTCTTGAACACCAGTAATAACAAACGTGTCCCAGTACTATGAGGCTCATCACTTTCCATGTCACTTGCCAATAAAACGATAGTTCTCTTCGTTCTTCTTAATTTGAAAAATTCGGTCTCTGGTATTGAAATTTCTAATAAGTTCCACACATGTAGACATAGGATTACAAAACCCTTGCTATATCGTTTGTTGTCGTCCAAAGAAGCTGTGCACTTGGTATGTAAATACCTTTTAAATTACACGTTGTATACATCGGCATCTTAGGGGAGTCACAATTTCCAATAATGATCGATGCCAATTCTCGAAAAGTTATCTCCTTAAAAATTCCCCCAATATTCGTTTGATATAATTACTTATTACAGCCTCCTCTAGGCGTGCCCTGACACTTAGCGAAGAGATTAGGGGGCGGCGAGCGAGAAGCACACAAATTAATTGCCCTGTAAGCCTTTTGATCTGCGCCTACTAGGTTTTCGATCAATTAATTTTCGCTAAGAGGATTTTGAAGCAAGTTCGCTGCATAGACTTAGATACGTATCTTTGAGGGATGAGAGGTCGTTAGAACAATATTGTATTGAAACAGTGACGGGAATGTTTGGATTTGTGTAGAGATATTGAAAAGTTATATCGTAGGCAGGTATACGTTTCTCCTTGAATAGGTTTAAGCTAGAAAAGGAACAGTCGCAAGTATCTTTTATAAGGTCTATTTTCTAACATATGCATACATGACCTGCCAGCCTTTAAAGCAAGAGTGAACAGGCATCTTCTGGGCTCGCTCGTTCCATCGTAGACCTCATCTATCGCTTACCATCAGGCGAGATCGAGGACAAAAGCGGACTCATCCGTAAAAACAAAAACAAACTTGTGATTAAATTCTTATGCAAGAATATCTAATTTCGGCATTTAGAAAAAAAATTAACAATTCCGTGTAACATGAATAAAATACAGGTCGGCTAATTAATGGGCCTCTGGGACCCGCTAAGTGTCTGTTTTAAAGCCTGTTAATGGCATTTTAACGATTTTCAAGATTCACCTTGGATTCGGGCAATTAAACCCAATGCCCAGTAATGCCCAGCAATATAGTCTGGCAACGTCTTTAGACCTCCGTACTTCTTTGAACGTCTGTCTGTCTGTCTGTCTGTCCGTTCGTAAGTCACAGACATTTTATTCCGAAACTATTAGGACTATACATGTGAAACTTGATATTCTGTAAATCTTGATTTCGGTTTAAAGAAACTTTATTCCCAATAAAGACATAAGTCACTTACTTGAGAACAATGCTAAAAGTAATGATTACAATATGTTCGTTATCAGTATTACAATACAGTAGTTACCCATCCAATGCATTCATTTTTCCAGAAGTGATTGATCCGCAATGATGTGCTGGCTAAGTTGAGTTTTGAATGCATTGTAAGAGTGTACATTTCTTATACAGGACGGTAATTTGTTATAATTTTTAATTACTTACCATATTAATTATTTACCTTTTAAATATTACTTACCTTACCATATTAAATATTAATTACCATGCATGGAACTCAAAATGAGAATATTTTTTTTCATGAAACCTATGCGTGTGTGGTATCTATAGACAGGTATTTAAAATGATATTAAGGTTTCTAAAACCACTTTTTCATAAAGTTAATCGTTTAAAAGATATACGCATTCAAAGTGGTAAAATGTGTCCCCCCTCTAACTTCTATAATAATGGAGTGAAAAATTTCAAAAAGATATACCTATGCTGTAGATCTTAATGTAAACTTTCAACCAAAATATTTTTTTTTTACTGATAATAGGCTCGCGTTTGACCACCGTTTCACCTGATGGATTTTTTTTCATTCCAACGAGATCGGGTCTGCTATTTTTGAGATACAGCATATTTTCTAAAACCGCAAATATAACTTTGTAATTCATACAAACACTATGAAAAACAAAGTTATTTGGCGTAGTTGTAAAAAATGTAAATATGCTTGTTTTAAGAAATTTGTAAGGATTTGTTTTTGTCAAATAAATATACATATTATATTATATTATTATAGATACTACGGAACCCTTCATGGGCGAGTCTGGCTCGCACTTAGCCAATTTTTTTAGCATTATCTTCGCTGGATTTAGTTATGTATGTATTAGTACGATGGTCATCATCATCTTTTCTGCTGTCTTTTCGTAGGTATGTCGGGTTTGGCTTTTAGTGAAGCCGGATGCAGCCGAGTCCCTACTAGTATTTAACATTTAACGACTGTCTATCTGAGTTCTATAACCCAGTAGGTGGGTAACACGATACCCCTTGGCAAGACTGATACCTATCAGATTTTCTTGCTTCTGACTACCGTACTGTCGACAATTTTTTTAAAATTGATAATAGGTCATCATTGATGGTAAGACAAGTGATGATGTGGTCGAAGATGGAGCACGCTTACCTAGAAGTAACCTATTCACTTTTGAATTGAAGACCCCCAGGTTATAGCTATCGGGAAACACAGACACCGGCAGGCAATTCAACTCCTTAGCCGTACGCACAATGAAGGTATTCCCATAACGTTTTGTGTGTATGTGGGATCCACTTTCAATATAATTATGTCTACTATCAAAGATGTATTATGACAGCCGGAACCGATAGCTTAACGTGGTTTCCGAATCGCAGAGGAATATCGATATATTTGTAATGTATGTGTATGATGAAATAAATGAGTCACTTTCATAACTTAATAATCTATACTTATAATAAATCTGTAGAGAGGTCAATTCTGTAGGTACATGAAATATATTTCCAAAATAACTATCAGGGGGTGATTAGGGATCGATACTGATGCCAAAAATGCAATCAGTAAAGTTTTTGTCTGTCTGTCTGTCTGTATAACCGTTATAGAAACAAAAACTACTAGACGGATTTTAACGAAACTTGGTACAATTATTTGTCATACTCCTGAGCTGGTTATAGTATACTTTTCATCACGCTACAATTAATAGGAGCAGAGCAGTGAAGGGAAATGTTGGGAAAACGGGAGAAGTTACTCCATTTTTTAAGCTTCCGTCGCGAGTAACCTTAATGGTTAAAGCTAGACAGAAATCATTTCATGTCGGAAATGTTCTCCTTAAAATTATATAAAAAATATCCCACGACAGCATATGTCTATCTTTTATGGTTGACTCACAATAACACGTGTAACTCCCGATAGCTTAGCAGTTCGAAGCTTTCTGATTATAATATTTGTTTACTCTTACGTTTATAACACTCTCAGTCACCCGTAATTGAAAAAGTTAACATTATTAACTATTCCAGAAAACATAATCACATAAATCGGTATAGAAACACCAAAGTTATACATGAAATACGCTAATAATAAGCCATCGCGTGTGAATACTGAATAGCATGATTCAGTATTATTTTTGAGAATCGGTCGCCGCGATCGACGCGTCTCACCGCCGAAGGTATAAAAAGGCGGGGCGTCCGAGCGCCAGCTTCTTCAGCTACCCCGTCCGATTACCATATATAAAATACTTTATTTTCAGACCAAAGTCCATATAGTCCACATTTACACATAAACAAAAAATAAACACACAAATCTATATATATAGGTATATAAAAGAAAGTCGTGTTAGTTACACTATTTATAACTCAAGAACGGCTGAACCGATTTAGCTGAAAATTAGTAGGGAGGTAGCTTAGAACCAGGAGACGGACATAGGATATTTTTATCCCGGAATTCCCATGATATCGGGATTTACGTGGGAAAAACCTCCCACGCGAACGAAGTTGCGGGCAAAAGCTAGTAATGAATAAATTAATAATAATATTCCACGACTTTCACACAACGGCATCTAGTCCCAAACTAAGCAGAGCTTGTGCTAGTACTAGACAACTGATAAACATACATATATATTTCTAAATACATACATATCTATACTAATATTATAAAGCGGAAAAGTTTGTTTGTTTGTTTGTTTGCTTGAACGCGCTAATCTTTGAAAGTACTGGGTGAATTTGGATGCAATTTGGTATGGAAGTAGCTTGAAGCTTGAGGAAGGTTATAGGCTGCTTTTTACGCGACTGCAAAAAAGGAGAGTTATGTTTTTACCGTGATAGAATCCACGGGAGCGAAGCCCCGCGTGAGTACTAGTTATAGATAAATTACACCCAGACAAAGAACAAATGATCGTGCTCATCACACAAAGATTTGTCCTGGGTGGGAATCGAACCCATGACCTTGCGCATAGCAGTCAGGGCCACTGACCACTAGACCAACAGGCCAATATGTGGGTAAGCTGAAAATATGACTTTTATCTCATACGTCAGCCAGAATATACGTGAAGCAGTGATCAGGCGTTTTATTTCCTAGCTCCGTATCCCGACTTCCCAAATGTTTCTTCTTGGTCGCCCATTCACAAAGCGTACTCGGGTTGCGTTGCTCAAAATACAGTATGGAATTAGGCGTTACTTTGCGAAAATCCACACCAAACTTTCAGAAAAATAGAGTCTTAATTCCACCAAGAACTAGATTATCAATGTAGTACTTATTTGGTCATCCGTTAACAAACAATTACGCAAGAACTAAAAAAACTACGTAACGAAATTACAGCCAAGACCGTGTCTCCGATATTAATTAAAAACTGAATATTTACAAACCGAAAATCACTTATTAGTCAGCAAACTCAATTTCCCGGCTCTGTTTGTTCGTACGGCAATTTAACTAATATGTCTAGCAAACCAAACTCATTCAATTTGAAACTTGTCGTATCGAGGCTTTGACTTGCTATTTGAGTTAAAAACAAGTCCAGGGGTTCGCGTATCAATATATTTGATGAGGTCTCTAAAACTACACAAACCACCCGATTTCTGAGTCCATAGAAACAGTAAATTAATTCCGCAATTAGTGTGGTTGTTTGATTTCTCTAATATCGATGCTCTGATTATTGTTTTGCCTTCTGTGAATATGCATCGAGATTTTGTAGTCTGATTCTATACTGTGAAGCAGGCGTTAGATAGCTTTTCATATGCTGTGTAAAGGTATATACGCAAACTTTAACTGTATGATTATAACATTTCATCTCATCCTTCCATTGCACCTGCTTTGTTTTTAGGGTTAGCCGTAGCCGAATGGCAAAAACGGAACTCTTATAGTTTCGTCATGTCTGTATGTCTGTCTGTCCGTTCGTCCGAATGACACAGCCATTTTATTCCCAAACTATTAGTAGGTATTACACATGTGAAACTTAGTAGGTAGATGTATTCTGTGAACCGCTTTCCGATTTTAAAATAACAATAAAAAAATTAATAAAATTAAGGGGAGCTACATACATAGATATATATGTAGTATATATATATACTAGAATACATAGAACTGAAACTAAAAATATATTTTTTCATCAAACCTATATGTGTGTGGTATTTATAGACAGGTCTTTTAAAATGACATTTAGGTTTCTAAAACCACTTTTTCTTAAAGTCAATCGTTTAAAAGATATATGCTTCCAAAGTGGTAAAATGTGTGTGTCCTCTAACTTCTATAATAATGGAGTGAAAAATCTAAAAAAATATATGCCGTAGATATTAATAAAAACTTTTAACCAAAATTAGTTTGAACGAGATCGGGTCAGCAGTTTTTGAGATATAGCACATTTTCAAAAACCGCAAATAAACTTTGTTTTTCATACAAACACTATGAAAAACCAAGTTATTTTTCGTCGATACTACGGAACCCTTCATGGGCGAGTCTGACTCGCACTTGGCCAATTTTTTGTCCCAACTTTTTGGGATCGGCTTCCACTTTTATCGGATGTAGCTGAGTATTATAAGTGTTTTACATGACATGAACACGATAGAACTTGGCTAAACCAGAGTTAGTTTTGCTGGCTTCAGACTATTCGTAATGACTTTTCAGATAAATAACAGACGGAACCAAAGGCTTCGCGTGCTTTCCGAGAACCTCGGTGGAACCTCGATATGACAAGATGGTCACTCATCCAGAAATCGATCTTGTCAAGCATTGCGTAACCTAAAAGATCGACCTGTGCAGCTGTCATTATTAAACCACTAGCTTCTCATAACGACATTTCATCTAATCTTGTAATTTTAAAGCTTCGACCACTAATAAAAACCTAACGACCGAAGTTTAAAAAGCTCATTACTGACTGTTTGATTCGTTTTTAATAGTCATTACATTGTTGTATGTTAATAGTTTTATACTGCCCTCGTGTACCTATAAAACTGTACCTATTATGAAAACATTGTACCTACCAATCAATTATGTTTTGGAAAGAGTAACCATGGTGTTTTTTGCTGGGTCTTCTTCTTCAATTGTGAGAAAAATTACCAAATAAGTACTCCCGCTCCGGGTAGTGGTATGGAGCAGAAGGTATTGTCAGACTTCTACTGACTAAAACCCACCCTGTTAGAACTTTCCCGCTTCCCTAGCAAGCAGTGGCCCTATGATTGGCCGCTCGTTGAGCCGCATGTTTTGCATTATGCGGCGTTTGGCCATGCATGAATCCTTTCCGGACGGTGAGCTACACTTCAGCAAACCGGAGGTCAGATGTGGCCAAAGATCTGCTAATATTCATAGCCTGGTCGTGCGTTTATAACATGGGAATAGGTACCAACTAACCTGTTGAGCATCCCTCTGCCCAAAATGGCCGATGTAGTTCGGAAAGACGGTGAAGTTGTATGGTATCCTGTGCTGCTGGCAGAAGTTGACGATGACTGGCAGGCAGACCCCGGGCGCGGGGTTGCGAGCTCCCGGCGGGTCGGTGGGGGCCGGCCACGTCACCACCGTAGACCGGTTCACGACTTGCGATACGTACTGCGGACAAACATTGATTTTACTGTCTCATCTATAGGTATAATGCAACATAATTGTAAGCCTTTTTTCCTACCTTTTGAAAGAAAGATAATAATTTTTATTTGACCCAGATGTAAGGGTGCCTTCAAATTGCACTTTGCACAATTGCCGCCGCGCTGCAACCACTAGTTCGAGCATCATAGTACATTTAGTTTCACGATGGACTCTATCGACGAAACACTGCTGTTAGTGTTACTATTAAAACGAATAAAGATATTGGAAATAGAAAAAAAAAGAAGCCTATGAAAACGTTGCCGTTATTTTGTATAAGTCAACGAACTGAATTTCATAAAGTAAAAGGCTACTGTGGCCAAAAATTTCAAAGTTACTTACGATTATCAAGAAAACAATTCTACGAATTACTTCCCCGTTTGGAACCTTATATTGGACAAAACTTTTTTGCAAAAAATAAAACCGACTTCCATATCAAAATACTACAAAGCCAAAAATAATTTTAATTTCGGTAGTCGGTGTTATTGGTTTTGTATTTTCTTTTTTTTCACACCGCCTTCCGAAATTAAAATTATTTTTGGCTTTGTAGTGTTTTGATATGGAAGTCAGTTTTATTTTTTGCAAAAAAGTTTTTATTTTCACGCTTTTTAGTGGATCAGTTTTAATTAATCTAGTTACAAAAGCCAAAATGTCGACTACTTATCACCTTCACCAGCAGACTAAATGAAAAGATCGTCTTTGTAAATATTTTTTTCAGACTTTTGTCTATTTTTCAGAAACGGCTCGTCCGATTTCGATAAAATTTTCATGGGACCATTTGGAAAGTATACCCTTTACAACAAAACAAGAATTTTTCAAATCGTTTGGCAAGCGACGGAGATATGCCCGAACAAACATAAAAAAAACAAACAAACATCCGAATTGAGAACCTCCTCCTTTCTTAGAAGTCGGTTAAAAACAAAATACATCCCTCAAAAATACTATTTGTGCTGAAGACTCTTTATAACACTCTAGTAAGTAAAAATTGACATATACCTAATATTTATATAATCGTTTTATTCTTTTAAGTAAATCACATTACACAGTTTTCTTATTATTGTTTTTAATTACTCTTCGAAAATAAATTTACATAAATAGACGACATAAGTATCAGTTAATTGTGATTCTTGTGTTGGCGAATCGGCTAGATACGGTTACGGTTAAAATAACCTTGATGTTCTTGGTAAGAATAACCGAAAATATCATTTGTATAAATAAATAATAAAAAACATATATATATTGCATATTTCTTCCCAAGCTTTTTTTTTTCGATTTTTTTACTGTACTTCTCTGACTTCGAATCACAATATCGCTGGACGACTCTCAACCTCATCGATAAATTGTTCAACTTGATTTTCATTTATGTTTAGACCTGAACAAGAACTACGTGCGTATCGTCACTAGTCGATCGATGAACTGACGCGCGGCCGCAGCGCGACAGCAGCGCTGCAGCCGCGTGACTTTTTTTATATGGATTAACAAAGCAGCGCGGCGGCAGCGCTGCAGCCGCGCTGCCGCTGCGCGGCAATTTGAAGGCGCCCAAAAAATCTAAGAATAAAATTAAAACAAAAACATACTTAAATAAAACTGCATTGCGCGGTCCTCACGGCTATGCACGGCTATGTCAAATAGGCCCAGTCAGGATGTATCAACCAAGTATCTACTATGAGTCAGGCCCAGTTCAGCAGAATGCCAGACAACTGAAAATTCTTATTTAATACACTTCCTCGAAAACTGGCTCTTATCGCACTACGATTAGGTTCAACATGCAATGTATTTCATACTCGTGGATTTTTTTCATTTTTCACACACGAGGAATTACCATTCCAGATTTTGCCACAGATAATACATTAAACAACTATCAACAACTATTAAATTCCCTATATTCGGCGGTGATTGTTTTTTTTTTTTTCACAGCAAAGAGCCCAACGAGCACATTAGTGGAAATAGCAGCCTATTTTGTTACTTTGGGCTGTAAAATAGCGCTTTAAGGGTTCAAAAAGCAGTTCGGAGTTGCATATCTGCATCCGTAAACGTCTATAGTTATAAAAGTTACTTAAGGTGCTATAAGCTGAATCAAATACTACCCTAGCATTCACAGTAGTCCACGGTAGAACTCATTTACCACTTACACCTTTATATGAGAGTTACGAAGGTCATTCTGCCACTCACAGCTGCATAGTAGTTTCCATTGTAACTTGTATAGGTTATAGTTATAGTAACCACTATTATACTACTATAAGTTTCATTATAGAAATAATAGAAACTCTTATGCATACTATAGTTACAATAATATCATCAGTGTAACTAAGGCCTTTAGTAGCAATAGTCATTCCTTGCAGGCTCAATCCATTCGCCATTTGACAGCCGCTTTTGTAACTATTATAAAACATTTAATAAAATGGATGCTAAACGAATAAGTACGTAACTAGATCTTATTTATTTATTATATACTTTATTGTATACCTTACAATACACTTAAGGATACAAATAATTAATCTTATAACCTCAAAAACAGGAAAATAAGAGCTTTTTGTGGCTGTGAGTTGCACTAGGGGAACAAAAATCACTGGAAGCGTTAGAAGGGTGAAAATTAGCGCTATGATTCTCAAAAGGGAGTTATTAGGCTGTTGCAGGCTGTTTTGCGGCTTCATACCTTTGCTTCTCCTGTAACCCGCGAAGGTAAAGCGCGGGGAGAAATATATTTCGTTTTATTATTTTATTACTTCGAAAGTGTATTGACAAACGTCGTTTGATACACGTGGACATTTCTAACTGCAGTACTCGGCTCCATAACCCCTTCGCCTTGCGGCTCGGGCGTAACTCCGCCTCGGCCGCAATAAAAAACTTTCTCGACTTGTATCAAAATGTAACTGTAACTTGTAACTTGTATCTACTATAAATAAATAAATTTCAACTATCGAATCCGATAATAAAGAGTCGTCTATTGAGTCTGTGTGCCCTGATAACTATAACCTGGGGCATTAAGTCAAGAGTGAATTGGTAATTTCTGGGCAAGCGTGGCTCATTTTTGGTCACATAATCGCTTACAATCACGTGAGATGGTGAGCAAATTAACAATAAAAATAAAAGATTTTTAGTTTACTCTACGGGACAATGCCAGACTTAACTCCGAATAAAACTATAGCTATAAAAAAAATTGAAGTGTCCGCTTATGATTTAATAGAAACAGTGTTTTCTCAAGTGCTTATAATTGTTTACACGATACTAAAACACAACTTTTGTAACATGCTTATGTCTGTTTATTAGTCTGGGCTAATCTCTTGAACATCAGAACCAATTTAAATTTCATTTATTTAATAATATTAATGAGACTTTCATTGGAAGTCAGAGAAATATAAATTTATATGTCATCACATAGGGTTACTTTTCCTGTAATTCCTACGGGATCGGAATTCACCACGCTGGTAATATAAACTACAATCGAATTAAGTCGCGGACACAACAATTAAATTAAGACCGATAGCGCGCACTGCTTCTTCCAAATTTTCCAGACAACGTAGTTATATACTTCTTTAACCAAAATCCTTTACAAAATTTTTGGAGCCCAAAAAACAATATGTATCCACAACAACTTGTCCTTCACAATATGCCCATTGTTGTAAGTATCACAAAACAGACAAAGACGACAGGTAAGACGGAATTGTTGGCCAAAGTCTGAGCACCGCCGAGCAACGAGCACAATAATTGTTTTGTTAGCTAAGCTTTGCCTTTCCAAAGTTTTTGTGGGTGGGCTGCCTCTCACCGCCGTACGGAGTAGTTTGTAATATTGTGTTGCTTCGTTTTGTTATTTTTTACAAAGTGGAAATAGCGCGCTTTTTCTCAAGACTGAGAAAATTCTTCCAGATGAAATTAATAATAGTGTGATTAAATTAATAATAATGTAATAATAATAATGTGATGAAATTAATAATAATGTGATTAAATTAATAATAGAGTGATTAAATTAATAATAATGTAATCAAATTTATAATTTAAAATTGATAATAATAATTTAATATTTGCATGCGGAATGGTGAAATATGGCTGAGCTGATGTATAAACACTTTCAAGTTGTATAATTATGTATTACCCATATTTGCAAAATTCTATTCTATTCTCCGTTAAAGTCGAAGCCATTACAAATAAAAGCTAGTTTACGATTTAATAGATTTTTTTTTGAGTATCACAGGCTCTTAAAAATTTATAAAGTACACATTAGTCACGATCAAAATCAATAGCATTAAAATCTTCGTTTTGTCGCAGTTCCTAATTTTCAACGACACGAACCTAACGAACGAAAGCTTTTGGATTTAAGTCATAATCATCTTGAGCTATTCCCACTTATGTATGTTTTTTTATAGTTGATAGGCTTGCGTTTGACCATAATCTCACCTGATGTTAAGCGATGATGTGGTCGAAAATGAAGCACGCTTGCCTAGAAGTAACCTATTCATTCTTGACTTAACACTCCCAGGTTATAGTTATCAGGAAACACAGACTCCGGCACGGAATTCCACTCCTTAGCCGTACGCACAATGAAAGTATTCCCAAAACGTTTCATGTGTACGGGTGGGATGTCCACCATGTAACGATGGCGCATCGCCGTTTGTCTTGTAGTCCGATGATGGAACGGGCTTGGTGGAATATGTTTGGGTTGGTTTCAATTCTAGCTGGATGCAGCTGAGTAGTACTTGAGTTTTACATGGAGCCACTGCCTATCTGACCTCCACAACCCAGTAACTGGGTAACAGGATACTTCGCTAGACTGGTGTCAGATTTCTCCGCTTCTGACTACCCGTAACGACTGTCAAAGCTGATGCAAGAATAATGAAGAAGAAAAGTGCTGAAGCTGACTGTCGATTGTCGATGAAGATGTGAATTTGTTAAATTGTGTTTATTTTTGCTTCGACGTTTTAAGAATCAACCAGCAAGGATGCAACGTTAGGTATAGGTGATTAGAACTGTATTCCTCACCTGTACTGCTGGGTTTGCTCTGAAGTACGCGAAGAGCGCACCGGTGATGGCCAGGAGCGCTACTGCGTTGAGTGCGAGCTGCATCACTCTGAACTTGTGGGGGTTAGCGTCCGTGCTGGCGCCTCGCATGTCACGGAGCATCTGTTAGGGCAATGCACATTTAAAATATACACGTAACTAGAACATAAAATAGCACCCTATTCCCTCAACCAATCAATAACTAAGTACAACTTGTACCCACACACACACGCACACATACACACACAAACAAACACATACACACACACGCACACACACACACATATTCTATTTTCCGCTGCACAGTGCACTAATAAATAACTTATTCATAAACTGCAAGTATTTAAAGCTAGTACTAAACACACCATATACCTACACACCTTTTGTTTGTGGAATAAAACACTGACCAAATTGCGGTCATGGTGGTCAGTTTTAGCGCGTTCTTTCTCAGGTTTCGCTAAAAAGATACTGTGTCGCGTATAAGGTCATGTGAGCAACGGGCCAATCAAACTAGACTACGTAACGAAACGATTCCATCTAGGTCACAGTCCATAGGCAAAGGTCGAGAGTACCTGAGTAAACCCTTTTAAAGTGATGGATTTGGAAAAAGAAATCCTAATGCCTCACTTACCTTTCTAACCTCACTATGACTTGTGAAAGTACTGTGATATAGTGGTGCAATAAATATTTATATATTTACCTGTGTCGTCAATGGGTGGTCAGTATTTAAACTAGATTGATGTCAATACTGTTAGAAAAATCATATAATAGTGGTCGAAAATGTATGGAAGATAAAAATGTTTAAAATAATGTCAATTACAATAAATACATAGTTTGTATTGTCAATAAGTTTAATATATTAACAATATTGCTTAGTCTATGGTGACCGCCATTGTTACCATAAAATAAGCAATATTGTTCAATAGGTGTGTTTAAATTTTGGTGTACAATAAAGTATATTCTATATATCTATGTCTACAACGTGTAACGGAAACCCCATATCTATCCAAAAGGGCTGAAGACAACATTTGGTATGGAGTCTCTATGTACGTTCGTTTTTCTTAATTTGAAAAATTCGGTCCCTGGTATTGTGTATTGGAATTTGTAATAAGTTCTACACACCTAGACTTAGGATTACAAAACTCTTGCCATATCGTTTGTTATCATCCAAAGAAGCTATGCACTTGGTATGTATATACCCTTTAAATTACACGTTGTACATTGAGGTATATTGGTTAATTTGCTGTGGCCCTAACAGAGTTATGTTTCATGCCGTCATTATATGCCAAGCCTATAACTGTATGATCGTTGTACAATAAATAAATACTATTTATTATAAAGATACATGCAATATAGTAGCTAACTGTTAACTAGACGGTTAGCTGCTAACCTATTGTGATATGATATAGAGACAGAACAGTCAGTATTAGACATTTTTGCATATAGGTAGCTCGACATTTTATCCATTGGTATCCGGTTGTTACCGAATTCCGATATTTCAGCAAGCGTCGAGACTTACTTTTCATTCCGTTTTCTGAAGGGAGATTGTGAAACTTAGGACCGTATTACAGAACGTTCCTCAAGTCCAGTTTGAGCTTAATTCGCCCGATCTCAGTTTAAATATAGAATCTGCACTTGAGCATTGGTCTTATTCTAGAATGGTAATAAAACTACACTCAGATTCAAATCGCGCCTCAAGCAGAGAATATCTAATTGTCTATGCATCAGTCTGTTTTCGTTTACGTTTTATTTTCTTCGTCTCCGCTGTTCCGATCTACGAATGATCGTAAATAATTCAATTTACTTTAATACCAAATTTTTAAGAATAAAAAATATGTATTGCACGGTTTCACCATAGAAATAATTTTTTAAGAATTTGTAAAACCAAATTCTTGAAGGTAAAAGGTGTTAAGGCAATATTTTCTAACATATAAAATATAGCAAGAGTAACTTGTTCGTGGAACGGAGTGGATCCTAAATAATGTCTGCGACAGTGTTGTTTTGAATTGATCATTAATCATATAACAAGTAATATTCAAATAAATAATGGTTTGGGAACAACGATCAATAAAAATATTAAAAGGAAACAAAGTTATAGTTAAAACAAAACAGAAATGCATATGTTTTACCAATTCTTGGTCAATAGATGGCAGTATTACAAATTGTCAAAAATCTTCATCTTGTGAAAATCTATACCATTTCTTAAAATAATTATTAGCAAAATTGTATGGGCCCTTCACATGGAACGCTGAAGTTCTGTTTTTCTGTTTAAATCATCGGTGAAAAAATCATTGTTATAATCTGTTTAAGTTAGAAAACACGGGATTCATCTAGTAACTTAAAATGGCAAAAAAACTTTTTACCAAAAAATTAAACCGACTCCCAAAAAACACTGCAAAGTGAAAAATAACTTTAATTTCGGTAGTCGGTGTCTTTAGTTTTGTATTTTCGTTTTTGGCACCGACTTCCGAAATTAAAGTTATTTTTCACTTTGCAGTGTTTTTTGGGAGTCGGTTTAATTTTTTGGTAAAAAGTTTTTATTTCACTCTTTTTAGTTGGTCTATTTTTAATTTACCTAGTTACAAGAGCCTAAATGTCAACTACTTATAACCTTTTACAAAATATTGCTTTTCCCAATGCTGGGCCGTTAATTGTTGAGGAGTTCTCCTGGTACTTCACCATCAGCTCTACATCACCATATGCATTGTGA
Organism: Tholera decimalis; assembly: GCA_943138885.2. Taxonomy (NCBI): domain Eukaryota; kingdom Metazoa; phylum Arthropoda; class Insecta; order Lepidoptera; family Noctuidae; genus Tholera; species Tholera decimalis. Next base: position 2,182,498 of record OW964550.2, read on the forward strand.
CGAGCATAAAGTGCGTAACATCCATATTCAAGTAATCGAATCGCAATCCACTCAATACTTATTATTGAGTAGTTTCGGCGGCCATCTGTGGTCTTCATCATCAGTTCCACTTCCTCAAATGGTACTTTTTGAGAGCAACTGCACAAGTTACTATAATAAATACCCAAAACGACATAGGTGTGCCTATAATATTTGAAGAGTTCCCTCGATTTCTCCAGGATCCCATCATCAGATCCTGACGTTTATGAAAATGGGACCAGTATCGAAGTATACCCTTTCAATCAAAAAAAGAATTTTCCAAATCGGTTCAGCCGTCTTCGAGTAATCGATGATCATACATTAAAAAAAAAAAAAAAAAAAAAAAAAAATATACGCGTCGAATTGATAACCTCCTCTTTTTGTCGTCGGTTGAAAAGGAAATCTCTGCTCGAGCGTGGTGTCGACCATACTTGGGTGATGAATCTACAACTGAGTAACGATCTAGAATAAAGCCGTAGGTACCCGGCTGAACTATGATCGACGAATCTATACTTGAGGAACATTCTAAAATTAAATCTCGACTCAAAACTAGTTTTAAACAGAGATCAGTGCTCGAGTTTCGTTCTGTAATACGGGCCTTAGAGTGAGCTAGTTTCATAGTAACACAATTAATTCAGCCCAACGCACGATCTGACAGTCTGTCGTTTCCGACTGTATGTTTAGTTATCGAGGGAGCTCTTTAAATATTATAGGCATACCTATGACGTTTTGGGTATTTATTATAGTAACATGTGCAGTTGCTCTCAAAAAGTATCATTTGAGGAAGTGGAACTGATGATGAAGACCACAGATGGCCGCCGAAACTACTCAATAATAAGTATTGAGTGGATTGCGATTCGATTACTTGAATATGGATGTTAAGCACTTTATGCTCGTCACAATGCATATGGTGATGTAGAGCTGATGGTGAAGTACCAGGAGAACTCCTCAACAATTAACGGCCCAGCATTGGGAAAAGCAATATTTTGTAAAAGGTTATAAGTAGTTGACATTTAGGCTCTTGTAACTAGGTAAATTAAAAATAGACCAACTAAAAAGAGTGAAATAAAAACTTTTTACCAAAAAATTAAACCGACTCCCAAAAAACACTGCAAAGTGAAAAATAACTTTAATTTCGGAAGTCGGTGCCAAAAACGAAAATACAAAACTAAAGACACCGACTACCGAAATTAAAGTTATTTTTCACTTTGCAGTGTTTTTTGGGAGTCGGTTTAATGTTTTGGTAAAAAGTTTTTTACTATTTCGTACTGAATTTTAAGACCGTATTAATCGTGAGCATCAAGATGGCAGGACCAAGTCACCAATATAAAATCTTTAGTTAAATTGTTTGTTTCGTGACTGCATACATCTGTCCAATTCTATGAAATAAAGTAGGTATGAAAATAAGTAACGATGAATGATTAATAACTTTTTGTGTACTTAGGTGATGACTCCTCTACAACGTGTAACGGAAACCCCATATCTATCCAAAAGGACTGAATAATAACAAACGTGTCACAGCATTATGAGGGTCATCACTTTCCACGTCACTTGCCAATAAAATGATAATTGTCTTCGTTCTTCTTAATTTGAAAAATTCGGTCTCTGGTATCAATGTACTGAAATTTCTAATAAGCTCCACACATGTAGACGTAGGATTACAGAACCCTTGCTGTATCGTTTGTTATCATCCAAAGAAGTCGTGCACTTGGTATGTATATACCCTTTAAATTACACGTTGTATATGAGGGGCATTATTGCGACGTACACATGCGATATCTACCAATCCGCATTGGGCCCGTGTTGTATGGGCCCATTGCGGATTGGTTGATTTCACATGTATTCGAATTTTTAGTTTTAGGTCATGCCGGTTTCGTTACGATGATTTCCTTAAGATATTTTGAAAAAAGAAGAACGATTTTATTAATTTGAAGTTAACTCAAGAATAAAACTAGATTGGCCCTGAACCTTGCAGGTCCTATTTAGGTCATCCATACAAAGCTGAAACAACGCCTCCTCTTAAGTTCTAACAGTATTAATTCATGGCTTGTTGGCCATCCTACCGGCGAGGAGTTATCTGGGGCTGCAGCATAGCCCTGAATGGAGCTGCGGGACCCGGCGGCAGCGAGTACTAGCAATTGTTCATATTCAATACGGAACCCTGCTTTGTGGATGCCACTCAGATATTATTGTTACGTAAAATCTATTCAGGGTACCCGCATCTGAAATTGCTCCTTGTTTTGATATGGAATTAAGGTGTATTTTTATAAGGCGTACCTACATATCTTGGACACTGAGAGTGTATAATAAAAGTTAAATATGTCGTTTTTGTGATAGTTACGACAATTTCTTCCTTTCTTCTTCTTTTATCATCTAAAATATCACTGATAATTTTTTTAATCATCAGTGATAGATAAATATGAAGTTCTCGAGTATATTAGTGCATTTAATTAATAATGGTCCATTTTAAGAAAACAAACAATAGATTTTAGATATTAAGACATATTTTCGAAGAAGTAAATCTCACCAGCTCATATATGATTCAGCTTAATATACCTGCCTAAATGAGCGTCCAAAATGGAATATTAACTTGAGAAGCTCGACCGGAGCTGACCTACATCACTCAGGTCATGTGCAATAAGCATCTAGCGAATATTTAGGAATAATATATATATCTAGGAAGCCGAAATGGAAGAGGGTGTCTATGAAAACGTTTCAAATCTCTTCTAACTTGTTCTTAAATCAGTTGGTTTTTAATGAAAAATTGAATATGAATACGTTTTACCTACTATCATATTATGCACATTGGTATAAAGGCGTATAATAATTTCGTAAGATTTCTTTATCAGATAACCTGGGGTGGTGAAGAGATAAATAGTTGTGGTAGGAGCATTGTATGTAAGAAGCAATAACACACAAGTTACTAAACATAAAAAATCACGTATTTTGACGTATATAATTCTCGACGGGCTCAGATACCGTACCGTATTCCCATGTAGATAACAGAAGACGATACTATTTGCCTCACCCTGGTATCGAACTCAGGACCTCATGTTTAGCAGCAGCACTGTCAACCAACGAGGCATACATACATGCAAAGTCCAAACCCTAAAAGACGTCTTAGTCAGCACTAGTTTAATAGCAAGATGCAGCTACTGGCGTATACCTATCGTGGCTTATTCTTTTTATTACGAACCTAAAGTATAAAGATACTGAGATAAGGCTATAAGAAACGATGAACCAACAAAACAAAACTGTTTCGCAATACAATACAGATTACTCCCCTGAGTAATACGTAGGACGCGGACGGGACGCAATCTTGACTCGTGTAAACACTAATATGTGGTCGGGGCTGTACTCTCTTGCCTTCTATATGTATGGGCGCGAGTACACCCCGCCGCGCAGATACGTATGTGGCGAATGGCGGACGGTCTGATTAGAAACTTTGAGGTTGTGTGTGGAAAACTTAAAAGGACGGACTTAAATATTTTATTAAAGAGGATGAAAGAAGTTTTGTACGGAGCCCGTTAGCGAGATTTTATTAGGAGTTCGTCTTTGCAGTGTATGCTTGCAAACTTGTGTGCGGTCGTTAGAAGTTTGATGAGGTAACATATTATCGTGGTATCATATAAAAACTTGCCTTCTCAATTCTTTATTGCGTACCATAATATTATACGTGTAATTTAAAGGGTATATACATACCAAGTTCACGGCTTTTTTGAATGATAATAAACGATATGGCAAGGGTTTTCTAATCCTATATGTACATGTGTGGAGCATAGTAGAAATTTCAATACATTGATACCAGAGACCGAATTTTTCAAATTAAGAAGAACGAAGAGAATATTCGTTTTATTGGCAAGTGACGTGGAAAGTGATGACCCTCATAGTGCTGTGACACGTTTGTTATTACTGGTATTCAAGAAACATGAAACCAATAATTTGGGGTACATTCTGTGAGTCACTTATTTTGAGCTGAAACTTTGCATAGAGACTCCATACCAGATATTGTCTTCAGTCCTTTTGGATAGATATAGGGTTTCCGTTACACGTTGTATAGTTGTTATGTGTGGTTATATAAGTCACAATTATGAACCCTGTCGGGCACAGCATAAACCAATGTAGGAGAGAGGAGGAAGAACACTGCGGAAGACTTGGATAGGTATGGGGTTTCCGTTACACGTTGTATATTATGTACGCCTTCTGAGGAGTTCGTAGCTAAATAATAATTAGATTAGTAGATTATTATCGTAGATTTATTGGATCTTTTTTACCCGACTACGGCAAAGCCAAAGGAGGGTTATGATTTTGACAGGCTATGTATGTATGTATGTATGTATGTATGTATGTATGTATGTGTGTATGTTCATCTGTTCCCTCATAGCTCCAAAGCTGCTTATCGGAACTCGACAAATGAGGTATCGTTAGAACCGTCTTGACCGTCCGCTGAACATAGGCTATGTGACGTGTCACAAAACCCAATGTGGCGCCCTCTAGGGCCCAAAAAGTGTTGTGTTAAAAAATAAAAATAAGATAAACACATCGTGTTTGATATCATTTGAAAGGGCGTCACATGCACATTTCCAAAACATTGCTTAAATTTAAAGTGGCGCCCTCTAGTGGACAAAAATCCACGTGTAAAAATAAAAATAAGATAGATACACCCTGTTTGATATCATTTGAAAGGGCTTCACTTGTACTTATCAAAAATATTGCTTAAATTTAACGTGGCGCCCTCTAGCGGTCAAAAAGTCATGTGTAAAAAATAAAAGTAAGTTAGATATACCGTGTTTGGTATCATTTGAAAGGGCTTCACTTAAACTTATAAAAAATAAAATAAATAGTATAGAAGCACAGTGATTTAACACCAAAATAGTTTAAATAATAAAAAGTAAAAAAACTAAAACCCGCCTACGACAAAAAAATCGATGCTAAAAAGGATGAAACAAGATTTTCAGGATGCTGAAATAAACAAGGTTACTGGAAAAACAAGAACAGAACAAAAATAAAAGCCGTAGTCACACATTATATGTATAGGATATCAACCGTAACAAAACAATTAATAACGCGCGTGTGTTACGGCTTTTATTTTTGTTCTGTTCTTGTTTTTCCAGTAACCTTGTTTATTTCAGCATCCTGAAAATCTTGTTTCATCCTTTTTAGCATCGATTTTGTTGTGCGGGTTTTAGTTTTTTTACTTTTCTTTACATGTCTAGACCAGTTTCGTAATTGGAACATTTTCGCTCGATACATTTTTAATCGAAAATCATGTCTTTTTTAAAGATTATTCAAAATTTAATCAAGATTACTTGGCTTTTATGTCTTAAATTAAAAAAAATATAGTTTATTATCCAAATATGGGACATTTTTTCTTTAGATCAATTATTACTTTAGTTATAAACGAAATAAGAATTGAGACTTACGACATTTAGTTTCGAACCCGAATATGGTAAAAGAGCGCACGCGATATTCAACTTTATTACTACTGCGTTAGCGTTTAGCACACAACGGCAGTTTCGAAACCGAACATGATGAAAGAGCGCACGCGATATTGAACTTTATTACTGCTGCGTTAGCGTTTAGTATACAACGGCGTAACCAGGGTTGCATGGAAATTGCGTGAAAATTATTTTGGACTGCCTGGTCTTAATTAGAAGCCAGACACACTAGTTTTGCCAAAGGAAAAGGTACTCAGCTAGCCGATTGTGGAGGAAAGATAGATACAGTCGCTTCATGTAAAAAACTCATATACATAGTTACACTTAGATAGTTGGGTATAGGCAGATGAAGATAACAAAGAACTTGTGTAACCTAAGCTTAAATTATAAGTTTACGCAAACACTTTGTTTATCATAGTAAATCCACCACTACCAGAAATAAAGTATTTCGAAGTCAAATGCTGGTGCATTTCATTAGACTTCCAGGCACTCGGTCAATTTTATTCTCATTTTATCTGTTCATAACTACCATTCCCTACTATCAAAATAACTCATGCCGACCCACTAAGTGCACTAGCTGCTTTTTAACCGACTCAAAAAAAGGAGGTTTACAATTCGTCTAGAACTTTTTTTTTTTATGTATGTTACCTCATAACTCGGAGATGGCTGGACCGATCTGGAAAATTCTTTTTTGTTTGAAAGGGTATACTTTCTAGTTGGTCCCATTGTCGTCACGTTTGGATCTGATGATGGGATCATGGAGAAATCGAGGGAACTCTTCAAATATTATAGGCACACCTATGGCGTTTTGGGTATTTCTTATAGTACCTTGTGCAATTGCTCTCGAAAAGCATCATTTGAGGAAGTGGAACTGCTGATGAAGACCCCAGATGGCCACCGAAACTACTCAATAATAAGTATTTCGTTGATTGCGATTAGATTACTTGAATATAGGTGTTAAGCACTTTAAGCTCGTCACAATGCATATGGTGAAGTAGAGCTGATGGTGATGTACCAGGAGAAATCCTCAAAAATTAACGGCTCTGCACCGGGAAAAGCAATATTTTGTAAAAGGTGATAAGTAGTTGACATTTTGGCTTTTGTAACTAGATAAATTACAAACCGACCCACTAAAAAGCGTGAAAAAAAAAATTTTAACAAAAAATAGAACCGACTTCCATATAAAGACACTACAAATGTAAAAAAACTAATTTCGGAAGGCGGTGTCTTTAGTTTTGTATATATTTTCGTTTTTGACACCGCCTTCCGAAATTAAAGTTATTTTTGCCTTTGTAATGTCTTTATATGGGAGTCGGTTCTATTTTTTATTAAAAAGTTTTTTTTAAGTAAAATATGTTTATTTTATCTTGAAATAACCACGTTAAGGCTCAACTCACACCGCCGTGGAATGGAATAGAAGCTACTTTTTGCAACGAAATTATACATAACATAATAAAATTTATGTCAATTGTATAACATACAAACTCTCCTCTCAAGGGGAATTCTCGAGAATGCGCGAGGATTCCCCGGAAGACGCGACCTTTTTTTTGGCTCATGTTTAGTTTGTATGTTATAAAATTGACATATGGTTCATTATGCTATGTACGCAAAAAGTCGCTTCCATTCCATTCCGCGGCGGTATAAATTAAGCCTAACGCTTATACAGGTTAATATTTGACTATGTTCATTAATAATTTGAGGAAGTCAATTACATTTTTTTTTATTTATTTTCCCTTCACAAAGTTTTCTTATGCTAGCTTTTAACAATGCTTACAATTTCGAGCTAACTTTGTGAGGGACTGGTGCCTGATGTAGGTATGTACAACAACCTGTATTACAGGTCACCAAGACCCCGCGGCTAGTATGCTACAAAGAGTTTAGTTGAGCCCCTATTCTGTAAAGGATTTGTAAAATACTAGATTAAAATCATTTATTATTTGTGGACATTGTTATTACTTATTTATTAAAACTATTAATGACAATTTTAATTTTTTGAAATGTATTGACATTGTTTGTTTTCAAGATTTCAGTATTTTTATTTTAAATTCTTGTTGTGTAATTCAATTTTTTTTTTTGACATTACTTTTACCATTATTTTCTTATATTTTTTATTGTTATCAGTCCCATTATAAGCAATTCCATTATTAGTTTTTACTGCATGTGTACCTATTTGTTATGCTTTTATATTCACACACAGTGTAAATTGTTTCTGAATAAATGAAATGAAATGTTTAACATTTCGGAGCGAGCAAAAGTGGAAGCTAAGTTTAATTATTTATTTCTGGATTGACAGAGGCATGCTTTATCATCATCGCCATTTGCTTAGCCTGTTCCCAAGTATGTCAGAGTTGGGTTCCAGTCTAACCTGACGCAGCTGAGTACTAAAGGTTCACATAGAGCGACTGCCCATCTCCTCTCCACATAGACCCATGGGGTAACCCAGGGGGGCACACTTAACACTGTCATCAATTTCAATAGACGACAGCGACATCTGAAGTTTGGTGGGTTAAACAGACTTGGCAGCCATCTTGTTTTGTTTATCAACTTGTCAAACAAATGTCATTGTCGGCCATTGTCAACTCTGGCTTTCCCGACGTTGATGCGCTTCCCGAAATTCCGAGTTTATCTCAGCTAATTCTGTTAAAATTGTTACTTGTTACTGTTATTTGTTTTGTTAACACTATTCTGAACTTCATACGTGTTCTTTTTTATTTAGGTCAAAACCCTGATTGTGACCCTAATAACATTTAGAAAGACTACATACATACTCATAGTAAGTATGCATATATATGTAGGTATATATTTATTAGAGCCTTAGTTCACTCACCTAACTTAAGGTGGCAGTACTTTCCGGGGGGTTCCGGTGTTCTTTTGGTTCTTGAGGTACCGGGACCTGTTCTATGTGCTGATGGTAATCACCGGGGTGGTTTTAGTGAGGTAGAAATCCCACACTCCCTGGTCTTTCCCCAAAAGTCCAGACGCCTTTTAAAGGTTTCCCTCCGATAAAAACAAAAGGCACTTTAGTTTGTGTAATTTAAATCATCACCACCTGCTGGTGAAGGAAGACATCTTGAGGAAAATGTCCTACGACCGAAAAATCTGAAGACGTTGGTGGTTACGGTTTTTTCCCTCACAAAAAGAGGACGCCTCTGTCGCAGTAGTGTAAACTATACAAGCTGGTTATGTTATAGGTAGGTACATATAGGTTATTGTTCGTCAAATTGTTGGACAGGTCAGCTCAAATTTGCGTAGTTATTTCCTCAAAAGAACACCACAGACATAAACCTACATGCTTCTCATATACAAATACAAATTGTATGGACTTTAAAAGTGACTATGACCTCTGAGTTTGTTTCGGTTTTTCTTTTCAGAGTATTCAGTTTGGAAATACCGTTCTCATCTAGCTGAACTAAACTCAACACGTAAAAAACATGACGTGTAAAAGTGTCATTTATAACTAATTTACAAAATAAATATTTCATTTCATTTCATAAACTAGCTTTTACAAATAAACTTCAAAATATTACAAATTCTTTAAACGTTTAAATACTGAACAAAATGGAATCATAAATTCTTCCAACATCCGCCAACAGAAATATAATATCTACATCTATTTCATTTCAACTCACAATACGCTGCAAACCTAATCTTGAAAGCGAAACTTTTCGATAAAATTCCGGGTAATCGAGACACGACTCGCTGAAGTGCAGTCCGTTCTCGATTGTAAGGAACAAGGGATAAGCGTTAGCGATTTTGCAGTGGAGGAATATTGATGCAAAAATATAATATTATACATAATATAACGTTATTAATGCACATCCTGAAATTAGATTGTTCGGAATTGGGAATAAAGCTTTGTTTTCCTAGGATAGCGGTGCCGTCATATAGCGACCGTAATACAGCGGTGAATGATGTCACTAGAACGTTGTCTATGTAAACAAAATGGCGCGGATCCCTAGAGAGCGGTAACTGACACCGTAAAGTCAAAAAGCGGTGCCGCCATTTGCATGACGGCCGTCTTGTCGGTGACAGATGGTTTCGTGAAAGTTTCATTGATAGCGATGAAGCAGACTGTGTTAAAACGGCCGTGGAACTTTCCACAGGTCGTCACCGTAAAGACGGCCGCCTTTTTGCGTCCGTAATATTACGGCCGCTATATGACGGCACCGCTTTCCTAGGAAACCAAAGCTTTAGCATAGGTAATTTTTATTAAAAATATAATAATTAAATCTACGTAAAATACAGTCACACTATCGTTGTAGAGTCAAATCAAAATAAAATTAACCGCAAATAAAAGTAATCAGACATTTATATAAAGCAGTGTTATATAAATTCCGTCATGTAATACAAATTATAGAAACAAATATTTATTTCAAAGAAGATTGAAAACAAGTTAACCTGTGTGCATTTTTTTTTAGGTTATGTACATCCGTACATGTTGTATATCGTATGGCTAATCAGTGGAGCTTAAATTCAAGTGTCTTGAAAAGATTGCTTCAACGTATTTTGGTAACAATGTGGCCGGGTTAAGTATGTGTCAGAAACTAAAATTTACTTATTTGTTTAGTTCATGGAGGGCGCTAATAAAAACATACAAAAAAGGAAAACATAGTCACAAGTCCTCACGTTTAGAGCAAGCACACAGACAGAAGCACACTACTATAAATATCCGCTGTCATTTAAAGAAATTGAGGCTATTAGTATATTAACTATATTGGTTTTAACTAGGTATATTGTATTTTGGAAGTATTGCAAATATCGCCTCAACCAAAACGATCTCGCTATCTCACTTCTTGGACCTCAACTCGCGCCCAACACTGTTACCGTAAACACAGCAAACGCTTAATGCGACGCAATATTTTAATTACGAGCAGCGGTTGCGAGCGACACTTAATTATACACTGGCCATATGTGTCATACACTTGTGCGGGCAATACTGTTGCTACTTGTTTTTACGGCGTTTTGTTGAACGTGAGGATTTTTGCAGCATTTGCAGCTATTATAATGTTTCTGTACCGGTTTTTGTAACTGCTTTTGGACAGTGGAGACCCTTCTGTGAAATGGAAAATGTTATTGTCCCTGTGGGTCTTACATGTTTTTAGGGTTCCGTAGCCGAATGGCAAAAAACGGAACCCTTATGAATGTGATTGTTAGTAAGACCGAGGGCAACTTGATGGGACACCTGTGCGCAATGCATGTGCTGCAACCGGGTGTTCCCAGAGGATGGTAGATCCTGGTCTTGTTTGTTTAATAGTTTTAATTTTGTCGAGATTTATTATAAGTATATACTAACATAGTTTAAGTCAATACTAACACATTTATGGGTAATACCGAAATAAAGAATAAATAAATTATAGTTTCGACATGTCTGTCTGTCTGTCTGTCTGTCTGTCCGTCCGTCCGTAGGTCACAGCCATTTTATTCCGAAACTATATGGACTACAAATGTAAAACTTGGTAGATAGATGTATTCTGTAAACCGCTCTCCGATTTTAAGAGAAAATTTAAAAAACATTTAAAATAAAGGGGGCTCCCATTACATGGAACTGAAACTGAAAATATTTTTTTTCATGAAACCTATACGTGTGTGGTATCCATAGATAGGTCTTTAAAAATGACATTAAGGTTTCTAAAATGACTTTTTCATAAAGTTAATCGTTTAAAAGATATACGCTTCCAAAGTGGTAAAATGTGTGTCCACCCCCTCTAACTTCTATAATAATGAAGTGAAAAATCTAAAAAACCATATGTTGTAGATCTTACTGTAAACTTTCAACCAAAATTGGTTTGAACGAGATCGAGTCAGCAGTTTTTGAGATACAGTACATTTTCTAAAACCGCAAATATAACTTTGTAATTCATACAAATACTATGAAAAACAAAGTTATTTGGCATAGTTGTAAAAATTGTAAATAAGCTAGTTTTAAGAAATTTTTGAGGTTTTTTTTTGTCTATTAAATATATTAAGTATATTATATTTATTATAGTTACCACGGAACCCTTCATGGGCGAGTCCGACTCGCACTTGGCCAATTTTTTTTTTATTACGGCTGAGCCCGCATCATTAGACCTCGATCATGTCTAATGGTTAGCGATAGGTGAGATCTACGATGGAATGAGCAAGGCCGGAGTTTACTCGTGCTCTAAAAGCTGATGGGTCATATTATGTGGTAGGAAACACAGAAATGTAGTAGAATATACCATTGTATGAACTGTTCCGTTTGCGAGAAGTATTGTTTGAATTGGCATGGTACATGGCTGTTAGAAGTATACTTTGCACAAATATAAACTAAATAAGATTAAAAAAAAATAGCACTCACCCGGTGATGCAAAGACATGTTGCTTCCATTCTGGAACCTGACGATCGTCTGTAACGACGCCGGTGTCGACATACTCTTGGTAATGGACCCGTTTCCCGAGTCTCTATCCTGCTGCTCTTTTAGCAATAATCCCCGAGCTATCTTAGCGTTGAGACTTTTGTTCACGTGTTGGTGAGGTAGCAAGGGTGCTTCCATCGTTTTCGTCGTATACGACGGTGAGGACGTTTGACTGAATGAATCCGAAGAAACGTTCGAGTCCTGTCGGACGCTAATGTTTGACCCTGAGCTTGGAGACCGCTTCATCGGCTGCACAGTATTCTGAGGGGGTAACGGGGCAGGAAAAGGTGTAGCGTCAGGAATTCTCGTTGGAGGGTGCGCTCTTCTGGCTGAAAGAGACTGTGTGTGCGCAGGGTTTCTGTTGCAGTCAAGTCGTGGTTGTGGTTGTATTGGGGCGACCGTTCTCCTGTTGCCGTTGGGGTCTGTTTGTGGTGTTGTGGTTGGTGGTCTGGGCGGTGTAGGTGGGGGTACTCTTCGCGGGGGTTGCGGGGAGGCTCGGCGTGGCGGCGCGGGCGGCGGTACTGGCAGAGGGGTGGGTGCTACAGTCGCGGTGGTGCGCTGGGGCACCGGAGGTGGCTGCGGCTGTACTGGCTGGATTTGTTGCGGTGGTGGCTGGAGCTGTTATAAAGAAGTAATCTAGCGTTAGTGTTCAAAAATATTATCCATCAGCAATCCGTTACAAATTATCAACAACACTTGCACGCAAAAAAATCGACACATCCGTCGCTATTTGGTTTAGATCACGATAGTTAAGAAAATAAGTTTCGGTCACAAAAACAGAATGCAAACTACGACAAGTTATTGATTTTCTTTCTTTTAAACAATCTTTCCGCTTTGCAACCAAAACCTACATAAAAAGCAATTCAAAATGTGTTTGATTTTAACCGTGTAAAATCACAATGGAAATAAAAAGTGGCACTAAAACATGTCTACTGAAAGCCTACTTCTTGTCTCTAAAAAGTAGGCTTTTAAGTCTGTAGATATGTGTTTAAAATGTATTTTTATTAGATTTAGTTTTTGATATATCGTTTCTTTAAATAAAGCTTACGAGGTGGCTCGACCTTTTTGCACGCAAATGTAAATAAAGTGTATTTCAGAAGGACTAACAGCTATAAAATATCGCTTTTAGCGATAATACTGTTGTAAAATCCTTTATATTTGTTAAGACCTTATTTAATTCTGTAATGCTATACAACAAAGAGTATATTGTACACCACGTATTATATATCTATAACGTACCTTCATGATAGGTCTTGGCGGCGGTATTCTCGACGGTGGACAATATGGCAATGCGTCAGATGGGCAGTACACGAAGCCCGCCGGCCTCTGGGGCTGCGCCGGCGCACAGGCCGCCGTGCTGTGTCGCCGAGGGGTGCCCACACTCGGTCGGAGCAATTCTAGAAGTTTCTCTCCAGGAGTCGCTGCGAGGCTACCGGCGCGTCCGCATCTGGAAATAATACGAGACTAAGTAACTGCATTCTTAGCTGTAGAAATATTTTAGCTCCCCACTCTAGAGACAAGCATGTTTAGCTTAGTTAAAGGGGTTAACAAGACTGCTAGTGGTCGGAATTCTGCTTGTATTGCTAATTCTAATAAAATAAAAAATTATCTTGCCTAAAAACCGGTTTCCATTTAATAAACTTTAGAGTACTTTCAATTAATCTTCATTTGTGTATAGTATTTTTAACGTGAAACAAATAATGACCTATTACGAGGTAACTATAGATTTTTTTTAACATTGCTCCACACTAAGAATATCTCCAATATGGTGAGTGCATCTTATAAACACCCTGACCCGGAACAAATATTTCTAGGCTATACAAAGATTTAATCTAGGAACCTAACCCACAACATGCAATTGCTAAACCACTGCGCCAACCGTATCAACAGTTTTGTAATTATAAAGCTTTAGTTTGGTAACAATCATGAGTGTTCGAAATGGTGCTCATAAATATGATTTATCGTCTGAAATCGCCACAGACTAGATCTGATATCTACATTTTACTGAGTGAAAGTTTCAGAGTTTATTCTGTAGTAGAAATATTGCAATGCTATAATGTATTGCAATATATCTCTGGATTACTCGCAGCTGGACTAGCGGTAATAAATCTTTCATATTTCTCGCAACACAATTGCAAATATACTCGCAACTTTTTACTAATTTTGGTTCCATTTTAAGCGTCAATTCATACAAACGTTCCAAACTAAATATGTAGTGGTAATGAAGATGAAGCCAACTACTTCTTTGTATACGGTTGTCAACATTCCTGCTAATTAGCTAATTTAATTGATTTCGCATTTTATTTTGTTTTTAATATAATTTGAGTTTAATTTAATGTTAATTGGACATTATTGAATAGAGTTATTAGTACAGTAATATCCCGGACTTATGCGATAGGTAGGAACAAGAGATAGCCGTGTAAGTTGAATTCGCGTAAGTGGGGGTTCAACCTTGTCTTATAAATACTTATAAGGTATGTGTAATTTATACTCCAAAGATATTGTTTTTCGTGTCTTGTTGGGTTCAAATGAATCTTTTATGGTCTTCTGAATAACAATAATGTGCACTGCGTACGTAAAATAATGCCACACACAGATGAGCGCGGTGATCAAAAAGAAAAACCGCGTATCTCCGAATTCGCGTAAAACGGGGTAGCGTAAGTCGGGGTATTACTGTATTGAATTTTAATTTTAAATCTTTTTATATGAGCCTGCACAAATGGATTTTATTTTATGTATTTAACTATTTTTTATATTTAAAGTCGAAACTTGGTGTCAATTGCAAATTGCAAAATATAGTATTATTGCAATGTATTATATTATATATAAGGCACCCTGGATATGTGACAACCTCTGCATAAAACCGTTCACAAAAAAAATTAAACAAAATCCGTTACACGGGAATGCCATCACCGAATCTATCGACAGTTGCCGTCGATTGCTGCTCACAGATGAATAGAATTCGTCGTGCAATTATCACGTCTGACGGTCCTGGCTGAAGCCGAGCTATTGATTCAGAGGCACCAGTTAACGAACGTACAGCGACCGTATTGTTGGGACCCGGTACAGGCTGTATGTATCTTGAAGTATTTCATTAGTGGTGCTGAATATAGCTTTTCTAATAAACGCTTTTATGATGGGTAAGGCATTATTAATTAGATGATGTTTGATACCATTTCCAGAGTATACAATTCTTATTCTGATTCTTTATTGTATTTACACACAGATACAAGATTCAAGACATTTATTTGTTTACAACAAAACTTAATTTTACAGAGTGATTGCAAAGTGGTTGGGCGCTTTCCTGCGTATCACGGGTTTGATTCCCGCGCCGGGAAAACTATTTGTATGATCAACAGATAACTATATTCCGAATATTGTTCTAGGTCTGGGTGGTTTATTATCATGGGGCAATGTTGTCCAATGACATAATTAATAGGTTACATACTTTTTATTCTAGAAAATTTGGTTGTAACGTGATGTATTATGTAGAGCAAGCTCTGAACTCACCAAAAGATTCCGCTGCATTTCAAACTATCTACCCATTATTGCATGTTTGATGCAATGGTGGGTGGGTAGTTTGAAGTCCTGATAATCTTTTGAAAACCTTTGTTTACGCTTCAATCGTGCTCGTACTATGTTAACATGCAGTAAACTTGTTCAAACATGGGAGCGAGTGGTTTCACCGGCGATTACTCATCTGGCACTGAATAGCGCGAGTATGTTGTCCTACATACTCGCGCTATTCAGTGCAAACCTGCGGACACTCGCCCCCCGTCTGAACGGAGCATGAATTGTATACGTATTTATATTACATTTGTGGTATGGATTAAGAACTGTGCTCGTAGAACGGTTTAGAGAGCTCGAGGAACTTCATTTTTGTGATGAAACTAGAAAATAAATATGTCTATTTATATGTAGGTAGGCATATTTCTTGTATGTTCGTTTTACATTCTATCACCATAAAAATATATCAAGCATGTAATACAAAATTTAAAGGCTAGTATAGATACCGGCCGCGGCACGGATCTTGAGCGCTCGGCAGTGAAAATGAAAAAAATATTTTGTAAATTGGTTATAAATAACACTGTTTGTTTTACACGTCATGTTTTTTGCGTGTTATGTAAACATAGGCGTAAACATAGCGTTTACGCCTATGTTTACATATGAGGCCAGTATTTCCTAACTGACTACTCTGAGAAGAAAAACCGAAACAAACTTTTTTTTTATTGAAATTAGGTTCGCGTTTGACCACTATCTCACCTGATGGTAAGTGATGATGTGGTCGATGATAGAGCACGCTTGCCTAAAAGTAACCTATTCACTCTTGACTTAAAGACTCCTAGGTTATAGCTATCGGAAAACACAGACTCCAGCAGGGAATTCCGCACCTTAGACGTACACACAATGAAAGTATTCCCAAAACGTTTAGTGCGTATGGGTGGGATGTCCACCATGTAATGATGGCGCATCGCCGTTAGTCTTGTAGTCTGATGATGGAACGGACTTGGTGGAATTAGATTGTGTAATTCCATCGCATACTCCCCGAAATGTAAACGATAGAAAACCGATAGGCTTGCAACACGTCGTCGGTGTTAAAGGCTCTGGAGCTTTGACTCGTCTCTTTTAAAGTAGATACAATTTGTATTTGTATAAATGAGAAGCATGTAAGTTCATCGTACACTAAGGCAAAATACAATGAAATACCCAAAATTCGCTTCTGCGCCGGTGAAGGTCAGTGCTCAAGATCCGTGCCACGTATTATTTGTGTTCCGGGGTTGCGGGAATGTTCTAACGAGATATTGGTTTCAGGTATTTACAGATATTTATCAACTGGGTAAGCCTTTTCCCAACTATACTGGAGTCGAGTTCCAGTATCGGTCAGCATGCACCTGACTACTAGTATTTGAAGCAACTGCTTATCTAACCGCCACATCCTAATACCTGAGTAGCCTTTGGCAGGACTGGTCTAACATTTTCTTGCTTCTGACTACATTTAACAACTGTCAAAGATGTACAGACGCCAGCACATGAAGCTACCCGAAACTGTCAAATTTTCCCAATCAACCTTGAACCTAATTTCTTTAACAATAAAGTTGAAAATCTTTTAAAGAAATTTGACAGATTGTTATAGCTTGATGTGCTGGCGTCTGTACAATTAACCGAGACCACGTGCTTTCCGAGGCACGGAGTAATCTTTATATGTTAAGACTAGTTGTTGCCCTCGACTTCGTCCCCGTGGAGGTTTTCCCGTCTTCATACCGATCCCATCGGAAATTCCAAAAATCCTTTCTTATTGCTCCCCTACACACCCAAGAAATATACGTGCTGAATTTCAGCTTCTTGTGCTCAGAAGTTTCGGCTGTTCGTTGTCTGTCACTCAGTCGGTAACAGAAGCGTTTTATATACAACGTGTAACAGAATAAACGCAATTCCTGTTAGTAGTTGGTTCAGAATCGGCTTCTGAATCGATTTCCGTCATAAAAAATAGGTTTTAAATTTTGATGGAAAAATCTTTCATTAAACTTAAAATGGAAATACAGCAATCATGACAAATGAATACAATCCTTAATTCAACGAAAATTGTGTGCGTGTCGCGGCGGCCGCTAACATTGCATGAGTGTATGCGTCTGCGTAAGGATATTGTATGACGCACATACGTTTTGCGTTTAATAAGGATAACTATTTTATATAAAATGTTTAGGTTTGGTTTCAATTTATTTAGTTACGGATGTTGTTTTAGACTTATAATTTAATATTCTAATTGGGGTGTCTGAGGTATTGCGCTTAATCTGTTACACCTTGTATATTGATTGTTGACCACCCGCGGACTGACCTCAGCCGGCGCTGCTTACCTTAAAGACCAACCCGTGCGACTGTTAATTTAGCCACGCGTTCCTTAGAACGTACTTACAGATATAAAGAGCTTACAACTCTTGTAATCTCGTAACTAGCAAACCATTCAAGCAACACACATTTAGTAGCTCACAATGAAGCATCCCCTATAGTACTACAGCACTACTACACACAATACTCAGGTAAACAGGAACCGTTGATGTCAACCGGTGATCACAGTTCCGGTTTAATGAACGGCCTGCAAGCCGGACCGGACATGTCAGTCAGGCGCGGAATGAGGTAGTGAACATACTACACCGTGGTTGGCTGCGATTGAACACGCTTCACCGTGATTGGCTGCCACCTCCTGAATAGATGAGGTTGTATTTGAATGGTTAGGTGTACCTTTGATGTTAATTTTCAACGGCATTCCGTGGTCGTTTTGTTATTTGGTTTAAATTATTAGATGAGAATTAATTAATCACATGCTGGGTTTTATAAATTATTTTAAAAGATTTTCATCATACATATTAATTGTTAATGTCTAGTTTATTGTAAATATAATTTCTGTTTTTAATTCTAGACAATTTTTTGATTAATTGATGCAGTCAAGTCTTAGTATTTTCCACAACCCAGTAACTGGGTAACACGATACCCTTTGGCTAGACCAGTGTTACATTTTCTGGTTTCTGACTACCCGTAACGACTGTCAAAGATATCCAAATGGCATCCTGGACCAACGGCTTAACGAGTGGTCTCTCATAGAGAAGAGCCTGTGTTCCAGCCATAGAAATATAAAAAACAGGAGAAGTGGCAAGGGGGCGTGTCGGTGTCCGCGTGACCTGGCCACAGCGCTCATGTCACAGGCAGGTTGTTTCTGTCATCTCATCATCATTAAAAATACTTTCTTAGAGGTTTCCACATGTTATAAAAACTCCTAAACTATAATAGCAATATTTCATTCGTCAATCGACATTGTTGTCGATAGCCTACGTTAGTGGATCTGCACAAACACATCACTAACTCCTCACAAGAGTCAGCGGTCATACTAAATGATGAATCCGCATAATATACTAACGTTTTGTTATTTTTACATTGCTTGTCCAGTCACTTAGTGACGAACTTAGGTAGTGATTAAGGAGCAATGTATTTATTGCAAAAAATAGTACAGTTGCTGTGATATTTGAAAACAAAAATAACATACTAAAAGCAAGAAATATTTTACGATTATTGTTTTTCATGATTTGAAAGACAAATATTGTAAAATACTTATACTAACATAATATGGTACGTAAGTGATTCCATGATTCACAAAGTTTTGGTTTTGGCTTCGGTTTTTGCAAGAAACCACTGAACAACTCGGCATTCTTATAAGTTGTCACGATTTTTGCCTGTGACATGAGCCCTGTGGCCATGTCGCGCGGATACCGACACGCCCACTTGCCACTTCTCCTGTTTTTTATATTTCTATGGTTCCAGCCGTGGGAATGTTATAAGATAAAATAAGTCTTTATTTGCATTGAACATAGTATAAAGGTGTTAGAAAATGGCTATAAAAAGTGCACATGTTTAGTTGTATAGATACCCAATATCTATAAATTGCATGAAAAAAAAATGACAAAGAAATGTCACTGATTATGTTTTTGCTAATTATTATTAAAACCATATTCAAACTTATGTTTTAATACTAAAAAAATCATTAACATCATCAAATTATGTCTTAATACTTAAAAAAATCATTAACATTATCCAAATATCATTAATATCATCATATTATGTCCTAATACTAAAAAAATCATTAATATCATAAAAATTATGTCCATTCAACCATTTATATAATTTTGTTTTAAATAAGTTAATATTATTCAATAATTTTAACTCATCTGGGATTTTGTTGTATATGCGCACACACATCACAAGACAGCTTTTAGCATATTTACCAAATTTAGGAGTGTCCTTTAACATAAGTCTATAGGATGGTTGAATCATTTGATTGGTTGATTGGTTTGAATCATTGATGGTTAAGACCACTGGGTCTTAACCAAAAAGTAATGATTTCACTGGATAATTCCTATTGATTATGCGGCTACAGTTTAACACTCCTCCAAAGTTTGCGAGCAAATAAATCAGCAGCAAGCCGTTACCAGCAAAATCGTTAATTTATTAAATGTAAGGCTACTCAAGAGGCGCCAACTTGGTGTTCCGCCACTTTCCTATTCGGGACTTGAAATTATTGATGAACCACTTCTTAACTCTCTAATAATTAATGTAAAGTTTTGTTTCACGTGATCTTCATTTCTTGAAAGAAGTATATCTATTGATTCGTTATTAAGTGAGCGACTTCGAGAAGAAGTCGATAATATCTACATAAACGTCGCTTTTCCCGCGTAAATCCTGATCCCGTACTAATTCCGGAAAAATTAGCTTATACAATGTGTAACGGAAACCCCATATCTATCCAAAAGGGCTGAAGACAACATCTGGAATGGAGTCTCTATGCACAGTTTCAGCACAAAATAACTGACTCAAAGAATTGATACCAAATTATCGGTTTCATATATTTCTTGAATACCAATCATAACAAACGTGTCACAGCACTACGAGGGTCAATAACTTTCCACGTCACTTGCCAATAGCACGATAATATCTCCTCGTTCTTCTTAATTTGAAAAATTCGGTCGCTGGTATCAGTGTATTGGTATTTGTAATAAGTTCTACACACGTAGACTTAGGACTACAAAACCCTTGTCATATCGTTTGTTATCATCCAAAGAAGCCATGCACTTGGTATGTATACAACGTGTAATTTAAAGGGTATATACATACCGAGTGCACGGCTTCTTTGGATGATAACAAACGATATAGCAAGGGTTTTGTAATCCTATGTCTACATGTGTGGAGTTTATTAGAAATTTCAATACATTGATACCAGAGACCGAATTTTTCAAATTAAGAAGAACGAAGAGAATTACCGTGTTATTGGCTAGTTATGTGGAAAGTGATGATCTTCATAGTGCTGTGACGTGTTTGTTATTATTGGTATTCAAGGAACATATGAAACCGATAATTTGGTGCCAATTCAGTGAGTCACTTATTTTGAGCTGAAACTTTGCATAGAGATTCCATACCAGATATTGTCTTCAGTCCTTTCGGATAGATATGGGGTTTCCGTTACACGTTGTATACCCTTAAATTACACGTTGTAGATATGTTGGCCTATAATCTTAGATATCTATCTTTCAGAGAAAGTCAGTTTTTTATAAAGAGAACTAGAAATGTGAGTAGAATTTACATTACTAACAATCTTGTTAATCCCTCCAACTAAGCTAAATATGCTTGTGTTTGGAGTGGGTTCATAGCAATTGTGTAATGGGTGGGGTTCGAACCCGCGACCTCTCGATCACAAGTCACCTTAGCTATTAGGCTAGTGACGCTTTTGAAACGTATTAAAATCGGTTTAGCCGTTCCAGACATTAGCCCGGGCAGAAAGATAGACAGACATTTAAAAAAAGTATGTTTGTGTCAAGTATCATGTGAATAATCTAAGCACTTGAGAAAACACAGTTATTTTAAAATCACAGACGGACACTTTAATTTTATTTATGTATGATATAGATGGCTGTTTCAGTTTATTATGAAATTGCGGTTCAAGTTTAGAATTCAAGAGACGTAACTGATCAGTTAACAGCGCCTTTGTTTAGAATAGTAAGTACATAACTATGTTATTCATATACATATAAGGTACGTTGGTACTAACTTCTTAACGATGAAACAAGTTTGAAGATCTATGGTCTCAAGCATTGACCTCAATCGAGATCTTCTATCAAATCGGGATCAAAAAGACATTGATTTACTTCATACACATTGGCTTTGGTCTGAAGAGAGTCTTAAGTTCTAATTCACACAATTTCGATTAAAACTAATATAATTCTGTAATTAATTATTAATTTTGTAATCGTTGCAAGCGATTGCTTAATTTTAAAAGTTAATATTTCATACAAAACACATAGATACATATAAAAAAATTGGCCAAGTGCGAGTCAGACTCGCCCATGAAGGGTTCCGTAGTAACTATAATAATATAATACAATCATTTATTTGACGAATAAAAAAAACCTTAAAAATTTCTTAAAACTAGATTATTTACATTTTTACAACTACGCTAAATAACTTTGTTTTTCATAGTGTTTGTATGAATTACAAAGTTATATTTGCGGTTTTAGAAAATATGCTGTATCTCAAAAAATGCTGATCCTATTTCATTCAAACCAATTTTGGTTGAAAGTTTACATTAAGACCTACAGACATATATTTTTTTTTAGATTTTTCACTCCTTTATTATAGAAGTTAGAGGGGACACACACACACATATTTTACCACTTTGGCAGCTTATATCTTTTAAACGATTGACTTTATGAAAAAGTGGTTTTAGAAACCCGTATATCATTTTTAAAGACCTGTCTATAGATACCACACATGCATAGGTTTCATGAAAAAAAAATATTTTCAGTTCTAGTTCCATGTACGGGGACCCCCCTTTATTTTAAATATTTTTTAATTTTTTTCTTAAAATCGGAAAGCGGTTTACAGAATACATTCACATGTATAGTCTTAATAGTTTCGGAATAAAATGGCTGTGACATACGGACGGATGGACAGACAGACAGACAGACAGACGGACAGACATATCGAAACTATAAAGGTTCCGTTTTTTGCCATTCGGCTACGGAACCCTAAAAACCGCAAGTGCCGCTATAAAAAACATACAAATATTATTAATCATTCGTTTGTTTTTTTTTAAAGCGATTTGTGCGCATAATAA
This sequence comes from Tholera decimalis, assembly GCA_943138885.2. Taxonomy (NCBI): domain Eukaryota; kingdom Metazoa; phylum Arthropoda; class Insecta; order Lepidoptera; family Noctuidae; genus Tholera; species Tholera decimalis. The sequence continues at coordinate 2,204,987 of OW964550.2, forward strand.
TACAAGGAGTGCTCTTCTTTAATTAAGTAATAGGGTGTTTAGACTTAGGTCTGAAAGGTGAAATAATATTTATGCAATACTTTACTCATTGTTGAAGAGCTAAATAAAATAAATATACTGGCATTCACGCATCCGGTCGCGTAGCCTACCTGACGACCATGAACTTTGCCTATTCTGTAGAACTTTAATTTAAAACCTACCAATAATGAATTCCAACTTAAATGTTTGTTTAAACCCGAAACCCCATAGTACAAAAACCACATAGAAATCGGTGGAAAACTCGAGAATGTACTGTTTTCATCGATTACAGTAGTAAATGGAGCGACTAATGGCGGCTGCTGATTACACGATCGTAATGAATCGAATGCCGTCACTGTGATTCGCCGCCGCCGGCCTTCCGAGGTTTAATTCAATCGATTCCGTTGGTTTTACAGCGATTTCGGGGGTAATGCTTTGTTCTTTTTTTTTGGAACTTCCTGGAAAATTTGCAGTTCCTATTGTTGTTACGATTTAGTTTTTAACTAGCGACCCGCCCCGGCTTCGCACTGGTGCAATGTTTATATTAAATATACTATAGAATGTCTCTATATACATCGTTGACAGCCTTTTTGTCATTCGACATACATGTTCTCTTTAGTAATTACTCTTGAAAGTGTAACACATAATTTACCATGGCAAAAACATTCAACTCTCAAATCTAAGCAACATAGGCACGCGCGCCGTGCCTCCCCCGGTACCGCACCGCAACCGCTATGTCCTTGCATTTTAAATCTGTAATATCTTCGAAACTATTTATTTAAATTATATTCTGTAAAGGGCAATATTGATTTATATTATGCCGGCCATACACGATAATTCCTATCGTCCAATCGGCATAACGCTACATTTTGGCTCAGTTGGTACCGTGTGCGGGAGTGGATTGGCATGACAGTTATACTTGACGGCACAATCGAATTTCGATTCAGATATACTTAACGTGACCATTTATTTTTTGTCTCAAAACGGGACATTGGTTTATTAAGGTCAATTAACAGGTTGTCAATGAAAAAAATTTTTTTTTGAGTTTTTTATTTAGGAATATTCAGTTAGCTTAAAAGTTACGAAAGATGAACAAATTTGCTTTAATATAGCTGGTGATGATTTTAAGTAAAAATGAAATTCTTAGCACGTTTTTTTTATATTCACCTTAATAATCAACAGCGCCCTTAGAACTGAAATTTGTAACTGGGTTTTCTCAGACGTCAACAATTTTTGAACAATTTCCCATGCGGGGACCTTTTTTAAATCAGCCCAATAAAACATCTACATTTCTATGGTAAGAGTAGTAGTAGTCTAACCTTCAAGTTTCAATACAGCTTATTGAAAACTTGTTGACTGAGCGTGTAAAAAATAAAGCCACAGTTTGGATGTGGAATCTTCAAAAAAGTTTTTTAGTAACAGGGGACATTTTTCAATACTCAAAAAGTAGTTTTTTAATCGCTGATACATGTTTGAAGCCCTTTCCAAATAAGAGGCTTTGCTATAGCCGAGCATTTGTTGATATTCCGTTTCAGTTTCGGCTCAAAACTCCTTTAGAGCTTCAACTCGAATCGTCTAAATATTAATAAAAATATATATCTTCACAATAATTCTTTCGTACGCGCAATCTAAACATGATTGAATTAATTTCCATGAACAATCATTTGATCGAAAGCTGCGGTTTTCTTGTATCGTGTGATAATCCCAGACGCCTTCTGCCGCGGCCATATCCAAATCCTTTGAAGTTGGCCTGTCCAATTTCTTGAAAAAGTTTAACATAGAAAAACTAGAAGCAGCGCGCGGCGGCACGTTCGGCATTTTTATGTTTCAATATCACTGGTACAACTGTGGACAACACTAAATTCTGTACGACACTTTTCGCATCTGCCACAATGAGGAAGTATTTATTTGCTTGATGAACGGATATTTTGCTTGTGAGTCAACATTGAAAGAACACTTGCGTTTCGGCATTTTAACTTAATATTTCATTTAATTTATTTTATAAACAATTTTAACATTGTGTTCAAAGTTTTAAAATTATAACTAAGTAGACACAATAATAAAAAAATTACAGGTACCAAATAAAATAAGTTAAAATATACAATTTCCAATAATATTCTAGAATAACACTGTTACACGAATCATATAATTATGTTTATTTTTAATTGAAAATAGGTTCGCGTTTGACCACCATCTCACCTGATCGTAAACGATAATGTGGTCGAAGATGAAGCACGCTTACCTAAAAGTAACTCTTGACTTAAAGACTCCTAGGTTATAGCTATCGGGAAACAGACTCCGGCAGGGAATTCCACTCCTTAGCCGTCCCACAATGAAGGTATTCCCAAAACGTTTTGTGCGTATGGGTGGGATGTCCACCATGTAACAATGGCGCTTCAAACGCGTCCAGTTGGTATTTCGCAGATCCATCCCAAAGATGAGAGCAGTATTCCATACACGACTGAACCTGAGCTTGATACAAATTAAGCAGCTGTTCCGGTGTGAAGTACCGTCTCACCTCGGCTAGGATTCCCAACTTTTTTGATGCTAACTGAGCCTTAGCCTCGATAAACGGACAAAAATTAAGTGTGGAAGTTAAAGTCACCCCAAGAAGCTCAATATGATCGGTTATCGGCACGGTTTCACCACGGAAAGTAGAAGCCGGTTCAAATTGGCTTCTTTTTGAGGAGAAGAGACACGCCTGTGTCTTAGCTGCATTAAACTTGACCAAGTTGGCATCGACCCATTCGGAAACAGCCTTCAAGGACAAGTTCAAGCGCCCAACCATGTCCTCACGGAGAGACTGGATCTGTGACGCATCAGCTCGCGCGCTGGACACATATCTCTCAGAAACTGTGCTGTAGTCTGTATACCCAAAGGTACTGGGCGCAGATCGTTAATGTGCAGCAAGAATAAAGTTGCTGAGAGGGCAGACCCCTGAGGGACCCCGGCATTAATTGCCAATTGGCCAGACGAGCAGCTATCAATGACCACTCGAATGGACCGATCTCTCAGGAAGTCTTAAATCCAAACGCAAAGTTGAGTGGGTAAACCGAAGGAAGGAAGCTTAGCAATAAGGCTATCATGCCAGACCTTGTCAAAGGCCTTGGAGATGTCAAGGGAAACAGCAAGTGCTTCCCCGTGCCTCTTAATGGCCTCACTCCAGATATGAATGTTAATGTCAAATATAAACTACGTAAAAAACACGTAACAACAACAAAACAAATATCGAGAAGTGGGCGAACGAAAAATCTGTCAAATAAATAGTCAAAAAAGCGCGAGCGACGACGTCTTGGCCATTCTCGGCTATATTCGCATCGACCGATGAGTCCGTTGACGCGGTCTCAGAAAACGGGACAATTTTGCGTCCCAGAGATCATTGCTGGGACACCGGGACTCGTAATTATAAAAAGGGACAGTCCCGTTCAAAACGGGACGTCTGGTCACGTTAGATATACTACAAGTGTTCGTCAATTGTCGCTAAACAGCGATGGTCATGTGAATGTCATAGGCAGGACTAGATTGGGAGCTCTTAGAGTTTCAGGGGCATCGAAGAACCGTAGGCTCCTAACAATTCTACCTATAAAGGATAATTTCTTTTGTCTTAAGTCTTTGACCAAATAAAATTATTACAATGAATAGTGTAGTAATTAATTAGAGTCATATATGATCATAAAAACTGAATTACAGCGTTCACGAATAGAACTTTTTTCGCCCATGCGTCCAAATTTAGATATTAATGACCCCTATTGTGGGGTCCTTCTGCTGTGCAGGCCCCAGGTCAGTAGCCTCACCTGTCCTCCCATAAATCCTGCCCTGTGCATAGGATGCGACTGAGATAATTTCGGAAATGTAACAGCACGAAGTTAAGAGTTCCCCCAAAACTTTATGCTGTTGCTAGATAGCCGGATTTAGCTAAAACAGATGTATTTCTTCCAATTATGGCAATAGCTTAGCAACTGATATAACGCCATTGTGATCTCTAGTACCGCCGCGCTCTGTAATACACCAGCGACTGACATCAATTAGTCAAGTCTGTTCTGAGCATTAGTACAGTGGGCTAACCCTCTAATAACCCTCCCTCCCACCTCCCCTCTTTGTTTGACAGTTTATTAATCTAAGCAGCTTTGCAAGACGTGACGTCACTGATGATGATGCTTATGTATATGAAATAAGATGGATACTCATCTTTTGTGCGCGATATCTCTCTTTTTTAAGGTTCCGTACCCCAAGGGTAAAAACGGGACCCTATTACTAAGGCTCCATTGTCTGTCACCAGGCTGTATCTCATGAACCGTGATAGCTAGACAGTTGAAATTTTCGCTGATTTTTACTTCTATGGCGCTATTACAATAAATACTAAAAACAGAATAAAATAAATATTTAAGGGGGCTCCCATACAACAAACGGGATTTTTTTTCTGTTTTTATAGATAATGGTACGGAACCCTGCGTGTGCAAGTCCGACTTGTACTCGGCCGGTTTTTTTTTAAATTTATTAATGTAACTAGCAATATTGTTCACACCTCCAACTAAGCTAAATATGCTTGTGTTTGGAGTGGGTTCACGGCACTAGTGTAATGAGTAGAGATCGAACCCACGACCTTTCGATCACACGTCCGACACCTTGGCCATTATTAGGGTATTGACGCTTCAACAAGTTCGCTTTTTACAAGTTTATGGGTGCGAACCCAGCCTTGCACATTATTTTGTGTATTTTTCATCATTACCACTGCTCTCAATTCGATGAAAATCTGAAGACATGCGAAGTCGTACAACCCGCACTGGTTCTAACCCCATAAAATTAAAATACCTACTTGTGATCGCGCTTTCGATTAAACTTTTAATGTATCCATTGCATATTTTAGTATAATTGATATATTATTATATTATTAATAAAGATCAATTATTCTATAAGTATCAACGTTACGACTCAAAACTCGAAGTCTATTCCAGCGAACCATTTTTCTTCACCAATTACGAATTTCACTTCCGAACTAAGAAGTTTCAGTAAGACTCTTGAAGACTAACAATTAAGAAAATTTAATTTGTGTGTACCGCAAGACAGAGATATGGGGGGATCCCCCTTCAGTCGGCAAACTTAACGGTCTCGCAAATTGGTGTGATTAATTGTGTTCCGAGTGGCGAAGAATGATGCCGACAATATGTTGGTGACGTCACAAGGACACGATGATAATTGTGAGGCATTCCGATCGAATTCAATTTGTTTTATTGGCATTATAAGGGTACGTGGTTGCTTTGAAAAAATGGCCGCTGTTGGGGTATGTTGAAATGTCACCCTTTATTTATTGCATGGACAGTTCTAATATATTTTCGACTGTTATTAGATAAGCCGCGACTCACCACATATCTGTTTTATCCATTAGTACATTCTTTGTTTTTTTGGGTTTTTTCATTAATAAAATAATTTATTTGTTTCATATCATTGATCCATATAGTTTTTTTTTTATTAAAAATAGGTTTGCGTTTGACCACCATCTCACCTGATGGTAAGTGATGATGTGGTCGAAGATGGAGCACGCTTACCTAAAAGTAACCTATTCACTCTTGACTTAAAGACTCCCAGGTTATAGCTATCGGGGAACACAGACTCCGGCAGGGAATTCCACTCCTTAGCCGTACGCACAATGAAGGTTTTCTCAAAACGTTTTGTGCGTATGGGTGGGATGTCCACCATGTAACGATGGTGCTTCGCCATTTGTCTCGTAGTCCGATGATGGAACGGGCTTGGTGGAATTAGATTGTGCAATTCCATCGCACACTCCCCAAAATGTAACCGATAGAAAACCGATAGACTTGCAACTTGTCGTCGATGTTCAAGGCTCTGGAGCTTTGACTCGACCAGCGAATCGTTGCCAATGAGACTCTTGGCCCACTTCTCGATAGACTCAAGCGCGTCCAGTTGGTATTTCGCAGATCCATCCCATAGATTAGAGCAGTATTCCATACACGACCGAACCTGGGCTGCTTGGTACATATTGAGCAGCTGTTCCGGTGTGGAGTACCGTCTCACCTTCGCTAGGATTCCCAACTTTTTTGATGCTAACTGAGCCTTAGCCTCGGTGAACGGACCAAAATTGAGTGTGGAAGTTAAAGTCACCCCAAGAAGCTCAATATGATCGGTTATCGGCATGGTTACACCACGGAAAGTAGGAGCCGGTTCAAATTGGCTCCTTTTTGCGGAGAAGAGACACGCCTGGATCTTAGCTGCATTAAACCTGACCAAGTTGGCATCGTCCTATTCGGAGACAGCCTTCAAGGACAAGTTTATGCACCCAACCATGTCCTCACGGAGAGACTGGATCTGTGACCCACCAGCTCGCGCGCTGGATACATATCTCTCAGAAACTGTGTTGTTTGCATAACCAAAGGTACCGGGCATCAGCAGATCGTTAATGTGCAGCAAGAATAAAGTTGCTGAGAGAACAGACGCCAGAGGGATCCCGGAATTAATTGCCAATTGGCCAGACGAGCAGCCATCAATGACCACTCGAATGGACCGATCTGTCAGGAAGTCTTCAATCCAAACGCAAAGTTGAGTGGGTAAACCGAAAGAAGGAAGCTTAGCAATAAGGCTATCGTGCCAGACCCTGTCAAAAGCCTTGGAGATGTCTAGGGAAAAAGCAAGTGCCTCCTCGTGCTTCTCAATGGCCTCACTCCAGATATTAATGGCATACGCTAAAAGATCCCCAGTTGACCGGTTTTTGCGAAAGCCGTATTGTCGGTCACTGATGATGTCATTGTCTTCTAGATATACCAGGAGCTTACTATTAAGTACACGCTCCATACTCTTACAGAGTATGGACGTGAGTGAAATAGGCCTGTAGTTGGCCGGATCAGCACGACTGCCCTGTTTGGGTACAGGCTGTACGTTAGCCAGCTTCTAAAATGTGTAAAAGTGTTTCTAAAACCTTAAGCTTATGTTAGTAAATAGTCAAAACAATAATTTTAATGGCGACATGAACACCTGGGCCTACCAGCCCAGTGCCTGACATATGGGCGAGCAATTTAATCTGTCAGTATAGCTAGAATTTCGTTGGGGCTACCCGTGAGTCGTCGCAGCGCAATTCCACATCCCTTGCGCATAACAGCATAAAAAAATTGGCCAAGTGCGAGTCAGACTCGTCCATGAAGGGTTAGGTAGTAACTACGCAAAATAACTTTGTTTTTCATAGTGTTTGTATGAATTACAAAGTTATATTTACGGTTTTAGAAAATATGCTATATCTCAAAAACTGCTGACCTCATCTCGTTCAAACCAATTTTCGTTGAAAGTTTATATTAATATCTATAGCATATATTTTTTTTTAGATTTTTCTCTCTATTATTATAAAAGTGAGGGGAGGGGGCACATTTTTCCACTTTGGAAGCGTATATATTTTAAAAGATTGACTTTATGAAAAAGTGGTTTCAGAAACCTCAATGTCATTTTTAAAGACCTTTCCATAAATACCACATACGCATAGGTTTAATGAAAAACATATTTTCAGTTTTAGTTCCATGTGATCCCCCCTTAATTTTAATATTTTTTTCTTAAAATCGAAAAGCAGTTCACAGAATAGATGTATTCTGTGAACTGCTTACCAAGTTTCACATGTATATTCTTAATAGTTTCGGAATAAAAAGGCTGTGACATACGGACGGACGGACAGACAGACAGACATGACGAAACTATAAGGGTTCCTGTTTTTGCCATTCGGCTACGGAACCCTAAAAATCATCTACTATCACTTCAGCGAACAACAAAAACTACATCGCATTAATGCACCTTGCCTTATCCTTCAGGAATACTATCGTGATGCTCTGGTATATACTTATATGATGGAAAAAAGTCTTGCATCACTGTTCGGCCTAAGCAACCGAATGCAGCAGTTTATAACAATCATTGTATTTACTTGTATAGTACTAGACATCATACGAACCTAACATAACACTAACAAATAACATTTTATGTATGGTTAAGCTATTACTATATACAGTATGTTAACTAACAGAGGGCGTTCCCGTTAACCCGCAATAGTATAGCATCCATACATGCTAAAAAAAATATTACCATTCGAAAACAAAATGTTTTTTTTTTTAATATTAAAATATTCACTAAAAATTTTAAATCTATACGTAAAAGAAATACTCTGTACACGCGTACGCATTCATAAATAAATTGCGACGTTGCCGTCCTTTAAGTACTCTCAAGTTCAAGTAAGTATATGGTGTTCACAGATATAGTAATTACATGCTGACACGTGGAGACCTGTAATTAGCTGTCAAATTATCAAATTGTTCTTAGTCTATTGTAAATAAAAAATTACATTTTAGTTTTTACATTTGATTTATAGAATTTTTTTTAAACACAATCACTAACGATCAAATTGTTATAGTTCTGATGTTTAGAGCATTCTAAAAGTTCATTTTTTAAGTTAGTCAGTGGGTAAGTTCTTGGGCTCAGGAGCTTATGTAAATTTAATATCAACAAATATTGTAGTAAATGACTTGGCGCTGGTCCAACTGCCACACGCCCAGGGACCGAGCACTTACCCCCGGCAACCTACCTCTAGTTAGCAATATTTTTGAGACCCGCATCAGGAAAATGGGTTTGTGATTACTTGCAATTTGAAGTGGTGTCTGTTTGCCCGGTCATGAGACGCCGAGTGAAGGTTTGACTGGCGGTAATGGGAACGGGAATTTGTGTTATGGAAACAATAATGTATTATCCTACTTGTATACCCTTTTGATAGACCTAGATTTAATACAGGATTCGCGCTGTCAGATAACAATTAGGTCCGTATTGTAATCGAACTCAAGATCTTATACTCAGTAGATATTAAAAGTAAAATATCAACAAGACAGTCGATTTATTTAAATTATTTCTACCCTTCATTGAAACCGTTTCATAATAATTAACATTTTAAACCGAAACTCAACAACGAAATACTGTCGCCATCAAACTAATAATAATTGAGTGCTTAAATACGCCCTCCATTTTGTGCAAAACAGTTTTGAAATTTATCACTAAATTAAATAAACGATTTGAAACACAAAGCCTGCTTAAGAACGATCTATGAACATTACGCTAATGGCTGTCAAGTTACACTACGAATAAATACAATTCCGTTAACAAAATTTTACGTTAAACGCCATGAAAAGTCAGAGAAAGAAACTCGGTTTCGTATGGTAGTTTTTAATGGACGCAATAAGCACGAGGGAATACAAGTAGCGGCACGAAACTTTAGCGGTGACCGTTATTACGCAGAAGTAAAAATTAAGGTACCTGAGGGGGCTAGCGGGATAAAGGGCGGGCGTGCATAGCGCGGATTGGCTCTCCAGCCGCATTATGTTTCCCGCGCCGATACGTTGCTCCGCGCACATCCCGTATACAGTCGCGTCATTAATTGTATTGTTATTGCTGTTAATTTTTGTTGTTGTTTTTTTGTTAAGTTTGAATTTGTTTGTTAAATTTAGTTTTTTAGTTTGTTTGTGACTTTAAAGTGAATATACCTAGAAGAAATACTGTTTTGAAAAGACAGGCATGGAAAATGGTTTGTGACATGAATTGCTTTTTAATAAGGGAATCTAACGAATTAATTGATTCTTTGAAACAAACTAAAAGTGAGATTGACGAAGCTAAAAATACTTTACTCAGTCATTCGGACAGCATCACTGTAAATTTGAGAATGGTTCTCTGTAGATTCAGATTCATTGTAGATTCTCTGATTCAGATTAGACTTAAATCTAAAATAAAAATATTCAAATTAACAAATAATGTTTTTATTTTTATAATCCCCACAAAACTTGTTAAAAATTATATCTTAGGTAAAGAAAGAAAGAAAAGAAAGAAAAAATATTTATTTGACGTCAGTACAATAAGCACACACACAATAATAATATTAAAAGAAAAAAAGAAAAAAAAAAGTTACAGAAAAAGAAAAATACAATCATAATACTATATGCCTACTGTGTGCCTCACGGCTGCGCCAAAAAGGTCCATTTCAGCATTCATGCCAGACAGGTTACGCTGTCTGACGCTGGTCTTCCAATGAACCTTGAGGGGGTAAGTGACAGACAGAAAACAGTTTCAAACATAATAAATAAATAAATGGTTATAATAAATAGATATCGAGTAAATTATTTAAATGTATGAGTTCGGTTTGAGAAAATTTCCAGTAACAAAAGTATTTTATTGTGTATTATGGTCTTATGGGACTGGTCACAATAAACAACATTATAAAATAAACAGCATTTTAATAACAAACAACTATTTATAGAAATAATAACAATCACCACTACAAAGAATATATATTAAAGAAAGAGAGAAAAGTATAAAATTATTAAATTAGCAGCAGTATTTAAAATATGATATGAATCACGAAGATTAAGAAGAACAATGACACTGAAAAATATATACATACATATGCGTAGGCCAAACGAAAACATGTTGTATGCATAAGTAGGTACGTACACGGTGCAGTCTGTAATTACTGAGCGTTTAAATGATTGAAACATTAATTTTGACCATATCCAGTTTCTGCTGTGCAGCTATCAAATACTGCCGCAGTCGTGTTCTGAACGTGTGAATAGTGCCCAGTACCCGTAATGGTGGAGGAATATTATTCCACACTTTAGATGCAGCGTATCGGAAACTACCTCTGAAAGCTGCTGTCCTATGAGATTGTGTTGATAATTGCTGCGCACAAAGCCTAGGTGCGCACTCTCGTTTACTAGCCATCCAACTTAACTTGTCGTACAAATACTTCGGCTTCGTAGTCCTAATAACACCAAAAAGAAGACACGCTAGATGTAACTTTCGCCTCGACTTCATTTTGAGCATACAGTGTTTGTTCAGATAAGGGGTGACGTGACTTCTAGGGGGAACCGAGTAACAGAATCGAGCACACGCATTTTGGACTCTTTGTATAAGTCTATCCGTACGGGCCAGCAAGCGTGGGCCGTAAACCGTATCAGCGTAATTTAGTTTGGATAGTACAAGGGTTTCGACTAGCTGTTCGCGTAGCTTTTCAGACAGGTATGGCCTCATTTTATATAGCAGCTTCAGACGGTAAAAACAGTTTTTCACGGAGTTAGCGACGTGTTTCTCAAACCTAAGGGTGTTGTCCATACACAACCCTAGGTTCCGCGCTTCATTAACTCGATCAATAGGCTCGCCCATTAGAGTCAAATTAAGGCTTACAGGTAGCTTCTTTAACTGCTGCCTCGTACCAAACAACAAATACTTAGTTTTCAATGGGTTTAAAGCTAAACAGTTCTCATCTGACCAAGTGGCGATTCTTTCCAGGTCGGCATTTAGGTCTTTAATAGCCGAGTCAATGTCGTCAGGTTTAAAAGACAAATATAGTTGCACATCGTCAGCATAAATGTGATATTTGCATTTCTGCAGACACTTTATTATGTCTGCACAGTATAAAATAAAAATAATCGGACCTAAGATAGATCCCTGAGGAACTCCTCTTTCTATCGAAGTAAGGGCCGAAGTCAGGGTAGTACCGTCCGGCAACCGTAATTCTACGAGTTGCTTTCTGTCACTGAGGTAACTATGGAACCACTGGATTGCATTGTTGTCAAAACCGTAGTATTTTAACTTAGATAATAACAGTGGGACATTTATGCAATCAAATGCACGGGAAAAATCAAGTAGCACCATAAGTGTACACATACCCTTATCTTGGGCGGATAAAATGTTATCAGTAACGTCTAGCAACGCCGTAGAAGTACTGCGCTGTTTCCTGAATCCAGATTGTAGGTCAGGTAAAATATCGTTCTCTTCTAAAAACTTGGTTAATTGGCGACAGACCACCCTCTCCATTACCTTTGAAAGACAGGGCAGAACACTGATAGGCCGCAAGTCTTTAACCTCCAAAGGGTTTGGATTTTTGGGTAGAGGTCTAACTGTTGCAATTTTCCATTGGTAGGGAAACTTAGCTGTCCATATGGAGCAATTAATCATGTCAGTGATAGTTGTTATGGTATATGGCATAGTCAGGGTAAGCATGCTCAAGGTTATGTTGTCGTAACCTACCTACCTACCTACCTACTATAAATCCTTGGACAATGGCATTGGAGATAAACTATTTATTAAAATATAGATAATATTATTTGCATGCGCGACAGTACTCATGCGCAGCAATCCCCTCCGCGTATCGTTCAGCGCTAGACTTACGTGCCGCTACTTATACCAGGGTAAGTAAAAAATTGGCATTTAAAATATTTTCATTTATAGTGGCAAAAGAATATTTTTTTTTTGCGAACACGATATTGCATTGTTCGTTATTATTTTATTTATGTCTTTAAAACACTACACACTCTTTAACATTTATTTAATTCACTTGTCCTCGTCCGTGTATCACTGCTGGGTGCCAACTGAAAACCAGCGCTGCGTGTCTTCCGCTCAGCAAATGCTGAGTTGGTGTCCCTTTCGGTGTGGACATGCTCAACGATTATTTTTATCCTTTTTTTTTATAATGTTTTTAATTTTGTATTGTATATTGTTGTGTGTGTCTTCGTCCGAATAAATGTTCAATTCCAATATGGGAAAGCAGTATTACTTTAGCAATCAATGCTAACATCATGATCTGCTTAGCTTTTTCTCAGCTATTTTTGGGTCGGTTTCCAGTGTCATCCGGGTACACAGGTAAGTTCGAGTGGTTTATTTATCCACACTTGGTTGATATACCGTCTTGTCGCACCAATTTATTGTACCACATTTATTGTACGTACAGCCAAGTTGTGCAACTCTCTGTCGGCTTCTGTGTTCCCTGCCACTTATGACCTTTCAGCCTTTAAAGCAAGAGTGAATAGGCATCTTCTGGGCTCGCTCGTTCCATCGTAGACCTCATCTATCGCTTACCATCAGACGAGATTGAGGTCAAAAGTGGGCTCATCACGAATAAAAAAAAATAAAACAAATGATGTTACAGCCTTTTTGACCTTCTCAATCCAGTAACTGGGTAACATGATATGTGGTGGTGTGGTGGAATTTTGACTACCTGTAACGACAAATGACAACCGGGATGAAATGGCTTAGCGTGTTTTCTGGGCATGGAGGCATCTCGACATGGTATGATTACATGTCCACGGAACCTTGAAGATCGATCCGTGTGGCAGTTATTATTTAACCATGTTCTACTACAGTCAATAAAATACAAAACTCCAATCAATACTAACAACATAGAAAATGACAAAGTATCTATGAGCCTACACAACCAATTTAATTCGATGTCACTATGTAGACGGATGGACGCCTGTCGCCAGCCAGTTACAGTTAGATAGGTGTAACAACTTTTACTATTTATTGAATTCTCGTATGAACTTAAAACGGGATATTCACAATGTGTATTTATTGTTTCGAGTTACCAACATTTCGGCACTGTTGCAAGCGCCAAGATAAATGAATAGGTTTGATTACTTCGGTCGTGCCCCAGAATGCGGCGTACTTAGCCTATCAAAACTATTAATTGGCTTGGCACCGACTTCAGTCATGTAAGTAGATACGTAGTAGCCCTTATTTGAAACGGAATTAGACATCCAGTGAAACAATATATAAGGTTATTTTTCGCTTTGTAGTGTAGAAGTGGTTTTGTTTGTTTTGAAGTCGGTTCAATTTTCTGTAAAAAGTTTTTTAATGTCTAATGATACTAGTAGTGACCATGTTAGCTTAAAAAAATTTATTGACTTCTGTTAATAACCGCAGAACTTTGATTTTATGTATAAAACTAGTTGTTGCCATCGACTTCGTTTACGTGAAAATTTCGCACTATTTCCCTGGACAAAAAGTAACCAATATTGAATCATCCAACCAATGAGTCTAAAGCTCACCAAAAGGCTGAGAATCCTAATATATATGACGAGGCGATACTTCACACCTGGACGGCTTTTGAATTTGTATAAAGCACAGGTCCGTTTCTGCATGGAATATTGTTGGCACTTGTGGGATGGCTCAGTAGAATACCAGCTAGCTGCAACGCTGACTCAATTGAACGCAGAGCTAAAAGGCGACGAGGTGCTGGCAGACCATTATGAAATAGTAAGCTTAAGTTTTACCGTAATCATGTATTACATAAGTAAATATGAGCATTTTTAAGTTATCGTGGTGAAAATTCATCCCTATAGTGATTTTAAAATCAACAAATTCAGCTTCATTGTTGCTCCAGCATGGCAGCTTTGTACGCTACGCTGTACTTACTCGTAGGAAAAGACACTGAGTGACGCTACGCTGTGCTTTTTAGTGTTTTATGCACAGGAAAGCAATTACTGTCAATAAACATCCGACACATCTTGTCAAAAATGTTGGTAAATTGACTTAAAATATTCCTTGAAACTTGGGTAATTGGGAACTTAAGGGACTTGAACATTTTATAAGTTATAGAGGCTGTTCATTCACCCAGTTTGTCAAATATACAGTTTTGAAATGACAGTTGTACTTCCTTATAAGAGTTCTGCTAAAAGAAGTCGAGATGAATCAAAGTTAATAAATGATCTTAATTTTGCAAATTGGTTATTAAATACCTAACACTTTTACACGTAATTTTTTTCGTAATTATTAACTAGATGAGGCGGATGTTTCTTAATTAAATACCCTGAGAAGAAACACCGAAACATACTCAGGGGTCCGTCTCTTTTCAAATCCATACAATCTCTCCTTCGCCGAATCTCTCCTTGTATCACTTTCTTAGTAACATTCTTATTGCTCTTTCCGCTCCGTTAACATACTATAGTTTAGCTAACGCCCAATCAAACTTCACATTCACTACTACATACATCACACTCACGCTCAGAACATACATCACATTTCATAATATAAACATACACACATGTCACACTTCACATTTTAATTATAAAGTAGATTAGGTAATATAAAAATAGAAATGTAGACATCATAAGTATTAAATAAAATGCAGTCTCTATAATATTGTTTATTGTGGGAATTAGGGACTCGTGGACCTTAATACAGGTTACTACGTAATCTAGCTAGGCCACCGGAGCCACTTAATTGTTACTTATTTATATGTAGTTGTTCCTCATTTAATTGTAAATTATATTATGTAACAGACTGTAACAACCTTATGAAAATAAATACATTGATTGATTGATTGATTGATTGATTGAATCTATACTGGTATAATTATATGGGGACCTTGTAGGTTTCAGTATAAGGTGATCTTTTGAAGAAAGATGTTCACAGATTTGAGTGGGCCTGTCCATACAGTGCAAGCATTTGTCAAATAACGTATAGCTCAACTTAGAACAAGGAGCTTAACGATTTGACGAACAATACCAAGATAAGGACGTTTGGGTAGGCCGCAAAAAGCACTCAAAATGCCAGACAATCATGTTTAACTCGAATAAAATAACCTACATAGTTCACATATTCACAATCGTTTATGAGGATTTTGTAGATTAGTCTGATATGGCCTTTTGAGGAAAGAACCACACAGATTTGAGTAGACCCGTCCTGTCAGTGCAAGCCTTTGTCAGTTAGTCTGTAAGCTCAACTTTGGACTACTAAGGAGCTCATCGACCTGACGAACAATTCCAAAGACGGGACGCGTAATTTAAGCAACCGTGTCGAACTAGTTTGATTTTGATAAATTGTTTTGCATATACAAGATATTGAACTACAAAGGATCAATTATAAAGGATAACGTCGAATATGGATCTAGGAAACAAAATCTCAATTAATGATCATCTGGTTAGTCAACTACTATTGGGGTCGGTTTATAGTCTAACCATATACAACTGAGTACTAGTGTTTACTAGAAGCGACTGCCTATGTGACCTCCACAACCCAGTAACTGGGTAACATTATAACCCTTTTTTTCTGGGTGGGAAAATCATCGAATGACTTCTTCCGCTCTGGGTTAAGCCGAAGGGTGTGTCAGATTTCTTCTGACGAAAAACCCACCCTGTTCCTTCGGCTGCCCTAAAGTTCCGAGGCCGCGGTATCTCGATGGAACTTTCCCGCAAACCCCGGCAGGTAATGGCCCTATGAGGCCCCGTCACTGGTGTTGACAGCTCTTTGAGGCGCGCGTGGAACACGACGCGCCGTCGACCCGGCCGGCGGTGAGCGACCCCTGCTCGCCGTCCGCAGGCTCGCGTCTACGGTGACCGGAAATCGGCAACTCTATAGCCCTTGGCATGACGAGTGTCGGATTATGTCTACTGACTATCCGTAATGACTGTCAAAGATGTAGAAATGTCAGCCGGGAGCAACGACATAACGTGCTTTCCGAGCCGATGATCACTCATCTACAGACCTATTACAACAATCATTCAATTTAGGTAATATGAACTGGGATACAGTTAATGAGTCAAAGAACAACCTTAAGTTACCTAAAACCAGTGAGGTTTTGTTGGATTTCATGTACGGTAATGAGCTCAGTCAATTTAACAACGTAAGTAATAGTTCGGGTCGCATGCTGGATCTTGTTTTGTGTAATAATTCACTATGTAAGGTGAGCCAAAGTATTAACCCAATCAGTAACATTGATCAACATCACCCACCCCTTGATGTAGTAATTTCTCTGAATAAGGAAGCTAAACTTATTTATAACCAAACCAGTTCACGACCAAATTTTCGTAAAACAAGTTACATACCAATTCGAAAATACTTAAAAGAACTGAACTGGGAGGAGCTATTTCGGGCACACCACGGCGTCCATGAGATGTTGGATGTGTTTTATGATATTGTTAATGCAGGTATTCAAAAATATATATCTACTCGAAAATCAAAAAATAATAAATTTCCACCGTGGTTTGACCGGAATCTAATTAAAATGTTGAATTGCAAAAATAAGATCAGGAAACGCTTCAATATTTACAAGAACCCCTTAGATAAAATTAAATTAAAAATTATTAGTAAGCGATGTGCTGACCTTGCAACTGTCTGCTACAACAATTATATAAAGCGATTGGAAGACGGAATAAGAACTAACCCAAAATTATTTTGGTCTTATGTAAAAAGCAAAAGGGGTGGTTCTAGCACCTATCCTATTAACATGACAGATGGCATTGCTACATCATCTGATTGTTCAGAAATATGTGAATTCTTTGCATCTTACTTTTCATCTGTGTATAGCCCCGTTGAGGACAGAAGCAATAAAACAACTTTATCATATACCATTCAAAATAATAGTTTATGTTTATCAAATCATATTATAACTAAGGAGGCTCTATACAAGAAACTAAAACATCTTGATTGCAATAAGGGCGCTGGGCCTGACGGATTACCACCTATTTTTATTTATGAGTGTGCGGCTGAGTTGATCGTCCCTCTTTCATTGATTTTCAATAAATCTTTAAGTTCTGGCGTATTTCCTTCAAAATGGAAGGTGGCAAAGGTCGTACCCATCCATAAATCAAACAATGATGATTTGGTCTCAAATTATAGACCCATATCTATCTTATCTACACCTGCAAAAATTTTTGAATCGCTGATCTGCCCATTGATCCAAAACCACCTGAAACTGTACTTGAGTGACGAGCAGCATGGCTTTGTAGAATCCAGATCCACTAGTTCTAATCTTATATTATTTACCGAGTTATTAACGAAAGCAATTGACTCAGGTTATCAAGCTGACGTCATATATACTGACTTCAGCAAGGCTTTCGATAAAGTATCACATAAAATACTGATTCAGAAACTACAAGCGTATGGCATCACTGGATCATTACTTTCGTGGCTGAGCTCGTACCTTGTGAAAAGGTCTTTCTTTGTCGTTATCAATGGGTTCCAATCAACTACACGAGATATTTCTTCTGGGGTGCCTCAAGGATCTCATTTGGGACCGATCTTATTTAATTTTTTCATCAACGATATCCCAAACTGTTTCCAACACTCCAATATTTACATGTACGCTGATGATTTAAAATTTGTCAAAGTTGTTAAAACTAAAGCTGATGCCTCCGACTTACAGAGAGATCTAGATAAGCTCATTCAGTGGTGTGAACTCAATGCCATGCACCTCAATTCGGGCAAATGTTACCACGTAAAATTCACGAGAAAGTTAAATATTATCGAACACGATTATTATATCAATACAGTTAAAATTAATGAATTAGAAACAATTAAAGACCTTGGCATCATATTTGATAGGAAATTAACTTTTATCCCACATGTAGACTCCATTATAAAAAAATCCGCTAAGATGCTTGGATTCGTAATAAGAAATTCCAAACAGTTTAAGTGATCCAAAACTAAAATTATGCTGTTCAATAGCTTGATTCGGGGTCCAATGGAATATTGCAGCGTGGTCTGGCGGCCTCACTATGCTTCACACACACTGCGACTTGAACGTATTCAAAAGCGTTTTCTATGGCACTTGGCATTTGCGAGCGGAATAGTTAAAAAAATTCGTTCCTACAACAATAGAATGAGACATTTTAAAATAATATCGCTAGACAAACGTCGCCGCCTTATTGACGCAATGTTTGTGTGCAAAGTGATGGCCCATAAAATTGATTGCCCACAGATACTGAGCCTCTTTAACTTCCGTGCCCCTTCCAGAATACCTCGGAAGCCAATAACGCCACTCTGCCCACCACAGAGTAGAACAGTTTTGGGTGCCAATTCTCCTGTGGCGAGGTTATGTAGGGTTGTGAACAGTTGCGGTGACCAAATTGATCTGCAATTTGATTCCTTGATCAAGCTAAAAGCCAAAATTTATAAATGTATCGACATGGAGTAGTCCTTATTTGGAGTAACCTTATTGTTAATATCAGTGTTAAAGGATTGATTAGAATATTAAGCCAATATTAGATCTTGTTGTGTGTACCTAAATTATCGATAGATTAATGTTATTTATAATTATAGTATAGATATGAATATAACTAATGCATGCAGAGTTTACCTTTAAGTGATTGTTACACTTTAGTCTGCTTTTAAACATGTTGTGTTAGCCATAAAACTAGTGTAAGCAATTGTTGGTGAACCTATTTAAATAAAATAAAAAATAAAATAAAAATCATCGCTGATGCAGCTATTATTATTTAGCCACGATATCCCCTTTAACTAATAAGATTTCAAAAATTCCAGTAAGTAATAGTATTTCAATGAAAAGGTATCGCGACCTCATTGCAATTATTAGAAACAGAGATTTTCACGTATCCAGGGCCACTTAACCGAGTGTATGTGTTTTTTTAGGAAAACTAAAGACACAATAATATTGTTAACAACTGGAATATGGCCTATTCTTCGTTTTCACAGATTATTATTGAAATACTAAAAGACAAAAAAAAAACTGTACACATACATTTTTAAGTTCTTCAATTAAATCTAACATTTGAAATCTGAAATATGTATTAGTCTAGTTACTAGGCTGCTACACTCTAGTAATTCAGTATATTTGAGTTTTGCTTCATTATTCACCGTTACTTGTTGACTGACTGCAATACAGCTTGAAACTGTGTTTAGTTTGAGGCTTCAATTGTGTGTTCACTGGCATGATATCCAACCAACTAGCTGAAGAGTGCTGCGTTTCACTGAAATGCAGTAACACAGCTCACAAAACTGATTTCAAAAGATATTCATGGTTTTCCGAACAGAATGTTTTGCGGTCATTTGACTTAGTTGATAACTATGGATTTGTTACTCAACGCAAAAGTATACCTAGGGGTGCTTTTAGAAAGTTTGCGAGCGGATCTCCGGCCGCCGTAGACGCTGGCTTGTGGAGCATGAGTAACTCACCGTCTGGTAAGGACCGGGAACAAGTTGATGGTGCATCATGTTCCACACGCGCCTCAGAGAACAGTCAGTAGAGATAAACGAGACCCAATCGAGTCATTGCTTACCGGCTGCGGGAATTTTCTAACGCAGCCATGAAACGTAAGAGCAACTCAAGGAACAGGTTTTAGTCAGTTGAAGTCTGATACTTACTAACTCTCCACCCAAACCGTCAGAGCGAGAAATCATTTGATGATATGTTAAAGATCGCTTTTAGAGATAAAACCGCCAATTGTATCACTTTTTTTATTTGTTAAGTCCTTATTTAATTGTTATGGTGTACAAAAAACTTTTTACCAAAAAATTGAGCCGACTCCCCAAAAACACTGCATAGTGAAAAATAACTTTAATTTCGAAAAAAGTTTTTATTTCACTCTTTTTAGTTGGTCGATTTTTAATTTACCTAGTTAAAAGAGCCTAAATGTCAACTACTTATAACCTTTTACAAAATATTGCTTTTCCCAATGCTGGGCCGTTAATTGTTGAGGAGTTCTCCTGGTACTTAACCATCAGCTCTACATCACCATATGCATTGTGACAAACATAAAGTGCTTAACATCCATATTCGAGTAATCGAATCGCAATCCACGAAATACTTATTATTGAGTAGGTTCGGCGGCCATCTGTGGTCTTCATCATCAGTTCCACTTCCCCAAATGGTACTTTTACAATGGTACAACTGCTCAAGTTACTATAAGAAATACCCAAAACGCCATAGGTGTGCCTATAATATTTGAAGAGTTCCCTCGATTTCTCCAGGATCCCATCATCAAATCCTGACCTGGTGACAATGGGACCAATTTCGAAGTATACCCTTTCAAACAAAAAAAGAATTTTCCAAATCGGTTCAGCCGTCTTCGAGTAATCGGTGATCATACATAAAAAAAAAATATATATATATACGCGTCGAATTGATAACCTCCTCTTTTGGTCGTCGGTTGAAAAGATCTCTATCTATTTGTCTAACTTTTTGATGTAGCAGTTGACAATGAGCTAACGCATCAAAATGTATATTTATTATAAAAGTCCTGTTGCATAACTTGAAGGAAAACCAAACATCAGCCCTAAAGGAAATTAAAAAAGCTTCAAATAAACTCGTAAAGATTTCAGGAATACTCCTAGATTTTTTTTTCCAAAGTTTTTCGAATTCGAACCTTGATAACATAACTTTCTGACCTCGATCTGTTAGCAAAGTTAAATTGAAAGTGGATCGGAACACCGATGGAAGTTAGTTCTAGTGGGATAAATGAGTTTTAATACATAATCGTAGTTAAAAGCCGGTTACTAAAGAGGTTCAGAATAATGGTTTCATGGACGTTAGGGTCCAAGATTGCGGAACATAATACTCGATACATTTATTTGCATTCCACAATGTGAACTTAGGTGGTAGGTAGTACATACAAAATATACATTGAGTTACGCCTGTCACTTAGCTAAGTACGTCGAGAAACTTCGACCGACTTCTAATACGCTCGAGACATTAACACCATCTGGCGGCAAATAGCAGTACTGAGTATCTCAAGTAGCTTCTGGAACATTCCTGGCAGTATAGGCAGTGAGTCGATTTGACAAGAATGTTCTAGAACTCATAGACCGGGGTATAAATACAGGGCAGAGGAACACAGAGATTTCTGTGCGATTTAAGTGTTAAGTGACAAGTATTGTAGTGCGAATAATTGTGTTAATTTTTATTTTGTGTTTATTAAATTAAAGTGTTAATTTTGGTTTAATTGGTGTAAACAATTTCTATCCTGAACCCTAGCTAGTAACAATAATATTAGATCATTGTGGACTCTGTCGGGCACAGCAAAATAGGAAAGAGGAAAAGTGCTATTATTATTATTATAAATAGAATACATTTTAACTACTTACTACTAATACTTTGGTTTTATACATTTATTACGATACTATATTTTATTTATTTAATTTATTACTGAAATATTCATTTAGGTATTAGGTATCATAATAACATTCATTAATAAGAAATTGTTTTAATTTAGTTATAAATATGTTATTATTTTATAAATTTTAAGTTGTAAGTAGTGTTGTGTGCGGGTAACACGGCTAACTTAGTTGCAATGTTGTGTCTGGGTTTGTTTTTAACATGATTGTGTTCTCCATGACCTGATTCCTCCATCTCCCTTTCACTACCGGTCTACCAGACGCACGGCTGGGTACCACCCACACTTGGTTGATATACCATCTTGTCGTACCAAGCGCTTCTCCTCCACATTTATTGTGCGCACAGACAAGCTGCGGAATTCTCTCCCGGCTTCTGTGTTCCCTGCCACTTATGAACTTTCAGCCTTTAAAGCACGAGTAAATAGGCATCTTCTGGGCTCGCTCGTTCCATCTTAGACCTCATCTATTGCTTACCATCAGGCGAGATTGAGGTCAAGAGTGGGCCCATCAGTAATAAAAAAATATACCTATTTTTCAACCGACGACAAAAAGAGGAGGTTATCAATTCGACGCGTATATATTTTTATTTATTTTTTTATGTATGATCATCGAGTACTCGAAGACGGCTGAACCGATTTGGAAAATTCTTTTTTTGTTCGAATGGGTATACGTCGAAATTGGTACCATTATCACCAAAGTCAGGATCTGATGATGGGATCCTGGAGAAATCGAGGGAACTCTTCAAATATTATAGGCACACCTATGGCGTTTTGGGAATTTCTTATAATAACTTGTGCAGTTGCTCTCAAAAAGTACCATTTGGGGAAGTGGAACTGATGATGAAGACCACAGATGGCCGCCGAAACTACTCAATAATAAGTATTGAGTGGATTGCGATTCGATTACCTGAATATGGATGTTAAGCACTTTATGCTCGTCACAATGCATATGGTGATGTAGAGCTGATGGTGAAGTACCAGGAGAACTCCTCAACAATTAACGGCCCACCATTGGGAAAAGCAATATTTTGTAAAAGGTGATAAGTAGTTGACATTTAGGCTCTTGTAACTAGGTAAATTAAAAATCATCCAACTAAAAAGAGTGAAATAAAAACTTTTTACCAAAAAATTAAACCGACTCCCAAAAAACACTGCAAAGTGAAAAATAACTTTAATTTCGGAAGTCGGTGCCAAAAACGAAAAAACAAAACTAAAGACACCGACTACCGAAATTAAAGTTATTTTTCACGTTGCAGTGTTTTTTGGGAGTCGGTTTAATTTTTTGGTAAAAAGTTTTTATATTATACATACATCATATTATAAGTCAAACTAAAGGCAGTGGGCAATCTCTTACAGGCAATCTTTAGATGTAAATTATAGGAGCATGTGTGGAGAGATATTCCTACTGATGAGATAGATAGATATATAGAATATACTTTATTGTACACCAAAATTTAAACACACCTATATACTCGTAACATTATTTCTTAATTCTATGGTTACAATGGCGGTCTTATCGCTAAAAGCGATATTTCCAGACAACCTTTGGAAGGACTTTCAAAACTTTAATTATAAGTTTAATCTTAGTAACAATTTGTACCTTTTTTGGTTGTGGGAAATTCATGATGTGAATGTGACTCCTCCTACGCTGAGTAGACTAGAAGGTAGTGTCTTTTACTCGCAAATAACTTACTCTGTTCCTTCACGATATCTTGTTAGAACATTTGTGCGATCCTGGCAAGCAATGGTCTTGTAGGTTGGCTGGCGCGTGTGTGATGATAGAAGGAGTGATAGGATCAGGAAAATTGCAGCTTAAGTGGGATACGGTGAAACAATATATTTTTATTTATATATTTAGGATCTCTAACAAGAGATATACACAGTTCATAAAAATTCAGTTTATGAACTGTTTGTTGTTTTGTAGGTGTACTCTTTCACAGAGACCACAGCATGCACGATAAAATTAATAAATAAGCTAACCAATATAATAAGGTTTTTTTGTGGATTGTAAAAATATTCAATACTAGTACTCACGCGGGGCTTCGCTCCCGTGGATTCTATCACGGTAAAAACATAACTCTCCTTTTTTGCAGTCGCGTAAAAAGTAGCCTATAACCTTCCTCAAGCTTCAAGCTACTTCCATACCAAATTGCATCCAAATCCACCCAGTACTTTCGAAGATTAGCGCGTTCAAGCAAACAAACAAACAAACTTTTCCGCTTTATAATATTAGTATAGATATTCAAATAAAGGTGGGTACTGACCGGTGTTACGTGGCGTAATATAACGTGTTTCACAGCGAGCATTCGTGCAGTCAGTACTAGGCGTGTGTAACTCTTTACGGAACCGACTCACTGATCCGAATCATTGAAATGATCCAAAAGATTGGTTCAGTAACAACGTTTCAAATGCATCATTTGAATCTGAAACATTGCTTTGCTCTGGCTCATTTCGCGCGACGCGTCGCTCGTGTGGCGACTGAGCAGTGTGCGAGCGAGAGAGGGAGACTGAGAGATACTGAGTTACTTTAACTATTTACTCTTGTATCGTATGCACGAAGATTGACTTTATTTATAATCTCACTTATTACAATAAATATGTAGACATAATACATTCAGTATTGATGCCTCAAAACATTTCTATGTCTCAATAGTAAACGCCCGAGACGCAACGTAAAAATCTTACGTTTCTATACATGATGTCGCGTCGCGGACGTTCACTGAGTCATTTGAGCCGATGATCCAAATGAGCCAAATGAAACATATCAGTGCTCTGGATCATTTCAGTGATCAAGATGCAAATGTTCCAATCTCAAAAATGATACACTTTGCCCACTTCTAGTCAGTACGTCGTGTTACGGGGAAACCAGTGAGCAACGAGCCGCTCGTTGCTCGCTTTGAGTGCTCCACTTGGCTGTCAGTTTTTTGGCGAATCCTTTGACTGTTACGCGGCTCAGCCAGTACGCTATTGCAAGTCGTCACGAGTAAAGGAATCTCCTGTAGCATAAAAACGAAGCGTTAGTGCTAATCGTTCTGTGACACTGATTGCTTTTCTATAATTTGTAGATTTTGTATGTACTATTGGTCCACTTAAATTCAAGAGTTTTTTCAAAAATGATCGGAGACATGTGTACAAAGTTTTTATACTGTCCAGTAATCATTTGGTTTTTTAATATTGCTATCAATGACTAACCACCACATGCGCTTCTGTTATTAAATAAGTTTGATGTCCAGTAACGATTTTTCTTCTTCTTAATTTGATAATTAAGTAGAATCAAAGATACCAACACGTCCTCGCTTTCGGCCATCTTGAGTGAACTGGCGGCGTAAGCGGAGCACAGAGTTTTGACGAGCATGTTACGCCGATTTTAGAACGCAGCGTAACATACTCGATGCGTAACACGCTCGATGCGAATGTTACATTACACCTCGTAACGTTGGTCAGTACCCACCTTAATAATAATTCAATATATTTTTTATTTTTTGTTTTTGCTTTGTGTATGTAAGTCGCTACAGGCTTATCAGGCTCCGTCAATTTTGATTACTGCTCATTAAGGCCCATGAGAAACATTTCGACCGCGCCTTCGACCCAAGCATGGTCTTTACTGTACAGTGAGCTAGTGAGCTATTCCTGCTCGCCGACAACAAGCCCTTATCTACGGTGGCCGGACATCGGCAAATTATTAAAATACTAGCTTCCGCCCGCGACTTCGTCCCCGTGGAAAAAAAAATCCCCCGATTTTGAAACATTCTTCATTACTGCTCCGCTCCCATTGGTGTTAGCGTGATGATATATAGCCTATAGCCTTCCTCGATAAATGGGCTATCTAACACTGAAAGAATTTTTCAAATCAGAACGGTAGTTCCTGAGATTAGCGCGTTCAAGCAAACAAACAAACAAACTCTTCAGCTTTATAATATTAGTATAGATTTATCTATGACAAGATTATTGAGTAAGTATGTATTTATTATATCCCATGAAAAACATAAATGTGAAATGAGAGCCAAGTTCAATATTATCATAAATGCCTTGGTTGTTGACTTCAACGACAAAAGAAGTGAAATCTAAATGGGTGCAAAGTTCAATGGTCAGCCCTGAAATTTATTTATAACAACATAAAATATCATTTAATCTTATAACTTAGGAGAATATATTGTAGCCTAAGTTTTGACCTGGCTAGTTCTTATATACGAATTATTATGTTCGATGGTTAGTTTCTACCAGCAAGCCAAATTTTCGGAATAATAAAATAAGAACTGACAAGTAACAGGTTTAGAACTTGCAAAGGCAATTCGTATATGAAAACTAGCCAAGTCAGACCTTAGACTACAATATATTCTCCTAAGTTATAAGAATAAATGATGTTTTATGTTGTTATAAATAAATTTCAGGGCTGACCATTGAACTTTGCACCCATTTAGATTTCACTTCTTTTGTCGTTGAAGTCAACAACCAAGGCATTTATGATAATATTGAACTTGGCTCTCATTTCACATTTATGTTTTTCATGGGATATCATTACTTTTTGTACATAAATTAGTAGGTACTTACTTATAACAAAATTAATACTAAATGGTTTTTTGTTAAACTACTGTATTTTTCTACGTTAACGGGGTATAATTGTCATTTTTGTGTTATTTTCTATATTTTCTTGTACCTTTGAAATGTTCGAATGAATTGCTCATTCAGTATCCGGAATTCTTTTTACGCGTTTTGCCTGCATGGTGTAGTGACCCTCTAAGATAATAGGTGGCGCTAGTGGTTGTAGAATACGGTTAGTTACGCGTAATAAATATGAAAATTTACTATATTCTTATTTATAAGTAAAAAACGGAAATATTTGGGTTAAAAAAAATTAATGGTGGTATTTAACTCGTTATATATTCACGTAAAGATCTTAAAATCCACATATAGAGATTTACAGGCACTAATTATTAGTTAAGTGAAAATTATAATAAAATGATAAAAAATTACCAGTTTCTGATTTTTTCATTTGTATTCACCTAATTACCTATCTTCATGCCAAATTTGAACTTTCTAGGTCATCTGGAACTGGGTTATAGTTTTGATCTATAGGTCAGTCATAAAAATGACGATTTTTGGACGTTAATATCTAAATAACCGTTTGAGATATGTTTATAAAATTCGGAACACATATGTATCTCGCCAGTCTCAATATATGGGCCAAATTTGACAAGTTTAGGTGAAATAGTTTTTGAGTTATGGGGGGCTCAAAAGTGGCTCCAAATGGTTCGTGTAATATTACACACGGTGAGCTGCGCGCCAGTTCTTGGCTTGACACGCTTGACTTAAAGACTCCCAGGTTATAGCTATCGGGGAACACAGACTTCGGCAGGGAATTTCACTCCTTAGC
This sequence comes from Tholera decimalis, assembly GCA_943138885.2. Classification (NCBI taxonomy): domain Eukaryota; kingdom Metazoa; phylum Arthropoda; class Insecta; order Lepidoptera; family Noctuidae; genus Tholera; species Tholera decimalis. Next base: position 2,232,029 of record OW964550.2, read on the forward strand.
CGTACGCACAATGAAGGTTTTCTCAAAACGTTTTGTGCGTATGGGTGGGATGTCCACCATGTAACGACGGTGCTTCGCCATTTGTCTCGTAGTCCGATGATGGAACGGGCTTGGCGGAATTAGATTGTGCAATTCCATCGCACACTCCCCAAAATGTAACCGATAGAAAACCGATAGACTTGCAACTTGTCGTCAATGTTCAAGGCTCTGGAGCTTTGACTCGAATCGACAGCGAATCGTTGCCAATGAGACTCTTGGCCCACTTCTCGATAGACTCAAGCGCGTCCAGTTGGTATTTCGCAGATCCATCCCAAAGATGAGAGCAGTATTCCATACACGACCGAACCTGGGCTTGGTACATATTGAGCAGCTGTTCCGGTGTGGAGTACCGTCTCACCTTCGCTAGGATTCCCAACTTTTTTGATGCTAACTGAGCCTTAGCCTCGGTGAACGGACCAAAATTGAGTGTGGAAGTTAAAGTCACCCCAAGAAGCTCAATATGATCGGTTATCGGCATGGTTACACCACGGAAAGTAGGAGCCGGTTCAAATTGGCTCCTTTTTGCGGAGAAGAGACACGCCTGGATCTTAGCTGCATTAAACCTGACCAAGTTGGCATCGCCCTATTCGGAGACAGCCTTCAAGGACAAGCACCCAACCATGTCCTCACGGAGAGACTGGATCTGTGACCCACCAGCTCGCGCGCTGGATACATATCTCTCAGAAACTGTGTTTTTTGCATACCCAAAGGTACCGGGCATCAGCAGATCGTTAATGTGCAGCAAGCATAAAGTTGCTGAGAGAACAGACGCCTGAGGGATCCCGGAATTAATTGCCAATTGGCCAGACGAGCAGCCATCAATGACCACTCGAATGGACCGATCTGTCAGGGAGTCTTCAATCCAAACGCAAAGTTGAGTGGGTAAACCGAAAGAAGGAAGCTTAGCAATAAGGCTATCGTGCCAGACCCTGTCAAAAGCCTTGGAGATGTCTAGGGAAAAAGCAAGCGCTTCCCCGTGCTTCTCAATGGCCTCACTCCAGATATTAATGGCATACGCTAAAAGATCCCCAGTTGACCGGTTTTTGCGAAAGCCGTATTGTCGGTCACTGATGATGTCATTGTCTTCTAGATATACCAGGAGCTTACTATTAAGTACACGCTCCATACTCTTACAGAGTATGGACGTGAGTGAAATAGGCCTGTAGTTGGCCGGATTAGCACGACTGCCCTGTTTGGGTACAGGCTGTACGTTAACCAGCTTCTAAAATGTGTAAAAGTGTTTCTAAAACCTTAAGCTTATGTTAGTAAATAGTCAAAGCAATAATTTTAATGGCGACATGAACACCTGGGCCTACCAGCCCAGTGCCTGACATATGGGCGAGCAATTTAATCTGTCAGTATAGCTAGAATTTCGTTGGGGCTACCCGTGAGTCGTCGCAGCGCAATTCCACATCCCTTGCGCATAACAGCATAAAAAAATTGGCCAAGTACGAGTCAGACTCGTCCATGAAGGGTTAGGTAGTAACTACGCAAAATAACTTTTTTTTTCATAGTGTTTGTATGAATTACAAAGTTATATTTACGGTTTTAGAAAATATGCTATATCTCAAAAACTGCTGACCTGATCTCGTTTAAACCAATTTTCGTTGAAAGTTTATATTAATATCTATAGCATATATTTTTTTTTAGATTTTTCTCTCTATTATTATAAAAGTGAGGGGAGGGGGCACATTTTTCCAATTTGGAAGCGTATATATTTTAAAAGATTAACTTTATGAAAAAGTGGTTTCAGAAACCTCAATGTCATTTTTAAAGACCTTTCCATAAATACCACATACGCATAGGTTTCATGAAAAACATATATTCAGTTTTAGTTCCATGTGATCCCCCCTTAATTTTAATATTTTTTTCTTAAAATCGAAAAGCAGTTCACAGAATAGATGTATTCTGTGAACTGCTTACCAAGTTTCACATGTATATTCTTAATAGTTTCGGAATAAAAAGGCTGTGACAAACGGACGGACGGAAGTTTTGATCTATAGGTTAGTCATAAACATGACGATTTTTGGACGTTAATATCTAAATAACCGTTTGAGATATGTTTATAAAATTCGGAACACATATGTATCTTGCCAGTCTCAATATATGGGCCAAATTTGACAAGTTTAGGTGAAATAGTTTTTGAGTTATGAGGGGCTCAAAAGTGGCTCCAAATGGTTCGTGTAATATTACACACGGTGAGCTGCACGCCAGTTCTTGGCTTGACACGCTCTCGCGTGTCTAAATACTTTATTGTACACCTTACAATATTTCAATGAATACAAAAAGTAAAACTAGTGTACAATGGGCGATCTTATCGCACAGTGCGATCTCTTACAGATAACCTTTAGATGGACAGAAATTAAAGGAGACAGATTTAGGGCTAAGATTTAAATATTTAAGATTATCATGTATAAACTGGCGTTATCGTCTCAAGGAAAATATCACCAGTTTATTTAACACGGTCTTAAACATGCGTGCCTCTAAAATTCCGGACAGGTATAAACATTTCGAACATAACCTCGAAACAGCAATTAATCACGGGCCCTTTGTCGCAGTGTGTGACAAATTTGTCTCATTTAGTTACGTCGTACTACTCAGCTGTACGGAGGCACTGCTCGGAGAGAGTACCTATTTACTTAGATACTGTCAGCATTAGAAACAGGGCGATGAAAGTGGTTAGAAATATTAGAAGGCCAATTCCTGTTATTAAAAACATTTACCAACAATATACTTAGATTGTTGGTAAACTAGGCGTATTCTTGATAGTCTCGAAATAAATTAGATGTTAAAGTTTAAAAAATATGTGGTACTTACGATAAAAACATAATCCTCTTCTTTTTTTTTGCAGTCGAATGAAAATAGCCTATAACCTTCCTCAAGCTTCAAGCTACTATTATACCAAATTTCATCGAAACCCACCCAGGATTTTCGAAGATAAACAAACAAACATAGAAACTTTTCCGATTTATAATTTAGTATAGATTAATGCGTAAAAGAACAGTGAGTACCTATACCTGAGATGCGCACATACTTGCGCATTGCGCGTGCCCTGTAATATCAATGGATATTGATTGTAATCATCCGTTTCTAAACGTTATAATAATACAATACATAGGTACGTACTAACTATATACACATAAATTAAATTGAAGTCTCTCTGTGATTTCAAAACAACTGTGTTTTCGCAATTGCTTATATTATGTAGTTATAAACCCGATACTAACCCACAACTAAACTTAAAAGAAAATCCATCGGTCTTTCGATTTGTCTGGATTTATCTCTGGAACGACTAAACTGATTTTAATTGGACTTTTACTGAAAGATAGAAGAGATTATAGGGCAACATAAAGCCTATGGGTACTTTTTATCCGCGTGGGTAATATCGACTGCCACGCGTAAAAATTCACGGGCGAAGCTAGTTATATCTCTTTATAGCTTTCGGGTTATTTCAATTCATTTTCCACTTTTGCTGCTATCTGTATCCAGCTAGGGCGGCCTCATCAATCAACCTTAGGACGTCTAGGAGTATTTCTGTGTTCCTACAGACTCTCGAGGTTCCTAGCGGTGCGCTATCAAGATGAGATGTGTCTTACGTAATCGATGGCGTACGCGGTTACGTATTAAGTTTTCATATTGCCTTGTTCAATTTATTTTGGTCGTATCTTGAGTTGAGTTTATTGATTCGATTATTACATTCGGATGAAGTGCGACTGTAGAACTGGGTACTTAGACGGTGCGTTGTGTACGGTGTCCGATAAGGCTAATGCCTGCCATGGTTGATGTATTGACTCGAGATACCGTGACTAAGGAACGCTAGAATAACTGAAGGAACAGAGTGGGTCTTTAGTCAGTAGAAGTCTGACACTCCCTACCGCTCCACCCAGAGTGCTAGAAGTCATCCCATGACCTCACCACGTAGATATAGCAATTTACATTCAATATATATTTCACCCGCGTGAAAGTCGTTTTAAGTACGGCTAAGGAGTGGAATTTCCTGCCGGAGTCTGTGTTTTCTGAAAGCTGTAACCTGGGAGTTTTTAAGTCAAGAGTGAATAGCCACATCACCGCTTACCATCAGGTGAGATATCAGGTGAGAATAAAACCTATGTTTCTAATTTAGTCTATTGTTGACTCAAGTTACATCCAAATCAGATAAGCTATTGCAACATAATTAGATAAATGATATTTTGTCTCCCACACTTTTTTTTTTTAATGTGGTATAATTATCAAATATGTCACCCCGGGCAGGGTGGGAGAGACTGTCAGACTTTTACTGACTAAAATCCACGGTGTTCCTTCAATAACCGTTTACGTACCGGGGTCACGGTAATGGGATAAGTCCCACGACCCCGGCAGGCTTCGGCCCTCTACAGGGGGGGCCTCGTCATATTGCTGACGCTCTTTGAGGCGCGCGTGGAACACAACGCGCCATCGACCCGGGCATGGTCCATGGTCGGACAGCGAGTTGCCCTTTACTCGCTATCCGCATGCCCGCGCCTACGGTGGCCGGAGATCGTCGGCCAACGCCCGACGCCGTGGGCGTCTACCACTGCGGCTGGGCTGGAGGGAGGACGCCATCCTCTCCCTCACACGGCCCGCCTCCTCCTTCGGAAGCATGACTGCTTCGCAGAAGAAGGCGACCGCTTCCCACTCCCTCTCGCCCCGCAGCATGGCCTCGACCAATGCCGGGCGCGAGAGGTCTCCGCCTATCGCCGCCGTGAGGACACGTCGGTGCTCTGCCCAAGCGGGGCAGTCCTGCACCGTATGCTCTACTGTGTCCTTAGGGCGACCCTCGCAGTGGTGACACCCAGGCGTTTCTTCCTTTCCCATCAGACATAGGTACCTCCCGAAACTTCCGTGTCCGATGAGGACCTGTGTCATGCGGTAGGTCAGGACGCCGTGACGCCGATCTAGCCACTCCTCAAAGAGGGGTCTTACCGCCGCAATTGTGCCGTGCCCGATGCCTCCCACACTAGAATTAATTCTTCTGTATCGTGAGTTCATTTTACAGAACCGGAAGTAGGTCATACACACATTTGTTCCCTTACGGGAATTGAACCTGCGACATTGAACGCACCAGCTTACCGCTCATGATCATTCGTAAACGGGGTCATCAAGTGTGTAGTGCACATTAGAAATTATCCTTTTTGACTTATGTACATGTCCCATAACTGTATGATTCTTTTTTATTCTATTTTTTGTTTCAATTTATCTTTTTTTTTGGATTATATCTTTAGTTTTTAATAATTTTAATTAATTATGGTTCAATTTTAATGTTATAATAAAATCGATTGTTTGAATTGCTTATTCAGCGGCATATACCTACTGCTTATATTTTCAATGTTAATATACGGATAATGCAGTGGGCTGTAACATTGTTTATATAATGAATGATTTATTTTTGTGCATCCCCTAAATAAATAAATAACTTTTGAATTTTGACAGTCGTTACGGGTGGTCAGACAATCTGACATTGGTCTGATCATGTAAAGCACTAACTACATCCGGTAAGACTGGAATCTGACCCGAACACACTTTGGAAAGGTTAATCAGATGATGATGTATATGTCCCCTAACTCAAATGAGATCATATCCTAATGAAGTCGCGGATAGCTCGCTTTTCTAAGAATCTTCTATAATAGCAATTCACTGTCATTGTTCAATAATATAATAACTCATCAATAACTGAAAATACATCTTCTTCACAAAATAATCTTGTCATGCCACCGACATCAAACTCATCTCGTCGAGTTTTCGATAAAAGTAACTGTTTATATATCATTTGTGTTCGTAAACAAACTCGTTAAGAGGGTAGCATGAGTCATTAAGGTCGTTCTTTCAAAACATCTTTTTTTTTTCATATTTAAGCTCCGAGTTATATTGTGTGTTGATCGAATTTATGTAAAGGTCCTTGAAATAAAATAATACAAAATTTTAAGCAAGCCTATCAGTTCCATTATGGGGAGTGTTCGATGAAATTTAACAATCTAATTTCACCAAGCCCGTTCCATCATCGGACTACAAGACAAACGGCGATGCGCGATCGTTACATGGTGGACATCCCACCCATACGCACTAAAAGTTTCTTGAATACCTTCATTGTGCGTACGGCTAAGAAGTGGAATTCCCTGCCGGAGTCTGTGTTTTCTGATAGCTACAACCTGGGTGTCTTTAAGACAAGAGTGAATAGGTTACTTCTAAGTAAGCGTGCTTCATCTTTGACCACATCATCGCTTACCAGCAGGTGAGATGTTGTTTGAACGCGTGCCTATTAAAAAAAACACTGGCTAGTTTGCTAAAATTATCTCCAAACAACTATCAGAATACATAATTTATATTTCATATTAATTATTATTGTTTTCATAAGTAATATGTATCCAACATCCTTGCAGCAAGACAAGCCATGGTTTCTGATTGACAGTTTCTCCGTAGTGGCACTGATATGGACCTAAAAGTTAAATACTAAAGTTCTAAGTTGAGCTATACGTTCCAGACCGTGCAAGCATTGCAGATGCTTGCACGGTCTGGACAGGCCCACTCAAATCGGTGTGCATCTTTCCTCAAAAGATCGCCTCAGACGTTAACCTACAAAGTTCTTATAAGGTTTGACAAGTACAGATTGTATGTATTGTTGGCAACACCGAGTGAAACTACCGCGAGTGAAGCTATGGTGGGAAACGACGAGGTTACGCCGATCGACGTAGCGTGATCAACGGGCCTCTTCGGCTTGCGCTCACGGCGCGTACGGTTGTGTTGTGCTTAGTTTTGCGTAATTAATGTTGATTGTCTGTAATGTCTATATTAGTGATTATAGAAGTTATACCTCCCTTTTTTTGTTTATAAATCTCTAATCAGCAGTACCAGTAAAAATCATTAACAGTATGGACTTTAAAAGAGACTGACCTCTGAATCTGTTTCGGTGTTTCTTCTCAGGGTAGCTAGGAAACACCGGCCTCACCTAGTTTAATAACCAATTTGCAAAATAAAGTTAATTTATCATTTACACAAAGTGCGCCTAAACGTACATGATCCATCGTAGTACCTATGGATGACGGGTGTGCCTGAAGCTAGACCCGACCCGTGAATGTGTTTCACGCATTCCCCACAGTAGACACCGCGTTAGATGATATGTCTAGCAGGTAATTTTGTACATTGTACAAGCCTAAAACTAGCGGCACACTCCATCATCTATATAATATTAATATATTAAAAAAAAAATTACTCAAAAAAGTTACACAAAATATAAGCATAAAATTAACAGTAAAAAAAACATGTGACAGTAAAGACCCTGACTCCTAAACTAGGTATATGTCCTTGTATATTATGAGTCAGTGTTCTTCAAACATCAAGCGCAAGCAGAGCACTTTATACAGATTGAAAACAAAAAACTATGGAAGCGTTCAACGCATCTGTTGAATTAATATGGTTCCTCCAAATCAAACAATACAGAAAAAAAATCTTAAAGTGTCTTAGCAAAGTGGGTAGAATTCACTTTACTAGCGATCTTGTTAATCCCCCCAACTAAGCTAAATATGCTTGTGTTTAACCTCAATCACAAGGCCGACACCTAATTGCCATTAGTCTATCGACGCTTCAGTATATGTCAATATAATTATGTTCTTGTTTCGATTTCATTAAAGTATTTTTAGCACGTCAGTTGATATGTAGGTCTTTGTAACACGTAAATATTGTTCTTTTATTTACCTGTTCAATTATTAATTTAACCTGGATCCGTTTCACGCGCAGATCGTCATTTGTTGATAAATCGCCACAAATATCATACTTTGTTGACTTTTAATCTTGAATGGGACGCGAACGCAGATTTTTGTTCGGAAACACAATATTTATTCTCGTTTTATAGTATACTAGTACTCACGCGGGGCTTCGCTCCCGTGGATTCTATCACGGTAAAAACAAAACTCTCCTTTTTTGCAATCGCGTAAAAAGTAGCCTATAACCTTCCTCAAGCTTCAAGCTACTTCCATACCAAATTGCATCCAAATCCACCCAGTACTTTCGAAGATTAGCGCGTTCAAGCAAACAAACAAACAAACTTTTCCGCTTTATAATATTAGTATAGATTTTTGTATCAGTCGTTGAGCAAACTGGCGGTATGTTCTATGTGTTTTCAGTGCCGTTATGAATAGGCTGTGCTATTGTTTAAATGCTTATTTTTAAACTTTGCCAATTACAAAGACGGAAAAAAGAGGTGACAGAACCAATTCCTGTGCACTTTGTGCAGTTAATTCACTAAAAAGAAAAGTTAATTGGAAAATTTGGTGGAAATGAAGGTTGTCTTTGTCTATTGCATTTTCACAGCTAAGCTTCTGAACTAATTCGATATACTGCTTTTTTACACAGCGAGCAGGAGTAGCTCACCGTCTGGTAAGGATCAGGCCCGGGTCGGCGGCGCGTCGTGTTCCACGCGCGCCTCAAAGAGTCGCCAGCACCGGTGACGGGGTCCTATAGGGCCATCGTCTACCGTGTTGCGGGAATGTTCTAACGAGACACCGCGGCCCCGGAACTTAAGGGCAGCTGAAGGAACAGGGTGGGTTTTTTGTCAGTAGAAGTCTGACACTCCTTCCTTCTTAACGCAGAGCTGGATAAGTCATTTGATGATTATCCCACCCGGTAAAAAAAAAATGATACGATAGGTGCTTTTCCCTTTCTTCAGCATAGTTGTCTATGCGTATATTTTAAATGGGTAAACATTATTTGCTTCCATTCCAATTTTAGTATTCTTATCAGAGAATTGCAATAAAGTAGTAGGTAATACAAAAGTCTCGCAGAGAGTCTGCGGGCGACAGTCTACTGAACACTTGGCAAGACTTGCTATATTAGTTTGCACGGCAAACGATGATGCAACTCGTTTAGGTGGACTATATATAGCTCGCAAGCAGTTTATCTTCAAATCTCTTTTACAAAGCCTTTTAGAATCCGCGCTTTGGAACATCAAAGGTTTCAATTAATTCCAAAACTATGGCATATTATGTGCGTGGTGCCAAAGGGTTTTACTATTGAACATACGACGACCTTCATTAAGGCACAATTTTGCCTCAAAGGTGTTGTGTTCCGGCGATTCTTTGGCCTGGTATCTGCCCAATATGACGTGGTTGCAGACAAGTTTAAGATACGTCGTTATAATTGTTAAACAAAATGTCAGTTTGCGATTATACACCCATTAGTCAAGTTGATTTTTTTTTATTTTATTCCCGGCATACAAACTACTCTCATACTCTTTAGTAATGTTTTAGTTGAGGATGTTTGTTATGACTATTCTAGTAATTACAGATTTGTGCCGTTTGGGGTTGAAACGCTTGGGTCATGGGGCCTGAGTGATAGTCTCCTTTATAAGAAATTGTCTCGCCGGCTGATCGGGCTTGCGTGATCGGAGGGCTCGCTCGTTGTTTGTCCAAAGAATAAGCATTGCCATACAACGTGGCAATGCTGCCAGTCTTCTGGGTACGTTTCCGGACGACAGCGATGTGGAGGACTACTTTTACGCCTAAGTCTATATTTTTATGTACATAGCAGTGTTATTAAAATTCAGATTATTTAATGTATATATTGTCATAGTGTTTATACTATTTTTATGGGCCAAGTTGCCTGAATTAAATAAATTATTATTTAGGTCAAATGGGAATTCCTATGAACTACATTAAGCTTGCAATTCCAATAAGGATAAAACGGATAGATTTACCCTTTCCAAGCATATCTGAAACAAGAGAGAACTTTCGCGATAACGTTATTAAATCTCAAAACAAAAACAAATCTCGCAGCATTATTCTTATAATGAATAATGAATTCAAACAACACCAATAAACCGCAAGTTGTTAACAAATCCGTTTAATTAAAACACAAGAGCAAAGTTTTCTCAATAACCGCGTCCCGACGTACGAAGTGGTATGGTGCAGTACCGTGGCGCTTTAAGGAGTGAACTGATCGAGATTATAAACACTATAATGGTAGGATGGTGGGTAGTGTACCTATTTTTGTTATCAGGGGGAAATCTTCAAAAGGTGCTTCGTTTTGGGGGATAAGACTGAACACTGTGGCATTTATGTCTTAACAAAACCACCTCGGTGGTTTCTATCGAGACATGGAAGGAAACCCGGGTCCTTGGAGGAAGACAGGTCACCTTTATAGGGAGACTGTAAAAATAGGTTACAGCACTTGACCATTGTGCCAACGTCAAAAATCTAGGATTTGAAGATCAAATCTCTATACCTAAATATAAAGTGGTGACATTAGTAGAGATAGTGAACTATGCAATAGTAGAAATAAACCGGGAATTGAACATCCGTTTACGAATGACCTCTTATTTACACACAAATAACGTTGCAAGTGTTAAAATTCGTCAACACGTTTATACTACATTCAATGATCTCGGGGTGGACCGAAACGGAGCATCAGACTTTAACTGACAAAAACCTAACCTGTTCCTTCATTTGCGTTTGCCTCCAGGATGCAATATAACGACGTAAGAATCATCATCGACATTTTGTAAGACGATCCCCCTAACCCCAGCAGGAAATAGCCTTACAATCCTGCTGACTGGTCTTTGAAGTACGCGTGGAACACAACGTGCTGTTTAGTTTATAGTTTATTTATGTTGACTCGAGCCAGGTCCTTACCGAATGATGAGCTACCCCAATAAAGTTGCCTTAGGGCCTATATACGTGTACTCTTAGACATTTTGTCTCGCGATGGTCGAGAGGCAGTAGCATGCCAACAGGTATTTCCTTATCAAACATTATAATTAGAACTTAAAACGGTATATTTACTTTTTGGGGCACTTTTTCCATAAAAAAAAATGCCGTAAAAAGTTAAAGTCAGGAATAGAATTGAATTTTGAGTGATGCATGTGACAGTGGTAGTGATGTCGATAACAAAAAACGATCGCAAAAGAGGGTAGACCGCTTCGTCTGCTCATAAACGTCCACCCACAATGACTTTATTTCATCCGTGATCATGGCACTTGCAACAGTGCCAAAATATCGGAGACTTGAAATAATTAACATGGTAAATACCCTGTTTTTAGTTCTAATGATAGTGTTAGAGACCATGTTAGCTTAAAAACGTATGTTTTATGAAACATGTTCCACTCACCGTCCCTTGACTGAGTCGTCGTCGTCGTCTGCGGAGTCTCCTTGGAGTTGCATGCCGCCCTGCGCCCACGTCACTGTCAGCCAATCTGTAACCAACACAATACATGGCAGGGTGAATGTTTATAGTTGCATAGAATTTACTGGACACTTTTTATAGCCCTGTTTGGGGTCATCAAACCCCACTTTTCATTTCCTTCTTTTCCTCCATCCTGAGTGGAAACAGTCTGGGTGGAGCGAAGAAAGTAATAAAATAATTCATCATTGTAACCACGGTGTGTTTAAATTTTGGTGTAAAGTATATTCTATCTATCTGAATAAAAAATCTCAATAGTATGTATTTCAATTAATTTAACCTCTAGTGCCCCGCTGGCACAAAAACGTGCCAGTAAACCAGTATTAGTTGAGCCCCGCTGGCAACTAATTTGTGTGCCAGCGGGGCTCAACTAATAGTTGACGTAAATAATGGCGGTCCTTGAGAGGTTAATACTGATATAGTATTTTTATCTTCTTCACTCTCCCAAACTCAGATATGGAGACAGCTTTTTTTGAAAATGAATGACTCGCTTCCTGCTCCGTGTGGATAGGAAAGGAGTGGGAAACTAAATGATTAAAAATCCACCCGGTTCCTCCAGTTACCCTTGTGTCCGGGGCCGCAGTATCTCGTTAGATCATTCCCGAATCCCTGGGAGATTTTACTAGCCTTCAGTTTTGAATCGTTAAATGATTAAGTTTCCGAATAAATTTTAATAAAATACCTATAATGGATTTCCTCCTTTTCTCCTTAATGTTAACAACCAGAATCAAATAACGTGTCACAATATATCCTAATTATATGGTTCTAAGAAATCAAAACCTCTATTTATATTTTTTTTTATCTGAATGTAAAGGATCGAGGTTTTAAGTTCTGTTTGTTACAGGGGACATGTTCTGATCGAGCACAAAAATAATACTATAAGTAGTATCTAATGGACAAAACAAATAAGTTGTAAAGTACAGAACTGGCCGATCAATAGTTTATTTTTGGTTCCTCTCCAATAATGTCTATTGGTTCGGAGGGAGTGCTCAATAAAACTAAGAGTTTTCCTTGAAATAAGCCTGTTATTAATAGATGTAACTTTATTAAGTTTTATAACAGAGTGTATCTTGGCATTGACATGAAATGACACGTGTCATTTTCTACCATTTCTTTAATAACAATGATAACAAATAATAAAAATCCGGCCAAGTGCGAGTCGGACTCGCGCACTAAGGGTTCCGTACAATTATCCATAAAAACGAAAAAAACACGATTTTTGTATGGGAGCCCCACTCGAATATTTATTTTATTCCGTTTTTAGTATTTGTTGTTATAGCGCGACCTAAAATACATCATCTATGAGAATATCAACTGTCTAGCTATCACGGTTCATGAGATACAACCTGGGACAGACAGACAGACAGCGGAGCCTTAGTGATAGAGTCCCGTTTTTTCCCTTTGGGTACAAAACTCTAAAAACTACTGTTATTTCCTACCCGTACTTGTTTAATTATATCGTAATTATATCTCTCACAGACACGCACTCAGATTCACACAAAAAACATTTACACCTTTGGCAACGTTCTCACTACATAAGAATAGTCCAAACACCTACAAAATCAGCGTCGGCCATGTTGTCAGACATTTTGCTGAGCTCACAATGCTGTTTTATTTAAATACGTTTTTGTTTTTTTTACTAGCTTCTACCCGCGACTTCATTCGCGTTGGAGGATTTTCCCGCGTAAATTCTTACCGTATGGGAATTCCGGGATAAGATAAGATAAGATCATTCATTCATTCCAGGATGTCAACCATCTTCTTACCAAATTTCATTCAGATCCGTTCAGTAGTTTTTGTGTGAAAGAGTCACAAACATCCATATCATAATACATCAATGCTCACAAACTCGCATTTATATTATTTGTAAGATTGTGTACCCTAATCTGGGTCAAATCAATTTATTTTCTTTCTTTCTCCGGAATCATTATCACAAGTTTATACTTATAACACCTGCCGACCTGTTAGTATAAAGTATACATACGCCAAGAAACTTGAGCAATAAAAATCACTGGATTGTGGAACCATTACGAATTAAGGAAATTCTACCTAACCTTTAAATAAAAAAACTAGGGGCGCAACTTTTGAAAACGGGCTTCGAGGAATTTTGTTCCGGATGATAAATCATTGGCAAGCGTGCGTAGTTTCAATTGGCTCGGTAACTAACTGATTCTGACACCCCCACGGGGTGATGCTGCGGGTTTAAACTTCTTGTATTGTGTATCTGTACCAATATTATAGAGAGGTAAAATTTGTTAGTAATTCCCTGCCGGAGTCTGTTTCCTGATCGCTATAACCTGGGGGTTTTAAGTCAAGAGTGAATAGGTTACTTCTAGGCAAGCGTGCTCCATCTTTGACCACATCATCACTTATCATCAGGTGAGATGGTGGTGAAACGCGAGCCTATTATCAATAATAAAAAAGTAAGTTTGTATGCAGGGGGCCAAAAAAATTTTCATTCATTGGTAGTAAAGTGCACTATTTGTAAGTAGTAAATTATTTGGAAATCCACGCGGACGAAGCTGTTGCAGATGAAGTGCTAGATTTAGATATAGTGAGTTATAATTATAATGCACCAGTTAGCACATGTATTTATGTGAAACTTAGAAATTATTTTCTGAACAAATAGAGAGCAGAGTTCCATACCAGTATAATAATAATCATTTAACTAAAATTTATTTATTCACCTGTCATTTTGTATTTTCACCACCCATGGTTGACTTGTAGGGAATAGGTACCTAAGGCATTAAGCCTGTCTTTGTACTATTGTGTTGCATAACGTTTAAATAAATGATTACTTCCAATAGATAATAAATCCGCACTTTTTATGTACATTTTGAAACTATTTGTCTAATATAAAATATATTCTTTTACTGGTAGTTTGGTTAAGGCGATTGTCAACACGTTAAAAACGTATGAGTGTGATAAACGCTGTTGAAATGTCACGTGATCAATTCCATATTTTTTATATTTCGACTATCACAAACGCTTATGGACTGGCATTTTTTCTAGACTATCTAGCCACTTTTAAGTAGACACATATTTATTTCATTATTTTTTGTTACTGGGCAAAAGCCTCCCCGAAACCTTTCCAGACAACTTTGTCTACAGTCTTCTCCATCCAATACGTCAGGAAAACCCCAAGATCACCACGCCACCGCATCTTCGGTTACGACGTGTAACAACACTGGCTCATCTGTTTTTATGTATCCTGTAGATGTGCCCCACCCAACCGCACTTCAGCCTTGCAGACTTAGCAGGACAAAAGTTTAACATACAAGCATTTGCTCGCGACTTCGTTCGCGTGGGAAGTTTTTCCCGTTTAAATCCAGATCCCGTTAGAATTTCGCAAAATACCGACTTAACGAGCATCTACGTACTAAAAGGAACCCCCATGCAAAATTTGAGAGCCCTACTACTTGTAGTTTATGTGATTTCGTGATGAATCAGTGAGTGGTATTTCGTTTTTATACATTATATAGATTATTAGTTACCTAGTACGTATTCGCCCAAAAACGTTGCCTTTCTATGTGAAATAATGCTTGTGCTTACATAATTGTTTGTGGAATTGGGAGCTACCGCATTTGTAAAGCTCATATTGTAAATATAAAATTATTAAATTGCATTCAGTTCATTATCAATAGAATTATGTATTCTTGTTGATCATTCGGTACGTATCATGATTATTGCAATTGAATTAGTTTTATGAAGAACAATTAAATACGATCTAATCTGTTGACATCTATTTACCTTCTCTTAGTCTTTCATACTAACATTATAAATGCGGAAGTTTGTAAGAATGGATGTATGGAAGTTCGCACTTAATGATTTACTTCAAAAATTCTGGCAACTGGAAGAAATACCTAATATGCGATTTTTAAGTCCAGAAGAGCATCGCAAATATTTGAGAATCTTATATAGATACAGTCCTGAGGATTTAATACGAACCTTTCAATTTAATCGGGTCCCGTTTGGACTCAGGTCAAGCCCGTATTTGACAATGCGGACCGTTCGCCAATTAGCCCAGGATATTATAGCCCACGGCTATAATATTGTTTATTATTAAATTATTTTAATTGTATATGATAAAATACCTACTATAGAGTAAGTGGTTTCAGTTAATATGATAACCTAATCGCCACGCTGTATACATATCGATGGTCCCTAAGTAAAGTATCGAATTTACAAAATGCCAATTTTTTTTTATTACTGTTTAGAACTATAAATTAAGGTAATTTTATTAATTGAATATCAAAAATTAAAAAAACTCATTATTTATGCGTTTATTAGAGACGTATTTTATCGAAATATGTTAGTCTATCCGACGTCTATCAACGAATGTTAAGTTTCGCGTGTTTACGCTGCGCCGGCGAGTGTGCGACAAGGACGGAACTACCACTATCGCGAATGTACGCCGCCGCAGTGCGCGCGCGCTCAGCAACGTCAACATCCGCGGCGTTGCATTTGCGTAATAATAGTGTTATATGTATTTTGTTACTGTTTTTTAAATTTTCTAACTAAATACTGTATTATGAGCCATTTACCTTTAAAAATGTATTCAAGATCGAAGAAAATAGTGGACTTAATGCAAAGAAACAGTGAGAATGAACAACAACAAGACTTAGATACAAAATCAGTTATTTTTAATGCGGGTAAGTTTTAATACTTGAAATACTTTTATTTGACTAATACGTAATTGCAACTTTAATAAATAAGAATATTTTTAAGGTTACCTAAATCAGGTTTTATTGACCATCTTAATGATTTGCTTGAATTAAAAATGTGTCCCGCGTAATATAACGAATCGGGTAGATTTGATCATTTGTGACGGATTTTCATGTTCCTGATAGTACCGAAAGTACCAGTTCCGATAATGTACGGGATTTATTCATAAATTATTTCAATCGAAACTGACGATTTCGATACTGTACGTCGTATTACAAATTTAAATTTCTAATGAAAGTGCCACTTTCGATTATTTCGAACGAATTTTGTTTATTTTTTGTAAAGATTCGATATAAGTGTTTATGATAAAAATGTAGTAACTTACTTTTATGTCACTTTCTGTGATTAACTAAATTGGATTTGTATAAATGAATTGTTAATCATATATTTATTAAATGTACCTTCTGACCTTCAATGTTCTTTTTTAGAGTCACCGCTCCCCTCGAACTACGCCTTCAATGAATCCGATTGGAATAACTTAAAGGAGTTGGTGGATGACGAACTCTCCTCGGGCAGAAATAAAATTTAGCACAAGAGGCTTTCCACAGTTTTGACATACCGACCAGTTTGTTTACACTTCTCATAGTTTATTGTATATATATCAAGTATTCTCATTAAATCAAGAAGGAATAACTTTATGGGATAATAGAGGTAAACATTCCAATCATCCAAACGTAATAGATTCTGCAATGATTAAAAGTGTTTATGATCATGTAGCTTTTTTCCAACCCGTAGAATCACATTATACACGTAAAGACACCAGTAATCTGTACTTGGATAATAATTTAAATATGAACAGAATATTTTCCTTATGTTTCCTATTACAAAGAATGGAGCTAACCTTCAAATTATATCAATCAAGCACAGACCCTTCGTCAGTACAGAGACATCATCAATGTTAACATGAATGTTGGATTTTTTAATCCCAAGAAGGATATCCGTGATAAGTTTCATAGTTTTTCTAACAATTCATCTCCGACAGAAGAACAAGTGCAGACTCATAATAAACACTTAAAAATAAGACTATAGCTAGAGAGTTAAAGAATATTGACAAACAGCAATCTAGAGAATCACCTGATATTGTGTGTGCTACATTTGATTAAAAAAAAAATGTCCACATGGAGACGTTGGTTTGTTTTATTATAAGCGTAAACTTTCTGTATTTAACTTTACCGTTTTCGATTTAGCGTTAAAAGAAGGTACATGCTACATGTGGACGGAAAGTACCGGTAAAAGAGGAGCTAATGACGTAAGAAGCTGTTTAATGTCATTACATTAAACAGCTTCTTACTTCATTAGCTCCACACATTTGTAAACGCAAAGATAGATTGGGGTGCTAAGAAATTCTTATTTTGGTCAGATAATTATGGGGGCCAGAATAAGAATAGAGTCGTTTATTCGTTATATATGTACCTATCAAAACGAATGAAGTAAAACCCTACAAGGTTGTAGACGTAACCAAGAGTGATTTTTATGATTTTAAATTTTAAATTAATGACAAAAATTGGAAAAAGGCAACAAAAGTGAAAACGTGAGATGGAACAGCATTAAGGAAGTTAATGTGAGAAAAGAGGAACCAAATAACCTATACTTAAAATACGATTTGAAGGCTGATTATTTTTGTGTGAATAATTCTGTGGAAACAAGAAGCAGAAAAAAGATAAAGTTTCAATCTATGTAATTAAAAAATCTTTTAGTAAAATGTAAATAAACTATATAAAAAAATGTATTGAATTTTCTTAAAAAATGTGAAGAAACTTTTCCCCAACATTAAAAAATGCTACAGAAAACAATAAAAAAAATAATCTTGAAACTATATTATTAAAAAATACTTAAAAGTGTTGGTTTACGAAAGAGAAAAGTACTTCTTAATAATATTAAATCTTTTTTCGACTTTAAATGGCCTTTATTCAGATTCACTAGCTTTGTCAGTGGTAAAGTATAAAGATTTGATTTCTTTATGTATTTCAGGAGCGATACTCAAAGAATATCATGGGTTTTTCGAAAGCTTCTTCTAAATCTACAGCCACAGAAAATTCTGAAAATAAGTCCGATGAGTAAAGTATTTACGTACTAAGATTTTTTATGTGTCTCGTCTTATTATTTTTGTTAAAAAAGATATATTTTTCTGATTTATTAATACATTTTATTTTACCAGAGTATTCTTACACTTTATTCTGTTTATTAGATTTTACAAAATACTTATCATAAATATTTTAATTTAATTATCTACTATTAGTAATTATATTTTGTGGTAAGTATTTAATTGATGTTTTGTTTTGTTTGATTGTTTTTGAGTGATTATATATTTTTTTTTCACTTTTATTTGAAGATTCTTAGAAGTTTTATTAGTTTTTGTCTCGTATAAGTAATGTGATTATATTGTGATTAGATTTAAAAAGTTTCTTATTATTTTAGAATATTACTTAATATGCTAAAATAATAAGAAACTTTTTAACAAATGTGAGCGCTGAGAACTTTCTCAGTGCTCACATTTGTTATAACTTAAGTAACAGTAATAAGTGAACTCAGCTTTTTACCGTAAGTTAACGTATCAAGCACTGGCTTTAAATACTTTTAGCTAAATATAGTATAACTATTTCAATTTGTAATACATTTGCTTTAATAAAGATATTCCATGTTAACTGTGTTTTGTTATTCTATAGAGAAATAATTGTAAGTACAACCAATCTGCGAAGTAAATAATCGTATGTGACACTTTCAATAAAATATTCTAAAGACAAATCAACGTAGAATATCGAAATCGGCAGATCCGATGCATTTTTGAATTTGCGGTTCCCTGTAAATGATTGAAAGTGCCAGTTTCGATTCATAAAGCAAGTTCAGTAACTTAGTATACTATCGTAACTCAATTTTCTCGAAAACTATTCATATGTTTTAATTTTTGATGCACAGTAATAGTATGTAAACCCAACACAACTGTGAATCCAAATTTTTATGGAAATCTACTAATTAAAAAAAAAGTTATGCAAAAAATAAACTTTAAATCGCTCTCCTGTAAAGTAGCATTTTTCACTTTCGATAATTTACCTAGGGACCATCGATATATACAAATCAATTGCAGTTCGATAGTCTCACTAAAACTCAAGAACGGCTGGACGGATTTCATTAATTATTTTTGTATATTATTTCTCTTACGGAGAGAAGTCAAAGTAAAGAAAGAAAGTTTTTAGAAAATTTTAAAAAAGTCAAAGTTTTTCAGCTAGTAATTAGAAAACGTGTTTGAGTTTTAGGTGTACCCGGGATATTTCAAAACCGAGAAAAATAAATATAGTTTTATATGTAAAAGGTCATGAAAGATCAATAGGAATAGAAGAAAAGTATTTGGTATAAAAACTTAAAGCGCGCTGCAAAAACTGGATTATTGTATACCGACTCTGATAAATTGAAAATCCCTTATAAGCAGCTTTATCGAGATAGTTTGTATCGAGCGATCGCTTAGGTGTAATCTGACATAATCTTGAGTAGCTTATGGCTATCACGAATGGTTTGTTGGTTTGGTTTAGAAAACTAAGTCTTAATCAAAATTATAAATTTAGAAATGTATGGACATCACAAGTCTTTAAGTAAAATGTAGTATGTATAATATTGTTCTATGTGAGAATTATTGACTGGTGGACCTTAATACGGGTTACTACGTAACCTAGCTAGGCCGCCGGAGTCACTTATAACTGTTACTTATTTATAATCGTTCCTCATATAATTGTAAATTCTATTATGTAACAGACTATAACACAATAATGAAAAAAAAAAACAAGAGTGACAGTAGAAGACACCTTTTTCACTGAAATTTTACGCACACACAGAATTCAACGTTTTTAGTTTTTAATAGAAGTTTATTTTTATTACCCTCTCACATCATGGTAAGCGATGATGTGGTCGAAGATAAAACATGCTTACCTAGAAGTAACCTATTCACTCTTGACATATAGACCCCCAGGTTATAGCTATCAGGAAACACAAACTTCAGCAGAGAATTCCACTTCTTAGCTGACACAATGAAAGTATTCCAAAACGTTTTGTGCTTATGGGTGGAATGTTTAGATACCATTTAATAATTATTGAGAACAGTCCCCAAATAATTGTAGCTCCACTGAGGACTGGATTATGTATACTGCGAGAAGCAGCAAATGTATCGGGCCCAACATTTTCGATGTAATAGAACAACTTTCTCCTGTGGACAAACACCGAAACCAAGTATAACTATATTATCCTTACAAACATTATAATATTTCGTTTCTTTGCAGGAATCGAACTTGTGACACGCAGGGGGTGTTTTGTCGATTTCTGCTACTTTGAGTCTATTTGAATAACATCCCTTAAACCTTACTGGAAGTTGTGGTCTATTAGACATAAGATCTAATGAATCAAGTCTTAATAAGTAAATGTCCCAGTTCCAGAAATGATATTAATTGTAAGAAAGCAAACTCTTCGAATCGTCCACGTGGATGGTAAAGATCTGTAACTACAAACAAACCCCATTCCCGTAGCAAAATATTTACTTCTTTTCAATCTAAACTGGCAAACATTTACTTTTGAACCTCAAAACAAATTGTTCTGCTAAGAAATTCATTATTTACGTAAGACCGGTTGCCATGACAACCCCACAATCTTAAAGTTGGCTATGAAACCTTTACAAAAGTACCCACAATACATTGTTTTTCTCTGTTTTTTGTTTTACAATTAGAGTATTTTATTATGTTTCTCGTTTGTAATAAATGGAACAATTGAATCGGATTCCTTTTTATAACGTTTTTATGTTTGTTATAATGTTTTTATTGCAAAGTTTTCCTGTTTAACTTTTGGCTTTAGATTTGGACCTTTCCTTGAAATATTTTTTGCATTTAAAATGTTTATCTATCTTAAATGAAATATTTATAAGGACTTCTGGAAAAGTGGTACAAGGGACAGAAAACTCATGTGTCAGACACCATGGTGTCATGTGATTAAAAGGCATTGGGTAAAATTATGTGAGTAATACTTCGATTATTAGTGTTGATAGTTGTAAAAGTAAAGGTAGCCAGGGGACTTTGTGAAAAATAATACGGCTAGAAAGAGGGCAACTATGGAATAAGAACTCTGCGGGAAAATAAAAAACAGATGGTCTCCAAGATACAGGCGCCTAGTTTGGAGGTCGCTGACATCCTTATTAATAAAACAAAGTTTAGTTACAGACAAGATTATTATACTCGTCATGTTAATTGTATAGGTTAAGAAAATTCTTATTCTTATATGATGTAGAAAAAAATAAAATAAATTTTCTTTGACCCAGATGTAAAGGCTCACAATAAATACTAAAATAATATAAGATGTGGTGCTGGAGAAAAAATCTCAGAGCATTTTGGACGGAATTTTATACAAATGTATCCAATTCCAAGAACTGGTGGACCTTAATACGGGTTACTACGTAACCTAGCTAGGCCGCCGGAGTCACTTATAATTGTTAGTTATTTATAATCGTTCCTCATATAATTGTAAATTCTATTATATAACAGACTGTAACAAACAAATGAAAAAAAAAAACAAGAGTGACAGTAGAAGACACCTTTTTCACTGAAATTTTACGCACACACAGAATTCAACGTTTTTAGTATTTAATAGAAGTTTATTTTTATTACCCTCTCACATCATGGTAAGCGATGATGTGGTCGAAGATGAAACATGCTTACCTAGAAGTAACCTATTCACTCTTGACATATAGACCCCCAGGTTATAGCTATCAGGAAACACAAACTTCAGCAGAGAATTCCACTTCTTAGCTGACACAATGAAAGTATTCCAAAACGTTTTGTGCGTATGGGTGGGATGTTTAGATACCATTTAATAATTATTGAGAACAGTCCCCAAATAATTGTAGCTCCACTGAGGACTGGATTATGTATACTGCGAGAAGCAGCAAATGTATCGAGCCCAACGTTTTCGATGTAATAGAACAACTTTCTTCGTTGTAATGTTTTTATGACAATACAATTTTAAGGTTAGATAAAATAAATTTTATCTAACCTGTTACAGTTTATTTTAAGCAACCTGCAATACCTACGTACTTACAGGCTATTTAAACACTATTGCACATATTTGATTGATAAATATGTGCAATACATATCAACTTATGGTGAATTAAGGACGCATTTACATTTATCACTCGCTCAATTTTAGGTATCCTAGTAGCAACACAACAACATTGCGCGCACACACACTTACAAACCATTGTTCGCCCGATTTTATACATTACTTAAACTAATATTGATACTTGAATGTAATATTATATTTTCTTTAATATTGTTTGATCATAAAAAGTTGTAACTTATTGTTTACAAAGGCTTACATGCTTATTGATTAGATGTTAGTTTCAATTTTGTATTAATGTGTTTGACGCCCGATTAGGAGTACTAGGGGACTTTGGAAATAAAATACTCATATGTGATAAAAAAATTAATAAGAAATAAAGAAGTTTCGTAATTCCTGTCTGTCTGTCTGTCTGTTTGTCCATCCGTCTATATGTCACATCCATTTTCAACCGACAAAAAAAACGGAGGAGGTTATCAATTCGACGCGTACATTTTTTTAAATGTTTGATCACCGATTACTCGAAGACGGCTGAACCAATTTGGAAATTTCTTTTTTTGTTTGAAAGGGTATACTTCGCAATTGGTTCCATTGTCACCAAGTCAGGAGCTGATAATGGGATCTTGGAGTAATCGAGGGAACTCTTCAAATATTATAGGCACACCTACAGTGATTTGAGTATTTCATTATAGTAACTTGTGTGGTTGCATTCGAAAAGCACCATTTGTGAAGTGGATCTGATGATGAATACCACAGATGGCCACTGGAACTACTCAATACATAAGTAGGAATAAGAAGTATTTCATGGGTTCCGCTTCGATTACTTGAAGCACAATATGCTCGTCACAATGCATATGATGAAGTGAAGCTGAGGGTGAAGTACCAGGAGAACTCCTCAACAATTAACGGCCCAGCATTGGGAAAAGCAATATTTTGTCTACTTTCTAACAAATTTCAGAAGTTGGACACCGCCTACCTACCGAAATTAAAGTTATTTTTCAATTTACAGTGTTTTTTGGAAGTTGGTTTAATTTTTTTGGTGTATAGTTTTTATATTCCGAAACTATTAGGACTATACATGTGAAACTTGGTAGGTAGATGTATTCTGTAAACCGCTTTCCGATTTAAAGAAAAAAAAAATATTAAAAAAATATTAAAAAAATATTTTCTGTTTCAGTTCCATGTACCCCACATCGAACTGAAACTGAAAATATTTTTTTTTTTCATGAATCTTATGCGTATGTGGTATTAATAGACAGGTCTTTAAAAATGACATACGGGTTACTAAAACCACTTTTTCATAAAGTTAATCGTTTAAAAGATATACACTTCCAAAGTGTTAAAATGTGACCCCCCTCTTACTTCTATAATAAAGGAGTGAAAAATTATACAAAAAATATATGCTATGATCCTTAATGTACTTTCAACCAAAATTGGTTTGAACGAGATCGGGTTGGCAGTTTTTGAGATACAGCATATTTTCTAAAACCGCAAATAAAACTTTGTAATTCATACAAGCACTATGAAAAACAAAGTTATTTGGTGTAGTTACTACGGAACGCTTCATGGGCGAGTCTGACTCGCACTTGGCCAATTTTTTAGTTTTTGTACGAACTGAACATTTTGGCATATTGAACCGTATGAAGTAAGCCCAACAAAAGGTAACTGTTGTATATCGTTGAGAAATTCCCTCGACTGTCTATGGTCTCCATCATCAGACATGTAATGGCACTTATAACCCATATGGGTGCAAAGTTCTCATCAATATAAATGAATTAAGTCCAAACACAAGGTAGCTACTGTAAACCGTTGAGGAGTTCTCTTAACTGTCCTTCGTCTTCATCATCAGACCTCTAATGACAGTCACAAACTATCTAGGTGTAAAGTTCTGGTCAATTCAAATTAATCAAGCCCAAACAAAAGGTTACTGCTGTAAATCGTTGAGGAGTTCCCTCGACTGTCAGGCAGGAGTCAATCTGATGAAAGGCTCCATCATCAGATCAACTCTAGACCTTCCTTAATTTGTAGTACTTTAAGATACTTAATGAAAAAAAAAACATTTATACGGTCGAATTGCGAACCTCCTTATTTGAAGTCGGTTAAAAAAAATTTGTTGTTTCTTGCTAGGTTCAGTAACCAATATCCATCCAATTCTAAAAATAAGTATGGTTCTCGTTCTTACTTTTGTTTCGGTACGAAAAAGCATCAACGTATTTTAGTCACAGTATACAAGATGCCACTCCTTTTATTATAGGTTTCGACGTATTTATTTTTTGGAGGAAAGCGATACACCCCTGCGTTCACGAGCGCGTCTCAGCGCGGAATGACGGTCGGAGCCGTGCGTTCGGTAGAAAAATGTATGAAGAAATTTGAGACCGATTTTATTTTTCTCATAAATCATAAAGTTGTTTATGTATGTTCAAAATAATTAACTTAACGTATAGATAAATACATAGGCTATAATTTCTTGTTATTTTGAAGTTATGAATATGCTCCATATTTGGCTTACAGGTACGTATTCAGACCCCATTTTTTGTAATTTTCTACGATTATTGCGGCGATAAAAACGTATTTGTGTGAAAAAGATGTATAGGACTGTGTAATTATAATGCATTCAATGTGGAGATGAATAAATTATCTTGAAATTAATACCATAACATTGTCAACATTTTAACTCCTTATGTATCAAAATGGGACCAGAAAAACATTGATATTTGCGAGAAAACGTAAATGCGTCCTTAAACTGAGTTTCTTCAAGGATAGACTATTTGATATTGGATAGATAGTTTGAAATTTTGCTTTCGACGATATAATAAGAAATATTTATATTTATTTTTAATATAATATAATAATAAAAAAGCAAACAAACCTGTCATAAGCCACTAATTCTGAAAAGAATACCTATAACCAAAAACCTATAATGCTCTATAAGCCAATATTTTCGAGTTAGCTTCGCTTATTTTTACATACTAGGTATCTATTTCTTTTTGTTATCGGGAAAATCGAATAACTTCTCCCACTGTCAGACCTTTATTGACTAAAAACGCACCCTGTTCCTTCAATTACCCTAGTCTTCCGGGGCCGCGGTATCTCGATAGAACATTTCCGCAACCCCGGCAGGCAGTAGCCCTATGGAACCCCGTCACTAATGCTGGTCGGAACACTATTAAAAACACTATTAAATCTACTTAAAAATGTTATTTCCGTGTATAAGGAAAGTATTTTTGTGCAAATAGGTACTTGGAAAACGTATTTATAGAAAATATTATATTTATCTAATTCAATAAAACAAGATTGGTGAATCTTGTTTTATAGAGTTGAGCCTCTTGGTAGAATTTGAAGGCCCGCGTTGGTTCGATTCAACATTACGTAGTCCTTCAATGTCTTTCAATGACGTACAGTGGCCAGCACATCAACCTACTCCAATCTGTCAAAATAATTTAACAGATTTACAACTTTATTACAACATGATAAAGTTGAATTAACAATAAATACCTTAATAATATTAATTAAAAAAATTGGCCAAGTGCGAGTCAGACTCGCCCATGAAGGGTTCTGCAGTAACTACGCAAAACAACTTTGTCTTTCATAGTGTTTGTATCAAAAACTGCTAACCCGATCTCGTTCAAACTAATTTTCGTTGAAAGTTTTTATTAAGATCTACAGACATGTTTTTCTTAGATTTTTACTCCATTATTATAAAAGTTAGAGGGGGGACACACACATTTTATCACTTTGGAAGCATATATCTTTTAAACGAATGATTTTAAGAAAATGTGGTTTTAGAAACCACAATGTCATTTTAAAAGACCTGTCTATAAATACCACACACGTATAGGTTTGATAAAAAAAAATTAGTTTTGTTTCATGTACGGGGAGCCCCTCTTAATTTAATTATTTTTTTAAATGTTTGTCTTTAAATCGGAAAGCGGTTCACAGAATACATCTACCTACTAAGTTTCACATGTGTAGTGCTAATAATTTGGGAATAAAATGGCTGTGACATACGGATGGACGGACAGATATGACGAAACTATAAGGGTTCCGTTTTTGCCATTCGGCTACGGAACCTTAAAAATATAACCCTTACTTTGCAGTCGGGTAATAACGGGATATCATTTAATTTCTCTGCCTCTACGTTAATTTACATAAGATGAGAGTTGCAAGTAGGTACACAACAATTCCAAATCTTCGAAACATCCGAAAAAGTCTGCAATGATTGTGAAACGAGCTTCGCTTCGCAAATTGAACAAGAAGTATCAGTGTGTGATTTTGTATAGATACTCCAATGTATCTTTGGTACTTTGTATTCCAATCACGGACTGTCCCTTCCCAGATATCAGGGTAATTGAATTAAACACGGCTAATGGGATGAGCCTTCATCACAAAGAGCTTCTTTCAAATTATCGGTGCGGATATATCGGATCATTTGGGGAATTTTAATAAAGGACTTTTCTTGCTCCGTTTAAAGGATATAGGTAAGTAAAATGAGGATTAGTAGAGGTCTTCATGTGAAATGATTTGCAAGAGATGGAAATTTATATTTTAACTTAATTATGGTGTTCTTAAAGTTATGAATGAACAGCAGTTATTTACTTCAAGGTAAGGATATGGAGGACAAAGGCAAGGAATCTTTTATAATTATAATACTTTACTTTGATGGGACACCCCTTCCTGGAACTCTGCTGTACAATTATAATATACCTGATAATATTAAGACTCCGTCAAAGGCATTTTTCCGCATTCCCAAAAAAATTACGATAAGACTTAAAAAATGTACAATATTAGAAAATGACTGATTTTATTAAGTTTTCCAGAGAGTCTTATTAATTTTAACTAACTGCCCCACGTACAAGAAATTTCTCCTGTGGACAAACACCGAAACCAAGTATAACTATATTAGCCTTACAAACATTATAATATTTCGTTTCTTTGCAGGAATCGAACTTGTGACACGCAGGGGGTGTTTTGTCGATTTCTGCTACTTTGAGTCTATTTGAATAACATCCCTTAAACCTTACTGGAAGTTGTGGTCTATTAGACATAAGATCTAATGAATCAAGTCTTAATAAGTAAATGTCCCAGTTCCAGAAATGATATTAATTGTAAGAAAGCAAACTCTTCGAATCGTCCACGTGGATGGTAAAGATCTGTAACTACAAACAAACCCCATTCCCGTAGCAAAATATTTACTTCTTTTCAATCTAAACTGGCAAACATTTACTTTTGAACCTCAAAACAAATTGTTCTGCTAAGAAATTCATTATTTACGTAAGACCGGTTGCCATGACAACCCCATAATCTTAAAGTTGGCTATTCGTGAAACCTTTACAAAAGTACCCACAATACATTGTTTTTCTCGGTTTTTTGTTTTACAATTAGAGTATTTTATTATGTTTCTCGTTTGTAATAAATGGAACAATTGAATCGGATTCCTTTTTATAACGTTTTTATGTTTGTTATAATGTTTTTATTGCAAAGTTTTCCTGTTTAACTTTTGGCTTTAGATTTGGACCTTTCCTTGAAATATTTTTTGCATTTAAAATGTTTATCTATCTTAAATGAAATATTTATAAGGACTTCTGGAAAAGTGGTACAAGGGACAGAAAACTCATGTGTCAGACACCATGGTGTCATGTGATTAAAAGGCATTGGGTAAAATTATGTGAGTAATACTTCGATTATTAGTGATGATAGTTGTAAAAGTAAAGGTAGCCAGGGGACTTTGTGAAAAATAATACGGCTAGAAAGAGGGCAACTATGGAATAAGAACTCTGCGGGAAAATAAAAAACAGATGGTCTCCAAGATACAGGTGCCTAGTTTGGAGGTCGCTGACATCCTTTTTAATAAAACAAAGTTTAGTTACAGACAAGATTATTATACTCGTCGTGTTAATTGTATAGGTTAAGAAATTTCTTATTCTTATATGATGTAGAAAAAGATAAAATAAATTTTCTTTGACCCAGATATAAAGGCTCACAATAAATACTAAAAATAATATCACATCTTATATTATGTGCTGGAGAAAAAATCTCAGAGTATTTTGGACGGAATTTTATACAAATGTATCCAATTCCAAGAACTCAGCATCCGCCTATTTTATGTAGCCCTGGCTCGCGTTCACACTATCTTTGGGCACATATAGAGAAGGGACCACACCTCGATTTAGCGCCTGATCGCGCAGAATCGAATTGAGGGCATAAGGCCGCTCGAAAGGCAACCGATGAGATGGACAAATCAGATATGAGCTACTCTTGGTGAACCAGTGCATGAATATGCCAGTAAAGCTGCTGCAAGAGACGAGTGGCGGCGTAATGTGTGGCAGGTCACACTATTGGAATTACGAACACAACTGTTCTACCAAGAGTGGAACGAGAAAGAACGGATCTTTAAGTCAAGAGTGAATAAGTACGTCAATAGGTAAGCGTGTTTCATCTTGTGGGACGACATCATCGCTTACCATTTGGTGAAATAGTGGCCTCATTATGAATAAAAAAAAGAAGATGGAATAAGCAGGCTTGTCTCGCCGGCTCTAAATACACTAGAATCTTATTTGGGTACATCCAAATTCACCGCCAGTTTACCGTCACTCAAAGCGAAATAAACCAACATCCCTGTAAATAGATAAATGCGTTAGCACAATATAATCACAAAAGCATTCCGTGAATATTTGCGAGGCGAGCGCGAATACATATCTAGCGTGACGTCGCATAATTCGCTCTGAAAGGGTAGAAACGGCACAAGCACATAGTGCGCGGATTTATACTTGTATTGAAACACACTGTACTATGTTAAGTACACACTCTTTGACGGTTTCTGTGTTCCCTACCACGTATGACCCGTTAGCATTTAAAGCAAGAGTGAACTATCTTTTGGGCTCTCTCGTTCTATTCGTAGAACTCATCTATCGTTTACCGTCTGACGCGATCGAAGACAAGAGCGAGTTCCTGAGCCCTTTTTTGTGTTTACATGGTGTGGGCTAGCAGACTACCTTGATACAGGGTGCAGTGTAGGCGAGTGGTGTGAGCGAGGGATTCAGTGTTGCGTCCAACCATCGTAAACATGTACTCACCCCAAACATTTACTCAGGCGGCCCGTACTGATATAGCTATGGAACTGTGTAGATGTGTGTAGTCTTTCAGTAGGTTCTCTTGAAAGCGTGTTGAAAACCTTTCTCGCACATAACTTAACTTATGTGTGAGAAAGGTCTAGGATTCTATAAGCGACAAACGATACAATATATAATAAACATTGTTTTAGATTTGTGAGTTAATTTCAAACGTTACAATATTAAACGCAATTTTGTAAACGGACCAATAACTATGATGTCCATAGAAAACCTATTTGTTCAGATCTATGTACGTTTGAATTTGTGTTTATAAGTAGGCCTCATCTAGTTTAAACTTAAAACGAAAGAAAACAATAAAAGTGTTATTTATAACCAATTTGAAAATATGTATCATTATCATTAAGTACAACCACCTCATCATTAAACTGTCATCTTTTTACGAAAGCTTACCCTTCGTACAAGCTACCTTTATTGATTTAAAAAAAATTACACTTATATTTATTTATTTATTACAACTTTATTCTACAATAATGCCTAAGGCACTCTCTACCATACATACAATCGGTGGTGAAGAGTTAACTAACATGGCAGGTGCATAAAAAATAAACATAGTAGATAATGTATTCAAGATATAGTAAGTAAGTATATTAATAATAAAATATAAAAGAAAAAGGAGTCTATATAATACATAGAACTGTGTAAGGTTCAAAAATGGCACCACTGTAGAATACTTCACAAAGTGGGAGGTGTTGGCCGCTTGCCAACGAACATAATAACTTTTCTTTGACCCGACGAGCCCTACTCACCGTTGTCTTTCGTTTTTCAAGGGTAACATAGCAAAATATTGTAGTACTACTACTACGCTGTATTCGGATATGTTTTCACAACAATGTCGTATTGTTCAAGCTTATAAAAATACAGCAAAAGCATTTGAATAGTTGGAAAATTGGTGTCTAACTGACTGACTGATATGAGATTTTAGTTAAAAATAAGGTTTTCCTTCTATTGTCTAAATGTAAAGAGATAAAGATAAAGATAAATTTATTTGTTCAAAACATGAGTATACACACACATGGCATACAAGATGTTAGATAAACTTAAGTCACAATCATGTTTTGCCTCTACGGCGCACAAATATATGCTGAATAATAAAGTCAAGTACGTAATTATTAAATTAATATACGTTAAAAATTAGAAATTAACATTAAATTTAAAATATAATAAAAAAAATCAGTTAAATCTAAAATGTCAATAGTACTTATAACAATGTCTTAATAAAAAAATAATAAATGTTTACAAAAAATTCAAGTCCATTTTTCAGACAAAAATTGTTCGGTTCCGTAATATACCTACTATTGTAATTTTTGTGTTTTATACACCGTAAAATTTTAATGGTTATTTTCCCATAGTGAAATGGCTTTGTCTTGGTAATACAATCGTTTTATAAACAAATAAAATATTAGAAACAAAAAATGGCGCAGTGTAGTTAATTCATTATCACCATGCGTGAGAGCTTATTTTGTTCTGAACATTTATTAATCACTTTTTCCTTTGTTGGCAGCGCGCGGCGGTGCGTGTTTCCTGTAGGTACCTACGTTACGTCTACTGAACTACTAATGATTCTTGCGCTTTCGAGTTTTTTTAAGTTTAAGTGTATGTTTCGATACTACTACTGATGGGTAACTGTCCTGCCGCGGGAAAACAACCATTCAAATTTCACGCTGTATATATTTTTACTGAATGCTGCGTTATTAGGAGATAGTGGCTAAATTATAACAAATGCATGGTCGGTGTTTAAGGTTAAGGAATGCTTGCCGAGGACAGTGAGGAGATAGAAAACCGATAGACTTGCAACTCGTCGTCGATGTTCAAGGCTCTGGAGATTTGACTCGACCAGTGCATCGTTGCCAATGAGTCTCTTGGCCCGTTTCTCGATAGACTCAAGCGCGTTCAGTTGGTATTTGGCAGATCCATCCCAAAGATGAGAACAATACTCTATACATAACCGAACCTGGGCTTTATACGGATTGAGCTTCTATCGCTTCTTATGAAAACCTAAGACTCAGCTGCATCTGGTGAAGGTGCAAAGCAGATCATGATGATGATGCTGCATCATTAGACGACGACTAAACTATTGTTTAAACGTAAAATCTGATACAAATAAACTGTACAATGTTATTTTGAGAAAATAAAGAATTTTAAACCTAAAAGAGAAAAAGGTACCGATAGAATGGAGCCGCTAATAGAGCGTGTTCAAGCGTACAATTAGAACTCAGTGAGCGCAGTTTTTAGACAATAAATAAAACAAATTTGGATTTACTGCGGCTTACAGTTACAAGCTGATATAACGAGATGAGATTGTGTATTAAAATAATAAAAATAATTTATTTAATTCAATTATCTCCTACTTTAAAAAATACATGAATTCTTCTAAGATTCCTCGTTTCAAATCAATTTAATTGTTACAAAATAGAACAAAAAGAATGCTATTATATTATTTCGTAATATTTCAAGGCAATGTAATAATTTTTTTCTTATTTAAACTTTATATTATTCCTTGGCCTATTCTGTAAATTGTTCCCGATAAATAAATAAAACTGAAACTATGCTACAATCCATATCTTTTATTGTTTCGTGTTCCTCATTCAACCAACTTCCCGTACATAACTGACAAAGTCATAAATCCCTCTAGTTTACTACAAATTTGTATATTTTCGTACATCGCGTAGGCAAAGTATGAGATTTTCATATCACATTATGCAGAATCCAAATGTCAGTTATTTGAGTAGGGTAGATTGAACCGTCTCCCGAGACGCTTGCCTAACAGTTTATATACTCAAACTTATTTTACACAAGTGTGTATCCAGTCAGCCGACACGTTACTGTAGTTATTACAAGAATATATAATATCCGTTCGAGTTGACAACTTGCTTGTGATTTAAACTTTATAATAGGTAAAAGATCAATGTAGGCAAGATTCCCAATTTAGGTCACACGTAGGTACGTGTGACCTAAATTGGGAATCTGGATATTCATACTCTGGTTAACTGAATCCGAAATTTCGTTATTTTCTACCCTTAAAGCTTACAAATTGACTAATTGAGTTTTGTAAACCCTATTAATTAATTTACGCAAAATTTTAGTTTTAAAATAAAATGTTAATTATATTTAATTTTCCAGTGTTATTTTATAAGTTAGCACATTTAACTTTCCATTGTTATTTTATAAGTTAGCCTATAAACATAAACATTTATATACAACGTGTAACGGAAACCCATCTATCCAAAGGGACTGAAGAGAACATCTGGTATGGAGTCTCTATGCAACGTTTCAGCTCAAAATAAGTGACTCACAGAATTGACCCCAAATTATCGGTTTCATATGTTTCTTGAATACCAATAATAACAAACGTGTCACAGCACTATAAAGGTCATCACTTTCCACGTCACTTGCCAATAAAACGATAATTCTCTTCGTTCTTCTTAATTTGAAAAATTCGGTCTCTGGTATCAATGTATTGAAATTTCTAATAAGTTCCACACATGTAGACATAGGATTACAAAACCCTTGCTATATCGTTTGTTATCATCCAAAGAAGCCGTGCACTTGGTATGTATATACCCTTTAAATTACACGTTGTATATATTTGCATTCCAATTCTGAATGGCAGAATGTGTCATGCACTGAATTTATTGAAACATCTCTATCTACCACATTTTATGCAAATAAATGACATGTTTTTGTTACAATTTGAAACACTGAGGGCTATTCAGGGTTGACTCAATTTAAATCTGTAAAGTTTTTGCTGTAATATGAAGTTGGTATAAATTGTTTATGAGTGGAATTATAATAAGCTAACTATATATTTAATAAACTAAGGTAGTAATAATTAGATTAATATTTATTTACGATAAATATTAAACCAGTCACCACCTATAAACATTTGCAATTAAGAGTCAATCGCGTAATGGTTAAGTTATCGGACTTGTGATCGAGAGATCGCGGGTTCGAACTCCACTATTGCCGTGCACCCTCTCCAGACACAAGCATATTTAGCTTAGTTGGAGGGGTTAACAAGATTGCTAGTAATGTAAATTCTACTCACATTGTGATGGTATGTTTATTTGCAAATAATGAATAAGCTACTTGACTTTACATGCGTTTTAAATTTTGTTATAGTAGAAAAAATAATAATAGATAATCTGACACTGATCTGCGCTAGGAGTATCGTGTTATACAGTATGTTAACTAACAGAGGGCGTTCCCGTTAATCTGCAATAGTATAGCATACATACATGCTAAAATAATATTACCATTCAAAAACAAAATGTTTTTATCTTTTTTAATATTAAAATATTCACATGTTTTTTTTTTATTTTTACGTAAAAGAAACACCCTGTACACGCGTACTTGAAGGACGGCAACGTCGCAATTTATTTATGAATGCGTACGCGTGTACAGTGTTTCTTATACGTATAAATTTAAAAAAATTGTGAATATTTCAACATTAAAAAAAAAAAAAAAACATTTTGTTTTCGAAACATAAAAAAGAATAGTCAATTTAATTCAACAATGCCTTATAAGTGAGGAACTCGTTGCTAAACCAAAACAACTTCTTGGGTTGATTCTTGTTTTTAGGCTCGTGTTTGTTCTTTAAGGTTAAATCTTTCCGAGGTCCCTCCGTGAATGGGTGACAACCTTAACATCAAGATAACTTCGTGTCTCGGAAAGCACAAGTAATTGGACATCTTTGTAAATCGTTACGGGTAATCAGAAGTCTGAAAATCCTTACCAAGAAAAGCCTTGCCTAGGCGTATCGTGTTACCTAGCTACTGAATTGTGAGGATATTAGCAGTACTCAGCTGCAACCGATTAGACTTTTTATTTTGAAGTGAAAACTTCTTTAGCGTCGTTGTGATTTGAAAGTTTATGAAACGAAAAAGCGACAGTAAAAAGAGACAGACACATAAATTGCCGAATTTTGGAATTCTGTTGGGGCCAAGTCATTAGAGCTTTGGATGCCCTTTAAAATGAGCCCAAACTCTGCTATATTGCGACCACGGGAACGAAGTTAGGTCGCGGGGGGTGAGGTAGACCTGAGAGGGGGGCGGGGGAGGGGGAGTGGAGGGTCTCGTGGGGAGTCGAAAAAGCGACAGTAAAAAGAGACAGACAATTTTTTCTTTTTTAAGGTTTCACTTCTACCACGTGTGAATTGCACACATGTTATTTTTTTCTGGGTGGGAGAAATCGTCTAATGACTTCTTCCGCTCTGGGTTAAGTGGAAGGGTGTCTCAGACTTCTACTGACTAAAACCAGGGTTCCTTCGGCTGCCCTAAAGTTCCGGGGCCGCGGTATCTCGATAGAACTTTCCCGCAAAGCATCCTATTAGACTGGAAGCCGACTCTAACATAGGCTACGCAGATGATGAATTCCTTATAAAAGTGCTGAATTTCAAGCAGTGATTTCAATAAAGTTATGTTGTTCATTTCGAAAGAAAAAGAAGTTGATACTGGCAGAGTCAATAGTTCGATACAATCAAATAAAATAATGTCACGATTGAGTTGTCATATCAAACAGAATAGGCATACACAAAACCAATATCCCGTGTTATCGAGAGATCACTTGTGTATAATAACTGAAAGAGTTATCGTAATTTGTTTTTCGCATATGATAAAATACTACAACGGATACATATTGGAAAATAGAAGGCAAATTCGATATTTGATTGATATCAATTACAAAGATGGATTAATTTATACTCACTAATATTATAAATTGGAAAGTTCGGATGCGCATGTTTGTTACATGTGTCAAAATTGTTCAACAGATCTGGATGAAATTAGGCATTGATAGTTATGAGCCACTGCTAGTAAGTAAGTACATACTTATAATACAGCCCATATTCCAAGTCACTGTAGTGGTGCCACATAAAAAGGCTCTATTGAAATAAGAACGCAAGTCTATATATAATGATGTAACACATAAATAAAATTGAAATGACTGGCAGTGCTTTCAAAACACTGGTTTTCCTCAAGCGCTTTATTTACAAAATACCTAATAAAACAAAAACTATTTCTTTTAAATCTCGTCTTTCTATCTGATGTTAATGGGAATTTCACTGAATTAGGTTATAGAGCAACATTTAATCTTCTTTTTGTCTCGGAATTTCCACTGGAACAGGATTTACGCAGAAAAACAGCGTAGATAATATCGACTATTCGCGCGAACAAAGTCGAAAAACAGCAAGTCATAAATATAACAAGTTATCACTGACAACTCGAATTCACAAGTCCCTCTCACAGACAGGAAGCTCATGTCCAAGCAGCGAGGACGTAATAGGCTTAATTATTATATAACTCTCAACTTGATAATCTACTATTCACCAGGCAAAATCGCGGTCTTACAGTTACAGAGAATGGACACATTATACGTGACGAAATAATACTCTTCTTTTTCTTCTTTCCAAGTCGATGCTCAAACATCTTTTATAGGGTTCCGTAGCCGAATGGCAAAAAACAGAACCCTTATAGTTTCGTCATGTCTGTCTGTCTGTAGGTAGGTGGTAGATGTATTCTGTGAACCGCTTTCAGATTTTAAGAAAAAAAGAATAAAATATTTAAAATTAAGGAGGGCTCCTCATACATGAAACTGAAACTGAACATATTTTTTTTTCATGATAGAAAGTTCTTTAAAAAACCGGTCAAGTGCGTGTCGGGCCACGCGAAGTGTAGGGTTCCGTAGTTTTTATAACAGCCAAGTGCGTGTCGTATTCGCTGACTGATCGTTTCGTACCATGCTCTAACTAAAAGCCAAACATGACAACCTAACTAATTTGACTTCCTGTACAAATCCTCACCTGATCCGACACTTTTGCACGAAAAGTTTTATTTTTTTTAGAGATTTGTATAAAACTTGTCATAGCCAGTGTTTTGAATTTAAATACGGACACAGAGCTATACTACTCAATCGTCACAAGAAGCTAGCACGATACAACTGGCGCTTAGCGCCATTTATCGACATTTCTGTAGAGTTGTTCGAAATTTTCGAGTCAAATACAATTGGTCGACTATTACTCGTAAACTTGTAAAGCCCACTTATGTGTGATAGTTTTCCTTTAAATTTCGTTATATATAGGTACTACTGCCGTGACATTTGAATTTCTAACTACAACCGTTTAGTTGATAGAGGGGGGACACTTGACTCTAACGAAAATTGGTACTTTAAAGCTTGATAAGTCACGAACGGTTTAAGTAATCAAAAAACAGTCTTGCCAAACCCCTAATATTTTTGAAAAACCTATCCAACGATATCCCACACTATGGGAAGAACGAAAAAATAAATTATCATCCCACTTTACATGAATGGGAGGTACCCTAAATAATTGTTTTTTTCAAAATTTTATTTTAGCACTTTTTCGGCTTCATTAACGTGTATACTCATGCCAAAGTACAACTTTCTAGTACCAATAGTTTTTGAGCTAAACCGCAGACAGACCGACAGACAGACGGACATGGCGAAACTATAAGGGTTCCTTGTTGACTACGGAACCCTAAAAATGACATTAAAGTTTCTAAAACCACTTTTTCATAAAGTAAAATGTGTTCCCTCCCCTCTAACTTCTATAATAATGGAGGAAAAAAAAATGCTGTAGATCTTAATCTAATCTTTCTTTTCAAGAAAAATTAGTTTGAACGAGATCGGGTCAGCAGTTTTTTTAAATACAGCATATTTTATAAAACCGCAAAAATAACTTTGTAAATCATACAAATACAACAAAGTTATTTGGCGTAGTTACTACGGAACCCTTCATGGGCGAGTCTGACTCACCCTTGGCCAATTTTTTATTGTTGATATCTCACCTGATGGTAAGCGATGATTTGGTCGAAGAAGAAGCACGCTAACCTAGATGTAACCTTATCACTCTTGACAGAAAGAACCCCAGGTTATAACCATCACGAAACACTAACTGTGGCAGGAAATTACACTCTTTAGTTGTACGCACAATCAAAGTATTCCCAAACCGTTTGTGAATGGATGAGAAGGTCTTGGGACCTATATGTAGCTACCTGCAAAACTCCAACGTTGGCCTCGTTAAGATCCTGCAAGGTGTTGGTGGCCGTGCACGATGGACATAACAAGAGATGGGCCATGTAACCTTTCACCAGTGGGTCAATGTCGACTGGGTACAATCTTATATCCTCTTAGAAATAATAGTCATTGACTACCTTTAGTAGGATGAAGTGCACTCTTCAATTCTAAATTTAAGCGAACTTCAATGTTCAGGTAGCTTTCTAGCCTAAACGTCTGACCTTTCGAAACAAAGAAATCAAATAATTTCTAATTGTTTTACAGACAACAAAATTTAACTGAGAGGTTTCCTTTCAAAAGTTAATAATTTGAAATCTAAATTAAAGCTTTCTGTGTTTGTGAGGACTTGAGGAGGCGGTGAAGCGATACTTGCTATTGTTTTTTGTTTTTCTTCTTCATTCATTTAGTTAGTTCTAAGACTACTAGCAGACTTGCGGCAATGTTCTGACGAAATACTGTGGTCCCGGACCATAAGGTTAATTGAAGGAACAGTAGAAGTCTGATACTCTTTTCCTCTCCACCCAGAGTGGAAGGAACCATTCGATGATTAGATGTTGAGAAAAAAAGGACTATGAGCAGGTGAAGTCTCTGGAAGTATGTCTTGCAGAGTGAATTTCTTAATAAATTCAATCCCCTCTATCTGGAATTAGGACATGCTCTCAAGGTCCATGAGCTTCAGTTTTTTCAGCTTTGAAGGCCTTTGTTTTGGTGTTAGCTGGACGACCAGTCAGTTGAAATATTTAGCCAATCTGTACTCGTAGTTCTCCCTTTAAGTTCGGATCAGTTGTTGTTAATATTGGTGGAGAAAATATTGATTTTTGAAATATTTATGTGTTTTTGTGTGTAATATAAATAATACTTTTCTTCGAAAAATAAATTGTGAATCCTAGTCAAAATTCATCTAGTTTAAATTCACGAAAAAATAACATGTTAAGATTTTATTAAATAATGATTTAGCAAAATAAATATTATAACTTACAGTAGCTAGGACAAGTAAAGCAAGATTATTACAGGCGCTTATTAAGCTACTATTCTTCTATTTTCTCATATTATTAGCAATCATATTATTAGAAAATTTATTATTATTATTATTATTATAATCCTTCTTTCACAGTCACAAGCTATGAAAGCTATTTAATGTTGGTCGGTATGCAGTCATTTCATTATTTCAGACGACAGCGATATATCACTCATGGTAAGTAAATGAAATATTATGATTAAAATGCTAATATCTTCGTAACGTATTACCTATTATCCTTTAATTTGATCATGGAACTAATATAGCAAAGCTGTTAAAACGGAGGATATAATGTGGTCGGTAGAGACCCTGCTTTAATCGAATTCTGGCTGATTTATGCAAAGCGATGAGTTACGTCTCCTCTCTACCTGAGGCTAGAGGTCTGAGGTGACTCTCGTGAACGTCCGTCATGTCTTTGTTATTAAACAAAGGGGTTTTCATATATGGTTCGAAGTGAATGCCTTCAAAAATAGTGTGTCCTCTAGAAAATATTGTCTTATTTGCTTTAAGAGTATTACATTGCTTATATTCTGTATAGTGCTGTTACTCTACAATATTTTTTTTTTTTTCAAACTGTTCTTTTCACTAAGATTTTTTGCTGTTTGTGTGCTAACAAATATTTAATGGAGATGTTTAATTTTTTGTAAAAAATAAAACCGACTTCCATATCAAAACACTACAAAGCCAAAAATAATTTTAATTTCGGTAGTCGGTGTTATTGGTTTTGTATTTTCTTTTTTTTCACACCGCCTTTTCGGTTTTATTTTTTACAAAAAAGTTTTTATCCTCGTGCTTTTTAGTGGGTCAGTGAATTTTCCAAATCAGTTCGTAAATGACGGAGTTATGCGTGAACAAAAAACGCAATGCAGAGTAAACGAAAAGATCATCAACGTAAATATTTTTCTTAAAATCTTTCTTTTAAATTTAAAAATAATAAAAAGACATGTTTAAAAACAATTTAATTTATTACTAGTAATGTGTTTTTTTAAGTATGGCAGTTTTTCAGTCTCAACTCTCATCGAGCTTTCAAATCACAACAATTTCCTAAACAAAGTAAACTCTATCACAACTTTCATTTTTTAAGAAGTACTCTTTGGAACTAAATATTAACTCAACTTTCTTAACAACATTTGATGTAGGCACTATATATCTCTGTTGACTTTTTTTGGTTTTACAAATTTTAAAGGATTTATACAATAAAATGTCTCAACCTCTTCATTTGCAACGTTTTCAATAAAACCCACATAGAACCTCCAAGATTTTTTTTCGTAATACTTAACAAGCACACTGACACCTTCCTTATTTTCAATATAATTATTTTGTTTCTTTTTCTCTAAAGATTCGTGCTTCTTTTTGTCCTCCAATTTGAATATTGTTACATTTCTTATTTTCTTCTTCTCTTTGTACTCTCTTTGTGATTCCCATAATCCTGTTTTCTTCTTTAACTTTCTTTCTTTCTTTCTTTAATAAAAAGGAAAAACAATTAACGGTTCCTATTTTTTTTTTGTGATAAAATTATAGCTAACCTGAACAAAAAAAGAAAAACGGTTGACAATCAGAGAAGAAATAGGTGCTGAACTCTTTTGTTTTTGCCTATTTAGATTAGGATATTAGATAAATTAAAATAAGCATATTTTTATGAGCTTGTGTCTTTTTCGTTCAGTTAAACACCTCTAGCAGGTGAAATTGATCATTTATCATGAAAAAAAAACAATGTATATAATAAGCAAAAAGTTGGTTAATTCGAAAAATCTCTCGTGAATACTCTCTCTCGTCTTCCCTTAATGTAAACTCTGCCTAAATTATGTCCCGAGTGTTACGTAACTCTCTTAGTAACGTTCGGTATCACTCGCGACAGAAAAATGTTGCGAAGCTAACTTAAAAATCTAGTATCTCTTATAAAAAAGCAGATTATTACCACAGCCCAAGCTATTTCTTATATATATTCATATTATATCCAATATATTTCTTTAAAGTAATAATGTAGCTATGAGCGGAACGCATAAAAATAACGGAAATATGCAATACGAACTTCAAAATTGGTATTTTAACGCCACAAAATAACCTGGACAACTCGTTCAACACACAGAAAAATCCGGATCAAGTTGACGATTGGACGAATATTTTATTTTTTACATTCGGACATAATGAGCATCAGTACTGCCGCGCTAAGGAATCTTATTCGGCTTTGGATACACGCATATTAAGCCAGTATTTAGTAACTCTCTTAGCGTAACGCTTGCGACATGAAATTCCGAGACACATATTTATGTTCACATAAAATTTTATAGAAACATAGTTAAATTAACAAAATACGAGCGTTATAGAGGAAAATTAGTAATAAATTCATTAAAAGCAACTTCTTAGCGCTAGAAGTTATTTTTTTCAAAATATTTTATACATAATACCCAAGAGATGTATTTTGGACATTGCTTTTTTGTATGGGAAGAAAAAGTTACAACTTTTATAAAATACAAAGGAAATAGTAAACTGCATTGTATGATAAATTTAACGATGATCACTATTAATTCATGATTCATATAATCAGTTGCCACAATATTATCGATGTCAGCAC
The DNA here is from genome assembly GCA_943138885.2 of Tholera decimalis. NCBI lineage: Eukaryota > Metazoa > Arthropoda > Insecta > Lepidoptera > Noctuidae > Tholera > Tholera decimalis. The sequence continues at coordinate 2,272,815 of OW964550.2, forward strand.
AGTATTTAATGAGCTATTAACACATACTTTCTTCGGATAAAAAAAAAACGAAATGTACAATTTTACACGGCCTTACCCAATAGTGTTCTGTGGGTTAGCTCTGATGAACAAAAGCAAAACAAGGTTAATTTCTACAATCTGTCATGGCTGTCATAACTCTTAGGACAAACGTCAAACATTTTGAATTTTTATTTTGTACATAAAAACCATTTGATATTATGAAGAAAATGTTACTTTATTCTATTCAGGGGTAAGTTTGCCAGCTTTGCTGAAATGTACATGTTATGGCTGGAGCCCCATATAAAAATGAAACATCTCCTTTATATTCACAAACACCCTGACCTAGATAGAAATTAATTATTAATAGAAGGCAAAAATTGAAAGAACTATATCGGAAAAAGTTGTTCCGTACATATAACATCGCATTTGTATGGAAATTCTTGGTGTAGAAACCTATCATAGCTTTGCCAAGCTTGACTCTGTGACCATATTCTTGATAATAGCATTAACAATTGAACCGCCGAGAACTGTCCAGTTTCAAATTATTCGGATCAAATCCGGATACATGGCAAATATTCATTACATGACACTTCGAGTATTGTATTTAATATTATTCAAATAGGTAGTATAAATATTATTTATTTAGAGAAAACAAATAAATAAATAATACAATGTTCTTTTACTTTCACTGCAAATAGATAAACAATCCTTTTTATTTTCTAGCGAAAATTATTAAGGGTCAGACTTCTACTGACTAAAAACCCTCTGGTCCTTTAGTTACTCCTGCGTTCCGGTGTTGCGGTATTTCGTTAGAACACTCCCTCAACCCCAGCAGTACGCAACTATTTTTCATAAATATAATTATTTGGAAACAGCAGTGGTCTAGCCTCTGAAAGCGATATCTACCAGCCAACCTTTAGAGAGGTTCTTGAGAACAGATTGCTCTGAAACAACCATCTCAATAAGGTACTCGAACCGAATAATCACTCGAAATTAATACTCATCAATTCATCAAATGTTTTCATTCGAGTTAAACATGTTTGTCTGGTAGTTTGAGTGCTTTTTGCGGCCTACCCAAACGTCGTTATCTTGATATTGTTCGTCAAATCGTTAAGCTCCTTGTCCCCCCGTCCGATTACCATGTACGGCAAGCCGATCCCCTGGGAAAAGCAAGCCAAATACTTAGGCGTGGTCCTCGATAAACACCTTTCCTTCGCTGAGCACATAAAGCAGGCACGTTCGCGCGCCGCTTTCGCTCTAGGTAGGCTCCACTTCATTCTTAGCTCCCGCAGCAAGTTATCACTCAGGTGCAAGCTGCGTATTTTCACCGCGGTCATCCGTCCCATCATGACCTACGCCTGCGTTGTTTTCGCACACGCAAAGCCCTACCTCCTCCACAAGATGCAGACCCTTCAAAACCGATTCCTCCGTAGAGTCACGGGAGCCCCCTTTTATGTTCGAAATGAGCTTCTTCACGTAGACCTCAAGATGCCCACCATCCAGCAGTTCATGAAACGTGTCTCCAAGCGTTTCTTTGATACTGCAATCCAACATAGGAATCCCCTTATCGTATCGGCCGCCCAATACGAACCCTCGCGTATCTCTAAGATTCGCCGACCAAGGCATACCCTTGTCACTCCCGATGACGCAATCACCCTGCTCCAAGAGAGCCGTAGGGAAACAAGTACAGTGGCACACAAAAACAAAAACCGACCGTCCTTCCGTCCTCGCCGCCGAGGCCCGCCGCGACGTCCCCGTAATAGTCCGCCCCGACCCTTGCCAGAGCCAGCCCGCGACGCTGAGCCAGTAGCTTTAAATTCCCTTATTAATAATAAAAATGATATGATCCAGCCTGTCCCTAGCTGCCCTCCCACTGCGACGCCCTAAGCCGAGGTCCGTACCCCACAGGGGGTGCCCTTAGCGTGTAGTCGCCTAGTTTGTAAGTTTTCTAATAAGCCCTGGCTGGAGGCTTTAATTAATTTATTAATTAAGGCAACCACAGGCAAGCCCGGTTAAGCAGCCGACAACCTCAGAGGTTGACCTGCGAGATGCCACACAAAAAAAAAAAAAAAAAAAAAAAAAAAATTAAGCTCCTTGTTCTAAGTTGAGCTATAAGTTATCTGACAAATGGTTGCACTGTATGGACGGGCCCACTCAAATCTGTGAGCATTTTTCCTCAAAAGATAAGACAAGGTTCCCATTTAATTTAACTAGTATAGATTGTATGGATTTCAAAAAAGATAGACTCCTCAGTTTGTTTCAGTGTTTCTTCTCAGGGTGGTCAGTTAGGAAACACCATCCTCATCTAGTTTGAATTTACGAAAAAAATGACGTAAATAAAAGTGTTATTTAATAACCAATTTGCAAAATAAACGTCAATCATAAAAGTATTCGTACAAATAATTACTTTATTGGTAGCAAAAAATCTGTTGAGATAATTGATAATAAATTATATTAGTTTTATTTAATTAAATTTAAAAGTTTACTATCAATATTATGCGAATTAGAAACTGTAATACAAGTTCTCGTTGAAACTCACATCAGGCACCAGTCTCACACAAAGTGAAACCCCTAGTCAATTTTCTCTAATATAAATATTAAGTTACTTAGTGTGGGGAAAATTAAACTTCTTATTCGGATAGTGTTTTAGTAGTATACAAACTATCCGAATGTAGACAAACGCCGATGCACCATCGTCACATGGTGGATACGCACAAAACGTTTTCTGAAAACTTTCATTGTATGTATGGCTAAGGAATGGCATTCCCTGCCGTAGTTTTTTTCTCAATAGCTATAACCTAGGAGTCTTTAAGTCAAGAGTGAATAGGTTAGTTTAAGGTTTAGGTAAGCGTGCTCCATCTTGGACCACATCATCACTTACTATCAGGTGAGATGGTGGTCAAACGTGAACCTATTTACAATAAAAAAAGAAGATAATTGCATGCAACTACGAAGAAAATTTTAATTAACTTTCAAAGCATCTTCTTATTCATAAAACAGCACAGACCAATACATTAGACTGTTTTCAAAGGCTAGACTTCCAAAGTAGCCGCTGAATACATTAGTTTAAGCGGATGAATATTGAGACAGAGTTCAGAAAGGCTGAATATCTCAATAAACTTTATGATGCTAATAAATCCGACGGAGGGAATAATGGGGCTGCTGGATTCAAGCTGGTTTTGTGCTAACCTGACCCTAACTATTGCCATTACTGACATTGCTCTAAGGATAATTAACTGTATAGCCTAGGTTCAAAAGCTTCGGTTTGGTAGACAAATACTTACTAATTAAATTTACACAAAGGTATTTTGTATTAGTAAAAAAAAGAACATGAAAAATTAAGAAGATTAGTATAGGTATAATGGAGTTGGCTGTCATGTACAGCCAATTTTGAAAGTTTAAAGAAATTGAAATATATAGTATACAACGTGTAACGAAAACCCCATATCTATCCAAAAGGCCTGAAGACAACGTCTGGTATGTCTCATGGAGTCTCTATGCAAAGTTTCAGCTCAAATTAAGTGACTCAAGGAATTGATACCAAATTATCGGTTTCATATGTTTCTTGAATACGAATCTTAACAAACGTGTCATAGCACTACGAGGGTCAATAACTTTCCACGTCACTTGCCAATAACAGGATAATTCTCTTCGAACTTCTAATTTGAAAAATTCGCTCTCTTGTGTCAATGTATTGACATTTCTAATAAGTTCCACACATACAACGTGTAATTTAAAGGGTATCTACATACCGAATTAATATTACAAAACCCTTGCCATATCGTTTGTTATCATGCAAAGAAGTGGTGCACTTGGTATGTATTTACCCTTAAAGTTACACGTTGTATACAACGTGTAACAGAATAAGCGCAATTCCTGAAAGTAGTTGGTTCAGAATCGGCTTCTGGATCGATTTCCGTCATAAAAAATATGTGTTAAATTTTGACGGCAAAATCTTTCATTTAACTTAAAATGGAAACAAAGTATCATGACAAATGAATACAATCCTTAATTCAAGAAAATGCGCTCGTGTGCGTGTCGGCCCCTAATATTGCATGAGTGTATGCGTCTGCGTAAGGATATTTTATGACACACATATGTTTTACGTTTAGTAAGGATAACTATTTTATAAAAAAATGTCTAGATTTGGTTTCAATTTATTTAGTTAGGAATGTTGTTTTAAGACTTATAATTTAATATTCTAATTGGGGTGTCTGAAGTATTGCGCTTAATCTGTTAAACCTTGTATATTCGCGACGAATTATACAATTTCGGATTGTTATCTTTTAAAATGGAGGAGTGAACCCAGTTATACACATTCCTAGGCTCTTAAAAAGGTAAAAGAAATCATCGCGAGGAATCCGGCGTGTCCTTGGACCAACAAATTCCAAGATAATTATGCGACATCCACCAAACCGACAATAGCTTAAAGGCTAAGATGTCGGACTTATAATCGAGAGGTCACGGGTTCTAACCCCACCCAATACACTATTGCTGTGAACCCACTCCTAATACAAGCATATTTAGCTTAGTCGGAGGGTTTAACAAGATTGTTACTAATGTAAATTCTAGCTACATTTAAAATTCTTTTATTAAAAAAAACCCGTACTGGGCCTGCGTGAGGAATTATGTTAATATTTGCACACCTTTACAATATGGTAAACATGTCAACACGACTCCATGTATTTGTAACACCTTGCATGCATTTATGTTTTTTTATAAGATGTGTGTACATTCATGTTTGAGCAAATAAAGTTATACCTATCACCCTAGTTACCCTAAAGCCCTATCCTACCATACAAACCAGACCAAGCGCAGGTTGCGTTGGTTTTATCTACGGGAAGTCTAGTGGCCAAGATACCTGTAGCCATCATCGGTCCTATGAGTCTGTAGGATCGGCAGTAAGAAAACCATACCCTGTGTACATTGCATGACGTACACAACCCTTATTACCCAAACTCCGTCTGTTACCGCAGGTCTCCCTGTAACAGACTTCCCGTAGATAAAACCAACGCAACCTGCGCTTGGTCTGGTTTGTATGGTAGGATAGGGCTTTAGGGTAACTAGGGTGATAGGTAGTGTTGTAGGGCTAGGTTGAGAGTCAGTAGGGCTTAGGTAGTTACTAGGTACCAGGCTCAACTGTCTGGAACATAGCCACCACTGTACGCACTTGGACTCGGCCGTATTGAAAGGTTGGTGCCGGTGCGTACATTTGGTCCTTCGAGCCATTGTTTTTTTTAGGGAAGCCAGAGTAATCTGTTTAATCGGTACTTGAACAACATAATATAACATGCGACATTCACCAAGCCGCATGGTAGATGTAGACAGCTCATACCCTCTCATAGAGTAGAGTTCTGTGTCCCAGCAACGTTGCAAGCTATTTGTTATATTATATCTTTTAAAATGACCGTATCGTTCCACAAGCGAAATGATAAAATAACTCACTATAATATCCCCACAAAATCCTCCAGTGGCGAGCCACGTAGACACTGAAGGGATGGCTGATAGTTATTAGATAAACACACTCGTCTACACCGCAGAGGGGTGGCGTGAATTGCATACACACAGAGTGAAACGCAGTTACCGGAGATGGGCGGCGAGCGATGTGTTCGACGTGTTTTGGTAGATGAGTTTTGGTGAAACTTGGATTTCACTTTGTTAACTTGAGAATATAATTTAACCAGAGCCATTATTTACTTATTTCAGGAAAATTAAAGATACATATTAAAAACGAAACGAAAGTATCTTTAAATGATAAACAACCCACAAAATTTTCCTCAGATTACTTTAAAAAGAAGATACACTAACTGTTAGCTGACTCTTGCTATGTAGCTGAACTGAACTTAAAGTAATACAAAATAATAAAATACATTACGGCTAGAAATAAATTAAACAAAATGCCTACTAAGCTGAAATAAATATTTAACTAAACTTCCGGGACATTCTGCCGATCCTTAGTCGACATCAACAATAATCATTTAAATTATATTATTTTTGTTTTGCTTTTTATAAGTACAGGAAATCATCCAATGACTGTCTCTCGATCTGAGCGAAGCGAGAGGGTGTGTCAGACTTATATTGACTAAAAACCCATCCATGTTCCATCATATGTCCTTCGTGTTCCGAGGCCGCGGTAACTCTTTCGAAAAATTCCGCAACTCCGGCAACATGTGCGTCATAAGTAGTGAGGTGCAATGTTCATAGCATTTTTTGTGGTCTGTTCGTCAAACATTTCTAAAATCTACGGGACGTTTCCTTCGAAGGATCAATAGTTAATTTATTAAATTAACCAACCTTATACATATTTCTGATAAAGATCTGTTTGGTTTACTTAAAACCCACGTCTTTGGTAGATAACAAACAAAATAAACTCAGAGATCGAAGTCTCTTTTGAAGTCCATACAATCCGTTACGTCAAATCATATGAGAATCATGTCAGTTAATTTCTAAAGTGATCTTTTTAGGATAGAAGCACACAGATTTTAGTGGGCCTGTATAGAGTAGACAAGCATTTTTCAGGAATCTTGTAGCTCAATTTAGAAGGACAACGATTTGACAAAAAGAATACCAAAGTATTATTTCGATTTGTACGTCAATCGTTTGCGTAGGCCGCATGAAGTATCCAAACTGCCACTCAATCCTGAAATTTTATCCCAAATATAACACAACCTCGGGCACGCCGCAATTGCGGCGGTAAGACCCCTCTTTGAGGAGTGGCTAGATCGGCGTCACGGCGTCCTGACCTACTGCATGACGCAGGTCCTCACCGGGCACGGAAGTTTCGGGAGGTACCTGTATCTGATGAGGAAGGAAGAAACGCCTGGGTGTCACCACTGCGAGGATCGCCCTGAGGACACAGTAGAGCATACGGTGCAAGACTGCCCCGCTTGGGCAGAGCACCGACGTGTCCTCACGGCGGCGATAGGCGGAGACCTCTCGCGCCCGGCATTGGTCGAGGCCATGCTGCGGGGCGAGACGGAGTGAGAAGCGGTCGCCTCCTTCTGCGAAGCAGTCATGCTATCGAAGGAGGAGGTGGGCCGCGTGAGGGAGAGGATAGCGCCCTCCCTCCACCCCAGCCGCAGTGGTAGTCGCCCACGGCGTCGGACGTCGGCCGACGATCTCCGGCCACCGTAGGCACGGGCATGCGGACAGCGAGTAAAGGGCAACTCGCTGTCCGACCATGGACCATGCCAGGGTCGACGGCGCGTTGTATTCCATGCGAGCCTCAAAGAGCGTCAGCAAGATGACGAGCCCCCCCCCCCCTGTAGAGGGCCGAAGCCTGCCGGGGCCGTGGGACTTATCTCATCACCGTGACCCCGGAGCGTAAAGGGCTATTGAAGGAATACCGTGGATTTTAGTCAGTTCAAGTCTGACAGTCCCTCCGGCCCTGCCCGGGGTGGGAGGACTCATTTGATGATTTTACCGTGTTAAAAAAAAAATATATATAACACAACCTACACAGTTCACACATTCACAATAGGCTATGAGGCTATGCAGATAAATCACCTTTACACTGTATCACTCTTTTTAGGGTTCCATAGCCGAATGGCAAAAAACGGAACCCTTATAGTTTCGTCATGTCTGTCCGTCCGTCCGTATGTCACAGCCATTTTATTCCAAAACTATTAGGACTATACATGTGAAACTTGGTAGGTGTATTCTGTGAACTGCGTTCCGATTTTAAGAAAAAATTTAAAATAAAGGGGGTCTTCCCTTACATGGAACTGAAAATGAAAATATTTTTTTTCATGAAACCTATGCATGTGTGGTATCTTTAGACAGATCTTTATAAATGACAATGAGGTTTCTAAAACCACATTTTCATAAAGTTAATCGTTTAAAAGATTTACGCTTCCAAAGTGGTAAAATGTGTCCCCCCCTCCCCTAATTTCTGTAATAATGAAGAGAAAAATGTTAAAATAATATGTGCTGTATACCTTAATATAAAATTTCAACCAAAATTAGTTTGAACGAGATTGAGTCAGCAGTTTTTGAGATACAGCATATTTTCTAAAACTGCAAATATAACTCTGTAATTCATACAAATACTATGAAAAGCGAAGTTATTTGGCTTAGTTACTACGGAACCTTTCATGGGCAAGTCTGTTATAGTTAGTTTATCCTAGTTTATCCGACGATATTTCAAAATATGAAACTTTGACATTTTATCTTCCTATGCCTCGCCTTGGCATCGAACTCATAACGACACACTAATTAAAAGGTCTAACGACTTAGCAATAAAGACGTTATACGGGCATACGCGAAATAATACATCCGTAAAAGTTTGTCTAAACGTCTTTTGGATATTTCGTATAACTGAAGTTCCCCGGCAGTAAGAGAGTAATTCCACAAATTCAATCACAATAACACCAGCAATGGTTCACGGTAGTAATAAATCCAACTCGGAGATATTAGGGTTGTCAATACACTGCTTGCAATATATTTTTCTTTCATTTCTCAAGCTTCTATCGCAACATACAGGATGTTAACTAACAGAGTGCGTTCCCGTTAACCCGCAATAGTATAGCATCCATATATGCTAAAAAAAATATTACCATTCGAAAACAAAATGTTTTTTTTTTAATATTTTTTTATATTAAAATATTCACTAAAAATGTTAAATTGATACGTAAAAGAAACATTCTGTACCTGCGTGCTTGAAGGACGGCAACGTCGCAATTTATTTATGAATGACGGGCCGCGTGTGCGGCGATCTGATTGATGTGCTTATACTATCGCGGGTTAACAGGAACGCCCTCTGATAATTAACATACTATATATTAAAAGTAGATTTTATTATCTTTCGTCAAATTAAATTAATAGCCCTCGTATTAACACTCAATGCCAAAGTTTTTTTGCGAGTTTGAGCACCATCTCTTTGAAACGTCAATTGTCTAATGGCTACGGTTAAGGTGAACGAATGAAAATGAACGCGACTCGCTTCTGAACGAGTTTAACTTAAGCATACTGGATGTAAGTTCAAAGCATTTTAGCAAACCCAAAATCGAAGGAAGCAAAAGGACCTAGTTTAGTATTAATCGTTCAGCAGTGAGGAGCCTAGTATTTTAGTATTACATTACTTTTATATTACTTAGCGGATTAATTTTGTTATAAGGTACGATGGGGTTGACATATCCTTATTGGACAAATTAACCAAATTAAAAAAAAAGTTATATAAAATGATATGGTGTCAGCTATATGATAAATAGATTGTGGGTTTGAACCCCACCCAAACTATTACCACGAAGATGTTTAGCTTAGTTGGAGGGGTTAATAAGATTGTTAGTATGTGAATTCTACCCACATTGCTATTCCTCTTTAAATAATCACCTGATGGTATGCGATGATGTGGTCGAAGATAAACCACTCTTACCTAGAAGTAACCTATTCTCTCTTAACTTCAAGGTTATAACTATCAGGAAACATGAACTTCGACAAAGAACACTCCTTAGCTGTACGCACAGTGAAAATATCACCAAAATTTTTTGTGCGTATAAATGACTCTTGCAGTAGTTTCATTCATGAAGATTCGGACCATTGCACTGGTCACTGTATTGTATTTTGTTCCAAACACCAATCTCAAAAATGAAAGGATCTATAAATCTCTCCACGACATTGCAACTAACAAGATTTGGACCTGGGGGTCTTTAAGTGAGTGAATAGGTAGTTACTTCTAGGTAAACGTGCTCCATCTTGCGTGGTGAACAAACGAATCAATAAAAAAGAAAAGTATGCATTTACACAATTTGCCAATAAAACCTCTGCAAAGTTGTCAAATATCTTGCCTTCACTTGTCAGCCCTGATGTGGCCTTTGCCTTTAAGTTAGACAATTAGAGAGGGCAGACTCAGTTATTGCTAGATATCGCCCTCTTAGAATCAAAGTGACATAACTCACACTCTAATCATTCGTGCATACACACAAGCCACACACACGCACGCACGTATTTTTTTTATTATATAAATTGTATAATTTAAGTTTGTAGGTCTTAGAAATTTCAAGACATTGGAAGAGACCTCTTAACACAGGCATCATTATGATTAAAATTAAACTCCAATCATCAACTAATATAAGAGTTTTGGTGTGATAAGATATTTTGTATTTTTATAACTCAAAAACTACTATTTTTAGGTTAGACCTGGTTTAGAGACATATGTTAGAAATATCGATGTACATACATACATGCTGTCTTTTTACTATTCGAATTCAGACCCTTATTACCACGGGGATTTATAGTTTAAGGACAGTTTTATCTCAAACAATAGTAACAGGGTTTTGAGTTACTTCATTTTGATTCCGGGAATGCGAATTATGAGCTGTGTGTAGCTGCCGACGGTGTGAGCTGCTACGATCGATCCTAGCTCCCGATCTGCGAAGTATAAATGTTTCATCGCGACGCGACGCCATGATTTAATGAAACGGTTCCTTTTACATATTTATGAAGATGTAATGGTGACATATTATCCTGGTTCACGGTGAGGTGGAAGATGTACGTTGTGCTGTGTTGCGGTGGTAAGCTAAGGCGTGGATTCGAATAATTGGCTTTTTTCCATGTTGTGTTTTATATGGAAAATATTAATGTTTATGGTATATACATTTTTCTTTTTTCATAGGGAAAATCATCAAAAGACTTCTTCCACTCTGGGAGGAGCGGAACAGAAAGTCAGACTTCTAATAACTCACCACGATTTTCAGTTTTTTTAAAGAGAACTGGCAATGAAGGTATAATTTACATTAGTAGCAAGTTTGTTAATCCCTTCAACTATGCTGCTTGGGTCTGGATTGGGTTTACGGTAATAGAGTAATGGGTAGGAATCGAACCCGCGAACTCACGATCACAAGTCCGCCATCGTAGCCATTACGCTTTTGTCGCTTCGTTGCCCGAGCGTTCCAGAGTCGTGGTATCTCTTTGAAACATTTGCGTAATCCAGACAGGTAATGGCTCTGTCAGGCCCAATCATTTCTGCTGACGGCTCTTTGAGGAATACGTGGAACACGCTAAGCTACCCCATCTCACCATCCGTAAGCCCACAATCCCCGTCGCTATCAATAGGAACTCATACAATCATTTCCATTGCACTGGAACAGAACTTGCGCTCACCCATTACACATAACAGGCGTTGTGATATTGCAGCGTAGTTTCTCATCGGTAAGACACACACACTGCACGTGTTTGCTGTTGTTTGGTTTAACTAAGTCGGATGGCCTACACTCGGTACGTACGTACTAACTCCTAGCTTAGCTAGTAGTACGAGGCGATTAAGGCAGCTGTATATTGAGCAGATGATCTTTGCGGATTGCCGCCTTAGTACCTAATATTCCAAAATTATTTAGTAATCAAAATATTGTATCTACAAATTTTAATAAGCTCATGGCATGGTATTTTACATCATATTTTGCAAATGTATTCCCATTTAACAAGTTTATTCATTTAAAAACGCATAAACAAAACTTTATAATTATGATACAGAAACTATTTCAATACCGTAATATCATTTTACCGTTTTATAATTTTATAAATTAATATTTTGAATACATATCATCATCAGGTGAGATGGTGGTCAAACGCTAAACTATTTTTAATAAAAAAAAATATAACGGGAAACATGGTTTGAATACTAACTTTCGGCCAGATTTGTTGTCTAATTAAAATAAGCCCCAACAGATAATTTTTTTTTTTAAACTTATTACCTATATAAACAATTTGGAAAAAAATGTACTTTTAAATTAAAAGAAAAATGGTTTCTATGTAGTAAAGCGTTAAGCAGACAGATACGCATATGCGTATCTATTATATAGTGTTCTACACCCACCGCTGTTGAATATAAAGATTAGAGATATACAAGACAGCAAAGACCTAGAAAACAGTTGTAAACATTTCCTAGATCTACAGAGAGCTTACAAAGAAATACAATAAACAAAAGACTGAAAGTTGCACTATAAAGCGCCAAAAGATAAACTCAAAAGAAATAGAAACACATGACCATAGTCTTTGAACGTAAGCGGTTTGTGTAGTGTAGAGGCAGCAAAAACATTGACAATACATTATGGTTAATTTAAATTAATCCACATTTCACATTCAAAAAAATTTGTCTCATTTGTTGTGTTAATTTTTTTTTTTCATATTAATAACGTTTGGCACTATTATATTTTTCGGTATTCCATTAGTTTATACATATTCGAATAGTATTAATTGAGTTTCTGTTTATAAATTAGGGCTTCCAATCCCGCGGGATCTCGGTATTTGCGGGATCCCGCACTTTGAAAATATTCACATTTATATAAGGCAAATAAAACAATTAATTCATCAACTAACTCCACATTTATTTACGTATTACTATTAATATGAGATCAATCAAATTACACCGTTTTTTCTTCACAAAAAACAATAACAAATACTGAACAAAAACTTTACTGATATTTTAGGCTACATATTTAAAAACGGGTGACATCGGCCCTCACGTTGTTTGTAACACTGCCGTCCTGCCGGCCGCCAGGCAGTGTAGTCACCGAGCGATCGCGCTCGTGAGAGGTCTTATGTATGCTTTTTTTCAGTCCCGCAAATCCCGCGAACCCCGCGCCCGTAATCCCGCATCACGCGGGATTGGAAAATGACGCGGGATCCCGCAATACCGAGATCTCGGTATTCCGGGATTGGAAGCCCTATTATAAAGTGGGTGGTTAAAAATGCACCTACATACATAATAACACAATAATAACACAGGAGAAATGATTTGTGTTTGGCATTGTTTTTTTTTGTTTTTAATAAAATTTGTTTTAACGCATTATTACTTATTATAATATCTAAAAGTAGGTACATAGATTTAAACTTTTGTAGTGTCTCAAAATAATAGAAAAATATTTTTAAAATTCAAGATTGTTTGTGTGGACCAAATATGTTTTTTTTTTTTTGTTTTTGGGAACTCTTAACTAGGTACTTAACATGAGCAGCCAATAATAGTTATCCACGATAGACATAACTCATAATATTAAATATACTTACCTAATTAAAGCTGCTTAGCCATGAGCGTACGCTGATATAATAAATTACCTAATAATTTTAAATATTTTAATATAAGATTATTTAGAAATATATATAAATATTAATGTAATCAAAATTTCAATTGAAGATTACATTGACCTACATTTTAATGGACACAAAATTTGCACACGCTTGTTGTTTGCACAAGCAAAACATGTTTAGACCTATTTTTATTGTTTACCACTTATAGTACCATGTTGTAGCAAATGAACACACTATACTAAAACACTTCAAAATTGTCCAAGAAAATTCCTGCTTTTTTTTTAAAGTCCTAATTACATATTTCAAATAAAATAAAAAATACAGTAAGACATCTTCACCTGCCGACCGTAGAAGTACAATTTATAGCAATCTACGTGTACAACCCTTTGCGGGTTCTACCTTGGCATCCTACTTTGTCTAACATAATATGTTTCCACATCTCCTGTCTCACTTCAACGACGTGATAGTAATGTTTGAGGAAAGAACTCAATGGAGCAAAGAAAAACGTTAGCTAAGACTATTACCGCACTAGAAGAGATACGATTATGTACGTGCTTGAGCCTCAACCACATCTTTGTTTTTGTACTGATTCTTTTGCTTTTTGTATCGAGTTTTAGTATCCCTTATCGCTTATAGAAAACTGAAGAGCCCGTGGCTTTATAATAACAGCCTCACGGCAATGCTTGCCGAATTAATAATAATAATAATAATATAAACTTTATTTCAGACCTTGATCCATAGTTACAGGTACAAACTTACACATAATAAAACACTTCACTCATCAAAACAGACAACAAAACATACATAAGACACCAAAACATACATAAGACACAAAAGGAACATAATACAAATAAAAATATAAAAACTAATAGTCAGTGTGTAGGCGTATCCAGTGGCTCAGCATTGGAGAGTCCCACCTATCTGCAAACACTTTTATAACGCTATTTTTGCTAGACCTAACACGATTCAGCAGCGACGCACATTGCTTCCGTATAAGAGCATGAAACCCATCGGTATGCATTTCCGCTAACATGTTCGAAGCACTGCAAAATCGTGGTAGTCCCATAAGCACCCTAAACGCGTTGTTATATTGAACACGTAAGGCGTTGTATGTCCCCAGTGTGTAATTCACCCACAGGCTGCAAGTGTATAATGATGTGCAGTAAGATTTAAAAAGTGTAACTTTGACTGGATTGCTGCAATGTGCGAACCTGCGGGCCAACATATTGCACCGGACAGCCAACGCCCTACGTGCCCTTTCCACATCCATGTTGTCTTTTAGGTCTTCGGAAACCCAGTGGCCCAGATACTTAAACTTTGTGACTCTATTCAAGACAGTACCGGCTAAGGTGAGTGTAGGTACGGACTCGTAACTTTTGCCACGCGCCTTAAAAACGACTAGCTCACTTTTTTTTGAGTTGTATCTGAGCCCGTGGGCCTCCGCGTAAGACTCACACATTCCTAACAATTTACGCAACGCTCCGATCGATGGACTCAGCAGAACCATGTCATCCGCGTAGCTTATGTTATTGACACAGACTCCGTCTATGTGGCACCCTACATTGGCACTGCTGAGTTCACCGACAAGCCGATTCATATACAGATTGAAGAGCGTCGGTGAGGTAAGTCCCCCCTGCCTCACCCCGCACTGCAACCTGTATACATCCGAAAAAGAGCCTGCCCACCTGACACTATTCTTTTGGTTGTTGTACCAATACCTGAAAACAGATATAACTTCCGGCCTACAATCCGTCTCAGTATGTAGCTTCTGCCATAATTTGTCATAGGACACTAGGTCAAAAGCTTTTGAGAGATCCAGAAAGCATGCAAAAACTGGTGTTTTCCTGTTACAACATATCGAGATTCTTGCCTAACTTAAGCCTGCAATACATGTTGGCCGAGCGTAGGCCAACGCGAGCGTTGGTAAATAGGTACAGGGCAAGAAAAAATGTCCACACGTTCGACAAGTTCGTCGAACGCCAATGCAGACGACCAATGTAGAAGAGGGTCTGTAGAGCTGCCCACACGTTGGCCGAGCGCAGGCGAGTGCTTTTGATTTGTGACAAAAACCGACACCGATCCGAAATGAGGCAAGTGATCATGAGCAACGGCGAGCGAAGACAAGTTGCACCAAATGAGCTACACTCAGCCAACTAGATAAGTGACACCGAGCGATAGCAAGACAAGGCAAATATACCATCTACATGTTGGTATTAGCCTTCACTCGACAACGCTCGGCCAACATGTATTGCAGGCAATCTGCAATCAGTAATTGTACTATAAGCAGATGAGTTTGAGGTAAAATGTCAGGGCGAGCGTGACTCCAGCGAGTCATCTACTCATTAGACTTTACATGGCCTCACAGGACCTTATAAGATGTCTTTCCTATTCAGCCGTTTTGTGTAACTTCGTATTGTCAAAGCTGAGGCCAGATTATTAGAGTGTTTTTCCAGCCTGTCATGGTATTTAGATTTGCACTTTTGGATTTCCTCCGTGACGATATCCATTTTTAATTCCTTATGGATTTCAGCGTTTGTGACAAACCAGGGAACTCCACTGATTGAGCGCAAGATGCCATTTTGCATTCTCTGTATTATGCTGATTGTTGATTTACAAGCGCTACCCCAGAGTTGGATTCCGTAAATCCACACTAGCTTAAGGATAACTTTATATATAAGGAGTTTGTTGTCCATACTTAATTTACTGTTTCGGCCCATGATCCAGTGCAGGTTTTTGAATCGGATATTCAGTTCCTGTCTTTTGGTCTGTACATGTTTTCTCCACGTCAAACGGTGATCAAGGTTTAGACCGAGATATCTTACACTGTCTTGGTGGGGTAATGTGGTATTCTCAAGACGAACGGATGGGCAGTCACCTTTCCGTCGCATAAATGTGATATGGACCGATTTGCTTGCACTCGCTTTTATGCGCCATTTCTGTAGCCATGTGGTGATTTTATCGAGGCCTGTTTGGAGCTGGTGCGATGCCATGGTAGGGTCAGCGTGGCTTGCTAGAATTGCCGTGTCGTCAGCAAACGTTGCTGTGGTTATATTATCATCCTGAGGCAAGTCAGCAGTGAATATTGTATACAGGAGAGGCCCCAGGACTGATCCTTGCGGAACTCCAGCTAGCACTTCGTAGAATCTTGACGTCACATCCATGTCTTTCACTTGAAAGAATCTCCCTGATATGTAAAATTTTACTAATAAGTAATACTGGTGAGGTTGATTTTTATCTTGTAAAGCAATCCCGTGTGCCAGACCTTCTCGAACACCTGCTGAATGTCCAGGAATGCCGAAGAACAGTACAGTTTTTCTTCTAGGCTTTTTCTTATTTTGTCGCAGACTCTATGAACCTGTTCAATGGTAGAGTGTTCCTGTTTGAAGCCAAATTGATGGTCTGGGATGATTGCACGGTTTAGGGTGCGTTTCCACCAGAGATGTGCGATGGAAATGTGTCGTGCGAGGATGTCTAGCTGTGCTGTGAAAATGTGTAGGGGTTGAAGAACTGAGCGACTGATACAGAGAGTGCAAAACGCCTGCACTAGATTCTGTTTTCCGGTGCCACCAAAAAGTCACATACCACCATTCCTTAATAAACACTCCATCCTTAAGATGAAATCACGCCGTAAGCTACATTTAGCTTGCCTACTTTTTGGAGTAATTAAGTTCAAATAGCCCACTTATCTCTACAATAAGTTGAGCTGGATCGCTAGCAAACGTGACTGCGCAATTAGACAATGCTCTCAGCAACTCTCCTCCAAACCACACAAGACAGCGGCATTCAGGGGCAGTTTTAAATACGCTGCATCCAAATGCTGGAACAACATTCCCCCACCGCTAAGAAATCTTAAACACATTGGTACCTTCAAAAGTCAATTGCGACAGTTTCTTATGGACTCGCAAAAAAAACTAGGTAATACTATTTCTATCACGTCCATTATATAGCTCCTTGGGATTTGCCGTGTTCCTCAGGCATCACAAACTTATTTTTAGTAGATTAAGCACAGAATTACTACACACTAACAAGGGATACACGCACTCATTAAAAATATCCTATCCTTCCTACTTCCTACTTCCTACTTAATATTATAAATGCGAAAGTTTGTGAGGATGGATGGATGTTTGTTACTCTTTCACGCAAAAACTACTGAACGGATCTGAATGAAATTTGGTAAGTAGATAGTTGACATTCTGGAATAACACATAGGCTACTTTTTATCACGAAATTCCCACGGGATCGGGATTTGCGCGGGAAAACCTTCACACGCGTACGAAGTCGCGGGCAGAAGCTAGTATAAATATATACACAATACTCACACATTGTATAAATAAAATATAAAAATAAAATTCATTTATTTCAGGTCCAAGACCCATAAAAAATAAAATAAAAATACACAAATTCAAACAATTGCTCGGCTTCCTAATTTAAAATACAAATGGAGAAATTTACATACAAAAAGATTCAAAGATATATTAAAATTCAATTAATTTAATAATAATAAATAAATAAAAAATCATGTCAAATTATCAAATTAAATACAAATTAAATGTCAAATTTATTCTCTTTATTAATTTTATACTGACAATTTCGCGTCTAAGCTACTCGTCATCCGTATGTCACTGCAGGGACCCAGCAGAATATCAGCGCCAGGTATTTACAGCCTGGCACATGCTGAGCTGGGGACCCATTTGGTGCAATCGCGAGACACACACCGCTATTTTTACGTCTTTTTTTTTAATGTATGTAAGTGTTACTTTATGTATTTTCATAATGTTACTCAAACTGCATGTTATATTTTTTCTTTTGTTATTTTTTTTTGTGAATCATTATTATTTTTCTTTTTATTATGTGAATTTTGTGTCTTGTGTTGTACCAAATAAACATTTTATCTATCTATCTATCAAAGCTGTGCGATGAAAATGTGCCTACGAGGATGTGTAGCGGAGCTGTGAAAATGCGCATTAATGTGTGGTGCGTGGATGCGCAAATCTCGCAACACATCCTTTTCAACACACATTCCTCGCAACACATCCCTCGCAACACATCTCTCGCTCACATCCCTCGCACACATCCCTCGCTTGTTTTGTATGCGCAAAAATCTAGCTCCGCTGATCCGTTTCCACCAGGACTGTGCTGACCGAGGCGAGGTAAATGAAGCGATTCTATTGGTTCTTTACAAACACATCCCTCGCTACGCATCCTCGCACATCTCTGGTGGAAACGCAGCCTTAGAATGGGTAAAATTTAGCTCAATAATAGTTTTTCAAAGACCTTCGAGAGGATTGGCAGCAGGCTAATAGGTCTATACGAGGATACTTCGTTAGGAGGTTTACCCATCTTGTGTACCATGATTACACGTGACATTTTCCATGACAGCGGGAAGTACTGGGATCTCAGAATTGCATTGAAGAGAGATGTTAGGAACACTACAGCTTTTCTTGGCAGTTGCTTCAATACTTCTTTGGTAAGTAGATCATACCCGGAAGCTTTTTTGTCCTGTAGCTTCGTAATAGCGAGTTATTACGAAGCTACAGGACAAAAAAGCAAACTTCTCTTACTGAAATAGGACGCGGGGGCGGTGTCATTTGGAAGTCTTGTTTCAACACTCTATTAATGTGTTCTTCATTCGGGAAGTCTGACGCTGGATTTGGTGTAAAAACGTTTTCTAAGTGCTGGGCAAACGCGTCTACCCTTTCCTGTGATGTTCGCGCCCATCCTTCGGCTGTTCTTAGTGGAGGCTTGGCGTTGTGAGGCCTTTTGTAGTTTTTCGTGAATTTCCACAGTGAGTAATGAGAACAGTGAGAAGAGGCCGTAGCTATTAGTGATTCTAGTTGATTTTCTAGGATTTTGTTTTTCCATTAATGTAGCAAGTCTTTCAGGTCTCTAGATGCTCTATTAAAGATGGTTTTGTCCGCGGAAAGTCTGCTTTGATGCCAAATTCGACGGAGTTTTCGTTTTTCTAAGAGAGCTTTTTTGATGTCTAGCAGATAATTTGAATGCTTTTCTCTTGTTGTTTTCGCTGGAGTATGAATCCAAAAAGCTTCCTCGATAAGGGCTGTAATATAATTTGTGGCCTCTTCTATGTCATCCTGGGTTTTCAATGGGACATTCAGTTGTAACCGGTTGTCGATGTACTCTCTGAGCGATACCCAGTCGGTGTCTTTGTTGGTGAGCATTTCAACAGTTTCAGTCTCTATTATTAAATTACTTATTGTTAAAATAACTGGAGTGTGGTCAGAGGAGCTGTCGTAACAACATTCTGGTTTAGTATAGTGTTTAGGTAACCCTTATATCACAAAAAAAAATCAAGGAGGTCTGGGATCTTTTTTGGGTCAGTTGGCCAATACGTTGGTTCACAGGTGGAAGATACCAGTAGATTGATATTGTCTACAGTTGCTTTGAGCTGTCTGCCTCGCGTTGTACCGAGTCTGGAGCCCCAGGACACATGCTTAGCGTTCCAATTTCCGCCTGCAAAAAATCGATTTCCTAGCTGGCAAAAGTATCATGTGAACAGTTCCTCGTCTATTTTGTGTTTTGGAGGGCAATATACAGCTGAGACCTTAATAAACCCTCCTCTATCCTCCACGGCAATAGTTGTTGCTTGTAAAAGCTCAGTTCTATACTCCGGCATCACATGATGTTTTACTCTCTTATTGACTATGACTGCAGTACCACTATGCCCAGTACCATCAGGATGGAAAGTCACATAGCAATGGTGTTCTTTGAATGTGATGTTAGTGTTGCAGGTACTATGCACTTCAGAAACCAAGAGAATATCAATTTTGTTTTCAGACATGAAAAACTCAACCTCTTGTTTGTTGGGAGCTAGTCCATTTATGTTCCAGATGGCTAATCGTAATGTGATCATTTTGTAATTTGTTCGACTAGATTAGTTCTTAGAGTCCCATCAGAACACTCATTTGTTGAAGGATTGTGTCAAATTTATCAGCTTGTCTTATAAGCATTACTTCTATACTATTGGTTTCACGTGGCTTCCTTTGCTCTGTATCTCAGCTTGTACCTTGGCGTTGTATCTCGAGAAGTGGATGCTTTGCTTCTTCTGTTCAGTATCTCTCTATAGACTTCGCATCCTTTGTAGTTTGCTGGATGGGCTCCATTGCAGAACGGCACAGGTTGCCGGTGTGTTTCGGTCCTTTTTTGGGTAATCAGAGGTCTTGTGGGATTGACCACGTTTGACGCGTCTGTACGGTCGCATACAATAGCTTTTTGTGTGTCCGTACTGCTGGCATCGTTGACACTGGACCACAGTTTTCCGGCGCTTGGGGTCCTCTATAATGACGGCCTGGTGATAGATGTATCTTAGCTCCTTAACAACTTTGTTTTGGGATCCAGGTAGCAAGTTGACAAAGAAAGTAGAGGTGGGTTTTTTATCAGGGCCATATTTAGCGTTGATTATCTCCCCAGAAACTATGATACCAGTTTCTTCAATAGCTGTTCTAATTTCGTGCATAGGTGTGGAGTGATGGAGATTTTTAATAACAACTCGATAACATCTGTCCTCTTTTCGGTTGAAAGTATGTCCTATTAAACCTTTATCTCTGATGATTTCAAGTATATTTTTATAGATACTAATCTCGGCGCAATTAATTCTTAATTGATTTTTATTAAAAATCTTATATGTGTATTGATTTCCTTCAGCAACAGTTTATAGAAGTTGCGTTAGCTTGTTGACATTATCAATACCGTATAAGATGATAGGTGGAGACTTTTTCGGCTTCGGTTCATTGAATTCTGTTTTATCTTGGCCCGTTGGTATAGTGGTCAGTGGCCCTGACTGCTATGCACAAGGTCGTGGGTTCGATTCCCACCTAGAACAAATGTTTGTGTGATGAGCACGGTCATTTGTTCTTTGTCTGGGTGTAATATCTATAATATGTATGTATTTAGAAATATATATGTATGTTTATCAGTTGTCTAGTACCCATACCACAAGCCCTGCTTAGTTTGGGACTAGATGGCGTTGTGTGAAAAGTTGTGGAATATTATTATTATAATATTATTATTATTATTATTATTATTATTTATCTAGCTGGTCAATAGGTAGTGCGCTGTACCTGTTGCTTGTTTCCATTTTCTCTGGAGAAGGCGACTCTAAGACTTTTTTGCGCTTGTATCTTGTGGTTGATACTCTTTGCCAGTCTGGTGGTTGTACTCCTGCATTATGAGAAGTGGAGACATTGACAACATGCTGAGTGTGTGTGGTGTTTAAAGTAATATCATACTCAGTTTTGTTACCTAGAGATGCACTTTTAGGTCGGTTCAGGAACAGAGACGGATGGAACGCTTGCTGTACAAATCTACGTTTTCCAGTGGTATTAACAGCTACAGGGGCCTTGTCACCTACTCCTGCAGTGTCTTTTACTTATAACGGCTACCTTTTACTATTGAGCTCATCAGTTTTGAGTTTATTCTAGATATTAATATAATCCATACAGCTTTATAGACTTTAAGGCGCATTTATTTTTTTATAGTTGGTAGGCTTGCGTTTGACCATAATCTGACCTACTGTTAAGCGATGATGTGATCGAAGATGAAGCATGCTTGTCTAGAAGTAACCTATTCACTCTTGACTTAAAGACTCCCAGGAATTTACACTAAAATACACATACCTAAATTAATCAAATTACAATAATTATTAATGACATCATTCAGTCTATAATGTTTCCTTTGCTGGGACATCTCTCTCAGTTACGTATTATAATACCTAAGTTTATTCTATTTTCAAGATAACTACGGTTGATTCACATATGTTTATAACGCATATTGGTCGACTCAATTAAAATTAATCGTACTAACGAACTGTTATAACCCTTATTACAAGGCAATAGAGCCTAAGTCAGCTTTTACTTATTTATAGTGTACTTTTCCTTTACTAAAGTACTTATGTTGCATTTTTACCCAATGCACAGAAATGATATGGATAATTGAGTTTAGTTAGATTCTGCACGCTGTCGCGTAAACTAAGGGAAAGTTGCCCAAATTAAGGGAGCAATTAAGAGGGACATTGCCAAAATATAAGTGCCCAAAAACTTGTGTGTCTGTGTTTTTGTATTGTGGTGAATTAAAGTGGTTCCAGTAGAATAATGGTTCTTTTTTAAGACAAGCGGGTTCGGCTTAGTAAAAGAACGATTAATCTAATGATTTTTTCAATTATGTATGTAACCCTTCTCTCTATGATAAGAATTCGGCCAAAAACCACCTCGTGGGCCCAGTACGTATTGGGAAATGTCGCATGTTTTCGTATTTTTGCTCTAAATTAAAGCTTTAATTAAATGAAACCCATTCATTATTGAGTTGTATAAGATAATAGGCTCGCGTTTGACCACCATCTCACCTGATGGTAAATGATGGTGTGGTCGAAGATGGAGCACGCTTACCTAGAAGTAACCTATTCACTCTTGACTTAAAGACCCCTAGGTTATAGCTATCGGGAAACACAGACTCCGGCAGGGAATTCCACTCCTTAGCCGTACGCACAATGAAAGTATTCCCAAAACGTTTAGTGCGTATAAGTGGGATGTCCACCATGTAACGATGGCGCATCGCCGATTGTCTTGTAGTCCGATGATGGAACGGGCTTGGCGGAATTAGATTGTGTAATTCCATCGCACACTCCCCGAAATATAACCGATAGAAAACCGATAGACTCGTATATTATTTTTACTAATACTTTTTTGTATGTGCTAGTTTTTAAGTAATATTGTAATCCTTTTTGATGCAAATAAATAATCAATCAAAAAATCAATCAATCAATTCATCATTGAGTATTTCTTTTTATTTATGGGCTGGTCCATATTACGACTGCTTTATATTTAACCCCTTGCGACCTCATACATAGGTACAACACAAACTATTTCTGTAAGCCACATTATACGGATTCAACTAAACTTTCTCTCAAAATAGTTGGACGGCTAAACAAAAGCGTATTGTAATCAGTATTGTACAATAGTTTGGAAATAATTCATTAATCAGAGTTTGTCTAATTGAAACTTGCCAACAATGGAGTCGAGTGTAACTACTGTTATTCTTTTTAGTTAATATTAGTTTGGTGATTAGCTTTGTTTGTATATTGATTGGCACTAATGGATATTAGAAAAACACTTAGTTATGGCATTGGGTTTTAGTATATTTAAGAGTACCATCGGACTTCATGACAAACGGAGATGCGCCATCGTTACACGGTGGACATCCCACCCATACGCACAAAACGTTTTGGGAATAGTTTCATTGTGCGGACTAAGGAGTAGAATTTTATGCCGGAGTCTGTGTTTCCTGATTGCTTAAACCTGGGTGTCTTTAAAGTGTATAGGTTACTTCTAGGCAAGCGTGCTCCATCTTCGACCACATCATCACTTACCATCAGATGAGATGGTGGTCAAACGCAAGCATAAAAAGTATGTTTTATTGTAAATAATAAGATAGAAATTAAAAAGGAAAGGTTTATTTTAGGCAACTATTATGATGAAATAATTAAATATCTAATAATGATATTTATTTTGCAAATTGGTTATTTACAACCTATGTTTAAGTGTAGGTATAACAGTTTTACTCGTTATTTTTTTATACATTTAAACTAGATGAGGCCGGTGCTTCTAGCTGTCTACCCTGAAAATAAACACCGAAACAAAACCAAAGTTCAGAGGTTAACATCTCTTTTGAAGTCCATACACTCCGTGGTACTGATCAAATCATGTCAGAACCGTGTAGGTTTTTGTCTGTTCTCTTTGGAGTCAAATACCCATAATATACAGAAACATCAGCATATATAGTACATAGGCAAAAGGCATACATTACAAACAGCCATTTAAAATTTCAAAGGAAAATGATTGCTCTCATCTTTGGTATGGATCTGCCAAGTACCAGCTGGATGCGCTTGAGTCTATTGAGAAACGGGCCAAAAGACTCATTGGCATCAAGCTCCAGAGCCTTGAACATCCCTTTTACACGTCATGTTTTTTGCGTGTTAAGTTTAGTTTAGTTTAGCTAGATGAGGCCGGTGTTTCCTAACTGACTACTCTGAGAAGAAACACCGAAACAAACTCAGAGGTCAACGTCTCTTTTAAAGTCCATACAATTTGTGTTGGTCGAATCATATGACAAACATGTAGGTTCATGTCTTTGGTGCTCTTTGAGGAAATAACCATACAGATTTGAGTGGACCTGTCCAGACAGTGCAAGCTTTTGTCAGTTATCGTGTAGCTCAACTTAGAACTTAAGGAGCTCATATGAGATGGAATTACACAATCTAATTCCGCCAAGCCCGTTCCATCATCGGACTACATGACAAACGGCGATGCGCTGTCGTTACTTGGTGGACATCCCACCTAACGCACTAAACATTTTGGGAATACCTTCATTGTGCGTACGGCTGGAGTGGAGTGGAATTCCCTGCCGGAGTCTGTGTTTCCCGATAGCTATAACCTAGGGGTCTTTAAGTCAAGAGTGAATAGGTTTCTTCTAGGTAAGCGTGCTCCATCTTCGACCACATCATCACTTACCATCAGGTGAGATGGAGGTCAAACGTGAGCCTATTATCAATAAAAAATATAATACTTATCCGAATTATAGGTGCATATGTATTTACGCAAAGACTACTCTCTTAAAATATGTATATCGGCAACAACGTTAAATGTATCGCTATCATTAAAAAAAGACAGCATTTAGGATATCTAGGTATTATTAAAAAAATCAAGTCATCATGTAAATATCTAGCTAAGTGTAGGTACCAAAATAAAACCTTTTTATCAAAAACTAAAGTGTGTTTAAATGTGGACCGACAAGTCGTTAGGAACCTTGAAACAAAAAATTAAACACGCTTATATTATAAATTAAATCAGAGATCCTACTTACTTATCCCAATTGTCACATCTCACGTACTACAACTTGTAATGTTAACAAATAAAGCACTCTTGTTCCCTAAAAGTATCGCAACAACACACAAAAGTACTCTCAACAAATTCTATAATCCCGGTGTAAACAGTAAAATTCACGATAACTAACCGCACAGGTGGTCCCATTACAACTAAAGTTATTACACTGAATGTCACGCTAAGGGTCACAATTTATTCACTGTGTACCACACAAACACGGAGAAACAGTAGATTCACATCGCAGAAACGCCTCCCTCAATTATTATTTTTACGGGAAAAAAAACTTTTTGGTATATATACGTATTTTTACATATTCATGATTACTTTTCTTTTAAGTTTGCATATAAATATTATTTGCTTATCTTTTATTTTATTTTTAGTAAGTTATTTCATCCTTGTGAAAATCATACCCATAAAATTGTGCAGCTTTGCTATTAACAGACAGATTATTTTTACCATTATATTAGTAACCATAGTACGGATAGAACTTCTGTTCTTTTTTATACTATGGTATTATTAGGTCGTACTAGTATATATACGTTTGTATATAGAGGTATATATGTACATAAGATTATGTTCAATTAATACGAATCTTGCGCGTAGACGTCTGTCGTAAGCGTGCAAACTGTGCACCCCGCCATTCAATGCCATTCAAATGTCTTATTATTGTAGTAATTAATTCTATTGTATGTCTAATGATACTAATTGCGTTTAGATATAATATCGTTAATATTCTACACTCAGTTAAGATAGGATTAAAGGGATTATGTACCTGTTGATGAACATGTTTTGCATATGATTTCGCTGGATAATTTGGAAAAATTGCTTTCTAAAATTATTTATTTAAATAATAAATTATAGTGATACCCACTCCAGACACAAGCATATTTAGTTTAATTGGAGGTGTTAACAAGATTGCTAGTAATGCCATTTGTATCCACATTTCTAGTTTAAACAAGTTAAGAACAAACTCACAAAAAACTCACTTTCCCTAAATGAGATAAAATAATAGAGATAAGATTAAGGTAATGATGACAATGAGTACAAAAATACGTGTGGCGTGCCCAGGGGGCTTAGACAAAATCCATTTTCTGTAAGCGTTAACGCCAACGGAAAAATTAAATTGTATGGAGTTGACATTTGCTAACCACATGTCACGTGATTGTCACGTGTTAGTAAATGTCAACTCCATACAATTAATTTTTCCGTTGGCGTGAACGCTTACAGAAAATGGATTTTGTCTAGGCCCGCTGGGCAGCCAACGATTCCAGACACTGTCTGGCTAATCCTTTCACCATCATCGAAACGGGACCCAATTGACCATAACACAATATTTTTTAAATGGAATGGGTCCCGCTTACTTGTTTTTAAAATAAAAATGCACTTGTTTCTTGCATTTCAGTTGAGCAGTCGGGTTTTTTTCAATTTTTCGTTTAAATAATTATTAACAATTTTTCATTCCTTTTATACGATTTAATTCCGTTTTAAGACGTCATACGGTTGCTTAAAATGGTGAAAGAAACCTCAAAATCATTTTTAAAGACCTATTTAACGATACCCAACTTGACATAGTTTGTCGATTTTAGATTTTTTTATTTTTCGCAATTTGGCGTCTGGTTTTCGTTGTGGCGTTTTATCTATACTTATAATAAATCTGTAGAGAGGTCAATTCTGTACATGAAATATATTTCCAAAATAACTATCAGGGGGTGATTAAGGATCGATACTCATGCCAAAAATGCAATCAGTTAAATTTTTGTCTGTCTGTCTGTCTGTCTGTCTGTCTGTCTGTCTGTATAACCGTTATAGAAACAAAAACTACTCGACGGATTTTAACGAAACTTGGTACAATTATTTTTCATACTCCTGAGCGGGTTATAGTATACTTTTCATCACGCTACAATCAATAGGAGCAGAGCAGTGAAGGGAAATGTTGGGAAAACGGGAGAAGTTACTCCATTTTTTAAGCTTCCGTCGCGTGTGCAACCTTAATGGTTAAAGCTACACAAATCATTTCATGACGGAAATGTTCTCCTTAAAATTATATAAAAAATATCCCACGACAGCATATGTCTAACTTTTATGGTTGACTCACAATAACACGTGTAACTCCCGATAGCTTAGCAGTTCGAAGCTTTCTGATTATAATATTTGTCTACTCTTACGTTTATAACACTCTCAGTCACCCCTAATTGAAAAAGTTAACATTATTAACTATTCCATAAAAAAATTGGCCAAGTGCGAGTCAGACTCGCCCATGAAGGGTTCCGTAGTAACTATAATATAATATGCAAATTTATTTGACGAAAAAAAACCTTACAAATTTCTTAAAACTAGCTTATTTACATTTTTTACAACTGCGCCAAATAAATTTGTTTTGAAAAAAAAACCTTACAAATTTCTTAATACTGGCTTTTTTACATTTTTTACAACTGCGCCGAATAAATTTGTTTTCATAGTGTTTGTATGAATTACAAAGTTAAATTTGCGGTTTTAGAAAATATGCTGTATCTCAAAAACTGCTGAACTGATTTCGTTCAAACTAATTTTGAATGAAAGTTTATATTAAGATCTACAGACATATATTTTTTTTAGATTTTTCACTCCATTATTATAGAAGTTAGAGGTTGTGTCCGCCACACACACATTTTACCACTTTGGAAGCTTATAAATCTTTTGAACGATTGACTTTATGGAAAAGTGGTTGTAGAAACTCCGATGTCGTTTTTAAAGAACTGTCTATAGATACCACACATGCATCGATTTCATGAAAAAAAATATTTTCAGGTTTAGTTCCATGTATGGGGAGCCCCCCTTTATTTTAAATATTTTTTAATTTTTTTCTCAAAATCGGAAAGCGGTTCACAGAATACATCTACCTATCAAGTTTCACATGTATAGTCTCGGAATAAAATTGCTGTGACAGACGGACGGACGGACAGACAGACAGACAGACAGACGGACAGACATGTCGAAACTATAAAGATTCCGTTTTTTGCCATTCGGCTACGAAACCGTAAAAAGAATCATATAAATCGGTATAGAAACACCAAAGTTATACATGAAATACGCTTATAATAATAAGCCATCGCGCGTGAATACTGAATCATGCTATAAGGATTATTTTTGAGAATCGGTCGCCGCGCTCGACGCGTCTCGCGGTCGAAGCGTTCTCTAGGTACTTAAGCCTCATGTGAACGTGATCTAAACAATATTACCAATACATTAACTTACGCTGACGGAGTCGCGGGCACAGCTATATTGTATCATTACGCTAAGGCCAATAGGAGCGGAGCGCCAATGAAGAATGCTTCAAAATCGGGGTTAAATTTAACGTTAGCCCAAAGTAACTATTCCACGCGGACGAAGTTGCGGGCAAAAGCTAGTAATTAATAATTTAATAATTTTTTAATAATTTATTATTGTATAATACCAATTATAATCTACAGTTTTGGTAATATACAATTAAGGTCAGCGTCGAGCGACTGCGTGAAAATTATTAAGAGCGGATTAAAATAAGCTTGTTAGAATAACTAGATACAATACATAGAAATAAAAACTTAGAGGCGGGATCTGCTACACTGTCTCCTCCCCGAATACAGTTCAGCATCAAATACATTTTATTGAAGTTCGCAGTGCAGTCGAGCCGCTCATAAAATTGTAATTAATATCAGCGCCGCTCTACTATAGCGTCGTAGTAAAGTTAATTATTATTACCGATTCAAAATATCTACAAAATTATAAGTACACAGAAGTCAGAAGAAGGAGGTTATCAATTCGACGCGTATATATATATTTTTTAATGTTTGATCACCGAGTACTCGAAGACGGCTGAACCGATTTGGAAAATTCTTTTTTTGTTTGATAGGGTATACTTCGAAATTGGTACCATTTGTCACCAAGTCAGGATCTGATGATGGGATCCTGGAGAAATCGAGGGAACTCTTCAAATATTATAGGCACACCTATGGCGTTTTGGGTATTTCTTATAGTAACTTGTGCAGTTGCTCTCAAAAAGTACCATTTCGGGAAGTGGAACTGATGATGAAGACCACAGATGGTCACCGAAACTACTCAATAATAAGTATTTCGTGGATTGCGATTCGATTACTTGAATATGGATATTAAGCACTTTATGCTCGTCACAATGCATATGGTGATGTATAGTTGATAGTGAAGTACCAGGAGAACTCCTCAAAAATTTACGGCCCAGCATTAGGAAAACGAATATTTTGTAAAATGTTAAAGTAGTTGACATTTAGGCTCTTGTAACTAGGTAAATTAAAAATCAACCAACTAAAAAGAGTGAAATAAAAACTTTTTACAAAAAAATGAAACCGACTCCCAAAAAACACTGCAAAGTGAAAAATAACTTTAATTTCGGAAGTCGATGCCAAAAACGAAAATACAAAACTAAAGACACCGACTACCGAAATTAAAGTTATTTTTCACTTTGCAGTATTTTTTGGGAGTCGGTTTAATTTTTTGGTATAAAGTTTTTAATGTATACAGTAACACTCATGCAATGGCTGAGGCCCAAGATCCCACACCAGGATTCCCTGTGTTGCGGATCTAGTTTCTGAGTTCCTTTTACAAAATCAGCGTATTGTATAGGTATTATATTAATATAATGCACTGTAATAACATATACTTACTTGTTTTTTTTTTCTAAATAATAAGAGTAGAAAAAAAAACATGTGTGCAATTTACACGTGGTAGAAGTGAAACCTTCAATAAATTTATGTGTCTGTCTCTTTTTACTGTCGCTTTTTCGTTTCATAAACTTTCAAATCACAACGATGCTAAAGAAGTTTTCACTTCAAAATATCTATCGAAAAATGTAAGTCCAGGTATTTAACAAAATAGGAACTCTGACATATGTATCTATGTCTTTTTGTCGTTTCATGTGCGTAAGTGTGTCAGTGTGGGTGGTGGATGAGATGTGTGTATAAGTTGGACTGAATGATAAGGATGACTTTTATGATATGATGGCTATTATATCAAACATATGTACCCAAGTCTTAGAAACTATCCATGAAAGCTACAAAAACATTGAAGTAAAATACAATTAGAGAATGACATCCAATTCTACAAAGTACCAAGAGTACCAACACAGCTCATCAAAACTAAGTTTGTTGATAAAACAATTAACATAAATACAAAGGGTTTCGGCCCGTTTCTTACGACCACTACAAAACAATGCCCTTCACTTGCTCCAAAGTCCAAGTATGCTCGCCACTTATAAACGACAACTGTTTAGTTCTTGTTTACAACTAGTGTTTGTACTTTTGCATGATAAATGTACACACCTTTTTACGCACTAAGAAACTTAGATTGTTTTTTTTTATTCAGTATGAGCTCACTTTTGACCTCGATCTCGCCTGATGGTAAGCGATAGATGAGGTCTACGATGGGACGAGCGAGCCCAGAAGATGCCTGTTTACTCTTGCTTTAAAGGTTGAAAGGTCATAAGTGGCAGGGAACACATAAGCCGGCAGATAATTCCACAGCTTGGAAGTACGCACATTAAATGTGGAGGAGAAGCGCTTGGTACGACAAGACGGTATATCAACCAAGTGTGGGTGGTACCCAGCCGTGCGTCTGGTAGACCAGTAGTGAAAGGGAGATGGAGGAATCAGGTCATGGACCTCCTGCGCACACTCCCTGAAGTACAATCTGTAGAAAACCGACAGGCAAGCAACGGTTAATTGACAATAACCATTTTGTGTTAAATAGTAATTCTAAAGTTATTTTCAGTTATCACTAATTGTTTGATAGTGAAGGGGACGATCGTGAACTATTCTGTACTAGTTGGTACTAGTACAATATTGGTCGTACATAAATCACCAATATGCGAATAATTAATCTTATTATTATTACTCGCTTTAGTTATTAGTAATATCTAGCTAGCCATCGTAATGTTAGTAAGTTTTTTTTTTGTTTTCTTTTATCTCTGTTTTCACATTTATTGTTTACCTACATAATTATATAAATGTAGCTGTTACCTTAGGAGTGGAGACCTGGTGTCCTGAAACACAGACCTTCCGTCTAGTTTAGGCACCAGTCTCCCACAATATTTTATAAACTAAAATTGTTGTAAAATGTACCGTTAAATATTGTGGTGAGAAAATAAGTGATTTTGATTGATTGAATGAATGCCGTGGCAGCCTTTAATTCAGGCTACACAATTTTTTTGTAATAATATTGTAACTTTAACATGTTTATTGGTGTATACTTTGTTGGTTGTCCTTAAATAAATTAGTAAATAAAATAAAATAGTTAAGCTTGGTAGCATCGCATCCTGAAGGCAGCCTTTTCCCAACTTGGCAAGACTAATGAGAGATTTTCTGGCTTCTCATTTCATGTAACGACTGAAGATGTAAAAATTATAATAGGAACCAACGGCTTAACGTGATTACGAGGCACAGAGGTATTTTTAACCGACTTAAAAAAAAGGAGGAGATACTCAATTCGTCATAACTCGAAGACGGCTGGACCGATTTGGAAAATTCTTTTTTCGTTTGAAAGGGTACACTTTTTAGTTGGTCCCATTGTTATGAAATCAGGATGTGATGATGGCATCCTGGAGTAATCGAGGGAATTCTTCAAATATTATAGGCAAACCTATAGAGTTTTGGGTATTTCTTATAGTACCTTGCGCAGTTGCTCTTGAAAAGCACCATTTGGGGAAGTGGAACTGATGATGAAGACCACAGTTGGCCTCTGAAATACTCAATAATAAGTATTTCTTGGATTGCGATTCGATTACTCGAATATGGATGTTAAGCACTTTATGCTCGTCACAACGCATATGGTGGTGTAGACCTGATGGTGAAGTACCAGGAGAACTCCTCAAAAATTAACGGCTCTGCATCGGGAAAAGCAATATTTTTGCTTTTGGCATTTTGGCTTTTGTAACTAGATGAATTACAAACAGACCCACCCCAACTAGCACAAATGGGCTGCATTAGAGCTTTGGAGCGTATCCGATTATTACTTATGGTAATAGACGTAAGCGCTAGAGCGTCTACTGCAGACTTAAAGCAGCCGCTTTAGCGCTATTTGGGCGCCATTTTATGCAACCTAAAGTTCCAATTTAACCTGCACAACGGTTGCATAAAGGTTCCTTAATAGCTATAACGATTTATTAACGCTATACTAAAGCTCTCGTAGCGCTACTTTTGAATGATTTTGAACTACTTTGAACGAATGAATTGATTATAGTTCTTTATTGTATATCTTCAGTTGACATTGTTTGTAATATTTTGGTAAAGTGTTTTCGTCGCCATCATGAAAATAAAACAAAAAGAAGTAAATGTTTGTATTCTGTATTAGCAAGATATATAAAGATACTTAAAACGCTGTCCAGTTTACTGTAGATATATAAGATAATTTTCGAGTAATTTTAACGCGCTTTTATGATATTTAAAAAATTAACAAAAGATATGTGATATTTTTTATTTGTTATACAAAATAAATTTTATTTCCGTATTTTTACGTGTCGATAACTTACTATTTGCAAGTGGCCGATTGTTTACCGGTACATTTAATGCACATTTAACTGAAAAACCAATGTATATCAACTCAATTATGCAAGTGAATTATAAGTTTTCTTAAAAAATCGTGGCGTCATTGTACTGTAGTCATAACCTGCAGTTTGAGCTCTAATAACTCCCTTTTGAGAATCATAGCGCTAATTTTCACCCTTCTAACGCTTCCAGTGATTTTTGTTCCCCTAGTGCAACTCACAGCCACAAAAAGCTCCTATTTTCCTGTTTTTGAGGTTATAAGATTAATTATTTGTATCCTTAAGTGTATTGTAAGGTGTACAATAAAGTATATAATAAATAAATAAATAAATAAGATCTAGTTACGTACTTATTCGTTTAGCATCCATTTTATTAAATGTTTCATAATAGTTACAAAAGCGGCTGTAAAATGGCGAATGGATTGAGCCTGCAAGGAATGACTATTGCTACTAAAGGCCTTAGTTACACTGATGATTTTTTTGTAACTATAGTATGCATAAGAGTTTCTATTATTTCTATAATGAAACTTATAGTAGTATAATAGTGGTTACTATAACTATAACCTATACAAGTTACAATGGAAACTACTATGCAGCTGTGAGTGGCAGAATGACCTTCGTAACTCTCATATAAAGGTGTAAGTGGTAAATGAGTTCTACCGTGCACTACTGTGAAGGCTAGGGTAGTATTTGATTCAGCTTATAGCACCTTAAGTAACTTTTATAACTATAGACGTTTACGGATGCAGATATGCAAATATGAACTGCTTTTTGAACCCTTAAAGCGCTATTTTACAGTCCAAAGTAACAAAATAGGCTGCTATTTCCACTAATGTGCTCGTTGGGACTAAAAAGCGTGAAAAAATCTTTTTTGCAAAAAATAATACCGATGTTATTGGTTTTGTATTTTCTTTTTTTCACACCGCCTTCCGAAATTAAAGTTATTTTTGGCTTTCTGGTGTTTTGATATGGAAGTCGGTTTTATATTTTGCAAAAATGTTTTTTGATATGTTTAGATGGTGACCCATCTATTAACCGGCCTCGACGAGTGTTGCTTAACCTTGAAAAACTAAGCCGTGTGGCTGTTAGTATTTAGCCACGAGCTCCTCAAATTTAATATATTTAATGTAAAACTAAATATTTAAGTGTTACGCTACTCTTGTCTCCCAATGTACCTAAGTAAGATTACGCGTAAGTAAGAGAGTGTTAATTACAAAATTGTTAAAACGGTATTGTCTTGGCGCTCGCGGATAACGTTCATACTGTATATTTAGCTAAATTCGCTTAAACACAAGTGTGTATACAGGTGTGTATGAGGGAATTAGAGGTGAATGTATTTTGTGCTAACGAGATAACAGAATGTGCGTAACAAACAAAGTGTGAGAGGATTTGGTTGGGATAAGGATTAAATTGAAATTTTTAAACTGTGTTTTTTATAGTTCTATGAGAAATTTGTATTTTGAATATAGATGTAAGAGGTACATAAGCCCAAAAATAGGTAGGAGATCTTAAGATCAGCCATTTTATATCCATGTAAATCAGCGTTGTGCTATGGACACGTCCTTGACATAGCATAATGCTGAGTGAGTGCCTTGTTGGTTTTTTTTTTCTGGTTGGTAAAATCATAGATGGAGTGGAAGGGAGTGTCAGACTTCTACTGGCTAAAACCCCACCCTGTTCCTTCAGCTGCCCTTAAGTTCCGGGGCCGCGGTATCTCGTTAGAACATTCCCTTATGCCTTATGCTAGGCCTTATGTGGCCCCGTCACTGGTGCCGACAGCTCTTTGAGGCAGAAACTTTCAGCCGTATCCCATCACATGTTATCGAGAAATGCGAATTTCATGCAAAATTAAACAATACGCTGATTGCATTGAAACTGCATTGCACAGACACACCTCTGGACATTTATCCATTTGTTTCTCCTATTAGCGCGAATTCGAGAGTCCAACTTTTAAAGCGTATTTTTTTAATCCTCGTTGTTTTCAATAAAGTTACAAATTGAAAAGAATCGTGAAGTTATGGACCGAAGTTAAGCTTTATTTTACGAATAAAATGCTAGTGGATAATATCGAAATATATTATTAATTGTATGTTAAGCATTTTGTAAGTTTTTTTTAACTGTAACGGCTGTATTGACGGGCCTTGAATAAGCCGTAATCCACTTTGAGGAACTATAATACAAACGCACGTGAATTAAACTAGATGAGAATAGAGTTACCTAACTGTAGTCAGTTGGTTTATAGTTGTCTCAGCGAAGATACATCGAAACAATCTCAAAGGCCCAAGTCTCTTTTAATGACCAAATAAGGTTTAAATAATTTATTCTCAAAAAAGACATAACAAGCTAAGTGGCTTGTTATGTCTTTTGTATGTCATGTAAGTACATGAGAACATAAAATGAAATGTAAATTTGAAAACAGGTCACCGTAACGGGCCAGATCATAACGTTTTAGTGTGTATAAAGTAGGACCACTCGATCAACAATTTCATCCGCAACTGCATTATGAGGATTTATTGTAAGAATAGTTTTTTTTAATGTAATTTTGCAGCTGCGATTTAAAACCGTTGAACGAGCTTACATTTTTTATGTTAGAAGGTAAATTATTAAATAGTTGTGTTCCTTTATAAGTTATGCTCCTTACGACATAATTTGTGCATGTCCTTGGTAATACATTAAACTCGGTCGACAAATAATCAATGTATTGGTTAGAATCATCCCACCCATACGCACAAAACGTTTTGGGAATACCTTCATTATGCGGACGGCTAAGGAGTGGAATTCCCTGCCGGAGTCTGTGTTTTCCGACAGCTACAACCTAGGAGTCAGAGTGAATAGGTTACTTTTAGATAAACGTGCTCCATCTTCGAGCACACTCACCATAAGGTGAGATAGTGGTTAAACGCGAAACTATTTTCAATAAAAAATAAAAAGAAAGAGAACCACGTAAGTTTATATTTGTGGTGATATTTTTTATCGAAGCACCATGCAGATTCGAGAGGGCTTGTCCACACAGTGCAAGAAATGGTTTTCGTTTAGTTCTACTTAGAACTTTATGAAGCTCAACGATTTGACGTAGAATAAAATGGATCTCGAAAATAAAAAAAATACACATATGCCTCGCATTCCAAATAAAAAAAATACAAAGTATGTTATATTTATGTTTTTCAAATCACAAAAAAATAGAAAAGATACAACAGTTTGTTTCATATTTTTTCTTTTGCGCCTAGTGTATATTTGATTGGAGCAGCTCAATCCCCCAAGCCTTATTGCCTCAAGATTTCTTTTACAATATACTTACCTTCTGGCAACGTTTCCGCTTTGCAAATCATTTGAATTTATTAAGGCTTGGCCCTTGAATGTTACCGAGAACTTAATTATAAAAGCATATTACGAACATCTTAATGAGCCTCAACTTTTTGAGCCCGGTTGCAACTACAACATGTCATTATGTGTTTGTTCCTCCTATAGTCATTTGCGTTTTGGGAATACTTTCATTGTGCATATGGCTAAGGAGTGGAATTCCCTGCCGGAGTCTGTGTTTCCCGATAGCTATAACCTAGGGGTCTTTAAGTCAAGAGTGAATAGGTTACTTTTAGGTAAGCGTACTTCATCTTCGACCACATCATCACTTACCATCAGGTGAGATGGTGGTCAAACGCGAACCTATTATCAATAAAAAAAAAGATAATTAGTTGTATATGTATACAACGTGTAATTTAAAGGGTATATACATACCAAGTGCACGGCTTCTTTGGATGATAATAAACGATATGGCAAGGGTTTTCTAATCCTAGTGGAGCTTATTAGAAATTTCAATACATTGATACCAGAGACAGAATTTTTCAAATTAAGAAGAATGAAGAGAATTATCGTTTTATTGGCAAGTGACGTGGAAAGTGATGACCCTCATAGTGCTGTAACACGTTTGTTATTACTGGTATTGAAGAAACATATGAAACCAATAATTTGGGGTCAATTCTGTGAGTCACTTATTTTGAGCTGAAACTTTGCACAGAGACTCTATACCAGATATTGTCTTCAGTCCTTTTGGATAGATATGGGTTTCCGTTACACGTTGTAGAACATTTACAGAGAAGGCACAGTTTTGCTACACACTTTATTACTACCATTGTAAACTCGAGGAGCTTGTGGCTAAAAAATAACGTCTGTATGTGGTCTATCTTCCAGGTTAAGCAACACTTACCAAGGTTAGTTTTTAGATGGGTTACCATCTTCACATAATGAGATTCCTCTATACCTCAGAAAACACATTAAGCTGTCGGTCCCGGCTGTCGTTACCCAGCTACTGGTTGTGGAGGTCAGAGGTTGCTTGTAGATGCAAAACACTGGTACTTAGCTGTATCTGGCAAGACTAACAGCTGACTGTTTGGTTGGCTTAGAACTACAAGCCTCCAATACATGTTGGCCGAGCGTAGGCCAACGCGAGCGTTGGCAAATAGGTACAAGGCAAGAAATAATGTCCACACGTTCGACAAGTTCGTCGATCGCCAATGCAGACGACCAATGTAGAAGAGGGTCTGTAGAGCTGCCCACACGTTGGCCGAGCGCAGGCGAGAGCCTTTGATTTGTGACCAAAAACCGACACCGATCCGAAGTGAGGCAAGTGATCACGAGCAACGGCGAGCGAAGACAAGTTGCACCAAATGAGCTCTATACACGTTGGCGCTGGCCTCCACTCGGCCAACTAGGCAAGTGAAACTGAGCGATAGCAAGACAAGGCAAATATACCGTCTACATGTTAGTATTGGCCTTCACTCGACAACACTCGGCCAACATGTATTGCGGGCTTTAGTAAGATAATTAAATTTGTCTCTGAAGGTGCCAGTTTCCGTAAAACAAAAATTGCTTGAATATCGAACGTATTCTCCGAAGATTATTGTATACCATAAGTAATAACGAGCTGGGTCCAATTTGGTAGAATCTGTAAATTAAACCCAAGAACAACTGGTAGATATTGTCTACAGCGTTAAGTCCGCTTTTGTGAAGTCGTAGATTTTATTTTATTTATTTTAGGGACAATAAAGTAAGTGCTGAACAATAAATCTGTGTGTAACTGAAAGTGAAAACTGTAACTGAAACAATATTGTAGCCTACTGCATTAACCGCATATTAACAATGAAAATATATACAGTATGCCGTTGAATAAGTAATTCAGATAATCTTTATTATTATAACATTATTATAACATTAAAATATAATAATTATTAATCAAAACTACTGAAAATATATACATATTAATATTACATATGTTAATTAAAACTAAATAACAAAACTAACAAAAAAACCAATAATCGTCTCTGACTAGAACCAGCGGGCCTAAAATAGCCACTTTGTATGAATCGTATTAGGATAACAATATGAATCATATTGCAGATCGTAAAATGGTCACAAATTGGCAATTCATAATATGATCTGCGTTCAATTCATATCCCGCAAATCATCTGTTTGACAGTTTTGTATGGAGATTCGTAAAATGGTCCACTAATGATGAATTGATTTAGTGTCAGTTAGCAGAATCATACGGAGTTACGTAAGACCAACATCTTTCGATTCATTTCGCAGATATTTTTAAGAAAAATAATATAATGGCAGATTTAGGACCCTTGAGCACGCGCGTTACGGAAATAATTTTATATCGCCGCCGAAACGTAGCTCTTCGGAAACTGGAACTGGCTTTTGAAATGCCAGTCTCAGAATTTATAGGACTATATCGGCTAAATAACAGTGTGTGTCGTGACCTCATACATGAGTTGGAACCGTACCTTAGCCGAGGAGGTGGAATAAGTGCTGTCGCTAAGGTAGGGGAATCATTAAGAAGGTAGTTATTATTTACTAAGTACCATTACATAATATAGAGGTGAACAACATAATAGCCATTTATTTACCCCCATTATTTGTATTTTAGGTGTTGTGCGCACTAAGCTTCTGGTTCATAGGGGCTAGTGCACACCATAAGATGCATCAAGTGAGTGTATCTAATTGTGTGAGAGCTGTCTCATAAAAAAAAATATCCACTTTCCACAAATTCGGGAAGAACGGAGCGTCATTAAAAATGGGTAAGTTAAATAAATCCTTTATTACATTTAAAATACGCGGGACAGCCCAGTGAATAAAGATCGCACTCTCTGTGGACATCGAGGCAAATGGTTACATACATACATCACATATTTATTACAAACTAGCTTTTGCCCGCGACTTCGTTCGCCAGGGAGGTTTTTCCCGCGTAATTCCTGATCCCGTGGGAATTCCGGGATAAAAACTATCCTATATCCTTCCCAGGGTCCTAAACTATTCCCATGCCAAATTTCATCTAAATCGATTTAGCGGTTTAGGCGTGAAAAGGTAACATACAGACAGAGTTACTTTCGCATTTATAATATTAGTATGGATGGATATAACCATGCTGTTCCTGACCATTAATAGTTTACAATTTTCAGAATATGAAGAGATGTTTTTTAACCGAAAACGATATCCCTCTTTAAATGCTCAAATAGTAAATATATATACATAGGCACTTGCCCCAACACAACTGTGTTTGCTCTCATATACATAGTTAAGTTCACTTTGCTGTTACTAGGTCCCTTTAAAATATTATACTTACCATATAACCAGGGAATGCTAAGTACTTCAATTAAACAATAGGCATTTTTAGGCAAAACTATTTATTAATTAATCAATTTTTAATAACATAAATCTAACAATCATTTTAATATAACTATAATTTAAAACTAACATATTTACTTCTAGGCTTGTGACTCTGATTTGAATATAATTATTAAGTGTGGATGCTAGCCATGGAGGGGCAGACCATGGCTCCTTTATATGGAACCACCATATACTCAAGTCCCACTTAGAGGATCTTCACCAGGCTGAAAATGAAACAGTGTGGTTTTTAGGTCAGTATTATTTAACATTACCATCCCACTATGGCTGGTTTTATAACTAATGCTTGTGTATTGTTACACAACATTGCCAACATTGCTAGGCTTCCGGTAACAACATTATCACCTCAAGATGAACAACATGAGGCAAATATGCAGGTCAGTAATTTACAAAGAAATCAAATTCAACCATTTTGAACATACAAAACTATTGACAGATTCTGATAATAATAACACTAATAAGCCTATGAAAATTTAACATTGAAATTTATGTTTCAGATAACTAATACACAGATTGGAACTGCATCACGAAGAAACCACCACCTAGCTGTTGGTGAAGCAATGAGAGATGATCTTGTACAGCGACTTTGGTCAACATCATGATGGTTTAGATTACATTTATTTCACTTTATTATAATTTTTTATGTTTTATTTGGCTAGGTAAAAGTTAAGAATATAATTTATTTTCTGCATTAATATAGTGCAATATAACATAACCCACAAACCTAATTATATCCAATATGTTACTAACATACTGTAAACAAATTTTAAAACATAAAAATGTGATATTGGAATGACATTAAAAGAACAATGTAAATACACACATCAAAAGTGTCTAGGGATCAACATATATTTTTGCAATAACTTTTCTCCTGATTGATATTAATTAAAATTTTCTTTAAGGATTCATCAAATAAAGTGTTTTCGTTTGTCACAGTAACGATAAACCAAGTCACCTTTGTATTAATAAAGAAATTTGCCATTTTCCTAATAAAGGGATTTTTGACATTTGAACCACTAACATTAAAGTTCGAAAAAAAGACTGAAATAACAGTTTTCTTTAAAATTTTATTGGGTAACTTAAACAATTAATAATCCGTGTTTCTACCGCGAACACTAACAACACAAGAACATCGGTTTGGCATACTCAAAATGAGTTCATCCAAATCACGCTGTGGAATGGCCGCCCATGTTCGTTGCAACAACAAAAAAAGGTCTTCTTGCGACTGGATACCCTCCATATTCGGCAGAGCTCTTCTCAGTAGCATATCCCATGCATGCTCAATCGGGTTCAAGTCTGGCGACTGAGCAGGCCAGAGCAGGACATTGATGTTAGCTGCGGCGAGAGTCTGTCTTACAACTCTTGCGGTGTGCGGTCGTACATTATCATGCATTAACTGAAATAAGGGACCGATTTGCACTTGTAGAGGAACGATGACGTCAGATACAATCGTCTCAGCATAAATTTGAGCGTTGAGGTTGCCTCTGATCCAAATCAACTCAGTTCTTCCGCCGATCCAAATACCCGCCCATACCATGATGGTTCCACCACTATAAGGATGGACTTCCTGGCAGGATTTTAATCGCTGTTGGCGTCCAGGGGTTCTCCAGTGTCGTATACGTCTTGTATCCGGTCTCATACCAAAACGAGACTCATCAGAATAGCACACGAAACGCCATTGTTCTTCTGCCCAATTTCTGTGTTCAAGAGCCCATTGATATCGAATCCTACGATTGTGCATTGCTATAGGTGGTACCCGTAGCGGTCTTCGGGAATGAAGGTTCACTTCATGCAAGCGGTTTCTGACTGTTTGGTCGCTAATTAAGTTCCCTGAAAAGTGATGAAGCCTCACGGCTAACATCATGGCGGTTATTGTTGGAGCTCTTCGAGTTAAGATTTGAATGTATCGGTCTTGTCTCCGTGTGGTGCAGCGATACCGTCCTCCATGGCGCTCAGCCACGGTACCAGTGCTTCGGTAACGTGTCTAAAGTCGACTGATAACACTCTGACTTGTATTCAGAGCTAAAGCCACAGTACGTTGCCGGGAATCAGCTTCTAACATTCCCACGGCTCTGAGCATTTCTTCCCTGCTTAAATGACGTCGCCGCTCCAAAATAACGTTGGTTTTAATCAGTAGTAGGGAAACAGTAGCACTAATAATGTCTTCAATGCGTTGTATGTTTTTATAGGGAAAATATTGACAGCTGATTTTCATCTTTTACTCGAATTTGATTAACAGTTCCTGTTTCAAATTATGAAATGCACCAAAAAGGATCCATATAAATTTATAAAATCATAAATTTATTACAAAGCCACATCTCAATCTCAAGAAATCCGCATAAAAATGCTTGATCCCTAGACACTTTTGATGTGTGTAATTATATAAATACATAAAATGGACCATTCTTTTGAAGTCCTAGTTGTCCCACTCCCCTCAGCATTGAGCACTTCAGCCACCTCCGTCCACAAGCGCAAAGATTCTGCTCTTCCTTGGGCGCTGTTGTTATAACCCTGAGCCCTAGCCAGGTTAGGGTTACGCTCCATAAAATCGAGCAAGATATTAAATTGAGCCTCGGAAACTCTTGTTACACGTCTTGCCATTTCTACAAAAGGGGTAAATACAAATTAATTGATTTGCATAATGATGATTAAACATTCATCAAAAGTAAACTTAGTTAACACTTTCTTATAAACAGTCCGACTCTAACGAAATCCGCTAGGAAAATAATCGAATGCTTTGTAGA
Source organism: Tholera decimalis (assembly GCA_943138885.2). NCBI lineage: Eukaryota > Metazoa > Arthropoda > Insecta > Lepidoptera > Noctuidae > Tholera > Tholera decimalis. The sequence continues at coordinate 2,314,688 of OW964550.2, forward strand.
AATGCATTCACGAAATTTACAAGAGGTACAGGCACAATAAGTTGATGTTGACGAATAAGGGACAAGGGAACCTAATTATTATTTATTTATTAATACAGAGTTACGTTACGGCATGACATTGACAAGCTGCCGATATTAAGAATGTTGCCAGTCTGCCAAGTTAATTTCTCAGATCTAAGAGCTTAAAAAAAAATAACCGGTAAAAATACGATCTTTACTTTTTTCCTGCGACAACATTAACACCAAATATGATTCTGCTTTGCGTACGATTCTGCTAATTTTGGTAACCATTTTACGAATAATAGAGGAATTGCTTAGGATCTGCCGGGAATTCATAAAGTGATTCACTTTTAGCGGAATTGCTCTATGTGGCCTTTGTTTGTGTCCAGCCCATGCCATGAACGTCATTTGTCACTTTGTATTGCGGTAGTGTTTTTGTTTGTTTAAAGTCGGTAAAATTTTTTGTTAAAAGGTTTTTATTAGAATTAGCCTCGTAAAAGTAATGCAGCTGTATTGACAAAAAATTTGGAAGTTGTGGGTATTTTATGTTTCATCATTCCTTTTCTTACACTCGCTCTCCTTCTCTTCAAACCGAAAGATGATAGTGGATGAACTGCTGCTTTGCGGCAGAAATTGGAAAGGCAAGACGGCTAAGTGCTAGAATGGTGACCGCGAACTGGAAGACGTTGCGGTGGAAGGCTTCCTACTAGGTGGAGCGACAACCTGGTCAAGGCTGCGGGAGTCCGGTGGATGCTAGACGCACAGAGCCGATCAGTGTGACGACGCTTGGGGAAAGCCTGTCCAGCAGTGGACGTAAAATAATAACAATGTTTTATGTAAAAAAAGACATTTATACTTAATTCTGAACAAAATTAACTTATTCAATTCAATTATTATTACAAGTAACAAAACTCAACAATCTTTCTTAATTTTTCAGGGTACTTTTTTTTTAAAGGAAGGATTTGACAATTTGCCCTTTAAGAAAGCCTTTTGGCCCTGCACATTCATCCAGATTTAAACTTTCTTCATTATTTATGAATTTACCTTTCATAAGGTCTTTAATAATATTAGAAAACATTGTCAAAATTTCAACTCCTTATGTATAAAAATGGTACCAGAAAAACTTTGATATTTGCGAGAAAACGTAAATGCGTCCTTAACCGAACACTATGAAAGTGAACGACAGCTTAACAAACAACCACTGAAAGTTTTCGACTTGTGCAAGTTGACACATGAGGCGGCCATTAGGTACGCTTAATTACGCTCGTGTGCTGACACAGCTCAACATAGCTCAACAACTCATACAGCTCAAAACGCTCAAACAAATAGCTCTTTGATTGAGTTGAGGACTGTATGTCGGGGACTAATGGGACCTGGTCAATTCGGGGAGCAAGTTTTTGAATATGTAATGTGGAACCTAAGTGAAATGGTTTTTGAAGTTTACAGATGCGTTGCTCAAAGGTTTGGATTAGTGATAATTATGTTAGGATCAATATGTTGGGAGAATAAACATGATTTAGTAAAGCAGTAGGATAAATACTATATAGTAATAATTAGTAGTAATATATAGTTAGTTAATTTCTGTAATGCACCGTACTGACTTTGTTCTATTAAAAACTTGGGAAAAATATGAATATTGCAGAATAAATAAGCAAAGAAGAAATTTATAATGTCCTGACAATTTTTTGTCGAGCGAAAGAGCGGATTGAAGCTAGTATAAATATTTTGTTTCTAGGTTAATATTGTAATTAACATTGACATTTATTTTGTAATTTTTACATAAAACATTAAGTCGTGTATTAAAAGGACAATAAAAATGTCCTCGAAAATTAAATTCAAGCTGTGTAGCCTATGAAGCCATTCTGTAATAAATCGGTTCCGTAGCCGAATGGCAAAAAACGGAACCCTTATAGTTTCGACATGTCTGTCCGTCTGTCTGTCTGTCCGTCCGTCCGTATGTCACAGCCATTTTATTCCCAAACTATTAGGACTATACATGTAAAACTTGGTAGGTAGATGTATTCTGTGAACCGCTTTCCGATATTAAGAGAAAATTTAAAAAATATTTAAAATAAAGGGGGCTCCCCATACATAGAAATGAAACTGAAAACATTTCTTTTCATGAAACTTATACGTGTGTGGTATTTATAGACAGGTCTTTAAAAATGACATTAAGGTTTCTAAAATTACTTTTTCATAAAGTTCATTGTTTAAAAGATATAAGCTTCCAAAGTGGTAAAATGTGTGTGTCTCCCCCTCTAACTTCTATAATAATGAAGTGAAAAATCTAAAAAAATCTATGTTGTAGATCTTAATGTGAACTTTCAACCAAAATTAGTTTGAACGAGATCGAGTCGGCAGTTTTTGAGATGCAGTATATTTTCTAAAACCACAAATATAACTTTGTAATTCATACAAATACTATGAAAAACAAAGTTATTTGGCGTGGTTGTAAAAATTGTACTAAATAAGCTAGTTTTAAGAAATTTTTAAGGTTTTTTGGTTTATTTTTTTTTCCAATTAAATATATTAAGTATATTATATTTATTTTAGTTACCACGGAACCCTTCATGGGCGAGTCCGACTCGCACTTGGCCAATTTTCAACCGACGACAAAAAGAGGAGGTTATCAACTCGACGCGTATTTTTTTTTTTTTATGTATGATCATCGAGTACTCGAAGACGGCTGAACCAATTTGGAAAATTCTTTTTTTGTTCGAATGGGTATACTTCGAAATTGGTACCATTATCACCAACGTCAGGATCTGATGATGGGATCCTGGAGAAATCGAGGGAACTCTTCAAATATTATAGGCACACCTATGGCGTTTTGGGTATTTCTTATAGTAACTTGTGCAGTTGCTCTCAAAAAGTACCATTTGGGGAAGTGGAACTGATGATGAAGACCACAAATGGCCGCCGAAACTACTCAATAATAAGTATTGAGTGGATTGCGATTCGATTACTTGAATATGGATGTTAAGCACTTTATGCTCGTCACAATGCATATGGTGATGTAGAGCTGATGGTGAAGTACCAGGAGAACTCCTCAACAATTAACGGCCCAGCATTGGGAAAAGAAATATTTTGTAAAAGGTTATAAGTAGTTGACATTTAGGCTCTTGTAACTAGTTAAATTAAAAATCATCCAACTAAAAAGAGTGAAATAAAAACTTTTTAACAAAAAATTAAACCGACTCCCAAAACACACTGACTTTAATTTCGGAAGTCGGTGCCAAAAATGAAAATATGAAACTAAAACACCGACTACCGACATTAAAGTTATTTTTCACTTTGCAGTGTTTTTTGGGAGTCGGTTTAATTTTTTGTTAAATAGTTTTTATTGTATAATATTACTGGAATTTAAGTGACAGAAGTTGTTCCTGCAATGTTATAAAATCGACTTATTGAAGAGAAATTAAAAATGTTTATATTTTGAAAGGTAACCGCTAGCTGAGTAGTTTTTAAACTGTAGACTTGCATTCGTGATTTAATCTTGCTTTTAGGGTTCGGAACGTATGAATGAAAAAACGGCACCCTTATACACGTATTACATAGCTATTAGCCGCATATAACGAAATTTTGGTACAAACTTGAACTTTTATTGTCTGAAGACAGACGCGAAACGTTAACCAATTTTTTTTTCATTTCAATTTATTTAAAATATATTTTAGATAATTATGCGATCGTTTTTAGAAATAAAAATAGCGCATTTTTTTTTTATTTCAGCTTTTGGTATGCAGAAATTTTTTATTTAATGTTTTTACTGCTTATTTTTTTGTCTGTCGTTCATCTATACCTATGTATCTTGAGAGGTCCGGCTCTTGTGATACGGGTTGTCCTAGTACAAGAGCCAAGGCAACACTGATGTTTGTACCTAAACGTATGAAACAAAATATTATTCTTATTGTTTATATTCAATTCAATTCAATATATTTATTTCAGATGATTCTATATTTGTTTGTTAGTAACTTATATGTCATGGAACAAGTAATAAATTGGGCATTATCCATAATGCCCGGTCATTATGAAAAATGCTCAATATGTGAGTGCAATTTATTAGTAATTATTCAAATAATCGAACATATTGCCCATCACCTTTTGGGCAGAGTAATAAAAACATATTTAATAACTATTTTTTATTGTTATTTTCATTTAACTTAAAATTAACTTAATGTTAAACTATTTAAATTATTCGCTCATTTCAATAATTATACAATATGTAGCAAGTATTTTTTAAATATTATATTATATAAAATATATATTATATTAATACATTATTTTTAAATATATTTATTTATTAGAACAACTGCCGCTATGATAGCATTTTAAGGTACACAACTTTTTGCCTTTGCGACAACTACATTTATCAGACTTGCAACTACTTTTCCAACCACATCTACTACACTACTCTGGAACATCTTCAGGCGAAATAAATCTTTCCTTGCAGACTGTAAATTGGTTTCTTGAATATAGTTGATTTAAAACACCTTATTTTGTTCCCAGTTTATAAAGGTTAGAGGCTGTTACTTTAATAACGGTAGCAAGTATATTTTTTCCATTACTGCAAGAGCGATCAACATCGGGAACTCGGACCCATACAGTATCACCAATTGCAGCCATAGGATATTTAGCGTTAGATACATCCAACATTTTGTTTGCTTGTTTCTGTAAATTACTTAAAGCCAGTTTCCTAACTACCATAACATTTTCTTCTTTGCGCTTCAGATTTTCGTTTTCATTTGTGAGAATTGGGTTTGAATCTGTATCTAAAATTTTTTCAGACTCCTTATCTACGGTAAAAGTTGACGAAAATTGGCTTGAGCTAGCTGAAAATAAATTCAAATCTCGGTTAGTTTCAGTGGGTTCTAGTTGATCATTTTTAACGGACTCTACTTGATCATTTTTGGCAAACTCTTCTCGATAATTTTCGGTAAAATCCATTAGATTCTTTTCGGTAATAGTGCTCTCAGTAGTTAATAGTTTCTCTAAGTCTTCTTCTGAATTAATATCAAGCAGAGCTTCGTGTGGTATAGAAGAACTTTTAAGTCCTACTTTCACCTTCGTTCCGAACATGGCTTCATATGGAGTACAATTAATACCTGTGTGATGGGCTCTATTTTTCATTAATTGTACAAAACGTAATCCTTCCGACCATTTCTTAGTGTTCTTATCCTCCAACCACGTACTCAGCATATTCTCTATGTCCTGGTTTGCTCTCTCTACTGACCCTTGGCTTTGAGAGTGTCTTGGTTTACCATGTACAATTTTCAATTCTGGCCACATTTTACAAGCTTCCTGAACAATTTTATTAGCAAACTCTCTGCCATTGTTGCTTTGAAGAATGCTTGGTGCACCGAATATTGTAAAAATATCAAGTAGTACATATGCTACTTCCTCAGCAGTTTTGGTCTTCAGCGGACGGAGTTGCACAAATTTTGTGAGATGATCTTGGTATACAAGTATAAATTTATACTGAGTATCTCCTTGTGACTGCATGTCAATTAGGTCTACTTTACATCTTGCATTAATTTCGCTGCTAAGAATAGGTTTAACAACTAATCCTTTTTTTGGGACGCCACGTTTCTTTTCGCAGCTCTCACATAGGTTTAAATAAATGGAAATCATTTCCCTCGTAATATTTTTATAGCGAAAATTTAATTCTTTCTCCATCCGGTTTCTGCCACCATGCCCTACACTCAGGTGGGTATCATGCAAAATCTGAAATATCTCGTTGTTTTTTACGTAGTACTTAATCATATGTTCTTTGACTGGAACAATCAATTTCTCTGTTTTCCCAACAGCCATGATGTCGAATCTTCGCAAACGCTGATAATCTTCGGGTTTTTCGTGCGACTTCTTTGATTTTGCAGATTTAACTTTTTCAATCATCTCAGTATAGCTTTCGTTAGTGAAAAACTGAGTATTCTGTCCTTTAAGCGACATTAATTCACTCAAACTTTCGTCAAATTGACGATTCATGTCGTTTAATTTAGAATTATCCATAATCAATTACTAAAACACACACTAACAGCTGTTTCACTATAGTTCGACACTGAGTTACAACAGTAAAACCCGTCCGCATCCGTCCGTATTCGCTTACAAACAAAAACAATAGCGCTTGAAGCCCGCCACAGGAGCCGAACGCTGAATGACGGTCTCTGATTGGTCAAAGCGAATGGCGGTGTCTGATTGGTCAAAGCGTCCCCGCACTGCGTCAAATTTAGCATTATTATTTAATTGCCCAACCGTCAAGTCGCAATATTATAATCACCGTGCAATGTGATAAATAATGAAGTTTAGATAGTAATTAATCACTCGGCCCGATAGAGCTAGACATTATTCATATTGCTCGCACATTATTAATAATGCCCGCATTTATCACTTGGTCCATAACATATATAAATTATTTCATAGATAGATATTAAGTGACCACTCATGCTTATTTACGAAATTTAGACTAAGAAAACAAAAACACAATAGGTTATTTTTCTCTTTTTTTATTGATAATAGGCTCGCGTTTGACCACCATCTCACCTCACTGTTGGGACACAGGCTTCCACTCTATCAGAGGGAATGGACCGCAATTCACCGCGCAAGCTCAGTGCAGGTTGTTCGATGTCGCATGTCGCCAGATTTTCCGTTCCTGGGACATGTCGGTTTCCTCAAGATATGAAAAATATCTTGAGGTTTCACTGTTTTGAGCGTTTGAGTTAAAAATATCTATCCGTTCAGAACTTTTCGTAGTTATAGTCTAGCTCGCAATTGCTTGTTTTTTTTTCTTAATTTTCGTTTCTGTTTTGTTTAATAATAACTCTTAACAAATTAATGTTACACGTAATTTTCGTCTCAAACATAGTTTAAAGCAAATATCTGCACTAAAATAATGCATCAGTATTCAAGTTAATAGATAAACCTTTCCAGTTGTTAAGGGCCTATACTACCTCAAATGACTTAGGCCGTGCGCGCACTGCCTTGCGGTGGCCGCAATTCCGGTAGTTCTACCGCACCGCAAAATTTGTGAAGTATGGAGTGTCATAGAAGTGCGCGCACTGCGGTCAGTCTACCGGTGCGGTAGAACTACCGGACTTGCGGCCACCGCAAGGCAGTGCGCGCACGGCCTTAGCATGATCCTCCGTTATGTCGAAAATATTGCAGCAATAATTTTGAAATAAATATATAGTAAAGTTGAGGATTGATGTTAGGTAGTATGTTTGACGAAAACACGATTCCATAAAATTTTCTTGATAGAGAAAAAATCCAAGTTACCTCCAAACCGAACAATAAACCGCTGGTATTCAAAAATAACCTTCAAATTAGATAGTGAAACTTTGCATATTAATTGAACTAGCTATAAATCCGGTCTTATATTATTTACTTTTTTTAAATTACCATTATTTTCACCGTAAAAAGAAAAAACTAAATCGCTTGCTCGCGTGATTTCGGCCAGTAGTGTGCAAGCGAGATAAAGAGTGAGAAGCGCAGAGGTAGTAATAGGCCCTTAACGTTGATTGAGCGATGCGATTGTGGGATATATGCATCTCGCTCTGCGGGTGATCGACAATGATTCTCAACCGCATCACAGACTATTTCGCACTCTAACCCATCTGGTTTTATTTAGTAGCATCGTGAACAGTCCCTTTACAAGGCGAGCAGGGATTTGGTTGAAGTTCAAGATTCAGTGTTTGCTCTGCCTCATTCGTTAGCACAATAACTATAAAGAGTTTTATAAAAGCAACTAGCAGTTGTTCGCGACTTCATTTGCGTGGGAAGTCTTTCCCGTGTAAATCCCGAATCCGTGAAAATTTCGTAAAATCCCGTCTTAGCGAGCATCTACGCACTAAAAGGAACCCCCTTGCAAAATTTGAGAGCCCTACTACTTGTAGTTTCTGAGATTTTGTGATTAATCAGTGAGTGGTATTTCACTTTTATATATGTATTACTAGTACTTACGCGGGGCTTCGCTCCCGTGGATTCTATCACGGTAAAAACAAAACTCTCCTTTTTTGCAGTCGCGTAAAAAGTAGCCTATAACCTTCCTCAAGCTTCAAGCTACTTCCATACCAAATTGCATCCAAATCCACCCAGGACTTTCGACGATTAGCGCGTTCAAGCAAACAAACAAACAAACTGTTCCGCTTTATAATATTGGTATAGATAGATATTGAGACGTCAATAGTATAATGGCTAAGGTGTCCGACTTGTGATCCAGAGGTTGTGGGTTAGAACTCGCCACCACACTCCAGACACAATCATGTTTAGCTTAGTTGGAGGGGTTAACAAAATTACTATTAATGTGAATTCTAGTAATGTAGTCACATCACTAGTTCTTTTTATAAGAAACAAAACTAACTACCTCGTACGACTTTGTTCGCGTGGAAATTTTACACATACATGGGTCAGTGGTTTTTTTGCTTCAAAAACCCTCTCAGATTCAGATTCAGATTCAGATAACTTTATTTGCTCAAACATGAGTGTACATACATCTTATAAACAACAAAAATGCATACAAGGTGTTACAAGTACATGAAGTCGTGCTAACATGTTTACCATATTGTCATGGTGTGCAAATATTAACAAAAGTTTATGATTAAAATAAATAAAATATTACAATATTCATTAAAATTGACAATTCTGACATAAGTAAACAGATTAAATTATATCAATTAACAAATTAATTATTATAGAACGTTACAATAGGAAGATGTCAAACATTCAATATTTTTTTAAATAAATTAAAAATTAAAACAATAATATAAAGTCAGTGTTGGTCAAAAAAATTAAAAAAGTAGGTACTTAGTCACAAATCATTATTACATTAACATATATTTAAAACTAAATCAATGTATAAAGGGCAATTTATGTCAATTTAAACGACTCCATTAAAAAATCATTTACATCATAATATGCTCTACTAGCTAAAAATGATTTTACTTTTCTCTTAAATTCTTCTGAGCTTAGCTCTTTCCAGCTTTTAGAAAACTTGTTGTAAATAATGGGAGCCATACAAAAAACACTCTTGCGCATAAGTGCAGTCCGAAACCTGTGTTGACAGAGTTGACTGTATCACGTCTATTTCTAGGAAACACATCTGTCATGCGGGGAAATAGATTAGGGTTAGTTTTAACAAATAGCGCGATTTCAAAAATATAAATTGATGGTAAAGTCAATATTTTGTGCCGTATGAAAAACAGTTTGCAGCTATCAGTTGTTTTTAATTTAAATATGGATCTAAGGCATTTTTTTTGAGCTTTAAAAGCGATTTCTCTGTCTGTAGAAAGTTCCCAAAAGATAATGCAGTATTTGATAATAGGCTCTGCTATGCCATAATAAGTGGTTAATAGAGCATTAGTATTTAGTGTCCGCGATAGTTTATAAAGTGCGAATGCGCTGCTACTAAGTTTTTTGCTAATGTCCTCTATGTGTGGCTTCCAATTTAAGTTTCGATCCACCGTTAAACCTAAAAACTTAGTGGAATCTACTGCGTCAATTATATTATTATTATATTTTATTTTAAAATTTGGGTATTTTAACAGCTGTCTTTGGCTGAAGTGCATTCTGCAGTCTCAGGCCTCACAACACCATACCAAAGTTACATCACAATCTAATCGATGGTTTAAGAACGCATATAGGACAAACATAAAAACATTTAATTTTATAGATAGATAAGAAAGAAAGAAAGAAAGAAAATACGTTTATTGACACATGCCACAGGAATACACGCAGAAAAAAAAAAACGTCTTATTATTATTAAAAGAAAAAATACATTAAAAAATAATAGAATTCAACACATCTAGGACTATTAATAATACTGTGTGAATCACGGCTGGGCCAAATAGGCCCAGTTCAGCAAAATGCCGGACAACTAGAGCCAGACGCTGGTTTTCAACTGGTCCTAATGGTGAGTGTACGGATGTCAATCATTTCTATCATATATAATAAAATGATGCTTTCTATAATATAATAATATAATAAGCTTTTTGCCCTGCTTTGTTTGAATGGATTTTCTCACAGGTACTTAGTAATATTCGGGTAAAAATGCAATGTTACTAACGGTACTTACTGCTACGGTAAGAAAAAATAAACCAAAACATCAAATAATTTTATTTCTTTTTTACAATATTTTTACAGATTCAGAGCACTTTTAACTTTGCTTCATTCTGTTCATGAGTAAACGTCAGTACCTATAATGTCTCTTTGGTACCTGGTTTTAAGTCCTACCAGAGACAAAAATATCATAATACACCCGTACTTTAACATGATAGAGAATAGACGATAGACAATGAAGACTAACTTTGAAAACAGAAATCATAGTTGACAGAAATTCTCGGAAATCCTAAAGTTTTCACATGCTTCAAGTTTTTAATGGATCTTCCAATTAATTCACACAGTTGATAATTTTCTCTGCAATAAAGGTGCAATATACATATATAAATAAAATTAAAGTTTGTCTGAGATTTCAAAATAACTGCTTATTTTTATTTTATTTTATTTTTTAGGGAAAACAAAAAGTTACACATTATTCATAACAAAAAAATACGAACATATAGGGTTATACAAATGTGCAACCAACAATGTTCTCCACAGATGTATAAGAAAAAGATAGTATTATTTTTAAAGTTAAGTTAAATACAGTATAGGTGTATGTTCAAAATTACTAGGTATATACAATTACAAAGCTAAAATTACTCTGGAAAATTTCTGATTTCAGTAAAATCTGAATCTTCCAACTGGTAGTGAAAACAGATCCAAGTCAGAGAAGAACTTAGTGTAATTGTTAGTAAGGTGACGAAGAGGTGCCCTAAGGCCCGCGTTTGTATGACTAGAAGTGACGGCGAATACGGGTCGTGAGCGCACTTCTCGTCCCTGAATTGTCCTAGGGACTACATAGCACAGCCTATTGCTAATTTCTACACAGTCATACGCATTGTTACATAAATCGTACAGTAACATTGTCTTCCCGAAAATACGTCTTGAGCTATTTACTGTCTTGTTATAACTGGGTATAAAAAAGTTTCTTTCTAAACTCTACTAGAAATAAACATAACTTTGTCAAACCAAAAACAAGACTCAAGAAAATAGGTAGTTCTTTTAAATGCCAGTGCATACGTTTTTATAATAAACTACCCTGCCATTTGCAAGAACTGAGCCTCAACAAATTTAAATTAGTCATAAAACGCAAGCTTTGCCAGAAAGCTTTTTACACAGTTAAAGACTATATTGAGGATAAAAAGGCTAGGGAATGAACTTCTTCAATTATATACAGGGAGCGTTAGTGTTGTTTACAATCACAATTTCTTGTATTTTATTTTTATACAAATTGATATTATTTTTATTTATTTTTTTAACATTTATTTTGACATGAATATTTACTTTTTAAAGTATAATATTTTATTTTTATTTTATATTGACATAATAATATAATAATAATATTCCACAACTTTCACACAACGCCATCTAGTCCCAAACTAAGCAGAGCTTGTGCTATGAGTACTAGACAACTGATAAACATACATATATGTTTCTAAATACATGCATATCACTACATAGTATGAAACAAAGTCGCTTCCCTGTCTGTCTGTCCCTATGTATGCTTAGATCTTAAAAACTCCGCAACAGATTTGATGCGGGTTTTTTTAATAGATAGAGTGATTCCTGAGGCAGATTTTAATGTATAATAAGTTAAGGTTTTGTGTAGATTGAATGAAATACGACGATATTACTTCAACATGTCGGAAAGAATTAAGCCTATCGGGAGCTTTAATCGAAAACGCTGCCAGAACCTTTTCAGTTATAAAAATACAATGTATGGCGGGATTGTTTCTCTTTAATAGATCTACCAAAAGTCCGCGATGGCATATGTCTATATCCCAAGAATAACCCACAATAACAAAACCTACAAAATCTTTTACAAATTACATTAAAATGATGGGTTATATACGAATCTTTTTTTAACATTACAGTATTATTCCTTATCCAATTAAATACGTCAGATATGTTGAGGATTTAATGTAGATCAAAATTGCTTTTAACACTATATCAATAAAATGAATATCTTATGAGTTATCGCCGATTTATGAGTGTGTCAAATTACCGGACGAGAAATTGATTAAGCAAAATCATATATAAGCAAATATAAACTTTATTACCCGAGCGAAGCCGGGTCAGGTTACTAGTTATAGATAAATTACACCCAGACAAAGGACAAATGATCGCGCTCATCACACAAACATTTGTCCTGGGTGGGAATCGAACCCACGACCTTGGGCCTTGACCTTGTTGTAAAGTATAATATTTTTTTTGAATTATTAATTAATTATGTACTTAAATGCGAGGATTATGTGGTTTTTTTTTAATATTTTTTTCCATTTACTATTTTTGAAGTGAAAACTTCTTTAGCGGCGTTGTGCACTTTTTTGTAATGGGTAAAAAAAGTTAAACTCGCGTCAGGCCACGTGACCCTGATCGAAAATTCGTAAGACGGACGGCGTTGTGCACTTTTTACTACAGTGACATCTATGTGACTTTATTGAAACTAATACAGCCCCAAATGACTTTGTTTGCCACAGTCAAAGCTACAAGCGTGCATCAATTACTTCGTTACAATAGTTATAAGAAAACTGTCTAGATGGCGTTGTGATTGAAGTTAACGTGTCGAATATTGATAAAAATACTTGAGCATTTTTTTTGTAATGGGTAAAAAATGTTAAACTCGCGTCAGGACACGTGACCTGATCGAAAATTCGTAAGACGGACGGAGAGTAGACAGCCGGTGCGGCGTAGGAGAGGAAGTATCCCCCTCTCTTTCTACGGCGCGGCGAAAATGTATGCCTGCGCCTGCTGTTTCGTAGTTTTAGAGATTGGCGATGATGGTTCTGGTAATAATGATGGTGAAAAAGTCGTCGAAATTATGGATGAAAATTGATTTTTCTAAGAGATAAACATTTTAATGTAATATAAATTGTCATGTTTGTGTACGGTAGCGCAATAAATAAATATTGTATTCTACCACATAAATGATAGTACTTTTATACTGATAATTAAAGCAATTCGTGCAAAATTATTCCCTAACCATTCCAAAATATCAAAAATGCACAACGTTAATATTCAAGTTTTCACTTCTGCCGGCTTTTTTTAATTTTCTCTCTCTTTCATACGATTATGTCTGGCAGTTTGAGTACTTTGGTGATCAGGTGAGATGGTGGACCAAACGCAATCCCAAAATAAAAAAAAATAAAAATTGAAGGAGATGGTAATTGAAGAAGCAACTGTAGAAAATAGAATTTAATGAAAAATACAGAAAAGGAGAGCTGACCCCATATAGTAGGAAAAAGACAGGAGAAGAAGAAAAGCGTAACTCTGAATGCCTATGGCAATAGGGGTCAAAATTATGAGTTACAAAGGGATATCCTATACATCGTTCACGGGAGAGATATATTATAGGAATATATATAGGAATATTCTTTATTGTGCACCAATAATTTAAACACACACAACTGTTTCACAATATTGCTTTAGGTAAGTTGCAATGGTGGTCTTATCGCTGATAGCAATATCTTTCAAACCACCTTTGAGGAGGAGTTTACGAATATAATATAAACAGGGGAGACTCCATACAAACATACACAAAATCAAATTTAATATATGTATAAATTCATACATAGATCAGTATACAACGTGTAACGGAAACCCGATATCAATCCAAAAGGGCTGAAGACGACATCTGGTATGGAGTCTCTATGCCCAGTTTCAGCACAAAATAAGTGACTCAAACAATTGATACGAAATTAGCGGTTTCATGTTTCTTGAATATCAATCATAACCAGTGATCGGAGTAGGTAGATTGATTTTACGTACTTGCATCATGAATAGTCATAGAAATTATTACATGGATAAGCCTTTTGCCGGGATTTCATTTTGGTACTTACGGGTTTGAATCAAATATTGTGAAAGTAAAGATTTTTAAAGAACTAAATTTGAAATTTGTAGAATGCGATAGTTAAACGTTTAAAATTGTTTTTTTCTTATTTATCAAGTAATAAAGTTAATCTTACTTTGTGCGTCCAATCGAAACTTTTAAATAAAAAAAAAATAAAAAAACTTACGTATGACTAATTTAGTAGTTATTTCTTGCAAGTTATCTGCTGCTTGTAATTATTATATATTATATTCTTGAATAAATAAATGAAAATAACTTTTTATACTTCTTAATATTTTTTCACATTCAGTGCAATAAATTTTTATGAATATGAAAACAGGTAAATATGAAATAAAAAGCAAATTTGTATCAAAATCAACATCTTTATTGATAAAAATATTTTTAATCTTCATTTATATCATTTTCTGCATTATCCTGACTCTCTAAACAATTAAAATAAATAACCATAAGTTTTTCAATATTTTCTAGTTTTAATCCATTTCTTTTGACGTCCAAGATCCATTTGTATGTAGAAAATTATTTACTACAAAATCCTGGAATTATTACAAAATTCCGGAATCCCGGAGGCATATCCATATTAATATATACGTGCCAGTTCATTGACCCAAATCAATCTACCTACTCCGATCACTGATCATAACAAACGTGTCACAGCACTACGAGGGTCAATAACTTTCCACGTTACTTGCCTATAACACAATAATTCTCTTCAATCTTCTTAATTTGAAAAATTCAGTCTCTGGTATCAATGTATTGAAATTTCTAATTAGTTCCACACAATAAAGACATAGGATTACCAAACCCTTGTCATATCGTTTGTTATCATCCAAAGAAGCCATGCACTTGGTATGTATATACCCTTTAAATTACACGTTGTATATGGATATGTGCATTTATATTCACACAATGCTGTTTTTTAAAGAGTTTGTTGCTTGACTTTTCTTGATTTTTGGGGTTGACGAAAATAAGCTTTTCTCAGTCCGGTTGCTTTTATTCTAAGGCTGCGATATTATCCTTTGTATTTCTTTTTAGCTAGGTAATACATATTATAACGGTTAATAGGTAAACACAGACAAGTGGTGGCTACTGATAAGGACGCCTGCCGACTTGAGGCGAGGTGCCCAATATAGGTTTATAAGGCTTACTTAATTATAATCATGATGTAATGTGCGGTAATATGAGACGGTACTGGGAATCTTGTGTTATATAGAAACTTTTGAAGGTGTTTTTTTTATTACTACTGAGCCCGCTCTTGACCTCGATTACACCTGATGGTAAGTGTAAGATGAGGTCTACGATCGAAAAATGCCTATTCACTCTTGCTTTAAACGCTGACGGGTCATAAGTGGCAGGGAACACAGAAGCCGGCAGAGAGTTCCACACCTTGGCTGTGCGCACAATAAATGTTGAAGAAAAGCGCTTAGTACGACAAGACGGTATATCGACCAAGTGTGGATGGTATACTGCGGTACGTTTGATAGACCGGTAGTAAAAGGGGGATGAAGGGATTAGGTTGTGGAACTCCTGCGCACACTCTCCGAAGTACAATCTGTAGAAGATAGACAGGCAAGCAATGTTTCGCTGGTGAGCCAGGCTGTGAAGCTTGCCTGCCAAAACCTCGTCACCTATGAGCCTTTTAGCTCTGCGTTCGATCGAGTCAAGTGCAGCTAGCTGGTATTTGGCTGAGCCATCCCACAAGTGTTGTTTTGGTAAAAATTTAACACAAAACGCTTATAAATAGAGGCGTTTTGGGTGTTAAAGTCTCGTATTATTTTAGTTTTCTGACACTACTACTGGGGTTCTACCCCAGGGGTACCGTGTAACCCAGTTGCTGGGTTGTGGAGGCAGTTATTTCATGTAAAACTGAGAGCTTACCCCAATACAGTTGGGGCTAAACAGATAATTATATCACAACCAGACAGTACGATTCCAATATCATAAGATAATAATCACAGTAATAATTAACGATTACTAAAATTAATAGGTCTAGCGTGTGACGTTTATACTGTACTGGATTTGCTTTCACTGAATTCTGGTCTTCCATAATTATTCAGGAAAAGTTTATTTTTGTATACACGTGGTTTAACGTTAGTACACGTCAAGTACGTCAAGACGGGTAACGCTAGGTCGGGTAACGCTAGATCGGGTAACGCTAGTGTTCCATGAGCCGTTCCCAATATTGACACTATTTAAGTCCGGTGTAAAAATAATCACTCATTGTCCAAATTGTTCAAACGAGTCGGGTTCACCAATTTGTGTGTATGTGTATATCGTCTTGAGCACTAACTCCACTCCAGTAGGTGCGTTTAGGTTCAGTGAATGTAACTCCAAATGTCTAATACAGAAAGTGATATATACGTACGCATTCACACTATACATAGGTCCTCGTATGTTATTAGGTATATAAAGGGAACCACTACCGGTACGCGTGGGTCTCGGGAACGACTGGCTGAGTGCCGTGTGGTCATACGATTTTTGTTGACAATTACAATGTGTCCCTACAATTTAAAACTGGATTTAATAATTAATAAACAGGTATTTTAATTAACGATTTTCAAAATTAATTACACTAGCTTGTGACCTGTATAATTTAAAAACTGGATTTAATAATTAATAAATAGGTATTTTAATTAACAATATTCAATTCTAGTTTCAGACCGGTGTATCAGAATCACAAGAATTAGTTACGAAATGAATGATGTATTGTATTCAAGCTTACGAATTAAATACAATACACATTAGCGACGAGACGAGGCCTTGTCTGTATCTCTTGATAGAGCGAAGATAGAGCCATAAACATAGTAAAATCACTACTATTAATACCATAATTCTAATAAGTTACAGTTCACCCGCGACTTTGTCCACATATTTTTATTAAATAATTTATAGTCTATAGCACTCACAAATGATGCACTGCTTCCAATGAGATCTTCTTTAGAATTGAAATGGACATCTTTATAAAATTAGTATTGCCTATAAGAAATTTTTCAGTAGTTTTTTTTTTTAAATTATAATAGGCTCGCGTTTGACCGCCATCTCACCTGATGGTAAGTGATGATGTGGTCGGAGATGGAGCACGATTTCTCTGCTTTATAATGTGCTATTTAATCCTTTTACTCCTTTTTATCTTAAAGACCGCTTTCGGTTTCTCTGTGACACACATTCAAGGTCCTTGTCCGTACGCATTCCACTTCTGTCTTCGATAAATCTTTCACTATCCAAGCAGCCCGTTTATGGAATGCATTGCCCATAGATGTGAGGTGTGCTCAAATATTACCTACTTTCAAAAAAATGGTGAGTGTCTCTCACTGTAATATTTTTTTCCCCTCCTTTCTCTATTATGATTTTGAAATTTATTAGTATATATTAATATATTATATTTATATATATCGTATGTATTTTCAACCGACGACAAAAAGAGGAGGTTATCAATTTGAAGCGTATATATATTTTTCTTTTTATGTATGATCATCGATTACTCGAAGACGGCTGAACCGATTTGGAAAATTCTTTTTTTTATTGAAAGGGTATACTTCGAAATTGGTCTCATTTTCATAAACGTCAGGATCTGATGATGGGATCCTGGAGAAATAGGGAACTCTTCAAATATTATAGGCACATCTATGACGTTTTGGGTATTTATTATAGTAACTTGTGCAGTTGCTCTCAAAAAGTACCATTTGAGGAAGTGGAACTGATGATGAAGACCACAGATGGCCGCCGAAACTACTCAATAATAAGTATTGAGTGGATTGCGATTCGATTACTTGAATATGGATGTTAAGCACTTTATGCTCGTCACAATGCATATGGTGATTATTTATTTATTTATTTATAGTTAATTAAAACGGTATAACACCAATTACATTAATTAACATAGAAATAGAAATACATTTAAGATATGAATAGTAATAATTGTGGTTGAAAATTGAAATTATATAAGATAAAATAAAATTAAAATTAACATGGAACAGTAGACACTCTTGCATACTTCCTCTCACAGAAGACCAGACATGCACGCATAATTTTACTCCATTCGTCAGCAAACACATCACATTCAGGGTTGGTAGTCAGGAGGGCATTGAGCATCCTTAGAGTGCGACATACTGGGGATTCAGCTCTGGCGACAGTTTTGGAGCAAACAAATTGTGCAAACAAATGAAGTACCAGGAGAACTCCTCAACAATTAACTGCCCAGCATTGGGAAACTAAAAAGAGTGAAATAAAAACTTTTTACCAAAAAATTAAACCGACTCCCAAAAAACACTGCAAAGTGAAAAATAACTATAATTTCGGAAGTCGGTGCCAAAAACGAAAATACAAAACTAAAGACACCGACTACCGAAATTAAATTTATTTTTCACTTTGCAGTGTTTTTTGGGAGTCGGTTTAATTTTTTGGTAAAAAGTTTTTTATATTATTATGTTTGATTAGTATTATGTATGATGTTGTACACTGAAAGCCCTAAATCTATCTCCTTTAATTTCTGTCCATTCAAAGGTTAAGAGATTGCCCTGTGCGATGAGACCGCCCATTGTACACTCAATTTATTATTTGTATCCTTAAGTGTATTGTACGGTGTACAATAAAGTATATAATAAATAAAAGTAACCTATTCACTCTTGACGTAAAGACCTATGTTATAGCTATCAGGAAACAGTCTTTCGCGGTATCGCATCGTCGTAGGCAAGCTTAAGGCTATATTCAGAGTAACCATCCGAGTAGTGTTCAAAGTGTAGGTGTTCAGTTTATATCACGACGTCGCCGTCGTTGTCACACGTTGCGGGTAGTTAGAAACCAGAAACTGATTCGTTGACTGTCCACGGAGCATAATCAGAAGATGAGTCAACATCTCAAAGAGTATTAACATCTCATGATGATGCAAAACACGGGTCGAGTGTGGTTTGTTTGCATGTGGTATGTTTTTGTTGCATCCCTTCCGCATGTGCACATAATATGTATTTGCGGGCGGGACGGGCGGCGGTGCTGCATACTGCATGCAAGATTGATCGACTAGTTCTTGGCAGAATTAACACTAGATATTTTTGTGAAGTATTAGTTTAGTATGCATTTCCGCAAAGTAACGCCTAATTCCGTTCTATATACTTATTGATTATTCTTCGTTTGTATAAACTACTTAAATAACCAAATGATCAAAAAACAACCTAATAAACTCATCTTATTCTAATATAGATGACGTTTGCACGTGAGAACCTCTGCGTATGTCCCCAATTACCTACATGATGTGTGCGCTCCCACTAAAAGACCTCGTTACCATGGCAACCGACACTATCACCCAATCTGTTATAATGAGCGTGCCTTCACGAATAAACTCACTATTTATTGCGAGCCAAATATTATAGGTAAAGCACGTCTATGTAACGTATTATTTGCATTTCACATTCCAAGTAGGTATTCTAAGAGATTTTAGTCCCAGTTATAGGGCTGCGATACTGGGAAAGAGTGATGCAATCATAACAGTTGACTATGAAATTTATAAGAATTTTTTACTACTAACCATTTTTTACTCCAAGTCACTTTAATAAATTAAACATTCTATTCTATTCCATTCTATAATATTATTAGTAAAGATTTTTGTCAATCCCCTTTGCCACGCTACCGCTGTCAGAATGTCACTTGTATTTAGCGTCTAGACACATGACATTCTAATAATTTAAGTAACAGGCTACGACTACAACAGTGATTGCTATTTAGCATATTTACGGCTTGGAGCGGTTCCAAACCGAATGATACCGCTTGAATTTCGTTAAGAGCTTGTATATTATATTGGAAATTCAATTTTCATGCCAGAAACATAAAGTTTCCAAGACGCCTTCTCTTCGAAGGCTTGCGTTTGACCCCCATCTCACCAGATGGTATGTAACTTATTCACTCTTGATCTTAAGACCCCCAGGTTATAGCTATCAGGAAACACAGACTCTGGCAGGGAATTCTACTTCTTAGCTCTACGCACAATGAAAGTATTCCTAAAAAAATTTGTGCGTATGGGTGGGGATGTCCACCTTGTAAATGGATTTATTTTACCGTTTTATAAAAAATAATTTTGTGTTGCGTTGTATGTGTTAATTAAATTTAAGATACTAAAATTAATTACAAGTGCACCTACTAACAATTTCATGGATATTTTTTGTCTGATTAATAAATAAATATATATATGTACTAGATGCCCTTGAGTCTATTGAGAAACGGGCCAAAAGACTCATTGGCAACGATACACTGGTCGAATCAAAGCTCCAGAGCCTTGAATATCGGCGACGAGTTGCTAGTCTATCGGTTTTTTATCGGTTACATTTCGGGGAGTGTGCGATGGAATTACACAATCTAATTCCGTCAAGCCCGTTCCATCATCGGACTACAAGACAAACGGCGATGCGCCATCGTTACATGGTGGACATCCCACCTATACGCACTAAACGTTTTGGGAATACCTTCATTATGCGCTGAGTGGAATTCCCTGCCGGAGTCTGTGTTTCCCGATAGCTATAACCTAGGGGTCTTTAAGTCAAGAGTGAATAGGTTACTTTTAGGTTAGCTTGCTCCATCTTCGACCACATCATCACTTACCATCAGGTGAGATGGTGGTCAAACGCGAGCCTATTATCAAGAAAAAAAAATTAAAAAAATGCTTTTTTGTTGCCCTTGGCTGCGAGAAAACTTAAGTAATTTTCAATACGGCCCCCGACTAGCTCGCCCTCTCGGTACTCGTTTGGTCAAGCGCAGGGTCCGAAGTGTGTCACTCCCCCCGCGTGTAGTCACACCGGGTCTAGTGTAAGAATCCAACCGCAATTAATCTGCCGAGTCACTACCGAGGCAGTGAATATAAGAGAAATACCAAATATCGTGTTCCATGAACTGTTACTAATTAGATATGTACGTTACCAGCCGACAGCGTTGAGTACGAATTTTTTGAATTTTATTTATGTTTATAGTTTAAAAAGTTTACTGAATAAACTGTTACTTATCGAACAAACTTACCTTTGAAAGACGCCATGTTGTGTGCGCGTGCGCGAGTGTTCAGTTCTCATCTATCAGTGGCGCGTGTCCGGTCTTCTTCAGTGTCCCACGTTACTTCCACTTTGCTTGCAATTACCTGCGGAACAACAAACAGACCTTCTTTTAACAACTCCATTTTTTCATATTTTTCCTCTTTGGAAGCGTATATCTTTTTAACGGTTGACTTCAAAAAAAGTGGTTTTAGAAACCTCAAAGTCATTTTGAAAGATCAGTTATAAATACCACACATGTATAGGTTTGATGAACTAAACAAATGTTTAGTTTCAGTTTCATCTATGGAGAGCCCCCCTTAACTTTATAATTTTGTTAGTTTTGTCCAAAAATCGGAAAGCGGTTTACAGAATACATCTAACTAACAAGTTTCACATGCGTAGTCTTAAGACCAGGCAGTCCTAAATAATTTTTAATAAATATAAATATTTAAAAAATGTTAAATAAATATAAATTAATTAATAAACCGAGCAAAAATGTTCCAATTATGAAATTGGTCTAGACATGGAAAGTAAAAGATCCAATAAATCAATTGCTAAAGTTCCATTTTGATTGTATGCGTGATTGTTTCAGAATATTACTGCAAAGTTACATACAATTTAGGGAGCCTCCTCTTAATAGTTTCGGAATAAATGGCTGTGACATACGGACGGACGGACGGACAGACAGACAGATATGATGAAACTATAAGGATGTCGTTTTTGCCATTCGGCTACGGGACCCTAAAAATATGTCTTACAGTTGAAGGAGATTCAAATTACGTTTAATTTGGTTGAAATGAAATGTTATTTTGCAAATTATTATATAACAATTTCACACGTCATTTTTCATCGTTTTAAGTTAAATTAAGTAGATGAGCCCTAAGAAGGAACCGTGAAAAAAACTCAAAGGTTATCTCTTTTAAAGTCCATTCGTACTGGTCTAATCATATGAGCAACATATAGGTTTATGTCTATAGTGCTCTTTTAAGAAAAAAGTATACAGATTTATGTTCTTCCGATTGTCCTGCGCCTGAGGTCTCTCTGCCGTCCCATCCAACCATGGCAATAAAGAAACAAAGAGTGCGTCTATACCTGCGCACATACATGTGCACATCTACCGACCCGCACTCGGCCCACGTTAACGTAATAATAATAATCGTTCTTTATTTCAGATCCACAATAACACAACATATTTAACTTACATACTATGTTAGTACTTATATACTATTACAGAAAAGATTTACAATAATAGAAGTTAGTACAGAAAATTTACTTACAAACTACATTAGTACTTGTATTGTATTAACTGACAGGGTGCTCTCTATGAGATGCTTGATAATTAGGCTTGCATCATGCCTGTCAGCTATAACTCTCAGAAGGCTGTTGCGACTGTCCCTCAATCTGGCCAGAAGAGACGCATTCTTTTTGCGTATTACAGCTACAAAGCTGTCTATTCTGGCTTATGCAAACATTGCTGATGCACTGCAATATAGTGGCAGTCGTGGCTGACTCAATATTATTTTTATATAGATTTCCCTAAAGTCACGCTTGATTTTATTCTGTATTTTTAACTACTAATATAAAATCGGATCGTTTGCTAGCAAGACTAGTCCCCTAACATATCTTATAATAGATCTACCTATCTTATTGTGACCTCTAAAGAACAGCAAAAAACTACGACACGTTTCAAAAGGAAGACTCTCAAAGAGAATTGCCGCGGGCAATCTAGCTCATTCCACCCTAGAGGACTGTAGGAGTCATACCCTTGTAGTTGTATCTATGTTTGTGATATATTGCTTACTAAGTTACATGCTCAGCAACACGAAATATTGACGAAACACTGGAAAACTATGCTTTTAGTGAAATTTTGAGTTGAGACCATTCATAGCCTATTTAAGTTGCTATGAATGGTTTGAATTTATTATTATAATAGACATAGTAAACCATGTCTATTCTTATTTAAAGTTTTCTGCATTATTAAAATAGGCTTATAATTATATTTTACTCGCCAAACTTCGCAGTTTGTTGGCGAGAATCGCTCGTAACTTACATTAAACAAAATAGCAATAAACTTACTAACTACTTACTTACTACTCACATTTATGTTTACATGACGTAATTATGCATTCTACAAGAGGTATTTACATTACATCAAACATTCTATTTTATTACACATATGATATCTAGGCTAAGAAAACCATCCCTCGACAATGATAGACCGGCGCCAAATCTGCAATAGACAGCGACTTCCAGAGCAGAGTGGTCAGCGGGTGCTGATCACCCTAGAAGTGCCCACTGCCCATCACAGCTCGACGCCGTGCCTCCGTCACCGAGAAACAGTTTTCTAAGCCTAGATTTAAATTCGTTTACTCAGGTAACCTAAACTCATTGCCATTAATTTAAATTACAAATAATACATAAAATAATATAAAATCAATTCAATAAGAATAAAAAAATACACCAATATTTAATTAAAAAAATTAAATTACATTAAAATTTCCTACAATAAAAATACAAAAATAAGTAATGGCACTTGTAACAGTGCTGCAATATCGGATATTCACAGCAAATAATATGGTAAAATTTCCTTTTTGAGGAGCCTGAGGATAAAAAATAACAGCCGCACGTGTTGACATAGGTTAAGCAAGTCGTGCCGAGGTTGGTTCATGGATGGGTAAACATCTTAGCCTCGAGTTTCCTCCGTGTCTCGAAACGCACGTCAAACCGCCGTTCCCAGCTGCCATTTGTCAAGACAGTCTAGTGGGTAGTAGAAGCTAGAAATCCTGAACGGGAGTTTAGATAGTCAGTCGTTCCTTGTAAAACACTAGAACTCCAGTTAGGCCGGAAGTGGACACCCGAAAAGGCAGATGATGATAGTAAATATCCCGTTTTAAGTTGCAATGATTTTATTAGTGGCTATATTATTTTAAGAACTTATACTGTAACCATTCGTTTTAGACTAGCGACATCGACAGGTTGAAGGCTATAAATTGTCAGCCTATAGGCAGTTATCTGACTGCCCGGCGAGAAAACGACTAATGGCGATTTTCTCGCTCAAGAAACGCACAATAAAATATACATTCCGTGTAAATGAAAGAGATGCATATATTAATAGTTACTCTCTGACGGTCCACACTGCCTGCGACGACTCGCTTCACTAGTTTTGTCGCTGAGCGACAAGAGCTTTCAAAGATAACACTCGCTCAGCGATGCTCGCTTGACGGTCAGAACTCACGCCCAGAGACCAACTAGCGGTCCAGCGGACCAACTAACGGATGGCGCGAGTAATCGCCTGTCGCACTGACACACTCGCTAATAGCCTAGCGACAAAACTATTGGAACTACACGCTCGCTTCTCGCCACTCATTTCACAACTGCCATAAATCTACTACATGTATATTTCAAATAAAAAAAAAATCACGGGTAAAGTGCTGTCTTATATTGACGACAATCGATGTCAAAATATAAAGAAATTTGTAGATAATAAAAAAATAAAAATCAAGTGGGAAATTTCTTTAGAATTTCGGATATTATCCACAATGTATATATTATTGCAGAATATGAAAGCATGAAGAAAATAGATTGAGACGTCTTTGTTGTTATATCTTCATATATAGCTATCACAAACAACACATGTACGGATTACAATTTTACGGATAAAAATTTGAAAAAGATGATTGTAAGAAAATGTTTCCACAGTTATTTTGAATCGTCATAATGTGAAAAACATATTTTTACGAGTCAAAACCACACTCGTACAATTTTCATGTAGTACAAGCTTTTGCCCGCGACTTCGTTCGCGTGGGAGGTTTTTCCCGCGTAAATCCCGATCCCGAGGGAATTCCGGGATAAAAAATATTTTATGTCCGTTTCCTGGTTCTAAGCTACCTCCCTACCAATTTTCAGCTAAATCGGTTCAGCAGTTCTTGAGTTATAAATAGTGTAACTAACACGACTTTCTTTTATATTATAGAGATCTTTACTTGTTAGTGCAGAAGTGACTCGCCGTTCTTTTGTTAAACTCACCGCTGTCGATAACCTCTGTCCAATGTGAGTACATAAAAGATGATGTTTGAAAATGGCCGAAAAATATTGTTTAATGCCGGAATATTCAAATTGTGTGATGAATGCAGTTTGATTTCGGATTAAAACAGAGATAATACTGCCATATATTTCGTGTTCATGAATAGCGAAATCGCTAGACGAGCTATTTAAGGGTATGTTCATAGCATTCATGTTTTCTTGTATTCCTATTTACCTAAACTTAAACTTGAAATGTATGTGATTTCTGAAACAGCGGCGTTTTCTCAAGTGCTTATAGTTATTTACACAGTACTAAAATACAAACAGTTTTTAAATTGTCGTCTGATTGTATTTATTTTTGACCGGGCTGCCGGAGTCTGTGTTTCCTGATCGCTATAACCTGGGGGTCTTTAAGTTAAGAGTGAATAGGTTACTTCTAGGCAAGCGTGCTCCATCTTAGACCACATCATCACTTACCATCAGGTGAGATGGTGGTTAAACGCGAGCCTATTATCAATAGAAAAAAAAAAACTGAAACTACTGAATTGAGTTTATTAGGACTCATACCGAAAGATAGAGGAAGTTATAGCGTATCTTTATTTCCCGGAATTTTCACAGGATCGGGATCTTACGCGGGAATCCCTCCTACGCAGTACAGCCAGTTTGATTATTTTCCACATACAAACAAACGCTACCAATTTGATACACTTGTCACTACTAGTAAAGCGATAAAAACGCAACGAACGGCTCGTTGCTCGCTGGTTTCCCCGTAACACGACGTACTGACTGCACGAATGCTCGCTGTGAAACACGTTATATTACGTTACATTACCTTTAAATAATTCGTAAAACTCCTTCCATGACAACATAAAATCGATACACAACTTAAATAAATCTGAGAGCTTGCTTATAAAAAAGCTTTAAAAAAATAATATGATATTGGTGGGTGTACAAGCTATACAATGTATATGGTCGGGCATTCATTTCCTGCCGGCGGCGTGTTTCATAGCACCGCGATCAAACCAGACGGATTCTTTAAATGACAACATTATTTTGTTATTACTTTCGTTCGAGCAATGATGTTTTTGTATCGATTGATCTCACGAATTTTTGAGGCTCGTAGCCAAATAACAAGTCAGATAACCATAGTTCGGAAACTAGACGTCAGTATGGCCAGTACTCCATATTAATTTGATACATTGACATTTAATTAGATAAGTATTCATTTATATGTAATTTTGACATCTACAATATAGTGAGCAATAGTGACATGCATAGTCATTGACCTGGGGACATACTATGACGTGTCAAAACGTGAATCGTTTGAGCGGGAAAGGCTATGCACGCTATATAACTCCATCCCTCTTTCTCGCTCGAACGACTCACGTTTTAACACGTCATGATATGTCCCCTGAACTAAATGAATGTTATTTTTAAAAGATTAAACTGAAAAAGCAGCGTGTTTTTATGTTCCTTCGCGTAATTGCGATTTTTGAGTCCCTCGATATGATTACGATTTCCTCTCAACCGTTTTGAGAGATATTAAGATAGGAATTCGTGGATATTGAATAACAGACGCAAGGGTCGATCTTCAACGTTAAGCAACGCTTGCCGAGGTGAGCCTGTTGATGGGTGACCGAGACGAGATTTCTCGGAAAGTATGTTAAGCCGTTGGTCCCCGCTGTCTTATGGCATTCTTCATATTTGTTACGGATAGTTAGAAGACAGATAATCTGACACTGTTCTGCGCTAGGAGTATCGTGTTATACACTATGTTAACTAACAGAGGGCGTTCCCGTTAACCCGCAATAGTAAAGCATATAGAATGTGTAACGGAAACCCATATCTATCCAAAAGGGCTGAAGACAACATCTGGTATGGAGTCTCTATGCACAGTTTCAGCTCAAAATAACTGACTCAAAGAATTGGTACCAAATTATCGGTTTCATATATTTCTTGAATACCAATCATAACAAACGTGTCACAGCACTACGAGGGTCAATAACTTTTCACGTCACTTGCCAATAACACGACGATTCTCTTCGTTCTTCTTAATTTGAAAAATTCGGTCTCTGGTATCAGTGTATTGGAATTTGTAATAAGTTATACACACGTAGACTTAGGATTACAAAACCCTTGCCATGTCGTTTGTTATCATCCAAAAAAGCCATGCACTTGGTATGTACATACCCTTTAAATTACATACGTATACATTGTAAACAAAATATTACCATTGAAAACAATTTTTTTTAATATTAAAATAGTCAATAAAAATGTTAAATTGATACGTAAAAGAAACACTCTGTACACGCGTACTTAAAGGACACCAATGTCGCAATTTATTTATGAATGATGCGTGTGCGGCTATCTAATTGATGTGCTTATACTATTGCGGGTTAACGGGAACGCCTTCTGTTAGTTAATATACTGTATTGCAACTAGCTAATGCAACTCTCTCTTACCAAAAAACCTCCACTGTTATTAGAATGAAAATAATACGTATGTCACATGTTTAATTAAATGTAATTAAAACACGAACATGACGGGCCCTTTCTTAATTAAACATTAATTTGATCTACATTCACGCAGGGGTTCTACATACTTCTCTACTTACCAGCGGAGTACAAGTGAGTTTTGAGAGACAAAAATAGCACTTGAGTATAGAGTCGCTATTTTTGAGCAAATATTTTTAGAACGTAGCAAATGAAAGGTAGCGTCTGGAACTCTGAGGTACTTTAAACGTTATTTTTAGATACAGGTTTTAATTAATTCAGACATATTGTTTTCTAGACAAGGTAGGTATCGTTAAAATTGGCACTTATGATAGATAGATATATTCTTTAATGTATGCCATAACAGTAAAACAAAATTATGGACTTAAAAACTAAAAAGGGTGATACAATGGGCGGTCTTATCGTACTGGTTTTGAGTTTAAAATGCAGTTTTCTAACTACATTACATATTCTGCTAATATCCTAAATACTTTTCACATCTTTTTTTTTTTTTTTTTTTAACGTGGTAAAATTATCAAATAAGTCCTCCCACTCCGGGCAGGGTGGGAGGGACTGTCAGACTTTTACTGACTAAAATCCACGGTGTTCCTTCAATAACCCTTTACATACCGGGGCCACGGTAACGGGATGAGTCCCACGACCCCGGCAGGCTTCGGCCCTCTGCAGAGGGGGCCTCGTCATGTTGCTGACGCTCTTTGAGGCGCGCGTGGAACACGACGCGCCGTCGACCCGGGCATGGTCCATGGTCGGACAGCGAGTTGCCCTTTACTCACTGTCCGCATGCCCGCGCCTACGGTGGCCGGAGATCGTCGGCCGACGTCCGACGCCGTGGGCGTCTACCACTGCGGCTGGGCTGGAGGGAGGACGCCATCCTCTCCCTCTCGCGGCCCGCCTCCTCCTTCGGAAGCATGACTGCTTCGCAGAAGGAGGCGACCGCTTCCCACTCCCTCTCGCCCCGCAGCATGGCCTCGACCAATGCCGGGCGCGAGTGGTCTCCGCCTATCGCCGCCGTGAGGACACGTCGGTGCTCTGCCCAGGCGGGGCAGTCTTGCACCGTGTGCTCTACGGTGTCCTCAAGGCGACCCTCGCAGTGGTGACACCCAGACGTTTCCTCCTTTCCCATCAGACACAGGTACCTCCCGAAACTTCCGTGTCCGGTGAGGACCTGCGTCATGCGGTAGGTCAGGACGCCGTGACGCCGATCTAGCCACTCCTCAAAGAGGGGTCTTACCGCCGCAATTGCGGCGTGCCTGACTTTTAGAATGGGTTTATTTATTTATTTAAACTTTATGTACAATGGTCTTACATGGGCGGACTTAATGCAGCAAGGCAGTCTCTACCAGTCAACTTTGGGTTAAAAAAACACATTAAGGTAGGTGTACGAGGATATATACTGTGTGTGCGTGCGTGTGTGTGTGTGTGTGTGTGTGTGTGTGTGTGTGTGCTGTATTGGTCACATGTGAGTTTTGAAAACTCTCAGGAAAGCTTAAATTTTGAAAACAGATTTAATAGTTTAAAAGACTCCCAACTGAGGAGATAGCGACGAAAACTTTACATATTCATATATTTTCACTATCTCAATCAAAATTTAAAAGGATGGCTATTCAATTGCTTGTACAATAATTATTACTTATTCTATATAACCCAAATCGCCTCCAGATGCGTGATTTTGTTTTAAGTCTACTTAATAGATTATTCCGCGGACATTGGTGTGGGTTACATGTTTACCTCAATTAAACTAGTTTGATATTTACTAAAATTATAACACGTAACTGTTTTATGTCCCAATAAAATAAACTAAAATAAAATAAGAAAAGAAACACTCGTATGGGACATTTTACGAATTTTATTTAAATCTAACTAATATTATAAACAGGAAAGTTTTGAATTTCTGGTTTGTTTGTAATTGATAAACACAAAACCTCTCCCGGTGTAACATAGGCTACTTTAATTATGCTGAAAAAAAAACTTGCCTTGTCGCAAGTAAGGCAGTGGCCAGAAACCATTGTTCAGAATTCGTAATACAAGTTTGTGGACGTAAATGATGAATGATAAATGATCTTTATTTTGCAAATTGGTTAGTAAATAACACTTTTTCACGTAATTTTTTTTGTAAATTTAAGCTAGATGAGGCCGGTGTTTCCTAACTAACAACCCTGAGAAAAAACACCGAAACAAACTCAGGGGTCCGTCTCTTTTAAAGTCCATACAATATATCCATCCATACATTTAGTGGTTAATAATATATGGGAACCTTGTAGGTTACCGTCTGAGGCGATCTTTTGAGGAAAAATGCTCACAGATTTGAGTGGGCCTCACACCACACAGTGCAATTTGTCAGATAACGTATAGCTCAACTTAAAACAAGGAGCTTAACGATTTGACGAACAATGCCAAGATAAGGACAAAGTACCAACGTAATTGTAGTCAAAAACAGTAGCAAATTACAGCTACACTGAATTGATATGCCTCGCTGGGTATATAGGTAAGTACTTAACGCATATATAAAGTGCACATGTATACTCACAACGAAAATCTTAATAAGCTTTGAAAGGATTACAACAGCTGATGAGTTGAATTAAATTTTAATCCTCTTGTTGTTAGTTATACCCAGTACATTCATAAATGTAATGTATTGTAAAGATTTATTTGTTTTTCAGTCGGGAAAGTAATGATGGAAATTGAAAAATGACGCTGCATTTTGAGAAACCTTTAAGCATTTCTTTGGTAGCTTTCTTTTGGGTTTACTTTTGAAAGCCTTCCATACTAACATTTTTTAAAGCCTGCCTTTACCTTATTATAAAATAAAATAAAAGTTTTTTCAGAGGTAAAATTCTCAAATGACTCCTCCTACATTGAACGGAGTGGAAGGTATTGTCAGACTAAATTAATAATGAAATAATGATTTTTATTTTGCAGATTTATTTATTTATATATTTATTTATTTATTTAGAGTTACCAACATTTGATTACTCTCATACAATTACATAATAATAACAAGCAAAAGGGAATGAACATAAGTGTAACAAACAATTATAGGCAACTACAACACTAACATATACATAATATAGTTTAAATACAGTTATTTAAATTTATTGCTATCTTACAAATACTTAACTTTAAAGAATATCAAAAGGTAGAAAAAAGTGTTATTGGGGGAATATTACCGTTTTTTAATTCATAGCGGATTAGTCAGTAGATGTTTGAATATTTTAGATTGGAACCGACCAAGCGAGTCCAAATGAACATCTATGAGATCTGAATATTTATTTAAAACTCTACAAAGTCGAGGTAGAGGTGAGTTTGCTCCAAGTACAGTCCTACGGCGTGGCGGACACAGAGGGGTGATCCGACTTCGGGGATATCGTGACGGTACTCTATAATTCACCCGTCTCAAGAGTTCTGGGAATAGATTATAAACACTTTTACACGTATTTTTCTTTCGTAAATGTAGGTAAATTAGATGAGGCGAGTGTTCCTCTCTGACTGCTCTAAGAAGAAACACTGAAACAAACTCAATTAAATGAAATGACAAAATCCTGTTCTTTCTGGTCCCCTTGCGTTCCGGGACTGTGGTATCTCGTTAGTATATTCCTGCAACCCTGATAACCTCCCTTTCCTCCTTGATAATGTAATTTGATTTTGATTTCATAGAATCACCACTGAACACAAAAAATGACATTAATTTCTGGCAGAAGTAAGACAACCAGACGATAAAAATCCTAAAGCAGTGGGCCATAGGATTTATTTCGCCTCCACAAAAACCTCTTTCGCTATACCTACTTATAAAATCAATCAATCATGTATTCTGTGGATATTGGTATGTTTTTCATATTCAAACTACTGTGATGTTAGTTATGAGATAAGACACAATATGGTTTCACCTGTTATCTTGTAATTGGGTCATATTCAAAATTATTGTACTTTTTAACGTCCAATATAGTTATTCTTATAACAAGGCATAACTACTTATAAATTCTCTAATAAATAGATTGTAAACTTGTTTAAATATAATACTAAATAATAAAATCCTCCATAAATCTTAATAAATTATTAATTTACAAATAAAATCTACCAAGGGGTAGATTTTGTTTCATAGAGGCCACATTCATGGCGGTATTTTTAAAAATATTTTATTATTCAATATTAGTGTTACAATTCAGAAGCAATTTATTTCTTAATCGAGTATGGTTCAAGCCCAATGAATTCGATAAATATATATAATGATCTACAAAACGTGTAATTTCTGTTATTCCTTTGTGTTATGTCATATTTTTATTCTCTTTATCTAGCACGCGGGAGCGTGTCAAGCCAAGAACTGGCGCGCAGCTCACCGTGTGTAATATTACACGAACCATTTGGAGCCACTTTTGAGCCCCTCATAACTCAAAAACTATTTCACCTAAACTTGTCGAATTTGGCTCATATATTGATACTGGCGAGATACATATGTGTTCCAAATTTTATAAACATATCTCAAACGGTTATTTAGATATTAACGTCCAAAAATCGTCATCAACCCAGTTCCAGATGACCTAGAAAGTTCAAATTTAGCATGAAGATAGGTAATTAGGTGAATACAAAGGAAAAAATCAGAAACTGGTAATTTTTTATCATTTTATTACAATTTTCACTTAACTTATAATTAGTGCCTGTAAATCTCTATATGTGGATTTTAAGATCTTTACGTGAATATATAACGAGTTAAATACCACCCTTAATATTTTTTAATCCAAATATTTCCGTTTTTGTATTTATAAATAAGAATATAGTAAATTTTCATATTTATTACGCGTAACTAACCGTATTCTACAACCACTAGCGCCACCTATTATCTTAGAGGGTCACTACACCATGGAGGCAAAACGCGTAAAAAGAATTCCGGATACCTACTGAATGGGCAATTCA
The DNA here is from genome assembly GCA_943138885.2 of Tholera decimalis. NCBI lineage: Eukaryota > Metazoa > Arthropoda > Insecta > Lepidoptera > Noctuidae > Tholera > Tholera decimalis. The sequence continues at coordinate 2,347,078 of OW964550.2, forward strand.
TTCGAACATTTCAAAGGTACAAGAAAATATAGAAAATAACACAAAAAGGACAATTATACCCCGTAAACGTAGGAAAATACAGTAAGTTAACAAAAAACCATTTTGTATTAATTTTGTTATAAGTAAGTACCTACTACTAATTTATGTACAAAAAGTAATGATATCCCATGAAAAACATAAATGTGAAATGAGAGCCAAGTTCAATATTATCATAAATGCCTTGGTTGTTGACTTCAACGACAAAAGAAGTGAAATCTAAATGGGTGCCAAGTTCAATGGTCAATCCTGAAATTTATTTATAACAACATAAAATATCATTTATTCTTATAACTTAGGAGAATATATTGTAGCCTAAGGTCTGACTTGGCTAGTTTTCATATACGAATTATATTATAGCCTTTGCAAATTCTAAACCTGTTACTTGTCGGTTCTTATTTTATTATTCCGAAAATTTTGCTTGCTGTTAGAAACTAACCATCGAACATAATAATTCGTATATAAGAACTAGCCAGGTCAAACCTTAGGCTACGATATATTCTCCTAAGTTATAAGAATAAAGATATTTTATGTTGTTATAAATAAATTTCAGGACTGACCATTGAACTTGGGGCCCATTTAGATTTCACTTCTTTTGTCGTTGAAGTCAACAACCAAGGCATTTATGATAATATTGAACTTGGCTCTCATTTCACATTTATGTTTTTCATGGGATAGTAGTTATCAAAATTATTTTACTGTAACATAAATAACAACACTTAGTCACTGTCCTACTCATTGACGAATCAAAAACGTTCGGCCATTTTGTTGATCATACGGTGTCGAGATTTTTGTGGTGCAGTGATGCATTCGACAATTGAGAGTTACATTTTACTGTGAGACATTTAAAGCATTGGTGAGTACTTTTATTGTTTTATAACACAGCTTAGAATAAATGGGTAATGGTGCAATTGCTATAAAAAAACGATTTGTAAGTGAGTAAGAATTGATAGTGCGAAAGACATTTTTTTAGCTTAGACATAAGCAAATCATTCATATATGTTATCATATCGGTTACTTTTTTCTGTGACGTAACAGATATCAACGGTTAAGGTTTGTTCACATTGTAGGCAAATAAAACTACATTTTAATCATACCTACCCCACTTCTTTCTTATTTTTATATTAATAATTTTGTGAAGGTAATCTTCACGAAACGACAATATGGATAGATTCGATCAAAATGTCTCCAGACAATATAAAACGTGAAAAATGTATTTTATCGATGTGCAATCAACGATTTATTGGTGGCGTCATGAATATAATGTAATTAAAGGTACACACCCACGTGTGTCAGCTGTACCTTTACCATGCCTATACCCTCTTCAAACTAGATTAATTAGGCAAAATGTAAACAAGCCATAAAGCTTATCCTATTTTTTTATTAAGTTAAAATCATTACAGAAAACTTTAAAATCGGTTAATCTAAGCCTCCTGGCATAGTAAAATAGTATTTTTTTATGGTAAAAAATGTCTTTCTTTTCATTTTCCTTTACTTTGAGGTAGTGTTGAATAGTATTTTTGATGGTTTGGAGATTGAAAGGAAAAGGGAAAGGGAAACTAGGGATTTTGGATTACTGCTCATGAGCAGTAGAAAGTCAGTTAAGTTTCCTTTTAAAACCCAAATTACACTTCATAGGTGATTTGACAGAGCTGCATTTTTTATTTATTTTTTTTATTTTGTAAATTGGTTATAAATAACACTGTTACACGTCATGTTTTTTTGCGTGTTAAGTTTAGCTAGATGAGGCCGGTATTTCCTAACTGACTACTCTGAGAAGAAACACCGAAACAAACTCAGAGGTCATAGTCTCTTTTTAAAGTCCAGACAATTTGTATTTTTATATGAGAAGCATGTAGGTTCATGTCTGTGGTATTCTTTTGAGGAAATAACCACGCAAATTTGAGCGGACCAAACTGCTTGACATCAATAATTAAATAAATTATAGTGAAAATAAAAACAACGAAGAAAGAATAACCTACATTGTCCTCACATTAACAATAATGAAATAATTATGTTAAAAAAAAAAAAAACAAAATAAATAGGTATATACAATATTTAACAAAACAAATATTTTAATCAATAAAAAATAAATCAACTATCAAAATTTTAAAAATAATAAATGCTCACGATTATCACTGGAGCAGCTCGTTCCCAAGCCTTCTTGTCCTCAATATAATCTTTAACAGTGTAAAACGCTTTCTGACATAGCTTACGTTTTATAAATAATTTGAATTTATTAATACTTAGTTCTTGAATATGGCTAGGAATTTTATTATAAAAACGTATACATTGGCATCTAAACGAACCACCTATTTTTTTTAACCTTGTTTTAGGAATGACATATGTGTCTTTGTTCCTTGTATTTACACTATGAATATCACTGTATTTTTTAAACAGATTAATATTTTTGTGTGCATACAAGAGATTCTCATAAATATACTGAGATGGCACAGTCATAATATTAATCTCTTTAAATTTGTCTCTTAAGGAGTGCTTGGGACTTAATTTATAAATTGCACGAATGGCCCTTTTTTGTAATACAAATATTGTGTGAATGTCGGCTGCATTTCCCCAAAGTAAAATGCCGTATGACATTACACTGTGAAAGTAACTAAAGTAGACTAAACGTGCTGTTTCGATATCAGTTAATCCACGTATTTTTCTAACGGCATATGCTGCAGAACTTAACTTTTTTGACAATTTATCTATATGGGGGCCCCACTGAAGCTTCGTATCCAAAGTTATGCCCAAGAATACTGTGGTATCTTCAGGTTTCAATATTTCGCCCTTTATTGATACACTAGTATTCACTTGTCTAACATGAGGTAATGTAAATTTTAGGCATTTGGTTTTTTTCTCATTAAGAAGAAGATTATTAACATTAAACCAGCTAACTACAGTTGCAAGGGCTCTATTTACTTCTTCAATAACCTGCTGTTGACGTTTAATTTTAAATAAAAGAGAAGTATCGTCAGCGAATTACACTATGTCATGATTTTTGATCAGGTATGGCAAATCATTTATATAAATAAGAAACAAAAAGGGACCTAAAATTGAGCCTTGGGGGACCCCCATCTTGACCACAGATCCCGGCGATCTTTTGCCGTTCACATCGACTCTTTGAATCCTTTCACTCAAGTATGAGGTTAAAAGATTCAGAGAGGAGTCCCGGAATCCGTAGTGGTGCAGTTTCCTGATTAATGTCTCATGGGGAACACAGTCAAATGCCTTAGACAAATCGCAAAAAAATGCCCAACACATCGCACTTATCTTCCCATGCATTATAAATGTGTCCTAAAAGTTCAACACCGGCATCAGTTGTTGAACGACCCTTTGTAAAACCAAATTGTTTATTATGTAGCAATTTGTGTTTATTAAAATATCTTTGCATCTGCATTAGAATAATTTTCTCAAAAATTTTACTGAAAGTGGGCAGTACAGAAATAGGTCTGTAATTAGTAGGGTCAGATGTACTACCCGATTTAAATAGTGGGATTATTTTACTATATTTCATTAGATCAGGAAACTCACCGCAATCAATACAATTATTAAATATAACAGCTAATGTAGGAGCAATAATGTGTATAGTCGACTTAGTAACTTCAACAGAATTACCCCACAGGTCTGCAGTCTTTTTCATATTCAAAGAATTAAAAGTTTTAATGATGTCATTAGAAGTAACATATTGGAATTTAAACTCTGAACTACAAACTGGAACATTTTTTTTAAGTAATGTTTCTGCAGCAATGGGACATGATTTTAGCGACTTGGTTGTCGATACGGGAATGTCAGTGAAAAAATTTTCAAATTCTGTGGCGACTTGCGAATCTAATGTTATTATATTATCATCAATAGTGAGGGTGTAATCACTATTTCGGTTGCAAGACCTTCCCGTTTCGCTTTTTATAATATCCCAAGTCGTTTTAATTACATTACTACTATTTTTAATTTTAGAACTCAAGTAGCGAGACTTGGCAATATAACAGACTTTTTTAAATAATTTAGAGTAGTTCTTGACATATAAATTAAATTCTACCGAGTTAGTGTAAGTCCGCTCCTCATAGAGTTCATAAAGCCGATTTCTACTTTTATAAATACCAGCGGTGGCCCAGTCACTGAAAGAAGTGTTACTATTTATTGAAGCAATTTTGGGAATAAATGTGTTATCAAATTGTTGGCAATATATTTTGAAAAAATCATTATAATGTTTATTAGGGTCCTCATTAGTTAACAAACAGGGCATTTTATTTAACAGTTTAGTTTTGAATGCTTCCAGGCGATATTTAGTTTTTGGATTTACAGTGATATTCTTTTTTAACATTTTATTGACCTTTTTTGGTAAAGTAATTAATTGCCCACAATGATCAGAGTCTATTAAATTAATTATTTTTTTGTGAGTCGGTACAACATCCGTAAAAATATTATCTAAGCAAGTGGCACTAGTCGGAGTTATTCTAGTAGGCTCCATAAATAGGTTTACAAGATTGTATGATTGGAATAAACTAATAATGTTAGAGCTCAAACCAGAATTTTCTAATAAATTAACATTAAAATCACCACAAACAATGACATATTTACTTGAGTTACAGATTTTATGCAAAACTTCATCCATTACTTTTTCAAAGCAATCGTACAATCCTGAAGGTGGTCTGTACACACTTAATATAATAAACTGCTCCAATTCAATACAGGCTATTTCAATAGATCGTTCAACAGAGAGGCTCACAATATCCATTCTGTTCTTGAATTTAAGATTATTACTTATTAAAATTAAAGAGCCACCATGTATAGCATTTACTCTGCTGAAAGAACTACCAACCTGGTAATTATTATAATTGAAAATAAATTGATGGCTTTGAAGCCAATGTTCAGTTAGGCAAAGAATATCAATATGGTTAAAATTAAGAAAAAACTCAACTTCTAACTCTTTGTTTAAAAATCCTTGAATATTTTGATGTACCAGGTTAATAGTATTTATTGATTTTAAAACTATATTTGTGTCCTCTTTGCAGTTTAAAAGTTCATTACTGCTAGAGATTCCCTCTGTTGTCAAAATTTCTAATTTAAATTCTCAGTAGTAAAATTGTTTGCAACCGAGCAATTGGTTGAGTTATGTAAACTGTCACTGCAATAATTAATTTCAGTATTATTAGATACCCTAGATAATACTGAATATTCACTTAACCTAGGATCAGTAAAATTATCAATAAATGAGTGTATATTGTATGCTAACAAAGTAGCCAATAAATGTCGACTTTTTTTGGGAAGATACATATATTCCCGAATCAAAACAAAATCTCTAACAAAATTGTTAGTATCAAAGTACAATAAATGGTCACTATGACGGCATACTAACATATGCATCAAATTATTAAGGCTAAAAATATATTCATTTTCTATATATGTCAAATTATTAGAATAAGGCAATGCACATAAAATTAATTTGCCTAATTTTAATTTAAGGAGGGTGCCAATACCATTAACAATGTCCTTTTTTGTCACATTCAGGCTATTTCCAAATAAAAGAATGACTGTAGACCACAGTCATTCTTTTATTTGGAAATAGCCTGATTACATTCGTTTAATTTGTTGTTTAGGATAACACGCTGCTTTCTAAGTTCAATGTTATATTTATACACACTTCTTGATTTTAATAGTTTCTTGTACTTTTTAATGTTTTTATTAATTTTAATATACTTCTTTATTTTGTTGTGACTACCTAAAACAGGACCGTTTGTTAATGTATCGTCCCCAGTCATCATTCAGCCTTGGATCAGCTTTCCAGAAATAGAGGGTTGGAATGTACGTAATTATTATTTTGCACTTTGATTTACGTTTAACGAAACTCATTGTGTATTTGTGCTGAAATGAAACAGCATGAAAAAAACTGGTTAAAATTGTAAACTGATTACGATAATTAAACTAATTTATCACTAAATTTGGTGTTTTGTTAAAATCTTACTAATCACGTCACGTTTATGCACCCAGACCAAAGAGAAATAACTTTTATGGATCCTATTCAACTTTGCTTGAGGCAAAAGGTAAATAAAAACTTCAAAAATTTCCTGTCTCTTTCTATTTATTATCTATTTATTTAATTTAAAACTTTTTATTTATTTATTATTCCAAGAGAATTAGGATACACAATTTATAGAAACTACAAAACTTATAGCATATTTTTATTTAAGTTTATAAATTTTAATATTTGTTTGCATTTTATCTCAAGCCATTTGGAATAGGATAGAGAAGGATATTTTATTTTTATGATAACTTCTAATTTTCTATAAAAAGTATGTGATTATAAACTGGCCCTAATAATTCCTCTCTGTTACAATGAAATCATTTTCCTATCTGTTTCATATCCATAACTTACAATTATTTTGGATATGATCCAATTACTTTCAGAACCAATGTAGTGTATGGCTGACCTTATATTTTAAACTGCACACTTGAATAGTTCTCTTGTATTTTTCCTACATCACTCCAATACACTAGAACGATGTATAAATTTTTGTATCGCATTTTATGAAAAGTATTGCTGGAGTACTTTAATGCACTAGATGTTACGCATTACTTATATAACCAAACTGTATCTTTGCCAGAACATAACAATACTATTTAGAACATAACGAGAATTTCGCTCCACAATCTTCCCCAATCCGCTTACGTTCATTACAAGGTTGTAACGGGGCACAACTAGCTTGTCTCCCATACAGCAATCCGACCTAATCCACAATACAATTTATATAATTATGTATGCTTTGATTAATTTCGTATTGGGACTGTTATTGGATGTTTCACAGAGCACGGAGTATTGCGCCGGCAAGAAAGAGTGAGAGCTATTATTTATTCGCATCAGTTGTTTAATTAAAGATAGGAACGTTAAAAAATAAGTTAAAATTATATAATAACTAGTTTTCATTTATAAATTATTTATTATTTACTATGCTAACATTCCGATCTCATGAGAATTTCAGCATGAAAAGTAGCTTAAGTTCAGGTATCTGTTCATAAAAATTTCCTTTATAGGTAGGTATGGAACCGTAAAAATGGTGCCGTATCCAGTAAACTTAAAGTAAGTTAAGCTTCGTGGCACGTCTTAAGGCGATACCAAAATAAATTAGGGGTTTTTTCGTCACCATTTATTTCACTATTCCAGCAAGTATGGATTTCATTTTTGGTAATATGTTTATTGACTATTTCATTAATACTTTGACCGAAGGAAAACGCAATTGGGTTAAATTTGCTCCGTCGAATTTGATTCCGAAAAGACCTCTATTCTTTTTTATTATCTATACTAATATTATAAAGCGGAAAAGTTTGTTAGTTTGTTTGTTTGTTTGTTTGTTTGCTTGAACGCGCTAATCTTCGAAAGTACTGGGTGGATTTGGATGAAATTTGGTATGGAAGTAGCTTGAAGCTTGAGGAAGGTTATAGGCTACTTTTTACCCGACTGCAAAAAAGGAGAGTTATGTTTTTACCGTGATAGAATCCACGGGAGCGAAGCCCCGCGAGAGTACTAGTTCACTATAATTCTAAAATCCTAAGGAATTTCATTTCAAAATTGCATTCAAAATGTGCATAATAGGTAATTGAAAACTCTGACTGAAAATATTTTTTGATACATAGCTTAATTTATTTTTAAACAATTTTTATTTGGTTTGGCGCTTACGTTGTTTTATTTTGGTTCCAGCGTATTGTTGCGCTCTCTTTTTTTCGCACGTGGAAGTAATAGACTCTGTCACTTTCTTATGCCCGCCCAGTTCGCCTGCGGCCTTTGTCAGTGATAGACCTGTGTCGATTCCTCCCGCAACCGTGATTATAATTTTTTATCGAAATAGTTATTGTTTAGTCTTGTTTTCTGATTTTATTTATCTATATTTGACAAGTGAACAATGTTTATATAACATTAGTTTACCGATATGGGGAATAAGTATAAAAGACAACGAAAGGTGAAAAAATTGGCCAAGTGCGAGTTGGACTCGCCCATGAAGTAACCGTAGGTTCCGTAGTAACTATAATAAATATAATATACTTAATATATTTATTTGAAAAAAAAACCAAAAACCTTACAAATTTCTTAAAAGTAGCTTATTTACAATTTTTACAACTACGCCAAATAACTTTGTTTTTCATAGTGTTTGTATGAATTACAAAGTTATATTTGCGGTTTTAGAAAATATACTGTATCTCAAAAAATGTTGACTCGATCTCGTTCAAACTAATTTTGGTTGAAAGTTTACATTAAGACCTACAACATATGGTTTTTTAGATTTTTCACTTAATTATTATAGAAGTTAGAGGGGGGGGGGACACACATTTTACCACTTTGGAAGCGTATATCTTTTAAACGATTAACTTTATGAAAAAGTAATTTTAGAAACCCTAATGTCATTTTTAAAGACCTGTCTATAGATACCACACACGTATAGGTTTCATGAAAAAAAATATTTTCAGTTTTAGTTCCATGTATGAGGAGCCCCCTTTATTTTAAATATTTTTTAAATTTTCTCTTAAAATCGGAAAGCGGTTCACAAAATACATCTATCTATCAAGTTTTACATGTATAGTCTTAATGGTTTCGGAATAAAATGGCTGTCACATACGGACGGACGGACAGACAGACAGACGGACAGACATGTCGAAACTATAAGGGTTCCGTTTTTTGCCATTCGGCTACGGAACCCTAAAAACCGACATTTGGAACGCCTGAGGGATCATGCTCGTAAAATGATGGAAAATAATTGGCCAAGTGCGAGTCAGACTCGCTCATGAAGGGTTTCGTAGTAACTATTATAATATAATATAATATAATATGTATATTTATTTGACGAAAAACAAAACCTTACAAATTTCTTAAAACTAAGTTATTTACATTTTTTACAACTATGCCAAATAACTTTGTTTTTCATAGTGTTTGTATGAATTACAAAGTTATATTTGCGGTTTTAGAAAATATGTTGTATCACAAAAAATGCTGACCCGATCTCGTTCAAACCAATTTTGGTTGAAAGTATACATTAAGATCTACAGACATATATTTTTTTAGATTTTCATTCCATTATTACAGAAGTTAGAGGGGGAGGGGGGAGGTACACATTTTACCACTTTGGGAGCGTATATCTTTTAAACGATTGACTTTATAAAAAGTAGTTTCAGAAACCCCTATGTCATTTTTATAGACCTGTCTATAGATACCACACACACATAGGTTTCACGAAAAAAAAAAAAAATTCAGTTTCAGTTCCATGTATGGTGAGCCCCCCTTTATTTTAAATATTTTTTTTTATAAAATCTGAAAGCGGTTTACAGAATACATCTACCTACCAAGTTTCACATGTATAGTCCTAATAGCTTCGGAATAAAATGGCTGTGACATACGAACGGACGCACGGACAGACATGACGAACTATGAGGGTTCCCTATTTTTTAATATTTACATACCAGTTTTATTTTACAGAGACAAAATCACAGCGCCGGAGCAGACCTCGGATATTACATGTGATTCGGAAAACAGAAGATTAGAGTCGCCATTATAATTTTTAAATTTGGATGATCAACAGTGTCTAACTACTAACTTCTTGGAAAAAAATTAGTCAGTAAAATGTTTATTTCCTATTAAGATAGAAAGAAATACATTGGCGCGGATTGTCTTGTTCACAAACTAAACTAAAGTTCAGTGCATCTTTTTCTTACTATTTCATTATAAAAGGACAGAAAATATTAGTTTATTTCTGTCAAATTAGTCAGCGCCTGACGTAAATTGACGTATTTTTAGTAACCAATTTTTTAATCGAGTCTAAAATTGTCTATGGAATATCTTAATTTGACAGGACTAAACTAATATTTTTTCTGCTTTTTTCTTAATGAAATAGAAAGAAAGTGCGTTGCCAGGGCCAAAATTCGTGCTGGCAAGGCATCTGCCGGAGATTTTTCACTCTTACTTTAAAGGTGGCAGACGGGTCATATGTGGAAAAGAACACAGAAGCCGACAGAGAGTTCCAAACCGATTCGAAGACCGGTCGAAGTCCGACCGAAGTCCGACCGACAAAGTGCGCACAATAAATGTAGAGGAGAATTACATAGTATGACAAAGTGGTATATTGACCAAGTGAGGATGGTGCCCTGTAGTACGTCTGGTATATTAATACTGAAAGCCATTACCAATGATATTGCCGTTATTCATGAAATCAGTCATCGTGTTTTTTTCTATATATTTTATTTCTATTTATCAAAGTAATCACCCATGCAATCGATGCATCTTTTCCAACGCACTGGTAGCTTATTGATACCCTTCTTGAAGAAATCAGTTGGACGGGAGGCAACAAATTCTGCAAAGACATTTTTACTGCCTCTATGATGTTGATTTTTTTCCGAGAAGTTTAGAATTCAGGAAAAAGTAGAAGTCTGTAGGTGCAAGTTCTAGTGAGTACGACAGATGGCGGAGAACTTCCAACACCAGCTCTTGTAACTTGTAGACCGTCTGCTGTGTAGTATGAGGACGCGCGTTGTCGTGCAAGAGCAGCGGAGCCGAGCGATTGACCAAAGCTGGTTGGAGATGTGCGAGCTTCTCCATAATTGTGTTCAGTTCTGCAGTAATGCTCATCCTGTTTGGTAGATAACTCATTACACCAGGGTTAGACCACCAAACAGGGACCATCACTTTTCTAGGGGTCAGTTTTCGTTTAGGAAAACGTTTAGATGCTAATCCAGGATCTAACCAATTTCGCTTACGATTGTCGAACAGGATCCATTTTTCACCGCAGGCAACAAAATTATTTCGTTTGTGTGCCTGTTAAGCAGTGCAAGGTACGTCTCGATGCGTCCTTCGCGGTGATGATCACTGAATTCGTGGGGCAGACGTTAAGCTTTTTTACCTTGCCAATTTAAATTAAATTAAATTAATCTTTATTTGGAACAAAAAACACATGTTACATAATTATATTAACGATAATAGATACATAAGTTACAAACTGTGTTGTAGCTATTAACGCCCTCCTCTAGAATTTAAGAGTCAGCGTACCAAACAGAAAATACAAAACAAAAAAGATAAAAATATGGCTAAACTAAAAAGAAATAACTTACAAACTAAGCATTTAGCAAATATTTGTTGCTATTAAAACCATGAGTATGCATTTATTGTATTTCTTTGTGTGTTTAGAGTTTTGAGTGGATGCTTGAGAATATGCGAAGCGTGAGTGAGTGACTGTAGTGTAATGTTGTAGTGTGAGAATTCTGTGTGTGGATGTTGATGTGTGTGTATAGGTGCGTGCTAGGTGTGTAAATGTAGTTTAATAAAATAAAATATAGGATAATTGCTATAAATGGAAGTTGTAGTATGGAAGGAAATTGTGTAGCCTCTATAATTTTACAAGATTTTCTAATTCCTCATACGTAAGCGTGTACAGCCATTCATTGATGAGTTTTTTGCAGTTTCGGGAAGTATGGGGATAAATGTTGAGTACCCTATTTATTTTATTATATAAAGAGGGAGCACAAAACTTGTATTGACGACGCACTGTACGACTGCGAGCCAATTGGGTCTGACAGACTATGTCGGACCTCCGTTTACGTCTACTCAAATTGGGATCAAAGGTAAGTTCGGAATGTTTTCGGAGAAGAGTATTTAGGATAAAGGAATGCCTAACTGTAGGTAATTTCAGCAAGGCGTACAGTTCACTAGTAGGGAAAAGAATAGGCTTGCGTGCCATAACTTTGAGCACAGCTCTTTGTGCCCTCTCCAGGCGCAGTAGCAAACATTTCCCAGCATTACCCCAAGCTGCCACACAGTATGTGACGATGGAGTGAGCTAGCGCGAAATAGACAGTCTTAAGGGTGGACATATCAGCAGAATTTCTTAATTTTTTAAAAACGTAAATAAGTTTTCGTACTCTGGTAACCAGCGCATTGACATGTTCACTCCATGTCAATGCACTGTTTATCAGGACACCAAGATATTTAATGTGGTCTGTGCGCATTATTTTGGTACAACTACAGCTAGCATTTAAAGCTAAATTACATGTGTGAGCTACAAGGCTAAAATGAGAAGCAGGTTGGGATGAAATTTTAGGACTAAACGTAATAAATCTGGTCTTATTCAAATTTAATGTGAGAAGATTTTGTGATAACCATTTCATTGTATCCCGTAAGGCATTTTCTGCTAATAGGTGAGTCTCGGTCCAATCTCTGCCATTCACCAGTATTACTGTATCATCAGCGTACGTAATGATCTTACCGTTAGGAGAGGTGAGTTTACATAGCTCATTAATATATATTAGAAACAGAGTTGGGCCAAGGACACTACCCTGCGGGACTCCATATCTTAGAAACATTTCTTTGCTGATGTGATTATCAATTTTGACTATCTGCGACCGGTCATTAAGATAACTATTGAATAATGATAGGGATATGCCTCTAATACCAATATGATCAAGTTTTTTGAGCAAAAGGGGGACAGAGACAGTGTCAAACGCTTTAGATAGGTCGAGAAAAATTGCAATAGTCTTTTCTTTGCTATTCAAATTCTGAGCCACTGTATTTAATAAGTCTAAAACAGCGTCTTCTGTATTTTTACCAGCTCTAAACCCATACTGATTGTCAGCGAGTATATTATGCGATTTAAGATAATCAAGCAGTCTTTTGTTAATTACTTTTTCGAGTAGTTTAGAGAAGGTACTCAGAACTGAAATTGGTCTATAGTTGTTGACACTGCCTCCGTCTCCACCCTTGTATATGAGATGGACCAAGGCCCGTTTGAAGACCGTTGGAAAAACTCCAGATGATAAAGCGAGGTTAAACACGTGACAAATGATCGGTACAAGAACATCCCTGGCAGCACTAATCAGGGTAGCAGGGATGCCGTCCCAACCCACAGCACTATTTAGTTTGAGGCCAAGAATAAGACGTTCAATCTCATCGCAATCTGTGCAGAAAATCGCCATGGAATTAGGATACGGGCTAGTATTATCACTGTTGGCTGGCGTCATAGAAATATTCGTTAATATCCGAGAGGCTAGGTTTTCACCCACATTTGCGAAGTATCCATTTACTACGTCAAGTGATCGAGAGGGGTTGGTAGAAATGGTTAACAGCTCCGTAGCAGGAGATTTTTTCGTTTGAAGATTTGTAATAGTTTTTATAACATTCCAGGTGGCCTTCGGATTTTTGCGATGTTTTTCAAACGCATTACGTTCGTACTGTTGTTTCAATTTCTTCAAAAGATTGTTACAAAAATTTCGATATCTGATATAGCTATGTTTCAAAATTTCATTGAATGGATCTAATTTAGTTTTACGGTACATGTTATCACGGTTACGGATACACCTTAAGAGTCCAGGTGTGACCCAGGGCTTAATAATTCTCTTCTTACTCGGAACAGCACAGAAACTAGAATTTTTATCTACTATAGACGAGACAATATCAACTAGTTTAGACGCAGCGTAGTCAGCGTCTAAGCAGTTTGTAACAACCGAAAAGTCCGTAGTTTTGAGCATCCCAACACAGGCCTCTACATCTATACGTCGTGATTGTGGACGGGGATCTTTGGGAATATCAAGACTGAGATCGCAGAATATTATAACTGGCGCATGATCGGTGATAAAAGAGTCGAGAACTAATGATATTGAAGGTCTGTGAGTTTTAATAATGATATGATCCAAGCAGCTATCATTGCGTGTAGGAAGAAGGTGAGCGGGAAGCAATCCGTGCGACGCAATAGCGTTAAGGTACATATCTGTATTTGGATCTGAACAATGTGGTGATATGTTTATATTCAAGTCTCCTACTAGAATAACAGATCTAAAAGTATTTAAAGTATGTAACATTATATCTAGACTACTAATAAAGTTTTGTATGTTACGGATTGAAGGAGACCGGTAGACTGCTATAATTGCAACCTCGTTTCGATGCTTGAGAACTAGACAATTAGCGTCAGCAAGTGTTGGTTTCTCTATAGTGAACTGCAACTCTTGCTTAGAGTAGACTATTACTCCGTCGTTTTGATTATGGTGGTCAGAGGATGATACTATAAAGCCAGGAATGGTGGGCAAAAAAGGACATTTCCGGAGCCAACATTCCGATAACACTATTATGTCGAATTGCACTTTAATTCTATGTAACAATAAAAGAAGACTATTAAAGTTAACGTTATTCCCTATGCTCCTGATATTGACATGAAATATTTTTAATCCATGTTTTACGTTAGTGAGATATGAATCAACTTTTTCAGGGGAGCACTGAAATGACGTTGATAGTGACAATTCCTCCAATTCATGTGTAATAATTTCGTTGTCATCCATAAATGCGAATAAGAGGTAAAAGAGTTTTCGTGCTTGATTTATTCATTATATCCAGACAAACTGGATAAAACCGACGCAGAATGGAATGTTTGGCTATAGCATCATAATACTGGTAGTTAGCTGGAATTACACGATGACTATGTTTAAGTAAAATTTTCCTTCCAAGGTAATAAGAGTGAGTGTGTGTATGTGTATGTATGTGTATGATTACGGTAAACTTATAGTAGATTATTTTAGTTATCAGAATTAGAATAGTTAAACAATAGTAAGCTATAGTTGTTATACAAAGAGAAAATTTTTGTCTGATATAGTTCCAATATACAATTTGCTTCAGAGTTACACATTTACTAACAACATTACTGGTGTAGCTGCATCGCCGTTTGTCAAGGTAAGAACAATATAAAAAGAGGTAAACATAGTGAAATACAATCGGATTAACAGTACATAGTCACTTATCGGACTTAAGTTTCAAGAGATCGGACTCATCTTTAATTATAAAATGCTTAGCTCCCTCTTTTTTCCTGATGAATATTTTGCCATTTTTTATCCAACAGTATTTGAATTCATGTGTTTTGGCAAAGTCACGGCTCAGGAAGAATAAACGTTTCATTTTTGAGGTCAGATTTTCAGAAATGAATACGGGTTTAGTGGGTCCAATTATTCTCAAATGTTCTGTTGATAATTTGTTATTTACCTTGTTATATTTTACATACATTTGTATGAGCTTTTCTTTCAGCAACTTGCTAGTGAAATCCACAATAATTGGTCTATTTTCAGGGTTTTTGAAACCAGTGCGAAAGATGTCCTTCACCTCGAAAGGTTGAATTGGTACGTTGAGAGTTGACCCAATTCTGACTACAGTATTCAGCAAAGCTTCTTTAGATTCAGTTTTACCCACGGGGATGTTCCTAATTTCAATGCAAGACGATCTGGCATTACGCTCCCAGTGCTCTGTTTTTTCTTCCAAAGATAGTAAATATTTAGAATTATTTTTACGCTCGGTATCAAGCTGTGATTCCAATTGCTCGATTTTATTCTTTAAAAATTCGTAGTCATCTGATAGAAATGTAACTGTTGACTGAATTTGTGAATTTTGTATTTTAATCTCCGCTACAGATTCGCATAATTGCTCAATTTTTTTATTCTGTTCCGCCTTGAACTCTAGAAACATACTCTTCATCTCCGACATAAATACAGACAACTGATAATCCGGTTCGGTCCGAGACTCGGAGCATTTACGCTTGTTGCGATGCGTCACGTTGTGAAACGTACTGTCAGTGTGGACCGGTTGCTCCACAGTGTTGACTATGTTCGGTTCAGATGAGCTATGGTGCAACTGAATTGTTGTTGGTGCTGCTAGTGAAGTAGATGGTACAGGAGTTAACGGCGGGGATCTATTGATCGGCATCTTTTTTAGCTTAACAAATTGCAACTACCAGGGCGCAAGAAATATACAGGAAAAAAAAATCCCAGCAAAGTGATCAGGAGTCAACACTTTGTTTATCAGTCGTCAGGTCGCTAAAAGTTCTTTGTTGCTTTAATATAGTAGTTCTAAAAATGGAAATCACTCACTCACTTGCATTTGTATATTTGAACTCTGTCGCTGCTCGCAGTACAACATTGACATAGGTCAGGATTTTGTTAATTATAAAGTGGGTACTTAGTAATTTTAACTCGCGATATCTTAGGTTTATCACTGACTTTAATAGTTTAATAACACAGATTTACAGTGTATACTTCAGTAGAACTAACCACAAGACACTTAGTTATCCGGTTGAGCACTATTCACAACGTTACTCTGAAGATTTCTGCCGTTAACGAATTTATTTCCAGGAGCATAAAATTATACGTGTGTGAAGGTCGAGTGTCAGACAGGGGGGGGAGAAGCAAGTAAACCAATATTGTTTTGATACTAGCGTTGAAAGCTGCTTCTAATTCAGCCGCAGATTGGGTGTCATCAGCTCTCACAATCGCCTTTAATTCGTCATCGACAACCAAAGGGTTCATTTTTCAGGTCGAAATTTCCAGATCGGACACGAGCAAACTAATAACGGGTGGTGCATTCATTTTTAGAGTTCGTTTTGTAAACGTCGTTGAGGTTGTGGGCCGTAGGTACAAGGGGCACGGTTATGCCAAACTTTGAAACAAGAATTCCAAATTATAAAATAAAATTAATTTGAAATTATAATTATTAGCCAAAACAATATGATTATCGAATTCAAACTCAACATATTTATTTCACATAGGCCCACATGGGCACTTACAATACGTCAGAAGTTAGTGCATGGTTTGAAATTGGTCGTTTTCTAGGGAGAAAAACCGGCAAAAAAACTCCACAGTATCCATGATACAGATTAAGAGGACAGTATATGATTTAATATTATAATTTGAAATTGCCAGTACGGCAAAACAGCGAATTCATAGGTAAAGCCCTGTTATTAAATATCAAATATTTATAAATTATTTAAAAATTAAACATAACTGACAACGAGCAGTACTAAAAGTGATGCTCTTTAAACCAAGAGACTTCTCTACTGACCAGCTATATTCTGACGCACAAATCCTCACAGTCAGACAGCTATATATCCTCCGTTCTATCCAGCGAAGACACCGTACTCTTCCTCTAGACAAAAACCTACTTCAAAGGCGCAAAGGTTTTCCAGTATGCAAAGCAATCCCTTGTCGATATGCATTTGCAAGTCGTCAATTTTTAGCACAAAGTTCACGTATTTATAACAAAATTAATAAAATTATTTCCATTTATAGACTCACCACTCACGAATTAAAAAAACTTAAGAACTGGCTACTTCTTTTATCTTATGACGAAGCAGAAAAAATATTGTGTATCGAAACTTAAATTTATTTATACTCCTATGGAATCATACTATCTCTCATTCACACATAAGCACACCGTCGCCCACACACGCATATACACACACCCACTCACACAAACACATACACACACAAACCTTCCAGACACTCATAAACACACACACAACCTTCTTTTGCTGTTGACAACAGAAATATTGTAACAGAAATGTCACGGTCGTGTTATTTATTGCCAATGCCGAAATATCTCCGACTCCTAAGATACAGGTCTGCGTACCTAGTTTAGGTGCCGGAAATCTGATACTAATTTTTAGATTTGCTGTACAACCTACTGTTTTTCTTTTATGTATTACGTGTCTTTACTTATGTACAAATAAATTTTATCTTATCTTATCTTATATTGAAGCAAAATATGCAAAGACTTAACAAACTAGCAGTTGGGTAAAAAGAAGCCTATAACACTTCTCAAGCTTCAACCTACTTCAATACTAAATTTTATCTTAATCCACCCAGTACTTTCAAAGATTAGCGCATTCAAAGAAACAAACTTTACTGCTTTATAATATTAGTGTAGATTTCTTAAATTAGGAGCATTGTAGGATCATATCATAATCAGATTACTTTCAATTATTATAAGTACGATAAATCACAAATTTGAGCGGACCATCCAGAGTGTAAAAAAAAGCAAACATTTGTCAGTTATCGTGTAGCTCAACTTTGAACTTAAGGAGCTCAACGATCTGACGAACAGTATCAAAGTAAGGACATTTGGGTAGGTAGGACAAATACTCAAACAGCCATACATCAACTATAAATTATAATGAAAATAACATAAAAAGAAATAATAACCTACATATTCCTCACATTCATAATAATAAAAATATAAAAGATCAAAAAAGGAAAAAAGAAATAATTAAATACAAAGTAGGTATATACAATACTTTAGAAAGTCAATCATTAACTCAGCAAAATATATTAAAAAAGAGCACATAAGTACGTATATCATTGGAGAAACTAATTCCCAAGCCTTTTAATCCTCAATATAATCTTTGACTGTGTAAATAGCTTCCTGAAATAGCTTTTTAATTTTTATTAGTAGTGAACAATTAAACGGTCAATCACCCCAGAGGATTTGAAAGTGACATCACAAAAAGTTGACAAAAAGGTTAAGAAAACCGATAACGGATTTTCTTTAGGTTTGTTATCCTGAAACCTGATCCTGTTTGAAACCTGATCGTGTTCAAAGTCCATTACGTGGCTTTTCTCACAAGTACAAACACGACTATCATACGATATTCCATCATGGAATGCCACTGCCTATCTTCCGGCTTCATCATCAGACCTTGAAACCTAATCGTGGTCAAAGTTCATTACAAGACTTTTCTAAGAAATCCAAAACAGCTATGATACGATTTTCCATCATGAAGTTCCAGTTCATATCTTCCGGCTCCATCATCAGATCAGTTCGACAGTACCATATTATTGTATTGTCATCAGAACTACATACAGTTGCTAATTTTCATTACGCTACGACCCTTGGAAGATGGTTAAAGTAGTTGCCTTACATTCCATTACATAGTTAGTTACATACAGGTCGACCTAATAAAAGCGTGTTAAAAAGCGTAGTTTTGAAGCAACTTTTTGTTACTACTCATTTTAAGTAAATTAATTAAATAAAATCATAGTAAGAATTTGTTTACTACACTAGTAGTTCTTTTTCTTAGGTCAATATGATCATTTACTGTTACGGTCTGTTCAATTACACACGTTATATTATTTTTTGTGTTTCTTAAATAAAGTAAAACACTAAATACCTAACAATATAATGAATAAGTTAGTTTAATTCAGATTAAAAAGAAATGTATTTGATTTTGGCGACTCCGTGCCTTCTCTATTCTAAAACATCAAAACACACAAACTACATCGCAACTCACCGCGAGCGTGCGCTCGAGTTTGCAATGTATTCTAGCGGGGGTGCTCCCCGCGTCTTCCGTTAAGCTACGCCCCTCGAGCTATGTCTTATTTTTTACGTATCACCTTAACACAAGTGAAAGCAAGTCTGAAGTCAGGATCGGCTCAAACTCAAATTATTTTAGACTTACGTATATATACGGCACTTATGAAACGTCAAAAGCTAGTGAACGGTTTGAAATTAGCCGGCGAGAATGGTCTCTCAGCTTAAATAGTAAGTTGTGTTTAGCGCTTAACCTTCCTATACCCGCGCCAATTTCTGTGACACCTATACCCGCGTACGGTCTCACAGACCGAAAGTTTGGAACGCCGTTTTACATGATTTTCCTTAGAAGACTTATATTAATAAAGTTAGACCTTAAAAGTAAAGGATATAACGAAAAGAAATATATCATATAATCACTTTATTATTAATTATTTAACAGACTATCAGTCTTATAAAAAACAGGCTACTAAGTACAGAGTTTTTTCTTAGGTACTACAGAAACACAACTAAAACATTTTTTTTTTCTTCTAAAAAACACGAACAAACTTTTACGTTTTAAAAAACGCTTAATATACTAAAAAAAATCACAGGTTGACTTAGTTTTCAGTCTCACCATAACAATCAGGACATACCATAACAGCATGTTCCAAACAAAAATATTTTTTGCAAGTTGCACAATTGTGACGGTTTTGCGGTTTTTTTTTTGGATGAACAATATCCACAACGACCAATTTTACTATTATTAGATGTCGCTGAAGACTCGGGACCATCTAACGGACAAATTTCAGCGAGCCTAAGTATTATGGTTTTAGGCAAGTATGTATTGAGAGCTCGTCGACGGAGATGCAAATTTATGAGTTGGTATGACAAGGCTTCATATAAATAATATATGTATTTATATCTGCTACGTTCATCAGACTATAAAAAATTACCATCAGCCACCTATTTGTGCCTCGAGCTACGTTATAAGTCTCACATATTTTGTCTACAGTCTCAACTCCTCCTTTGGTTTTATTGTACTCTATTATGGTTTCAGGTTTACCAGTCGCTTCATCTATTTCGACGCATGCTGGTCACAAGAATAGTGATAGGCTTCCTCTTGTGTCTCAACTGCGTCTTCCACCTTGCTGTCATTTCTGTCTTCATAATCAGTGTCAGAACTTTCTTCTTCCAACAGTGACCGGATTCGCTCTTCATCCATTCTGGCGCAAAATATAATCTGTAAAATAATAAGATTGGTCAAAATATACATACACAATTACATACACAGTAAAAAAACCTGATAAACAATAATTTTATACTTACATAAAAAGTTACACCTATATCCGTGTCGGTCTCATGGACCGATTGGCACCAAATACGCACATACGTGCGTTCCCCACAAGCGCGTGGCGAGCACTGACATGAAGCTCGCTACAAATCCGGCAGCTAGCAAAAGATGCGACTCGCTAGCGTTTCTGTGATATTAAATAAATTTAATACGAAAAATAATTCCGTCGGTCTCACAGACCAACGCGCGGGTATAGGAAGGTTAATACATATATATTATATATCATAATCATTTCTTGACAGTGTTTGTAATACATTCAAGAATTTCATGGCTCCTGAGCTAGTATTTAAGGAGCCAATTTCTATGACTGAACATTGACATAGCTGGGAATGGTGTGGCTTGTAACTCTGTAAATATGTAGACAAAGCAGTCTCCGGCCGCGTCCACAGAAGCGTGTATATGTATATGCTCTGTGGACCTTCTTTTGTGTTACCAGCCCTCGGGCTGAAAGCCGTTTGTGACCCTTCGGGCGTGATCGGAAATTATAAAGGATTCGTTTATTGAATTTAAACGTTTGTATGTTTTCTTTTTTGTAAACTTCCTTTATTTCTCTTTTTACGAAGTGGAATAACCACTTCGTAAAAAGAGAAATAAAGGAAGTTTAAAAAACACTAACAGTGGATTCGCACGCGCAGTTTTGTTAATCATCAACAGAGAACAGTGACAGAGAAAATAATGTCTGCATTAAAATACATCAGAATAACAGCTAGTTTTTATCCCAGGAAATAGTGCAAAATTTCCACGCGAGCCAGTTCGCGGGAAAATTGGCTCGCGAAAACAAGCTTAATAGCTACTGACATGTAAGTATTAAATAAATAATAGTATTGATTTAGTTTAGGAGTTAGAGAATTGCATTATTATATGTGACAGCGTACAACGTATAAACTTAGACTTAATTTGTTATTACATACATTAAGAAATTTGTTGAAAAACATTGATGGAAATAAAAATTATTATTATATTATATAATTTATTTAATCTATGTACACATAAACTACATTTTTAAATATTAATATAAAAATAAAAATATGTAAAAATATATTATTATTATTTGCGTGTCATCTCTAAATGGCAAAATGTGTCTCTGCACTGAATTTATTGTAATATGTAATCTGTACCTAATATTATAAAGCTGTTTTTTTTTTGTTTTGTTTAGCTAACCCCAGCACAACTGCTATGTAACATATAATTATATACACAGAATCGTATTACGGTACTCTGTAATTAGTGAATGATGTTGGACAGTAATTAGCTTATCGCAGACACAGTTAGAACTTAACATTCATATATTTTTCTTTGAAATCCGTATGGAAATCCACAACGTAGCGGGAGACCACTGTGTGGAATAGCAATCCTTACCGCGCGTGAACCGCAAACATATGTTAATTAGAAAGAATATCTATGACATGTTACGACGGCATTTGTTTTTTTTTAATGAATATTTTTAATTACGAGTTTTTTTATTATATAAGTGTGACTACCATCTCACCTGGTGGTAAGTGATGATGTGATCGAAGATGGCGCATGCTTACCAAGATGTAACTCTTAACTTAAAGACCCCCAGGTTATAGCTATCGGGAAACACAGACTCCTGCAGGGAATTCCACTCCTTAGCTGTACGCACAATGAAAGTTTTGTGCGTATGGGTGGAATGTCCACCATGTAACGATGGCGCATCGCCGTTTGTTTTGTAGTCCGAATGATGGAACGGGCTTTTAAACGTGGAAGTGTACCAAACAGACGGATTGAAGTACTAACAATATTACATACGTATTTACAATATTAGTAGGCATTGATTTTTTTGTAGTCATTAGGTTAAAGTATTCATAAATTTTTACTATAATATAAACAAAAAATACTAACATTGTTTATTTGTTAGTTCAGTATTTTGTAGAATTTCATCCCCATTGCCTTTTAATAATGGCAAAGGCATAGGTTCAAAAATATTTACTTAGTACAGTACAATATAGTTGTAAGTAGGCAAACAGGCGCGTGCATAGGATTATGACAGGGCATGCGGCGGAGTAAAAACACACAAAAACTTCTTCTTTTATAGATTTTTAGCATAGCCACAGCCACGCATCGCCAACATGCTACGATGCGTGGCTGTGGCTATGCTAAAAATCTATAAAACAAGAAGTTTTTGTGTGCTTTTACTCCGCCGCATGCCCTGTCATAATCCTATGCACGCCCCTGGGCAAACTTACATGATAATAATGAGGTACAAACAAACAGAAATGAACAAACATTTATCTCATAACAGCTGAATAATATCTCAAATCATTGAACAGTTTTGGAAACAATAGATTTGAGTTTGTGGTCGAAACTCCTCGAATACTCTGTCAAGTTAGAGTTGACTTCGATGATATAACGAAATATTACAATAGTAGTATAATGATTAGAAAATTCATTAAACTGATATAAAAGAGCTCTTTATCTCTCTCCTTAAATTGCTGTTATTTATTATACAAACAACATTAGAACAAGTATTTTCAAAGATTTTATATTAATTATTTCAACGATTTAGTCTAAACTATACATACTATGGGGGTAGGAAACTATACAACGTGTAACAGATTAAGCGCAATGCCTCAGACACCCCAATTAGAATATTAAATTATAAGTCTAAAACAACATCCGTAACTAAATCTATTTAAACCAATCCTAGGCATTTTTTCTAAAATAGTTATCCTTACTAAACGCAAAACGTATGTGCGTCATACAATATCCTTACGCAGACGCATACACTCTGCAATGTTAGCGGCCGTCGCGACACGCACACAATATCCTTTAATTAAGAATTGTATTAATTTGTCATGATACTGTGTATCCATTTTATGTTAAATGAAAGATTTTTCCATCAAAATTTAACACCTATTTTTATGACGGAAATTGATTCGAAAGCCGATTCTGAACCAACTACTTCAGGAATTGCGTTTATTCTGTTACACGTTGTATATGTCTCAGTTTCTGTTTTATACGTATATATGTTTCGTATATGTTTATATGTTTTGAGAACTTAGATTACTGTTTTTATATTGTATATACATATGTAGATAGTACACCGTGGACTACCTGCGTATTTATTTTCTCCTTCTGTGTCAAATCCATTCAAAGGTTGTCTGTAATCCAAAGGTTGTAGATTATTCCGCAGCCGCGAATGGGAAAAGAGCTGCGAACGACTTACCATAGTAATTGTTGGTGTGATTCGGTACCGCAAGACTTAAGTTATAGGGTTAGATATTTACCTAACCCTATAACTCCGTGACTCGGGGTTGCGGGAATGTTAAACTTAAGGGCAGCTGAAAGACAGGATGGGACTTTAGTCAGTAGAAGTCTGACACTCCCTTCCGCTCCACCCACAGCGGGAGAAGTCAGTCGATGATTTTCCCACCGGAAAGAAATTATCCTACATGTATGTGAGTACGTAGTGTGATCATTATACAATGTGTAACGGAAACCCCATATCTATCCAAAAGGACTGAAAACTACATCTGGTATGGAGTCTCTATGCAAAGTTTCAGTTCAAAATAAGTGACTCACAGAATTGACCACAAATTATTGGTTTCATATGTTTCTTGTATACCAGTAATAACAAACGTGTCACAGCACTATGAGGGTCATCACTTTCCACGTCACTTGCCAATAAAACAATAATTCTCTTCGTTCTTCTTAATTTGAAAAATTTGGTCTCTGTTATCAATGTATTGAAATTTCTAATAAGCTCCACACATATAGACATAGGATTACAAAACCCTTGCCATATCGTTTGTTATCATCCAAAGAAGCTGTGCACTTGGTATGTATATACCCCTTAAATTACACGTTGTAGAATTAATGTATTCATTTTCATTATAAATTATAGGTTTAGGTATATCGTGTAGTGTATGTAGTAAACATTCACTTCATTCCATGTAATCGTTTCACAGATTCTCGAATGCCACCAATGCTACGGTTTCATTTGAATATCTCTGTGAGCTTCTATTGCGCCAATGAACTGACAGAGATAAACAAATATTATTGGTGTGGAAACATGATAACAAAGCCAGTTAAACGTTTAACTAGCACTCGTAATATCGAACTGTTAGTCAGTCAACAATATGTACACGGTACACGTATGGTTAATATTATTATGTTTTGCTTAGAACTAGTATTGTGTTGATGATAATGTAACATTGAAATTGTTTTTTTCTCTTGAAGTCTATAATGTCTAGTTGTTTAGTTTTATTCGAATTAAACATGATTGTCTGGCAGTTTGAGGATTTTTTGCGGCCTACCCAAACGTCCCTTTTTCGGTATTGTTCGGCAAATCGTTAAGCTCCTGGTTCTAAGATGAGCTATATGTCATCTGACAAATGCTTGCACTGTATGGATAGGCCCATTAAAATCTGTGAGCAATTTTCCTCAAAATATCGCCTCAGACTGTAATCTACAAGTTTCCCATACAATTTGATCAACTGTATAGATTGTATGGATTTTAAAATGGAGGAGGTAGTCAGGAAACACCGGCCTCACCTAGTTTAAATTTACGAAAAAATTACGTGTAAAAGTGTTATTTAATAACCAGTTTTCAAAATAAAGATCAATTTATAGATTATCTTAGATTTTCTCCATTCCGTTATCTTTTATGTTATAGACATATATATTTATAATTAAGTACCTAATTAGATTTTATCTATGAACTAAACTAAAATAATAAAAAATAAGCGAGCAAATAGGAAGTGGAAATAGCAAAATAGCTAAGGTGTCGACCTTGTGATACAGCAGTCGCGGGTTCAAACCCAACTCATTACACTATTGCTCCGAACCTATTCTAGACACAAGCATATTTAGCTTAGTTTAAGAGGTTAACAAGATTGTTAGTAATGTAAATTTTACCCACATTGCTAGTTATCTTAAAAAAAGTAATTGGTATGAAAAGGACTTAGTTGACTACTAATCTATACTAATATTATAAAGCGGAAAAGTTTGTTTGTTTGCTTGAACGCGCTAATCTTCGAAAGTTCTGGGTGGATTTGGATGCAATTTGGTATGGAAGTACCTTGAAGCTTGTGGAAGGTTATAGGCTACTTTTTACGCGACTTCAAAAAAGGAGAGTTATGTTTTTACCGTGATAGAATCCACGGGAGCGAAGCCCCGCGTGAGTACTAGTTAAACTATATATATACAACGTGTATCTTAAAGGGTATATACATATCAAGTGCACGGCTTCTTTGGATGATAACAAATGATATGGCAAGGGTTTTGTAATCCTATGTCTACATGTGTGGAACTTATTAGAAATTTTAATACATTGATACCAGAGACCGAATCTTTGAAATTAAGAAGAACGAAGAGAATTATCATGTTATTGCCAAGTCACGTGGAAAGGTATTAACCCTCGTAGTGCTGTGACAGGTCTGTTATAATTGGCATTCAAGAAACATATGAAACCGATAATTTGGTATCAATTTTTTAAGTCACTTATTTTGAGCTGAAACTGTGCATAGAGTCTCCATACCAGATGTTGTCATCAGCCCTTGTGGATAGATATAGGGTTTCCGTTACACGTTGTATATCTATACTAATATTATAAAGCTGAAGAGTTTGTTTGTTTGTTTGTTTGTTTGTTTGCTTGAACGCGCTAATCTCAGGAACTACGGTTCTGATTTGAAAAATTCTTTCAGTGTTAGATAGCCTATTTATCGAGGAAGGCTATAGGCTATATATCATCACGCTATGACCTATAGGAGCGGAGCACTAATGAAGAATGTTTCAAAATCGGGGGATTTTTTTTTCCACGCGGACGAAGTCGTGGGCGGAAGCTAGTGTATACATATACCATCAGACGAGATTGAGGTCAAGAGTGTGCTCAACCGTAATAATAAAAAATAATAACCCTTTTGCTAGTAAAACCTGTGTTTTATGGTTCAAACTTGATAATTTACAAATTAGAAAACTCATCATAATGTTATACCATGTACGTTACAAGATATCGGTTAAAAACATAACATACGTTGACAATGGGCGACCTTTTAGTGATAAGACCGCCCATTGTGTCACTGTTTTTAATGTCTTTTGAAAGCAACCTATGGATGGAGACTAAGAGAGAAAATACGATACACGTGTAATTTGTTACAAAGTACGTAATGTTTACATAAACAATATTTGTAATGGACTCCGAGCTAGTTATAGATAGAATAAGATTGATATAAGTAAGATAGTTGAATTAGAATAAGTTAGGATAATACGTAAATAAGAATTAACGGGATTGACATGTAAACTAGTTCTATTTCCAGATAAACTAGTAACCGATATAATTTCTCTCGCTTGTTCCGACGCTCGCTGAGTGACTTTGAATAAGTGGACTTATCCAATCCAACTGTTTGTGTCGATATCTTGGCAAGCAGATAACAATGGTGGGAACATTCCAGTAATTTTCTTATTTTTTCACAAAATATATCTACACTAGCAGTTGCTAGCGACCCCGGTCTAAACAATAAAATATCGCACATTTTTCTGGATTAAAAAGTATTCATGTGCTTAGTCGAAATTGTAATCTCTGTGTCAAATTAGATCCAGATTCGTTTAGCTATTTCGCGTGATGAAGTAACAAAACTCCATTCCACATTTATTATATTAGTACAGATTAGTTGTGTCTTTCTATGTTTCATAGTAATCAAAACATTTACCAATATTAATTAAATAAAATTATCCAAACTGAATCGAACCCCCTCTTGCTTAGCTGTCGTACTTATGGCCATCGAACAACGAGGCAGAGGCAAGGCTAACCTACAAAGAATTGGAAATTAATGCTGAAAAATATTCGCAAATTAAAATATCCAACAATTGGCTGCCAGTTTGGGCCACAAAAAGTACAGTTTGCAACGAAAATTGATATGGAAAGCAATAAAAGAAATTTACGAGCGGTATCGCAAACAATACAGGTGCTGGTAACTCTGAAATATTGCCAAACAATGAATGCGGACGTAAATATTTGCTATATATCCACTATATAGTATGGTAAACCTACTCATTGTGTTATGTATTTTTCATACATTTTTTTAATTATATAATTTATTAAGGATAAAGATAAAAATAATAAAACTAGTGTACAATGAGCAGTCTTATCCCACAGGGTAATCTCTTACGGATTATTGTTGTCGGTTAGTAAGATATAAATTTTTAAATATCTTATTTTCTGTCATTATGTTTCCCGCCAAACCCACATGACATGACATGTCACTGACGTCAGCAATACCTGTCCTGAAGCATAAAAGGACGTTGCGATTCGGTCAAGCCGTTAGACATTTAGAGGA
This sequence comes from Tholera decimalis, assembly GCA_943138885.2. Taxonomy (NCBI): domain Eukaryota; kingdom Metazoa; phylum Arthropoda; class Insecta; order Lepidoptera; family Noctuidae; genus Tholera; species Tholera decimalis. The sequence goes on from OW964550.2 coordinate 2,374,828, forward strand.
TGCTACGCTACATCGCATCGCTTGTTGCCAACACTGAATTTTGACAGTTGAGACCACGTCTGATGTTCACGTCAGCGCTATCGGCAAGGATAGGCCGAATGCACTTGTCAACGAGTAAAACGATCTGTAAAATACTATATTTCTTGCAAATAAAGAATTTGAATCTGAGCTTGCGCTTAAGTTTTATGTGATGATTGCCCTTCATGAGCCTATTCATGGACCAATAAATAGCTTTACTTTATTACCACTTATTTTGTTTTTTCTAAATACTAGTATTTCACTCTCGGTCTGTATAACGGCCTGTGATTCTTTTATATATTTATTTGCAGTAAAACACAGATCATATAAACACAAAAGAGCTTTTGTTTTTGTAAAATAATTCACACTTTTGTCCGTTTTAGGTTTCCTTAGTAATCCAAGGGACCTTTATAGTTTCGCCATGTCTGCTCCAGTCTGTCTGCGGTTTAGCTCAGATATATTCTTCACTACAAAGTAAAGTATTAATTTTTTTAAATTGATGTTCTGCTCGCGTTTGTAATTCATCAGATCTGATGGTAAGTGATGATGTGGTCAAAGTTGAAGCACGCTTGCCTAGAAGTAACTTAATTAAGCTTGACTTAGATACTCCCAGTTTATAGCTATCAGGAAACATGAACTGTGTCAGGGAATTCTGCTCCTTTGCTGTAAAACAAAACAGTAGATTTCTCTATGAAATCGTTATATCTTTAATCTTAATTCGTTTTTCCTCTTATTATATAAAACTCAAAACGTTTTGTCCGTGTGTTTAGGTGGGATGTCTATATGTAACAATGGCGCATCGCCGTTCGTCTTATGGTCTGATGATGGAATGGGCTTGGTGGAATTATATTGTGCAAATCCATTGCACACTCCTCGAAATGTAACCGTAAATACCAGAAAAATAAAGTTAGCGTACCTGCCGTAGATATTAATAAGGTACATTGTATGAAAAGTATTAGGGATCCGGCTTAACCATTTTTCGACATAGGTAATATATGGTTGTGAAATAAAAAGCTTGTAAAAGTGTTGTTTTTGTTAGTTTAGTGTCCTTCTACCTAATAAAACGTTGTTATTAGATACATGAAAAATATGTAAGTACAATATTAATATTATGTAACGAAGTATAAAAGCAAACAAGCTCAACTTTTACAATTTAACGTATTCAAACAACTATAACCGACCAAATGTATACAAAAGTTACAATAACGTCATATTCCAAGATGCCATTTTTTTACATAAGCTAGGTGTCATTTTCATCAGTATGCTTTTGTGCGTTTGATACACACGTGTACAGCTGTCATGTTACTTTATTATGGTTATCAGGTACCTACTTAATAAAATTAACGCGTAGATTTTCAAAAGAATCATGTAAAACTTATATAAAAGAAAAAAATAAATGCTGAATCTGTTGTTAAGCGCAAAACTCGATAACGGGTCGACCTATTCAGCGTTTTTCGTTAGTTTAAGTTAAAGCACGAGGAAAGAAATATCGATATATATCGAGAGAAAATGAATAACAAACTATCCCCAGTTAATGAAACATTCGATAAATTTTGATAAATAAAAAAACAAAAAATTGGCCTAATGCGAGTTGGACTCGCCCATGTTCCGTAGTAGCTACGCAAAATAACTTTGCTTTTCATAGTGTTCGTATAAATGACAACATGGCTGTGGGATATATAAATACACAATTATATGACCAATAAGGACCAACAAACAGATTGACATGACGACAATCATTCATAATCATTGAGAAGTGTTTCCAAGGAAGAAGAAAGTGTGACAATTAATAATTATAATTCAGTCTGCCACATTCCTATGGAACACAGGCCCACAGACCAAAGCTAACAGTCATGCATACTGGTAAGCGATAAATGAGGTGTACGATGGAACGAGCGAACCCAAAAGATGCATGTACACTCTTGCTATGAAGGAGAAGCCTTTGATATGACATGACGGTATATTAACCAAGTGTGGATCTGAAGTGCATCTGATAGACCGGTAGTGAAAGGGAAATGGAGAGATCAGGTCATGGAGCTCCTGCACACACTTCCCGATGTACAATCTATAGAAAACCGACTGTTATGCAACACTTCGCCGATAAGCCAGGCTGTGAAGCTTCTCCACTAGCGCCTCGTCACCTATAAGCCTTTTAGCTCTGCGCTCAATCGAGTCCAGCGCAGCAAGTTGGTATTTTGCAAAGCCGTCCCACAAGTAATAAATTTAAATACCTAAGTAAAATCTCGGTAATTACACTTCATAATACCTCCATAAATCCCAAGACATCAGAGGGTACTTTAAAAAAAAAGTTATTTTTTTCTTGGAATCACAACTCACGATAAACCAATTATAACGTTAGTCAGATGATAAACTGGGGGCGTCTTTAAACTTTGGGCAAATTGAGATTTCTGCTCCAACAAACTTTTATTGCTTTTTGCGGAGACCAAAAAAAAACAAGTGAACTGCCCACATTTACTGAGAAACGGTTATTTTTCATGGAGGTTCTTCAGTGACAGGTAAGGTCGGGACCGATGGAATGATGGGGATTTGTCTCGGGCGATAAATCGATGGGATTATTAATGCTGCATCAGCAGTTTTTTTAGACTGTCCGTTTCGTTGAATATTGTATACATGTTGTTGCATGTTCCATTCAGGGCTTTTAGCTTCCCAATTCAATTAAGGACACAAAGTACGAAAACAGATTTAATAAAAACACTCTCCAAAAGTACCGTATATTTAAAAAGTTTTCACAGTACAAAGGAATTCTTTGAAGACAAATAAACTTTGTCATTTAAATTCGTACCTGCACTTAATATATTTTGACTAACTAAAACATGTTGTTATCGTTATTTATATAAGTATTTTTTTAATAATTTTCAAAATTATTAATGGTAATGATGATCATTGTTCCCACCCTATCCTATTTATTTATTTTATGGTTCTTTTTTATGTTAACATTTTTAAATTTGTATTTTTAGGCATATTGGTTTGTTTATTATTGTATAATATTATTGTGTTAATATTACCGCATTCAGCATTCGAATTAATAAGTTAAATCGAGCGGTAAAGTGTCATTTGTGAATAAAAATGGTTGGTTGGTGCTGCTGATACACGCGTCATATTCGTGAAGTCGTTATTTGAGACAAGAGACTGGTCAATTTTCAATTTGTAAAGGCTATATTAACCCCGGCAGGCAACGGCCCCTAGTGAGCCCCGACAAACTTGTGACATTCTTTGAGGCGCGCGTGGAACACGACGCGCCTGTATCTACCCGGGCTTGGTTTCCGTCGGGCGGCGAGCTACCCATTGCTTGCAGCCCGCAAGCCAGCGCCTAGGGTGAAACGTCTCCTGTGGTGGCTGGGGTGCAAGGACTGTGAGGACTTGAGGCCCACATCTCCCTCGCACGTCCCGCCACCTCCTTCGCTTGCATTACTGCTTCACAGAAGAAGGTGACTGCTTCCCATACCTGCTCGCTTTGGACCATGGATTGAACCAAGCCCGGGAGCAAGAGGTCGCTGCCTATCACCCCTTCGAGAACACGGCGGGGCTCTGCCCAAGCGGGGCAATCCTTCACCGTATGCTCCACCATGTAAAGGCTTTAAAGTAACGATTACATTGTTATTATATTATTTTTGTTAATTGATATCACATAGAAGCAACATAATCGGAGGAGCTCATGTCTAAATAATAGTAGTCGCACGGGTCGATTTTCGAGGTTAAAATAGATAGATAGAATATACTTTATTGTACATCAAAATGTAAACACACCTATTTAACAATATTTCTTATTTTTTACAATGGCGGTCTTATCGCTGAAAGCGATATCTTCCAGACAACCTTTGGAAGGACTAATGGTACTGACTTTTGGAAGGGTTAAGAAAAGTTTGCTGACATCGCTCTGTATATAGGTCCATCTTAACATATATAGATTTCGCTGTGCCTTGGAAAGAACGTAAAGGGTCAGCGCACACCAAGAGCAAAGCAGAGCATTTTCTGAGATTATTGAAAAAAAATATGGTATGATTATTATCATACATCGCAAAATTGAATACACGCCCAAATTTGATGCTCGACCATGCTCAAGCAAGCCGACTGCGTATTCGAGTATGCATTCTACATGCGCAAGCGCACTCGAGCAGCCGCGCGCCACCGCGCGCCGCTCGCGCCAGTCAGTCAGTGTTGCCGCAGCAAGAAAGCCTTATTTTATTGTCAACCTACGGAACGGAACCTACGAACATGGACAAAGAAAAGTTGATCGGTTTGGTGCAGCGTTTTAAATGTTTGTACAATATATCGAGTTCGATATACAGCGATCGGATGTTAAAAGCCAATGCTTGGGAAAGTCCCAAGAAATGAGAAAACTTGTGCGCCGGGCAACCCAGACCATATTTAACAGAGATGGCTCGCGCATAGTCGAGCATGCCGCCTGTATGCTCGAGCAGTAAAAATTTTGGTCGACCAAGCGCGAGCATTTTGCAGTTCGGTCTGCGCTGACCCTAAGCTGTTGGTTCCGGCTGTCATTTTGACATCTATGACAGTCGTTACGGCTAGTCCCGGCTACTGGGTTGTAGAGTTCAAATAGACAGTTGCTCTATGTAAAACATTAGTACTATTATATATATTGTGGGGAAAAAGCTAAGGAAATGATGATAGAAGCTCTTGCACAAAAGAGAACTACGCGGCAACTAAAATTTGATTTTTATTATTAACCTTGCCATTTCAAAACTCACATGGTTTATTTCTACATTGTATAAAACTAAGTCACTCCCCGCCTCTATTCGCTTAAATCTTTACATTTTAATGTGGTTATTATCAATAGACAATGATTCAAGAGGATGGTTTGCATAAATACTTGTGTCGTTTACATTGCAAAAGCATGCTAGACCTTACGAAATATATCTAAATAATGTACTACTGAGATTGTTTATCTTAAAGAGAATTATAATAAAATCTCTGATAATATAAGTGTCTATCTCTTAGTGATAACACACATAAACCATTTTTAACCCTCGACACAAAAAGAGGGGTGTTATAAGTTTGTGGCATCATAACTCCCGAACGGAAGAAGCAATTTCAATTTAGTTGCTTTTTGTATTAAAGGTGGCTTATGTGCGAGTGTTCTTAGATATGTTTGATGAAAATCGGTTGAGCCGTTTAAAAGTTGTGGGGGAGGGGGGGTGAAAGTGGGGATGAATAATCGAATGTTGTCAAATATACCCAAGTGGGGTATCAAATGAAAGAACACGACGAGATATTACAATCAGATATGTTTTATCAAAATTGGTTCAGCCATTTACTAGACTAAGTATTTTTGCCCAGGAGGTTCTTTAAACTTTTATTATACTTTGCATATTCCAAAAACAATTAGTTAGTAATACCTACAGTATTATTTTTAATCCAATTAAATAGAGACGTTGTACATTTAATGTTATTCAAAATTGCTGTGGACAGCATATCATTAAAATTAATATTTTAGAAGATAATAATAGAGACTTATGCGGGGGCATAGCGACTGTCAGGCCGTACGCCTACATTAGGCCTGTATGAAGAAGGGCAGGTCGCTAGACTGAACTAAAAGCTTTCAGTTTGAGTTTGAAAAAATAAACCTATAAAACGTCTATGCCTGTAAAATAACTAGATTTGGGCCGCAACTTGGCTTGGCACGCAGTGCATTCCAATTGTGGAAACTTTTTGAAATAGGTCCAATAGTTTTAGAGTTTATTCGTTACCAATGTTTCGTCTTTATAATATTAATACAGATAAGTAAAGAATTATCATTTATTCGGAAACCTTTCCAAGTGAATTGAATTGAAAAAAAAAACTTTTTATCAAAAAATTAAACCGAGTTACAAAAAATACTGCAAAGTGAAAAATAACTTTAATTTCGGTACTCGGTGTCTTTAGTTTTGTATTTTCGTTTTTGGCACCGACTTCCAAAATTAAAGTTATTTTTCACTTTGCAGTATTTTTTGGAAGTCGATTTAATTTTTTGATAAGAAGTTTTTATTTCACTCTTTTTAGTTGGTTGATATATAATTTACCTAGTTACAAAAGCCTAAATGTCATCTACTTATAACAAAATATTGGTTTTCCCAATGCTGGGCCGTTAATTGTTGAGGAGTTTTCCTGGTACTTCATCATCAGCTTCACTTCACCATATGCATTGTGACGAGCATATTGTGCTTAATAACCATATTCAAGTAATCCAAGCGGAACCCATAAAAAACTTATTATTCCTACTTGTATATTGAGTAGTTCCAGTGGCCATCTGTGGTCTTCATCATTGTGGACCTGATGATGCTTTCACAAATGGTGCTTTTCGAATGCAACTACACAAGTTTCTATAAAAAATACTCAAATCACCGTGTGTGTGTGTGTGTGTAATATTTGAAGAGTTCCCTCGATTTCTCCAGGATTCCATCATCAGATCCTGACTTGGTGGCAATGGGACCAACTTTGAAGTATACCCTTTCAAATATCGGTTCACTTATCGTTGAGTAATCGGTGATCATACATAAAAAAATATACGCGTCGACTTGATAACCTACTCCGTCTTTTTTCGTCGGTTAAAAACAAAAAAATGCTGCCTTACTATTCTAAACTACCTTTTCAATACTTATTAACAAAGCATCTATGAGCACCTCTCTATACTCATAACACACCTTTGTCTTACACATAGTTCTTAAGAAATCGATATTTATTGTCTAAGTTTGCACTAAACGGCCCAGATGGTTTCTGAACTTGACCCAAATAAGACGTTCAGGGGTCGGGGCTCTACTCGAGTGCTGCTCTCTCGCTCACGCATGTGTGAAGGAAAGAGAGGGAAGTGGAGGGCTTAAAAGTGTGACCGATTAGTGACATGGGGGACGAAGGGGGAAAGATTCTGCGGAATTTGTTTTTTGGTAAACTGTGGCTATTGTGTTCCGTTCTTCGTAGCACGGAGGGCGTCTCTTTTATAGGTCAGAAAAATATAAAAATAGCCAAGAACATGGGTCGAAGTGTAGGCTGTATAGGTGCACTTCTGGCATACTTTTAGCGAGTACATGCATGATTTAATTTTGAGTTAAGAGTTACTGTTACGTTTTTAAATTTCCTGTGAAAGACAGGGTAAAGCAAATCCGTAATTGGCTATAATATTAGGTATAAAATGCTATAAAACATTGTTTTAAGACTGTGGATTTTGTTATAAATAATTTTTTTTCTGTATATAATGAATTGCGATAAATACTTGAAAACTGGTTTTGAACAAAAAGTATTTATCAAGGCTAGTGACGGTCAAAAGTTAAAAAAAAATTATGGATTTAGAATAAAAGTCTAAATTAAATATAATTTCACTAAAATCAGTTTCAGTATCAGCTTCTTTCTTAATTACAAGCAGAATACTGTAATTATAAGGAGTAATCGATTTAATAATATTGTATCGCTCACCGACTCCAGACAGAGTTACAGATTAATTTTCTAAGAAAATTAAAACTTTTGGCACATTTCGGTACTTGTCCAACTTTGTTTTTGCCGAGTTCAAAGTTCCCTGTTAACGATATTTATTAATTCGTACACTTTGATAAACACCGACTGTTGAGATTTTGTGGAATAAGAAATTTCTCGTCAATCCTATGCACGTATTAAAAGTGATTTCACTTACATGCTATTGATACAAACAAATTGCTGGGGGGCTATAATTATTCTTTTGTTTTCTCTGCACACGATGTTAAAAAACACATTATGTGTATTGTATTATTTAATTACCTATTTAAAGTTTTTTAAAGTCTTTCCAAAGGTGGTCCGGAAGATATCACTTTTAGCGATAAGACCGCCATTGTTACTATAGAATAAGCAATATTGTTAAATAGGTGTGTTTAAATTTTGTTGTACAATAAAGTATATTCTATCTATCTCGTTCTTTGCATAAAGATTTTTCTTTATGCATTTTATTTATTATGCATTGCCATACAACGTGGCAATGCTACCACTCTTCTTGGCAGGTTTCCGGACGACAGCAATGTGGAGGAGTACTTTGACGCCTAAGTCTATTTTTAGGGTTCCGTAGCTGAATGGCAAAAAACGGAACCCTTATAGTTTCGTTATGTATTGTCTGTTTGTCCATCCGTCCGTATATCACAGCCATTTTATTCGAAACTATTGTAGTCCCAATAGTTTCGAATAAAATGGCTGTGATATACGGACGGATGGACAAACAGACAATACATAACGAAACTATAAGGGTTCCGTTTTTTGCCATTCAGCTACGGAACCCTAAAAATAGACTTAGGCGTCAAAGTACTCCTCCACATTGCTGTCGTCCGGAAACATGCCAAGAAGAGTGGTAGCATTGCCACGTTGTGAAACGCATGTGAAACTTGGTAGGTATTCTGTAAACCGTTTTACGATTTTATATAAAGACTAGTATTTGCGTGTTGCGCGAGGTGCAAGCACCTCGCGTGCTTGTGGTGGTGGTTTGTTCACTTTTAAAACCCCTAAATGTGTAAAGTGTCAAACATAACCCTAACAGAGCAGCAGCTCCACATTAGTTTGCACAAGTTACTATAATAAATACCCAAAACGTCATAGGTGTGCCTATAATATTTGAAGAGTTCACTCGATTTCTCCAGGATCCCATCATCAGATCCTGACGTTTATGAAAATGGGACCAATTTCGAAGTATACCAAAGGGTATACTTCGAAATTGGTCCAAAAATTCTTTTTTTGATTGAAAGCAATCAAAAAAAGAATTTTCTAAATCGGTTCAGCCGTCTTCGAGTAATCGATGATCATACATAAAAAAAAATATACGCGTCGAATTGATAACCTCCTCTTTTTGTCGGTTGAAAATAAAAATGAAAAAATTGCTGTAGATCTTAATTTTTTTTTTTTTTTTTTTTTTTTTTTATTTAGAATAGGTTCGCGTTTGACCACCATCTCACCTGATGTAAACTTTCAACAAAAATTAGTTTGAACGAGATCGGTCACCAGTTTTTAAGATACAGCATTTTTTCTAAAACCGAAAATATAACATAGTTACTACGGAACCCTTCATGGGCGAGTCTGACTCGCACTTGGCAATTTTCGTTTTTTTTTGGTATACATAGTTAGGTTTAGTAGTGTTTTTTTTTTTATAACGTATGAGCCCGCTCTTGACCTCAATCTCGCCTGAAGGTTTTTTTTTATAGTTGATTGGCTTGCATTTGACCATAATCTCACCTGACCAAATTAAGCGATGATGTGGTCGAAAATGAAGCACGCTTGCCTAGAAGTAACCTATTCACTCTTGACTTAAAGACTCCCAGGTTATAACTATCAGGAAACACAGACTCCGGTAGGGAATTCCACTCCTTAGCCGTACGCATAATGTAAGTATTCCCAAAAAAAAAGTCAGGTTTGGTTCACCTTCAAATCTCTACTTTTCCTTCTAACATTATTAAGTTAGATGAACGCTTGAACCCTTGAACGTGTTTGTAACGATAACATTGTTTACATAAGCTTAAATTGTTAAAGGTCATTGCAGGCTCTTAACCTTTCCTTAGGGACTGTTTGGATCCAATACTTTACTTCTTTGCATATTCAGAAGTTCCTCCGACCTTTACAAAAAAGATCCATTTGGATCCCTTACAAAAAATATTACGAGTAACTTATGTAAAAAAGGAACTGATTGTCAAAATAATTCAAAAAGCAAGGGTGGCAGGTGAATACATAGTCGTTTTATACTCGTATGTTCGCCATAACTTGCATTAACGTTTCTACTTTTTACGTAAAATATAACTCTAGAAATGTGTGTGGAAAATTTGTGCAAAATTTCTTAGCTCTGGTGCACCTAACAAGTGTTGCAAACTTTAGAGACAGGCTTATACAATATATGATTGTGGAGAACGCAAACGTGTCCCCAGCAAGAAGTGTCGAAGAGAAACAACATGTGGTTTTAGCCCAAACCCCTATCTACCCCAAGAACGAGGACACCAATGAGAATATTTACACCCAAAAAGTAGGTACTCAAAAAAAATTTGCAATATACAAGGTGTAACAGATTAAGCGCAATACCTCAGAAACCCTAATTAGAATATTAAATTATAAGTCTAAAACAACATCCGTAACTAAATAAATTGAAACCAAACCTAGACATTTTCTTAGTTATCATTTAAATAGTTATCCTTATTAAACGCAAAACGTATGCGCATCATACAATATCCTTACGCAGACGCATACAATCATGCAATATTAGCGGCTGACACGCACACGGGGGCATTTCCTTGAATTAAGGATTGTATCCAATAAAAATAAAATAAAAAAATATTGCATTAATTTGTCATTTGTCATCTTTGTTTCCATTTTAAGTTAAATGAAAGGTTTTTTCGTCAAAACTCCCAGCTCTCAACCAGTAGACCAAGCCCACCTCGATATGGTGAACGCCGAAGTCGAACGTAGAACTTCCCTTCCGCCCATCGAAGATCCCGATAATCCACTGGCCCCCATCACTCCTGATGAGGTCCAGGATATCATTAAAAGTCTCCAACCGCGAAAAGCCCCTGGCTCCGACGGCATCACCAATAGGGTTTCCAAACTTTTCCCCGCCCAGCTTATAGTGCTAATGACTGCCATCTTCAATGGTGCATTGAGCAATAATATGTTCCCTACAACCTGGAAACAGGCCACCGTCATAGGTATTCCCAAACCAGGCAAGCCCAAGTCTGACCCGTCTAGCTACCGTCCCATTAGCTTACTCAACGTCCTCGGTAAAATCTATGAAAGGCTTATATATAAGCGGCTCAAAGATTTTGCCGAAGCAAAGAGTCTAATACCCAATGAGCAGTTCGGATTTAGAACCGAACACTCATGTATCCAACAAGTCCACCGCATCGTAGAACACGTCAGTGCCGGCTTCCAACGAGGCGCAATAACGGGAGCCTTATTCTTCGACATAGCGAAAGCGTTCGACAAAGTCTGGCACAATGGCTTAATCTATAAGCCATACCAACTCGGCGTGCCTGACCGTCTCGTGCTCATCCTACGGGACTTTTTATCGAATCGCACCTTTCGTTATCGAATTGAGGGGGAGCTTTCCTCCCCCCATCCCATTCGCGCAGGAGTTCCTCAAGGCTCCGTACTATCCCCCCTTGTTTTCACGCTATTCACTAGTGATATTCCCAAGCATAAAAATACCCAGCTAGCCCTATTCGCCGACGATACGGCTATCTATTATACCGGTCTTAAACCCGATGCCATCGCTCGCACTCTCCAAACTTCCGCAAACACTCTGGCCAAGTGGTTCCGGAAATGGAGAATCGAAGTCAATCCAGATAAAAGCCAGGCAGTCCTCTTTTCTAAACCGCGGATAAACCCACCCTCCCCCCGTCCGATTACCATGTACGGCAAGCCGATCCCTTGGGAAAAGCAAGCCAAATACTTAGGCGTGGTCCTCGATAGACACCTCTCCTTCGCTGAGCACATAAAGCAGGCACGTTCGCGCGCCGCTTTCGCTCTAGGTAGGCTCCACTTCATTCTTAGCTCTCGCAGCAAGTTATCACTCAGGTGCAAGCTGCGTATTTTCACCGCGGTCATCCGTCCCATCATGACCTACGCCTGCGTTGTTTTCGCACACGCAAAGCCCTATCTCCTCCACAAGATGCAGACCCTCCAAAACCGATTCCTCCGTAGAGTCACGGGAGCCCCCTTTTATGTTCGAAATGAGCTTCTTCACGTAGATCTCAAGATGCCCACCATCCAGCAGTTCATGAAACGTGTCTCCAAGCGTTTCTTTGAAACTTCAATCCAACATAGGAATCCCCTTATCGTATCGGCCGCCCAATACGAACCCTCGCGTATCTCTAAGATTCGCCGACCAAGGCATACCCTAGTCACTCCCGATGACGCAATCACCCTGCTCCAAGAGAGCCGTAGGGAAACAAGTACAGTGGCACACAAACACAAAAACCGACCGTCCTTCCGTCCTCGCCGCCGAGGCCCACCGCGACGTCCCCGTAATAGTCCACCCCGACCCTTGCCAGAGCCAGCCCGCGACGCTGAGCCAGTAGCTTTAAATTCCCTTATTAATAATAATAATGATATGATCCAGCCTGTCCCTAGCTGCCCTCCCCTGCGACGCCCTAAGCCGAGGTCCGTACCCCACAGGGGGTGCCCTTAGCGTGTAGTCGCCTAGTTTGTAAGTTTTTTAATAAGCCCTGGCTGGAGGCTTTAATTAATTTATTAATTAAGGCAACCACAGGCAAGTCCGGTTAAGCAGCCGACAACCTCAGAGGTTGACCTGCGAGATGCCACACACAAAAAAAAAAAAAAATTTTTTCTTCAAAATTTAATACCTATTTTTTATGACGGAAATCGATTCAGAAGCCGATTCTGAACCGACGCTTTCAGGAATTGCGTTTATAATTCTGTTCCACGTTGTACATATAACCAATTCTCAAAATAATTGTCATTTATCATAGACATATGCATGCGCGGGCAACAAAAGCAACTTAACTTATTAGCAAAACGAGTACAACAAAAATACATAACTTATTTATAAATATCGTACATGGTTTAAGAGCTTAAAATTTCAGCTTTCAATTGACACCGTTTAGTTAGGTTGAGGGTTTTTAGGTTGAGTTGATTTGGTTGCTCGCGAATGTAGTAGGTGCACCCAGTTATCTTTCTATTACGTTCCCGTAATAGGACAGAGGCTTCAGGGAAAGGACATCACATGTCTTCGAATTTCCTATCCTAAGATATGGGGGTTTCTTGACGATGTTTTTATTTACCGTGTTGTGATTAACCCCAGTGATGAAGGTTATCGTTTACTTATAGTGCAAGTTCCTCAGATGTTACTTTTTTGGGGAACAAAATGTATGAAACAGAGTAGCGTTAGTATAACCGAAGGCTCGGCATGCCGCAATTGCGGCGAGAAGTTCCCTTTTTGAGAATTGGCTGAAGAGACGCCATGGCGTCCTAAGTTACCGCCTGACGCAGTTACCGGATATGGTTGTTTCGAGAGGTACTTAGTTCAGATTCAGTCCGATAATACTAAGTTACGTGCCTGACTGACTTCGAAACAACGACCAGCAACTCGTAAAGTCATTCCTGTTACCACTGGGTGACCATTGCTCCTTCAGATATATTTATGTCAAACCCTGTTGCTAATAATCAAATCTTAAAGCAGTATATGCGATACGTGTTTAATATATAATATCTGAACCAGCAACATGTTAGAAAAAATGCAAATGGCCGTCCTCCGCTCATTAGGGGCTTGTGTGTGACATGCCTGTACCCCGGGCGTGTGTGACATAATGCGCAAGTAGGCCCTGTCTTTGTGTGCCATAGTATGCCAGCGAAGTACCTGGGATGGCCACGATATTAAATTGGCTTTGCAAAATATTTGATGAAGCAGCATGTGTATCGGTATTTCATCTAGAGACTAGAGCGTTCTGACTAAGCTTAAAGTTTTGCCAAGCAATTTAATTATTGTTAAATTTTACTCATACAAGTGAACTGTATTGGAACGTAGTACCGTTCCGATCCGTGAAAAATAAAAAAATAATTTAAAGAAATATATTTCGGACAGCATGCATTTGGAGAGTATATCAACAACTTATTAAATTAATGTTACTACTCAAAACGACCAAAGAAACGAACAGGATTACAAATGACACTTGTAAATCTGTTAACATGCTTTGCTTTGTTTGCCCTGTGCGATAAGACCGCCAATTGTACACTAGTTTAATTGTTTCGTATCCATAGAAATATTGTAAGATGTACAATAAAGTATACAACGTGTAACGGAAACCCCATATCTATCCAAAAGGGCTGAAGACAACATCTGGTATGGAGTCTCTATGCACAGTTTCAGCACAAAATAACTGACTCAAAGAATTGATACCAAATTATTGGTTTCATATATTTCTTGAATACTAATAATAACAAACGTGTCACAGCACTACGAGGGTCAATAACTTTCCACGTCACTTGCCAATAACACGATAGTTCTTTTCGTTATTCTTAATTTGAAAAAATCGGTATCTGGTATCAGTGTATTGGAATTTGTAATAAGTTCTACACACGCAGACTTAGGATTACAAAACCCTTGCCATATCGTTTGCTATCATCCAAAGAAGCCATGCACTTGGGATGTATATACCCTTTAAATTACACGTTGTATAATAAAAAAATAAATAATGCTTTCTGAGGCACGGACGGATCTCGATATGTTATCATAGTCACCCATTTATGGACTGACCGCGGCTAGCTTTGCTTTACCTAGAAAATCAACTTGTGTGGCTGTTATTATTTAGTCACGATTATTTAGTCACGAGCTTCTCCAAAGGATTAAAATTGTTTGAGTTCCTTATACGTCCGTACGTAGATATAATAATAAGGTTCAAGTGAGTTCGTTGTAGTACGCAGCAGTAGTGACAATTCACTAAGTGGCTTCGTAGCGTATTAATTTAAACCAAAAATTATGTTCAATGCTGTATCCACCGATTGTAATGACTGTTTTGAATACACACACTCGGCTATTGTATCGAGGTCTATTTTAGAGTGTTTTGGTTTTATATGTATATTTAATTATTTTGCTGAATAAACGGTTTATTAATGTAAAAAGATGTAACAGTATATCATGCTTACATAATATCAGTAATTACATTTTACAGAAATAATACGAAAATGATCAAATATATGTAACCGTATACGTAAAAAAAGCATCAATAACCAAGTGGATTATTTTGTTTTTTTTTAGGATGGGAAATCATCCAATGACTGCCTCCAAATCGGGGCGAAGCTCGCGGGTGTCTCAGACTTTTACTGACTAAAACCCATCCATGTTCCATCATATGACCTTCGTGTTCCGAGGCCGCGGTAACTCTTTCGAACAGTTCCGTAACCCCGGCAGGCAACGGCCCCCTTATGGGCCCCGACAATTTTGCTGACACTCTTTGAGGCGCGCGTGGAACACGACGCGCCATCTGCACGGGCCTGGTTTCAGTTGGGCGGCGAGCTACCCATTGCTCGCAGCCTGCAGGCCCATACCTACAGTGTCTGGGAGTCACCCTGCAACTCCCGATGCCCGGAGCGTCTCCTGCGACGGCTGGGGCGCAAGGGCTGTGAGGGCCTTGAGACCCGCCTCTCCCTCGCGCGTCCCGCCACCTCCTTCGCTTGCATAACTGCTTCGCAGAAAGAGGTGACTGCTTTCCATGCATGCTCACTCCGGACCATGGATTGAACCAGGGCCGGGACCGAGAGGTCGCCGCTTATCGCCCCTATGAGGACACGGTGGAGCTCTGCCCAAGCGGGGCAAACCTCCAAGCCTAATGACTAAGGTGACTAACTTGTGATCGAGAGGTCACGGATTTGAACCCCACCCATTACACTATTGCTATGAACCCACTCCAGACACAAGTATTAGCTTAGTTGGAGCGGTTTACAAGATTACCAGTAATGTGAATTCTATCCCCATTGCTAGATGCCTTTAATTTTTTTTACGTACAAACTTATGAAGTCTTCTTAGATAATTTTTTGAGAATTTTATATCTCCTGATCATGGCCATTGCATTCGTGGGTTGCGGCAGAAGATCAGTGTCAGGTGACATATCTTGGGTTGCCATCCGAAATTATGCTGGACTGAGGCCCTTTTGGCATTAAAAGATTTGTTTATTCATTTGTTATTTTTAAGCTTAAGTGTTTTAAAGCCAGTAAACGAGTTTTCCTTTTTTTTATTTTGAACCGGCGCGAATCTGTACTTTAGATTTGCTGATTATTTTATTTTTCTGTAAGTCATTCAAAAAGTTCTCCATATAGACTTTCGAACAAAGGAAAGCACAGAGCGCTAATATTACATAGACCTTATTTATGTAAAAATTCTTATGCGGTGTGGATTTGCCAAGTTATTTATTAAAGAAGAAATAATAAAAATAGAAAGTACATGTAATGTTTTTGATTAGATACTTTTTACTGCAGGATTTTTTTTCTTTCCGACGAATAAATATACTACGTGCGAACGAAGCCGCGAGCGGCAAGCTAGTATTTTTTATTTTGGTCAATATTGTGTATGCGTTTTTTTTTTATATAATTATAACACAGGTACAGGTATACATGATACAGGTAGACCATTATTGTGAAAATTAGAGCTCACAAGTAAAAATACGAAATATATTTCAAACTTATTTGCAAAAACCAGGCTAAACAGGATAAAATGCAGAGCCGCGCAGGTCCCTTAGCATACAAAATTTAAAGACATATCTATCCGTTGGCCTAAAATCGTAGTTTCAAAACACGTCTGATGCGCGATCACTATTGGGCAACGCGGCCCGTACAGAAATGTTTGTGGTCGCCCAACAGTGACCAACGAGGCCTGAATGAAAAATATTTTTTTTTTATTGGCAGGGACCGTGTTAAGAAATATTACGTATTTTTTTTTATTCAGGATGAGCCTACTCTTCATCTCGCCTGATGGTAAGCAATAGATGAGGTCAACGATGGAACAAGCGAGCCCAGAAGATGCCTGTTCACTCATGCTTTAAAGGCTGAAAGGTCATAAGTGGTAAGCCGGCTCTACACGTTGGCCAACACAGTGACGAATGTAGTGGCCAGCATGTTGGCCAAGAGTTCGTGATAGCGTCCACACGTTGGAAAGTCGTTCAGTTTGCTACGGTTCAGGCCAATGTGCGGACGTATTTATTAAAATGGATATTAAGGCGCTAGCTGCTGCTTCTTGGGTTCCACAAACAATTTACGGCTTGGTAGAGCTCTATAAACCGAAAAGTTTTTTCGTTATTAGTCATTACTGACATTTTGTTTACACTAGTTGTTACCGACGCGTGACTATAAAAACTTTTTAACAAAAAATAAAACCAACTTCCATATCAAAACACTACAACGCCAAAAATAACTTTAATTTCGGTAGTCGGTGTTATTCGTTATGTATTTTCTTTTTTTGACACCGCCTTCCGAAATTATAGTTATTTTTGCCTTTGTAGTATTTTAATATGGAAGTCGGTTTTATTTTTTGTTAAAAAGTTTTTTTCACGCTTTTTAGTGGGTCGGTTTGTAATTTATCTAGTTACAAAAGCCAAAATGTCAACTACTTATCACCTTTTACAAAATATTGCTTTTCCCGATGCAGAGCTCTTAATTTTTGAGGAGTTCTCCTGGTACTTCACCATCAGCTCTACATCACCATATGCATTATGACGAACATAAAGTGCTTAACATCCATATTCAAGTAATCGAATCGCAATTCATGAAATACTTATTATTGAGTAGTTTCGGTGGTCATCTGTGGTCTTCATCATCAGTTCCACTTCCCCAAATGGTGCTTTTCGAGAGCAACTGCACAAGATACTATAAGATATAACCAAAACGCTATAGATGTGCCTATAATATTTGAAGAGTTCCCTCGATTACTCCAGGATCCCATCATCAGATCCTGATTTCATAACAATGGGACCAACTAGAAAGTATATCATTTCAAATGAAAAGAGAATTTTCTAAATCGGTCGAGCTGACTTCGAGTTATGAGGTAACATACATAAAAAAAAAAGTTCAAGACGAACTGAGAACCTCCTTCTTTTTTTTTTTAAGTCGGTTAAAATGTTTAATCAGGTGCGTGCGATCGTTCTGGGAGCTCGTAGCATACTAAACGCGCGGCCAACGTGTGGACGCGGTGGCCAATACTCGGCCAACAACCCTTTGATCTTTTGCAAAAAACCGACACCACACGGATCTCGCGCCAACTCGTCGGCCATCATTCCAATACAACCCAAGATGCACAAACACCCCCTCTACACGTTGGTGAATAGGCACTGGCCACTACATTCGCCACTGTGTTGGCCAACGTGTAGAGCCGGCTTTACGGACGCAAGCATGTATCATCTATGCTGGCTTGCGTCCGTAAAGCCGGCTCTACACGTTGGCCAACACAGTGGCGAATGTAGTGGCCAGCATATTGGCCAAGAGTTCGTGATAGCGTCCACACGTTGGAAGGTCGTTCAGTTTGCTACGGTACAGGCCAATGTGCGGACGTATTTATTAAAATGGATATTGAGACGCTAACTTCTGCTTCTTTGGTTCCACAACTACAAACAATTTACGGCTTGGTAGAGCTCTATAAACCGAAAAATTTCTTCGTTATTAGTCATTACTGACATTTTGTTTACACTAGTTGTTACCGACGCGTGACTGTAAAAACTTTTTAACAAAAAATAAAAAGGTTTTGTATTTTCTTGTTTTGACACCGCCTTCCGAAATTAAAGTTATTTTTGCCTTTGTAGTATTTTGATATGGAAGTCGGTTTTATTTTTTGTTAAAAAGTTTTTTTCACGCTTTTTAGTGGGTCGGTTTGTAATTTATCTAGTTACAAAAGCCAAAATGTCAACTACTTATCACCTTTTACAAAATATTGCTTTCTCGATGCAGAGCCGTTAATTTTTGAGGAGTTCTCCTGGTACTTCACCATCAGCTCTACATCACCATATGCATTGTGACGAACATATAGCGCTTAACATCCATATTCAAGTAATCGAATCGCAATCCACGAAATACTTATTATTGAGTAGTTTCTGTGGTCATCTGTGGTCTTCATCATTCATCATCATTCATCAGTTCCACTTCCCCAAATGGTGCTTTTCGAGAGCAACTGCACAAGATACTATAAGAAATACCCAAAACGCTATAGGTGTGCCTATAATATTTGAAGAGTTCCCTCGATTACTCCAGGATCCCATCATCAGATCCTGATTTCATAACAATGGGACCAATTAGAAAGAATACCATTTCAAATGAAAAGAGAATTTTCTAAATCGGTCCAGCTGACTTCGAGTTATGAGGTAACATACAATAAAAAAAAAGTTCAAGGCGAACTGAGAACCTCCTTCTTTTTTTGAAGTCGATTAAAATTTCTAATCAGGTGCGTGCGATCGTTCTGGGAGCTCGTAGCATACTAAACGCGCGGCCAACGTGTGGACGCGGTAGCCAATACTCGGCCACAACCCTTTGATCTTTTGCAAAAAACCGACACCACACGGATCTCGCGCCAACTCGTCGGCCATCATTCCAATACAACCCAAGACGCACAAACACCCCCTCTACACGTTGGCGAATAGGCACTGGCCACTACATTCGCCACTGTGCTGGCCAACGTGTAGAGCCGGCTGTAGGGAACACAGAGGCCAGCATAGAGAGAGTGGAATGTACCGTATAGCATTAAATAAATAAAAAAAAAAAATCGATCCCCCAACCAAGAACTTGGTAATGTGCTATCATGGGCTCTATGCTGTTGTGTCAAATTCGGCATCTATGAATCGGAAAAAATCGAAAAAAATTGCTAAGATCTCTTAGCAATTTTTTTTTCAGATTTTTCCTAATTATATTTACATGATGCAATATTCCATATTATGTATAGAATTTTAAGTATTTTTTTTTTCTTAAGAAACTAGTTTTTGAATTAAAAAATAATAATATCAATGACACAGTTACATTTCGCAAAAAATAGCTTTCATTTAATACATCAGTGACTTCAATAGTCCTTCAAAACATATTTGAATAAAAAACAGAAAATCTTTTCTTCTATAAAATTTAGATTTTTCGATTACCGAGTTATTGCTTGGGAGTAATCGTCATCATTTGCTTCTTGCCCTAACTATGTCGGGGTCAACGAATTAGGAATGATATCATTCCTAATTCGTTGGTCAGGTTCTTCCAGTCTGACCGGATGCATCTGAGTACTAGTGTTGTACATGGAGCGACTGCCTGTCTGACCTCCACAACCCAGTAACTGGGTAACACGACACCTTAGCTAGACCAGTAACAGCTTTACTGGCTTCTCAAGGCTTTCACTTCTCTGGATTTTCACCCGTAAGGACTGCCAAAGTTGTCGAAATGAAAATAATACTGTCAGAATGTTACACATAATAGAAATGTTACACAGAATAGAATGCTATAAAGGTGTGAATAATTATTTTAAAAAAAATTATTATATATTATTATTAAATAAGTTTTTTATTTTCAGCTTTTTAGTATTTAATTCCGTTTTAAAACGTTATATTTCCTAAACGATTGCTCAAAATGAAAAATGGTAAAAAAACCTCAATATCATTTTTAAAGATCTGTTTATTGATATCCCATTTGACATAGTTAGTAGATTATTGAATTTTTATTTTTGACAATATGGCGCCCGATTGTCGTTATGGTGATTTGGTTTTATTTTAATCTATCTTATGACACTTGCGCTGTCAAGACAAACCTAACGACGTATCAATTATCCAAATCCATTTACTGGTTTAATAGTTACGAGGGAACAAAGGAACGGACATACATACAAACATACGCGGTAAAACATAACTCTCCTCCTTGCTTCGCTGCAGTCGGGTAAAGAATACTTTCATTTGTTTAATTTCTCAACGACAGTGTGACCTCTCTTTCAAAACTGTACCCAAATATTGCAAACGGTTTTTTAAACAAAAAAATTTGAAGCAAGATCGCTGTAACAGTCTCAAATAACTGCGATCAGTTGGTGAAGCTTTGTCTATCGAAATGTACTAGTAATGCGGGTCATTAGTATTGTTATTACCCCGTAGTTTGTGCTAGGTTAACAGTGCAACAGTGGGGTTCAAACTCGAGACTTCTAGCGCACCTGTCCCACCCTTGAGTCTATCGCTATTCTATCATCTATACCTACATATAGACAACATTGAATTGTCTGTCTGTGATGTCTAAATAACAGAGTTTTCTCAAGTGCTTATAGTTTAAAACAAGCAAATTAAATCATGGGTCCTGGCTGTTATTGTACATCTGTAACAGTCGCTACGGGTATTCAGAAGCTAGAACGTCTGAAATCAATTTTGGTGAGGAGAATAGTGTTACCCAGTTACTGGGTTTTGAAGGTTAGATAGGTAGTCGCTCTAAGTTGCGAAATGGTTAAGCAGTTTTTTTTACTAATGAGCCCGCTTTTTGTCTCGATAACACCTGATGGAAGTGTAAAACGAGGTCTTCGATCGAACGAGCGAGCCCAGAAGATGCCTGTTCACTCTTGTTATCAACATTTAACATTTTTTTATCTGTGTGTCTATTTTTTTTTTGTCTGTGCTTATAACTGGACCGGCTAAACTAATTTTAATGGGATTTCAACTGAAAGATATAGGGACAAGTACTGGAGGTTATAGGTTACTTATTTTCGCGGTACTCCCAAAGGATGGCGATTTATGTAGAAAAAACCTCCCACACGAACGTCGGGTGGGTTCAGCTAGTTCTTTGTGATATAGAAATAAATCCTGAGATAAGGGATTTCTTTCTAGAAAGCGTCTTTTGATATGAATTGTTTTTATAGCTGTTTAACCCTTAACTGGGCCTGAGCAAAACAGTGAGGTTATTAGTAACTGCAGTTATTTATGTAATGTAGTTAGGGAAATAAAGAAGACCAGTACTAGTTTTTTTTCGATATTTTATTTCTAAATATAAAAAAAAATTATGTGGGAAGTATTTTCCTTCAGCCTTCCTAGGACCTGGATGGAAAATAATCTTTCTTTGTGTTTGAAGCAGTGGTTACAAGCAAGGCTTAATACCATGTACATCATGGGTTTAAACCCAAGCAAGCACACATTTCTTCGTGTAATTTACATCATAACTATCGCTCTCAAAGCGGTCCTAGGAGCAAAAATCCGAAGACATGCTACATCCACTAATCCGCACTGGGCCCGTGGGGTGAATTACGGACCATAACATGAGCCAAAAACCACTGCACACTTCTGAAGTATCTCTATGAAAATTGTTTTTTTTTGTTCAGGCTGTTATACAAGTAGAGGCGAGAGACGGGTGTGATTGCTGCATCTCCTTATTGTGAATAATAATAATATTCATTTCAGTCAATGGTTTAAGTAGGAACTCTATAATAGGCAGCTGGATCAAGGGCTTCCTTCAGAAAGCGGTAGTCCTACACACGGCGCGTATTGTGAGTTCCTCTCTCTAGAGCCCAGACCACCGATAGCTTGGGACCTGTTCCCGATACTGGTAGATTCAAATTTTTGTATATTGCTATGTATAATATGTTTTTTTATATGTTTTATAGAAATATTTAAGAATGTAATTTAATGTTGGACTAAAGGAAATACTATTCCTGAAGGCTTATACAATGTGTCCCAGGGATAAGTGACCGCCCGGCATTTTTTGAATATTTCTAAGCTCTGGCGTGCATTACAGCTAATGGCAGTCATTTCAAAAACGTAATTAACTAATCATGTGTTTCTTTTTAATAAATAATAATTTGATTACAACTTTGTTTTTTTTTTATTGCATCTAATAAAAAAAGTATCTAATGGATATTAAGACTTCTAACAGTGTCAATAGCGGCTTTAGTTAGCTTTGAAGACTTTGCTCTTTTTTACTGAGTATGGGAGTCAAATTTCAACTGACTGTACTTTTGCTTTTGTTTGAAATTAGTAGCAAACATTGTTCTGAGCTATTGTAGGAAATATCATGTAGTTAATTAATAAATTTAAAAAAATGTGATAAGGGGCATTTTTTAGATTTATTTTGAAAAAACTGAAAAGAAGAGTTTTTTTTCTTCGAATTTTAATTTTGTTTTTTATTTAATAAATGTTTTACTACATTTTAGTTATGTTTAATGATTTTAATTGATAAACTATGATGTCGGCTAGTCAGTAAAAATATAATGGAAAAATATGAACAAACTTAGGAAATATCGTAAAAAAAATGCAGCACGTCACGCGTCTTTACAAAAAAAAAGAAAAAAATCATAAAAAAAAACTAAAGCCGCTAAGTCACAAATATAAATGTAATTATTAATAATTTTGTATAAATATTCAAAAAACGCCGGGCGGTCACTTATCCCTGGGACAGATTGTATAATAAGACAGATAAAATATATACAAACCATTTGCATTATAACTTTATACTATAGCTATAGGCTAAGCACACCCATAAAAAATATGCCCCTATTTTTGTAGAAATTTCTAGTATCATATCATATAGGACATATCCTGTATCTTAGGTGTTTGTGTTTCTCTAATTCACAAAGAGAAGCCCGGCTCAGTACAAGTCCACATGGTATGTATTTAGATTATATTATAGTTAGGTAAAGTACCTATATAGATAGAAAAGGATAGACCAATTTTTTGACTGATTTCGAAGCAAATGTTTGACTTCATTTAAAGATAAAAAATACATTCTACTCTGCAAGCTGCGATCGTGTGACTAACTGTGCATATTTGGTATACAAAATACAGTTTATTAAAAACACGAATAAAAGTTAAGCTGTAAAACCAACGTACTTACTACAAGCCGTGTAAAGTCTGCGTCGGACAAATAAACAATCACTTAAAAATTAACAGCGTGGGATTAAACTATCGTCCACACCGTATATGCAAAGCGTTACAAGATATTTTCTTAATTTTCCAGCATAAAATATACTAAAAATTATGTTGTTAAAATAATCTTCACATAAGAAAAAACTCGGCCCAAGAAAGTAACCATAATTTTACTCAAGAATTTGAGCTTTTAAGATCACGTTAATTGATTTAAATTAATTAAGAGATACTTAAACTGTCCTCTCGTATTTAAATGGAACATGCTTTAATTTAAATATAATTAATGAGCGCCAACGCTGACGCTTTCTGACATGAAGTTAATTGTAATGTTCAATAAATCAAGTCTAATGTCGATTTTACCGGTAGCAGATGCAAGAAGCACAAAATTGTTAAAGGCTATATTCACACTTTCAAGCGCTACTTAAAAATATGAATAATTTTCATTCCTTAACAATATACATAGTGTTTATATACCTGATATTTTACATTAAATCTGTAAAATAAATTAAAACTTGTCCCGTATTCACATTCAAGCACCCACCAAATAAAACACCATAAAAACAAAATAATCCAGCAACAAAAAACAACACCAGCGAAAAGCACAAATTCATCAAAATTTACACATAAAACTTTAAATAAAAATACACTCACCTTTTATAAATTAAATATTAAAAATACAAATGGGTAGCAAAATCGTAAAGAGTGGGGTAATTTCGCACGCGGCGGCGCGGCGGGCACGCGGCCCACCGCTAGCGAACTGTGGCGGGGCTAGGACGTGGAGACGTCCGCTGCGACGCGCGTAGGCGGGCGTCTGGCCCGGAGCGGCCCGCTCCTCCCTTGCCCCCCTTCCCGCGCCACACCTTGCTGCTTATTAAAAAAGTCCAACGGAAAAGGATTTATGCCTCCTTGGAATTCGCTTGAAGGCTCACGGTTGTGTTTTTAACGATTTGCGAGCATTTTATTTGAGGGAACATTTGTTTTTGCGTTTTTCACTAGTTAGATTATTTGATTATTCTATCGGAAATGTAAATTTGACAGTTTTATCTTCTGCTCTACTAAAGCTGTTCAGTTCAGACATGACTGTTCCTTATTCTGATCTTAGTATAAGCTTCAATTATAGTAAATATTTTTAGCTGTATGTACATAAGCTGGAAGCTTTTATGTACGTGCATTCTGCAGATTTATTACTATTTGATATCTCAGAAAGGAAACAGAAAAAGTACACAGAAGAAATGCTTAAACTACAAGAAATAAATAAAAAATGAGACAACAAAAATCAAATAACAGTTACATCATCTATCATCTCTTCTTCAACTCTCCTGTCGCAGGTCTGCTGGAAGAAATTTCTTAAAAAATAAGCAACACCTTAGTGCTCTTTTATCTATATTTTTTTCACATTTAAGTGTCATGTGTGTACATTAATAAACAAATACATGGCACATGAAAAACAAACCTTACGGAGAGAATCAAGATTTAACAAACATCACTTTTTCGTTTTCGTTTGCTTTATAATTTACATTTAACCGTGGAACTCTCCATATCGTTCAGAGTTTTTCTTAGAAATAAACATCAGAACTGAATCCGTATATTTAATACTCGATATTAAATATACGGATTCACTTCCAAAAACAAATACAGTTTTTTTCCGTTCTTCAATTCAAGAGTGAATAGGTGTTATTTGTAGGTAAGCGTGTTCATCTTAGACCACAATATGATCGCTTAACATCAGATGAGATGTTGGTGATGAGGCTCGCATTTAGCGAGCCTAACAACAATAAAAATTGGACATACCATACCTTGCCATTTAGAAAATGATCAGTGATAAATTGTGAAGCTACATTTGCATTTCCTTTGATGAATTTCATCCACAATTCAAACGCAATAAGTAAGTAAGAGTAAGTTTTAGTCATTGAATAATATCGTTGAAAGTTTATTTTTATAAATATTTTTATTTATAAATATTTATAAAATTATTTGTTTATTTCAGAGAAGATTAGGATTTAATGGATGTTAAGATATACTCTTCTCTATAACTTCTCCAAATACCGAAATTACCTGAAAATACTAAGGTCTTGGGTTTGATTTCTGGGTCGGGCCAAGGGGTATCATGTTAGCCATCTACTAGGTTACGTAGGTCAGACAGGCAGTTGCTCCATGTATCTCTAATAGTCAACTGCATCCGGTCAGACTAGAAACCGACCCCAACATAGGAAAAGGCTAATAAATATTAAATAAAATATTGAATGCAAGTGACATAAAAAATTGTATATTGTAGATAAAACCCTAATCAACCCTTGTTGTTATTATGATTTTTTTTATTCAGAATTCCGCCCACGACTTCGTCCGCGTGGAAAAAAAAATCCCCCGATTTTGAAACATTCTTCATTAGTGCTCCACTCCTATAGGTCATAGCGTGATGATATATAGCCTATAGCCTTCCTCGATAAATGGGCTATCTAACACTGAAAGAATTTTTCAAATCAGAACCGTAGTTCCTGAGATTAGCGCGTTCAAGCAAACAAACAAACAAACAAACAAACTCTTCAGCTTTATAATATTACTAGTACTCACGCGGGGCTTCACTCCCGTGGATTCTATCACGGTAAAAACATAACTCTCCTTTTTTGCAGTCGCGTAAAAAGTAGCCTATAACCTTCCTCAAGCTTCAAGCTACTTCCATACCAAATTTCATCCAAATCCACCCAGTACTTTCGAAGATTAGCGCGTTCAAGCAAACAAACAAACAAACAAACTTTTCCGCTTTATAATATTAGTATAGATAGTATAGATAGGCTCGCGTTTGACCACATCTCACCGGATGGTAAGCGATGATGTGGTCGAAGATGGAGCATGCTTACCTAGGGGTCTTTAAATCAAGAGTGAATAGTAACCTATTCACTATGCTAGGTTGAAGCTATCTGGAATCACAGACTCCGGCAGGGAATTCTACTCCTTAGCCGTACGCACAATGAAATAAATATTAATTAATATATCGTTATTAAAAAGTAATTTGCAAGACAGCCATTTTCATAGACTTTATTTAGCGGATATATTTATGGGGGTTCAACTCATACTATCGTCAAAAGGGTTGTTGCTAAGGATCTCGCCCAGGGAACTTTCAAATCATTGTTTGTGTTTTTAGGGTTCCGTAGCCGAATGGCAAAAAACGGAACCCTTATAGTTTCGAGATGTCTGTCCGTCTGTCTGTCTGTCCGTCCGTCCGTATGTCACAGCCATTTTATTCCGAAACTATTAGGACTATACATGTAAAACTTGGTAGGTAGATGTATTCTGTGAACCGCTTTCCGATTTTAAGAGAAAATTTAAAAAAAATATTTAAAATAAAGGGGACTCCCCATACATGGAACTGAAACTGAAAATATTTTCTTTCATGAAACCTATACGTGTGTGGTATCTATAGACAGGTCTTTAAAAATGACATTAAAGTTTCTAAAATGACTTTTTCATAAAGTTAATCGTTTAAAAGATATACGCTTCCAAAGTGGTAAAATGTGTGTCCCCCCCTCTAACTTCTATAATAATGAAGTGAAAAATCTAAAAAACCATATGTTGTAGATTTTAATGTAAACTTTCAACCAAAATTGGTTTGAACGAGATCGAATCAGCAGTTTTTGAGATACAGTATATTTTCCAAAACCGCAAATATAACTTTGTAATTCATACAAATACTATGAAAAACAAAGTTATTTGGCGTAGTTGTAGAAATTGTAAATAATCTAGTTTTAAGAAATTTGTAAGGTTTTTTGTTTTTTTTTTTTCAAATAAATATATTAAGTATATTATATTTATTATAGTTACTACGGAACCCTTCATGTGCGAGTCCGACTCGCACTTGGCCAATTTTTTTTAATTTTCCCGAACACAGTTGTTACCATCTTTTGCTTAGACTTTCCTTTTTTACCTTTTATTAGATTAATGTTATTCGTGTGGTGTCAACCTTTGAGTAGTAGTTACACTATCACTCTTGACTATCAATAATTTCTAAATATCCATACTAATATTATAAATGCGAAAGTAACTCTGTCTGTCTGTATGTTACCTTTTCACGCCTAAACCGCTAATCCGATTTAGATGAAATTAGGCATGGGAATAGTTTAGGACCCTGGAAAAGACATACGATAGTTTTTATCATGGAATTCTCATGGGATCGGGAATTACGCGGGAAAAACCTCCCACGCGAGCGCAGAGCTAGTTATTCTATAAATTATATTTAAATATTATTATAGCTCACCGTCTAGTAAGGACCAGGCTCAGGTCAGCGGCGCGTCGTGTTCCACGCGCGCCTCAAAGAGCTGTCAGCACCAGTGACGGGGCCCCATAGGGCCATTGCTAGCTGTGGTTGCGGGAATGTTTTAATGAGATACCCAGGAACTTAAGGGCAGCTGCAGGAACAGGGTGGGTTTTTAAGCAGTAGAAGTCTGAATTTTGCTGACCAGATGCAGCTGAGTTATTGTGTTTTACACAGAACGTCTACCTATCTTACCTCCACAACACAGCATCGCGGTACCGATTGGTGATACTGTTGTCAGATTTTCTAGCTTCTAACTACCTGTGACTATTGTAAAAGACCTGATGGTCTAGTGGTAAGTGGCCCTGACTGCTATGCGCAAGGTCGTGGGTTCGATTCCCACCCAGGACAAATGTTTGTGTGATGAGCACGATCATTTGTTCTTTGTCTGGGTGTAATTTATCTATAATATGTATGTATTTAGGAATATATATGTATGTTTATCAGTTGTCTAGTACTCATAGCACAAGCTCTGCTTAGTTTGGGACTAGATGGCGTTGTGTGAAAGTTGTGGAATATTATATTATTATTATATTAATAACAGCTAGGACCAACCGCTTAACGCGTTTTCCGAGGCACGGAGAAATCTCGATTAATATTAAGATTAACATATGCCACACTAGTCGATATACCGTCTTGTCTTACTAAGCGTTTTTCTTCAACATTTATTGTGCGCACAGCCAAGGTGTGGAACTCTCTGCCGGCTTCTCTGTTCCCTGCCACATATGACCCGTCAGCCTTTAAAGCAGGAGTGAATAGGCATTTTCTGGGCTCACTCATTCGATCGTAGACCTCATCTTACACTTACCATCAGGTGTGATTAAGGTCAAAAGCGGGTTCATTCGTAATAAAAAAGAAAAAAAGATGATTACGCATCCATGGACTGTCCTCGCCAAATTTGCAGATCGACCCGCGTGGCTAACAAAACACGTAAAACCACATGAAACATTAGACTGGCGGGTACATAACGATACGTGACATATTTCCACGTCATCACCGCAGATTCGTGAATAGATAATATTGATTCGTTTTAAATGGCGACTGAATTGATTCGATCGTTTGAATTGCCTGTGGATTTAGAAATGGTCCGTGTCCCAGTTTAAATGTGTATATGACTGGACCGTTACGATTTAACGCTGTGAAGCTTTTTGTTTAAAAAACGATCATTTTATAGGCAGAGTTTTTAATGCCGACGGTCAAAATTGTAAAAAAAACACGACAGTGTTCTAAAAACAAACATTTTTAAAACGTTGTATTTTTTAGGGTTCCGTACCCAAAGGGTAAAAACGGGACCCTATTACTAAAACTTCGCTGTCTGTCCGTCCATCTGTCTGTCGCTAGGCTGTATCTCAAGAATCGCGATTTTTTTGTCCTTTTTTCCCGATATCAATAATGGCAACAGATAGGCACTTGAAATATTCAAAAATACAAAAAAAAAACAAATATTTAAGGGGGACTCCCATACAACAGACATGATTTTTTTGCCATTTTTATAGATAATGGTACGGAACCCTTCGTGTGTGAGTCCAACTCGCACTTGGCCGCTTTTTTTGAATTTTGTTAAATATTAAAATTATGACAGTTGCTTTTAAGAGTTGGTAATAAAATTAAACGGATCTATCATGAAAACATAACATCGCGCCGGTAATTTCTAAAAGGTGAGGCAGAGTTATAGTACCTAACCACACAATCACTTCTAGGAATAAGACCGCCCTTGGTAATAACACCCTTTTAAGTTGTTAAGTCGTTAATTAATTCTGTTATGGTGTACAATAAAGGGTATTTCTGTTATATCCCACATCACTACAACGGTTAGATAGTGTTTCCGCTACAAAGAGCGTAAATACTACTATTGGGAAATTGAATTTTTATACTCAGTTTAATTCAGTTACCCGCTCGTTTAATCTGCAAACAGTTTATGACAGAAACTCCTATTCATATAATATGTATAATATTGAATTTATATTTCTGATTAAGGAAGCAATCGCAATTTAGTAATTGTTCAATCTTTCTTGGTCTTAAAAAAAGATTTTTGTTATTGTTAACCCTTAATACAAATTGTTTTCAAAACATACATTTTTGTCATTGCCAAAATCATTTTATAATGTAAGTTTATTGATCACTAAGAGAAAACGCTCGCAGTGATTTTCTTAAAATCAATATTGGGTTGGTACACTTTTTTGAACTGTGTCACCTAAACTAGGCTATATAGCAGCAACTTTTATTTTTCTTTTATTTTATTAGGAATAACAAACAGTTACATAATAAAAGATATACAAAATATTACAAAAAAACTACAATTATATAACCAACAGCGTTATCCACGCCATACACATGAGAAACATAGTACGCGCTACAAAAATAATAATAAAATGAAACGAAAACCAAGATTAACCAAAAATTGTGTACTAACAAACAATGAAAGCAATATTTAAAAATAAGATTCGACTACAAGACAAAACGAATTAAAAAATATAAGTAATATATGTAAATCATCAATCATCAAAAATCATCATCTTAAACAAATCGAACACATTTTCTTTAAATACAACAAAGAAATATACAGATATTTAAGGAGACAATAAAAATAAATTACAGATAAATAAGTTTAGAAGCAGAGTTCGGCGTTAATTTGATTAGAATAATACATAGCATATTTAAAACGCATGGACACCTTACAGCTATTAGTTGCTAATTGTATTACGAGATGTGTCCTTATAATCAGCCTATAACGTTGCCACAGCTGAGACACAGGCCTCCTGTCTAGAAGAGAGTACGAGCCGTGATTTGCTACACGGGCTCAGTGCAGGTTGGTTAATGTCTTTTGATTTTTCTATCCTTCGACAATTCCCAATAAAGTAATACTGATAGCGAATATATTACTTGCTACGTCGTAGTAACGTCTACGGGCTACGAGCTACGGTGCTACGCTTCATGGTACGGTTTCTTCACTATGTTTTCGTTCTCCGTTTCAAGAACAGTGGTAATGGTGAACATTACACAAAGTAATATGCCTGCCTGGGTTTGACCTACAAACGCGTAAGTCGTTGATCATATTATGAAATTTAGCACATTTAAAGTTTATAGGAAGAAGAAGTGCAGAAACCTACATTTTTATGAAAATTGTATGTATGAGTCTCGTTATTGTTATCAATAAGATATTCTACTGGCATCAGTACCAAGCAACGTAACTTGATGTGTCTCTTAAGAGACACTACAAAGCTAACTAACCTCACCCTTACATAGCAACGAGCACAGTTGGCTAGCCCGGAACTAAAGTGGTTTATGTAAAATTTTTAGTTAAATCCATTTATAAACATAATAATTTATAAGCTTTATAGTTCTCATTTGATAGCTCGTAGGCTTTATAGCTCTTTTAATAATAAGCATTTTTAAACATAAAAATATTAAATGTATCCGGCCTAAGTAGTCCTAAGTTATTTTATCACAAAACTACCCAAAATACCTGTATATAATTTATATTTTGAAACTGTATTGTGAGAGCATTTATACAAACACTTTGACCTAGAACAAAAAAATAGTAGGCCATAAAAACATTGGTCACAGTGCGGGAATCGAACTAGCAATACACAACGCAGCAGTCGTTCGCTCAACCATTGCACCAACGGTGTCGTCACAAAAAATATTGATATTTTCTTCTAAAGTTTTCTCGTCTTACTGTGCTACGTATTACTTAAATTATTGGAAGGCTACGTTAGCTGCTTAGCTACTAACGGGTGGTTAATTTTAAGGGCCGATGTTGAATGTGAACCACACCTAAACGTTATGTATTTTTCTGCATTTCATTTGATATTTCTCAATTTCAGACTAACTCAATTTGAACCATGGAAAGATACACAACCGAGCAACGCGTTAAAGTTATTCAGGCTTATTATGAAAATGGGCGTTCAAATCAATTTGCATATTATTTCTTTCGATTTTTTCAGTTTCGATGATTTCGATTCAGATTCGGATTCGTCAATAAGCAGAATTGCCGCATTTGGGCGAATGATAATCCAAGAGTGATTGTCGAAAAACCAATGCACCCACAAAGAGTGACTGTTTGGTGCGGTTTATGGGCTGGCCGCCAAGATCATGTGATTTGACACCGTTGGACTTCTTTATTTGCGGTTATTTGAAAGAAAAGGTGTACGTCGATAAGCCAGCAACAATTCAAGAGCTAAAGGATGAGATAATTCGGCACATTAACGGCATAGAACCTCAATTATGTCTCAGCGTCATCGAAAATTTGAACCATCGAATGGACGTGTGCCGCCGAGGTCGCGGCAGCCATTTGGCCGATATTTTGTTCCATACATAATTGAACCATACTATATTATCATAATAAAAAGAAATGACAATATTTTCCTAAATAATTTTTGTTTTATTCAAAATCAACATCGGCCCTTAAAATTTAACCAGCCTTTTTATAAATGTTTATCTTACTTCTTAGTATTACATATTTATATACATATAGTTATGTGAAAGTTTGTCAGGATGGATGGTATGTTACTCTTCCACGCAGAATCTACTGAATGAAAATTAATATGTTCCTGGAAAAACACATAGGCTCCTTTTTATCCCGGAATTTCCATAGAATCAGGAATTACGCGGAAGAAACCCCGACACATGAATGAAGTCGTGGGCAGAATGGCTCGTTATCAATATAAAATACGTTCAGAACCACATAGTAACTTCAAACTCGTTTTGTTTGTTATATCAAAATGTTTATTTTGTATCATATACAACTTTACTTTTAGGCTAACCAGTTGTACTATATTCACGAGAATTCGCCGCTTGCCGCTACGAAAGGCGGAGAGCCGCGTGCTCCCACTAGCTCGCCACTCTCAGCGAGCTAGACAAATGTGTCATATTACTCAGTATTACAACAATTGCTTGCGTTACAAACGCTGGTGAAGAATTTATTATATTATGTTGATAGTACGTATTTGTAGGTTGTGTAGAGTCTATACACGTGTGTGTTGTATGGAGTTAAATGGAAAATGTAGCAGTATATTTATGGGAAACGCTGAGACCTTTTTCTCTTCGATGGGAGAAATCATCTAATGACTCCTTCTACTCTTTAACTACCCTTATGTTCCGGGGCTGCGATATCTCGTAAGTAACCACGGCAGGCAATGGCTGTGTCGGGCCTCGTCAATGATGCTGACTGCTCTTTGAGGCTTGCGTGGAACATGACCTGCCATCGACCTGGGTCAGACCCAAAGCTAGCACAGGAGCTTCTGAGATTTTACAAGTTCCTTGTAGAACTATATGTGAAACAAAATAAATATTTTTGATTTTTATTGAATAATGAAATAATGATGTTTATTTTGCAAATAAATAACACTTTCACACGTCATATTTTTCCGTAATTGTAAACTAGATGAGGCCAGTGTTTCCTAACTTACTAATCTGAGAAGAAACACTGAAACAAACTCAGAGGTCAACGTCTCTTTTAATGTCCAGAAAATCTGTAGTGATCAAATCATATGAGAGCCATGTAGGTTAATGTCTGTGGCGCCTTTTAGAGGACAGAATCAAATAGATTTGAGCAGGCCCGTCCAAACAGTGCAAGCATTTGTCAAATATTGCCAAGCTTTGTTGCTTTGCTGACTCGAACAAAATACAGATTATTTTATTGATTGTCAGTTTTACCCCGGATGCTCAAACTCAAACTCAAAATGTTTTATTCCACATAGGCTTACATGGGCTTACAAGACATCAGCAGTTAGGGTACGGTTCAAAATTTGTCGTTTTCTATGCTATCTTATAGACTTCGCAATAATACACTTATATAATCAAAGTAACTTTCTAAAACACACAAAAAGCACACGACTACCCTTTGCCTCATTAAATCTTAGTTTTTTACCAGAGCCTGGCAACACAAAGTACCGCGTCACCCACCTCTCAACCCTGGGCAACCTTGAACAATGTCAAAGAACTATTCCGCGGCATGTGATTGATCTTCCCACCCGCATTATCTTGATTAATGTCTTTGACGCCGGCTGTCCATACCAAACGCTACGTTAAACCTTTCAGAATAACATTTGATATACATTTGGAACATATATTACGTTTCTGATAGTAACAGTAACATAGTAATGTTTATCGACGAGTTCGCAGAATATACGGGACAGTGAAAATGTTATTAGGAGTATTTGGAATCTGATGTAGTTAGGAACTAGTATTTAGACGTCTACTTAAAAAAATGTCCTTGTTTTTTTTTCCACTAAATATTTATTTACACTTCATAGATGGACTTATTGTCGAAGGCATTCTCTACCAGTCAACTATAAGTGGTGAAGAGAAAGCGTGGGAGGTGTAATGCGTACGTGAAATGCGATAATTAAAAAATTTTTGAAAAAGGAATACATGAATAAGATGTACCTTATAAAAGAAAATTACATCAAATAAATACTTATATAAATGAGTATATGTATGAACTAATATTAATTAATTACTTTTGTGATTTTCATCTATACAATAATAATATCTACTAGTGTTACTACGCTACTGCTGAACTGGCTAATACACACGTCAATAATTTGCCTCACACGAGCTCAACTTACCCTGTTAGCGATAAAAGCGTGTAGAAAAAAATGTTCATACAAAAACAACACATTTGTATTTATAATAATTTACTATGCTACAATCGCACCAGCTGATTGCCAGACGCCCGTCAAAATACACAGTATCACGTTGCTACGCGCTACGCCGTAGCCCCTACGCTACGCCGTAGTGCCCACGCGTAGCAGTGTAGCTCGGGTCTACGTATGTATGTTGTGGCGGGGTCGAAACATTTGAGCAGTCCTAGTTTCGTTTGTTATTGAGTTCGGAATTATTATGTTTGGGTTTTAGTTCTTTATATCTGTACTATCTATACTAATATTATATAGAGGTAAATTTTGTTTGTAAGTTTGTATATAGGGGGTAATCTCCGGTACTAATGATCCAATCAAAACATTTTGCCATAAGTAGTAAGGTGCATTATTTGTGTGTGTTATACGCTATATATTATTACGCATTTCACGCGGACAAAGTCGCGGACAAAGAGGTAAAAATTTATTGTATGTAGATGGTAATCTCCGGAACAAATTATCCAAATTACAAAATTTTTCATTGGTAGTAAAGTGCATAAGGTGAGTTCTATAAATTACTAGCAGTTACTCGCGATTTCGTTCACGTGGGAAGTTTTTCCCGTGTAAATCCCGATTCCGTGGGAATGTCGAAAAATCCCATATTAGCGAGCATCTACGTACTAAAAGGAACCCCCATGCAAAATTTGAGAGCCTTACTACTTGTAGTTTCAGAGATTACGTGATTAATCAGTGAGTGGTATTTCGCTTTTATATATTTAGATTACTAGGCGGATGCGGACAGTCACAAGTGGAGTGCTAGTATTATATACACATAGTTATGAAAATTATGTTTCATGTCAGTTATGTTAAGAAGGCGCAGAGTTATAATAAAACTATCTAAAATAAAACGTTTTGCGTGTTTGGAAAAAGATCTCTCTTTTAATTTGATACTTGCAATTGAAATCTTTTTCTCATAAGCCTACTGAACCGATACTTCAAATTTTTTATAATAGATGACTGAATTTTAATGTTTCATTTGATTTGCACTTACCGGTTCATTTTTAATGTGTCTATGTATATAGTATTTTGCAAATTGTGCTACTTGAAATAAATTTAATAGATAAAATAATATTTATTGATCATGAACACAAGATAAATATTTTAAAACTTAAAAAGATTTTCCAACATTTTGAGAGCTCTCTTTTCTAGAACCGTCGATAATACTAAAGCTGAAGCGAGCTGCATACTTGTGAACATTATTTATTGGCCCCATAAACCTTCGAACCGTTCCTAGGCAACTAAATCTCTAATAACGTCTGATCGTGTAATCCTACGCTAAGAATCTCCGTATTCTGCTATATTCCTTCTAAGTAGCGTATTTTTCAAAGTATGGTTCGTTTAGGTATTATAGTATTTGGAACGAGGAAACATATTCTTTTTTCATCATTCTTATTACTATGATCAGCGGTCTAGCCTCAAGGCTACCTACATTTTTTATATTGATAATAGGCTCGCATTTGATCACCATCTCACCTGATGGTAAGTGATGATGTGGTCGAAGATGGAGCACGTCTACCTAGAAGTAACCTATTCACTCTTGACTTAAATACCCTCATATCTATCTCTCTGGGTCTATCGGGAAACACAGACTCCGGCAGGGAATTCCACTCCTTAGCCGTACGCACAATGGCAGTATTGGCGAAACGTGCGAACAAAAATTACGCGATAAAAAAGAGATGCTTGCCCAACATTGACTAGATAAGTTTATTATTTTTTTTTTTTATAAGCCTGTTGGTTTAGTGGTCAGTGGCCCTGACTGCTATGCGCAAGGTCGTGAGTTCGATTCCCACCCAGGACAAATATTTGTGTGATGAGCACGATCATTTGTTCTTTGTCTGGGTGTAATTTATCTATAATATGTATGTGTTTAGAAATATATATGTATGTTTTTCAGTTGTCTAGTACTCATAGCACAAGCTCTGCTTAGTTTGGGACTAGATAGCGTTCTGTGAAAGTCGTGGAATATTATTATTATTATTTTCTTTATTTTAAATATTTTTCTATAAAAAAGTGACAATAAAAAAACATTTAAAAATATAAAAAATGGCAGTCCACTGGTATCGGGAACGGGGTCCAAGCTACCGGTGGTTAGGTCTCCAGAGAAAGGAACCTCCTCACAATACGAGCTATATCGAGGAGAACTGCCTTCTGTATCAGGCCCTTTATCCGGCTGTGGAAAATCATCATTTAACTCCCCTCAATCTGGGTGGAGTGGAAGGGAGTGTCAGACTGACTAAGATATTACTCTATTCCTTCCGTTAACTTTGCGTCCGGAGCCTTGGTATCCCGTTAGAACATTCCCGTTTACCCGGAAGAGCGAGAAAGGGTGGATAGGTTCGACAATTAGAATAGATATCGTTTTTTAGTGATTTCATAAAGAATCTTTGGACCACACCGCTATCTGTTCTACGAGAAATGTGTCCTACGTTATGCCACTTAAAATGCGCTGCAGTTGGATCGGAAGGGAGTCTGCTCCTTATGTGTTTCGAGGCCGTGATATCTTGTTACAACATCCCGCAACCCCGGCAGAAAGATTCCGTCTGCGGATGAACAATGTTAACCCTATTTTTAAAATTCTACGTAGTGTTTCTTAGTGCCCGTCGAGTCGTCGTATCGAGGGCAGTTAGTTTCCATTTCAATAAGACGCTATATTATTCAGTCTTCATTTATTTGCGTCGGCAGCTACCTGACCTCCGCAACTCAACAATGAAACAATGCCATGTAATTCCAAGAATTTTAAATTTTAATTTTGTATAGATTTTAAGGAAAACTGTCGGGGATTTGATAACTGAAGAACTATGTGTCATTTGACAATAACGCCCACCTGGAATATCGAGAAAAAATCCCAGTTTATTTTTTCCACGCTTTTAGCCTGAGTCACGCCTGATGGTAAGCAATTGTTGAGGTCTACGACGAAACAAAAGAGCCGTGGTTAAACAAGCAAAAAAATTGAGTAATATCAATGAACAATGATGTAATTAAACATACAAAGTGATTTAATATTTTGATATCTTTCGAGCTTTACCGAATAACCAATCATAGTTTAACCGATAAGTCTTTAAATGACTCTATTAGCTAAGCCCGCAGACCTTACTACACTTTATCAGGTAAATATTTAAACTTTCGATTGGTCTTACAAAACTTAATCCTGAACATTTTCTCTGAGCACGAGGATGCCACGATAAAATGTTCCCGTACCTAATTTCATTTTTATTGGGATAAATCAAACTGTTAGTTCGATACTCTCTGGTAAGTCAGTGGCTTGGTTCGATTTTCAAATTTTAAGTTTTAAAAAGAATAACCGTGGAGTTTCTTGCCGGTTCTTTTGCACTTGCTGCTACTCGTTATAGGCCGTTATTTATGTACACACATGATACTTAAAAGAGAAAAACAAACAGAGCACAAAGGTGCTGCTTATTTTTTAAGAAATTTCTTCCAGAAGACTTATTACTTTGATTTGATTTGAAATAACATATTGATGTAAAAACCAGCGAGGGTTTATGTGTTTTTTGTTTTTGACCAGATAAGTATTGGATGGTTATGTATGTAGACCTATGTATGTAGTGTTTATTAGAGAATGGCTTCAGTGTAAGTCATATTGAAAACAAACATTCTTTATATTCGATGATTTCGTCAATAGCCTAATGGTTACGGTGTCGACCTTGAGATCGAGAGATCGCCGCTTCGAAGCCCACCTATTACACTATTGTCACGAACTCACTCCAGACACAAGCATATTTAGCTTAGTTGGAGTTGTTAACAAGATTGGTAGTTATGTGAATTCTACCCACATTGCCAGTATTATTAAAAAAAATAGCATCCACTGAAAAATAAAAATATTTTATTATATTATTCTGAGACGAATAAAAATAATCATAGTGAAAACTACTAGTTTAATAAAGATACCTATTAGTTTGTTCAAACAAAAAAATATTTTAGGCACTATCCCTGCATACACGGCAGTAACGACTATTAACAACGCCAATACAAAACCAATTTCTTCCTTTCCAAATCCTATTCAAACCGGAATGATTAAAATATACAACCCCCAAACCCACCTCTATCTACCAATCAATTTTACGACAAAAAATATCGATGAAGTGCCCAGCACTAATCATTGCGATGCCAATCAACATCGCGCGACGTGAAATTCAATTTTAAATTTGGAATGGCAATATTCGCGGGCGAGCATAGTACGTCATCAGACGAACTTGTCCGAGAGAACATGAAATTATTTTAGTGACGGGACTGCGGTTCTTGGAACTTGGAAGTCACGATATAATTATGAGTAATAATCGACACAATAGTGGTAAAATCATAAAGTAATATTCTTAAAAACACTGTAGAACTCAACGCAGATGAACGGCAATGCGCCATCATTTAACATGTCATGGAATTACCACCGTGTAACGACGACGCATCGCC
This sequence comes from Tholera decimalis, assembly GCA_943138885.2. Classification (NCBI taxonomy): domain Eukaryota; kingdom Metazoa; phylum Arthropoda; class Insecta; order Lepidoptera; family Noctuidae; genus Tholera; species Tholera decimalis. The sequence continues at coordinate 2,413,518 of OW964550.2, forward strand.
GTACGCCCATATGCACAAAACTAATTCCTACTTTCATTGCGCACACAGCTAAGGAGTGGAATTCGCTGCCGTTGTTTTTGTTTTCTGATAGCAAAAAGCTTGGATTCTTTAAGACAAGAGTAAATAGATTATTACTTTTATAAACGTGGTTCATCTTCGACGACCTCATCGCTTTCCATCATGTATATATTTTGCATACATGTATGGCAAAACATTTTTTTTTTATTTATTTTGTAATGTGTATTGGATAAAATAAAAGAAATAAATAAATGGTGGTCAAACGCGAGCCTAAAAATAAATTACAAAGGTACATCCGTATACGTATTGAAATCGTCGGCTAATTTGCATTCAAGTTTCATATCAAATGTTAATGATCATTAATTCAATAAACTAAATTCTCATAAATCATCATTTATTATGAAAAATACATTTGGATCCAGTTAAAGTCAACATCGTCTACTTTAGCTTTAAACAAAATCTAGGTTGGCTTCCAGACTAACCGGATAATAATAATAATAATAAATGCCTTTATTTTAAATGACGAACAATGCAAATGAATGGATTTACCAATTGGCTCTGCATCGGGAATAGTAATATTTTGCAGAAGGTGATAAAAAGTTGACGTCTATGCTTTTAAACTATGTAAATTACAAACCAACCCACTAAAAAGCGAGATATAATCAAACTTAAAAAAAAAAACTGCAAAGTGAAAAACAACTTTAATTTCGTGAGTCGGTGTCTTTGGTTTTTTGGTGTCGTTTTTGACAACGAATTCCGAAATTAAAGTTATTTTTCTCTTTGCAGTGTTTTTTTTTAAGTCGAGTTTATTTTTTAATACAAAGATTATTTTTTATTTAATTTTAGATAAAATGAATAAATAACGAGATACCGCGGCCCCGAAACTTAAGGGCTGCTGATGGAACAGGGTGAGTTTTTAGTCAGTAGAAATCTGACACTCCCTTCCTCCACCCAGAGCGGGAGAAGTCATTTGTTGCTTTTTGCACCCCAAAAAAAAAAGATAAAATAAATTGTATTGCAATCGCATTAATCCTGTAGCTTTAGACCTTGGGCTTGATGATGCAATGGAACGATCATATCAGAGATTTATTTGGGCGTCTTGATTGACAGCAAGTTGACTTTTGTACAGCACATTGATATCATTATTACGTATGTTAGGATTCGTGATCGGCAATATAATTCCGAAAAGCACAAACAAAAATAATGCTATATTATAGTCTGGCCCGTAGTAATCTTGAGTACTGCAGTGTTGCTTGGCGGCCACATTTCTCTGTCCATTCAATAAGAATGAAAAGGGTTCAAAAACGGCTCTTGGATCACTTAACATATGCATTTGGAAGTAGAAGCCTGAAAAGAAAACTTTACAGAGAAAAACTAGAATTTTTCAAAATGAAACCTTTTGAGGAACGTAGGCACACTTTAGATCTTAAGTTTTCCTTTAAAATATTAAGGTGTAAAATTGACTGCCCGCATCTCCTAAGCAAATTTTCTCTCCGAGTGCCTCGGAAACCTCTCCGAAAACTAATCACGCCCTTGGTCCCCCCCTTTCGTAGAACTAAATTTGGCGCAAGCTCCCCGATACCACGGTTATGCAAACACATAAATGAGCACAGTGGTCTAATAGACATCCACACAAACGGCCTGTCTGAATTTATCTGTAACGCCAATCAATAAAATTTGTCACAATATAGCATGTAGAAGCACATAGCAATAAGTACTAACATTTAGTCTAAGCTACTAACACTCATAATTACTAGTCTGTTTATCTCTTTTTGTTACCTGTCAAATACGAAGCATGTGGTGTTTACCTGTAATTAGGTGTGCAGTATTATTAATATTGTAATCTGACAAATATCAATCACGTTTAGCTGTAACACTTGTTGGTGAATCATAAATAAATAAACTTTCGAACGCAAACGTAAATACTTTTTGGACTATTTATTTATGTAGTTCCTCTTATTTAGGTGTTGAACCGAATGGCCGTCATCAAGCATTGTCTTTTCAGTTACCCTTCAGAGTGTCTGTGTAGTTTCTAGTCTATTTAGCAGTAAATTATTATATCTTATCTTAAATTTTATAAGAAAAACCACCCGTTGCATTAGACATCAGACTTGACGATTTAGCGGAAGTTTAGGACTCAATAGTATAGTAATGAAATTGTATGGACCAATGTAAAACACTAACAACCTTGCACGACAGTATTACTAACATCATAAACATAAACTTTTGTTCTATGACTTTAAAAAAAAAAAAACATAATAAGTACATTTACCAAAAACAAACCTTCAAGATCCGCTGCTTTTTTACTGTCAGTTTACCTACATTACTAGCGCTTTCTTTTTCTTTTACACTGTCTGCACTTTGTAAAATTAAGAGCGTTAAATTGAAATATTTTTAGTTTTGTTTAAAAATTTGATGAACTAAAATATGATGAATAATTAAATGTTACCACAAAAGTTATTGTTTATGATGTTACTAACATAGTCCTGAGACGTTGTTAATGTTTTACCAATAACCTTGTACATATATGTCACTTTTACTCATTATAAATAAAAAATCGAAATATGTCTTTTAATACCCAATTACATACACATCGACTTCAAAAGCCTGCGCGTGGCCCATCACTAGAGCGGTACATTAAGATCGGTGCGCGGATACCGCGGTGTCGCCTCCCCGTTGTAATGGATTGATTCTTTTCCAAATGCTTCTACTAACTGATACTGTCTGCGACTGAACGAAATATATTTGATTCAATTCTGATTCATTTAAAGTTAACTAGAGGTTACTTTAAAGTTACGTTATGCATGTTTTTTTTTCTGGGTGGGAACATCATCAAATGACTTCTTCTTCTTCCACTATAGGTGGAGCCGAAACCAGTGTCAGACTTCTACTGATTAAAAACCCACCCTGACCGCTAGTTACCGTTGCGTTCCAAGGTCAGGGTATTTTGTTAAAATATTCCCGCAACCCTGGGTATGATTAAATCTATGCTAAATAATATAAAGAGGTAAGATTTTTAGTTTGTTTATAATGGATTGACTCAAAAACTATTAACCCAATTTTGAACATTCTTTCACCAATATACAGCAACATTATTAGCGACTAACATAGGCTCTTTTATTTTTGCCTGAAAACCTTTTCAGGCGAGTAAAGACGCGGGCTGAAGCTAGTTGTGTATATTTAAATTCTCTATTACGAAGCTGGAGGATATAATTCTGTAATGTCAGTGTAAGCTCTGTTTGTGTTTTCTGATAGCTAACCTGGGGTATTTAAGAGAAGAGTGAATAGTTTATTTCTAGGTAAGCGTGCTTCATCTTCGACCACATCATCACTTACCATCAGGTGAGATGGTGGTCAAACGCCAGACTACCATCAATAAAATTGGCTAACTGCGAGTCAAACTCGCCCATGATGGGTTCCGTAGTAACTACGCAAAAAAATGTTTTTCATAGTGCTTGTATGAAATACGAAGTTATATTATTTTTTCACTGCATTATTATAAAAGTCAGAGGGGGGACACTAATTTTACCACTATAGAAGCGTATATTATTTAAACGATTTGCAGAAACCACTTTAAGAAAAAGTGGTTTTAGAAACCTCAATATCATTTTTAGGGTTCCGTAGCCGAATGGCAAAAAACGGAACACTTATAGTTTCGTCATGTTTGTCTGTCTGTCTGTCCGTCTGTATGTCACAGCCATTTTATTCCGAAACTATTAGCACTACACATGTGAAACTTGGTGAGTAGATGTATTCTGTGAACCACTTTCCGATTTTAAAACAAAAATAAAAAATACATAAAATTAAGGGGGGGGGGGGGGGGTCATCAAACTAATACGTTTGTGGTATCAGTAGACAGGATTTATACATTATATTGATGTTTTTAGATTTAGTCTATGAAAACCAAAATTATTTGGCGTAGTTACTACGGAACCCTTCATGGGCGAGTCCGACTCGCACTTGGCTTAAAGATCTTTGCCAATAGATACCACACATGCATAGTTTTGATGAAAAAAAATTGTTTCAGTTCCATGTATGGCGAGCCCCCTTAATTTTATACATATATATTTTCAAATTTTTGTCTAAAAATTGAAAAGCGGTTCACCTACAAAGTTTCTCATGTGTGTTTCAGTTCCATGTATGGCGAGCCCCCTTAATTTTATACATATATATTTTCAAATTTTTGTCTAAAAATTGAAAAGCGGTTCACCTACAAAGTTTCTCATGTGTAGTCTTAATAGTTTCGGAATAAAATGACTGTGACATACGGACGGATGGACAGACAGACAGACATGACGAAACTATAAGGGTTCTGTTTTTTGGCATGCGGCTACGAAACCCTAAAAACGACAACTTATAGCCAGGAGAATTAGTGTTTTACTGCAAATTGTTGTTTATACATATCCCCGACGGACCCTTACGGGAAAACTATCTCGATTTTTGGTATTACGTTGTGTAGTGCGGATTCTGTTGATTTCCGTGGAGTACGCGTGTTGAGACTGTGCCTAGTTTCTTCCACAAGAGTTCATTCGGAATATGTTTATAAACAATGGGGTGTCCCTTAAGCATGATCGCAACCCGTGCCGACTGAGCTTCAAAGTTTTATTGAATATATAAATGAAACAAATTAAGTTAATAAAAGTTAAAATAAAATAAAAATACATAATAAAATTAATCTTTATTACAAAGAAAAGAATAACAGTTAGCTAAGGTAACTGCTCTCTTAAGTGTGGTCACACCGCAACAAGAACTGTTGTTATTTTTCTTCTGCCATTAATTTGACAGCCATTCCAGCGGTATCATTCACAACTTTCAAACGATTTATTCAACGTCCTCAAAAGCTGCATTATCATTCCAACAACACACATCTTCTTGAAGAAAACCGTTGTCAATCTGAAGTCGTGATCGCAATGTTTTCCGATACAAAATCATCATCACCAATCATTAATTCGTTTTATGTACAAAAAGAAACATGAATAAACAAAAGACAACAAGAAATGTAAAAAAAAATCATAAATACTTACTTATCGAAAAGATTTTGGGTCATTTCTTCCTTCGATGGAACATAGCGTTTCTGTGATTGTCAACTTAAATTTTTGTTTAACTTGGCAATCATTATAATTTTAGCTTATCAACTTCATCATAAGAAAGTGATAATATGACAGTCTCTTCACACTAACACGAGCCACAGTTGATGGCTACACTTACTTAACTCAAGCTTTAGATATTGTTGCATCAATTTTTTTGTACTCTTTTACCTTATTCAAGAAGCACAAATCTTGGTTAGGTGCTTTAGTTTCAACTCGAGCCAAGCCAATAAACAAACATCTTGAAGAGCCTTTTTGTCTTTCGCAATAATTCGGAGTTGTGATTGCAAACACATTTCGAAGAATAGATCGCTCTCGCCATCCATCATGCTTGATGCTGTGCTCCAGGGGGCCTGAGTTTTTTCTTGTTGCGTATCCAAGTTATTTGTAGTGGAAGTAGATGCTAACTCTCCTCTCTCTCGCTAAATCTCTTTCATTCCTCTTTGCCTAACTAGCTATTTCTTCTTTCTCTGGTAATTTTTTGTCAACGCCACCCAAGCGTCCCGGTCAATCTGGCTCTCCTTGTTTCTTTAAAAATGCCTTGTCTTCCTCTATTTTCATTCTTTCAAAGGCTAATATCAAATAAGTTATTAAGGTGGTTTTAAAATTATATTCACAATTCTTGAACGTGGCCGGAGTCTTCTTAGATTTTTTTTTTGTAGATCTCCCGAAACATCATATTAATCAATAAGTTTCTTCACGCAATTTTGAAAATGTCTTTGTGAGAACTCTTGCTTTTTCCCAAAATATACTACAATTTTTAATTACAAGATTGGCAATTTCATTGACAGTCAACTTGACTTCGTAATTATTATAAAATAGGATAGCGATAACTTGTCTATTTGACGGTAATTTTGCACCGGTTATTTGATGGCTAGGCAATCCGACATGGAAAATATTTTGTTTGTCACTCCTTAACCCTACCGACATTTATATATGCAATAAGGAATATGCACTAAAAATCTTAAAAATCGTGTATGAAGTGACTAATAAAACACTCAGTTACAGGCTCAAGCGCGGTACCCGCGTAATTTGTATGGTCAAGTTTCAATCGCAAGTCGACACGGGTTACCGTTTATAAAACGGGCTAAAATTTATTTCTAGATTATATTAGGTCATTACGAAAGTTTTAAGAAGGTTTGCGTAAAAATATTTCGAACCGAAATTTAAGGGACACCCTAATATACAACTATTCATAAAAATGCTTAATTAAAAAAAAGGAATATCAAAGAGCTTTACAGTTTGAATACCTTAAAAATATTTTATTAGAAAGAGAATTTCAAACATTTACTTGGCCTGGCAACAGAGAGGTCCATATTATCTAATTACTGATTAAAAAGGCCATTCAAGAACTCTATCAGAATCACTCGAGGAAAGCGAGATAATCTTTAGATAGGATCTGTACTAAATTTTGTTTTTGTAGCAAGATGGACGATTTGAAGTTAATTCGCTCGTTCGCTAGGAAACGACTCTCAATGTTAACGTTGAATTAAGGTTAGCTTTGACATTTTGAAAGGTGGGGCTTTCAAGTTTGCCTCCGTAATGTCACAGTAAATAACTTTGAAGTATCTAATTAAGTAAATAATAGATAGCTGTAGAAATATGCAAGAAGGGTAAGTTCGATACATAGTTGACGAAGAATGGAAATAATTTATAATAATTAGGGATGGAACGATACCATCTGGGTATCGATACTTTTACTCGATACCGTATCAGCCCCGAGGTATCAATACCTACTTAGTATTGAATGAAAAGTATCGATACCTACTTGTATCGGTCAATTTTTCCGTCGGAAGTATAAGAAGCAAATAAGAACAGCAGTGTTAGTATATTGTATAGTCTTAAGTATTTATTAAAATAAAATACACAAAAATATGAAGGACAAAATCTGTTATCGATGTGCTCCCTAAAAAAACACTTATTTTTCTAAATGCATTCCGGTTAATCGATTTCTGGTAGCAGTCACTGTCGCGCCAGCCTTTGAAAACAACTTCTCGCTAGGTACAGAGGTACCAAAATGTATGCAAATACATTCTCGCTCAGACTTTTGTGGTCCCATTATCACTGATTTTGCTAAATATTGTTATTACAAATTAAATTCAGTTAAGTTTTCATTTAAAAAATCACATAAACAACCGTCACGTCATGAAGGAATGTAATGACAAACCGGCCGCCTGAATTAATAAATTACGAAAAACACAGATTACACTATAAGCAAGGCTGCCAACTGAGAAGTAGAAAAGATGCGACCGACCGATCGACAGAGTACCTATCGATGCAAGTACTTACTTTTCGATACTACTTGTTAGTTGTTACTGAGTTCTAAAGTATCGACTACAAAAATACTTGGTATCGAAACAAAAGTATCGAGTAGTTACTTGTGTATTTACTCGTATCATTTCATTCCTAATAATAATTCAGTCCTTCTGCTGGGATAAAATCTGCCACTTTTGAAGGGGCTAGGAGCAGACCTGGTGCAGGATAGAAGATGACGCATGTCTTCGGATTCTTGTTCTTTGGGAATACCGGTTTCCTCACGATGTTATTTTCACCGATTTAAGAGTAGTGGTGATGAAGAAAGAAAATATTTTACTTAATTTATGACTTGTTTCTGTTACTTGAATTATGTATTTATGTAGTATAGTAGGAGGCATGATGCTCTATTGACAATCTGTCAGGGAATGCCACTGTCAAATGTGTTTATATAAGGTAGGTACTAGCAGTTGCTCGCGACTTCGTTCGCGTGGGAAGTTTTTCCCGTGTAAATACCGATCCCGTGGGAATTTCGCAAAATCCCGTCTTAGCGAGCATCTACGTACTAAAAGGAACCCTTATGCAAAACTTGAGAGCCTTACTACTTGGTTTCTGAGATTTTGTGATTAATCACTGAGTGATATTTCACTTTTATATGTATGTATAGATACTCAATACTTTATTGCATTCCATATTATGTATATAGATGGTATAAAATATTGTCAAGATCAATAATATTATGGACCCTGTCGGGCACAGCAAAGTTAGGAGAGAGGATGAAGGCTAAGGAATAATTCATGGAATCAATTATTATTATAGGTAGATCTAATAGATGTATATGTATAGTATTGTGTGGTAAATTATGTTACATATTTTAATTTATTTATATCATTGCTATTATTAATAATAATATAATATTCCACAACTTTCACACAACGCCATCTAGTCCCAAACTAAGCAGAGCTTGTGCTATGAGTACTAGACTACTGATAAACATACATATATATTTCTAAATGCATACATATTATAGATAAATTACACCCAGACAATGAACAAATAATCGTGCTCATCACACAAACATTTGTCCTGGGTGGGAATCGAACCCACGACCGTCTGCATAGCAGTCAGGGCCACTGACCACTAGACTAACAGGCCTGTCGAATTATTATTTAATTATATTGATCACCCACATTTTGAAAGCGTTTATTATTCCCAAGCTTTTTTAAGGTATCGACAATCTCCAAATTGAAATCGTCAATCATAATCATCAATTTCATACAGTCCATCTGAAGGTTGTCTGGAAGATATCACTGTCAGCGATAAAATCATCATTGTAACCATAGGTCAAAATTTTTTTCCCGACTGCAAAAGAAGGTTTATGTTTTTCGCGCGTATCTTGTATGTATGTATGTTATATTCATTATTACCTCATATCTCTAGAACCGCTGAACGAATTTACATAATTGAGGTATCGTTACATTTGTCTTAGCAGCCCAAGTGTTTTTAGATAGATGACGTTAAAAAAAATCAAACATGGTGGCTGTGCAAAACCATTGTACGCAGTGAAAAAAATGTTTTTTTCAAATACTACAATATGGCTATAGAATTAAAGGGCTCAACACAAGAATTTCAAAAAGGTATATCATTATTTTCTTATGATAATAATTGTATCATTGTACTATTTTCAACCGACGACCAAAAGAGGAGGTTATCAATTCGACGCGTATATTTTTTTTTTCTCTTTTTTTTTTTTTTTTTTATGTATGATCACCGATTACTCGAAGACGGCTGAACCGATTTGGAAAATTCTTTTTTTGTTTGAAAGGGTATACTTCGAAATTGGTACCATTTATCACCAAGTCAGGATCTGATGATGGGATCCTGGAGAAATCGAGGGAACTCTTCAAATATTATAGGCACACCTATGGCGTTTTGGGTATTTCTTATAGTAACTTGTGAAGTTGCTCTCAAAAAATACCATTTGGGGAAGTGGAACTGATGATGAAGACCACAGATGGCCGCCGAACCTACTCAATAATAAGTATTTCGTGGATTGCGATTCGAATACTTGAATATGGATGTTAAGCACTTTATGTTCGTCACAATGCATATGGTGATGTAGAGCTGATGGTGAAGTACCAGGAGAACTCCTCAAAAATTAACGGCCCAGCATTGGGAAAAGCAATATTTTGTAAAAGGTTATAAGTAGTTGACATTTACGCTCTTTTAACTAGGTAAATTAAAAATCGACTGACTAAAAAGAGTGAAATAAAAACTTTTTACCAAAAAATTAAACCGACTCCCAAAAACACTGCAAAGTGAAAAATAACTTTAATTTCGGAAGTCGGTGCCAAAAACGAAAATACAAAACTAAAGACACCGACTACCGAAATTAAAGTTATTTTTCACTTTGCAGTGTTTTTGGGAGTCGGTTTAATTTTTTGGTAAAAAGTTTTTATTTAATATTACGGTTATCCGTAATATTAAAAAATAATACAATGAGAATGTTTAAAAATATAGACTTGCTCTTTTACCTTCTGAATCCAGTGGGTGTGGGTGTGGTGTCAATGTGACACAACCAGGGAAACTAAAAAATTGGTTATTAATATTTAAACTAAAAAGCTGAAAATAAAAAAAAAATTATTAAAACATCTAAAAGACCTGACTGCTCAACTGAAATGTCACAAGCAGACCCTTTCAGTTTCTATAATTATATTACGTTCAATTGGGTCCCGCCTGCTTGTTACTTTTTAAAATAAAAATGTGCTTGTTTCTTGCATTTCAATTGAGCAGTCGGGGTTTTTAGATTTTTTAAATTACGTTTTATTTTAACAGTTGTGTTGTGTGATGACATCACTAAAACATATTTCTATGCGTACCAAATTGTAATAAAACTAATGAATAAGTCTTTATGTGTACATACATGCATTATATTTTAACAATCCATCTATCATATTCGCGCTGAAATAATACCCCTACTCTAAAACTTATTCTTGACTCTCAAGAAAGCCGCTCGAGTTCACATCGTAGCTTACGAGATGTGGTGATCGAGAAACATTTGAACCGAATTCCCTCCTTCATCTTCGTACACAAAATTCAATATAATATGCCAACAAGGGCAGAAATGAAAACGACTTAATCTTACAAAAACTTATAGTTGTTCGCTTTGACATTATGCTTCTGTGTTTCGTTCTCGAGATTAGATATATACACTTGTAGTCACACATACAATGTCGCCACTATTGCACTAAGTTCATAGACAAAAAAAAAAAAAAATCTTTTGACACTTCTCTATAGGTTTCTCGCGTTCTGTTCAATCCGCCATTCACATTTCAGTGCCCCGCCACGTTGTAATTTTAATTTGCGTTCTAGTTTTTTAACGAGAGTTAAAGTGATTTTTAGTGTTTTAAACCAAAAATGCCGAAGAGGAAGCATAATGACAAGGATTCATATAGTTATATAAAGAAGAAAATAAAGAAGTTGGAAAGAAAACTGCTAAAAGGACGACGCCATAGATTGTCATCATCCTCTGATTCCGAATCAGTCGTTTCAATACCTCAAGGTATCTACCTAATGCTTACATTTTATTTCCTATAGTTTTATAACAATTATATGCAGATTAATGTTATTTATAACGTACGAATTGCAACTTGTCCCTATTCAAACTCGGGCCTCGGGTTCACGATGCAACGTGTTGAGTTCATCTTACCCGCTGTGTAAGTTTGCTTTCTTATATTGATGTTACCTGTTTAGGTAATTACAACCGAATAGCAATTTGTGCATTCACTAAACTCGGGTTCACGATGTAACGCCTATGAGTTCATCTTACCCGCTGTTCTCGTTCGTATACATACGTAATAAAAAGTTACCTGTTAAGGTACCTACTTACTTTTAACCATAACTATGCGTATCCATTGATTTACTTAAAACAGATTACTGGGGACTTACGTATCATATTGCACCATAGATACAGTTATTTTTTCTTACGGAAATGATACAGAGATTTATGATTTCCGATTACAGACAACACAATTATGGAATCGGAGAATAATGAATACCTACCGGTGGACCTTAATGAACCGGTACCATCAACTAGCACTTCAGGTCTAGAACCACTGCAGGTGCCTGTACCTGAAGCAGACCAAGAGCCTACTTCCCAGGCTACCGTTGAAGAGGCTAATGTTATGGAAAAGGGGGATCAGCATCAGGAGCTGGACGAAACTGTAATGGAAATATTGGGAACTGACCCATCAACCACAACATCTTATGGTAATGACATCCAGAAGGACTTAGCCATACGCTATGAATTTATAGCCACTTCTGGTTTACAGAAAGAACTCCGCAAAGAACTTTTAGAATCCCATTTGGCTCCAGCTAACTGTAAGCTGATAGATGCACCATCCCTTAATCCTGAGATCAAGGCTGCTGTCACTGATATCATAGTGAAAAGAGATAAAGCTATGCAGGCGAAACAAAAACAAGTTGGTAGCGCTATTGCATGTTTAAGTGAAGCTATTACTATTCTTTTGTCTCAAGAAACAAAAGATCCAAATATATTAAGATTACTTATAGACACAGGGCGCATTCTGTGCGACTGTCAACATAATGATTCTATTACTAGACGTAATTTTATCTTGGCTGTGCTGAAAAAAGATTTAAAAGATCAGGTGCAGCTGACCAAAATTGATAGCCTACTCTTTGGACAAGACCTTGCTGATACCTTGAAAACAGCTAAAGCTATAAATAAGTCAGGATTTGAACTGAAGTCTGTCCCACCACCAAGGGTTATAGCAAACAAGTCAAAGCCTCCACCATCCAGCAAGAATTTAAACTGGAAGGCTCCAGCTCCGTACCGCAGACCAACGGGGCCTCGGAGAGTGAAGGAGTCTGCACCCTCAACGAGGCAACAGCACGCACAATCATCCAGGGGGTCACGTCCAAACAACGGCCGCAACCGCCTATAGACACTATGGTAAATTATGCTAGCAGACTATGTTATTTTTATGATCAATGGTTGCAAATAACATCAGACCAAACTGTATTGACATGGATTAAGGGTTATGAAATACCTTTTACCCAAACTCCTTTTCAGACTTATTTACCAGTATTTAAAAAATATTCTCATACTGAAGAATGTGATTTTAAACAGGCTATAGACAATTTATTGGCTATAGGTGCTATCTCAAAATGTGAACCTTGCAATGGCCAGTTCCTATCTAATATATTCTTGGTACCAAAACCAAACGGCAAAACACGCCTAATTCTAAATTTAAAACAATTGAACGTTTTTATAAATACAAATCATTTTAAGTTAGAAGACCTTCGGACAACTATTAAACTTATTTCAAAAGACTGTTTTATGTCAACAATAGATCTGAAAGATGCATATTTTTTAATAAAAATTCATGACAATTCTAAGAAGTACTTAAGATTTCAATGGAAAGATAACTTATTTGAGTTTAATGTTCTGCCATTTGGTCTCAATACTGCACCCTACGTTTTTACAAAGCTTATGAAACCTGTGGTCAAATTGTTAAGATGTACTGGTAATTTGTCAACCATATATCTTGACGATCTGTGTCTAGTATCACATTGTTATAGTGATTGTGTCAATAATGTTGAATTAACAAAGACATTTCTTTGTTCCTTGGGCTTCATAATTAATGAATCTAAAAGTTGTTTGGTCCCTAGTAAGTCATGTAGATATTTAGGATTTATCATTGATTCTAATACAATGGAAATTAGCTTACCTGTTGAAAAGCGTGAGAAGATAAAGAAGGAATTAATAAAATTTAAAAACCTTAATAGGTGTAAAATTAGGGATTTTGCTCGCTTAGTTGGACTTCTAACATCTGCTTGCCCTGCAATTGAATATGGCTGGCTGTATACTAAGGAGTTTGAGAGATGTAAATTCTTAAGTCTTAAAGGCGATGATAATTATGAGAAGTTCATGACTATTCCTTCTACTTTAAATTCAGATTTTGATTGGTGGATAAATACCATTGATAAATCAGTTTGCAAAATAAAATTTGATAATTATAATTTAGAAATTCAGTCTGACGCCTCAACTACGGGATGGGGTGTAGCTTGTGGGGGAAAAACGGCAAGTGGTAGTTGGAGTCAAGAGGAAAGAAATCAGCATATTAACTATTTAGAATTAATGGCTGCTTTCATTGGTCTCAAAATTTTTGCAAAAGAAATATTCGGGTGTCAAATCATTTTGCGAATTGACAATACGACAGCGATATCCTACATAAATCGTATGGGAGGTGTGCAGTTTCCCCATTTAACGAAACTTACCAAGAGTATTTGGCAGTGGTGTGAATCTCGCAACCTTTTCGTTTCTGCTCTGTACATCCCATCATTCGAAAATTCTATCGCCGATGCTGAATCGAGACGAGTTCACCCCGACATTGAATGGGAACTATCAGACTTTGCTTTTCAAAAAATTATTAAGTTTTTCGGTCAACCTGATATAGATATGTTTGCTAGCCGTATAAATAAAAAATGTGTTAAATACATTTCGTGGCACAGAGATCCTGACGCATATAATATTAATGCTTTTTCAATATGTTGGTCTGATTGGTATTTCTATGGGTTTCCTCCATTCGCAATCATTCTCAAAACATTAAGAAAGATTATTAGTGACAAGGCAAAAGGAATACTCGTTGTCCCGGCCTGGCCATCGCAGCCGTGGTATCCATTGTTTAATAAGCTTTTGGAAAGGAAACCTTTGATATTTAATTCTTCTAAGGAATTAATAATTTCTCATTCCAGCAACCGTCAAATACACAGGCGGATTACCCTGGTTGCAGGAATATTGTGCGGGAATCTCTACTGAGAAGAAATGTGCCTCCTGCATCGATTCACATTATGTTGGCGTCCCTATCGGAAAATTCCATCAAACAATATGATTCTTGTTTGAAAAAATGGTGTACTTTTTGTAAGAATAACAAGGTTGATGTTTTCGAGGCATCTATACCAAATATCATTTATTTTTTTACTGAATTATTTGAATCTGATGCTAAATTTGGTTCGCTAAACAGTTGCAGATCGGTATTGAGTTTAATTTTAGGTAATCAAATCAGTAAAGATGATCGAATACAAAGATTATTTAAAGGGATATCTAGACTTCGCCCATCCTTGCCTAAGTACGACTTGACTTGGGACACTTCATTAGTTATAGAAACATTGGCTAGTTGGGTACCTCACGATCATTTATTGTTAGATAAAATTTCAAGAAAATTAGTTACCTTACTTGCACTTGTTACAGCCCATAGGGTTCAAACCCTATCCAAAATTAAAGTTGAGAATATTCATGCTTTACCTAATGAGATATCTATTAAAATCCCTGATTTAATAAAAACTTCTAGTATAAACTCAAAACAGCCAATACTTGTACTGCCCTATTTTCGGGAAAGACCCGAAATATGCCCTGCTAAATTATTGAAGGATTATTTACGTATAACTGCAACATTACGTAATAATCACACCTCTCTTTTTATTAGCACCAAAAAGCCACATAATAAAGTTTGTGCTCAAACATTAAGCAGGTGGATAAAAAGTACCTTAGAGGTCAGTGGCATCGATGTTACCGAATTTTCTGCTCACAGTACTAGGCACGCCAGTACTTCGCGAGCCTATAAAATGGGTGTTAATTTAGATCTTATAAGGAAAACTGCCGGGTGGTCTGGTACATCCACAACTTTTGCTCGTTTTTATAATAGGGCCATATCAACTAACTCTAGGGATCAATTTGCTAGGAGTATTTTAATTGATATTAATAATATGTAATTATTAATCTGATTTTTGTATAGCTATACTAAGTATAATTACTTCAGTTGTGATAAATTACTAATTGCCTTAGTTCTTAGTTGCATAGCCATTTCTGATAATTGGTAATAATAAAAATTATATTTATTTTAGTTGAGGAATCTCTTTCTTTTTGCTTTCAATATACTATTTTTTATCCTTTAATGCCTATACCTACCTTTACTATATTTCACAAATAACTCTCAATATCTACAAGTGTATATATCTAATCTCGAGAACGAAACACAGAAGCATAATTAATGATTAAACGAACTTACCTGTAAGTGAAGTTCGATCATAATTATGCGAGGTGTTTCGTTCGAAGAGATTAGCATCCCGCCCTCCCTAATTCTGTCTGCCCCCAAAATTGTGAAATAAGTATTGTATTGTATCTCTAAACTAAATGACGGATTGAACAGAACGCGAGAAACCTATAGAGAAGTGTCAAAAGATTTTTTTTTTTTTTGTCTATGAACTTAGTGCAATAGTGGCGACATTGTATGTGTGACTACAAGTGTATATATCTAATCTCTTCGAACGAAACACCTCGCATAATTATGATCGAACTTCACTTACAGGTAAGTTCGTTTAATCATTAATTATATTTACTAAAGTACATACATATACATATGTATAAAAGTTCAACTAATAAAAAGCCAACTGTAAAAATAGATTGGAGTAGACAATTAATAATACTTACTATTGCAGCGAATGGCAGAAAATTTTCCCAGAAATAGGCGTGATCAAAATCATCTGTCAGTATAAGAGTAGGACTGCACTTGACTGCACAAAAAACTAAAAGTGTTTTATGCATGGCTCCCGTGATTTATAATAAGTTACCTGAAAGTTGGAGGGAGCTTAATAATATTGAACTGAAAAAAACATTTTACCAAAAAATTAAACCGACTCCCAAAAACACTGCAAAGTGAAAAATAACTTTAATTTCGGTAGTCGGTGTCTTTAGTTTTGTATTTTCGTTTTAGGCACCGACTTCCGAAATTAAAGTTATTTTTCACTTTGCAGTGTTTTTGGGAGTCGGTTTAATTTTTTGGTAAAAAGTTTTTATTTCACTCTTTTTAGTTGGTCGATTTTTAATTTACCTAGTTAAAAGAGCCTAAATGTCAACTACTTATAACCTTTTACAAAATATTGATTTTCCCAATGCTGGGCCGTTAATTGTTGAGGAGTTCTCCTGGTACTTCACCACCAGCTCTACATCACCATATGCATTGTGACGAACATAAAGTGCTTAAAATTCATATTCAGTAATCGAATCGCAATCCACGAAATACTTATTATTGAGTAGGTTCGGCGGCCATCTGTGGTCTTCATCATCAGTTCGACTTCTCCAAATGGTATTTTTTGAGAGCAACTGCACAAGTTACTATAAGAAATACCCAAAACGCCATAGGTGTGCCTATAATATTTGAAGAGTTCCCTCGATTTCTCCAGGATCCCATCATCAGATCCTGACCTGGTGACAATGGGACTAATTTCGAAGTATACCCTTTCAAACAAAAAAAGAATTTTCTAAATCGGTTCAGCCGTCTTCGAGTACTCGGTGATCATACATAAATATATATATATACGCGTCGAATTGATAACCTCCTCTTTTTGTCGTCGGTTGAAAACAAATTAAAACGTTTCTAACTGATAAAGCTTATTATCATATTAATGAATATCTAGCAGAACAATTTACTGTAACATGGATTGATTGAATTAAGATTTTATTTTATTAATCTTGACATGTATACTTCTGATATTTAAATTTTTATTTTTAGTTTTGACATTTACAATTTGACTTTATTTTATTTTTTACTTTTGACATAAGATTTTTTTTTACTTTTGTTTTGTTGTGTATATATATATATACACAACAAAACAAAAGTATATACTAAAAGTATAATTTCTATAAATTTATATTATTGGGTTTAAATTAAAACTGTCAAATTGATTATTTAAAACATTTGCATGCCATCGTATAGGCAAACATGTCTAAACTTTATTTTAATTGTTATGTTATCTCACATGCGTTTTTATTCTGTATGTGTACACCAGTGGCGAAGGGTGAATTTTCATAAAAGGGAAGCCGGACCAAAAAAATCTCACCTTGCTTAAGTGTAATGCGTGAATTCCAGTAACTGTGGCCCTGTGGCTGACTTCGAAATCTTGTAACTTCGTAAATAATTATTTGTTTAATTTAAAATAATAGATTACTATTTATATATTCATATATAAAATAATAGACTAATATTTGCCATATTTCTAAAGGAAAGCCGGTAGGAATCGAGTTGTATGGAGCCTTCGTCACTGGTGTACACATGTTTGGAGCAAATAGAGAAATCTTATCTTATTGTACACCGGAATTATTAACAACTGCCTCTGTTACCTCCAGAACCCAGTATCTGGGTAACACGATACCTCTTGACAAGACTAGTGTCAGATTTTCTGGCTTCTGAGTACCCGTAACGACCTTCAAAGATTTACAAATAACATCCGAAATGAGGACTAGATAAGATATTGTTTACTAACACTATGGACGCATGTCTGAATTAAATAAATTGAATTGAATAACGACTTTCTCGATATTCTAAGATGACCATCTTAGAATATCTAGAAAAGCACACCCATCCAAGGATCAACCTTAGCAAGTGTTGCTTAACCCTGAGATCAGCCCTCGCAGTTGTTTTTTATTTAGTCACGTACTCTTCCTTTATTTAGATATAGGTATATTGTTCATATAAACAGGAATAATCATATCTGCCGTCACAACGGAAGCCTGAAATCTAGCGAGATGATCTCTTTTAGTAACCAGTACTTTCACTTTCTCAAAAGAGCACCACAGACATAAACCTTCATGGTGTTCCTTATGATATGATTAGAGAGTTTATTTCAGTGTTTCTTCTCAGGGTAGTCAGCTAGGAAGTACCGGCCTCATCCAGTTTAAAAAATAGAAAAAAATTACGTTTAAAAGTGTTATTTATTTTAAAAAAAGAACATTATGATCGTTATAAATATAATTTCTATACAACGTGTAATTTACAGGGATAACAAACGATATGGTAAGGGTTTTCTAATCCTATGTCTACATGTGTGGAGCATATTAGAAATTTCAATACATTGATACTAGAGACCGAATTTTTCAAATTAAGAAGAACGAAGTGAATTATCGTTTTGTTGGCAAGTGACGTGGAAAGTGATGACCCTCATAGTGCTGTGACACGTTTGTTATTATTGGTATTCAAGAAACATATGAAACCAATAATTTGGGGTAAATTCTGTGAGTCACTTATTTTGAGCTGAAACGTTGCATAGAGACTCCATACCAGATGTTGTCTTCGGTCCTTTTGGATAGATATGGGGTTTCCGTTACACGTTGTATATGTGTTCGTGAAGCAAAAATGTTGTACCTTTTTATGGAAATTGCAAAAGGCAACTATTAAATTTGGCACATTCAAAGTGTAGATATATACAGTATGTTAACTAACAGAGGGCGTTCCCGTTAACCCGCAATAGTATAAGCACATCAATTAGAACGCCGCACACGACGCGACGTTGCCGTCCTTCAAGTAGGCGTGTACAGAGTGTTTCTTTTACGTATCAATTTAACATTTTTAGTGAATATTTTAATATTAAAAAAAAAACACATTGTTTTCGAATGGTAATATTTTTTTAGGATGTATGTATGCTATACTATTGCTGGTTAAAGGGAACGCCCTCTGTTAGTTAACATACTGTATACAACGTGTAATTTAAAGGGTATATACATACCAAGTGCATGGCTTCTTTGGATGATAACAAACGATATGGTAAGGGTTTTATAATCCTAAGTCTACATGTGTGGAACTTATTACAAATTTCAATACATTGATACCAGAGACCGAATTTCTAAATTAAGAAGAACGAAAAAGTTATTGACCCTCGCAGTGCTGTAACACGTTTGTTATGATTGGTATTCAAGAAATATATGAAACCGATAATTTGGTATCAATTCTTTGAGTCACTTATTTTGAAACTGTGCATAGAGACTCCATATCAGATGTTGTCTTCAGCCCTTTCGGATAGATATGGGGTTTCCGTTACATGTTATATATGGAAAAAGAGCAATAATTATAAATAAGCATTAATATTTTTATTAATAATGTATTGGAAACAATTTAAATTATGGTCGATTACCGTCCGCTAACCGTCCTTTAGTTATTATTATTCCTCTACCTACGCATTTCACTGGCCTATGGCCTTTGATAAACGCCCACATAGATAAGAGCGCAAATCCATTTTATACAAAATAAATAAACCTGTCTCTCTCATACAAAGCCGTGAAAGTGACGAATTTGCATTAGCATGACAAAGGGAGCCTTCGGACTTAGCATAATGTTGGCGAAGTTGAGCGTTCACTGCCCGGACACGGAGTTATGTAACTATGTACTTTGATTTAAATGTGCCTTTGGGCCGATGGACATATTGATTTATATTTGTTTTCTAAAATACCCTTTGTTATGTACCCGATATGAGTAAATAATTAGTTTGAAAACATTAAATAGGGCGACACAATGAACGGCCTTGTCGCTAAAAGCAATAGACAATGAGAGTAATATAGGTAGACTTTGGTATACCTTTTTACATTAACAATAAATCCTTATATAAAATGAAGTCGAGCTTCCTTTCTATCTCTCGTTCACGATAAATTCAAAAACGACTGAACAGATTTTCATGCGGTTTTCACCAATGAATAAAGTGATTCATAAGGAAGGTTTTTGAGTATTTAGTTTTAGTTATTTTATTTTTATTTTATTCAATAGGGATAAAAACAGTTTCATGGTAGAAAACAAAAATACTTAAACTAAAATTATAAACATGTAACCGACACCATTGTCCACATATTATTAAAAATGTTTAAAACAAGTTGAGGACTGTGGTTATACATCTGTAGTTCCAAATAATTATAATGTAGAACTTCTTTTTTTAAAGATTGTTTCAATAATAACTTTTCTATTTTTTTTCCCCTTTTTTATTATTATTTTTTTTTATTTTCTCTGGCAGGCAGTTTGATACTGGGTAACTAACGCGCTTTTTGGTGGCGAGTATCTAATTACAATTTAAAAGATTTTTTATATTTTTAGCACGTAGCACGATATTAAACCTTACAATATTATTTTATTTATGTATTTAATACACTACACATTCATTAAAAATTAGTTTATTTACCCTCGTCCGTGTGTCACTGCTGGGTGCCAACTGAAAACCAGCGCTGGGTGTCTTGCGCGCAGCAAATGCTGAGTTGGTAACCCTTTCGGTGTAGACATGCTCAGCGAAATTCTTAGTGTTATTTTTTAAGTTTGTAATTTTCTGTTGTTGTGTGTGTGTTTATCGCCGAATAAATGGTTATCACTTTCAATTTATTACTAATACTCAAATTAATATTAATAAATTAAGGTTGTGTTTGAATTTGTAGAACGAGACCGTGGGAAGTCAGGCTGGGTCACCACTACGTCTTCTGTTTAGCCTTTTCTCAACTATTTTCGGATCACCTTCCAGAGTGATCGGGTATAGCTGAGAAGTAGTGGTTTACATGGCGCACGAGATTGTCAGACTTCGATTGATTAAAACTCACCCTGTTTTTTCAATTGCCCTTACGATTCGCCGCCATGGTATCTAGTTAGAAAATTCCCGAAACCCCTGGCAGGCAATGGACCTATCAGACCCCTCATTTGTGCTGACGGCTCTTTGAAAAACACGTTCTAACTATATAAAAAAAATTGCTAGTTATTATTTCTATGTAAGTTAGCTTAACTTTCGAATTGCTTGTGGTACAACCTTTAAGTAGTAGTTACACTGTCATTATATTGTTACGCCAGTTACTTAGCGAAGTACGTCGAGAAACTTCGACAGACATCTAGAATGTTCGAGATACTAACGCCATCCAGCGGCGAGTAGGAGTATTGAGTATATCGAGAAACTTCGACAGACTTCTACGTTCGAGACACTAACGCCATCTAGCGGCGAGTAACAGTACTGAGTATCTCGAGTAGCTTCTGGAATATTCTTGGCAGTATAGGCAGTGAGTCGATTGTACAAGAATGTTCTAGAACACATAGTTCGGTGTATAAATATATCGCAAAAGAATGAGACGCCAGTCTTATTACAAGAAACGAGGCGATATAATCGAAACTCTACAAGTGAATTTCAGTGCGATTTAAGTGTTAAGTGACAAGTAGTGTGAATAATTGTGTTAATTTTTATTTTGTGTTTATTTAATTAAAGTGTTAATTTTGGTTTAATTGGCGTTAATAACTTCTATCCCGAACCCCAGCTCGTAACAATATATAATAATATATTTAAGCATAAAGTGTTATTTACAAGAAAGCAGTGTAAATAATTTTTGGTATACCTTTTTAAATAAATAAAAAGATTGTACTAATGGTCTGCCTTTTTGTCTCATTTCTTCCAAACATACAATCAAGAAACCTCAATGTTTTCTCGGCTATAAACCTAAAAGAAAGAAATGATTGAGTCTCAAAAGATCTCTCTCACAAACTAATTACACAATGACGAATTACAGAAAAGTACTCAATTGAAATCGTTTCAAAGGTTTCCTTATAATACCGGGACAACAATATACACAACAAGTTCATTGTCCTAAAGATTAGAACATTAAAACGTTTATCTCTTTTTTGTCGAAACAAAAGAGAATATTGAAAGTAAGAGGAGCACTTGTCGACGCCATCTAATACCTTTCTCATTTTCTTCAAACATTAAAAATGAACTTGTAGTTAACTGCGCAGTTAACTTGAACCATTAAACTTGAGTTAGCTGACGGCGCCATCTCGCGAGCAGCAGCATCTCTGCATCTGCTAATGTAATTATCGCAGCCGCTAATTAACTAAGGAAACGTTTTCTTAACTTACTTGAAGTTTTCTGGCGAGTAATTTTAAAATGATCGTCGTTACTTCAGTTGAAAGTTCTGCATAATGTCCAGTAATTATTATAAAGACTGCATTTCTAGGTTACACCTTTTTGCTCTTTGCAACTTAAATTAATTTTTTTTATCCCAGCTACAAGAAATTAAATTAGCCTCTGTAATTATTAGGTCAAATCACCAACCTGCACTGGACCCACGTGGTGAATTACGGCACATAGAGACCCCTCTCATAGAGAGGACTGCGTCCCATCAGGGAAACAACATAGCCTGAACTAGTGACAAATTAATTTCAGTAATTATCACGGCCTCGTTGCCATTGTCAGTAGCATTCCTATAAATTAAGGCCTTTTAGGAAATCACTCTTACCGTTACTGGAAAGTGTAACCCCATTTGTGATAGCTTGGCCATGACAGCATCTGTAACAACGGCTAGTTACAATATCATAGTACCCATTACACTATTGCTATTAACTTACTCCAGACACAAACACTTTTAGCTTAGTTGGAGGGGTTAACAAGATTGGTACCAACCACATTAATAGTTCTCTTTACAAAAAAAATGTAAATTGAAAGTAATATAGCAGATATAATATATCGATAACACAAATGTATGTTGTTCGCGGAAATGTATACCTATGTTTTTCATGCTCTTATAAGGAAGCAATGTGCGTTGCTCCTGAGTTGTTTTAGGTACAGCTGAAACGGCATTTTAAGCGTGTTTGTAAATAAGTGGGACTATCCAATGGGTGCGCCTGCACATTGCTAATTAGTTATATTATTTTATATCTTTTATGTTGCTTGTGTAACGTGTTTATTTTGATGAGTGAATTGTATTTAGTGTGTTTTATGGACAATCTATAACTAGGGACCAAAGTTTGAAATAAAGTTTATATTTTATACGAAAAACATGTGTCTGGTGATTATAATAATATAGTATTTATAGTAGTTTCTCGAATAATTATTTGTATCTGTCGCTTTGCTCTTGACAGAGCGGTAGTGGTCGCTTAAAGTCGTCCTGCGTCGGTGTAAGAGGCGGATATAACGCTCTTGTAGAAAAGCAAACGATTGCCCACTAGTATAGTACACACTTTTCCAGCTACAACCATATAACAGCAACTCAACTCCGAAATTTCAACAAAAGGAAATCAGGTTTGGTGTTTAAATGTAAAGAAAGTATCCAAACCATTCTTCTTCCATAACAGCGAAGAAGCCGATATTTCACGTCCCAACACAAATAAAATTTCAATGTCAAGTGCAGGAAGGGGTCGGACGTTTCTGGCATATCAGGTCGACCCCTAGCCATATGAGATAAATGGCCCACTACACGAGTGAAGCTATACAGCCTACCAAAAGTGGGTCATTGTGTATCGACAGCAATTGTTACAAAGGACAGTTCCAAGTTAGGATTTCAAAATAAAATATATTGTGGCGTGTGATTTAGAATGTTAGAGTGTCGTGGGAAAAGTTTAAAAAATGGATGTGTAGTATTAAGGGGAGACACAAATGAATGATGAATCATCGATACATGGACAGTGTTGAGAGCAATAGAATATTGGAAACAAGAAAAATAAGTTATTTTAACAACTGTAACAACATATAGTGTTGCGTACTTTTTTGTAGATATTAATGTCTTATATAAAACAGTAGTACATCACTTTGCTTAATTCATTAAATAAATGTATCATATGTAGTTAGTAGTAAAAAGGTTTTATTATCTTCATATGTAATTTCAATAATAATGGGACGTTTTATTTCACGCTTTGACAATCTCCTTCTAGAGCTAATTATTGGTTTCACTGGTCAATAAAAAATAACTTTTGTTTAAAACACCTAAAACTTATTCTCGTAATGAACTATGCATAGTGTGTATAATATTCTAAGAAACTGTGTCTATCAAGTCTAGATATTGAATAATCTGTTGTTTAAGTCCTAGAATTTCATAATTTTTGCCTAGTTTTCATGACTTTGTACTGAGTGAAACATTTTATTAAAAAAAAAGTAATAAATATCTTGAAAAAAAGTAATAAAGTATTTATTCTGCTCTCTTCATTGCACTTTGAATCAACTCTCTACTATTGCCCATCACTGAAGTGCGTATAGATGTTTTTAATTTTGATTCTTTTCCATACAATACACTTTTTGTCAAGATTGCAAACACCTATTTTTTTTTTTTTTGTGATTGGCATCTCGCAGGTCAACCTCTGAGGTTGTCGGCTGCTTAACCGGGCTTGCCTCTGGTTGCCTTAATTAATAAATTAATTAAAGCCTCCAGCCAGGGCTTCTTAAAAACTTACAAACTAAGCGACTACACGCTAAGGGCACCCCCTGTGAGGTACGGACCTCGGCATAGGGCGTCGCAGGGGGAGGGCAGCTAGGGACAGGCTGATCATATCATTATTATTATTAATAAGGGAATTTAAAGCTACTGGCTCAGCGTCGCGGGCTGGCTCTGGCAAGGGTCGGGGCGGACTATTACGGGGACGTCGCGGCGGGCCTCAGCGGCGAGGACGGAAAGACGGTCGATTTTTGTTTTTGTAAACTGTGCTGGTTTCCTTACGGCTCTCTTGGAGCAGGGTGATTGCGTCATCGGGAGTGACTAGGGTATGCCTTGGTCGGCGAATCTTAGAGATACGCGAGGGTTCGTATTGGGCGGCCGATACGATAAGGGGATTCCTATGTTGGATTGCAGTATCAAAGAAACGCTTGGAGACACGTTTCATGAACTGCTGGATGGTGGGCATCTTGAGGTCTACGTGAAGAAGCTCATTTCGAACATAAAAGGGGGCTCCCGTGACTCTACGGAGGAATCGGTTTTGAAGGGTCTGCATCTTATGGAGGAGGTAGGGTTTTGCGTGTGCGAAAACTTCGCAGGCGTAGGTCATGATGGGTCGGATGACCGCGGTGAAAATACGCAGCTTGCACCTGAGTGATAACTTGCTGCGGGAGCTAAGAATGAAGTGGAGCCTACCTAGAGCGAAAGCGGCGCGCGAACGTGCCTGCTTTATGTGCTCAGCGAAGGAAAGGTGTTTATCGAGGACCACGCCTAAGTATTTGGCTTCCTTTTCCCAGGGGATCGGCTTGCCGTACATGGTAATCGGACGGGGGGAGGGTGGGTCTATCCGCGGCTTAGAAAAGAGGACTGCCTGGCTTTTGTCTGGATTGACTTCGATTCTCCATTTCCGGAACCACTTGGCCAGAGTGTTTGCGGAAGTTTGGAGATTGCGAGCGATGGCATCGGGTTTAAGACCGGTATAATAGATAGCCGTATCGCCGGCAAATAGGGCTAGCTGAGTATTTTTATGCTTGGGGATATCGCTAGTGAATAGCGTGAAAACGAGGGGGGATAGTACGAAGCCTTGAGGAACTCCTGCGCGAATGGGATGGGGGGAGGAAAGCTCCCCCTCAATTCGGTAACGAAAGGTGCGATTCGATAAAAAGTCCCGTAGGATGAGCACGAGACGGTCAGGCACACCGAGTTGGTATAGCTTATAGATTAAGCCATTGTGCCAGACTTTGTCGAACGCTTTCGCTACGTCGAAGAATAAGGCTCCCGTTATTGCGCCCCGTTGGAAGCCGGCGCTGACGTGTTCTATGATGCGGTGGACTTGTTGGATACATGAGTGTTCGGTTCTAAATCCAAACTGCTCATTGGGAATAAGACTCTTTGCTTCGGAAAAATCTTTGAGCCGCTTATATATAAGCCTTTCATAGATTTTACCGAGGACGTTGAGTAAGCTAATGGGACGGTAGCTAGACGGGTCAGACTTGGGCTTGCCTGGTTTGGGAATACCTATGACGGTGGCCTGTTTCCAGGCTGCGGGGAACATATTATTGCTCAATGCGCCATTGAAGATGGCAGTCATTAGCACTATAAGCTGGGCGGGGAAAAGTTTGAAAACCCTATTGGTGATGCCGTCGGAGCCAGGGGCTTTTCGCGGTTAGAGACTTTTAATGATATCCTGGACCTCATCAGGAGTGATGGGGGCCAATGGATTATCGGGATCTTCGACGGGTGGAAGGGAAGTTCTACGTTCGACTTCGGCGTTCACCATATCGAGGTGGGCTTGGTCTACTGGTTGAGAGCTGGGAGAACACTGGGACTCTAGGCTGTCGGCTAGGCATTCTGCTTTTTCAGAGTTATCGAAGGCGACACTCTTATCGGGACGAATGAGAGGAGGCATTGTGGCCTCTTCAGTGGATCGTAACTTCCTCTGCAGCTGCCAGAAGGCAAGATGGGTGGGCTCAAGTTCGCTCAGCATCTTGTCCCAGCTCGCATTACGCTCCTCGGCAATGCGTTTCCTTACAGCACGCTGTAAGTTGCGCATGTGAGCTTTGTTTGCGGCGCAGTGAAAAACGTCGTCCGGGAGTTTCCAGCGGTGGTCTACCGCTACTGGAACTTCCCTTGAACAATCGTTCAGGACGGATTGTACGTGATCTGTAAGCGAGTCGATCGCCGCCGTCGTGTCAGCGACTGAGACTATGTGGTCAGGAATGGTGTCCAAGTGAGGCGACGTGGTGGATTTCAGTTTTTCACTTACTTTCCTCCAGTCGGTGATCAATTGGGTCGGAGGAGGTTGGGTAGGATCATGGTTACCCGAGCGGGAACCTAGGTGTAGGATAACGGGACGGTGATCCGAGTTGAGTTCGTGAAGCGCTTCTATGGAGTGTAAATGGAGGTTTACATTCTTTAGGAGCGCCACATCGAGGACATCGGGCTATGAGCGATGACGTCATAGTTTAGGGTCGCGCCTAGGTTATACACGATTCTGCCTCTGGCATTTGTCGTGTTGCTGTTCCAAGCGGGATGTTTGGCGTTGAGATCGCCCGCTAGTAAGATGGAGTCACTCAGGCCAAAGAGAGTCGTGAGATCGCTGGTGAGCCCGATAGGATCGTCTGAAGCAAGAGACGCGACCGATGGTGGAGGATGGTAGGCAGAGATGATGGTTATCGGAGGATGACCAGTCATGCCTAGTCGACAGGCAGAGTACTCTAGGTGAGAGAGAGGCGCGGGTGGGGTCAGAGGGATGCAGTATAACTCCTTCCTATAATAAATAAGGGTACCGCCGCCGTGGCAGCGTGTTCTGTCATTGCGAACTAGACGGTAATTCGCAATTTTGGGGTCAGCGCGGTGGGGTTTCAAAAGAGTCTCCTGTATAAGGAGGACGTCTAATTGGTGGTCGCGGAGGAATTTAGTTATTTCGGCGCGTTGGTTGAAAATGCCATTGGCGTTGAAAAAACCTAATTTGAGGGATCGAGGCCTAGTGTGGTTTGTGCGTTGGGAATCCATTGGATCAGTCCATCGCATCCATCTGGTCGAGGCCTAGCACGACATCACTGTGTGTGCTGAATACTTGGATGTACATTGCCGTCGTAATTTTGCCGTTATTCTGCTGCTCGGCAGCCAGAAGGGCATCGTGGAGAGACCTGGCTTGGCGGGTCATAAATATTCTATAGTGGCGCAGTAGAGTCTGGCCGCAAGACTCGCCGTGCGCGACAGGTGAGGGATTGGGCGGTTGTTTGGCTGCAGGAGCAGCAGTGGTTTGAGGCTCGGGTTGGGGACTAGCTGTGGCCTCTGGAGCCACGGCTATAGGCAGGATCTGCGCTGCGATGGGTATATCCATCAGTGCCTGCAAAGGTTTGGCAGTGGCCAAGGAGAAAAATCCTTTTTCGTGGTTTAGCCTGTTCCACGGGGATGGTCTCTGAGGAGCGAGACGTTGGGGAATTTGAAAGGAAGGTGCCTCTCTTTGTTGGCGGGCGTTGGCGCGCTTCGCTAATTTAGGAGCGAGTTTGGGGGCTTTGGGACAGCCGCGGTAGTTTGCCGGGTGACCGGTCTGGCCGCAGAGAACGCAGCTGGGTGGTTCCGAACAGAGGGTTCGGTCTTTGGGCCGAGGGCAGTCCGCAGTGCTGTGCTCGCCCAGACACTTGACGCATCTGGGAGTCGCATAGCAGTTGCTCTGCGCATGGCCATACAGTTGGTAACGGTGGCATTGTCCCACTGTTGCGGTTTTGTAGGGCTTTTCAATTGAGATACCGGATAGGGAGCAAATGAACTTAATCTTGAAAATCGGGTGATGACCTTCGGTTGGTTCACAAATGACAAGAACCATGTCGTACAATTCACTGCCTCTCACTTTATGTAAGCGATGGACGGCGATCACTGGTATACCTTGATCAGCAAGGTCATCTTTAATATCCTGTACTAGGATTTCTTTAGGGACACGTTTAATAATAACACGAGTGGGCGTGTCCTCGGGGAAGGAGAAAGTGTGAAAGGAAATATTCCTTTCACGGAGGGCGCGATATAGTTCCCTATAGTCGTTCGACGTAGGGATGGTGACTTTAATGCCATTTTGGCAGGCACGGGCCTTTGTGTAGTTGATCTTTCGATCAACACACATCTTGGACACATCAGTCCATTTACCCTTGTCCTGGATGTAAAAGGGGGGCGGAGGGCGTTGCTTCCTTTGGGCTGAGGAAGTTTGGGCTATCAGGCTGGGACGACGACTATTCTGCGCACGAGCAGAGGTAGTTGGGACGGGGCTAGCGGGTCGAACGGGCGTTTGAGTTGGGGACGGAGGCGACGCGGTGGTCTTTTTGGCCTTGCTGGCCTGGGAGGTTTTCCCTTTCTTCCTCTTGTCGCCGGTGACGACTTGAAAGTCGTCTTCCGAGGACGACTTGAAAGTCGTCTTCCGAGGACGAGAGGCATGATGACAAATCATTATCAGAGTTGTTATTGGACACAGTATCAGAGTTGTTATTGGACAGTGGTGTCCATTTCACGGAATTCAACTGCAGCGCACACCTGCGCGGCGTCCATTGTTCTATGAACAATAGAATTAGTAGGTGGGCCGGAAACAATGGATGATTTCGGGAATTGGGCGGTCGGCACGACATTGTCGGCGGGCGGGAGCGATAGAGGGCTATCTACCTGGAAGTCGTTCGTTGTTCGATGAACAATGGGATCGGAGTTGATAAACACTTCCGAGAATTGACCAACCGGAATGCCTTGATCAGCAAGCGGGGGAGATAATGGGCTGTCAAGCGCGTCACTAAAATCAGCGACGTTGGCTTCGGTAGCCGGAGGACAGTTAGCGATTTCACGCTGGATTTTTCCGCCATATTTGGCGGAAATAGCAGGGTTTTCCTTAAGTATTTCTAGCAATATCTCCAAAATATTGGAGTTTGCCATGATTGGCGAATGAATCAAAAATTTAATGGACAAATTTTGGAGATTTCTCTCCCGCGGGGGACCTATTTAATGCCTAACTGGCCTAACTCCCCGGAGGGATGGGTCCGGGGATGTGTAACCCTCCCAGTTGGGTACAGACTGGGAGGTGAGTACCTAATGGTGAGCCCTAAGCTTGTAACCGGTCGCCAGTCTTATTGTGCGAACCGGGCCCTATTGGGTCTAGTGCGAAGGGGTAGACACAACCAACCGACACTAGGTGTGTAGCTGAAAAGGAAACTCAGTAACTAGGTTTGACTAGGAGATCCCCCAAGGCCAAAACCTAGCACTCGACTCCAGTTGACTGCTTCACCTTGAAGGGGATCAGCGGGTGCGTCGGGTCAGCACCCCCTTGGTATAGTTGACACCGTGAGGTTTCCAACCAAGGACCACGAAACTGTTGTTTTACCCTGAAGGGGCCAAACCAAATTGTTTTTGACGATACTCTGTTATAGAAACAGGATATCCTTCACCGCCTCGAAAAAGGCGGATCCGGACCAGGCGTCGTAGTTGGCGACTACGAGTGACGTCACGGCGGGCGTGACGAAGCGTAGCGATGACTCAGGCACGGAACGATCGAGAGCGCGAAGCGGTACGACCGTCGCGGGCGAGCGTCGGAAGCGGAATGACACCTATATTTTAGGTAAGAAGACCATTTATAAACTTGATTAAAATTGCAATGAAGAGAGCAGGAACATAATTTACAACTTATTTATTGGGCTGACGTGAACTGTGTTCAAAAGCCCCTTAAAATAGGTAAAAATAAAAATATATTTATTTAAAATTGTTAATGGGTAATGAAGTATGCAAAAAAAAAGAAATTTGACTGAATGACTTTGTCAACATATTATTCAAAATCTAGAATTGATAGACATAGTTTCTTAAAGTTCTTTATGAAATAATGATTGTTTTGGAAGATAATAATTGTGTTGTTCAGTGTTTTCAGTGAATAATTAAGACGGTAACTATAAGTACGTATTATCACGTTATTAAACAATAAAAAGAATCCCTCGAGTGAAGGTCACAGCATTTGTAGGCACACAATTAATTAAATATTTCATAACAACACAAAAGCCGTATCTAATTAATCAGATTATAATTGAAAATTGAGATTAATTAGTGAGATAGGTAAATATGTATTTAATAAAATTCGTAAATATTTCATAAACAGTACGTTTACAAAAGGTAAGTTGTAGAATGTACATACTTCTCCAATTTTGTAGGACTGAATTATTATCCATCGTCATAAACTTTCACATTTTTAACATCAGTAAGATTTTTGAATAGGTGGTGAACTGGTGACCTGTATTTACATAGCAGATATTCCACGAAAGACCTATGAAAACAATAGATTAAACAATTTTTGCCTTGTAGATATTTTTTAACACTTTTTTTTTATTTATTTATTATGATATTTTACATTTGTTATTTGTATAACAGCCCTGATGGTCTAGTGGTCGAAAGCGTAACTGCTGACCGCAAGTATCGGGCTTGATTACCGGGTCGGATAAAATATTTGAGAATATCATTCGATTTGCTGAATACAACCAATCCTAACAGTATTTTCCAGATCTTAATCACATGCGCCATCGTTACATGGTGGACATCCCACCCACACGCACAAAACGTTTTGGGAATACTTTTATCGTACGTACGGCTAAGGAGTGGAATTCCCTGCCGGAGTCTGTGTTTCCTGATAGCCATAACCTGGGGGTCTTTAAGTCAAGAGTGAATAGGTTACTTCTAGGCAAGCGTACTCCATCTTCGAGCACATCATCACTTACCATCAGGTGAGATGGTGCTCAAACGCGAGCCTATTATCAATAAAAAAAAAGAAAATCACAAACGGCCTAGGTGAAACTAATAATTATTTTTAAGAAATACAATAACATAATTAACTTTAGTAGCTGTAAAGCCTGCAATACATGTTGGCCGAGCGTAGGCCAACGCGAGCGTTGGCAAATAGGTACAAGGCAAGAAATAATGTCCACACGTTCGACAAGTTCGTCGAACGCCAATGCAGACGACCACTGTAGAAGAGGGTCTGTAGTCTGTGGTCTGCCCACATGTTGGCTGAGCGCAGGCGAGCGCCTTTGATTTGCGGCCAAAAACTAACACCAATCCGAAGTGAGGCAAGTGATCACGAGCAACGGCGAGCGAAGACAAGTTGCACCCAATGAGCTCTATACACGTTGGCGCTGGCCTCCACTCGGCCAACTAGGCAAGTGACACCGAGCGATAGCAAGACAAGGCAAATATCCCGTCTACATGTTGGTATTGGCCTTCACTCCACAACGCTCGGCCAACATGTATTGCAGGCTTTAGATGGCTAAGAAAACTTTTCAGCAGGTTTTTTTTTTCTTCTAAAAAGAGAACTAGCATTATAGGTAGAATCCAGATTACTAGCAATCTTGTTAACTCCTCTAACTAAGCTAAATATGCTTGAGTAATGGCTGGGGTTTGAACTCGTGACCTCTCAATCACATGTGTTGGACGTGTCACTAGGCAACTGCCGCTTAAATTGATCGGTAAATGAGACGCTGTGTTCTACGCTTTAAGCTAAGCCCTTGATCGCAGTCAACACTTGATCACAAGACAGATCAACAAGTGAATTACTAAAACTATAACGTTTCCTTATTTAACTATAGAACACTTTTCAAATGAATATCCTTATAAACGCTTATCTGTTCTTTGTTTTAGCTTTCATGTCATCTATCACTCATAGCTGTCTGCAATGAAATATTCTGTGTTTTCGGAGCAGTGGTAGCACATTGGTAACAAACATGCACGACTTACGAGTTACAGGTCGCAGGTTCGAACCCAGTCAAATACATAACTTTGTGTAATTTTTATTATTAGCTCTCTATGTTGATCATTTGAGAAAAATGGTGAAGAGTAACATCCACAGGAAACTGGCATACCTTTTTTCTCTTCCAATATATTCCAAACAATTTTATGAATTGCTTTACGATTTTTTATATATAAATGAATAAAAAATATTGAGGAATCTGGTAAAATGAGTGCCCACCACTTTAAATTTTAAAATAGTCGAGTCATAATATTATATGCTGTAGATCGCAATGAAAACTTTCAACCAAAATTAATTTGAACTAGATATTACTTTTTCGTTTATACAAACACTACGAGAAACAAAGGTATTTTGCCTAGCTGCGATAGAACCCTTCATGGGCGAGTCCGACTCACACATGGCCAATATTTTTCCAAAGCGTTAATCTTACAATTCGGTTATCAACCAAAAGAGGTAACAATCAATCTAATATAAAAAGCACAATCTTAAAACCTCCTTTCTGCAACAAGTTAAAAGAAATACTTCAACTCAATGTTAAAGTTTGTTTCTAATAAATAAGTATTAAAATTTATCGCAAGAGTTCAATGTACTCCACGTCTATAACTTTCAAAGTTACTTGTAAAACTGTTATTTTATTTAATATTATAAATCGCTGCGATCTTTATTGTGTTCTGACGATTGCAATACTTGTTAAGCATTAAACTGACAGGTTTTCAAACAATTGACGTTTGATTCATTCAGAGTTTTCAATTATTAACGTGTGCTAATCGTACAAGCAATTAATTAGGGAATTAATTTTGTAAAAAGGTGGTTTGTGAGCTAGTAACTTCAGCGTGCTGAAGATTATTATATAAATGTACCTTCGGGATAGTTGTCATATATGTATTTGCATAATATGTAGTTTATGTACTTTTTATGTAAAACGAAAAACTGTATAAATTAAGTAATCAAGCAAAGTCATCTCAAAGAGCGACTACAAACCACCTTTTTACCACCGATTACTTAATTTATACAGTTTTTCGTTTTTACATAAACTACATATTATGCAAATACATATATGACAACTATCCCGAAGGTGCATTTATATAATAATCTTCAGCACGCTGAAGTTACTAGCTCACTATTTTAGTGCGTCTGGGATATTTGTAGAGGCCCGAGCGGACGGCTATCGAGCGATTATCTTCAAGAAAGTACCCTCGTTAATACTGAACAAAGACTACAATATAATGATACCGAGTGTGAGAGGTAACACAGTAACAGTATTCTGCAGATAATTGGTACTCCTACAAATTGTTCAATTCTAGCTTCAACACATTGATTTGTAGCAATCCAACACAAGTGAATGAGTATTGCGAAAATTTTTTTTTATAAATTATGTAATTCAACACCTATACTACTACTATAGGTGTTGAATTACATAATTTATAAAAAAATATATAAATTATGTTATTCAACACACATGTGTTGAATAACATAATTTATAAAATTTTAGTACCACTAAATATTGTAATTTAATATATTTTTGTGTATTTTACTGTAATTTTGAATTGTATTGATTGGTCCCAATTGGTATTTATTTATTTATTTACTTATTAGGATCTCCAACAAAAGCTTACACAGGACATGACAAATATTAATATTTAAGGTATTACCTACGTTAGTGTACTCCCTCACTTACAAGAGACCACAGCATGCAAAAAATGATAATACAACTTAGCTAACAAGGTTATCAATAGACGAAATTTAGATATAGGTAACATATTAAAAAGAGAAACAATTATGAGAAAATTAAACAAAAATGAATAATAATTTAAATTAAAAAAGTTAAATAACAATGATAACATACATCATCATCATACATTATGGCCTACATACAAATAAACTTTTAAGACATTTGAAACGTATTGAAACAATAAACGGTTTCAAACAACATTAATTTATTAAAACCAGGAAAAGTTAAATACATAAAAAGAGTTATTTCCTTATTCAAACTAGGTTAAATTAAATACCAAACAATGGTTATTGCCAGTCAGTTTAAACTTCAGTTGGTAGGTCTACGGGTTGTGGGGGGTTGAGATAATACCAGTACTGTTCTATTCTTTCAAAGTTACAGAACATAAACTAAGCTACAGGAGGCATATACACTGCGTGGTTCCAACAATAGATATAAATGAATACACGTAACTTAAAAGTAAAACTTGTTTTAAAAGGCAGTCGCCACGACAAAAATATAACCCTCCTTTTTCAGTCTGGTTTCATTCAAATCCACTTGGTACTTTCGAAGATTTCCAATGATCCGCTTTATGATATTAGTTTAGAATTATAGATGTGTCCACGACTTCGTTCGTATGGAATTCGACGTTAGGTGGTTTCTCCGTGCATCTCGGCCCCGTGAGAATTCTGGGATAAAAATTAGCTTATATGTAGCTCTTTAACCTCCTTTACCTTCTAGTACAAATCTCATTTAAATTTTGAAATCATAGTCTCATTCAAATTTGACTAAAAACTGACCTTGTTCCTTCAATTGCCTTTGTGTTCCGGGGCCATGATTATCATTCGAACGTTCCCTAAACCCCGCTGGTTTGTAGTTGAGACAATAAGTTTACGACAATTGCTCTTTGATCGTATTATATTTCAGTTACCTTCGTCGTCATGAGCTAAAACTTCACGGTATAGCCGCTTATACAACGTGTAATTTAAACGGTACATACATACCAAGTGCATGGCTTCTTTGGATGATAACAAATGATATGGCAAGGGTTTTGTAATCCTAAGTCTACGTGTGTAGAACTTATTACAAATTCCAATACACTGATACCAGAGACCGAATTATAATAATTTGGTATCAATTTTTTGAGTCAGTTATTTTGTGCTGAAACTATGCATAGAGACTCCATACCAGATGTTGTCTTCAGCCCTTTTGGATAGATATGGGGTTTCCATTACACGTTGTATAAAACAAATAGTTCAATGTGAGTCATGTTCCTGTGAGCGAAGAAATATGTTTCGACGTGACTTAGATACTTAACAGCAATTAGTGCAAACGCTAGACTATTCCAACTAGTTTGTGAGACTTTTATCAACTTTTTTTTCCTTTGATATACTAAAGGAATTCAGAATCAGTTTTCTATAGGTTGCATATAGGGGAGTGTGCGATGGAATTGCACAATCTAATTTCACCAAGCTCGTTCCATCATCAAACTAAACTAAAAGACGAACGATGATGCGCTATGATTTCAATGCGGACATACCATCCATGGTACTTTATGGTGCTTCATACTCGATCAAATTATCGCTTACTACCAGGTGAGATGGTGGTCAAACGCAAGCCTTTTATCAATAAGAAAAAGAAAAGGATTATTGATAACTTAAAGAAAATGAGATAGGATTAAACTTCCAGCAAATGATATCATCTTAGCATCTACGAAAATACTTTGAAAAACCTTTTAGAGCAAATAAATGGTTGTGAGGTTTCTTGGTAATTAACCCAGACACATTTAAAACAAAACAGTATTCATAACTTATGAGTTACAAAAAATAATTAATATTTTAGCTTAATGAAGTGGGCGGAGTTGTCTTGCGTCACTAAGCAAAAATCAAGCTATAATCCAAATGAACTAAGGTTACTGTCATAGACTGAAGAATAATCAATCTTAAATGGATGTATGCAGAGAACGTCACTTGCAGAACAGTCCAATTCTAGCATCAACTCGCCTTTTATAAAACGTGTAACGGAAACCCCATATCTATCCAAAAGGACTGAAGACAACATCTGGTATGGAGTCCTCTATGCAAAGTTTCAGCTCAAAATAAGTAACTCACAGAATTGAACCCAAATTGTTGGTTTCGTATGTTTCTTGAATACCAATAATGACAAAAGTGTCACAGCACTATGAGGGTCATCACTTTCCACATCACTTGCCAATAAAACGATAATTCTCTTCGTTTTTCTTAATTTGAAAAATTCGGTCTCTGGTATCAATGTATTGAAATTTCTAATAAGTTCCACACATGTAGACATAGGATTACAAAACCCTTGCTATATTGTTTGTTATCATCCAAAGAAGCCGTGCACTCGGTATGTATATAACCTTTAAATTACACGTTGTATAAGCTGTCCTGTTGTATTTGTATTTTTTAAGATATCTGGGGCTAGTGTTCAAAAGCATCAATAGCTAGTGGCTAAGGTGTTAGACTTGTAATCGAGTAGTCGCGGGTTCGAACCCCACCCACTACACTATAGCCGTGAACCCACTCCAGACACAAGCATATTTAGCTTACTTAGAAGGGTTAACAAGATTGGTAGTAATGTGAATTCCATCTACATTGCAATACTCTTTCAAAAAAAATTCGGGTGGCCGAGAACAGAAAGACGCGGTATTGGTAAGCATACGCACGGGATTGGTCGATGGGACTACACATCTTCTTAGGGTCTTGGTTTCCACACTTAAACCCTCCACGGGACCATTGTACGTGGAGCGTGGCAGCCATTGAAATGGCACATAGAAGAGTCCTAAATCTACCAAAGGACTGCTGTACACTAAAAGATGTTAGTTTTCAAGACATGTAATATCGACCAATCCACACAGGACTCGCGTGGTGCGTTACAGTCCTGTCCCTCTCTCAAAGAGACGTCTTGCTTCCCAGCCTGAACGTTCTAGACCAAATAAACTAACTTTATAGAAATATTGTCCGCTCTGAGGATAATATGACGTAGTCTTTTCTTAAGCGGATTAAATGATATTAAAACCTAAATAAATATTTATTTTGTAGTATATCAGACCTTTTACCAGTACCATATAATATTTTTTGCTTGATCCGCTAAGTTGTTACTTTTTAGAAAGTACTAGGAGCTATTGATCAATAATGTCTAGCCTGGCATTAGGTAAGTAATTCATAAGTATTACACAAACTTTTTCACATACTTATTTCAAAACAACAAAAGTAAATTAAGATTTTTTCTTAAGTACAATAGATCATCAATAATAATTAATAATAATGGATTTCAAGGTAAATCACACACACAAACAAAATTTTAATTATGATCTATAATATAATTTGTCATCTATGAACTCAATAAGACGTTTAATATGACGTTTATTTACACAGAACATTCACAATATATTTTTATTTTAGTCATCGTGTATTCAGTTATACAACGTGTAATTTAAAGGGTAATATACATACCAAGTGCACGGCTTCTTTGGATGATAACAAACGATATAGCAAGGGTTTTGTAATCCTATGTGTGGAACTTATTAGAAACTTCAATACATTGATACCAGAGACCGAATTTTTCAAATTAAGAAGAACGAAGAGAATTATAGTTTTATTGGCAAGTGACGTGGAAAGTGATGACCCTCATAGTGCTGTGACACGTTTGTTATTATTGGTATTCAAGAAACATACGAAACCAACAATTTTGGCGTCAATTCTGTGAGTCACTTATTTTGAGCTGAAACTTTGCATAGAGACTCCATACCAGATGTTGTCTTCAGTCCTTTTGGATAGATATGGGGTTTCCGTTACACGTTGTATACATTGGTACTCAAATAGGCTATTTAAAAAAAAAGTTCTCAATTTGTTTTTAAATGAATTTTACATAATTTATATGCTTTTTAATTAAATAGAAAACTTGCATAAAAATGCATAATATCTTAAACTTTGACCATATTATTATCATAATAAGTTTAACAACTTTCAATTTATGTTGAATTGTTATTATGTAGGTGTTAAGTTGGGATATTCGAAATTTCCACGCAAACGAAATCGCTAGCTACAGCCATGAACATAAAATATGCTTTCCAATGACGAAAACGCGATTGAAAGCGGTAGTTTTTGAGAAAATTGCGGACATACAAACATGCAAACATACATACTGGTCGAATATAGAACCTCCTTTTTTGTAGTCGGTTAATAAATAAATATAATTCGTATTTGAACCCTTCCTATTATATTAGGAAATAGTGTTACGTAACTACTGTTACAAACCATGTTTTTTTTTTTATTTTTGTTGGACGATCAGTCGACGATTTCAAAAGATTGTAGTAGATACATTATTTATATTGAGATTTTCCTCGCTGTAACTAAACTTGCGCATATCTTTTTAACGATATTCTTAACTAAACTTTATAAGGTACTTCTTTTGTCCGTTACAATAAGGCAAAGGCCTCAACTAACGAACGGTTTTCCGAGAATTGTATATTACCTATCTTCGAGCATCTCCGTAATTCAAATTCGGTTTCTGAAGAAGCGTAGCTCAAGGGCTTCGTGGAAGTGTTAAAGAAATGAAATAAATATTTGAATCCAAAGAAAATGTGTAGGTACACATTTTTTGGGTTCAAATAAAAAGCCCAAATACTTGAAGAAGAGCTTAAAGTTTACTTCAAGCAGTTTAAAAGTAGAAAGTCATTCATCAACACACACTGGGATCGCGTGGTGAATTAGAGCCCATTGTGACCCAGGGGGAGGAGGCCTGTACACCAACAGAGTACAGGAACGATTGCGTAATATTAACTAGATTAAAGAGCGCCAATAGCTTAATAGCTAAGGTGACGGACTTGTGATCGAGAGGTCACGGGTTCAAACCCCCACCACACAATCATATTTAACTAAAAAAAAATTATAAGTAATAAAAAAAAATGTTAAAATTTTACACATTACCCTTACATACATTACATTACATACTCCTTTTTTTAACCGACTTCAAAAAAAGGAGGAGGTTCTCAGTTCGTCTTAGACTTATGCAGTTGCTTTCGAAAAGCACCATTTGGGAACTGATGATGAAGACCCCAGATGGCCACCAAAACTACTCAATAATAAGTATTTCGTGGATTGCGATTCGATTACTTGAATATGGATGTTAAGCACTTTATGCTCGTCACAATGCATATGGTGATGTAGAGCTGATAGTAAAGTACCAGGAGAACTCCTCAAAAATTAACGGCTCTACATTGGGAAAAGTAATATTTTGTAATAGGTGATAAGTAGTTAACATTTTGGCTTTTTTTTAACTAGATAAATTACAAACCGACCCACAAAAAAGCGTGAAAACAAACTTTTTTGCAAAAAATAAAACCGACTTCTATATCAAAACACTACAAAGCCAAAAATAAAATGAATTTCGGAAGGTGGTGTGAAAAAAGAAAATACAAAACCAATAACACCGACTACCGATATTAAAGTTATTTTTGGCTTTGTAGTATTTTGATATACACACATCAAAAGTGTCTAGGGATCAACATATATTTTTGCAATAACTTTTCTCCTGATTGATATTAATTAAAATTTTCTTTAAGGATTCATCAAATAAAGTGTTTTCGTTTGTCACAGTAACGATAAACCAAGTCACCTTTGCATTAATAAAGAAATTTGCCATTTTCCTAATAAAGGGATTTTTGACATTTGAACCACTAACATTAAAGTTCGAAAAAAAGACTGAAATAACAGTTTTCTTTAAAATGTTATTGGGTAACTTAAACAATTAATAATCCGTGTTTCTACCGCGAACACTAACAACACAAGAACATCGGTTTGGCATACTCAAAATGAGTTCATCCAAATCACGCTGTGGAATGGCCGCCCATGTTCGTTGCAACAACAAAAAAAGGTCTTCTTGCGACTGGATACCCTCCATATTCGGCAGAGCTCTTCTCTGTAGCATATCCCATGCATGCTCAATCGGGTTCAAGTCTGGCGACTGAGCAGGCCAGAGCAGGACATTGATGTTAGCTGCGGCGAGAGTCTGTCTTACAACTCTTGCGGTGTGCGGTCGTGCATTATCATGCATTAACTGAAATAAGGGACCGATTTGCACTTGTAGAGGAACGATGACGTCAGATACAATCGTCTCAGCATAAATTTGAGCGTTGAGGTTGCCTCTGATC
The DNA here is from genome assembly GCA_943138885.2 of Tholera decimalis. NCBI lineage: Eukaryota > Metazoa > Arthropoda > Insecta > Lepidoptera > Noctuidae > Tholera > Tholera decimalis. The sequence continues at coordinate 2,453,529 of OW964550.2, forward strand.
CAAATCAACTCAGTTCTTCCGCCGATCCAAATACCCGCCCATATAACCACCACTATAAGGATGGACTTCCTGGCAAAATTTTAATCGCTGTTGGCGTCCAGGGGTTCTCCAGTGTCGTATACGTCTTGTATCCGGTCTCATACCAAAACGAGACTCATCAGAAAAGCACACGAAACGCCATTGTTCTTCTGCCCAATTTCTGTGTTCAAGAGCCCATTGATATCGAATCCTACGATTGTGCATTGCTATAGGTGGTACCCGTAGCGGTCTTCGGGAATGAAGGTTCACTTCATGCAAGCGGTTTCTGACTGTTTGGTCGCTAATTAAGTTCCCTGAAGAGTGATGAAGCCTCACGGCTAACATCATGGCGGTTATTGTTGGAGCTCTTCGAGTTAAGATTTGAATGTATCGGTCTTGTCTCCGTGTGGTGCAGCGATACCGTCCTCCATGGCGCTCAGCCACGGTACCAGTGCTTCGGTAACGTGTCCAAAGTCGACTGATAACACTCTGACTTGTATTCAGAGCTAAAGCCACAGTACGTTGCCGGGAACCAGCTTCTATCATTCCCACGGCTCTGAGCATTTCTTCCCTGCTTAAATGACGTCGCCGCTCCATAATAACGTTGGTTTTAATCAGTAGTAGGGAAACAGTAGCACTAATAATGTCTTCAATGCGTTGTATGTTTTTATAGGGAAAATATTGACAGCTGATTTTCATCTTTTACTCGAATTTGATTAACAGTTCCTGTTTTTTTTTTTTTTTTTCTCTTTATTTAATTTAGGGACCTTTATATAACAATACATGGCAGTCCCATCGTACCTTAATAAAGTAGCACTTATACAAACTAATTCAAGTTATTCTTACTAAGACAAAGACTTAAAACGAAGGCTTACGAATCTAAACAATGTTTTAGCAGCGTCAGACATAGGCATAGACAAAATCTCGTGATATAATCCTACATTATGTTTGGTTAGCTGTAGATCTTTTGATAACATTTCTCTCTCAGTTTGAAACCTGACACATTCCATCAACAAGTGCATAACGTCTTCAAGTTCCTGTTTCAAATTATGAAATGCACCAAAAAGGATCCATATAAATTTATAAAATCATAAATTTATTACAAAGCCACATCTCAAGCTCAAGAAATCCGCATAAAAATGCTTGATCCCTAGACACTTTTGATGTGTGTAGAAGTCGGTTTAATTTTTTGCATAAAAGTTTTTTAAGGATGGGAAATCATCCCATGACTACCTCCCGGATCTGTGCGAAGCGGGAGGTTGTGTCAGACTTTTAATGACTAACACCCCGTCCGTGTTCCGTCATTTGCCCTTGCGTTCCAAGGCCGCGGTATTTCGTTAGAATATTCCCGCAACCCTGGATTACCGATAGTCCTTAAAGAACAAAACCCGGAATTATTATTCAGTACATCTATCTCTATAAAAATTATTGGCTGTAAGCTCTAGCGACGATCTCAAGAAATGACGAAGTGGTCATATCGTTACCGGAGAACCGCCGACACTGTCTTAAAACCACCTCACTCGGTCTAACCCACATTACCGTAGAACGTGACAAAACATAATATATTACTGCAAATATATATAAAAATACCCTCCACTACGCATCTTGAATATCAACCGCGCGATACAACAAGATATTTATTTGAAAACTATCAATACAAATATCCTACAATCGAGACACGTGGGTATCCAACAATACAGCCTAATGGAAGACCCTTATTGCAATGTAAGAAGGGTCGTTTTACAATGGATTGCCAGCTTCCTAGGGTTTAGTCTTTAACAACCATTTTTGTGCACCTTCCATGACCCCTATTGCGATGGTATAGGGTTATGTATTGCGGGATTTGATGGAACTGATGAATTTGGAATATATTTCCATGATCCCGTCAGACAGCATGTTCGTGTTCTCGAAAAGTATTCGATTACATTCTATACAGTCGATATTTTCTGATATAAAATCTTATGCCTACATTCCTTGTAATACCTAAGAGTATTTGCATTAGAGGAGACGGAGCTTAAATCGGAAATGCTATAGTTTTCTTTGTTCTTCGTATCCTGAACGCCCGGATAATAGTGAACTTGAGTACCTACTGGGCTTTTAGTACAAGAAATAATTAAAATAATCGAAATAATTTAACTTAGATCATTGCATAATGGTTCGACAAGAATGGCGCCGTACAACAAAACTTGTCACTCAGTGTTCCTGATTGACTGCCACGATCACTCTATCAAGCGTGAAAGGACTAAGAAGTTGATGATAAATATTTATCTTTCAAAAAACCAGTCAAAGAACATTTTTATAATATTTCATACTCTTGTATGTATACAATACATATTATAGCTTCTACCAGCGGCATCGATCGCATCTTCTCAAAATTAATTTTAGACCCGAAACAGCTTCTACATGGTTTTGTAATCCTAGTACTTTGACAGATTTCAGTGTTCCTTTTGTTTTTATTGGTTGACTAGCGACCCGCCCCGGCTTCGCACGGGTGCAATCGCGAGAATCGTTAACGTACGGCAGTTTTTTCAACGCCTTACTCCACAATTTTCACTACCACGAAAAATCCTATCTATTTTCCGGGATAAAATATAGCCTATACGGATTCGGAAGAATCCCTCTAAGTAATGGTAAAAGAAATTTTGAAATCGGTCCAGTAGTTTTTGAGCCTATTCAATACAAACATACAAAAATACAAAGGTTTCCTCTTTATAATATTAGTATAGATAAAATATAGCCTATACGGATTCGGAAGAATCCCTCTAAGTAATGGTAAAAGAAATTTTGAAATCGGTCCAGTAGTTTTTGAGCCTATTCAATACAAACATACAAAAATACAAAGGTTTCCTCTTTATAATATTAGTATAGATAATAAATCAAATCTTTAAAAGCTTTTTTTTTTTTTTTTTTTTTTTTTTTAGCGTGGTAAAATTATCAAATAAGTCCTCCCACTCCGGGCAGGGTGGGAGGGACTGTCAGACTTTTACTGACTAAAATCCACGGTGTTCCCTCAATAACCCTTCACATACCGGGGCCACGGTAACGGGATGAGTCCCACGACCCCGGCGGGCTTCGGCCCTCTGCAGAGGGGGCCTCGTCATGTTGCTGACGCTCTTTGAGGCGCGCGTGGAACACGACGCGCCGTCGACCCGGGCATGGTCCATGGTCGGACAGCGAGTTGCCCTTTACTCGCTGTCCGCATGCCCGCGCCTACGGTGGCCGGAGATCGTCGGCCGACGTCCGACGCCGTGGGCGTCTACCACTGCGGCTGGGCTGGAGGGAGGACGCCATCCTCTCCCTCACGCGGCCCGCCTCCTCCTTCGGAAGCATGACTGCTTCGCAGAAGGAGGCGACCGCTTCCCACTCCCTCTCGCCCCGCAGCATGGCCTCGACCAAGGCCGGGCGCGAGAGGTCTCCGCCTATTGTCGCCGTGAGGACACGTCGGTGCTCTGCCCAAGCTGGGCAGTCCTGCACCGTGTGCTCGACTGTGTCCTCAGGGCGACCCTCGCAGTGGTGACACCCAGGCGTCTCTTCCTTACCCATCAGACACAGGTACCTCCCGAAACTTCCGTGTCCGGTGAGGACCTGCGTCATGCGGTAGGTCAGGACGCCGTGACGCCGATCTAGCCACTCCTCAAAGAGGGGTCTTACCGCCGCAATTGCGGCGTGCCCGAAATCTTTAAAAGCTAGGAACAGTTTGTAAGGGAATACTCGTAGAAAAGTATTGTTTTTACTATTTGCCTCACAATTTGTCTATTTATTTCTCTCCGTAAGAACCAATCTCACCAAATCGAAATTTTTTAATAATAATTGTCAAATTGGTCGAGCCGTTCTTGAGTTTTGAGCTTAGCAACACTAACCGATTCTGTTTTGTTCACTTTCAAAACAGAATCGCTTAGTGTTGATAAGCTCAAAACTCAACACAATATGTCTACATCTAACTATCTATACATATAAAAATGAAACCATTATGTCCCTTGGTCACAGCATCACGCGTGATCGGTTGGACCGATTTCGCTTATTCTTTTTTGTTGTGCGTGTCATTGTAAGGAGAAGGTTCTAATGAAAGTATAATTACGCGGAAAATTTAAGAATACTTAGCTCGATCATATCAAATTTTCCAATATAACCTTAGCGCCTTTAGACAATATAAAATATTCATAATTACGATTGGACACCGTGTCTTTAGCTAGTTTCTTACAAAACTTTTGAGTCACACGTGTGCTGGAAAATATCTTTAAAATAAGCTACACTGTTGTACTATTTTGCCCGTATTTGTTCTTTTTTTCTAAGAGTCATGTGTGTACAAAAAAAAGAAACTGGCAGTGTAAAATATCTGCTTTTCCAAAACGGTTTATAAATACACTACTTGATACACTAGTAGACATTAATTTTATTGCAAAACAATACGCAAGAAGTGAAAAAAAACTACGCAAAAAGTGGAAAAAAACATACTTCATTTGTGACGATTGTCACTGCCCCGGGCTTCAGCGTACAAACTTTTATCTGTACCTAGTACAGAAGTACTAATGTAAAAAAAAAAAAACATTTTTTATGTCCATCTATTTTACAGTGGTAAATAGGATAATTGGACAAGCTAGAGCGACTTCAAAATCTCTGTATCAGGTTTATATTGGCTTGCGCAAGTATGACCACGTTTCTGATTTCCGCGCTCAGCTCAAATGGCTTCCTATTATTTTTTGCCGGAATCTTCACTTACTTTCTCTACTTTATAATGTGTTCTTTAATCCTTTTATCCCTTTTTATCTTAAGGAACGTTTTCAGTTCCTCTGTCACACACATTCTAAATCCTTGAGATCATCGGAAGATCTAGAGTTAAGTATTTGTATGCATTCCACTTCTTTCTTTGACAAATCTTTTACCATACAAGCAGCTCGTTTGTGGAATGCATTACCCATACAAGTGAGGCGTGTTCAAACCCTACTAGCGTTCAAAAGAATGGTGAAGGAGCATTTTCCCCTTCTTTCTCAATTATACATGTAATATTTATTAGTATATGATTTTGGTATTGTATGTATTTTATATTATTATGTTCAATTAATATTACAATTTATGTACACTGACAGCCCTCTCCTTTAAGTTTGTCCATCCAAAGGTTGTCTGTAAGAGATCGCCTTGTGCGATAAGACCGCCTATTGTACACTAGTTTAAATTTTTTGTATCCATATAAATATTGTAAGGTGTACAAAAAGTATATAATAAATAAATAATACATAGTTAAAATTCGATGAAAAATTGATAATTTCGTCTGAAAAAAGCTGTGAACCATACTTTAGACAATATAAAATCATGACGTTACCTTGTCTGTACATTTTTGAAATCGCGACTTTTATAAAAGCAAATCCTGAACTTTTTGAGACTCTAGCAGATACAGTCACTTGTAGTAGGAGGAAAAACACACAAAATATATTGCGATTACATAAAGCAAATACGGCGCTACTACGTAAGAGTATATACGGCATGGCACCAAAAATTTATAATAGGTTACCAGATGAATTAAGAAGCTTAGATGGTAATTCTTTCAAAAAACGTTTACATGATTTTCTAGTCAGTAAAACCTATTATAAAATTAGTGATTTTCTTGAAGGTAAATAATGTGACTAGAAAATACAAATTCAACAAAACTGACATTCTTTTATTTTATTATTTTACACATTATTTATATTTTGTCATTTTTTTTTCTAATAATTTTATGTTGATGCATGTACCTATTTAAAGCACAAATTTGTTTCCAAATTTTATGTAAAACATATGATTATGTAAATGAATGTGAATGAAATATTATGATTTTGATTGATTGTAAAATTTGCATGCCAGTAAGGTAGATCAAGGAGAACGAAATACAATGTAATATTAACACCACTGTGTATACCCTTGACCAGCAAATAAATGATTTATGATTATGATTAACTTAAGAAGGAAGGGTTTTAAGACAGATGAGTCTGTGTGTCCCGTACAGGTACGTGTGGCTGGTAGTCCCGTGCGGTCGTACCAACCTTCTGAGACAGGCGCCTTTGATGCGTGCACTCAGCACACTAAACGTAATAATAATAACAATAACATTGTGCCGATAGTCATCTCAGCCAATGGCTTAATAGCCAAGAGCCTCGACCAATACCTCAGGAGGCTCTCGTTAGGCGGTTGGATCAAGGGCTTGCTTCAGAAAGCGGTACTCCTCGACACGGTGCGTATCGTCAGGAGGTTCCTCTCTATGGAGCCCTGACCGCCGGTAGCTTGGACCCTGTTCCTGATACCGGTGGGCTACTATTTTTTATATTTTTAAATGTTTTTTTTAGAGAATATTTAAAAATACAATTTATATGTGTATATTGGAAATAAAGACTAAATAATAATAATAATAATATAAAACAAAATCATCTTAATATAAAATCTGTGGCCCGGCTGTCAACAAGCACGTCAAAAATTTTTTCATCCCGATTTTATCAATAATTTTGATATAAAATAGTTATTTTAAAATGTTCGATAAAACGAAAATAGTGAAAAAAAAAACTACAATTCATGAATCCCACACTATATCTACTATCTATAAAATGGACTAATGTGAAATAAAACTTCGTGCATTGAATGAAAAAAATGTTGACTAGAAACCGGGCACGATTGCTCAGAGCTACACGCCCAAGATCTTCGGATTCGTCGCTCAGCTCCGCCTCGCAGCCGCCGGGACCAGCTCCAGCCGTGAGTGAAGAGACTCCGGCCGCTGCAGTTGCGTCGAGCTCGAGCGACGAATACTTCTCGCCGCCGACGACACCACCACCTGCGCGTCGACGGGGAAGAGGCCGACCTCCGGCCTGCTTGGAACCTCGAGGCCCGCCGGCTTCTGATAGGGTTCCCGCTGCCGGTGGAAGTGTGCAGCGCATGCGATGGACTCAATCCATTAATGAGAACGTCATGCGCTCATACTATGGGGCTACAGAGGGGGGAACTAACCTGACTGCGTACCGTGGTCGGATGCTCTCTCTGTTTCAGGTACTTGAGCCAACTGTCAACGTTTCGGCCCAGCGACTATCGGATCAAGTGCGTGTCATCCAACGTAACCATATGTTGGATGAAGCCGTACTTGATCGCCTCCGTTCGGAAATGAGTAGCTATGTCACTTCACATCCGACGCCGACTGTGGTGGTACCACCACAGCCCAACATCCAAGTTGAGGAGAGTAGTGACAGAGTTACAAATGTAAGTACCCAGTATAATGAGGAATTGAGGAGTGCTTTGGAGTATGCTATTCGGGAATATCGCAACATGCCGCCTGAAATAAGACCACGCTTGCCTCGTTTGCCCATGCATAACAGGAATAGGGCACTGGTGGCTGCTCTGGATTCGCAGTTGTCAGACTATTTTGATAACTGCGAAGACCTCGCCGATACCCACTCTGTCTTATACTGCGCAGCTGTCGCGGCATGTCGTGTAGCTAATGTTAAAATTTCTAGTGACATAGCTACACGACCTAAACCCGCTGTGCCAGCTTGGCAATGTAGGATCGAGCGCCGAATCGGTGAGACCAGGGCACTCATTGGAAAACTTCTTTGCTTTAGGGGGAGCAACACTCGCCCGAGAGTGATGCGCTTTGTGAGACGGGCATTTTTGGGAACCAATATTCACCCACAAAATTATATGTCCTGTGTCACGGAGCGCATCGACTTCCTAAAGCAGAAGGTGTATGCATGGGCAAACCGCATTCGGAGGTATGGACGGCGAGTGGAGCGATTCGTCCAGAATCGCACATTCCGAAGTAACGAAAGGTGGGTATGTAGGGCTTGGGAGCGACCGGAGCAAGGTGCGACTGATATGTGCCTACCCGATGATGACGCCTTATGTACATTCTGGCGCAACATCTGGTCGGTACCTGTCAGTCACACCGAAGGCGATTGGACTCGGGAGGTCGAGCGAGTCTGCGATCCAATACCAGAAATGGGGGCAATCACTATCAGCCCCCAAGATGTAGCCCATGCAGTCCGTCCGCTGCCTAATTGGAAGTCTCCAGGGCCGGATGGACTGCATAACTTTTGGATCAAGTGGCTAACAAGATCGCACGCCCGCTTGGCGTCTCAGTACCAATCTGCCCTAGAATCTGGCTCGCTACCTGAGTTCTTTACCACTGGAGTTACCCACCTGCTCCACAAATCTGGTAGCACCGCGGAACCCAAAAATTATAGACCAATCACGTGTCTACCAACGGTCTATAAGGTTCTGACATCCATTTTGAGGGTTAAAATTAACAAACACATTGAAAACAATCACATCATGTCTCCCTCTCAAAATGGATGTAAGAATGGATCCCGCGGTACTAAGGAGCTACTCCTCATTGATATGGCCATTAGCCAACAGGTTCGACGTTCCAAAAAAGATCTGTCGACATGTTGGATAGACTACAAGAAGGCCTATGACTCAGTGCCCCATACATGGCTCATGAGGGTGCTAGAATTGTATAAAATTAATGCAACTTTACGCACCTTTCTGACATCATGTATGGGACAATGGAGGACAGTTCTTCGCTATCCAGGATGTCGATATATTCCAAGGTACAGCGAACCGGTAAGGATCGAGCGAGGTATATTTCAGGGCGATAGTTTGAGTCCGCTTTGGTTTTGCTTAGCCTTGAATCCTCTAAGCACACTGCTGGAGAATTCAGGTCTAGGCTATAGGTTGAAAAGAGGTGGTCAGGTTATTTCTCACCTCCTTTACATGGATGATTTAAAACTTTTTGGCGCCACTAGTCTACAACTGACGGAACTACTGAAGGTAACTGAAACTTTCAGTAGTGCCATTAGGATGGAGTTTGGTGTCGACAAATGTGCGATTATGCATGTAAAGCGAGGGGAGATTGTGGAATCCGTGGGATCTCAACCCTCGAATTCCATAAACCTGAGAAGCCTCTCCCCAACCGAAACCTATAAGTATTTGGGTATGTCGGAAGCGTTAGGTATCAATGAAGTTGACATGAAGCAATCGCTGAAGGAGCGCTTCTTTGGACGCCTAAAGAAGGTATTTAAAAGCCTTCTATCGGGCGGAAATAAGGTGCGTGCCTTCAACGGTTGGGTCATGCCAGTGTTGATATACTCTTTCGGCGTACTCAAATGGACTCAAACTGAACTTGACGCCCTGGATAGGAGAGTTCGTACATTGCTGACTGCATATCGAATGCATCACCCACGCTCGTCAGTGATGAGGCTGTATATCCCGCGGAAATGTGGAGGTCGAGGCTTTTTGAATGCTAAAACTCTCCACAACCGCGAGGTATACAGTCTCAGGGAACATTTCCTTGCTTCTGAAGTGGGTATGCATCGAGATGTAGTAGCAGTGGACAAGGGACTCACCCCGCTCTCCTTAGCTAATGAGAACTGGCGCAAACCTGCAGTGCTAGACATTAACGATCGAAGGGGGATATGGCAGAGTAAGGAGCTACACGGACGTTTTTTACGGGCCCTTCATGGGCCCGATGTAGATCAATTAGCGTCCGTAGCTTGGTTGCGCTTCGGTGACCTCTTTGGGGAAACCGAAGGTTTTGTCTGTGCAATTATGGACGAAGTTATCATGACGAACAACTACCGGAAATTTATTGTGAAGGATGGCACGGTTGACATGTGTCGGGCATGTCACCGTCCAGGTGAATCAATCCGTCATATTGTCTCTGGTTGTTCTCGTCTTGCTAATGGAGAATACTTGCATAGGCACAACCTTGCAGCCAAGATTATACATCAGCAACTTGCTCTGAAATATTCTCTTGTAGAATCGGAAGTGCCGTACTATAGGTATGTGCCCGACCCAGTTCTCGATAATGGCCTTATCACATTATACTGGGATCGGTCCATCATCACTGATAGGACTATTGTAGCCAATAAGCCTGATATAGTGGTGGTGGACCGAAACGAGAGGCGTGCCATGATTGTCGATATAACCATCCCGCATGACGAGAACCTCGTGAAAGCCGAGAAAGATAAGCAAATCAAATATCTTGATTTGGCGCATGAGATTGTCGACATGTGGGATGTGAACTCGGCAGTCATTGTACCGATAGTCATCTCAGCCAATGGCTTAATAGCCAAGAGCCTCGACCAACACCTTAGGAGGCTCTCGTTAGGCGGCTGGATCAAGGGCTTGCTTCAGAAAGCGGTACTCCTGGACACGGCGCGTATCGTTAGGAGGTTCCTCTCTCTAGAGCCCTGACCACCGGTAGCTTGGACCCTGTTCCCGATACCGGTGGGCTACTATTTTTTATATTTTTAAATGTTTTTTGTGTTTTATAGAAATATTTAAAAATGTAATTTATATGTGTATAATTAGAAATAAAGGAAATAATAATATTCCACAACTTTCACACAACGCTGTCTAGTCCCAAACTAAGTAGAGCTTGTGCTATGAGTACTAGACAACTGATAAACATACATATATATTTCTAAATACATACATATATACACCCAGACAAAAAACAAATGATCGTGCTCATCACACAAACATTTGTGCTGGGTGGGAATCGAACCCACGACCTTGCGCATAGCAGTCAGGGCCACTGACCACTAGACCAACAAGCCTGTCATGACTAATAGCTAGGCAGACAGACCTATTTTTATGTTTTCTTGGTGAATTTGCAAGGTTGGCACTGCTTATAATATGTTACTATTATTAATGTTTATTGGTGTATGTTTTATTGTTTTTACCCGACTGCAGGGGAAGGCATTTTTTTTCTTATTGCTATGAATATGTAAATAAATTTATAAATAAACTTTAATAGTTCAACCACCTCTGGTTGATACCCCAAATTCTCTTGTTCAAAACAAGGGAACCGGCGCCTACTGCGCTCGCTCGTTCCATAAGGGACAAGGCGAATTTTTTTGTGGTAAAATCATAAATTTACTTCTCCCACTTTGGGTGGAGTGGAATAGAGTGTTCTACTGACTAAAAACCCACGCTGGCCCTTCAGTTGCCGTTGTGATCCGGGGCTGCGGTAACTCGTTAAAATATTCCCGCAACCCAACGGGCCATATGTACACTTCTCTTTATTTAAACAATAGAGGATCATACACTAAATAACTCCGAGGTCGTAAAATTGTGAAACACATAACGAGTTTTACATGGTTCAGTAAGCCATCGCTGCAGCCCGATGGCCGAACAACAGTGGCTGACTAAAACTTTGTTCGCGCCCGATATACTGCAACGGTGCCTTTATATCGCACGATTTTTTGTTTATTACGAGTAAGCCCGTTCTTGAGTTCGATCTCGCCTGATAAGCGATTGATGACGTCTACGATGGAACGAACGAGCCCAGAAGATGCTTAATGAGTTATCTATATTATTTTATATGTGGTTTTCTCCTGACTTTTACTGTAAATGAGTTCGAATAATTGTAATTATATAATAACTAACTGTAAGGTACATCATATATTCGGCTTTTACATCATGGATCTGTACATAATGTCGTCAATCATTTGGCTAAAGTTCTGTTGCTAGGTTACAATAACCTGTATTAAGGAATAACAGCCTCGTTCCCCTATAAATACCATCCCCTATACCATTAATGCATAATTAACAAGCTTATGCCTGCGGCTTCACTTGCGTTAAAGGTATTTTTATGTTACTGAAAAAAACCCTATTTCCTTCTACAATGTTCAATCTACCTGGTACCAAGTAACAACACTATCGGTTAAGTGGTTTGGACGTGAAAGTGTAACATACTGATAAACAGATAGTTATTTTTGCATTTAAAATAGTCGTAGGAATAATCAGTTTTGTTAACGATTTTCCTAATGATATTTATAATTTAATCATTTCATTTCATTTTATTACGTGATTTTTCATATGGATGTGTGATTTTGTTTTATGATGTTATTTGACCACCGTCTCACCTGATATAAGTAATGATGTGGTCGAAGATGAAGTATCTAAGCTTACCTAGAAGTAACTTATTCACTCTTGACTTAAAGACACCCTGGTTATAGCTGTCAAGAAACACAGACTTTCGTGCCTACGGGTGGGACGTCCACCATGTAATGATGGCGCGTCACCGTTAGACCGTGACTATAGGTGTAAAATAACTACAATTTTCTCTTCTCAGTCTTCAAAAGGAAGAATCTTCTTCTCAGTTAATCCCAGTCGTACTCTCTCCGTGTCGTCTACATAAATGGTATTATCCCGGCTTCGTCCAATGCCCGTGAATGAGTTCCGCGCAAACTTCATCAACTTTTCAATACCGACATTGGACCCGCCATCGGAACGGATCTAGAAATATTTCCTATTGAATTAGTTTGGAAATTAACGGGGAAGCTTATTGTGCATAAGTTTATTGAATATGAATTTCTTTCAGCTTTAAAATATGGAAAATTATGACTACAATAGGAAAATTTTCTATTGTAGGCAACAATTAACTCAAAGAGAGACCTAAACGTTCATTGATATAAATATACAAGGTAGGGAAGATGATACAACAATAAATGAAAAAACCGACTATACTAATCACGAGCAAACCATTGTGAGTATAAAATAAGATGTGACATCAAAATAAAAAAATATTTTCAAATAATCTAAATAATACAGGTAAAAGTATGAAATTGTCATTTTATAGTGGAAGATGCTTTGAATTGACTTCAACCCTTCAATGTGTGAGAGTTTTTTGTGCTTAAACGCAGGATATTTGACCCTGCGTTGAAGCACAGTAGCTAAATAGAGTCTGTAGAAAAATATGATTGAATGAAGGAGATCATCATTTAGGTTATGGTAAATTTATGATCGTATTGTCTTCTCCACTTTGTATATTTTTAATGAGAACTACATAGCTATGTGGTTAGAATTCATATTACTAGCAATCTTGTTAAACCCTCCAACTAAGCTAAATATGCTTGTGTCTGGAATGAGTTCACGGCAATAGTGTAATGGGTGAGATTCGAGCCCGCGACCCTCTCGACACAAGACGGATACCTTAGGCATTAGGCTATAGACGCTCCATTGGTTTTGACCTTGCTTATATGAAGTTATAAAGAGTTGATACAACCGAGGGGCTTTCCTTTAAACTGCGTATACTAGGTACCATTTTCAAGCTTTGTACCAAAAATCAATTAAATAGGAGAAGAAGTTTTGTCGTAAATGATTTTGATGAGATGCACCTTAAAGCGATAAATCTGACCAAGATAAGAGATAACACACGCCGCGCTAAGTTGCCACTTTGTTACCTAGGTATTTAAGGCCAGTCACATTTATTTACAAAGGGTGGTTGCGTTTTACTCTGATTTGTAAGCTACTTAATTTGTTTGAAAAAAAATTTTTTTGTCTCTTTTTGTTTTGAACTTGATCAAATTAACACTAAACACGTATAGTATACGTAGTTTAATTTAATGCCCCTCTGTCGTATCAACTCTGTATAAGCAAGATCAAAAACCTGGTGGTGCTTATCATTATCATAATCAACTGCTTATCCTTTCTCCAACTATATCACACTTGACTGATATACCGTCTTATCGCACCAAGCGCTTTTCTTCCACATTTATTGTAAGTACAGCCAAGCTGTGGAACTCTCTGCCGGCTTCTGTGTTCCCTGCTACTTATGACCTTTCAGCCTTTAAAGCGAGAGTGAATAGGCATCTTCTGGGCTCGCTCGTTCCATCGTAGACCTCATCTATTGCTTACAATCAGGCGAGAAGCAAGTTAAGGTGGTTCCATCTACGGATCTACTGCTTGCATTGCTTTTCCTTGGAAACCTACCCATGCGTTTGTTATTGTTTAGCCTAGAGCTATTTCTGGTACTGCTTATTAAATAATAATATGTTTATTTGCACATAGTAAATAAGCTATTTAACATTTACATACATTTTTCATTTTGTTATAGAAAAGTTACATACATAAATGTGTCGTAACTTGCACCCTTGCTAAGTTAATTTAATAACTTGTATTAAAAGCACCAGTCCCAACCCTATCGCACTTAAACTACAAAAAAATTTTGATTAGATTCCATAAAAAACAATACTTGTCAAAAAAACCAAGTCTCGCAACTCAATTCTTCTACCGTAAAAAGTTGTGAAATCCACGTAATACCAAGTCGGTTATTAATTTATTCAGTCCCTACTTAAGGGACCTTCTGTCTTAAGTTGTTACGTTATTATCTAACCTAACAACATCTTATAGTGACCATAACAATATTAAAAAGCATTAACGTTTTAAATAAATAGATTGACTCTGCCATCGCATGAAAACACAATATATCTCACAAGTAATACGTACAGGGTGTGGCGGAAATAATGGATAACCCTGTAACTGCCAGTAGGTCATATAATGGTCTATCATATATAACAATTTCAAACTCAGTTGGTCAGGCATTTCAAAGTTATTTTTATTTGTTTATTTTTTTTTGAAAATATTGTACCTATTTTATAAAATCAGCTGCCGTTTCAACATTTAACGGAGTTTTTTTATTCTGTTTTTTGCGGTCTGCTTCTGAATGTTTGTGTAATCACACGCGTATGAAGATTTTTTGTTACACTCTAAGATGATTTCAGAAAAAAACACATAATACTTACTTTTTAGTTTTTTTAATTGAATCCTGTAACTTTGACTCCATACCCTGAAAAAAAAATGTATCGCACAGTTATGGCCCATTACTTTAAAAAGTTGTCCATATCATGCGAATTCTAAAATGGTATCATAGTGGCCAGTATCGTACGAATGTGCAAAACTATTTCAGTTTGAATTCAAAAGGTCCATAATTTCAAAAAAATATTAAATTCAAAAAAATGTGATTCTGTATTTTACTAATCTTCTGTATCATGTAAATTGTTGTAAAAACGTTTCTAACTCACTTTGACATTGCTAAAACATCACTCAGGTAAAAAAAAACCGGTCCTTTCTTTGTTTGGGGCTACCTGGAATTCTGGCTCGATGGAAACAATATAGCTATTGTGCAAAATAGAAAAAGGCAAGCTGTATTTTTTTTAGAATCACCACATCAATAGTTCCTCATAACATCATTCAGTGTGATCCCGTTCGTTGTCGTACGTAGTCGCACGCGCCTTTGCTCCCTGTTTTTCGTTCGTTAAATCTAACTCGTGACTTACTGCATTTCTTTTCGGACTCTGATTTGCCTGTGATTTGGACTTGCGTTGTTTAGTGATCCCGACGACATTGCTTACTGTACCCGGACTGTTGTGGCAAGTGCGCTGTTGACAATGTCTCAACGTTACACATCGGTAGAATATGCCAACATGCACTACATTTATGGTGAATGTAGAGGCAACGCCAATGAAGCGGCAAGACTTTACCGAGAAAGGTACCCGAATAGTCGACACCCTGATTACCGAATTTTTATTCGCGTACACAATGCCTACTGTGAGGGAAGAATACCTGGTACAGGTGTGGGCGGCGCGAGTGAAGGACGACCACGAGTCTACAATAACGAAGAAGAAGTTATGGAGTTAGTAGAAGCAGATCCTACCATATCCATTCGAGTTTTATCTCGGTTTACTGGAATGTCAACCAGAACAGTACATCGCATATTAAAACGTCACGAATTGTACCCTTACCACTATCAAAGGGTGCAAACATTACTTCCAAGGGACTACCGAGCACGAAAAGAATTTTGTCGTATAATGTTGAGAAGAATTAGAGAACAACCACATTTCTTTGAAAATATCCTCTGGAGTGACGAGTCTACATGCAGGAAGGACGGGTATTTGAATATACACAATTTACACAGTTGGCAGCTTGAAAATCCACATTTAATTAGACAAGACCGATCGCAGTACCAAGTGAAAATCAATTTATGGACAGGAATAATTAACGGCCAAATTATTGGTCCGTTTGAGCTGCCACCGACTCTTAATGCTGAAAGCTATTTGAACTTCCTGCAAAATAATTTACCCGAGCTGTTAGAAGACGTTCCTAATGAAACACGTGAGAACATGTGGCTGCAAAACGACGGCTGCCCTGCACATTATGCGGCAAGAGTGAGAGAGCACCTGAATGAGACATATCCAGAACGTTGGATAGGGCGCTTAGGGCCAATATTGTGGCCACCCCGTTCGCCGGACCTGAACCCATTAGACTTCTTTTACTGGGGCTGTTTAAAAGAAAAAGTTTACAAAGAAGAGATTACGTCTGTGGAGCAATTGCGGCAACGTGTGCAGTCTGCTGCTCAGGAAATAAGTTTGGCAGGCTTTGCACGTCGCATCAAACGTTCATTTATTAGAAGGTGCAGAGCTTGCATTGCAGCCGATGGGGCTCATTTCGAACATCTTGTATGATTTTTAAATACATTTGTGTCATGAACATTGCTTTTTATTGTATCAATTGACCTGTAAAATAATTACCTAATTAAGTAAGGAGTCTTAAACTCGTTATTATCTACCTCTTTAAAGTAAATCAATAAAAAGCCACAGCCTGGAAGCACAATAGCTCTGTCATCCCAAAGAAAGTGAGACTGGGTTTTTTATTACCTGAGTGGTGTTTTAGCAATGTCAAAGTGAGTTAGAAACGTTTTTACAACAATTTACATGACACAGAAGATTAGTAAAATACAGAATCACATTTTTTTGAATTTAATATTTTTTTGAAATTATGAACCTTTTGAATTCAAACTGAAATAGTTTTGCACATTCGTACGATACTGGCCACTATGATACCATTTTAGAATCCGCATGATATGGACAACTTTTTAAAGTAATGGGCCATAACTGTGCCATACATTTTTTTTTCAGAGTATGGAGTCAAAGTTACAGGATTCAATTAAAAAAAACTAAAAAGTAAGTATTATGTGTTTTTTTCTGAAATCATCTTAGAGTGTAACAAAAAATCTTCATACGCGTGTGATTACACAAACATTCAGAAGCAGACCGCAAAAAACAGAATAAAAAAACTCCGTTAAATGTTGAAACGGCAGCTGATTTTATAAAATAGGTACAATATTTTCAAAAAAAAATAAACAAATAAAAATAACTTTGAAATGCCTGACCACCTGAGTTTGAAATTGGGATATATGATAGACCATTATATGACCTACTGGCAGTTACAGGGTTATCCATTATTTCCGCCACACCCTGTATATAAATTAGATTGTTTAGTGCGATTGCCAAGTCAATCTATTTATTTAAAAGTTAAAGACTTTTAATATTGATATGGTCACTATAAGATGTTAGGTTAGATAATTACGTAACAACTTAAGACAGAAGGTCCTTTAAGTAGGGACTGAATAAATTAATAACCGACTTCGTATTACATGTATCTCAAAACTTTTTACGGTAGAAAAATTAATATAATAATAATAATAATAGTAGTAGTAGTATAGTAAGATTAATTTTAACCTTCCCCACAATTATCCACGTCCCCCTATCAAACTAATACATCCCCCATTCAGCAAAACTGTATCAGGATCCAATTCCCCTATCCCCAGAATTTGTAGGCTTCTTAATAATTGCGATGAATCAATAGACATTTTTTCCACAACACTTAAAAAAATCAAGCACCAAGTCCATCAAAAATAATCTACCGTACTGTTTTTTTTTTCTATGTCGACTGTATAATTTACGAACTAGTTGTTGTTAGCGTTATTTCTGCACTACCTAGTATTATATTGATGTTATAATTTTGTTTTTGCATGCTGTGTCTATCGCGTCATATTGTACACTATGTTTGTAACATATTGCATGAAATATAAGGATAATTAGTGTAACAATTGTAGATAGGCCAATTAATAAATAGATAAATAATAATGTTCCACAACTTTCACACAACGCCATCTAGTCCCAAACTAAGCAGAGCTTGTGCTATGAGTACTAGACAACTGATAAACATACATATATACTTTCTAAATACATACATATTATAGATAAATTACACCCAGACAAAGAACAAATGATCGTGCTCATCACACAACAATTTGTCCTGGGTGGGAATCGAACCCACGACCTTATGCATAGCAGTCAGGGCCACTGACTACTAGACCAACAGGCAGGGATTGAGTTGCGAACTTGTTTTTTTTTTTGACAAGTATTGTTTCTTTATGGAATCTCATTTCTTTTTGTAGATAGTTCTGCTTCTAGGCAAGCATGCTCCACCTTCGACCACATCATCACTTACCATGAGGTAAGATGGCGGTCAAACGCGACCCTACTATCATTAAATAAAAAGAAATTCAAATATATTTTAGGTTTTCATTGATTCATACACTAAACACAAATTGTATTCTAAAGAAGCTTCTATACCTGCTAGAAGTGCCTTAGACTTTTGATGATCGGTCAGTCAGTCAGTGAGTGACAAAATTAAGAAACTTTGACTCGTTATAATTCTTAAACTTCTGAGTCAAATTGAATGACATTTGAAATATACCGTATTTATATAATGCCTGCTTGGTTACTGAAAATTCAGGCTTCTAGTTTTATCCACAACGAAGTTATAGAGGGTCGAAAATGGCCTGAACTGTTTCGAGAAAAGGATGGTACGGCCGTGCCGCTTTTTTGCTCGACTTGGCGGGGGCACTGCCGTACCCCCAGATTTATTGCTATGAACTCAATTGAGGTGTAAAAGAATTTATTTTGCAATTTCTTTGTTTGGCACATGTCGCGCGTGTTTTGCCTACTATATAGGGATACTACATATCAAGCATTGGGAAGTCTGGGCCTACATTATCCCGAAGGTCACTGTGATGCACGACACACTAGTAACTGCTTTCCTTTCTACAATATTTCATATTATTATAGAAAGAAAAGCCTAGTTTAAGAGACGGGGTTCATAAACTTTTCTCTGCAACAACAACTACCTAATTATGTTGACATATTTAACTTTTAGGTTTCCGTAGCCGAATGGCAAAAAACGGAACCCTTATAGATTCCTCATGTCTGTCTGTCTGTTTGTCCGTATGTCACAGCCATTTCATTCAGAAACTATTAAGACTATACATGTAAAATTTGGTCCCCCCCTTTTCTAACTTCTATAAGAAATCAGTGAAAAATCAAAACAGTATATATTATATGATCTTAACAAAAACTTTCAACGAAAATTAGTTTGATCGAAATAGAGTCATTAGTGTTTGAGATATAGCACATTTCTAAAACCTGAAATATATCTTTGTATTTCATACAAACACTATGAAAAACAAAATTATTTTGCTAAGTGCCCTGAAACAGTGCCTCCAATCTATCTGTATGGCTTACCTCTGAATAGAGTAGAACAATTTAAGTACCTAGGGCATTTGCTTGTGTCTGATTTCAGGGACCATACTGACATCGAACGGGAGCGGAGGGCTTTGTCGAGAAGAGCAAACATGCTCGCCCGCAGGTTTGCACGTTGTTCTAACTCAGTTAAGATCACCCTTTTCAAGGCGTACTGCACCTCTTTATACACGTGCAGCCTGTGGGCTCGCTACACACAAGCTAGCTACAATGCCCTCCGCGTCCAGTATAACAATGCGTTCAGAGCAGTGTTGGGGCTGCCTCGTTTCTGCAGCGCCTCGGGCATGTTTGCGGAAGCGCGCACCGACTGTTTTCACGCCACCATGCGCAAGCGGTGCGCGTCCTTGGTGCGCAGGGTGCGAGCCAGCTCCAACGCTGTCCTGGTAATGATTGCGGGTAGAGTTGACTGTCTCTACATAAGGCACTGTTGTGGCCGGCACGTTGCTGTTTGCTTTGTATTTTTCTTTTAACTTTGTTTACTCGTATAGTAATGTTATTTTGACATTTGGAATTTATGACTGTAAGCAATAGTAACATGATTATTTTAATTTAATTTTATATGGGTCCATGGACCTGCAATAAATGTTTTTTTTTTTTTACTACGGAACCCTACATGGGCAAGTTTGATTCGCACTAGGCCAATTTTTTATTGATATCTATCACCATGTTGAAACTGTGTTTATCTGTGTGCGTATTTTTTTGATTCATAAATACACTTTTTTGTGTATTTTTTAAACAATAACAATATATTCTTAAGTACAGGGACTAAACGCCGTACCGTCTTCACCCCGCCGATCACACTGTTACATATTCTTTTAACAATAATCATGACAAAACAATCCGTGACCTTGTATCACTGCAGACGGCACGTGTAGCCGACCAAAAGCTTCCATATCTATACGGACGCACGACCGTCCACCGATCGTAATGGATTGGATCCGATGCGGTTGTTATTGTGTAACGTAACGGGCGAGCGCTACCGGTTGCCATTTTTATTTAGTAGAAGTGCTCTGCGAGATGAAATGATTTAATTTCAGTTGAAAGATGACATAGGACTGCGTTAACTGTCACTACATTGACTATGGTCTCTCGTGGCTTCCACAAGGTCCACTTCACAGAAATCAAAAATATAGGAGAAGTGGTAAGGGGGCGTATCGGTGTCCGCGCGACATGGCCACGGGGCTCATGTCACAGGCAAGTGGCCGTCTCTGCGAACTAGTGCGCTTTCGACGGCGATCGTGATAACATATATGAATGCCGAGTTGTTCTGTGGTATCTTGTAAAAACCGAAGCCAAAATCAAATCTATGTGAATCATGGAATCACTTACCATATGTAAGTACAAGTATTTTACAATATTTGTCTTTAAAATTATGAAAAACAATAAATCGTAAAATATTTCTCGGTTTACTATGTTATTTTTGTTTTCAAATATCAGTACGACTGTACTACTTTTGCTATAAATACATTGCTCCTTAACCACTACCTGAGTTTGTCACTAAGTAACTGGACAAGCAATGTAAAAATAACATACGAAACTGTATTACGCGGATTCATCGCGTAGTGAGGCCGCCACTTCTTGCGACGAATTAGTGATGTGCTTGTGCAGATCCACTAACGTAGGCTATCGACAGCAATGTCGATTGACGAATGAAATATTGCTATTATAGTTTAGGGGTTTTTCAACCAACGACAAAAAAAGGAGGAGGTTATCAATTCGACGCGTATATTATTATTATTTTTTTATGTATGATCACCGATTACTCGGAGACGGCTGAACCGATTTGGAAAATTATTTTTTTGTTTGAAAGGGTATAATACTTTGAAATTGGTCCCATTGCCACCAAGTCAGGATCTGATGATGGGATCCTGGAGAAATCGAGGGAACTCTTCAAATATTATAGGCACACCTATAGTGATTTGAGTATTTTTATAGTAACTTGTGTAGTTGCATTCAAAAAGCACCATTTGTGAAGTAGACCTGATGATGAAGACCACCGATGGCCACTGGAACTACTCAATATATAAGTAGGAATAATAAGTAGTTCATGTGTTCCGCTTCGATTACTTGAATGTGGTTATTAAGCACAATATGCTCGTCATAATGCATATGGTGAAGTGAAGCTGATGGTGAACTACCAGGAGAACTCCTCAACAAATAACAGCCCAACATTGGGAAAAGCAATATTTTGTAAATGAATATTGTAATAATGAATGAAAAGAAAGTAGTTGACATTTAGGCTCTTGTAACTAGGTAAATTAAAAATCGACCAACTAAAAAGAGTGAAATAAAAATTTTTTACCGAAAATTAAACCGACTCCCAAAAACCACTGCAAAGTGAAAAATAACTTTAATTTCGGAAGTCGGTGCCAAAAACGAAAATACAAATCTAAAGACACCGACTACCGAGTCTGTTTAATTTTTGGTAAAAGTTTTTTATTACATACGGAAACCTCTAAGAAAATATGTTTAACTTTTATTTTACATGAGATGACAGAAATAAAAATACGTTGAAATGTCAAGTGTACAAAAAAGTAAAACAATAATAAACAATTTATTTTACGCCCGCAGCATGCGTAAGGAGTTCCGACGTCGCTGTTGCTACAATAGTTTATTTTTCAATCTGTCTACCATTTTAGCCCGGTGTAAATAATGTTTTTTTACTTATTTTGATTTTTTTACAGAGTAGTAGAGAAATGCGTAACCAATATTCGTAAAGTAAGTTACTTTAATTTTAGGTTAATAATCGGTGGTGTTTTTCGGTTTAGAATTATCGCATGTTATGCCTTATCCTATGTTGCTGTTTTTTTTTATGGTTTTTGTATTTAACTTCCGTTGAAGCTTCGAATGCGTTATAATAATCGGCATGGTTCAGATAATATATTTGTGAATTTAGCTTAAAATAAGTCAATATATTCATGCTATTTATTTGTTAGGCATGGATGTGTGTTTGTTTTCATATATTTAACAATTTCTCTACTAACTAGGATTTTTCTTGTAACAAAAACCTATTGTTAGAATCTATATATTAAATCATACCTACATGTTAATACATGTGAATAAGTAGCTACAGTCCTATTAAATTCCGACAGATGGTCTTTCCGGTTTTAGATTTGTATACTTAAAATATCTATTAATTATATTTATTAAGTATATAATGTTAATTAATCTAAAATAATTAAATATACATTTTTACAAAATAATGTACTAGCACAGACACTACTTCCGGAATTATTGTCAACTTCCTTTATTTGTTTGTTCCGGTTTAAAACCGTTGGTGGGAAGTAGTGCGTGTGCTAATTGGCAGTGAACTCTCAACTGTAAAAGTGTGAACACGTATCACTAGAATATTGTGTTAAGTGAAATAAATTGATTTAAAACTTTAAACGTGTCTTCATTTCTGGTCGCTCATACTATTATAACCTACTAAACTATTACCTGCGGGGTAATTGCGTAACACACTTACAGTAGGAATCGGTTTCATTATGCTAAATCAACAACACTCACTGTGGTATTTACGTTGTTGAGCAGACCAATATTTCGAACATTTATGTAGCAATGGATTAGCAATATACGTCAAAATCATTCAGATCTTGATTTATAGTGTGTTACGTATTTATTGCAATACTTATTATATGGTGACGTTTAGAAGTAGCTTAGGATGTATGTAAATGATAAATAAGTGGTTTTCGTACTTTTCAGCTTCCCAAAAGATGGTAATATAAAAAAGGAATGGATTGATGCCACAGGCATGCCACCTAACTGGTACCCTACAAAAAATAGCACCATAAATGCTCGGTTCACTTCAGCGCAGAAATGTTCCAGCCTGAATGGACAATTCCAAAATTAAGAGTACAACTGATTTTTGCAGAAGTGGGTTAAATTTTATTTTATTAGTGAATGCTATTCTCATGTTTTAGGGCATTCATAAAATCAGTCATTCAACTTTTCAGGATTCTATACAACCTATACGGCTGGTATGTTCCGATCAAGAGCGTAATGTAAGTTAACATCAACTTCTATTTGACCTATCACTATGATAATTAAATATTAAGATTTAAGTCGAAAGCGCCAGGGTAGCCCTTAATACTTAGTAGGTAGTACTTAATAATAATTATGTAATGTTATGTTCTTAATAATATGTTTGTTGTTATTATAATATTTTCTGGACATGCCATTTTTTATTTGGTTCATTTTCAGGTGCCCAAAAAAAAATGTACAATAACAAATGGAAGAATCGATAACTTTCCGATTTAGTCAATCACTAGCCTATATGTAAAATAAATTGCTTTTGCACAGCACAACGATAGCGACCGATGTTTTTGTGTGGGTAAATTCTAAGGTGCATGGTAAATACACGCTGTGTTTGGCGGAATAAGGTTTATTATTGATTGTATAGTACGTTCTGGTTTAGGAAATGCGGGTGTGTGCGCGAGTGCGGATCTATTGATTTTATTAAACTGCATGTGTAGTTGTTGCCCCGCCCAGCGCCTAACTGGAGACACACGGTTCCGATATAATTTCTTCTGTTGACCACATCTACTTATTTATTTTATCTATGTCCACTTTATGGAAAGCTTACCCACGAATTTACTGCTAGGTTATTTTCTAATCCCCCTTTTTAGGGTTCCGTACCCAAATGGTAAAAAACGGAACCCTTATAGTTTCATCATGTCTGTCTGTCTGTCTGTCCGTCCGTCCGTCCGTATGTCACGGTCATTTTATTCCGAAACTATTAGGACTATACATGTGAAACTTGGTAGGTAGATGTATTTTGTGAACCGCTTTCTGATTTTAAGAAAAAAATATTGAAAATTAAAGGGGGCTCTCCATAAATGGAACTGAAACTGAATTTTTTTTTCATGAAACCTATTCGTGTGTGGTATATATAGACATGTCTTTAAAAATGACATTGAGGTTTTTAAAACAACTTTTTCATAAGATCAATCGAAAAGATATACGCTTCCAAATTTGTGTACCCCCTCCCTTTAACTTCTATAATAATGGAGTTAAAAATCTAAAATAAATTTATGCTGTAGATTTTAATGTAAACTTTCTAAGAAAATTAGTTTAAATAAGATTGGGTCAGCAGTTTTTGAGATATAACATATTTTGGTGGGATAGCATATTTTCTAAAACTAATTGTAATTCATGAAAACAAAGTTATTTTGTGTAGTTACTACGGAACTCTTCATGGGCGAGTCTGACTCGCACTTGGCCAATTTTCTTAGTTCAGTACTATCATGGCAATTGCAGATATCAATTGTTTATTAATTTTAAGGAAACTTAAGTTTATACAATTGTGTGTGCAATAATTATGTAGACGAAAGCCAAAAGCTTCCGCTGTTAACAGGTATGTATGATAATAATTAATGAGACGGCGGATAGTCTGAAAGATATATTAAAATGTGACTTCGACCACATCATCACTTACCATCAGGTGAAATGGTGGTCAAACGCGAGCCTATTCTCAATTAAGAAATAAAGTGTAAGGACTCATTTTAGTTGTAGAAATTACATAAATTTGCATAAAGTTGTCTACATAATTTGAGAAAAACAGAAGTTACAAATGCTTATATGTATATTATGCTATGTATAAACATGTGCTATATGTGTATGTTACATAAGTACACATGAGTTTGGGTTGCCCAATCTCAATTTATTTATTTTCGCCCGTAGGACTGTCTTTGCACAAAACCGCATGATTCACCTCAAAAGATACTTTAAAGACCGTAACATTACTACTAAATACTCGAAACTTAGAATTTCGTGGAGTTTATCTGGAGTTTTCCGTAACTTTGCGCGAAGTAGTCATAAAACGCCGTATCTTTTAACCGCAGCTCCCCAAACTTTTCTGGTTTACAGACATCAACATTATTACTGTTAATTGCGAAAACAGCTTAGCAAAAAGTTGCTTAGTTTTTATCTTTTTTATTTTGTTGAATACTGACTGAAAGCAGCAAGTATTCTTGACGCTTACCTTAAGTCATATTAATAAGTATCTATTACATAGTTATAGATAGATAGAATATATTTTATTGTACAGCAAAATTTAAACAAACCTATTTAACATAATTTCTTAATTCTATGGTTACAATGGCGGTCTTATAGCTAAAAGCGATATCTTCCAGACAACCTTTGGAAGGACTTTCAAAACTTTAATTAAAGTGGGGAGGGCTTAATTAGTGTACTTATTACATAAATACACTCATAAAACAGAAAATAATATATTTACAAATAAATACATATATATATAAATACAATATAATACGAAGGTATATAAATATAATGTGTTCATTAACAACATGTTGAGAGGAAACAAAGGAATAATCATAAATTTGAAAGAAAATGATGATCAAAGTTTAACAAACGTAAACAAATTAAAAAGTTTTAGTTTTGCAAGACAAAGCAAAAAGAAAACATTTCAGATATTTTAATATCAAATATTCGTTATGTTTTCCTGAAAAGATCCTTTCGGGAACAAGCAAAATTATTTTTCCTTTCCCATTTCAAACAGACACAAATCTTCGGAAGATCCTTTTAAAATGGAATAACATTTTTATCTTGGATCTTAAAGAGCCTTGGGACGGCGCTGATCAAATACTGCTGAAAACGAGCAAATAGTGGTAAAGACTAAAACTTCGTTCACAGTGTTATATATGGACACGATGAGCTTATTTCAGAGTACTTTGAGTGAGAAAGAAGCATTCAGCAAATCTCTGGAATCGTTTTTAATCCTAAAAGTGCAAGAATAACCATCCACTTTCCCAATACTGGAACACAAGTCTTCCTCTCTATGGGTTGTGAGAATGTTCTTACAACATACCGCAGCATCGGAATGCAAGAGCAACTGAAGAAATAGGGTGTGTCTATGCAATTTTTAAGCCAGGAGAAGTTTGACACTTCTTTTCGCTCCATCCAGACCAGGAGAGAAAATGGGACGGAATCTACCATGCTGGCCCAGTGCTGGGTTGTGGATATCCTATGATAATTCTGCGTAACGTCAAGGTCAATATAATAACCCGCTGACTATTGAATTTAGAGCTGCTACGAAATATTGTTACAACGTCGGCTATCATGTAGCATATAACTCTACCCATCTACTGTCATAATTTCTGACATATTTTGTTATACTCTGCATCAGGTTCAAATCCGTTTTTTTTATTGATAATAGGCTCGCGTTTGACCGCCATCTCACCTGATGGTAAGTGACGATGTGGTCGAAGATGGAGCACGCTTGCCTAGAAGTAACCTAGGTATTCACTCTTGACTTAAAGACCCCAGATTATAGCGATCAGGAAACACAGACTCCGGCAGGGAATTCCACTCCTTAGCAGCACGCACAATGAAGGTATTCACAAAACGTTTCGTGTGTATGGTGGGATATCCACCATATTGTAACGATGGCGCATCGCCGTTTGTCTTGTAGTCCGATAATGGAACGGGCTTGGCGGAATTAGGTTGTGTAACCATCGCACACTTCCCGTAATATAACCGATAAAAACCGATAAACTAGCAACTCGTCGTCGATGTTTAAGGCTCTGGAGCTTTGACTCGACCAGTGCATCGTTGCCAATGAGTCTCTTGGCCCGTTTACTACATGGGCTATTATTTTATATGAGAAGAACTGCATAATTCTCATTGGTCGGTTTCAATGGAGAAGAACCATTTAAAAAAACGTGTAAACGTTTTATCTATCTGTCTTAGAATCGGCAAAAACCGCCACGGTTGCACAATTAAAAATATTTTATATATTTGTCGGAAACACACACAGCTAATTATTTTGAGCATTTACATTCCAGTAGATAAAAAAGGTAAATAATTAAGTAGTATATCAGGATATCGTGGGTTTAATTTAAATAATATCTTTCTAGTCAGTAGTAAAAGTTATGATTACATAGCCAGACCTCAGCATAATATCTTAACGAACAATTATTCCAGTCATGTGGCCCTTTAATTAAAGCCGCGTAGCAACAGTTATTTCCATCGCTTAGAGTATACTATAAGGAGAATAGACTGAGCATTCTGACAAAATTGAGATCTCCAGGTACGTTTGCAGTTATTGTTCTCAACCTGTCAAAAACAGCTCTACTTTTCCTAACATTTGACACAACTCTGAAAGCACAGAATCCTGGGAATCCTGTCAGTATTAGCATAGTAAAAGGTTGTGTAAAAAATAACGCTTTTGGTAACAAAAAGTTCATGAAAGATATGCGCATAGTTGAGATTATGACGAAATTGGAAATATAATATAACATGGACTTATTCACTAAAACTGCATTATATTGCGAAAATTACATTAGAAAAATAAATTGTTGGCCGAAATGACGAAAGCGCGTTCAAATGACAGTTACAGACATGTTCGCATTATGTTTGTCACACTTTTCACCCCAAAGTTACTCCTAAACAGAAAACGCTCAGTCTATTCTCTATTTGACAATGGTATAGAAGCAAAATGAACAAAAAAGGTTTTTAATCTCTCTGTGGCCAGTAATGTTGGAGGCTCGTTATTTTGAGCGTTTAAGGTAGCTCGGCAATGCAAAAAGTTCGTATGTTTGAAGAGTGTTACTCGAAATATGAATTTTGCGGTTCGTTTTTGGCCGGTCTTTAAAAAGAATTTTTGGTAGTGCTAGATATAAGCAGTTAACATTTACCTTTCCACAATTCTAAGGACTAAAAATAGATTGGCTTATTTTTTAATGAACGCAAAAAGACAATGACTTACAACAATTTGACATACACAATATAGGTATATTTTTAGCGGTCATGGCCTCAAACCATATTTTTAGGGTTCCGTAGCCGAATGTCAAAAAACGAAACGCTTATAGTTTCGATATGTCTGTCCGTCTGTCTGTCTGTCCGTCCGTCCGTATGTCACAGCCATTTTATTCCGAAACTATTAAGACTATACATGTGAAACTTAGTACGTAGATGTATTCTGTGAACCGCTTTCCGATTTTAGGAGAAAAATTAAAAAATATTTAAAATAAAGGGGGGTCCCCATACATAGAACTAGAACTGAAAATATTTTTTTTTCATGAAACCTATGCGTGTGTGATATCTATAGACAGGTCTTTAAAAATGATATAAGGGTTTCTAAAATCACTTTTTCATAAAGTCAATCGTTTAAAAGATATAAGCTTCGAAAGTGGTAAAATGTGTGTCCCCCTCCCTCTAACTTATATAATAATGGAGTGAAAAATCTAAAAAAAAATATATGTCTGTAGATCTTAATGTAAACTTTCAACCAAAATTGGTCTGAACGAAATCGGGTCAGCAGTTTTTGAGATACAGCATATTTTATAAAACCGCAAATATAACTTTGTAATTCATACAAACACTATGAAAAACAAAGTTATTTGGCGTAGTTGTAAATAAATGTAAATAAGCTAGTTTTACGAAATTTGTAAGGTTTGTTTTTGTCAAATATATATTATAATAGTTATACATATTATATTATAATAGTTACTTCGGAACCCTTAATGGGCGAGTCTGACTCGCACATGGGCAATTTTTTTTAATTGAACCACATTACACTATTACGACGAGTTTTTTATTCTGTTCTAGTTACCTAATCTTTGAAGGACTGATTAAATGCGGAACATAGGCAGTGGCTGGATTTAACTACAACTTAGCCGTATATATGATGATGAATGATAACCTCGTATGTCTAGAAATCCAAACTACACGGGAAACAAAAAAAAAACGGTTAATTTTGTCAATGTTTAAAATATTTTGATGTGCTGTTGTCTCATGTTTTGAATGATAAAAAGGACTTATTTATGTTATTAACCAATGCGCTACTTAACTGGATTATGCCAGAGAAAATAAGAGGTTTTCTGTTCTTATATCTACGTAGTTTTTGTTTAAACGCCCATCTCTATAGATAAGAGGTTTTCGTTTTACCCCATAGATAGCACTTGTAGTCTTTATACTGGGTTCACAGTTTCGCCGTATTATAAAATACGTGGTTTCCATAAGATTTTTACAAATAAAGGAAAAAAATATTTTGTTGACATACAAGGTATTCATTCTACAGCGACGTAATAATCGTTAAAGAACTTTGGGTAAGTTTATAACTACACGCATACATTATATGTCACAAATACAATACAAGTGGTTTTCTATCGGTTACATTTCGGGGAGTATGCGATGGAATTACACAATAATACACAATACACAATCTAATTCCACCAAGCCCGTTCCATTATCGGACTACGAGACAAACGGCGAAGCGCCTTCGTTACATAGTGGACATCCCACCGATACGCACAAAACGTTTTGGGAATACCTTCATTGTGCGTACGGCTAAGGAGTGGAATTCCCTGCCGGAGTATGTGTTTCCTGATAGCTATAACCTTTAAGTCCAGAGTGAATAGGTTACTTTTAGGTAAGCGTGCTCCATCTTCGATCACATCATCACTTACCATCAGGTGAGATAGTGGTCAAACGCGAACATATTTTCAATAAAAAAAAAATCCCACCCATACGCACGAAACGTTTTGGGAATACTTTCATTGTGCGTACGGCTAAGGAGTGGAATTCCCTGCCGGAGTCTGTGTTTCCTGGTAGCTATAACCTGGGAGTCTTTAAGTCAAGAGTGAATAGGTTACTTCTAGGTAAGCGTGCTACATCTTCGACAACATCATCGCTTAACATCAGGTGAGATTAAGGGCAAACGCAAGCCTATCAACTATAAAATATATATATATATATATTAGTATAGATAGTATTTTTTTTTATTTATATATAGATAGTATAATCAATATATATAAAACGCTACCATTACTGACTGACAGACAACGCACAGCCGAAACTACTGGGCGCAAGAAGCTGAAATTTGGCATGTATGTTCCTTGGGGTGTGTAGGGGAGCACAAAAAAGGATTTTTGGAGGTCCCCACGGAATCGAGATTTACACGGGAAAAACCTCCCACGATCGAAGTCGCTGGCAACAACTAGTAGTATAGATAAAATCTTAGCATAAAAGATATATAAGTGCATCGCACCCGGGCAAAGACACGCGAAAAGCTAATCTGACATAAATCCGTCAGCTATCGAGGACACATTTAATATTCAGTCCTTAAAACAAAACTGTCGCATAACAATCAAGATAATAACAAAACCATTGAGGCATCGCCAGTAACCGGTATTGGCTCAGTCTAGTGACCCTCGTCATCACACCTATACGGACAGCTATGGTTGAAGGGGATTTGAGGAGTGTTCCAAATGATGACGGTGGACAAACGTTATGCAGATGTTGTGGCTATCTTTAATAGGTAGATTGGAGAAAGTAGATTAAATGTACATTAGTGTTTTAAGGAAGTATGTAGCATCAACACAATAATTTTAGTATAACAATATAATAATAATTTATTTCTACAAAAGAATTGTACACTGTTTTGCCAAATACATTAATTTCTTAATACATTAATAAATGGATATTGTTATTAGTAGTACGATAAGAAATTTTAATTTATATACAATACAACGTGTAACGGAAGCCTCATATCAATCCAAAAGGGCTGAAGACAACATCTGGTATGGAGTCTTTATGACCAGTTTCAGCACAAAATAAGTGACTTAAAGAATTGATACCAAATTATCGGTTTCATATGTTTCTTGAATATCAATCATAACAAACGTGTCACAGCACTACGAGGGTCAATAACTTTCCACGTCAATCTTCTTAATTTGAAAATTTCAGTCTCTGGTATCAATGTATTGAAATTTCTAATTAGTTCCACACATGAAGACATAGGATTACCAAACCCTTGTCATATCGTTTATTATCATCCAAAGAAGCCGTGCACTTGGTATGTATATATACCCATTAAATTACATGTTGTACTACTGTTTTATGTCCCAAAATAAAATAAAATAAAAGTTTTGGTATTTTAGAAGTTGCCGTAGTTATTTATTTCCAGTTAAAAACTGTTACTTATGTTAATGAAAAAGTAGGATCTGATCTTTTCAGTGAAATGAAATGAAATATTTATATATTAAATTGGTTAAAAGTAACACATTTACACGTCATGTTTTTTTTGCGTTTTAAATTGAGCTACATGAGGCCGGTGTTTCCTAACTGACTAGTCTGATAAGAAACAGCGAAATAAACAGATCTCAATATGACGATTACGATTATAACAGAGAATAAAAATGAGATAAGCTCCACGGTGTAAAAGTATTTAATAACTTAGATATATTGATTAAGAAATAACCGTAATGTAAGTATAGGAGTGTTGAAATTGGCCTGCGAGATTTTTTTCTCGGAAACGAGGACACGGCGTCGGGCTGTGATGGGCGGTGGATTTAGCACGTAAGCAGAGTAACCAGCACCTGCTGATCATTCTGGTCTGGAAGTCAGTGTATATTGCATAATTGATGTCACACTGTCGTCCTCGAGAGATGACTTAAATTTCTTGTGCATAATAAAATAGATGTAGAATGCAGGTGGCATAATATGTGTTTTATTTTTATTGATGTTCATAATTATACATGGAATTATTATGGAAATATGTAAGGATTAAATAGTAAGTAGTTAATAACTTTATGTATACGAATGTACGAACTGAAAGTATGACACAAAAATTTTACAATACGCACATTACACAATGTGTGTGTCATTACACTACACTACATATTTTTCTGATGTATTAATTTGGTATGGATTTTCGCAATTAACATCTGTTTCCATTCTGTACAAAAATCTTTGTTATTTTAGGTCTAGCACTTAGGATGCCATATACCAACAACTACACGCATAAGGTGACCATTTAATATTCCGCGCGGCTACATAAAAAGGTCCATTACCGTCAGACGCGGCACACTCAGGCGGTCAGCAATCTGCTGTACTTTATAATATTCACATTCCGGCCACGTGCCCGCGCCATGACTCTTCGTGCCAATACTTGGCAGACTAATACGTCTGTCTTGGCGTTTCGGGGGTGGTAGTACTGTAGGTCGTGGTCTGAAGTATATTAGGAGCGCCTTAGAATGTAACTTGTGTCCTCTATCGAATGTCTTGAGTACAGCAACTTTAGAAACTGGGAAAGCTTTTTGAAATCCTTTAGGTATGAATGTTTGAGGTGGACAGAGTACATTGCGTGCATCACAGCTAAATAATTTTAAATTCGACTTGCAAGTCTATCGGTTTTCTATCGGTTACATTTCGGGGAGAGTGCGATGGAATTACACAATCTAATTCCGCCAAGACCGTTCCATCATCGGACTACAAGACAAACGGCGATGCGCCATCGTTACATGGTGGACAGTGGGTGGGCCCACACGCACAAAATGTTTTGGGAATACTTTCATAGTGCGTACGGCTAAGGAGTGGAATTCCCTGCCGGAGTCTGTGTTTCCTGATAGCTATAACCTTTAAGTCAAGAGTGAATAGGTTTGTTCTAGGTAAGCGTGCTCCATCTTCGACCACATCATCATTTACCATCAGGTGAGATGGTCTAAACTATTGTGCACTAAACTATCTCTGAAATCTCCGCTGAGATTGGCTGACGTGAATCGGTCAGGTGGACTTTTACTATTAGATACAAGCTTATGAGGTGTACAGGACCAATCGTAGAGACGGAGGCCTATGTTGTAATGGACGCTTTCTGTAGAATTAATGATGATTATTTCTCAAGCATGTCACATGGCATTCGTCATGATTTCAAACTTAGTACTTGAATCTTGTTAACCATTTGAACTAAGCCAAGTATGCTTATTTGAAGTGAGTTCACGGCAATAGTGTAGTGTTGCGCCGGAGTTTGAATCCGTATTCTCTCGATGACAAAGCCGACAGCGTAGCCATTAAGTTATTGTCACTTATTAAATAGTAGCAAAAGCCTCAGCCTAATTAATGTGATACTCAACTTCATACAATAGATAGTATATTCTTAAATTTTTCATCTCAATCATGTAGAATTCTTTTTTTTATTGATAGTGTTACGTTTGACTACTGTCTCACCTGATGTTAAGCGAGGATGTGGTCGAAGATGAAGCACGCTTGCCAAGAAGTAACCTCTTGATTCAAAGACTCCCAGGTTATAACTATCAGGAAACACAGACTCCGACAGGGAATTCCACTCCTTAGCCGTACGCACGATGAAAGTATTCCCAAAACGTTTTGTGCGTATGGGTAGGATGTCCACCATGTAACGATGGCGCATCGCCGTTTGTCTTGTAGTCCGACGGGCGGGGAAACGGGCTTGGTGGAATTAAATTGTGCAATTCCATTGCACACTCCCCGAAATGCAACCGATAGAAAACTGACAGGCTTGCAACGCGCCGCCGATGTTCAAGGCTCTGGAGCTTTGCCCTGACCAGTTTCTCGTTGCCAATGAGCCTCTTGGCCCGTTTCTCGATAGACTCAAGTGCGTCAAGCTGGTATTTGGCAGATCCGTCCCAGAGATGAGAGCAGTATTCTTTTCGATACCAAAGATTTATCAATTCCAGGTCATCTGTCTACGTCGCATACTTTCATGCTTTGGCCACATAATGCAGATTAATGACAGCTTTGAGACTTGGTGGCAGCGTAGAAGGCAAGAGAGACCGATCGTTTGCCATAGAAGTGGTCTGACAAAGGCAAGAAAGCATCAGTCTCAAAGATCATTTGTAAAATATATAATTAAGATTGTTGTTTTTGATGTTTAGTTTATGTAGCAAGGCTGTAGATCCACATAACTGTACTTTTGCTTTTTTTGTTTATTTGCTTGTTTAATTGAGTAGATATAATTTTTTTTTTACTTTTGCACGCCGTTAGGTGAACATTGTTAAAGCAGTTCCAACACACTCTGTTGGAACTGCTTTTGCAATGTTCACATCTTATTTTGTACCCACATTAATAGCAAAATAAATGATTTCTGATTTCTGAAAGAAATTTCACCAGGCAGTGACGTCAGCAATGGGTAGGCTCCGATGGAGGACCATTATTACAGTAGTAAAAGCCAGAGATCACGATTCTCAGTAACTAGGGAACGATGAGAAAGAAAGGTAAAGATTATATGATAAAATTAGTGGCGTAAGCTTATTGCGTAACTTAAGGTAACAGGCATTCGAGCTCCTCTTTATTCAGGGTAAAGCAACTGTAGCAAAACTTTAAGACTCAATTAAAATTGGGAAACTGCTTATTTGTATTCTTGAATAGCGATCAATTTACTAGAAATTCAAGAACCCTAAAGTTGTCACTTAAAAATCCAAGTGCGTTTCCATGTCTCGAAATATATTTTATTCAAATGTTCCGTTGATCGTACAGACCTTGCTCCCAGTTCCCGCGGCGCGAAGCGTATAGAAAGTAACTGCTATCTTTGCCTTCACGCTAGATCGCACCCAAAGTCGATACATTATAATATGTCGTAGTCAGATCGTCGAATTAATCTTTTTTTTTTTATTGTTCTTAGGCTCGCGTTTGTCTACCATCTCACTTGATGGTAAGCGATGATGTGGTCGAATATAAAGCACGCTTGCCTAGAATATACCTATTCACTCTTGACCTTGACCTGACCCACGTTATAGCTATCAGGAAACTCATACTCTGGCAAGGAATTCCGTTCGAAGGGAAATCAGACTGAATGACTAAAATCACCCCCTGCTCACTTGTGACTTGTGAAATGGCCCACGTCCTCTCAGGCCTATCAAATATACCCGAAAAATTTCATAAAGCTCGGTCAAGCCGTTTCGGAGGCGTTCGATAACAAACACAGTCACTCGAGATATTTCAGACACACATTCTCATACACACACAAATACTCACGCAGCCACACAAATCAGTCAAGGCAAATAATAATCTTAATCTTAGTCTTTCGACTGTTTTCTCTTTTTTTCTTTGTGTAACTTGTTAATTGTGAACATACGTTCCTTACATCTGCTTGGAATAAATTTCCCTCTCACATGGAGTCGGGCATTGATAGCTGCGCCACAGTTTTGTCAACTTTTGCAGATATCATCGTATTGATATAATATAATATTGTTTTTCTGTCTGTATTTGTTATTTTTTCCAAATAAAACGTTATATTATATAATTTTCTCGTAGCAGTCGCGTGAGACTTCGCTCCCGTGGAATTTAACACGATTTAAACAAAACCTGCGAAGCAAAAGAAAGCACTAGTAATGTAGGTAAACTGATAGTACAGAAGGCAGCGGAGGGAATCTTCAAGATTTGTTTTTGATAAATGTATTATGGTTTCTAAAAAGTCATAGAACAAAAGTTGTTGTTTATGATGTTACTTAATTCTTAAATTTTTAGGGTTCCGTAGCCGAATGTCAAAAGACGGAACCCTTATAGTTTCGTCATATCTGTCTGTCTCTCCGTCCATCCATATGTCACAGACATTTTATTCCGAAACTATTAGGACTATACATGTGAAACTTGGTAGGCAGATGTATTCTGAGAACCACTTTCCGATTTTAAGCAAAAACTAAAATAAAGGGGGCTCCCCATAAATGGAACTGAAACTGAAAATATTTTTTTTTTCATGAATCCTATGCGTGCGTGTTATTTATAAAGAGGTCTTTAAAACTGAAATTGAGGTCTAAAACCACTTTTTCGTAAAGTTAATGGTTTAAAAGATATACGCTTCCAAAGTGGTAAAATGTGTCCACCCCCTTCTAACTTCTATAATAATGGGGTGAAAAATACAAAAAAAATATATGCTGTGACCTTGATGTAAACTTTCAACCAAAATTAGTTTGAGCGAGATCGGGTTAGCAGTTTTTGAGATACTACATATTTTCTAAAACCGCAAATATAACTTTGTAATTCATACAAACACTATGATAAACAAAGTTATTTGACGTAGTTATTACGGAACCCTTCATGAACGAGTCTGATTCGAACTTGGCTAATTTTTGTTTTTCTTCTTAATCCTGATTCCTGTGTGGTTGTTAGTGTTTTACCAATAGCCCTGTATTTTCTTTTTATTATTTATTATTTCTAAGCAGCAAGCAAGCAGTAATGGGTGCCTTGTTACGTCGCAAGTACTTTTAACTTTTTTTAATCCATCTATACACAATGTACCGATGGGCCTACGACGACATGCTGAAGACAGTTGCATCAGTATAATATCGATGCAACATTAACAAGAGTTATGAAGAAATCGAAGAAAAATAAGAATTACTTTTGAGAACGTAAAAATGACTAATGAAAACAGCTGAATTCTGCTAACTTTCATACTACATTACTTGGGAAATCAAATTACTTTTCAAATAAATAATGGAATCCAAATAAATGTTAAAGAAAGTTTATACATAAGTCAAATAATTGGCAGAAAGATTTCGCTTTCATGTACTTTTTTCTAGAGACTTGGACAAAAAGGCTACCAGTTAGTACCTCATTTAAGCGGGTGTTGCGGAATTATTTTCTGAACAAATAGAGAGCAGTTTTCGTTGCGAATCCGGATAGCTTTAACGACAATTTTGAGTGTTTCGGTAACGCCAATTTGATGACCATTTTAAGATTTTTAAATTACTTTCATGCATACGTTATAAAAATCACAGGTTTTTTTGGTAAAAAAGGAACATAATTCTATGAACAATCGCTTAACATTGAGCCAATTTCAGAAACCAGCATTCCGAGACCCCTCTGCATCAAAAAAATACCTAATGTGTAAGGGTTCTTTGTTTGACTACGGAACTCTATAAAATGGAGGATATAATAATATTTTTTTTATATTAAAAATGTAATAAATGAAGTAATAATAATAATATGGAATAAAATGGAACGGAGGAATAGATGTAGGAACGGGTCCCGCGGTACTGAGGAGCTTCTCCTCATCGATATTGCCATAAATCAACAGGTTCGTCGTTCCCGAAGGAATCTGTCGACATGTTGGATAGATTATAAGAAGGCCTATGACTCGGTTCCACATACATGGCTCATGAAGGTGTTGGAGTTGTACAAAATAAATCTAATACTCCGCACTTTCCTTGAGTCATGTATGGGGCAAATGGAAGACGGTCCTCTGCTACCCAGGATGCCGACAGATCCAGGAAAACAGCGAACCGATTAGGATTGAGCGTGGTATTTTTCAGGGCGACAGTCTGAGCCCACTGTGGTTTTGTCTGGCTCTTAACCCTCTCAGTATACTGCTGGAGGGTTCGGGGCTAGGCTACCAGTTGAGAAGAGGTGGTCAGGTCATATCACACTTGCTTTACATGGATGATTTGAAACTTTTTGCCCCCAGCAACTTGCAACTCATGGAGCTACTGAAGGTAACGGAAACCTTCAGTAACGCCATCAGGATGGAATTTGGGGTGGACAAATGTGTGGTCATGCATGTAAAGCGAGGGCAGATTATGGAATCCGTGGCAACTCAACTCTCGGATTCCATACACCTAAGATCCCTCGGCTCAACTGAAACCTACAAGTATTTGGGTATGTCAGAGGCACTAGGCATCAATGTTGCTTATGTTAAACAGTCATTGAAGGAACGCTTCTTTGGCCGCCTGAAAAAACAACTGAATAGTCTTCTATCAGACGGAAACAAGGTGCGTGCCTTCAATGGTTGGGTCATGCCAGTATTGATGTACTCTTTTGGCATACTCAAATGGACTCAGACTGAACTTGACGCCTTGGACAGGCGGGTCCGCACAACGCTGACTGCAAATCGAATGCATCACCCACGATCATCGGTGATGAGGCTGTATATCCCGCGGAAGTGCGGGTGTCGTGGCTTTTTAAATGCAAAGACCCTGCACCACCGCAAGGTTTGCAGCCTTAGGGAATATTTCCTAGAAGCCGACGTGGGTATGCATCGAGATGTGGTAGCGGTGGACAAAGACCTCACTCCGCTCTCCTTAGGTACCGAGAATTGGCGCAAACCTGTAGTATTAGATACTAATGACCGCAGAGATGTATGGCAGAGCAAGGAGCTTCACGGGCGCTATTACCGGGCCCTTCATGGGTCTGACGTAGACACATTAGCGTCCGTAGCCTGGCTACGTTTTGGTGACCTCTTCGGGGAAACCGAAGGTTTTGTCTGTGCGATTATGGACGAAGTAATGATGACGAATAACTATCGGAAATATATTGTGAAGGATGGTACGGTAGACATATAATGTCGGGCATGTCACAAACCGGGAGAATCCATTCGTCACATTATCTCCGGTTGTTCTCGTCTGGCTAACGGAGAGCCAGGATTATTCACCAGCAACTTGCTCTTAAATACAATCTTGTGGAATCAGAAGTACCATACTATAGGTACGTGCCCGACCCAGTTCTCGAAAATGGCAATATTACACTGTAGTGGGATCGGTCTATCATCACTGATATGACTATTGTTGCCAATAAGCCATGTCAGGCTTATTGGCAACAATAGTCCTGTCAGTAAGAGTGGTGATAGATCGATTAGAGCGTCGCACAATTATTGTTGATATAGCAGTCCCCCATGACGAGAACCTTGTGAAAGCTGAGATAGATAAAAAAAATAAGTATCTTGACCTGGCGCGCGAGGTTGTCGACATGTGGGATGTGGAGACAGCAATCATTGTGCCGATAGTCGTCACAGCCAATGGTATAATAGCCATGAGCCTCGACCAACATCTAAGGAGGCTCTCGTTGGGCAGCTGGATCAAGGGCTTGATCCAGAAAGCAGTACTCCTGGAAACGGCGCGTATTGTGAGGAGGTTCCTCTCTATGGAGCCCTGACCACCGGTAGCTTGGACCCTGTTCCCGATACCGGTGGGATACTATTTTTTTTATATTTAAAAAAAAAAAATTATATTAATATTTAAAAATGTAATTTATGTGTACATATATATTAAATAAATGGAATAATAATAATATTATATTTTTGTTTTTATCTGTTTTTTGTTTTTAAAGGAATATTTAAAAATGTAAATAATATGTTTGTAAAGTGTAATAAATGATATAATAATAATAAATTCTTTATTTTCAGAAATAGTGCAAAATACAGTTACAATAAAAGTCTTAAGAATTAATTAAATTATGGAAAATTAACATATTTGCCTGTGCTAGGTTAAAAACCTGTGCTTCAGGCGATGAAGTACAAACTATCTTAAGTGGTAGGTATACGTAATCCATGAAATAACTAAAACTAAGTCTAGATAATAATAGTTAAATATGTGTTCCTAGTGTTTAACATTCTATTTGCATATTGCAAGTAACTCTTCCGTCTGGTCATATGTCATATTTTGTAAATAATTCCATATTGCTTTTTTACAACTTAAATAATTTATATATATTTAAGATTCTATTTAATCTATTATTCAATAGTGAACCTAAAAATGAAAAAATCTATTTGTAAAGATAAATTTTGAGGTCGGATGTGAGATGCAGACTATATCTTTCCGCCTCTTGTTACTAATGTGCGAATTATAGGTAAGCATTAGTTGTTTTAAAACTATGTGCATTATGAAAAGTTGACGGACTGTTAGTACATTACAGGATTTATATAACAGGGATGTAGGAAAGAGAA
This sequence comes from Tholera decimalis, assembly GCA_943138885.2. NCBI lineage: Eukaryota > Metazoa > Arthropoda > Insecta > Lepidoptera > Noctuidae > Tholera > Tholera decimalis. The sequence continues at coordinate 2,493,162 of OW964550.2, forward strand.
AGGGGCGGGAGGTTGCAACTTTTAAGATCGTCCTTTGTGCTCGTTCAAGAGGCAGTATATTTGTTTTCAGAGCGCCACCCCATGACGTAATACAATATTGAATTATAGATTGACATAGGGCCAGATATACTTGTGTGATTAGTTTGGAGTCCGCGATTGATCGTAGTTTCTTAAATACAAATATTAATTTACGGACTCGATTGACTAAGTTATCTATGGAAAGCAAGTTATGGAAAATTACTAATTACGGGGAGCAATAAAAAGTCTCCCACGTATGATATCAAAAGCTTATAACGTAAAGATATAATATAATATAGATATGTTATTTTTTTATTTCTAAAGATATTCCTTGACACAAGGAATAAACATGTCTTTTAAAAAGACGCCTTTGCAAAGAATACCCACTTATCACGTCAGAAGACTTAATTTAAACCTTATGCCATTATGAACAAGGTTGCAACTTACTAAAGAAGTGGTTGCAAAGGAGCTTATGCCAATCAAGGAGAGCTTTGACCTTTGAAGTCACTGATGTTGGAAAAGCTTGTGCTAAATATTTTAAAAGTTTATTCACGACTGAAGTTTTAAGGTAAATTGAGGAGAATTATTATCTAATTTATAATCCGAGTAAAAAAAATCTTCAAATTCAAATTATTTATTCAAGATCGAACAATAAAACTATGGACTCATCAAACAATTTAACGGACTTCAAAACAAGCAAAAACAACTGCACCAAACTGCGAAAAATAATCTTATAGACTGATTCATTGGATGTCTTATTTTGTAGTTGTTTTTACAACGCCTCGGTACCTCTCCCTCATCGTTAGAAATTATTAAAAAAAAAAACAATATAATATAAACATCTAATTAAGCTACACAATAATAAAGCCGTACGAAAATAGTTATTTGTGCAACAAGAGAGCAAAGTCGTTTTTTGCTGCGAGTGCGAGCACACTCAGGATTCAACTTTAGAATCACTCGCTACGCTAGTGATTCAATCGTTGAATCCAGAGAGTATTTAACCTAGAGAGCTTATAGGCCGATTTTTTGAAGAACACAACTCACCAATACGGGTTGGGAGGCGAGGAAAAAATGCGCTACTGCAATTGGTCAGTTCAATGTCAAGCTTCATGGATATGCCGACTTAGAACAAAAACGCATAGAAGAGGCGTCTAGAACAAAACACGAGTGATTTCGTGTGTTCACTTTATTTTCTTTGTGTGCGTGAGCCGAATGTGTCTACGTTCTTCAAACGCACACAAATATAGCTTTCAGTGATACCATTACCAGACCATTACCCACAAAAATGGGAAAACGCACTATTATGTTGCTGGATCAAATCAAGTATTTTATGTTATGAAACTAGATAAGATGATGTTTTTTTCATGTAATATGACTTACATGACATATATTTACGGAAGGTAAACGAAATGAGATATCGTTTATTGCGTTTAGAATGTTTGATGTGTAATGTGTTATAATGATATTATAGAAATGTATTAATTGCTTGAAAAATCTCGTTTGATATCAATTAAAAGTATGTGTTGTATTTATGAAATAGAAAAATATTATTGAGAACATTACTTAAATGAAAAAAAAATCTTAATCAATGAAATTGTCATCTTTATGATGCCACTCTTCGAACTAACAGTAACTTTTAGTTATAAAACACAGTAGGTAGTAGCTGTAAATAAATATAGTTTAGTTTGACGCATACATAATTGCCGCCAAAACTATATTTTTTTTAAACAAAAATAAGCACAAAAGAAATCAATATGGGTATTTTTTTCCTCACGGATAGCAACGTTGAATCGTGATAAGTTAGGTTATTAGAATTTTTGTTTGATGGTCGATTTACTTAAATATAATGTATAAAATGTAAGTATTTACTTGTGAAATGTAATTTGATTACACGTTTTTTGTTTTCCTGAAGGACTTTGACATCCCTTTACGCTACAAACGGTCGTTTTAAATTATTTACTCGCGAGCTCTGTTTGGCAGAATGTGACCTTGAGTACTGACGGCTCGTCGAGCAAAGTTAGCCAAAATGGCTAAGTTTTAGTTGCCTCACTTTTTGCACTCGTACTATCCTTCTATGCGTTGTTGTTCTAAGTATGCCGAGTTAGGGATTGCTCTACTTGATTGAGGGAAAGTTATCGATATCGATAAAATGAAGTTTAACATTATAAAAATAATCAATAAAATCACATAATAATATTTAATCATTATCAGTCTCAATTACAAAAAGAAAAACAAGTATGCTGTTATTATTGATTTTTAAAATGAATTAATTTGGTAAATATTTTTAGAATTAAAGTTTTAGGGTCCTGATTGTTTTTGCTAAAAAATGATAACCGAGCGTCTATATATTTCTGAATTATGCATCTTGCTAATTCAATCAAATGATTGGTAGGTTCTATTTCATATTGATGAAAATAATTATCCGGGAATAAATTATACCCAATCAGTGATTTTAAAACTGATCTCATAAAATAATTGGAATTATATTTCTGAGACAGCACTTTCGAACCACTCTCGTTGATCGCCCTTTTAATATAAATTTCACAACGACGACAAATTTCTATTACTATGGTGGATCCGTACAATAACTTGTTTTAGTGTCTTTTTGAAATTGTAAGGCGTTTTGATTTGTAACACCAATCAACGCTCCAATACAAGTTAGGCATTTTATTTGCTTTATCAGAGCATGGACAATGTAGCTGGCCATATATTATTTTCATAAAAAATATGTTTTCATTAAAATCAGTTGTGTCAACAACTGTAGCTTCAGCAGGCACTCGTAATAATTATTTTTTTGGTGGTGAGTCATTAGATGATTTATCTAATGACTCCTCCCTCCTACATGCACTTAACCCGTGGACTCGACATCGAAACAAAGTAACCTGTTTCCTTTTCCTGGGTGGGAAAATCATCGAATAACTTCTCCCGCTCTGGGTAAAGTGGAAGAGAGTGTCATACTTCTACTGACTAAAAACCCACCCTGTTCCTTCAGCTGCCCTTAAGTTCCGGGGCCGCGGTATCTCATTAGAACATTACCGCAACCCCGTCACCAAAGTAACTTTCGAGGGCGATATTGTAATGCAAAGGTCCAAGTTAATTAATATTAGACTCCGTCATACTATTTGAAGCCTAAAAAGATTGGATATAGGTGTCTTATATTATTTTGACTTTTCTCAACATTAAATATATACAATATATCAATAAAAACCAAACTAGAAACCAATATTCCCTAGTAACATTATCCATCCACTATTCGTTTTAATCTGGAATCTTGGGAAATCTAAAATGAAAACATGCATGTCACACAGAAGAAAAAATATCAGAACTTTCTCCTTTTTTTAAAGTCGGTTTATGTAGATAGGTATTTTATGACAACTATATGAATTGAATTAAAAAAGAAATAAGTTTAATTTTATAATTATCGATATCGTATTCAGCCGTTATAGGTAACAGCACAGACTTTTACGATAAAAATACGAAAAAAAAGACAGGGATAAAAGAATTAGAATTTCTTCATGTAAGAAAGAGACATTTCCAAAAGACATCAACGCGCGACACAATTTTGTCCTTGACCACCCAAACCACCACTTTAAATGGACCTCTGCGGTAGCTTATAATCTGATTAAATGATAAATAATTTTCATATTATTTCATTACTGATGAATAGTTATGTCATCCATTTGGTATCTAGATGTCTGGGAATGTTTTCCACACCATTTCAACGTGCATGAAAGCATTATTATGCGTTATAAATTGCATACAAAAATTTTAAATTTGTAATTGTTTAGCATGCACACAGGCCTAATACTTGGTCACAACTAAAATGGTTCGTGTATCGTAGCCAATTATATATAAGAGCAAAAACTCGCATAGTTTTCGTGCGTCGGGGCAACGTATGTGCGATCAAGGTTTTCAAATCAGTGGTTGAATCCTTCGCTTGCCCGGGATTCAAAGGCACGAGATGCAAAAAACTTTGCTCTCGTGTAACACACATAACTTTTCACTTCAGCAGCGAGAACACTTTGGGAGATAAAATAATAAACAGGAATAAATTGATTATTTCAATCTATTCCTGTGTATTGTATTTATTGTGAAACAAAATAATTAACATTGTAGGTAGAGGTAACAATTCAATAAAATGGAACATTTTAAAGGTTAAAAGTAAAATTACTGCAATTCTGCATATTAAAAGTAACAGATTTATTTGGCAACGTAATAGTTGCATTGAGTTTAGTTTGATTATCTGGGGTTAAGGTTTCTGTTTCGGTGGCGGATTGTGTTCACGCATGATGTTGACGACGTGCTTATTGCCATTGCTAAACAGTAGGCGCCCGTCGTTTTGAGACACCTACCTACACGTCATGAGTTCATGACTCAAAAACTAGCACATCATCCTCGGATTGTCGGACAGCCAATGAGAGGAACCCTAGGGACGCTATCGAAGAAGCACCAATAGCAGCAGTCTACGAAGACTTCCGAACTCCTCTCCGTGTAACGGGAACCGCTCGGCGTGTCTGCAATACTAACCACATTCAAACCTCATCCTTGCTCTGTATAGCTTCACCTTCAAAAACATTTAAATTCAAGAACGTTTTTTCCTATTGTACATACTAACACTCATTGCAATAAACCATTTTTATATATTGGAGAAACCAAGAAGTATCATTTCTTCTGATCCACAACGACATATCGAAGAGGAAGGCGCCTAACGCATAAACATAATTTTGTGGACCTTCGTGCCGTATAAAACAAACCAGTCCAGAGAAGCAGAGAATCAGACGTGGACACGAACGAGAGACGCGCAACTCGGTAATACGTGCCAGCCAAGACTTTTCCTCTTTCCTTGTGTTAATAGTGTTTCTCCTCTCAAATTCTAGTGCATCATACTTGTTCGCGAGATCGGGCAGGAGCCGCGGTGGCTACAGCCTCTACGCTCCAGGCGCTGAAATCGTTTTCGCAAAACGTGAGTACTCCAGGTTTCAATATCTACCAGAATGGCGGAGTCAGGTTCTACTCATCTAACGGCTGCTCCTAAATCACCTCTTAAATCTCCGTTAATCACACAAATTAACGCCCTCACACGCAGAAGGGGAGTAATTAAGGGTCGATTGTCTAATTTGCAAAAATATGTTGAGTCATTCCAACAGCCGTTAGAAGCTAACAGAATTCTAGAATTCAAATTACGCATAGATAGTGCTACCTCCCTGTTATCTGAATTTAACGACCTTCAGTCGCAAATCGAAGAAATGTGTGATAATTTGGATGAACATCTGGAATATAGGGAACAGTTCGAACAAAGGTTTTTTAGTGTCATCGCGCAAGCTAAGTCTTTGTTGTCTGAGGATAGCAAAACACCTAAAAGTTTCAATAACTCTGAGGCAGTACAACCAGTGAAGTTACCTACTATTCAATTACCAACTTTTGACGGTTCCTATGAGAATTGGTTAGAGTTTAGAGACACCTTTTTATCCTTAGTGCATAACTCCACACAAATAAGTCCTATTCAGAAGTTCCACTATTTAAAATCAGCTTTGAAGGGTAGCGCTGAATTAGTAATAAACTCACTGGAATTATCAGCCAATAATTACAGTGTTGCATGGGAGTTACTCACTAATAGGTTCAATAACAGCCGTCTATTAATACACAATCATGTAAAAGCTCTTTTCTCCACACAAGCTTTAACTAAAGAGTCACCCGTGTTATTGCGAAAGCTCGTAGATACGATGTTAAAACATCTACGCGCACTAAAAGTACTCGGTGAGCCGACCGATTTCTGGGATACACTCATAATTTACATGATTACGTGGAAGGCGGACCCTGTTACCGAGCGGGAGTGGGAAGAGTATGTACTCGCACATATGATAAAATGTCCTGACGATGCGAAGCTTAAGTTGAAGGTAGAGGATTTAATTCGTTTTATCGGGCGGAGAGCGGACATGCTAGATAAATTATTAGGTACGCATAGTAAAGGCACACACGATAATAAACACACCAATGCGACCACTTCTAAAGTACACTGTAACGCTTCTTCGTCCGACACTACGAAACCGCTGTCACACAAAACACAGTACAAACCTTGCCCTATGTGTAAGGAAAAACATCCGTTATTCTCATGCCACAAATTCCTTGATCTGTCCGTAGCGGACAAACATAATTTTGTCACACAAAACAAATTATGTACAAACTGTTTGCGCTCAGGACACAAAGCGAACGACTGTCCGCTTGGACCGTGTAGGAAATGTTGTAAGAAACATAACACACTACTACATCGTAACGAGTCAGAGGATAACACGCAAAATCCGCCTCTCTCATTAGTGACAGTAGGACAATTTTCGCAACCCGCATTAGAATCACACACACATAATGCGAATAGCGACGGCAGCCCCACCACGCAAGAGCCAGTTGCCAAACCAGTTCTGTTGTCTACCGTGCTAGTTGAGATAGCCGATATTCATAATAATTATCACACGGCGCGCGCGCTGCTCGATAATGGTAGTACACGATGTTTTATCACAGATGCGTTATGTAACAAATTAAACTCACAAAAAATACAGTCCACTTACAATATAACAGGTGTAGGTAACTCAGTTTCCCAGTGCACACAGACCTGTAATATTACAATTAGGTCCCTGGTAGGTTTCTACACTACACACATTCATTGTTTAATTTTACCCTCAATAACTGCACAATTACCAGCAGTGTCTTTATCTAAAGATGGTTTTAACATTCCTGTAAACATTCAGTTAGCCGATCCCTATTTCTTCGAGTCTCAACCCATAGATATATTGATTGGTGCTGACCACTTCTGGGATCTCCTCGAAAATGGAAGATTCCGGTTAAAAGGTGGTCCATACTTACAAAATACAAAATTAGGGTGGATAATTTCAGGGCCTTTGAATACTCTCGCACATAGTCATCACGTTTCATGTAACGTCACATCATCACTTGATGAACAATTGAGGAAATTTTGGGAGCTCGAGGAGATAGGCAGATCGACTGATGTCCGCAGTAATGAGGAGCAGGCTTGTGAGGATCATTTTATAAAGACAACCACACGTGACAATGATGGCAGGTTTTGCGTTTCCATGCCTTTGAAGGAGCCCCCTGACGCATTGGGTGACTTATTTCTTCAGGCTGAATGTCGGTTCTACGCACTAGAGAAACGTCTGCAACGCACACCGGCCTATAAACAGTTATACATGCAATTCATCCATGAATACATAGAAATGGGTCACATGTCACGTATCCGTACGTACAGCACACCACACTACTTTCTACCACACCACGGTGTATTCCGCGAGCACAGTACTACCACGAAACTGCGAGTTGTATTCGATGCAAGCGCCAAAACCACGACTGGAAAATCACTCAACGATATACAACGCGTAGGCCCAGCAATACAGGGTGACTTGTTTGCTATTTTGCTCCGGTTTAGACAACACAGATGGGTAGGGTGTGCAGACGTCGAAAAAATGTTTCGCCAAATCCTAAAGGATCCGAGTCAGCGAAATTTACTTTTATTCCTATGGCGTGACAATCCCACAGACCCATTAGAAATTTACAGGCTCAATACTGTTACCTACGGAACCGCGTCCGCACCGTTTACTAGCGTACGCTGTTTAAAACAGCTGGCATTGGAATGTTCTGACTCATTGATTCGTACAGTCATTCAGGATGATTTTTTTGTCGACGACCTGGTGACCGGTGCTGACAGTATTGAGTCGGTAAAACATATAGCAAAGGAAACAACTAAAGTCTTACAGGGTGGTTGTTTCCCACTTCGAAAATGGATCTTCAATTTTGATCATGATCTACAAGAGTTTCCGTCTCATTCCAAGGAACTTTCACTTGGTGAAAACGCCCATCACAAAACCCTAGGATTAGGGTGGTATAATCAATCTGACACTTTGCATTTCCACACAGAACACACAAATGACAGTCGGCAACTAACGAAACGCATCATATTGTCGGAGGTCTCTAAAATTTTTGATCCGTTAGGATTACTTAGTCCTTATGTAATGACTGCAAAGGTTCTACTTCAAAGGCTATGGCTATTGAAATTAGATTGGGACGATATATTACCTAGTGACGTCACACGCAGTTGGGCACAATTCGTAAACGGTATAACATTGCTAAGTACATTACGAATACCGCGGCACGCTATAGGTATCGATGCTACTCGCGTAGAACTACACTTATTTACCGATGCTTCACAAACAGCTTACGGCGCGTGTGCTTACATTCGTTCCATAACAGACAATGGCATAGTTACAACGAGGTTACTGTGCGCTAAAGGAAAGGTCGCACCCTTAAAACCCGTCAGTATACCACGGTTAGAATTGTGCGGCGCCCTATTAGGAGCCCAGTTACATGACAAAATCACAAAGTCACTTCGTTGTATCTTTGACGGTGTCACATTTTGGACAGATTCCACTATTGTGATCGGTTGGTTACGCATGAATCCTAACTCTTTAAAGCCTTTTGTACAAAATAGGGTCGCGGAGCTACAAGAATTAACAAAGGGGATGTCCTGGAACCACGTTTCTGGTAGGGAAAACCCAGCTGATCTAGTATCACGCGGTGTGACTCTGGACGTACTTAGTTCATGCACGCTTTGGTGGGAAGGGCCGTCTTTCCTTTCAGATCCGTCATTTAATGTAGCCAATAAAAATAGCTCTGACCACTTAAACGATACAACACTTGATTTACCTGAGATTAGGTCTCAAACACACACTCATCAAATCTCGGATACGGATAGTTGGTTCCCGTTTCATCGTTTCACTCGATTCAATCACATGAAACGTGTTTGTGCCTATATGTTACGTTTTGTATACAATGTGCGAAACAAAGCTGCAAGGCGTACTGGCTCATTGAACGTAACCGAGTTAAACGAAGCACTGACTATTCTCACAAAGGCGTCACAGTCACAATCATTCCCCGACCTTTTAGATAGTTTAATTAAACACAAACCGTTAAAACACTCACACAATTTAGTCAAATTAAATCCATTCATCGATAAACAAAATGTAATTAGAGTCGGGGGACGTTTGTGCAATTCACCAGAGTTTTCGTATAGCAAGAAGCATCCAATATTATTATGCAGCAAGCACACATTCACACGGCTGTTGTTTAGCGCAGAGCATGAGCGACTAATGCACGCCGCGCCGCAGGCCCTCTTGTACACACTCAGAGAAACGTGGTGGCCGGTGGGTGGGAGAAATCTCGCTAAACAAGTTGTACATAGTTGTGTTCGATGCGCTAGGTTCCGTGCTAAGCCGATTGCACCTATTATGGGTAACTTACCTGCACAACGCTTGTCTCCAGGGTTTCCTTTTATTACCACTGGTGTGGACTATGCGGGACCGGTTCTCATATTGAACCGTAAAGGTAGGGGTGCTAGAACTGTGAAGGCATACATTTGCATATTTATATGTTTCATTACACGCGCGGTTAACTTGGAACTTGTAGGTGATTTGACAACAGACGCCTATCTATTAGCTCTCAAGCGCTTTGTCTCACGCAGAGGCAAACCGTCACACATTTTTTCAGACAACGGAAAGAATTTCGTTGGCTTAATGAATTTATTTTCAAAATTCCTTTCCTCATGTTCACAAAATATCATAGATTACGCTACTTCACAAGATATCAAATTCAGTTTTATTCCCCCTTACGCTCCGCATTTTGGTGGATTATGGGAAGCTGGGGTAAAATCATGTAAACATCATTTACGCCGTGTTGTAGGGAATTTGCACTTAACGTATGAGGAGTTCAATACTGTTTTGACACAAGTGGAAGCAGTCCTGAACTCCCGTCCTCTTAGTCCTATGTCCACAGATCCCCATGATTATCAACCCCTATGCCCAGCTCACTTCTTGGTTGGCCGTCCGCTGACAGCGCCGGTCTGTGAGGACCTGATCGACAAATCCCCACACAGTCTGTCACGCTACCAGCGAGTGGAGCAGATTCGTCAACATTTTTGGAGCAGGTGGTCCACAGAGTACATTTCTGAGATGCAGACCAGGACAAAGTGGAAGTCAAGGCAAGCTGATCTGAAGCCAGACACACTGGTACTTATAAAGGACGATCACGCACCGCCACTGAAGTGGTGTCTTGGCCGTATCATCAGCACCATTCCAGGCAGCGACGGAGTTGCACGAGTGGCGGATATCCAGACCGAAAAGGGCATCATAAGAAGGGCATTTTCTAAGATTTGTCCACTGTGGGAGAATGAAGCTGAGTGAACACGTTGAAAGACCATCTTTCAAGGCCGGGAGGATGTTCACGCATGATGTTGACGACGTGCTTATTGCCATTGCTAAACAGTAGGCGCCCGTCGTTTTGAGACACCTACCTACACGTCATGAGTTCATGACTCAAAAACTAGCACATCATCCTCGGATTGTCGGACAGCCAATGAGAGGAACCCTAGGGACGCTATCGAAGAAGCACCAATAGCAGCAGTCTACGAAGACTTCCGAACTCCTCTCCGTGTAACGGGAACCGCTCGGCGTGTCTGCAATACTAACCACATTCAAACCTCATCCTTGCTCTGTATAGCTTCACCTTCAAAAACATTTAAATTCAAGAACGTTTTTTCCTATTGTACATACTAACACTCATTGCAATAAACCATTTTTATATATTGGAGAAACCAAGAAGTATCATTTCTTCTGATCCACAACGACATATCGAAGAGGAAGGCGCCTAACGCATAAACAGATTGACAAGGAACAACGGTGAACGTTGGTGACTCTGATCGGCTTTCTGTAATTTATCTGAATGCTTTTCGATATTATTTACTGTTGACTGTAATAGCTCGTTATTGCGACACGCTCCACTCATTCCTATGATCAGTACAACCTGTGATAATAATATTACATAATTAATATGCATAATTTCACATTTACAGCATCTTTTACATATCGTAATAAATATTTTAACAGTATTGCTAAGCCAGACTAGGATTCATTGCGCCTCCAAAATTTAGTAGTAGGCAGTAAGTATCTTTATACATAACAGTCTACACAAATTTTAATAACTAAAAACATAGATTTATATGTACCACTTACTTAGCGGCAAGAAAATTGCAGTCCGCAGCTACAGTAACAATTTTTTCTATGTTAAGGGCCGTAAAATTTTGGACTTTTTAGCCTTATGCCCAACTGTCATAGAAACTGACTAGAAAAGATACGAGTTTTGCGTATGTTTCAATATGCACGTTATGTTTTGTTTTTAAAGTAGCTTTCAACATTGAGTAAATACTCCACACTATCGCCTCGTCTGTGATAAATCTAAAAAATAAGATAGCAACACCCTCTATGAAAAACTGCTTGTGCCCTTTTTAAGCCTCCATTCATTGAAAACATGGTATGCTTTCAGATATTTCTCGCGAGACTTCTCAGGTAGGAAACTTAATTCTGCATTTATAACTTGTTGTTTTAACACCTCCGTTGTTAAAATACTGTTCTCGTCGCTAGTTTCACTCATATTTTACGATTACTTTAATATTTCTTAACTTATTCAACTCTACGCCTACCACGAAATTTTATTACCACTCTTTTATTTAAATTAAGGCATGTTCGGAAATAGCACCTATGATATTTTATTATTCAAAATATATTACGTAACATTATTGAAACTATAAATAAATATTTACAGGTTAAATATCAGTTTTATTTTTAAATATTTATTTTCGTTTAAATACAACAACAAGTTAAAAATTCAATAAATTACATTAAAAGGCATACCTAATTATCTTTTTGCAAAATTTCTTTAGTTAGTACGAAATTCCGAACGTGTTTGTCTTTGAGGTCGAATTCAAAATCGGAACTTCGAAAGGGCTGGTCTTTGTCTCTCTCTCTCTTTCTAATGGAGGGAAAGAGATAGAGTGTGAATGTTTCGAATAGTATTAACCCAAGGCTGAATAAGATATTCGTGGGTTTCTGAAAACAAAAATTTTAAAGTTACATTGTCTCACTCAGTGAGCAAAATCGCATTTTGCTCATTGATTTCAGGCAACAAAACCTACATGTTTGAGCTACTGAAGTGAAAATAATAATAGGTAATATTACATGGGAGACACCCTCATGATCTAGAACAGTCTCATATAAGTACAACGTGTAACTGAATAAGCGCAATTCCTGAAAGTAGTTGGTTCAGAATCGGCTTCTGAATCGATTTCCGTCATAAAAAATAGGTGTTACATTTTGAAGGAAAAGAAAAATCTTTCATTGAACTTAAAATGGAAACACAGTATCATGACAAATTAATACAATCCTTAATTCAAGGAAATGCGCTCGTGTGCGTGTCGGCTGCTAACATTGCACGAGTGTATGCGTTTGCATAAGGATATTGTATGACGCACATACATTTTACGTTTAGTAAGGAATCCTATTTTATTTAAAAAATTCCAGGTTTGATTACGATTTATTTAGTTACGGATGTTGTTTTAGATTTAGAATTTAATATTCTAATTGATATTGCACTAAATCTGTTACACCTCGTAGATATCCTCCTATATTTATCCATTTATTTGATGCTATTAGCTGCAAAGGAAATTTATTCCCTGAAACTGAAGGGTTTATCATTGCAATACAAGATTAAATCATAAATAATAAAAAAACTACAGGAAATATATAATCAAAGGCAAAAAAATAACAAACGTTAAATGCCTTAGGTATCACATTCAACTCGAGACCATACAACCAACGAATTAGGAATTATATAAAAGGAGCATGTACAACACTTACACAGACTGACTATACTCGCAGACACAACTAGGTAGCAAACATTATTCACCAAAAGTTAGCCATCAAACAGAAACTCATACAAGACACAAATACACTTTACTACAAATACGTCCCACAAACCGTTCTAGAAAACACCTCTCATAAACTATACTACGACCGCGTTATCCTAACCGACAGGACCGTCCATTACAATAGACCCGACATCACACTCCAATATAAAGTTAATAAAATAACTTATGTAATAGATATTGCAATCCCTAATACACATAATTTACAAAAGACAATAGGAGAGAAAATAATTAAATATGAAGAGCTTAAAGAAGAAGTAACTAGAATTTGGAGACAAGAGAAAAGTATACGTAGTTCCCATAGTTGTCTCCACTACCGGTGTTATATCAAACCACCTGCACCATAGCCTCAAATTAATAGATTTGAAAGATTTCATTTACATCACACTCCAAAAAGCAGCAATCATTGAATACCTGTAGAATAGTGAGAAAGTTCATGCAGATAGAGGAAACTGAAAACACACATTCCACACATTATATTGCTCATCACACACTACATTGACTTGACTTGGCCCATTGATGTAGTTTAAAACTAGCCAAAGGACTAAGAGACAGTCCATGTTTTGGAATAATAATATTTCTATTTTTTTCAATCTTGTGGAATCAGAATTACCATATTATAGGTATATGCCCGATCCAGTTCTCGAAAATGGCAATATTACACTGTACTGGGATAAGCAAAAGTCCTGTCAGTGATGCATCATCACTGACAGGACTATTGTTGCCAATAAGCCTGACATAGCGGTGATAGACCGATTAGAGCATCGCACAATGATTGTTGATATAGCAGTCCCCCATGACGAGAACGTGAAAGCTGAGATAGATAAAAAAAGTATTTTGACCTGGCGCGCGAGGTTATCGATATGTGGTATGTGAAGACAGCAATAATTGTACCGATAGTCGTCACAGCCAATGATATAATAAATAGCCAAGAGCCTCAACCAACATCTAAGGAGGCACTCTTTGGGCAGCTAGATCAAGGGCTTGATTTAGAAAGCAATACTCCTGGAAACTGCGCATATTGTGGGGAGGGTCCTCTCTATGGAGCCCTGACCACCGGTAGCTTGGACCCTGTTCCCGATACCGGTGGGCTACTATTGTTTATATTTTTAAATGTTTATATTTTTTATATTAATATTTAAAAATGTAATTGATATGTACATAGATTAAATAAATGGAGTAATCATTTTTATTTATTGAAACTTTATGCAGCACAAATATTATAAGAGGACTTATTGCGAATAAGATGGTATCAGCGTAGATCACTCATAAATCAGACGTGATGAGTTCAAGAGCGGGCTAGTCTATACTAATATTATAAATGCGAATGTTTGGATGTTTGGATATATGGATGCATGTTTGTTAGTCAATCATGCCAAAACTTCTTAATGGATCTGAATGGAATTTAGTAAGTAGATAGTTGACATCCCGGAATAACACATAGACTACTTTTTATCACGGAATGCCCACGGTATTTGAGATTAAAATGGCCAGTTCAACTTAACACAAAGCTACCAATATCATACTATGTAAAGTACTGTGACGTATTAGTATTACCGAGTAAATAAAATAGCAGAGAACAATGCCAAAACGATGTGAAATATTGAAAAAAAAAAATCTTCGTAGAAACAGTCATTTATTACCCGACTGCAAAGGAAGGGTTATGTTTTTCGCGCGTATCTTGTATTTTTTTTTTTTAATATTCCACAACTTTCACACAACGCCATCTAGTCCCAAACTAAGCAGAGCTTGTGGTATGTGTACTAGATAACTGATAAACATACATATATATTTCTAAATACATACATATTATAGATAAATTACACCCAGACAAAGAACAAATGATCGTGCTCATCACACAAACATTTGTCCTAGGTGGGAATCGAACCTACGACCTTGCGCATGGTAGTCAGGGCCACTGACCACTATACCAACGGGCCTGTCATGGCCTTGTATGTATGTATGTTTGTAATATTCTTTATTACCTCATATCTCCAGAACCGCTGAACGGATTCACACAATTGAGGTATCGTTAGATTTGTCTTAACAGCCCGAGTGTTCTTAGATAGGTCACATTTAAAAAAATTAAACATGGCGGTTATACATGGTAAAAAAGATTTTTTTTTTCAAACACTACATTATGGGTACCAAATTAAAGGGCTTAACATAAGGATTTCAAAAAGGTATATCATGTTTATAATTAGTGTAATACTAGCAAAATAACACAATGAGAAAGTTTAAAAACATGGACTCACTTTCTGAATCCGGTGGAGTGCCAATGTGACACGACCGAGAAAACTAAAAAATGTTAATTAATATTTTTACTAAAAAGTTGAAAAAAAAAACCGATTTAATAAATCTAAAAAACCCGACTGCTTAACTGAAGTGTAAGAAACAAGCACATTTTTATTTTTAAAAGTGACAAGCAGGTGGACAAATCCCATTTAAAAAAAAATATGTTCAATTGGGTCCCGCCTGCTTGTCACTTTTAAAAATAAAAATGTGCTTGTTTCTTACACTTCAGTTAAGCAGTCGGGTTTTTTAGATTTTTTAAATAAGTTTTTTTTTTTTTTATTGATAATAGGTTCGCGTTTGACCACCATCTCACCTCGAAGATGTGTGCTCGAAGATGAAGCACGCTTATAGTATTAGTTATAAGCCGGAAGATCAGTGGTGGCCCGATGGTCGTGGTTTTGAACCCAGTCAGGCACATTACTGTGTAACTCTCATCATCACCCCTGCCTCAAATATCTTGAGGAAACTGGAATAATATTTTTTTTCCTGGGAGGGAAAATCATCGAATGACTTCTCCCGCTCTGGGTAAAGCGGAAGGGGGTGTCAGACTTCTACTGACTAAAAACCCACCCTGTTCCCTCAGCTGCCCTTAAGGGACCTGGGTTCAAATCTTTAAGACGTGTGAGATCTACCAACCTGCACTGGACCCACGGGGTGGAAAACCCATTCTCTCTAACGGAGAGGAAGCCTATGCACCAGCTATGAGAATGTAATAGGCAGAATTAATATGATTAAGAACAGTTATTTAATAACTCAATCAAAGGATTCGTTTAATCCAATCATTGGAAAATAAACTTGGTAAGCGCTGCTATCACCACATCATCTACCGTCACCATAGTCTCTAATACCTTTGAAATAAAGTATAATTTCGTTTGGCAGGGATCGCAAGCTATTGGTTTAGAGGGTACCCTGATAATATTCGCCTGTCATAGATCTATTAAGAGTGCAAACATCGCGGGAGTCTGTAATCACTGTTTGATTTTATCTCGACTGGTTCGGAAGAGGGCAACGTCCTTTAATTCGTAATTATTCGGAGAATTGTAATTACGTTCGGGAATCTTGTTAGTTTAATAACACTTAAGCTGTTCTTAGTAATTATGTAGGGTTGAGGTTTCATTTTAATTAGAGAAAGATAACTTTTGAAACTTCTTTAAGCACATAAAAACTCGATCATTAATATCTACTTTTCGTAAATCAACGTTTTATCGTACGCAAACGTTGCTTAATTGACCCCGTGGTGTGTTTAGTAGAAGTAGAGTAGAAGAATGTATAAAATACCACTCACTGATTAATCACGAAATCTCAGAAACTACAAGTAGTAGGGTCAAATTTTGCATGGGGTTCCTTTTAGTACGTAGATGCTCGCTAAGACGGTATTTTGCGAAATTCGCACGGGATCGGGATTTACACGGGAAAAACTTCCCACGCTAACGAAGTCGCGAGCAACTGTTAGTACTACATATGCCATTGCCACGATTACTACTATCATCAAGGACTAAGCAAATATATTTCTTCGCCCTAAACATTTCAATGAGTTTAAGACGTCATCATCTGTAGAGCCTATCCCCAGCATATCAAATGATAAATGATCTTTATTTTGCAAATTGGTTATTAAATAACACTTTTACACGTCATTTTTTTCGTAAATATTAACTAGATGAGGCCAGTGTTTCCTAACTGACTACCCTGAGAAGAAACACCGAAACAAACTCACAGGTCCGTCTCTTTTAAAGTCCATACAATCTATACTGGTTTAATTATATGGGAACCTTGTAGGTTTCAGTCTGAGGTGGTCTTTTGAAAAAAGATGCTCACAAATTTGAGTGGGCCTGTCCATACAGTGCAAGCATTTGTCAAATGACGTATAGCTCAACTTAGAACAAGGAGCTTAACGATTTGACGAACAATACCAAGGTAAGGACGTTCGGGTAGGCCGCAAAAAGCACTCAAACTGCCAGACAATCATGTTTAAGTCGAATAAAATAACCTACATAGTTCACATATTCACAATCGTTTATGAGGATTATGTAGATTAGTCTGAAAATGGCCTTTTGAGGAAAGAACCACACAGATTTAAGTAGACGCGTCCTGTCAGTGCAAGCCTTTGTCAGTACTATATTAGTAGTCCAAAGTTGAG
The DNA here is from genome assembly GCA_943138885.2 of Tholera decimalis. Taxonomy (NCBI): domain Eukaryota; kingdom Metazoa; phylum Arthropoda; class Insecta; order Lepidoptera; family Noctuidae; genus Tholera; species Tholera decimalis. The sequence goes on from OW964550.2 coordinate 2,510,429, forward strand.
CTTACAGACTACTGTAAGCTCAACTTTGGACTACTAAGGGTATAGGGGTCGGCTTGCATTCTAGAGGGATGCAGCTCAGTACTAGTGTTTTACATGGAGCGACTGCCTATCTAATTTTCACAACCCAGTAACTGGGTAAAACGATACCTCTGCAAGACTGGTGACAGATTTTCTAGTTTCTGACTACCAGTAATGGCTCTCTGTACTAATGATAGCCGTGAGCAACGGCTTAGTATACTTTTCCAGGCATGGCGGAATTTCGATATGTTTAGATGTTCACCCATCCAAAGTTCGACCTCGGTAATGTTGCTTGACCTTGAAGATCAATCCGTGCCGCTATTATTATTTAGCCACAAGCTTCTCATTTAAATGAGTTTAGGTACCTACAAAAATAAATTTTAATAGAACCGTCCATCTATTAACCTCTGAAGCCTGGAGGGAGCCAGTCTAACGCTTTTATAATACTCAATTAAAAAGATATTAGGCAGGAATTAAGAGAAGGCGGCGCATTACAATGAATATATTTTCGATCACTAGCTGTGCGCTGTGAGTTTGTTTGAGGGTTTTTTTGACGTCCGACTATACTATCATATCATGCCGGAGTCGGTGTTTCTATAACCTACGGGTCTTTATGTCAAGAGTTAATAGGTTACTTCTAGGTAAGCGTGCTCCATCCTCGATCACTTTATCACTTACCATCAGGTGAGATGGTGGTCAAACACGAGCCTTTTATCAATAAAAAAAAAAATATTATTTCAAATGGATTTAATATATAATGTGCACGAGGTGCATACTTCATGTCACATTACCACAAGAGCTGGTTGAATCTCGTAGAAGGTTACAGTTTTCACCAGTCTACCTAGTAGCAAGCCTACCAACGCTGCATTCCAAACACTTCTTCATAGCTTATTGTTAATGTGTGAACTATGTAAGTTGCTATATTTGTCTGGCAGTTTGAGTACTATGCGGTCTAACCAAAAGTCCTTACTTTGATATTGTTCGTCAAATTGTTGAGCTCCTTAAAGTTTAAGTTGAGTTTTTAGATCTGCTGTTCAACCTACTGTTTTTCTTTTCTCTTATGTATTACGTGTCTTTTCTTATGTACAAATAAATTTTATCTTATCTTATCTTTATCTCAGCTATTCGAATACCTGACAAATGCTAGCTTCAAAATTTCAAAATTTTTGCATAAGATTTATATTTGGCTTGCGCAAATATGATCCCGTATCCGAATTTCGTACGAAACTCAAGTGGCTTCCTATACGTCTTCCCCGGAACTTACACATCTTGTCTCTGCTTTACAGTATTCTGTTCAATCCTATAACCCCCTCTTATCTTAAAGAACGTTTCAAGTTCCTCCATGACACACATGCGAGGTCATCGGATAACTTGAGGCTAAGGTGACGAGTCACTCCACCAATTTCTTTGGTAAGTCGTTCGCAGCTCAAGCACTACGACTGTGGAATACTCTTCCCGTGTCAGTAAGACAAGCACAAACCCTTCCTTCTTTCAAAAACATGGTAAAAGATCTCTATCTCTCTCTTTAATTTGTTACAATTTTTTTATATATCCCAGCTTTTTTTTATGTATATATATATATGTGTGTGTATTTTGTATGTAGGTTATTACTTATGTATTGTATATAAGTGAATAAGTACACGATGGACTACCCGCGTATTTATTTTCTCCTGCTGTGTCAAATCCATCCAAAGGTTGTCTGCACAAGCTCGCTTTTAGTGACAAGACCGCCCATTGTAACACCCTTTAGTTTTTAAATCCTCATTTAATTCTGTTATGGTGTACAATAAAGAGCATATCTATCTATCTATATATTCTAGCATTGTGTAAACAGGCTCACTCAAATCTGTGTGCATGTTTCCTCAAAAGATCACCCCAGACATTAATTTACATGGTTTTATATGATTTTACCAGTATCTATAAATTTTATAGACTTCAAAAGAAACATCGACCTATGAGTTTGCTTTGGTGTTTCTTCGCAGAGTAGTCAGTAAACGCCGGCGTCAACTAGTTTAAATTTACGGAAAAATATGACATGTAAAAGTGTTATATAATAGAAATTTTGTAAAAATATATCGTTTACTCATTTGCACACATATTTAACTATTATATAACATGTTTAATTAAGTAAACAAGTTTTTAGCATGGTACTTCAAGATTTCCTGTAGTTCTTTTTTTATTATAAATTTTTCTATCAAGCAACTACAACATAATATGCATACAATTCCACTACAATCTTTTACGAACAAACACCGCTCGACATTTTATTTGTACATTAATATAAGTAAAGTCAATTAAGCGCATCCCTGGGTGGTTTGTGGCCGCTTCCATAAAATGCCATTAATTTATTTCGACCGCCATTAAAACCTACTTTTTAGGGTTCCGCGCGTGAAATCAGTACTAAGGACCATAAAATGAAGCTTATATCCTGATTATAATGTTTTTTTATATAAATTAACAATTTTTAGTATCTTCGTGGTTGAAAGTACGATAGAAACATGTTAAATTGCATCTGCTAAGTATTTCCCACAGAACAGATAAAAGAGGTTAGAAAGGAAATAGTTCCTGATTAGTATGAGAACGCGTGTCGCCGCTTGTCTCCTCACTCTTTAGTTCTACTACAAGCAAGAGGCCCGTTACGTATGCGAGTTACGCACACAACTAAATTACACACACTTAAATCGAGAGCTTGCTACTGACTGTAACTCACTTTGCGCCGTGCATCACGGCTAATCAGGGCAAAAGACAAAACGACAATGGTTGAAGTGTGGCGCATGTAGTACATTGTAAGCGGACTTGGTCATTGCGTTGATTAAGCGAGTACACAACGGGCAATGTATACTTTTTGTAACTTGTTGCAATAATGTTCGTTAATGTTCGGAATTTCATAGTGATCAGAATATTTTTATGTTTTTTACAAATAAAATTGTAATTAAATGTTATTTTTGACTTACCGATGGAAAGATATACCTCCTCGCTCTATACTTGCGGTCTGACTTTTTGTTTTACAGGTTATAATTGCACAACACGGCATTTTAAAGCAGAGCTCTGTGTTCCGAAGTAATCCGAAGCGCACTAAACACGGTGAATGAATTAATCGGTCGCGCTATGATTGTCGTATCATAAATGTGGCGCGCTCGCTACACCCACATTACCATTCCAACCTTATTCATCTATTCCGTGGTATTTCCTAACTATGTATTTTGGGGTCAGCATCCAGTCTTACCGGATGCAGCTGAGTACTAGTGCTTTTTTACATGGAGCGACTGCCTATCTGACCTCTAAAATCCAGTAGCTGTGTAGCACGATACCTGGACTTGGAAGGAAAGGTACTTACGGAATTATGTAGATTAAGAGTCCCTTCGACATGAGTACCCAGCGCGCCGGTTCCAACGATATTTCCTACAAGTTCACGAGAGAGAGAGTTTGAGGAGTCACTACACGGCACTGTTAGTTTTTACTTTTTATAGATTTTGGCGGGAAGCGCGGGTGCACGATGATACGTGTCGTTACCGAGTGGGTTTGCGAAAGAGTGAGGATGGACGATTGGTCCGAAAGAACGAGCGGAAACAGGAAAGAGTGATTGGAACAGGAAGGCTAAGGCCTTTGGCAGGACTAGTACCAGATTTTCTGCTTTCAAACTACCCGTAACGAGTGTCAAAGATGTGCAAATGTCCAATTGGCCAAGTGCGAGTCAGACTCGCCCATGAAAGGTTCCGAAGTAACTATAATAATATAATACAATATGTATATTTATTAAAAAAAACCTTAAAAATTTCTTAAAACTAGCTTATTTACATTTTTTACAACTACGCCCAATAACTTTGTTTTTCATAGTGTTTGTATGAATTGCAAAGTTATATTTGCGGTTTTATAAAATATGCTGTATCTCAAAAACTGCTAACCTGATTTCGTTCAAACCAATTTTGTTTGAAAGTTTACATTAAGATCTACAGCATACATTTTTTTTCACTCCATTATTATAGAAGTTAGAGGGGGGGACATATTTATTTATTTATTTTTTAGCTTTTATGGACGTTGTATTATTTAAACAGAACCCAGCATCAGTACACAAATATCTGCTGATACATATATATTGTAATTCCCACAACTTGAGGTGGGCGCCATGTTCGTTTCTTTAATTAAATCTTCCCGCCAACTTGCGTTATGCCAGTTATTTCGACTCGATCGGATCGCGTCCACTATATTCTATAGATATTAGTTAACTTTCTTCATTTTAAGTTTTTTGCTCAGACAAGTATGGTATTTTTAATATTTGAATCCCGATGAGAAAAAAGTTTTTATCTAAGTATTTGTGGAATCCGATATCTAAATAAAGTTAGTAGTTGATCGTAAAAAGGTTGAGCTTCTTAAAATTCTAAGCTGGGCTAGACGAAAACTAATAAATGCTTGCATTATTTGGACAGGTCCTCTCGAATCTGTGTATCTTTCTTATAAAAAGTACCTCTGATACCCTACATATGAGGTCCTCATAATATATGTATACTAATATTATAAGGTGGAAGTTTGTTTGTAACAAACAAACAAACTTTGATGGAAAAACCTTTCATTTGAACTTAAAATGAAAACACAGTATCATGACAAATTAATATAATCCTTAATCCAAGGAAATTGTGTGCGTGTCGCGTCGGCCGCTAACATTGCATGAGTGTATGCGTCTACGTAAGGATATTGTATGACGCACATACATTTTTCGTTTGGTAAGGATAACTATTTTATAAAAAATGCCTAGGTTTGGTTTCAATTTATTTAGTTACGTATGTTGTTTTAGACTTATAATTTAATATTTTAATTGGGGTGTCTGAGGTATTACGCTTAATCTGTCACACCTTGTGTAATTTTGCATGCCTAGATTTGGTAGGATGCAGTGAACTGTATATTCAGCTAAACCCTATGAATCTTCCTGCTTGGGATGCAGTGGAAAGGAATTTCAGAGTTCTACTGAACAAAAACTAACCCTTCTTTCAGTTTCCCTTGCGTTCCAGCCAACATTAAGTACCGCAGACCCAAATTCACCTGACAACTGGAAAAAGAATTTCATGTGCACTGTTGACCAATTAAGGTTTGATTGATTGATCGACATTTTTTTTATAAGACGATATTACACTATGTTTAAATCACTAATAACGACAGTGTGGATATATTTAAATTAAGACAATGACAAATGTAATGTTACCACAGCTAATTAAATGCCCGACTTAATTATAAACGTAATGGAAGTCCGATTGGGCAATGAACTTGTAGCCAAACATTTGCGGTACACTTGTCAGTCCCTTGTTACTACACACACATCCGTGGTCACGTAAGACAGCTATAATTACCGACCCTTAGGGAAAAGCTTTTGTTTTACTCATTAAATACAAACTATATACAGAAAATGGGATTTGCTGTTTTTATTGTGTAAACTAGTGATTTGGGCTGTTGCAATTCTTTCGGCATGATTATTGTAAGATGCTACGATGTTTTTTTTTATTTCATCATCTGGTTAGTCTTTTCCCGTCTATCTTGGGGTCGGTTTTCACTCTTTTTAGAGTTCCGTAGCCGAATGGTAAAAACGAATTATAGTTTCGTCATGTCTGTCTATCTGTCTGTCTGTCCATCCGTCCGTATGTGTTAGACATTTTATTCCGAAACTATAGGGACTATGCACATGAAACTTGGTAGATGTATTCTGTAAACTGCTTTCCGATTTTAAGAAAAAAATAAAATATATTTAAATTTAAATGGGACTCCTCATACATGAAACTGAAAATGAAAAAAAATTTTTTTTTTCAGGAAACCTATTCGTGTGTGGTATTTATAGACAGGTATTTAAAAATGACTTCGAAGTTTCTAAAACTACTTTTTCATAAAATTAATAGGTAGTTTAAAAGACATATATACTTCCAAAGTGGTAAAATGTGTGTGTGTCCCCCTCTAACTTCTATAATAATGGAGTGAAAAATCTAAAAATAAATAAATGCGTATCGTAAATGTAATGTAAACTTTCAACGAAAATTAGTTTGTACGAGATCGGGTCGGCAGTTTTTGAGATACTGCATATTTTCAAAAACCGCAAATATAACTTTGTAATTCATACAAACACTATGAAAAAAAAAGTTATTTGGCATAGTTATTACGGAACCCCTCATGGGCGAACCTGACTCGCAATTGTCCAATTTTTTTTTATTGATCATTCTCTTGCGTTTGACTACCATCTCACCTGATGGTAAGCTAAGATGATTCACGTTTCACTTAAAAATACATTATTTCTATTATATTCTTCGCTACAAATAAAGTCTATCGTCTAATTATGCTCGAATGCTTCTCACATAACTCTTCGATCAGACCTCCAAACCGATAAACTAAACTAACATGACCGAAGAATCCCGAAGCGAGAATCGAATCGGTAGAATTGCCATCGTATAGGCAGCAGGTGGTTCCAATCAGTCGTGATGACAGTGGCGAACATCTGCCTTCAAACGTACACACATACCTATAAATCCCAAGAACATACTAGTGCCGTACCCTGTACGAACACTTGCATACAAGCGGCTTCCATCCACCAATCATAAGTAAGCTCTATCAATGAGTGCGGCATGGGACATCTACCATCAAATATACTCACACACATATACGAGTAACAGGGTCACACTACTGCCGTACTCTGTAGAAACAAACACATCGAACGCACACATGCATACTACCGGCTTCCATCCACCAATCACAAGTAAGCTCTGCTAATGTGTGCGGCAAAAGTCGGACTTGAGCAAGCTGTTGTATACAGTGGGTTCCCGCGTTTTTCCCTGAATAACGTTCTGTGTTAAAACCCTTTATGTCAAACGTTCAGAGAATTTTCCATCATATGTAAAATAAATGGACAACGGAACGCAACACCCGCGTTTATTGTGTGGACTTTATGGAATTTAAATTTGAAATAACATGTTGGGTTACGTTATTGCGGGCTGTCGGCTTTAAAACTTGAAATGCAGTTGGTTTTGGTATAATAGGAGGTTTCTTTATATGTATATTATTTTAAAAGTTTTCTATCTCGATAGAATATAATAGAATAGATAGAAGCCTGTATCTTGGGGACCTAAGTTGTGGTAGACAATGTTGTGGGTGCAATAACAAAGATAAGCTCTGAACAAAAACATATGTGCTTCAATTGTGACAAAAAAAAACAAATTCTATAGGCCCACACGCACTTGACCGGTTTTTTTTTCACAAAACTTACAAATTAAATCAAGTTTGAGTGGCTACATTCTCGCACATTATTAGTGTTACGAGCTGGGTTCGGGATAGAAGTAATTAACGCCAATTAAACCAAAATTAACACTTTAATTAATTAAGCACAAAATAAAAATTTAACACAATTATTCGCATCACAACACTTGTCACTTAACACTTAGATCACACTTAAATCGCACTGAAATTCACTGGTAAATCTCCGATTATATCTCGTATTCGCCTCGTAATAAGACTGACTCTCTGCGCCCCTTTGCGCTCTATTTATACCCCAGTCTATGAGTTCGAGAACCTTCTTATAAAATCGACTCACTGTTTATACTGCCTAGAAAATACTCGAAATACATAGTACCGCTATTCGACGCTAGATGGCGTTAGTGTCTCGACTAGATATGCTCATTCCTGCTACTCGCCGCTAGATGGTGTAAGCGTCTCGAACATTCCAGATTTATGTCGAAGTTTCCCGACGCACTTCACTAAGCGACTGGCGTAACACTGCCCCCTCCTAAGACATGCTCGACCCGAGCATCATTAGACCCGTAGTAACGCGCCAGTCGATCAACATGAACAATCTTTGGCGCAGCTCGTGGACCTTTCTGGATCCGATAAGTGACGTCATTAATCTTAGTCACAACGCGATATGGTCCATCCCATTTTGCCTGTAATTTCGGTGACTTTCCTTTGCTGCGCACCGGATTATGCAACCAGACGAATGAGCCTTCATCAAATCCTTGATTGTTTATCTTTCGGTCGTAACGAGTCTTCACCTTCTGAGACATTTGTTGACCGGATTGTCTGACATGCTCGTATATGACGTTCATTCTGTTTCGCAATTCACTCGCGTAGTCTGTTACACTACAAGGTGCATCCGGCGGTATTCCAGTGATTAGATCTGCAGGCAACCTAAGCTCTCGTCCGAAGTTCACGAAAGCAGGTGTAACAGCTGTACTCTCATGAACTGCACTTCGGTATGACAGAAGGAACGGCTGAATGTGTTTGTCCCAATCCTTTTGCCTGCTTTCCACAACTTTAGCCAGATATTTCTCCAATGTCTGGTTGAAACGTTCTACCATTCCATCAGATTGTGGGTGATACGAAGTGGTCCTGGTTTTATGAGTACCCATTACTCGACATGTCTCCTGAAATACCTGTGACTCAAAATTCCTTCCTTGATCGCTGTGAATTTCCAAGGGTACTCCGTAGCGACAAAATACTTCGTTAACCAATTTATCTGCCACTGTGGTAGCTTCCTGATTAGGAATGGCAAAAACTTCTGGCCACTTTGTGAAATAATCCATTACGACCATAAAGTACCTGTTCCCACTCTCGCTCTCAGGAAATGGTCCCGCAACATCCAGCGCTATCCGTTCCCATGGGGCTCCCACATTATAGATCTTTGAAGCTGCTATACTGCGTGTTTGAGATCCCTTAACTGCTGCACAACTAGTGCATTTGCGGCACCAGTCTTCTACGTCGTCTCGGCAGTGGTTCCAGTAAAACCTCTCTCGTATCTTTAACAGAGTCCGTTTTACTCCCATATGACCTCCTGAACATCCGTCGTGGTAAAGCTGTAGAACTTCAGGTACCTTCGCCTTTGGTACGACCATTTGTAGGTGACAATGGTCTCCTCGAGCATTTTCCCATTTGCGGCACAATACTCCCTCGTGGATCACTAAACTGTCCCACTGTGCCCAATAACTTTTTGTTGTGGTACTCATTCCAGCGACATCATGCCAACTAGGCTTTGGAGCAGCGGCTTTCTTCCATTCAAGAATGGGTTTGACGTCTAAGTCATCCTGCTGCGCACGCTGTAGCGCTTCTTTCCACTCATTGCTCAGGTCTGTTCTCAGCATCTTAACGGGTACTATTTCTTTTTCTTCTTGCCTAACACAGTGCTTACATTCTTCAGGGCAAGGCCTTCTTGATAGCGCGTCCGCGTTGCCGTGACATCTTCCATTACGGTGCTCAGTTTCATAGTGGAACTCTTGCAGTTGTTCAATCCACCTTGCAACTTGCCCTTCAGGGTTCTTGAATTGCAAAAGCCACTTTAATGCAGCATGGTCGGTCCGCAGATAAAATTTTCGACCAAGCAGATATTTACTGAAATGCTGCAATGTTTTTACTACTGCTAGTAGCTCCCTTCTCGTGACACAATAATTTCTTTCTGGTTTTGATAAAGCTTTACTGAAGTAGGCTATTACAACCTCTTTATCTCCTTTTCGCTGTGATAACACGCCACCAATTCCGGTATTACTTGCATCTGTGTCTACGATAAACTCATTCTCAGTGTCAGGAAATCCAAGAATAGGTGTATCGCACAGACGCTTCTTCAATTCGCGGAAAGCAGCGTCGCAGACTTCTTCCCAGCAGAATGTTCGCTTCTCTTCAGTGAGCTTGTGTAATGGCTTAGCAATATCAGCGAAATTTTTCACAAACCGGCGGTAATATGAGCACAACCCTAAAAACGCTCTGACCTGTGTCTTGTCTTTTGGTACTGGCCAATCCTTAACAGTGAATATTTTGTCCGGATCAGTTTGCACACCTTCTTGCGAAACTACATGGCCCAGGAAAGTCACTTGTCGTTTGAAAAATGAGCACTTTTTAGGACTTAGCTTCAGATTAGCTGCACGGATTTTTGCTAGCACACGTTCCAGGTTCTTAAGATGATCTTGAAATGAGCGCCCGACAATAATAATGTCATCTAAATATACCAGACAGGCGTCTCCAATAAGCCCAGTGAGTACCAGCTCCATTAGTCTTTCAAAAGTTGCTGGCGCATTGCACAAACCAAATGGCATTACTTTGAATTGCCACAGACCTTTTCCCGTAGAAAATGCTGTCTTTTCCTTATCCTTAGGATCTAGTTCCACTTGCCAGTAGCCACTTTTCAAATCTAGGGTTGTAAACCACTTCATTCCTGTCAGCGTGTCTAAAGTGTCGTCAATTCTTGGTAGTGGATAACTGTCCTTCTTTGTTGCATCGTTTAACCTCCGATAATCGACACAAAAACGTAAGTTGCCGTCCTTCTTCTTGACTAGCACTACAGGAGAACACCATGGACTGGATGAAGGTTCTATCACACCATCTTTTACCATCCCTTCAATCATGGCCTCTACCTCTTTCTCTCGTGCAACTGGCAATCTTCTTGGCCACTGACGAATTGGTAATTCGTTACCAGTATTTATCGTGTGCTTAACCAGTCTGGTCCTTCCAATATCAGTATCACTGGAAGAGAAAATATCGGCGTACCGAAGTAACACTTTCTTAGCCAATCCAACTTCCTCTTCAGACAGATCCTTGTGACAGCCTTCTAGAAGAGACGACACATTAAATGTGCTATTAAGTTTATTGCTACTGGATATTTCTTGGCACCGGCGTATCCAGGCAACTTCCTCACAGGTGCCCATCAATGTTCCCTTTTTAATTATGTGTTCTTCATTACTTGGGTTCAAAATCCTCACCACTGAAGTAGTTGTGGGCCTCACCAGAGTGCGTGCCATTATCCATGGATGATCATTATCCGTTCTTTCAATAAACAAGCACCGACGCTTTTGTCCCAAATTTTGTGATAAACTTACTGGCACAATGGTTTCCGATCTAGGACGAAGGGTAATTTTCTTCATGCAGTAGACTTTTCCTGATGATCCACCTTCCATACAGATTTCTTCTGTGCCACATTTTATTATTCGTTGGTTAATGTCGATCTCACAATGATGGTCTCTCATGAAATCCAAACCTAGGATGCAATCATCCACTATGTCGGCCACGATGACTCTATGCCAAAAAGTCCTTTCTCCCAGTTTCATCTCCACCTTCTTCTCGCCTCGGACGGGTATGTGCTGTCCGGTTGCTGTCATGAGTTGGATTTTTTCGTGGTTCCGGAAGAAGTCCCCAATAGAGCGATTTGCAAGTTGAGTGCTGACTACTGTACGAGAAGCACCAGTATCTATCGTCAGCTTGCAAGGTGTTCTATTGATTTCGCCTTTGATGATTAGGCTGTTTCCATCATGGGCTTGTGTGATCGAAATTCTTGGGGCTTTTTCAAAACCAGCCAGCACCTGCCCCGCGGTCCTGGCATTTACTCGTTTCCCTGCTGCTGGAAGGTTGGGTTAGCCACCTGACCCTCCTGAGATCTCTCTTCCCTTTCACTATTTCGCTTCGGGCAACTGGATCTCAGATGGCCCTTTTCTCCGCACTCGTAGCACCTAGGGCTAAACCTTGGTCGAATGCCATGGGTAGGTGATGACACTACTTCCCTGATGCGGTGTGCTCGATGGTCCTGTCGTACGGCTTTTACTTCCAGAGCATGGGCCAAGGCGTCCTTCAGAGACTCATGGTGCCCGAGTCTCACAGCTGCCCTCACTTCCAAGTCACGAATCCCACCGACAAACGCCTGGACCAAATTACCGTCGATGAGTGCAGGCGATGATTGGTAAGCTTTTCGGACCAGCTTTTCTATTTCGAGGGCCCACTGCTGTAGATTTTCAGTACTTCGTTGTACCCGGTCTTTCAACTGAGCACGGAATACGTGTTCCAGATGTGCGTCACCATAGCGAGACTCTAACGCCTCTAGCAGCTGTTCGTATGTGACCTCCTTCCCGAGGGCTTCTAGAATGGTTAGGGCCTGGTCACGAAGGCCCAGTGTAAGCGCCGTCATAGCCTGCGCTTTGCTCCATCCGTTCGCCTTGACAACGGCTTCAAACTGGATCTTATAGGCCGACCATGAAGAGCTTCCATCAAACGGAGGTACCTCGAAGCCTCGCACCGAAGGAGCAGCGGGCACAGGAACTGTAGTCAAATCTCCAGACTTCAGTACACCCAGAGCTTTTTTCATTTCAGCGATCTCGATTTCAGCTCCGGAGATACGATTCTCAGCTCCGGAGATACGATTTTCAGCTCCGGAGATACGGTTCTCAGCTCCGGAGATACGATTCTCAGCTTCAGTAATCCGTTCCCCTTGCTGGTACACTCGTTCCTTTACAGCACTAAGGTCCTTGCAAAGATTCTCATTCATTTCCTTAGTGAGTAGCATCAGCTCTTCCTGGCGGCGGGCCTGTTCTTCCCGGTGGCGGGCTTCCTCTTCTTGGCGGCGGGCTTGTTCTTCCCGGTGGCGGGCTTCTTCTTCCCTGTGGCGGGCTTCCTCTTCCTGGCGGCGGGCTAGCTCTTCCTGCAGACGAGCAGCCTGCTCTTCCTGGCGGCGGGCCTGTTCTTCCTGGCGGCGGGCTTGTTCCTGCAGCATAGCCATCAATGCAGCCATGTCAAATGCAGCCGGAGACGTAGTCACTGGAGCAACTCCGGAAGTACTCGCAGACACCTCCATTGTCTGCTGATTTCCACCCGGTGCTGGTGAGCCTTCAAGCCGCCTCTGGTCGATCTCCTGCTGGCGTTGATTTCTGGTCCTTACACCTTCCATATCGTCTTTCGGTAAAACCGGCATTTTTCTATCCCACTTCTGACACCAAATTGTTACGAGCTGGGGTTCGGGATAGAAGTAATTAACGCCAATTAAACCAAAATTAACACTTTAATTAAGCACAAAATAAAAATTTAACACAATTATTCGCACCACAACACTTGTCACTTAACACTTAGATCACACTTAAATCGCACTGAAATTCACTGGTAAATCTCCGATTATATCTCGTATTCGCCTCGTAATAAGACTGACTCTCTGCGCCCCTTTGCGCTCTATTTATACCCCAGTCTATGAGTTCGAGAACATTCTTATAAAATCGACTCACTGTTTATACTGCCTAGAAAATACTCGAAATACATAGTACCGCTATTCGACGCTAGATGGCGTTAGTGTCTCGACTAGATATGCTCATTCCTGCTACTCGCCGCTAGATGGTGTTAGCGTTTCGAACATTCCAGATTTATGTCGAAGTTTCCCGACGCACTTCACTAAGCGACTGGCGTAACATTAGTATAAGTGAAGTATTTAAATATTATAGTGTGGGCTAGTTTGGTGAATGTGACAGTGAAAGCAAAAACAAAGAAAAAAAACATGACAACAGAGAAGCATGTAATAAAAATTAAATTGAGTTAGATAGATGAGACAAATTAATTAATGAACACTTAGGAACCAGGAATCGTTATATTACGTCTGAATTCCATAAGTTTGTTGGAAAATATATCTAAACTGTTTGTTTGTGTGCACAGCTTATTGTACAAAAAATCGGTTTAATGGAGCGGTGGAGCCTAGTTTAGTTCGACTTTTTGAGACTTTAAACGTGTTTGTTTTATTAATCAATCTGTAGGAAGTTTTACGTGGCACGGTTATATTTATTTTCGATCCTGTACATTAGCCAAGTTATGGACTATGGACTATTTTGTACAGCAAGATCAGATCAGAAATTTTTCGTTGTTGCTCCAGTGAGATCATCTTACACGCTTTGGCAATAATAATATGGAAGTGATTTATAAAAGTTAATTTACCATCGAGATGCACTCCCAAGTCGCGTATCAACCTTCTGGAGTGTTAAGCCATTAATGTAGTAAGCTGTAGGTTGTACAATCTTTTTACGTGTGAACGTCATATCGTAGCATTTTTTGACGGTGAGGATTATCATATTTGCATGGCACCACTGATAAATTGCATATAAATCCTTTTGGAGCAATGAAATGCATATGAAATATTGGATAACAGACTGGCATATCGCAAAATAAACTGTTCTCATTATGTCTTGTGAGGTGCAGACTCTCAATTTCGTCCTAATGTGAATAAGTTTCCTTAGACGGCCCTAGAGAAGTTGAATGTGAGCTCTAAATGAAAAGTTTTCATCAATTAGGAGACCTAGATATAGAATAGATGGCGATAATACAGTCGCACGAGCAGTTTTCGCGTGAGGGGTTTAAAAAACGGTTTGAACATGTATGATATTTAATGTAAGGCCTGGCGGAAGGCTGGAAGAATGAGTTTTGTGAAATGTGATGAGTTTGGTTTTCTTCATGTTAAGTGTAAGAAGGTTGTGTTTGAGTGTTTGCGCTACTTTTAACAATCCTTTCTCCACATGACCGTAGGCGTTTTTCCAAGTTTGGCCATGAAACGTGATAACCGTGTCGTCTGCGTAAGACATTAGTTCTGCGTTTCGTAATTTAAGATTCATCAGTATATCGTTCATGTATATTATGAATAATGTTGGACCTAGTAAACTACCCTGCGGTATTCCAAAATTTATGGCGAGTTGATCACTACACTGGTTGTCTGATTTAACATAATGTCGGCGATTGGTGAGGTAGCTGTGAAACCATTCAAGTGGTTTGCCCCTTATGCCTACTGCATCTAGTTTTTTGAGAAGTAAATGCGTTGAAATGATGTCAAACCTTTTGGCTAGGTCTAAAAAGACCGCCGAGCAACATTCACCCCTATGATTGCTGAGATGAAATTAGTCAACAGAGATGCCTCATCATCAGTAGATTTGCCTTTCCTAAACCCTTTGTTTGTCTGAAATAAGATTGTGTTTATCAAGAAAATTTACAAGACGAGAATTTACTACTTTTTCTGGGATGGTTGTTGGTTATTTCATATACTGATTAGCTGATACGGAAAACATTCATCTATACTTATAATAAATCTGTAGAGAGGTCAATTCTGTACATGAAATATATTTACAAAATAACTATCAGGGGGTGATTAGGGATCGATACTGATGCCAAAAATGCAATCAGTAAAATTATTGTCTGTCTGTCTGTCGGTCTGTCTGTCTGTCTGTCTGTCTGTCTGTCTGTATAACCGTTATAGAAACAAAAACTACTCGACGGATTTTAACGAAACTTGGTACAATTATTTGTCATACTCCTGAGCTGGTTATAGTATACTTTTCATCACGCTACAATTAATAGGAGCAGTGCAGTGAAGGGAAATGTTGGGAAAACGGGAGAAGTTACTCCATTTTTTAAGCTTCCGTCGCGTGTGCAACCTTAATGGTTAAAGCTACACAGAAATCATTTATCACGGAAATGTTCTCCTTAAAATTATATAAAAAACATCCCACGACAGCATATATCTATCTTTTATGGTTGACTCACAATAACACGTGTAACTCCCGATAGCGTTAACAGTTCGAAGCTTTCTGATTATTATTCTGCTCCGAAATTTAAAACCACCACAACTTTGCAATGGAACTCGGCTAAAAGTAACCCAGTTGCAACAAAATATAATCGAGGCTCAAATTTTAACAGGTTGCGGTGCAGGAGAAACCATCTTTATTCCCAGAATTCCCATAGTACCAAATAATTTTCCATTCCAATTTAAAAGAACGCAATTCCCAGTATCGGTGTGTTATGCAATGACAATTAATAAGGCTCAAGGGCAGAATTTTCGTGTTGCTGGAGTAGATCTCGGTGTCAGTTGTTTCTCGCATGGTCAGTTGTACTTCGCTCTTTCCCGGGTTAGCAGTTCTAGAAATCTTTATGTTCACGTGCCGGACGGGTCAACTTTCAACATAGTTTACCCGGAAGCTTTGCGCTGAAGTATTTTCGTTCTATAGGTACTTAAGCCTCATGTGATCGTGATCTAAACAATATTACCAATACATTAACTTAATAACACTGAAGGAGTTACACGCTGATGGAGTCGCGGGCACAGCTATTAACAATAATATTGTGCGATTCGGTATTGCGATATTTTTCAACAGTATTATAGATTGACATATTATATTTCCCTACTAAATTACGAAAGGTAATCTGTCAGTTACATCAAAATCACTGAACCGTGAGCAAGGACATAGGCTACTTTTTTTTACGAAAAACGACGGAAACGTGGACGAAGTCGCGGGCAACAGCTATCTATACTAATAATATAGGGCTGAAGAGTTTGTTTGTTTGTTTGAACGCGATAATCTCAGGAACTACTGGTTCGAATTGAAAAAATAATTTTTAATTAAATAGTCAATTTATAGAGAAAGGGTATAGGCTATATATCATTACGCTAAGGCCAATAGGAGCGGAGCGCCAATGAAGAATGCTTCAAAATTCGGGGTTAAATTTAACGTTAGCCCAAAGTAACTATTCCACGCGGACGAAGTCGCGGGCAAAAGCTAGTCATCAATATAATTCCGACCGATTCCGAATGAAATAGGTTTTAAACGATATTTTTAGCATGCATTCTAATTAATTAATATTACTATTGATTATTTTTTTTATTTTTCGCGCAACTATCTTATGTTTTTATTTCTTAAGAACTTTCTCCTGATAATAAACAAATACAACAAAAAATAATTATGGAAATCGATCCAGCCGTTCACATTTCGTGCCGTGACTAAAGGAAAAAGAGATTCACTGTTAAAAATAACTATATTCAGATGTTAAATGAACACTGTTAGATCTAAAATTATAATAATTAAAATACCGAATTCGTGACTGCCGCAAGTTTAATTACAATTGTTCGAATTCTTACTTCCAGACAAAATTAATTTACAGAACTTTTAGGAATTTAGATTCATAGTAAAATAAACAATTGCAAGTAGGTGGCGGTCAATTTGAATTCAAGATACTCGGCACACTTCTCAAAGCCATGCTCAAGGGCAGTAACCGGGAGCTTTTACAAATTGCCCGACTTAACACCCGCGTGAGTTGCGAGCGAAAGCGGATAATTGCTTGACATACATAATAATTAATTCAGTCTATTACGGTCTCGGTCTCCTCTTTTTGAGGGGAAAAGTGTCGTAATTCACCTCGTAAGCCTGCCTATAGAGCGGATGATATAAATTACACAAAGCAATGTGCCTAACCGGGGTTGGAACCCACGATCTCTCGCAAGTCGGGCCGGTACCTCAGGGCTATGTGACATTCTTTATTACGGGCGTGCCCACTCTTGACTTCAGTCTCGCCTGATGGTAAGCGATGAATGAGGTCTACGAAGAAACGAGCGAGCGCAGAAGTTGCCTGTTCACTCTTGCTTTAAAGGCTGACGGGTGATATGTGATAGGAAACACAGAAGTTGGCAGGCACACCTGGGCTGTGCGCACAATAAATTACTATGTATTCATAGAAATTACGTTACGGCTTACAAGTCAAATTCTGCATCCATTCTCCTGGATGTCTTCACGCTGGGGTGGGCCAAAGGGTAACTGACTAAACCTACTACACTCTGTACCCTAGCACACTTGCACCGGGGGCTGCGGGAGGTCTTAAATACTCTTCAACGTGACACCCAAGTGAGGTGTTCCTCCCCTCGCGACTCCTAAGCGGGGCGCGATAGGAACTATACACGCTGCCGGTATACATACTAACAAAAACCTTCATTAAGGCTGCGTTTCCACCACAGATGTGCGAGGATGCGTAGCGAGGGATGTGTTTGCAAAGAACCAATAGAATCGCTTCATTTACCTCGCCTCGGTCAGCACAGCTCTGGTGGAAACGGCTCAGCGGAGCTAGATTTTTGCGCATACAAAACAAGCGAGGGATGTGTGCAAGGGATGTGTGCGAGAGATGTATTGCGTGGGATGTGTTGCGAGGAATGTGTGTTGAGAAGGATGTGTTGCGAGATTTGCGCATCCTCGCACCATACATTAATGCGCATTTTCACAGCTCCGCTACACATCCTCGTAGGCACATTTTCATCGCACAGCTTTGGTGGAAACCCACACACATTTTCACAGCACAGCTAGACATCCTCATACGACATATTTCCATCGCACATCTCTGGTGGAAACGCAGCCTTAGACCTGAGTTCTCTCTTGTTTCATGGCCTTTAAATTTAACAAAACCTAATAATAAGATACTAGTCCTAATTCAAACATTGTATATACCTTACCTGTTGCAAACACACAGCTGAAAAATAATTCAGCTCTAAAGCCTTGGTCAATAAATGTACCTAATCCACATAATTTTCATTTACATAACATCAAAGAAATGGAATTAATTAAATGCTGACTGTCAACGTTGCCTTTGATTACTCTACCATTAATTAGAAATTAAATCATCAGTCGTGGAGATAAATTCTTTAGTATTCATAGTTACAGGACCGGCCGCTGACTGAATAGAGGCAATTTGCAAAAGGTTCCTATGAGAAGAACCTACACGAAATTACATAAAGAGAATTTTGTAAAGATTCCCTTTATTATAGGGACGAGAGGCCCACAGAAACTGATTCGGAAAACTTTAAATTGTGTTTGTGCGTGATCAGAAAAATGTACAAAGAAAAGGGAAAACTTCTAGATTCAGGGGAAAAACAAATATGAGAAATTAGAATAATACGCAGGCAATGGGAAACTTGTCCATACTTCCTTCAGCCTTTTTCCTTTCATTAATAATCTACTTCTAATACTAGGTACTAACTTCCGCTATTACGCTACTGTAAAGTTCTTTATGCTACTATAAAGTTATTTTCAGCAAAATGTAGTCTATGTATTTTTCTAAGGTTTAATATACAACGTGTAAATTAAAGGGTACATACATGCCGAGTGCACGGCTTCTTTGGATGATAACAAACGATATAGCAAGGGTTTTGTAATCCTATGTCTACATGTGTGGAGCGTATTAGAAATTTCAATACATTGATACCAGAGACCGAATTTTTCAAATTAAGAAGAATGAAGAGAATTATCGTGTTATTGGCTAGTGACGTGGAAAGTAATGACCCTCATAGTCCTGTGACAAGTTTTTTATTACTGGTATTCAAGAAACATATGAAACCAATAATTTGGGGTCAATTCTGTGAGTCACTTATTTTGAGCTGATACTTTGCATAGAGACTCCATACCAGATGTTGTCTTCAGTCCTTTTGGATAGATATGGGGTTTCCGTTACACGTTGTTCCTATATGTGTACAAAACATCGAAATTGGTTAAAAATTAAAAAAAAAAAACACAACAAGAAATCTGCATTGGGCCCGCGGGGTGGACGTAGGTAACAGTGACTTCGTAAAATCAGAACTTTTCTACTTCAACTCTGTATACTGTTTATCATATTAAGAAATATGTATGTATAATAATTTATGATAGTCCCTGTGTAAACAGAAGTGGAAACAAGGAAAACATCTTGTTTTTGTTGACTTATAAACATATGAAAAGATTACAAGTTATCTAACAAAAGGTCATTATGGTATGAAAGAAATCTTACCCATATTATAAATGTCAATGTTTGTGGGTTTTTGTTTCAATCATGGAAAAATTACGTAAAAGATTTGGGCAAAACTTCACACACATATAAATGGAAAAACAAAATGAGGAAAAAAATATTTGTGGCAAATTGGCACGTGCCATAAGTCCATACAATAAAAAAACATATTATGAACACAAGAAGAAACGCATATTCTACTTCTATTCGAGGAAAATAGGAAACTGCGTATGTGAACAAAACCACGGGAAACAGCTGGTATATGTAGATTAAAAGTTATTACATTAATTTCTAACTAGATTCTGTGTTTCCCGATAGCTATAACCTGGTGGTCTTTAAGTCTACATATACCAGCAGTCTAAGTAAATAGGTTACTTCTAGGTAAGTGTGCTCCATCTCGACCACATCATCACTTACAATCAGGTGAGATTGTGACCAAACGCGTGTCTATTATAAAAAAAAAAACAGGTTAGCCCCGCAGCTTCATTTTACATGAATATATTTTTCCAATCAATCGCAAAAGTAAACTATAAGGGTCGATTCACATCTGACGGAAGATGCGTCGCGTATTATCGGTCGCGTATCGCCAGAACAGACAATTATTATATGAGAAAACATTCAACCTTTCTCACTTAACCGATGATGAATAACGTACCTATAACGTTAGTGCGTCAAACGTACAGCATCTGTTCCATTTCCGTCGACGTAAGAGCATGTATTTTGACTGATGCATACAGACTAGACGTAATATCAGTGGAGATCGTTTGTGTAAAGTGGTGCGTATAACCTGCGGAAGGTGTAAATTTCCGCTAAAAATCACACGCGGATTGAGCCTAGATTATTAGAGCAATCTAGGCTATAAATGCTGATTCTGTCATAAGTAGTTGAAGGCAACCAAATACTCAATCGGGAGGAAAGGCACAGGAGATCGTCCAATTCATTAATTGTACCACATACCTTGACCAGCGATCCCAAGCGCGCGCAGGCGACGGCCACGTGTCCGCGTTCGGGATGAACAGCTCACAGGTCCTTTCTGGATACACTATGCTGGCCAGCAGTATACAACACACTATCATTGGTCTGGGGTAGGCTGATAACAGTTTATATAGGTTCAGTTCAGGGGTTTTAGGGCGCGATGGGACGAATTAGTGTCACACATAGCATGCGCATCCACACGATCCCAAGGTTAGAGCGAGACTGCCTATGACGGCGCGGCGCGGCATGGCGCGCGCGCTGCATGGCACGAGGAAATCACCGAATCAGCGATATATGGCACAGATTAAATAAATTAGAACAGTAAACCAATGTCTTCCAATCGCCAGTAGGTGATGTAGAAAAAAATATAAGAAAAACTATAAGTTACGAAGCATAACCATACAGATCTTTCGAAATTTGTTTTTTCGTTCAAATAGGCAAATTATAATGTGGCAAAACGAAGTTACGCCCAACGCATCTTCCGTCAGATATGAAAACATCCTATTTAACCGAATAGACGCGAGCGATGATACGCTCGACGCATCTTCCGTCATTTCTGAACCGACCCTAAGCGTCTCCAGGGTTCCATCTATCTCAGCACCAAATTTCATGAGAGAACTGTAATGAAAGCGTAATCTAATCAGTAATTTTGTGCAAATTACTTGTATTGAAAGATAATGAATATATACACTTAAATAAAAACCTTAAACTACATAAATCTAAAAATAATCTAAGATGTGACGTCCAGAAATTCGTATGTACACTGGTCCCAAAAGACTGGCGGCATTGCCACGTACAAGTGAAAGCTTAATAAGTTTACATCAATTGTATGCGATAGTAATATTGTAGATAAGTATTAAGGAGACAAAGCGATAGTTTTCGAAAATGATTATAGTATTACAAACTCATACTAACCCCTCAGATGATTTTTTTAACATGAAGCGATGGATAAGGTGTAGGTAAAGTGAAATACCATTAGCAGTACCCATTGGCCATAACAGTGTCTTTTCCTAACTATAGGTGTGTTTAAATTTTGGTGTAAGTATGTACAATAAAGTATAGTCTATCTATCTATCTACCTATTTTGGTGTAAGTATGTACAATAAAGTATAGTCTATCTATCTATCTACCTATTTTGGTGTAAGTATGTACAATAAAGTATAGTCTATCTATCTATTTATCTATTTTGGTGTAAGTATGTACAATAAAGTATAGTCTATCTATCTATCTACCTATTTTGGTGTAAGTATGTACAATAAAGTATAGTCTATCTATCTATCTACCTATTTTGGTGTAAGTATGTACAATAAAGTATAGTCTATCTATCTATCTACCTATTTTGGTGTAAGTATGTACAATAAAGTATAGTCTATCTATCTATCTATCTATTTTGGTGTAAGTATGTACAATAAAGTATAGTCTATCTATCTATTTTGGTGTAAGTATATACAATAAAGTATAGTCTATCTATCTATCTATCTATTTTGGGATTGGCTTTCAGTCTAACCGGATGCAGCTGAGTATTGTTACGAGCTGGGGTTCGGGATAGAAATAATTAACGCCAATTAAACCAAAATTAACACTTTAATTAAATAAACACAAAATAAGAATTTAACACAATTATTCGCACCACAACACTTGTCACTTAACACTTAAATCGCACTGAAATTCACTAGTAAAGCTTCGATTATATCGCGTATTCGCCTCGTAATAAGACTGCCTCTCTGCGCCCCTTTGCGATCTATTTATACCCCGGTCTATGAGCTCTAGAACATTCTTATAAAATCGACTCACTGTTTATACTACCTAGAATATTCCAGGAAGCTATTCGAGGTACAAAGTGCCGCTATTCGACGCTAGATGGCGTTAGTGTCTCGACTAGATATGCTCATTCCTGCTACTCGCCGCTAGATGGCGTTAGTGTCTCGAACATTCTAGATTTATGTCGAAGTTTCTCAACGTACTTTACTAAGCGACTGGCGTAATAGTACTATAGTGTTGTACAGACATGAAGCTACCCGAAACTGTCAAATTTTCCCAATCAACCTTGAACCTAATTCCTTTAACAATAAAGTTGAAAATCTATTAAAGAAATTTGACAGATTGTTGTAGCTTGATGTGCTGGCGTCTGTACATGGAGCGATTGCCTATCTGACCTCCACAACCCAGTAATTGGGTAACACGAAGCCCCTTAGCAAGATTGATGTCAGATTTTCTGACTTCTGACTACCCATAACGGCTGTCACCCATGTTGACGGTTGCTAACTCTTCGATAGACCGACCTTGGCAAGCGGTCAGTGGTGATTCTCTTTATACCTGACTGCAAAGGAAGGGTTATGTTTTTCGCGCGTATCTTGTATGTGTGTGTATGTAATATTTTTATTACCTCATATCTCCAGAACCGCTGAACGGATTCACATGATTGAGGTATCGTTAGATTTATCTTTGTAGTCCAAGTGTTCTTAGATAGGTAACATTTGAAAAAAAAAATATGGCGGCTGTGCGAAGTCATTATAAATAGTGAAAAAAAAAATTTTTTTTTCGATTCAATATGGGTTATCAAATTGAAGGGCTTAACACAAGAATTTTAAAAAAGGTATGTCATGTTTATCATTAGTGTAATACTAGTAAAAATAATACAAAGAGAAAGTTTAAAAATATAGACTTAGCTCTTTCACTTTCTAAATATCCAGTGGGGTGCCAATTTGACACGACCGGGAAAACTAAAAAATTCTTAATTAATATTTTAGCTAAAATTTGAAAAAAAATATCTAAAAATCCCGACTGCTCAACTGAAGTGCAACATTCATTTTTTAATTTCAAAACTAGATTTTTTAAATATTTCGTTTATACATTAAATTCTTAAAGGACCGGTAAACTTCTTAAAAAAACCAAAAAGAAGTTTAAAGAACAATAGCAATAATTCACGGTCGTTCCAAATAAAACCTTCACAGGGAGGACAGATAGATTATGTGATAAGGCGATAGTGATTCTCTTAATTGAGTCAACGAATAAACAATGGGAGCCTTAGAGATAAACGTGAGAGTCAAGATATATTTTTACAGAGATATACTCGGTTTTTAATAAAACTACAAAGTAAAAGCTATGGAATTTCGATACTGCCAAGATTGTTAATTTTTTTTTTGTTTGCGGTTAAAGTTTATTATATTTGGAAAATATACACTTAAATGAATACCCTAAACTACATATATACATCTAAAATTAAACTGAAATATGGCATCCATAAATTCCTGCGCATCGCTGTCCACTGTTTATGTGCCCAAAAGACTGGCGGGATTTCCACGTTGTATGGCAATGCTTAATCTCTGTCCCAGGTAAAGGCCAGCCCTTGGGTCACACGATATGTCAACTAGGCGTCTGAAGACATTTTTAATTAATTTGTGAGCACTCGGATCCCACGATCCCCATCACCAGGCTTCAACCCCAAACGGCTCGAAAATATAACTACCGACCTACTAGATTGGTGTTAGATTTTCCGGATTCTGCAACAACAAACACTCGAGGTCAATAAAAGACAGCCGGGTCTAACTGCTAAACGTGATTTGCGAAATGCGGAGTAGTCTTGACTTATGCGTAATGGACGGTCACCGATCCACGGACTCGCCTTAACAAGTGTTGTTTACATTATCACTGATATGATAGCTATAACCTGTAGGTCTTTAAAACAAGAATGAATAGGTTACTTATAAGGTAAGCGTGCTTCATCTTTGACCACATCTTCGCTTACCGGTGAGATGATTGTGAAACGAGCCTATCATAAAAAAATGATTGATTCTCAACTTCGTTAGCCGCGTTAAGGGAATCTTTGGTCGGTTGTTATTATCGAGTGGACATAATTTCGGAAAAGAAGCTTCCAACACGTTTTACTCGTAAGAGTATTTATTTTATTTTATCTACTGTGAAGTACATTTTATTAGAAGTAACCTATTCACTCTTGACTTAAAGACTCCCAGGTTATAGCGATCAGGAAACACAGAGTCCGGCAGGGAATTCCACTCCTTAGCAGTACGCACAATGAAAGTATTCCCAAAACGTTTCGTGCGTATGTCTTTAGACCAGTCCCGCGACTTTAGCAGGGGTGGGATAGCATATCTGTTCTGCTTCTTTATATTTTATTTGGATAATTCAATTCATCTATATTTGCTGGCTACTGACTACCTGTAACAAGTGTCAAACATGTGCAAATGGCATCCAAGACCAACAACTTAACGAGTTTTTTTTTATTACTGATGGGCGCACTCTTGACCTCGATCTCGTCTGATGGTAAGCGATAGATGAGGTCTACGATGGGACGAGCGAGCCCAGAAAATGCCTATTTACTCGTGCTTTAAAGGCTGAAAGGTCATAAGTGGCAGGGAACACAGAAGCCGGCAGAGAATTCCACAACTTGGCCGTGCGCACAATAAATGTGGAGGAGAAGCGCTTGGTACGACAAGACGGTATATCAACCAAGTGTGGGTGGTACCCAGCCGTGCGTCTGGTAGACCGGTAGTGAAGGGGAGATGGAGGAATCAGGTCATGGAGCTCCTGCGCACACTCCCCGAAGTACAATCTGGAGAAAACCGACAGGCCAAGGTACGGAGGAAGCTCGCTAAGACCCATCCTCAGAGCGGCCTCAGCGAGTGTTGCTGATTATTGCTGATGATGAAGATCGATCCGTGTGGCTGTTATTACTTAACCACGAGCTCCGCAATCTACAAACCCGCAACACGTGACCTTCATAATACTTAACATAAGAAACATAAGTCGAAATCCAAACAACGAATCCCCAATCAGCCAATCCCATCTAAAGACAAAACCCCTTACATATGTCCACGTATTTTATAGAAAAGCGATACAAAGGAGCAGATGTTAGCATATATATTTACATATGCCCACGAATCTTGTGCGGTCGGGTTAGATTTTCGATAAAAACGAATAAGAGGCCCAACCTTCCCATTTCTTAAATCACGTATATCTTACGAATAACCTACATTTTAAGTAAATTGTAATACGAAAATATAGTCCGGAACCAGGAATTGCGTTTTAGAGATTGCTCCATATAGGAAAATATATTGAAATAAATTGAAGTATTGGTCTGTGATATCAAATCAGTTATTTCACGAATATACTACTACTACAATATAATAAAATACAAACAAACTAATTTTATATTTTATCTGTCTTTCTGTTCATCCGGGAAAACCTCTGAAAGGACTGACCTGATTTTAATGAGATTGTAACTGTGAGACAAAGCATTATTGCAAAATATTGACATATAGGCTTAATTTTATTCTGGAAGTCCCGGATTGTAAGCGACTCCCACACGACTGAAGACGAGTGCACAGCTAGTTCATAATAAATACATAGAAGGTAATCTTTTCTTATCGTGTGGTAGTAAGGTCTAACGACCCCATACACCCTAGTGTCAAAGTTTCTAGACCGCCTCAAGGGCCTCTGACGTGGTCTATTTTGCCCTCCGAAGCACGGAACCATCTTTTTATCAGACAATTAGGTAATTCAGGCCTACAATGTCCTAGCCAAACTGGAAACAACTTTACAAAGTATGCTTCCCGCGGGAATCGAACCCACGACCACCGGGTCACAAGGCAAACGCCTAAACCACTCTACCACGGAGGCGGTTAAGGAAATTACTTGCTTGATTAGCACTTAGTTATATCCGGCTAGACTAGAGCCGACCACGACATTATGTGGTTCGGAAACGACTTGGCAGATGATAAATCGCTCGTATCATCTTGTGACATCAATTAGCTCTCTCAAACTATACATTATAAGCTACCTAATAAAACAAATTTGTCTCTGTTATCGCCTCTTATTACAAAAAGCTTTACCAATCTTAAACAGCTGTACAGCTTAAATACCAAGATAGCACTGTACTCTATACATGGAACTGAAAATGAAAATATTTTTTTTCATGAAACACATACGTGTGTGTATCTATAGCAAGGTCTTTAAAAATAACATTTAGGTTTTTAAAACCACTTTTTCATAAAGTCAATCGTTGAAAAGATATACGATCCTAAGTGGTAAAATGTGTATATCCCCCTTCTAATTTCTATAATAATGGAGGCAAAACTCTAAAAAAAAACATATGCTGTAGATCTTAATGTAAACGAAAATTGGTTTAAATGAGATCGGGTCAGCAGTTTTTGAGATACAGTACAATCTATACTTATAATAAATCTGTAGAGAGGTCAATTCTGTACATGAAATATATTTACAAAATAACTATCAGGGGGTGATTAGGGATCGATACTGATGCCAAAAATGCAATCAGTAAAATTTTTGTCTGTCTGTCTGTCTGTCTGTCCGTCTGTCTGTCTGTCTGTCTGTCTGTATAACCGTTATAGAAACAAAAACTACTTGACGGATTTTAATGAAACTAGGTACAATTATTTTTCATACTCCTGAGCTGGTTATAGTATACTTTTCATCACGCTACAATCAATAGGAGCAGAGCAGTGAAGGGAAATGTTGGGAAAACGGGAGAAGTTACTCCATTTTTTAAGCTTCCGTCGCGGTGCAACCTTAATGGTTAAAGCTACACAGAAATCATTTATGACGGAAATGTTCTCCTTAAAATTATATAAAAAATATCCCACGACAACATATGTCTATCTTTTATGGTTGACTCACAATAACACGTGTAACTCCCAATAGCTTAGCAGTTCGAAGCTTTCTGATTATTATTCTGCTCCGAAATTTAAAACCACCACAACTTTGCAATGGAACTCGACTAAAAGTAACCCAGTTGCAACAAAATATAATCGAGGCTCAAATTTTAACAGGTTGCGGTGCAAGAGAAACCGTCTTTATTCCCAGAATTCCCATAATACCAAATAATTTTCCATTCCAATTTAAAAGAACGCAATTCCCAGTATCGGTGTGTTATGCAATGACAATTAATAAGGCTCAAGGGCAGACTTTTCGTGTTGCTGGAGTAGATCTCGGTGTCAGTTGTTTCTCGCTTGGTCAGTTGTACGTCGCTCTTTCCCGGGTTAGCAGTTCTAAAAATCTTTATGTTCACGTGCCGGACGGGTCAACTTTCAACATAGTTTACCCGGAAGCTTTGCGCTGAAGTATTTTCGTTCTGTAGGTACTTAAGCCTCATGTAAACGTGATCTAAACAATATTACCAATACATTAACTTAATAACACACAAGGAGTTACACGCTGACGGAGTCGCGGGCACAGATATTAACAATAATATTGTGCGGTTCGGTATTGCGATATTTTTCAACAGTATTATAGATTGACATATTATATTTCCCTACTAAATTACGAAAGTTAATCTGTCTGTTACATGAAAATCACTGAACCGTGAGGAAGGACATAATCTACTTTTTTTTTTTACGAAAAACGACGGTAACGTGGACAAAGTCGCGGGCAACAGCTATCTATACTAATAATATAAGGCTGAAGAGTTTGTTTGTTTGTTTGAACGCGATAATCTTAGGAACTACTGGCTCGAATTGAAAAAAATTTTTTTAATTAAATAGTCAATTTATAGAGAAAGGCTATAAGGCTATATATCATTACACTAAGGCCAATAGGAGCGGAGCGCCATTGAAGAATGCTTCAAAATCGGGGTTAAATTCAACGTTAGCCCAAAGTAACTATTCCACGCGGACGGAGTCGCGGGCAAAAGCTAGTACATAATAACTTTGTAATTCATGCAAAGACTATGGAAAAACAAAGTTATTTGGCATAGTTACTACGGAACTCTTCATGGGCGAGTCTGACTTGCAATTTTGTTAGTGTTGTAAGTGTTTTGTTATTTCTTGTTTCTTGTCGGAATACCTGCCAGAGTCCTAAAAAGTTGTGCTCCAGAGTTGTCACCTGTACTGACTCGCCTGTATCGCCTTTCCCTCAAAACCGGAGTGGTGCCAGTGTCCTGGAAGCTTGCTAATGTGCAACCTGTACCCAAAAAGGGGAGCCGTGCCGATCCTGCCAATTATAGACCAATCGCCTTAACCTCCATACTGTGTAAAGTAATGGAAAGGGTACTCAACAACAAGTTGCTGGCATACCTTAAAGACAATGAGCTCCTAAGTGACCACCAGTATGGCTTTCGCCGTGGTCGGTCCACCGGAGATCTTCTTGTGTATGTCACGCACTGTTGGGGCGAGGCCATTGAGAAACACGGTGAAGCCCTTGCGGTATCCCTCGACATCTCAAAGGCCTTTGACAGGGTCTGGCACGCTAGTCTGCTAAGCAAGCTTCCCGCGTTTGGTGTCCCTGCTGGCTTATGCTACTGGATTTCCGAATTCTTGAGTGAGCGGTTGATCCGAGTGGTCATCGATGGCTGCTCATCGGATCTTACGGCAATTAATGCCAGTGTTCCTCAAGGGTCTGTTCTTTCTACGACTCTTTTTCTGCTGCATATCAATGACCTACTTCAGCTGGGAGCAGTTGGGTACGCGGATGACAGCACAGTCTCAGAAAGATACTTATCCAGTTCTAGAGCTCACAGGGACGAAATTGCCACTCTCAGAAAGGCCATGGTAGAGCGCATAAATTTGACCTTAAATCTCGTTTCCCTATGAGGTGACGACAATCTGGTCAAATTCAATGCTCTGAAAACACAGGCTTGTCTTTTCAGCGCTAAAAGGAACCCTTTTGAATTGACCCCTACTTTCCGAAGTACATCTGTGCCAGTTACCAGTCGCCTGGAGCTTTTGGGCATGGAGTTGACGTCAGACCTCAACTTTGGCTCAACCATCGAGTCCAGAGCTCAGACTGCAGCAAAAAAGCTGGGAATCCTACACAAGGTGAGGCGGTACTTCACGCCTGGACAGCTTCTAAATCTGTATAAAGTACAGGTCCGTTTTGCGTGGAGTATTGCAGCCACTTGTGGGATGGCTCTGCAAAGTACCAGCTTGCTGCATTGGACTCGATCGAGCGCAGAGCTAAAAGGCTTATAGGCGACGAGGTGCTGGTGGACAAGCTTCATAGCCTGGCTCATCGGCGAACCGTTGCTTGCCTGTCGGTGTTCTACAGATTGTACTTCGGGGAGTGTGCGCAGGAGCTCCATGACCTGATTCCTCCATCTCCCTTTCACTACCGGTCTACCGGACGCACGGCTGGGTACCATCCACACTTGGTTAATATACCGTCTTGTCGTACCAAGCGCTTCTCTTCCACATTTATTGTGCGCACAGCCAAGCTGTGGAATTCTCTGCCAGCTTCTGTGTTCCCTGCCACTTATGTCCTTTCAGCCTTTAAAGCACGAGTAAATAGGCATCTTCTGGGCTCGCTCGTCCCATCTTAGACCTCATCTATCGCTTACCATCAGGCGAGATCGAAGTTAAGAGGGCCCATCGGTAATAAAAAAAAAAAAAAACCGTCTGTCTGTTTAGACTTTTTTCCCAACTATGTTTTCCCAACTATGTTTTTTTTTTAATAACGTATGAGCCCGCTCTTGACCTCGACCACACCTGATGGAAAATGTAAGATGAGGTCTACGATCGAACGAGCGAGACCAGAAAATGCCTATTCACTCTTGCTTTAAAGGCTGACGGATCATATGTGGCAGGGAACACAGAAGCCGGCAGAGTGTTCCACACCTTGGCTGTGCGCACAATGAATGTTGAAGAACAGCGCTTGGTACGACAAGACGGTATATCGACCAAGTGTGGATGGTATCCTGCTTTTGTTTGGGTTGTCTTTCAATCTAACTAGAGGTAGCTGAGTATTAGTGTTAGAAGGAGCGATTACCTCGTAGTTGAGTAACACAATACCCTTTGGCTAGACCAATATCAGTTTTTCTAGCGTCTGACTACGCACAACGACTGTCGAAGTTGTCCAAATTAATGATATCCGGGGCATAACGTTATTTCTGAGGCACAGGGATAACACACCATCAACTTTCAAAGTCTGAGCTACTACTGACTTTCTTACTGATAAACCCAACAGCACTTTTGGTCGACCCGGGAATTGAACTCGATACCTCATGCTCAGGATTCGCGCTTGCAACCACTAGACCAACAAAGCCGTCAATTATATCAATTAACGTATTTTTTGTTGCTTTCTTTATATTCTACTAGCTTTTGCCCGCGACTTCGTTCGCGTGGGAGGTTTTTCCCACGTAATTCCCGATCCCGTGGGAATTCCGGGATAAAAACTCCCTATTCCCATGCAAAATTTCATCTAAATCGGTTTAGCGGATTAGGCGTGAAAAGCTAACATACAGACCGACAGAGTTACTTTTGCATTTATAATATTAGTATGGATTTATAGCAGCAGTCCTCAGTCACTTAATAGAATGTATTAAGGATACTTTGAGAGCCAATATAAATATAATTGGCCTAATTAGCTGCCTTCAGAAGTTTTCCTGTCGAATACTTACGGTAAAAACTTCCGGCACAATTCAGAGCTTGTCATATTTTATGGGATGAAGGCACGGGGAAGGTTCGGGAGACAGGTTTGGCAATTTATTTGAACTAGTTCCAATAATACGCCTGTTGGCAACTGCCTACTACTTTATTGGAGCTCTTTTTACGGGCACTTGTTTTAGTTTGTTAGAATTACATTAAAAAACTTACTTCGTGAGGTGAAAAGCTCGTTTTTAGGGTCCCGTACCCAAAGGGTAAAAACGGGACCCTATTACTAAGACTTCGCTGTCTGTTCGTCTGTCTGTCTGTCACCAGGCTGTATCTCTAGAACCGCGATAGCTAGACAGTTGAAATTTTCACAAATTATGTATTTCTGTTGCCGCTATAACAATAAATACTAAAAACAGAATAAAATAAATATTTAAAGGGGGCTCCCATACAACAGACAAGATTTTTTGCCGTTTTTATAGAAAATGGTACGGAACCCTTCGTGCGCGAGTCCGGTCTTTCACTACGCCGGTTTTTTGTTTTAAATTATAATAGCAGTCAAGCTAATCTTATAGGTTAAGTACGTTTACCGGAGACTATCTTAATATACCAACGTTCCACCGTACCGCGGAAACCACATCATGTCATTGTTCCCTGGTGTCATTTGTTTATTTTTTTTTATTTTATTGATAATAGGCTCGCGTTTGACCACCATCTCACCTGATGGTAAGTGATGATGTGGTCGAAGATGGAGCACGCTTACCTAAAAGTAACCTATTCACTCTTGACTTAAAGACCCCTAGGTTATAGCTATCGGGAAACACAGACTCCGGCAGGGAATTCCACTCCTTAGCCGTACGCACAATGAAGGTATTCCCAAAACGTTTAGTGCGTATAGGTGAGATGTCCACCATGTAACGATGGCGCATCGCCGTTTGTCTTGTAGTCCGATGATGGAACGGGCTTGACGGAATTAGATTGTATAATAATAATAAATTCATTTATTTTTTTTATTTTTCTCACCACAATATTTAATGAGATTACATGGTAATATTGTTTAGCAATTATATTAAACTGCAATATTGTGGGAGACTGGTGCCTAAGCAAGGCTAATAGCCTGTTTTTAGGACACCAGGTCCCCACCCCGATTAACAATGTCAGGTCGTACTAGAGCAATACACCTTTAGTTGCGGCAAGTTCAGTGTTCTGGGAGGTAAGTAATATGAGGGGTGTGTTAGGTGTAAGTGAAGTATGTGTGTATGGTTGTGTGTATGTGTGTGTGTATATGTGTGTGTGTTTGTGTGGTGTTAGATTGCTGTCTATTGAGAATAGTTGTAAAAGGTATATTATAACATTAAGGACTATGAGTAAACTATAAGGACCCATTCAGTACTATCGTAAGATAAGTCCTGGAGCCAATTGGTAAGTTTGGTCATCAATGTACTTCTGGTGAGAGGATATATATGGAGAATACGATGGATTTTATTATAAATTCTAGCACTGAGTACTCCGAAGTGGTGGCCCGCGAATGAAGTATGACATTGGGTAGGATTGCAGACTGGATGACCTTTGCGTTTCCTTAAAATTTTGTCGTCAAGAGGAAGCAAAGAGTGACGGCGTAGAACAGCACGCAGAATGAACAGTTGGCGCACCGTAAGGACCTTTGACTCAGAGTAGAGCAGAGCGGTTGGATAATCTCTGCGTTTGAACTGCATAACTTTTAGGACTGCCCTTTGGGCTCGTTCAACCTGAATTAGGTGGGTTTTGCAGGTTCCTCCCCATGCAGAAATGCAGTAAGTAAGAACAGAGACACACAGACTCTGGTACACAAGGAAAAGAGTTTCTCGATCAGCTGAGTGTCTGAGTTCCTTGAAAATATATAAAAATTTCCTAATTCGCGAGCAAAGTGCTTCAGTATGGGGACGCCAGCTAAGGTGCTTATCAATAAGAACTCCAAGGTATTTGGTACTTGGAACCAGTGATAGGGTTAGGCAAGTGCAAGCATTCGGGCTGTGATCCAAAGAGTTCTGGTAAGTGTGGGCTTTGACAATATCAGTACCCACAGGAGGTTTGATCGTGTGAGGGAGAGTGAAGCGAACAATCTTGGTTTTCTCGACATTAAGGGTTAACAAATTCGCAGAGAGCCATGTCATCACTCGTTGAACCGACCGCTCCGCCCTCAATCTGCAGTCATCCCAGTAATCATCATAAATGTATTGTAAGGTGTACAATAAAGTATATAATAAATAAATAAATAAATAAATAAATAAATAAATGATCAGTGCCGTGTCACCCGCATAAGTGAATATATCGCAGTTAGGTATTGACAGGCGGCACAAATCATTTATGTAGAGTAAAAAGAGGGTAGGTCCCAAAATACTGCCCTGTGGCACACCGAAATTGATGCTCCCATAGTCACTATACAATGAGTCGATTTTAACACATTGCGAGCGATTTGTCAGATAGTCTGAGAAGATCCCAAGTGCAATTCCGCGTATTCGAATGCCCTCCATTTTACAAATAAGTATAGGTACAGAAACCGAGTCAAACGCCTTTGACAAGCCAAGAAAGACACCGAAGCATTTCAACCCCTCATCCAACTTGCCCACCACCGTACCATTAAGGTCAAGAACCGCATCCTCAGTAGAGATTCCCTGTCTGAAACCGTACTGATTATTTGCTAGTAGCTTATATTTCGAGAGATATGAGGAAAAACACTTGTTAAGAATTTTTTCAAGTAACAAAGTAAGTAAGTAGTAAGTAGTAGTAAGTTTGTGGGTTCTTTAGACAGGGAACTCAAAACGGAGATTGGCCGGTAATTGGTGACATTGGATCTGTCTCCATTCTTAAAGACTGGGTGAACAACAGCCTTCTTGAACGCCCTGGGGAAAGTACCCGACTCAATGGCGCGGTTGCAGACGTGTGTTATGGGAACTGCTAGGACAGAGCTAGACTGCCTGAGAACACTGGCAGGGATGTTGTCATAGCCGGTGGCGCAGTCACTGCGTAGGCTGTCAATAACCCCTTTTACTTGCATTTCGTCGACCGGCATAATGACAAGAGAATTGCGCGGCGGGGGTTGTGATAAGCATTCAACCTAACGGGATCCAGGAGGAGATTTAATTTTTGAGGCTAGATCTTCACCCACACTAACAAAAAAGCTATTTACACGGTTAATAGATGTTTTAGCGTCTGTCAAGATTTGCAGAAGCGCACTTGACGACTGCGGAAGAGAGTTTTGGTTTATTATACCCTTAATAGCTTTCCATGTGGCCTTGGTATTGTTTTTAGCTTTATATAGTTCGTTTTGGTCGTATGATCTTTTCAATTTTTTTAAAAGACTATTGAGGAAATTTCGTTATCGGGTATAGGTTGTCTTATGAATATCGTTATCGGGGGATGATTTAGATTTTTTGTGAAGCCGGTCTCGGTTTCTGATGCAGCGAACTAAACCAGGGGACATCCACGGCTTGAGAATCCTGCATTTCCTAGAAACTCGAGCAGTATAGCTATGCTTTGTAATAACACCTTGTATGGTAGATATAAGTAAATCTGCGGCAAGATTACAGTTTTGTTCATTGAGCACATGACTGAAGTCAGTGCTATCCAGTGATTCTTTAATTTCTGAAAAATTATAACGGAGCACGTTAGCTGATGTCTTAGCTACGGATATTTTCTTCATGTCTAGACAAAGGATGACTGGGAGGTGATCGGTGATATGGCTTTCAAGGACTAATACTGTGGCAAGGCGTTTAGATTTTAGAAGTACGTGATCTAGACAATTACCTGATCTTGTGGGGAGCACATGAGCAGGCAAAAGACCCAAAGAGGCACACATGGTGAGATAGTTGCACGAGTGCCGATCGTGATTGTCTGGTTTAATATCGATCTTCATATCGCCAATCAGAGCTATATTGTTATAGCGTTTTACTGATTGTGCTACATTATCGAGGCTTTGGTAAAAATTTTCAAGGTCGCTAAAAGAAAAAAATTTAAGAAAATTCCTCCGTACGCGGTGGCGGAGTGTGGTTGTTAACTGTCCTCTTGATAAATTTTGTGTCCAAATTTTAAATTGTAAATTGTGATTGGTCGGCAGTGTTGAACTCGATTTCTTGTCGCACCTTAAGAACTTAAATTGGTTTATTTCCCCTCGGGGGGAGTGCAAGTGAGATGCAACTAGTTCTACTCGTGCCATACAAATTTTGGGAGTGTCTTCACAAACAGACATTTGGTGGGATTTGAACTCGGAGCGACGACGCGTCGTGCGGATTGAGTGCTCGACCAACTTAGCCACGGTAAATTGCTACACTGCGTCGAAATTTCGGCCTAAGCGCGGCGCATGTGAAGTGACGTCAACGCTTTTGCTACGCCTCCCGCTACATCTGCTACGCGCGCTACGTGCTACGCGGACTCGTCACCTATCTGCTAAGAATCCTGTCGCAAGGTATCGCTTACGCTTACGCTTGCTAATAGTATCTTATTGTAAAATATTAATAAAAATAAAAAGCGAAAATGTCAAAATCAGCATCCAATCCGGACCTAACAACACCACCACCAGGTAGCCAACTTCGCAATGTCTCTCTTCGAACTAAACGTCAGAAACCTGACCATTATAGCTCCCCACACAGTGACTATGATGAACTGAAAGATATGTTGATATCTGTTATGACGGACATTAAGGAACTAAAAGTACAAAACAATGCCATACAGAAAGCTAATCTCGAGATTCAGAAAAGTATGGAGTTCTCAAATCAGATGTATGAAGAAATGAAATTACGTATTGAAACACTAGAGAAAAAGAGAGAAAAAGACAGAGAGTATATACACAAATTGGAGAGCAGACTGAAGGACGTCGAGCTTGCTTCTAGATCTTCCGCTCTAGAATTCAGAAATTTACCG
This sequence comes from Tholera decimalis, assembly GCA_943138885.2. NCBI lineage: Eukaryota > Metazoa > Arthropoda > Insecta > Lepidoptera > Noctuidae > Tholera > Tholera decimalis. Next base: position 2,545,975 of record OW964550.2, read on the forward strand.
GCTCCCAGTAAAAAAAACTACGACGATTTAATATCCACCGTATGCAACATTGGTAAAGCCATCGGAACTCCTGTCAGCTCTCTCGATATTCGAGACGCCTATCGCTTTCCCACTAAGACCGGCCCTCATAAGCACATGGTTGTTGAATTTGCTTCCATAAACAAAAAGGATACTTTTTTGTCTTCTGTGAAAATTTTTAATAAAAATAAGGATCGTAATGACAAACTTAATACAAACCTGTTGGGAATACCGGGCAAGCTTGAACCTGTATTCGTCACCGAGTACTTACCCCCCTCCATTAAAAGACTCTTCTATCTTGCCAAACAATTTGCTACTAACAACGGTTACAAGTACTGTTGGGCCATAAATGGAAGGATTTATTTGCGCAAGGAACCTGGCAGCGAACTTTTTCGGGTTTTATGTGAAGATAGTCTCAACAGTGTACCAGCTACTCATGTCTAATTATCTCACTCTTTTCCTTGTAATGCATGTTCAAACTCAAACTAACAAATTCATTAATTTCATAAAAAAATCCCTTGTATTGTATAAATGTTTTGGTGTTTCTAAACTCTCAATTACGTTTATCTCCACAAGCACTCAAAATCACTCTCTTACTCACCAGAACACACACATTTCACACATAACTTACTCTACTATACTCACACTTCTACAGTGGCTCATAATATCTTTACATAAAATACCTGTTACTCAGCCCACATTGGATCAGTTATCATACTGCTGCTACATAAGTCATAGCAATCATTCACTCATCCTTATTTTTGATATTCTTATATTATATATTTTGATAGTCATGATCTTATTATGTAACCACCTTTTGGCTATAAAACGACATAACTAATGGCCAATAACGCTAATACCATGTTGTCTGAACTGGACTCCTTTACTCCTGCAGAAGTATTTACATGCCTACCATCAAACTGTTCCAATTGTCTTACTTCTAACACCAAAACGTTTAAAATAATACATCAGAATATTCGCAGTATAAGTAAGAAACTTAATGAGTTTCTTGTGATGTTGAAGACCACAGAATTAGAATATGATCTCATTGTTATTTCTGAATGTTGGCTCAATAAGGCTGTACAACTACCAGAGTTAGATGGCTATACACTATATAGCACCACTCATAATTTTAATCAGAATGATGGTGTTGTTATATATGTTCACCAAGACTTACATCATCAGATAACTGAGCCACCATTTATTGATGCTAACTGTTTGGTTGTTACATTACCCGGTAAAACTACGGTTATAGCTATGTACAGATCTCCTTCGTTCTTGAAACTAGACAATTTTTTAAATGGTTTAAATGACATTTTAATAATGCATAAATCTTCTAGAAATATCGTGGTAGTGGGTGACATTAATATTAACATCTCGTCCGTAAACTCTAACAAAGACAAGGAAAACTACTTAAATTTAATCTCCTCCCATGGGCTTATCCCTGCCTATCATAGTCCTACGAGACTTGATAGTTGTCTTGACCATGTGTTACTCAAATGTGATAATAAACCCACCATTATTAAACTAGAAACATACATTACAGACCATATTCCGGTCATAGCATGTTTAAAGTTGACTACTTCTTACAAGCTACTGACACACGACATCACGCTTGTCGATCACAAGTCAATTGTAAGGGATATCAATAATCTTGATTTTTCTACTATCGCAAACATGGATAATGTTAATTCTGCTACAGATGCTCTTGTGTCCATTCTTAAATCCGTTATTAGTCTCCACTCCAAAAAAGTAAAGGTCCCTGATAAAAAAATAACTTTAAAACCATGGATTACACCTGGTCTTTTAAGGTGTATCCGTCATAGGGATAGTCTTCATAAAAAAGCGGTATGTAATCCTGATAATTTTGACTTACTATAAAAGTTTTAAAAGATATAGGAACTTTTGTAATGATCTCTTGCTGAAAGTAAAAACTGAATATGAAAAACTTGAATTCCAAGCGGCAAAAGGAAACACAAAAAATACATGGAAGGTCATTAAAAAAATTACTGATATGCAGAAGAAACATTTACCGTCTATGGATCTCCTTAACGTTACCACCAACTGCAAAAACTCTCTTAACGTTGTCAATAATTACTTCGCGAATGTTGGCAAAAATTTAGCAGATCAAATTCATACTAATATAAAGCCTACATCTAGTCTAAAAAATTCACTCAAAACATCTCCAGTAAATACTCTTGTTATGCTACCCGTCGATGAAAGCGAAACAAAACATCTGGTGCACGATCCAACTGTGCAGCGGGCTGGGATGGCATTTCTGCGAATATTCTTAAGAATTGCATTAAGGTATTAGCTCCTCCGCTTACACATATTTTTAACCTTTCCTTAACAACAGGAACTTTCCCAAAGGCTTTTAAAACAGCATTAGTTCATCCCATATACAAATCTGGAGCCAAAGACGTTAGTAGTAATTATAGACCCATATCTGTATTATCTACGATGTCAAAGGTCTTAGAGAGGATAATAAATAACCGATTGAATAACTACTTCAACAAATTTAAACTAATTTCTCAGTATCAATTTGGATTTAGTCCTGGCGTTTCTACTGAGGACGCAGTAGAATATTTTACCAGTAATATTGTAAACAATTTAGACTCAAAACTTAAATGTGTAGGAATTTTTTTGGACCTCTCAAAGGCCTTTGACACCGTCTCCCATAAAATTCTTATTTCGAAACTGGAAAACCTGGGTGTTCGTGGTGTCGGCCTGTCTTTACTTGAAAGCTATCTAGAAAACCGGTCTCAAATGGTTACCATTGGTAATAAATTCAGCGACAAGCAAACCCTTTGTCACTTCGGAGTTCCCCAGGGAAGCGTTCTTGGGCCTACCCTATTCAAAATCTACATAAATGAGTTATGCAACACTAAAATTACTAATTGTAAAATAGTTTCCTACGCGGATGACACTGCCTTAATAATAGATGGTACTACTTGGGCTGAAACAAAATTGAATGCAGAACTTGCTTTAAAAACTGTCATGACATGGTTAAACAGTAATCTTTTAACCCTTAACATAGGAAAAACCAAATACCTAACATTTTCTCTAAAGAAATGCAATAAACCCCCTAAAACTTTTACGATCTCTGCACACACATGTCAACATACGGAATGTGGTTCATGCATAATAGTAAGTAGATCTGATACAATCAAATACCTGGGTGTAATAATTGACGACGCTCTAAATTGGCATGCACATATTGATAACGTATGTGGGAGAGTTCGTAAACTAATGTTTATTATGAAAAAACTCCGTAATTCCGCCGATCGCGTCACCTTGGCCTTGGTTTACGATTCCCTCTGCAAGTCCATCATCTCATACTGTCTTCCTATATGGGGAGGAACTGATAAGACATCCCTAATTAAACTAGAGAGGGCACAGAGAGCTGTCTTAAAAGTGATGCTTTCCAAAAACTTCAGGCACCCTACGGTAGACTTGTATGCTGAGTGCAAAGTGCTTACTGTAAGGCAGCTTTTTATTTATCTTACGACCCTGCGTCGACATTCTACTGTTGTGCCGAACACCGCAGCAAACTTGTTGAGAAGAACAAGAACTAATCCTTGCCGTATAAATCCCACACGCACGGCTTTTGCTACCCGACACTACCCACATATGAGCTCTTTCTTATACAACAAAATTGACAAAATATTGCATATAGTATCTCTACCAAAATTCTCTATCAAAAGGAAATTGCAGGTATGGCTGCTAAGTCTTGATTATGATAAAACTGAAAAGCTGATACTCAGGTGACACCTCTACTACACCTATCTCCAGTTACACCCAATGAGACACGTACACAAACAGACAGTCACATACCACACTCACAAGATACTCACATACACAACACGTACAACACACACTCACAAACACACAACACAAACACGCAAGCATAGGTATATACTCTTATACACAAATAGTTAATTTTGAATTTTGTATTACTCAGTAGTTTATAATTATGTATTAAAATTTAGGCTAGCCACTGCTATATTGAGGAACACTGACTCCCATAACACAGATTACTCTAGCTTGGGAGTCAGCAGACTCACACTTTGTATATTTTCCCTTCCAAAAAATGTATGTACTCTTTGACTTTTGTAATGTTATTTGGTTGTGTTAATATAGTATTATTGTTGTTATTGTTATTGTTAAAAGATGGGGAGCGATATACGCAAATGATTGCTGTGTCACCTATTGCACAGATGAGGCAATTAGAGTCACTGAATGAGGGTTCAAGATACGTGCAATTTAATGAGGTCTTAGTGTAAATCACCACGCCATAGTTCTGCGACTTGTTGTCAGTCGTTGCGGAAAAAGAGTAGCCATGCAAATAAGGAAGGGGCCCTGAAACCCTTAGCCAACACTCTGTTAGAATGATAACGTCAAATTCAATTTTTGTAGTTGTTAGCATCGTGATAAATTGGTCAAAGTTCTTTTTAAGGCTTCTAATATTGATATGAATCATTTTTAAATTATTATCTGGTTGCTTAATAAAGTCTAAACATCGTTCGGGGGGGCATAGATGAGAATAGGCTATGGAGAGATCGTCTATTTCATTAGATAATGTATTGATGTGATTAGCCATTTATTACTAGAAAAACGAGGTACGGCAGCTTTTTTTTTTTCGATACCGAAATTATAGGTGGAGGAGTGAAAACTGGACCTGGTAAGGGGGTGTGCAAGCTGGTTCTTCTTAATAATTCCATTCCACACTTCCCGAAATGTAACCGATAGACTAGCAACTCGTCGCCGATGTTCAAGGCTCTGGAACTTTGATTCGACCAGCGTATCGTTGCCAATTAGTCTTTTGGCCCGTTTCTCAATAGACTCAAGCGCATCTTGGTACTTCTGGCACATTTGGTGTGTACCTTAGACAGTCTTTTCGGTTAGTTAGAAGTCAGAAAATCAGATATAAGTATTGCCAAGGGGTATCCTGTTACCCAGATACTGGGTTTTGAAGACCAGATAGTCGCTCCATGTAATACTCTAATACTCAGCTGTATCTGTTTAGACTAGAAGAGTGATCACAAAGGGTATAGCAGGTTAATCATTAAGAATGTGCCCCAGAGCCAAATGTAATGAATAATAATAATAATAATTTGTTTGTTTTCGATTGTCGTATCAGTCAATGGGCTGATAGCCAAAAGCTTCGACGATCATCTGTCGAAGCTTGTGTTGCACAGCTGGTTAAAGGGCCTGATACAGAAGGCAGTTCTCCTCGATACAGCTCGTATTCTGAGGAGGTTCCTTTCTCTGGAGACCTAACCACCGGTACCTTGGACCTTCTCCCGACACCGACGGATTGCCATTTTTTATATTTTTAAATGTTTTTTTATTGTAAGTTTTTTTTATAGAAAAATATTTAAAAATATAATTTTCGAGAGATTGTATGTAAAATAAAGGAAATAATAATTTAATTTATTTTTGCACCATATTTTGCTTATAACATTTTACATTTGTACAGCATAATAGTCATTAAAAATAAACATTCATTAAAGCACAGAATTTAGATAAAAATAAAGTGAGCAACTGCGCCGGAATTAATGATAATTTAATTTATTTTTGCACCATATTGTGCTTATAACATTTTACATTTGTACAGCATAATAATCATTAAAAATAAACATTTATTAAAGCACAGAATTTAGATAATAATAAAGATAAAGTGAGCAACTGCGTCTGAGCTAGGCCGAGCATGTATTTCAGAACGCAGTTTACAATACGAATGAACAATCATTTATATTATGTACCAGCGTTGCCAACTTTATTTTTGAGGAAATCGTACCACGGAGTAGAAAAGATCGTATTTTGGTCGAATTTCTAAAAAAATAATAGTACGCATTGAAATCTCAATAAAAGAGCCAATTTAGTTTATGTTTTTATTTTAGTAGTTTATTTTAAAGTTTTATTTTTAGTAGTTTTAATCACTATCGTCAGCAGCAGGCAGCGTGTTTATATTCTTTTCATCATAAAATCTCACGACAACGCAAGACGACTTTTGGGTACTTATAACAGTGGATTCGTCACTAATTGCACTGAACTTACTTTGTTTCAATTTCGTCGCCAAATATTATTTTTCAGTCTCTCCTATGACTGCTGTGGCAATTGTAGTCGCTTTTGTTCTTTTAAGAGAAATTTGGTGTGCTCTCTTAGAATCTGGGAATATGTCCTTAATTAACTCTGTCATATGGTCTATCGTTCTAAGTGATAAGTTATGTTTCACTAAAAAACCGGAAAGTTTAATTTCTGCAGTTTGAACGAGCGGTGGATCTTTTTCTCTATAAAGGACGCCATGGCAGATACCTGCTTGTTTGTTGATACTAATTTTTTCATTGCCTCAACATGTTTTTGTCTATTGGCATGAGTTTTAAGAACACCGATCTCTGCAGTTAAAATAGAGTCACAAACACCGCATTTGGCTTTAAATTCGTCAGGGCCCGGCTTAAGCCATTTCTTAAACATGTCCAATTTTTCCCAATTGGGCCGATATTTCTGACCTCTATGTTTAAGACGCTCTGATTTTGCCAATTCATGTCTTCGTTGAAGAGTCTTTTTTGGTGTGCTTTGCCTATTTTTAGATGTCTCTGCCATGATTCAGAAGAGAAAAGAAAATATTAAATAGACAGGATGTAAATAAACGTACCTTATTTTTCGTTTGAATAAACTTATGAAGATACCAACCATATTTTGTAACGAAAACCAAGCGAACTAAAAACACCAACCACGCCACTAAAATCATCAATACTCCAGGATTACCTATGAACGTAAGTAAACTGTTTTACAATAAAAACTCCGAAACAATCATCAAAAACTAGTGAACACTGAACTGAACACTGTTGTTGTTTGCAACTTATACAAACCTGCAAGGTAAGGCACCGAGAATACGGTAGATTGCGCGTGCTGGGGAATAACCGTGCTGGCGACAAAGATAAATAGGACAACATATTGCGTATTACTAAAGACTGAGTGCGACAGACAGTTAGTACCTACCATAGACTATAATATACTAGCGTAATTATCTCTGGTAATTATAGTCTAAGGTTAGTACACTTTTGGATGCGTTCCTAAGAATGCAAAATAGTTCATGACTCGTCCAAGTTTGAAATAAGTACTGTTTTTTTTAAACTGAAAAAATCAACTTTACAAACGAAATTATGAATTTTGATAAGATCGTATGTTTCGCGTACGATCTTGAATTCATGATCGTACATCGTACCAGACATCAAAAAGTCGTATGAATACGATTTAAATCGTACGGTTGGCAACACTGTTATGTACATCATTATAAAGTGTTTTAGTGTAGTGTGACTTACAAGTATACAGAAAGTATGGTATAGTGTATAGTAAGTTGTAATGTAGTGTTGTTTTGTGGTAGGAGTGTTTTTGTATTGAATGCTTTTGTGTAGTGTGACTGTGGATGGATTTCATCTTAAAACTTTAAGTAGATCTTCTGTAGTAGTGTAATCACATTTAAGGAGATAGTCCAAAAGTTTTGTTTTGCAATCTTGTTTGATTAACGTGTATATATTAAGTTGTGAATTCAATTTATTATAAAGAATATCATATTGTTATGTACGTTACTCATTTACATTTCTATTTATGTAGTTTTTGACTGCCGATCTCTTACTGTTATTGCGTGACCTTGAAAAATGACCTGATAACAGCAATTTTTTTTAACTTTTCGTTCTCTAAAACTAATAGAGCTAGGAATGTGATTCCAAAGCCAAACTATAGACAATGACAAATATTACGTATATTTATCTTAATCATTTTGCTAATAATAAATATTTTTTATTATTAGATTTTTTTCTTGACTATAATTAGTAAGCTCTAACAGAGTGACCACTGTCAAAAAATTCTGAAAAATAGCACTTAATGTGTTGATTTTATTGTCATAAAATTCATCGAAATTTTCATACTTTGAATTTGATTTGTGTACTTAACTGCATGCCAGACTCTTACGGGGTTAGCAGAGTGGATAGAGCGTAACTTCTTCCTATTTTGTATTATTATCATTAAACATATCATTCAAAAGTTTAATATGTAGAGTCACAAATAGTGCCTTGAGTAATAAAAAAAAAATTTAAGATGTTGCAGGTATTTATTTATTTATAATTTATTTATTTATTTGGCACACACATGTTATTTATCGAAAGAGAGATACAAAAAGAAGTAAACAGTATACAAGAGAAGTACCCGTGGGCCCCAAATTAGGCACAGCCTGTATCTTGGTGGACCAGGATGTAAACTTAGCTGACTACAGTTTAGTGCGGACAGCGCAATTTGACTCTTGTCAAATTAATTTGAATGGAGCAGTTATAAGTTCATACAATAATAATGTTAAAGTGAAAATAATGAAATAGAATTAAAAACTAATTAAATTAAATCACAAATTAAATTACAAAGAAAAATTACAAACTAAATATCCGATTTCGATGAAACTTATTCAAATTCAGTCGACTTATTCAAATGATTAAAACGTGCCTTAACGGAAAATAATATATCAATATGTCCAGGACAATAATACGGTAGAAGAAATAATTTTAATTATATTCTAATTTCGACCCTTGGTGACCTCTAGTAAGATATTATTGTGGAAGTAATTTATCAGCAAGGCTGCTCAGTACGGAGTCTGTTTGCAGACTGGGAGCGACCGGATAAATGCTAGGCTTTTATTCGTAAACAGAGAGCGACAACCTTGGTGTGAGTTATTGGATTGTTGTTTTAGGATAGTGGTAGCCTGTAGGAAAAATAAGATAAACAAACACAAGTATCCAATCTCTGTATTTATTGATATTATGTGGTTCTTCACCAAGGAAGGTACTATTACATACATAACGTATAATTTCAATTTAAGTATAACTTAGAGAAGAGCACTTCATACACTATATTATACGCATAAAGTGCTGTAAAAAAGAAGTACTTATTGAATGAATTACAAAAATTAGATTTAATTATAGTTACATATTTGTTTAACAAATAATTTTTCAAGTTACTATTTAAAATTGTCTTCATTGAAGACACAGGTGATTCAAACAGATCAGATCAGGTCTTCATCTTGTTATTTATACACGGCACTCATTCTAGACATTGAGCAGTACGGACTTAAACTCGTTTAACTTTTTTGGATATTGAACAGTTTCCTTCAGATCTTCTTGGTAGCACACGAAAGGACACCTTACTGAGCAACATTATGATACACAAAATTACCTCAAGAACGAGTTGGATTTTTCAGGTATCTCCTCAAGTACGTACGGACGGCGATTACGGGTAACTCACCATCCGATAAGGACCATGCCCGGCGAGACCGCGTGACGTATTCCACGCACGCCTCAAAGAGAAGTTAATATCCATTGACGGGTTCTGATAGAGCCGTTGCCTGCCCGGGTTGCTGAAATATTCAAATGAGATACAGCGGCCCCAGCACGCAAAGGCAACTGAATTGATGATAGTGTTACGCCAGTCACGTAGTAAAGTACGTCGAGAAACTTCGTGAGAAATCTAGAATGTTCGAGATATTAACGCTATCTAGCGGCGAGTAGCAGTACTGAGTATGTCTAGTCAAGACACTAACGCCATCTAGCGGCGAATAGCGGTAGTGTGTATCTCAAGTAGCTCTGGAATATTCTTAGCAGTATAAACAGTGAGTCAATTTTACAGGAATGTTCTGAAACTCATAGACCGGGGTATAAATAGATCGCAAAGGGGCGCAGAGAGTCAGTCTTATTACGAGGCGAATACGCGATATAATCGAAGCTTTACTAGTGAACTTCAGTGCGATTTAAGTGTTAAGTGACAAGTGTTGTGATGCGAATAATATAGTTAAATTTTTATTTTGTGTTTAATTAATTAAAGTGTTAATTTTGGTTAAATTGGCGTTAATTATTTCTATCCCGAACCCCAGCTTGTAACAATAGGCTCGCGTTTGACCACCATCTCACCTAATGGTAAGCAATAATGTCGAAGATGAAGCACGCTTACCTAGAAGTAACCTATTTACTCTTGAATTAAAGACTTCCAGGTAAAAGTTATAAATAACTACAAAATAAAATAAGTGCTCGTGTCGTCGTCTATACATGTACAATGCACATTCTTCCTTTCACGATTCCAGGAAGTTTATAAGCAGACACGTAGTTTTCGCCAAGAGCGAGCGTGTCTTTCCATTTTTATTCATTGCCTTGCCAAACAATTTGGCCATCGTCGCAGCGATAAAAGCGAACTCAGACGAAGCCAGTCACTGTGTAGTTCCGTTCTCAGAATATTTCGTTTGGTCGTTGACTATTGGTGCTTTTATATAATAACATCTTTGTTGCATGTGATTCAATTTCAATGTCGACAGGGTTCTGTACAGGCATCTGTATATTTACAAAAAAAATCATGTAAATTGATATTTAAGCTTTTTTTAAACTAAATCCATAAGAACAAAAACGCACAAAAAACTTTAGTGAAACATACTTTCATGAAAACACTTTCATATTTCTATAAAAGTTAAAACATTGTTACGCAAAAATTTACCTAATTGCTTAGAGACGTCAGCAATTAGTAATAACTATAGTTCAATAAACATTTATGCGAAAGTCACGATTGTCCCTTGGCCTTACCCTTGGCTTGGAACATTTCATATCATAGCTATGATATGAAAATTTAGATACATCTGCCCTACCCTTTTGATGTGTTGTAATTGTTTTTGTTTTTCATCTAATGTTTAAATATAGATAGATAGATAGATATATTCTTTATTGTACACCATAACAGTAAAATAAAATTATGGACTTAACAATTAAAAAGGGTGATACAAGGGGCGATCTTATCGCTAAAAGCGATAAGACCGCAAAATATAATTTATTTTTTACATCACGCTGCATTAAAAGACTCGGAGAAAAATCACTCGACTCTGTACAATGTTCTTTTGAGAAAATAAAGATTATTTAAACTTGAGTTTCAACATCTATCAATCACCTTACTTTATTAACAAACTCCCAGAGGAATAGCATACATTATGCAAAAAGTTGTAAGTAAACGTTTTTACATAAAAAAAATAGTTAATTATGTTTAGTAATACTTTTTTGCTTGTGTAATCTAATAAAGAATAAATAACAACTCGCCAGCACACAGATACGCGCCTAAGAGGCTTTCGAGTTTGGCAAAACATTGTATAATTATATATTGTATGAAGTGTATCGGATAAAATAATAGTTAATTGTAGTTAATACCTACGTATTAAACCATTAATTAAATCTGACTTCATGACAACAACAAAGTCTTCGTTAACACTGCAGCCATCAGAACCGACACTACACGAACCCATGAACCGCTTTCAATTTAATAACAAGATTTTTATCATTTTGACGGCGAGGACCATTTCTTATACCTACCCTACTTTAATTATTTGTCGTGATACCCCCTCCTCCTCCTGCGCCCGGCAGATATTGCATTTCCACTGAAAGTACTTCTGATGTAATATTAATCCTTTTTGAACTGAAACTTGCTTGAGATCATTGTTCTGTGCGGGATAAAGACAGAATTACTCCCAGATAGTGCTGTCTTCTTCTGGCAGGGGATGATAAGTGTGATGTTTTAGGAAGTTGGGATCGTTGGCGGTCTGGTTAGCATGGATTTTCTTGTTAGCGCATAAGTTATGAAGGGTTACTTCAAATGGTAGCGGATAACTTAAGGGACAACTATTGTAATTCTGGAAGATTTTATTACAATGTCAAAACGGATTTGGGGTGACATATTGGTATTAAACAATATTTATATTTATACGTCTTATAGCGTAAAAAATTGTATTTAAAAAGACAAATTCGATTTACTTTTCAACTGCTGCTCATCATCGCTGTCTATCAGCTGTAATCCAATCTTTATACGTATTTTTGGAACAAAAATATGTTACAAAATGATTTTTACGATAATAGCTACATTAATTACAAACTGTGTTGAACCTATAAACGCCCTCCTCTAGGAGTTCAAAGTCAGCGTTCCAAATTACCATTAAATAAAAATAAAATAAACAAAAACTAACAAGCAAAGTAATGAATACCCAATGAACTTACTATTGTTACATATTAAAACAATTATTCTATGTATTTCTGTTCTGTAATCTTGGTCAAATCCTCCATTGCTTTCCGATTTTCTTCTACGATGCTTGGTAGGCCAACCAAGAGTTTACTCTTGTGTTGGAAACAAAGTACGCAGAAGATATATACCATGTACCTTCCCATGTGTCTGAGCAATGTAAAGTGTATTCTGTTCCTTTGCTATCATAGTATCATAAGGCGGTAATCCAACACGCCTTTTTTTCGGAGGAAAGTTAGAATTCTACTGACTATAAACCCACCTTCAGTTTTCCTTGGGTTCCGGGGCAGCAGTATATCGTTACACTATTCTCGCAACCTTGGCAGGATCTCTATCGGGCTAACACATCAGAGGCGAGTTCAGGAGAAGAACCACCGTGTCTTTCCAAGATATGGGGATATCCAACATTCTCAAAAATCATTAAGATAAATTGCGTTCGCTACCCATAGTTCATGTTTAGTCCAATAATGAAATTCAATACTATACTTTAGATAGAATACTCTTTATTGCACACCAATCATTTAAACACACCTAAGTCACAATATTGCTAAAGCTATGGTTACAATGGCAGTCTTATCACTGATAGCGATATCTTCCAAACAACCTTTGGATAGATTTTATGAAGATAAAAGAAAGCATCATTTTATCCCCTTAAGATGCCATGATAAATGCTTAATACCATTGTAAGTAATTTTGAATTATCCAAATGTATCTAGTTAGTTCTTTAGTCGTGTCACAGATCTCTAAACGCTGTCCTATAGTTTCACCGCACTGTTACCGCTTATGTGCGTACACAGCTGTGCCCGGCGCGCGGCGTCTAATATTTCGTTCCTAATGCCCTATAATATATGCTTGGGATTTGGACTCGGATGCATAATATCACATCGTTCCGGCTCGCCTAATGGTACATGCGTGAGAGACAATTGTTATGATTGTAATAAGTACCTACTGAGATGGAACAGCGAGAAATATTAATGGAAATGCTTTGCCGTGGGTAGTTACAATAATAACCTGGTACACAAGAATGCCTGGCACATAAGAATTTACTGCCTAAGGTTATAAGTAGAAATCCCAATATGAAGTAAACTCCAGTATCGTATAACAAATTTTGCTCTGTTTATAATCGACGAAAGAAAACGGAGGAGGTTATCAAGTCGACGCATGTATATATATTTTTTTTATGTGTGATCATCGATTACTCGAAGACGGCTAAACCGATTTGGAAAATTATTTTTTGTTTGAAAGGGTATACTTCAAAATTGGTCCCATTGTCTCCAAGTCAGGATTTGATAATGGGATCCTGGAGAAATCGAGGGAACTCTTCAAATATTATAGGCACACCTATAGTGATTTGAGTATTTTTTATAGTAACTTGTGTAGTTGCATTCGAAAAGCACCATTTGTGAAGTGGACCTGATGATGAAGACCACATATGGCCACTGGAACTACTCAATATATAAGTAGGAATAATAAGTATTTCATGGGTTCCGATTCGATTACTTGAATATGGTTATTAAGCACAATATGCTCGTCACAATGCATATGGTGAAGTAACAGGAGAACTCCTCAACAATTAACGGCCCAGCATCGGGAAAAGCAATATTTTGTATAAGGTTATAAGTAGTTGACATTAAGGCTTTTGTAACTAGGTAAATTATAAATCGACCAACTAAAAAGAGTGAAATAAAAGCTTTTAACCAAAAAATTAAACCGACTTCCAAAAAACACTACAAAGTGAAAAATAACTTTAATTTTGGAAGTCGGTGCTTAAAACGAAAATATAAAACTGAAGACGACTACCGAAATTAAAGTTATTTTTCATTTATTAAATTAAAGTTATTTTTCATTTATTAAATTAAAGTTATTTTTCATTTATTAAATTAAAGTTATTTTTCATTTATTAAATTAAATTTATTTTTCATTTATTAAATTAAAGTTATTTTTCATTTATTAAATTAAAGTTATTTTATAGCACAGTTTCTATTAGACCATTATCGGCTTAGCCTTTTTCAAACAACAATATCAAGGTCAGCTGTCAGTCTAATCGGCTACAGTAACTGCCTATCTGAACTCCACAACCCAGTAACTGGGTAATAAGATAGCCCTCGGCAAGACTGATGTCATATTTTCTCAAATTTGTACAAATGACAGCTGAGACCAACGGCTTAACATGATTTCCGAAGCATGGAGGAATCTTGATACTAGTATGTTGGGATATAATCACTGACTTGATACTTATGAAATTAAATTTTATTTTGTATTTTTTTTTTAATTACTGATCAGCCTACTCTTGGCCTCGATCTCGCCTGAAGGTAAGCGATAGATGAGGTCTACAATGGGATGAGCGAGCCCAGAAGATGCCTATTTACTCGTGATTTAAAAGCTGAAAGGTCATAAGTAGCACGGAACATAGAAGCCGGCAGAGAATTCCACAACTTGGCCGTGCGCACAATAAATGTGGAGGAGAAGCGCTTGGTACGACAAGACGGTATATCAACCAAGTGTGGGTGGTACCCAGCCGTGCGTCTAGTAGACCGGTAGTGAAAGGGAGATGGAGGAATCAGGTCATGGAGCTCCTGCGCACACTCCCCGAAGTACAATCCATACTAATATTATAAATGCTAAAGTAACTCTGTCTATCTGTCTGTCTGTTACCTTTTCACGCCTAAACCGCTGAACTGATTTAGATGAAATTTGGCATGGGAATAGTTTAGGACCCTGGGAAGAAGATAGGACAGTTTTTATCCCGTTTTAAGGTTCTCGTGGTATAGTTTTCGAATTGCACGCGGATGAAGTCGCAGGCACAAGCTAGTTGGTTATAAATAACACTTTTACACGTCATGTTTTTTGCGTGTTAAGTTTAGTTTACGTAGATGATGAGACTGACTTGAATATTGAACCATGCAGCTATTATTATTCAGCCACATTCCATTTGGATATCACATGTTTATAATTCTACTTTTATGTAATTTAAATTCTATACCTACCATTTCTCTACCAGTATATACCAAATTTCCTTCACCAAAAGAAATTGAACATCGAAAAATACTTACAAGAAATATATTAGGATCGATTGGAACCCTTTACCACTTCATAGCACGCAAATTGAGTTCAGGGAGCGATTCATTGTTGAGGCGATGGGAAGGCAATCGCCAATCTTACCGCAATTATGATTGGATTTGAACATTTTACTGCTACCAGATGTTTTCCTCAATTACTTTGTGTAAAAATGCGTTTCTCTGGTGCTAAGCCTCGTACTCAACAGGCTTGTCAAAAGTATAAGTACACTTAGCAGCTATTACCCGCAATTTCGTTCGTTCAATTATTTTTTCAGCCCCATGTCCATGTTTTACTCCGGGTTATTTTACTATCACCATACCAAATTTCATCAAAATGTCCGATATGAAAGCGTTACAGACAGACTGACCTACGCATTTTTATAATAATAGTATAGATAATTGTGCATACGTTAGGTAAGTCGGTACTTAAGTCGGTACTTACCTTCAAGGAGGGAGAGAAAAGGCCACGTTTTACGGTTAAAACGTGGCCTTTTCTCTCCCTCCTTGAAGGAATAGGTAAATTCCTTTTTTCATTCTTAGTGTAGAGTTCTTTCACCATTTCTTAGGTATTTTTCTATCAAATTTTATCCTACAATCACACAACATATTAACGATACTAACACACTATATTAAGAACATAAATAAAAAATTGTTATTTTAATAAAACCTTATAAAGTTAATAAGAATCTACCCAAATAAGATAAAATGTAAAGGGTTGGTGCTAAAATACTAACCACAAGCCTAGTTTAGGTACTACTCTCCTACAATTACCCTTGTAATATTGTAGCGAGGTTAAACCATTATTATTATTGAGTGCCATGTTCAGTAGACCTCAAGATATTATAGGTTTACGGTTTTTGTTCAATCAATGGATATTAAATGAACAAAAGATCGGGAAGACTCGGTCACGCGCAAGTCGTATCTCACGCTCCTGACTGCTCTCAATTGATCGAGCAGTCTCAGAGCGGATATTCTGAAGAGTCAACCTCAGTACCTCTACCATGAGTTTACGCAACCAAAACTCGCTAGCGTCTCCGTAAATTATTTGTATGAAATATTGTACAGCGCCCCTAGCGGTCACAGAAAGAATTAAAGTTCGTACCATGAGCACTATAGATTACGATAGGTTTAAAACCTAACGTAATCTATACGATAGTCACTAACGTTTTTTAGCTGTCACCATACAAAACGGTACCATGAGTCACTAATTGGACAGACGCTAGCGAACGATACGCTTACGGTAGTAGTTATGTTGCTCACTAGCATTTTGGCGTGTGAAACATGTGTTTACATTAACATTTAATACGTTTTGAGTATAATAAAGTTATAATAATGTCTGAAAGAGCATATTTAGCGTGGAATATGTTAGTGGCCGCTGAATTTGAAGATCAACGACGTGAACAACGTGAATTTCAAGCCAACATGAGAATTTATGTTGTTTTATAAGCTTTGTTTTTTTATATTTTGACTGGCCTGTTGGTCTAGTGGTCAGTGGACCTGACTGCTATGCTCAAGGTCGTGGGTTCGATTCCCACCCAGGACAAATGTTTGTGTGATGAGCACGATCATTTGTTCTTTGTCTGGGTGTAATTTATCTATAATATGTATGTATTTAGAAATATATATGTATGTTTATCAGTTGTCTAGTACTCATAGCACAAGCTCTGCTTAGTTTGGGACTAGATGGCGTTGTGTGAAAGTTGTGGAATATTATTATATTATTATTATATATAGGAATAATTTATACATCAATTAATTATTTTAGCATATGCTAGAACCAAACATAACACCTATTGTACCAAATTCTTAAAAATAAATAATGTTTTATTTAATTTGATATTAGTAGAAAGTTGAACCATACCTTTCCATGAACTTCACCATCAATTGGTACTGTGAGACACTGGTCCTCATTGTATTAAATAATCCAAACTTTTAAACCACACAAAGCACCTCTGTAACACAACATCAACAAACAAAAATACAAATTGAATACAAGAACCACTCGAAATTCAAAAGCCACTAAATACTATAAGTAGTGCACTACTCGTAAACTTTTCAATTTTGTTGGTTTATTTTGTGATATTGACTGTCTTAACATTTTTAGCATAGCGATAACACTACATTTTGAGCTTAAGAGCAGTTCTCTCTTCTTATTAACGGGAAAGAAAGAAACAGAACATAAGTAGTGACCCACAGACGAAAGTATTCTACGAGTGGAGTGAAGTTAGCTAGACGACATGATATATCGAGCTCACGTTAGCGCCTCCGTAAATTTTCCCAAATCTCATGGTGCAAGCATTATCGAAATCTATTCGATCCACGTTTGTACGCTAGCGAGTTCAGCGCTAGCGAGTAAGTTGTCAGTGACAACTCATGGTAGAGGTACTGATCCCTCTGTGTAACCGTTTCGGATGCGCGAGACAAATAATGACGATCCCGGTCGATAGCAAAACGCATTTCTCGTTGTTCCACACTTTCCTGAGATCGAGAAGCAGTAGTGCGGACTCGTTTAAATTCTAGTCGTAATTGGCGCTGCGTGCTAGTTTCTGCGGACAAACTTAGTGCATTACGCTCACGGTTAGCACCTAGCCGTTGTTCACGCTCTGCGTCGGTTTCGAGAGATTGAACTAACCTGTCCATCTTAGAAACCCTCGAGTTTCGAGATAGATTTGATCTTTTCTAAAAGGCATAGCTAAAATTACTTCTTGCTCCGATACTAACGATATTCTAATAGATGAAAAGTAATCGAATAAGTACGCAAGAATTTGCTAGTAAGTAGAAAAATAATAATTATTCGCAGGAAAATTAAACACATCAACCAGAACCAACACAGACAACAAAGGTAATCCCCGTTTCTACAGGATGAGAGCGGTACATCGGCACCTATAACATCACTTTTTGGGAAGAAACCATAGCACGATCTAAACCGACGCCAACGCCATCTAGTTAGAAAACGGAAACTACATATTATTTACCCAAATTAATTAAATAATGAATAAAACTAAATTGTCGTTAATTTAACAGACAACTACAATATTTTTGCATTAAAAAAAAATGTTAACAAGCAAATATGTTAGGAAGGAACAAAATTAAGAATTACATACCTACTTAAATCAATTACCTACAACAAATGTGCTTGGTAAGATATAACTTAGAACCAAAAGTTTGACTTGACTTCATGATAGTGTAGCTTGTTGTACCACCAATTAATCTGTTTAGTAATATTGTTGTGAAACTCTTCATACAATTAGATAGGACATGTAAAGTTCTCAGATTTCCTAATGCACATAAAAAATGCAAAAATTAAAAAATAGAATTTTACGATTTTTTTATATAATATTATGGGAATTGAACTCGCACCATATAATGCGGTAAACGGTCGCCTGACCTTACCGCTCCTCTCCCTTGCAATTTATAATATTATTACTGCCCCGCTCCTTTATAAAAACAGCGTGATTATTATGTTCCCAGAGTTAAATTTTTATTTTAACTACTAAATAACGTGTCATTTTGTGCATTCAATTACGAACAAAAACCTTTTAAAATCAATATTGTTTACCTCCCATAACATATGGAGTGATAATATGTAGCCTAAAGCCTTCCTTGGTTTACAAAGAACATTTTTGCTGAATTTTAATTCAATCTATCCAGTAGTTTTGATGTGAAGCCGTACCATACACATAGACAAACAGACAAAAATTCTAAAAAGTCACTTTTTGTCATCAGTTACGTTTTTCTAACAAAAACCACTTATTTTTTCTCGAAAATTCTTAATGTACAGTTTTTCTTCCGTTACTGTTTTATTATGTGTACAGATTATTGTAACAATAATAAAAAGGTTAATACTTAGAATTTTAATTGATTTATTATATACTTTATTGTAGACCTTACAATACACATAAGGATACAAATAATAAAACTAGTGTACAATCTTATTCTTTAAGATAAGAGTAAACCAAACATACCTGAAAACTCTACCAATATATTTAGGAGCAAGCTATGAATGTTAAAGTGACAGTATAACAAGATATTTGTCACTTCCGCGCGTCGCAATATCCGACCTTCTACGTGAGTATTCGACGTGAATGTCATAATATTATCATAGGTGATAGGAAGCAAACGATGTTCGGTATTCATGGCTTTAAGTTGGCTGAAGGAAATTATTATTGAAGTAGATTTTCTAAAGAGCTTGAACTCCAAGAACTTTAGTATCAGATCAACACCATCAGATTAGTCTGATGATGATTATATGAAACTAAAGTACACCACCAATACAAAATAATACAGACAGTATATTACTCGTATAAGTACCCTGCAGCTTACTGCACCATCCACACTTGGTTGTTATAAATACTCTCACTGCCGGCTTCTGTTTTCTCTACCACATATATGAACCGTCAAGCTTTAAAGAAAGATTGAACGATTTTCTGGGCTCGTTTCATCGTAGAACTCATCTATCGCTTACCATAAGCCGTGATAAAGGTGAGACCTCTTCCGAAAAAAAAACACATTATCATAGTTTCAATGTAAAGCGCCTGTACATCTCGTATTTAAGAAGTCCACAGCCCTAAGTCAGAAGTTTAATTGTAAGTGGCTTTCCAGAATTATATGTAGTTATTTTACCTGTTTCATTACAACTTACAAGGCGCCTACGTAACACTCGAAACAGTATCTATCCTAAAAATTTTTGCTAACACACCTGACTGTTACATTGAAAAACGCTGGTGGGGCTGGTTATAGGCATACGTTAAGCCAAAAAATAGTCATTTAAATAATAACACACTAACATAGCATGTAAGCTCAAACTGTTACTAACTTCACACTAACAATATACAGAATGTTAACTAACAGAGGGCGTTCCCGTTAATCCGCAATAGTATAGCATCCATACTTGCTAAAAAATATTACCATTCGAAAACAAAATGTTTTTATTTTTTTTATATTAAAATACTCACTAAAAATGTTAAATTGATACGTAAAAGAAACACTCTGTACATACGTACTTGAAGGACGGCAACGTCGCAATTTATTTATGAATGATGGGCCGCGTGTCCGGCGATCTAATTGATGTGCTACTAGCTTGTGCCAGCGGCTTTGCCCGCGTGGGAAGTTTTTCCCGTGTAAATCCCGATCCCTTGGGAATTTCGCAAAATCTTTTCTTAGCGGATGCCTACGTCATAACATCTACCTGCATGCCAAATTTCAGCCCGGTCCGTCCAGTGGTTTGGGCTGTGCGTTGATAGATCACTATGTCAGTCAGTCAGTCAGTCAGTCAGTCACCTTTGAGTTATATATATTTAGATTGCGGGTTAACGGGAACGCCCTCTGTTAGTTAACATACTGTATATGAACCATGATGTCTATGAACAAAGTTATTTTTAACCGACTTCAAAAACGGAGGAGGTTCCCAGTTCGTCTTGAACTATTTTTTTATGTACTATGTTATATTTTATTTATTTAAAATTCTTATTAGCTAACGCTTGAGTAAAAGTTGTGTATTTAATAAGGCAATGTGGTAGACAAGCTACATCAATTGATTCTTTATCCTGTCATTCCAGTCAATTGATAACAACAACCGAAACATCCACGTGTGAAATATCAAAGGCAATCAATTAAATGAAATAGAATAATTCGCCTATTCAATGATAATTTTCCTAATGGCCCGCTCGATATCGGGATGAAAGGACACAATAGCGCTAAGTTAAGCACATACACGTGGATAACCTTTTAACCTGTTTCTGGGAAAAGGTAAAAAGAAAATATATTCGAAACAATTTTTATACTTTAACGTTTTAAAGAGGCGATTTTTCATTTGGGATTTGGTCGGCAAGGAAGGTCACTTTATGCCGTATTAATTTGAGGAAACTAAGTAATTAATATTAATATTACAACCAGCCTTATATTATTCTCTACCTTTTTCGCTTACTTAAGACGAATAAAAGAAATCACATTCTTCGTAACAACAGCATATACAACGTGTAACGGAAACCCCATATCTATCCAAAAGGGCTGAAGACAACATCTGGTATGGAGTCTCTATGCATAGTTTCAGCACAAAATAACTGACTCAAAAAATTGATACCAAATTATTAGTTTCATATATTTCTTGAATACCAATCATAACAAACGTGTCACAGCACTACGAGGGTCAATAACTTTCCACGTCACTTGACAATAACACGATAATTCTTTTCGTTCTTCTTAATTTGAAAAATTCGGTCTCTGGTATCAGTGTATTGGAATTTGTAATAAGTTCTACACACGTAGACTTAGGATTACAAAACCCTTGCCATATCGTTTGTTATCATCCAAAGAAGCCATGCACTTGGTATGTATATACCCTTTAAATTACACGTTGTATAGTCTTTATGCTTATTGTTTTTTATTAAGTAAAACTTCTTATATATACTTACAAAAGTAAAGTTTTTAGTCGTTTTGGAAAAATATGAGTAAGCGTGCTCCATCTTCGACCACATCATCACTTGCCATCACGTGAGATGGTGGTCAAACGCGAGCCTATTATCAATAAAAGAAAACTTACTTAGTGTCCTCGTTTCCTTAAATTCACACCATAATAAAAGTTCTGCCAATATTTCTCGATATCTTTCATTATACACCCCATCACTAGAAGCTACTGCAACGCAGGTGCTCAAAAGAGAATTAAGTTGAATATTTTTTATTATTCCCCGTTGAGCACCAAACTACTCTATTGATTGGTGCTCAAATGAGAATACCTTTGGTGCTCAATGCATAGGTGCTCAAACGGGAATACTCCGACAGCTCGTGAATCACTTGTTTGTTTCTGTTGTTGTTCTGTACACGTACATCGCCGCCATGTATTTGTTAGGTTAGGGAGAGAAAACATGTTTAGCTCACGACAGCGTCATTTCTTATGAATGATTTCCAATCATCGAATGCATGAAAGCAAAGCCGCAAAAAACAGCTTAATAATAACGATTAAGAATAATGAGCTAATATTAATGATTGATGTGCTAATTACGGTCTTTCATTTGATACCCTACACTAAAAAACACGTCTTTAAAGACAAAAACATGTTTATTTAGTTTGTGACTTTGTTTTCCCTAGAGGACGCCGTATTTTAATGTGACGTCATATAAGCAGTGGATAATCGAGACGCTTCTGTCAATGTCAATAATGGTTATATTATGATGAGGAGTTTAGAAGTTATGAGGAAACAGATTGAGATTAAATACATAGCTACATAATTTTGGTCAAAGTGCCCTCGTTCTTGCTTCGCCGTAGTTGAGAAACAAAATCGAGCTCTTAAACTAGCCTTACGTACATGAATTAATATTCTCACTACTACTCTAAAAAGTAATATTATGACGGGTTGAACATTCCTTTCAATATCCGTATAACTTGATCCGACATTGCGACGGAAAAAACCGACAGCTATCGGAAAGATCCGACGCTTGGCGTAAAGTACCGACGTTCGGCGGAAAGTACCGACGGTTTCCCGCTTCCTATAATAATTTTCTGGAAGTTGTTCTGGCTGATGAGGAGTGAAAAAGATTGTATTTTCTGTGTCGTATAGAATTTTTGCGAGTATAGAATGATTTAAATACATTGATTTTATAATTTTATTTATTTTTCTAGTTTTATTCAATGAGGTCTTCTTGATCAAACAAATTTATTTACAAGCATCTTCGGACTTGCTTTTTTCATCGTAGACCTCATCCATCGCATACCCTCAGGCGTAATCGAGGTCAAGAGTGAGCTCATATGAAATTTAAACAAACACTGTGGTGTGGGTAAGTAATATATGATATCTATAATTACAAAATCTCTAATATTTACAAGATATAACAACTGAATCTATAATTTTATTTGATACAATGACCAGTAATATAATAAACGATTAATATTATTTTAAAGCAACTAATTTTTATAAGCATAACATACATTGAATATAAAATCGTTTGATATACCACTTAAAAGACATAAGACCTATTTAATCTAATATGAAAACACGATAGTCAATCAATCGAAGCATGAATCATTAACAGTCGATTGTGACCATATGTGGTTTTAATTTCCCTGTAAAAACATGCAAAAAAGCATAAACCATGCATGCAGCAGGCAGGCAAACTAGCATATACCATACATGCAGCATGCAAGCAAGCATGTAGCAAGCATGCAACATGCAGCAGGCATGGTTTCTGTCACGGCTCCGGTGCTGCAGGGCTCTGGTGGTCCCATGCGAGCTTATCGTCGCAGATGTGTTTCACGCTCACCTGCGCGGCTTGGGCTTAATAACTCTCTAGGGGTAGAGCAGACAAGACTACGTGGAGTCAGTTTTGCAGCAATTCGTTTCTCTCACGCTGCTCCCGCAGCACGCTCGATCAAATTAATCGCTATATTATGTATATTTTAAACGATGATTTTCGATGAAATAAACGTTATATCTAATAACGTTATATGAATTAAATTTTAAAGTTTATAAATGTTATATCTAAAGAAATAACAGTTGGTATAATTCACGTTTATATCTTGTGAACGTTATTGAAATGAAAATATACCAAATAACTTTATATGATATGAGACGCAGCCCTGTGTGTAGTTTGTGTAGTGAACTATAATCTGCTAAATTTACTTCCTGGGCCTCCAAGATACAGGCTGTGCCTGGTTTGAGGCCAGCGGCTACTTCTATTGTATACTGTTTGCTGTCATCTTCCCTTTGTATCTCTTATGTTACCTATGTTTCACTAATAAATATTCTGATTCCGATTCTCTATCTTCAATAACTTGTTTGTGTTAATGAACAAATTATAGTTTAATTAATTAGAATAGCAGTGAATAGTATCCACGCGGAATACATTTTAAGACGAAAGTCAATCATGTGGACGATATCGATCATACCACAACGATAACGGTATCGCATGACCGAGTGGGTATGTCTACGTGTCATCACTAAATACATCTTAATTACTAGCGAAAACACAACCTTATCGACATTTTGTAGTTATCACAACACAACATTTCACAAATTACCAATGCTTACATTTATAATCTTATTAATCTCAAAAAAGCACTACAAATATAAACCTAAATAGTTCTCGAATGATTCGATCAGTAGATACGAAATGTATGGATTTTAAAAGAGAAGTTGACTTCTGAGTCATTCTCGGTGTTTCATATCAGAGTATTCAGTTAAGAAACACCGACCTCACCTTTTTTCTTTTTTTTTATGGGGGGAAATCCTCATGGACTACCTCCGCCTGGGGAATGGCGGAGGGGCGTGCCGGATTCTTACCGGCTAAAACCACCCCGGTGTCTCCTCACACGTGCGCGGGGGGCCGCGGGAAACCTAATTCTTCCGCAGCCCCGCACTAGTGCTGGCCGGGTCTGTCCCGGCCTCGCCTCCTGCACGGGGTAGTGAGGTGTTGAACTACCCCGTGCATCGCCTCAGAGGCGCGCGCCGACACCCGCGCGCGCCTGCGACTCGGGTCCATCGAATAGGGGGCGGGGGACTTCCCCAAGTCCCTCGCCCCTGGACCCAATCATGGGGGCTGGAAAAGGGCGTTGTCCGCCCTTCCCCTGCGCCCGGTGCGCCTTCTGCGGCCAGGGAAGGGAGTGGAGATCTCCCTCTCCCTTTCCGCAGTTTCCTTCTGCGACATCACGTCTTCGCAGAAGGACACCACCGCGTCCCACGACTCTGCGCTGCCGACCATACTCTGCACTACGGCCGGCAGCGACAGATCGCCTCCTACTTCATTTGTGAGAACACGGCGCTGCTCCTCCCAAGCTACACACTCGGCGAGCGTGTGTTGCGCCGTGTCCTCCCCGCAATGGACGCAGTGGTGGCACCGAGCGTCCGGCTCTCTGTCTATGCGGCACAGGTACTTGCCGAAGCAGCCGTGCCCCGACAGCACCTGTGTCACTCTAAACGACAGGGAGCCGTGCCTTCTCCCGAGCCAGTGGTCGAGTACTGGCCGGATCGCCTCGACGGTAGCGAGGCCGGCGGTAGGGCGCAGAAGCCTCTGCCGCCATTCCGCCACCAAGACCTGACGGAGCTCCTCTCGGCGCAGCGCGATCTGCCGCTGCACCGGCCTCGAGCCCCGTGCCCGCTCTTCCTCGCGCCATCGATACAACGACGCGAGTACTTTCGCCTCTAGGTCCCAGGGCGGGGATCCGGCCAGGACGCAAGCCGCCTCGTAGGAAATCGTGCGGTACCCGCGGACGACTCTAACGGCCATCACCCTCTGCGGTTTGCGCAGAATGGCGAGAGTGCCGGCCGTCATGTCCAGCGCCCACACCGGGGCCGCATACAGGGCCATGGACCGCACGATTCCCACGTACAACCGCCTACAGGCGGCGCTCGGGCCCCCCAAGTTGGGAAGCAACGTTGAAAGCGCGCCCGCTGCGCCCATCAACTTGGGCACCAGCCGCCGGAAGTGAGGCCCGAATTCCCATCGGCTGTCGAGCACCAATCCCAGATACTTCATGGTGGACTCGACAGCTATCCGGGTCCCGCTGACCACGATGTGTGATCCCGGCGGCGGCGCCCGTCGAGGGCCAAGCACAGGGGCGGTCCCAAGACCGATCCCTGCGGAACACCGCACGACGTGAGGTGCCGACCAGCACCGTCACGTCCCCGATAGGTGACGCATCTACCCTCCAGGTAAGCCCCTACTGTACGGCGGAGGTAGGGAGGCACGCGATGGTATTTCAGGGCCTCCCGAATACAACTCCAGGGTAGGGTGTTGAATGCGTTGGAGATGTCTAAAGACACCGCCACCACCACCCCACCCCGGGACACCGTCTCCTCCGCTAGGGCCCTCACGCGCATGATGGCGTCTCTGGTGGAGCGCCCCCGACGAAAACCGAATTGGTTGTCGTCCAGGTTCGGTCCCTCCCTGCACAAGTGGCTGACGAGGCGATCTGCGATGATACGCTCAAAAAGTTTGCCCGCCTCGTCAAGCAGCACTATGGGCCGATACGCGGACGGCAAGTCCGCGGGGCGCCCCTCCTTCCTGAGGAGGACCAGCCTCCCCTCCTTCCACACACTGGGAAACTGACCCTGCTCGAGGCATGCCGTGAGAAGCCTCCTCAGCTGGGGCTCTAGCTCCTTCAGAGCCAGGACGAGAGCTCGACCAGGCACTCCGTCAGGTCCGGGCGCTGTGTTCTTAGCCCGGAGTCGCGACACGGCCGCTCCCATCTCTGCTTGCGTCACCTCGGGGACATCGGTGCTCTCCTCTTCTTCTGGAGAGTCTGTGGCTGAGGGCGAAGCCATCGCCGGGGGATCGTGTCCCGGTCGCCCTTGGAAGAGGGCCGACACCACCACCTCTAGCAACTGGGGCTCCATGCTTCGCGTCAGTGGAGGCGCCCAGGGACGCAACTTGCTCCGTACCCAAGGTAGGGGCGCCCCCACGGATCCCGATCCAGGGACCCCAGCAGCTCCTCCCTGGCGCGCGACTTTGAGTCGCCGATGGCCAGCCACAGAGTCTCCTTGGACACGCGGTACACCTCATACAGCGCGTCCTCCTCGGCGGAATCCCGTCGACGTCGTCTCCGGTATCGGGTGTACCGGCGGCGAGCCGCAACGCACGCTACGCGCAATTGCGCGATCTCGGCGGTCCACCAGTACACCTGGCGCCTTGCGGACTGTTGGCGGACACGGGGCATGGACGCGTCGCAGATCTGCGTCATCGCCCCGCGAAACTACAGTGCCACCGCGTCGACGTCGACGGGGCCGTCCGTCGTCGACTCCCAGTTCCAAGACTGGACTAATGCAGCTTCCTCGAGTAGTTCCCTGTCGATGCGCTTAAGCGCCCAACGCGGGCCGTCGTTAATCGGGGTTGTTGAATGGCGGCCGCTCGCGGTCTGGGCAGAGACGTCGAACCGGATATACCGATGGTCCGACAGCGTCTCCACCTCCACGGCGACACGCCAGTCGCGGACTCGGCTGGCGACAGAGGGGCTAGCGAACGAGACGTCCACTATCGACCCGCCCCGCTGCCGCACGCACGTGTATTCCGAACCCCGATTCAGGACGACCAGACCGGTCGTCACCGCCCACTCTTCTAGCACCTCGCCCCGAGGGTCAGTGACCGGAGATCCCCACGCCGATGACTTGGCGTTGAGATCTCCGAGCACCAGAACGGGACGAGGGTGATGGCGGCCTACGAGGGCGCCCAACTCGACAAGGAAACCCTCAAAGTCGGCGAGACTCTTGTTGGGAGAGAAATACGCCCCCACAATGACGATGCCACCCGAGACCGCAGCAACCCAGCCGCGGCCCCGAGACGGGTCGGTCAGAGTCTCGCCAATAATGGCCACCGAACCGTCAGCGCATCCCAGCCAGTTGTGACGGGCGGGGATGAAGTACGGTTCGGTGACCACAGCCACGTGAATCGACCACTGTGCCATGCTCTGGAGTAGGAAATCCTGAGCTCTGGCACAGTGGTTGATGTTGCCCTGGAGAAAATGGAATTGGAGCATTATTAACATTCCATTCCCTCGGCAACGGTCCTGGGCCGGGAGTCGGCCGCGGAGCTACTAGCCTGCGGGGGAGGCGAGGTTTCCCCGGCAGGTTTGGTGCTCCTCTTCTTTTTCTTCTTTTTGACTTTGCTGGCAGGCGCGCCACAGGCCCCTCCGCCCACTTTGTGTCCCGCTGGCTTCCCTGCATCCGAACACAAGATGCAGTTGAGTGCCGCGGAACACTGGGCCGCCTTGTGGCTGGGCTGACCGCAGCGATAACAAAGATCACTACGGTCAGTTTCGGCGGTGCACTTTGCCTGGACATGCCCCTTCTCCAGGCACCGGAAGCACCGCAAAGCCCGGGGCTGCAGGAGTTTCGCCCTCGCTGCAACCCAGCCTACCAGCAATCTGCCGCTCTCGGCGATCTTCTTCGCCGACGCCACAGGGCACCGAACCCAGACTACGCCGAGTCCGGTGGCGTCGGCGCGTATATCGCCGGCCCGCACATTGCCCGGCGGACACTCTCCACTTCGGGCAACGGCCGCCACCACCTCCTCAGAGGTCACGGAGTCATCCAGACCAGCAATCCGCACCTCTGCGGTTTTCATTGGCCTGGAGACCTTGACGTCCTCGGAGTTGAGGACCTCCCTCATCTTGGCGGCCAGAGCGTCCGCCTTTTCGGCACTGCCACTCGCAGCACCAGCCACCTCAAAGAGCCGCGCACCCGTGGCAGCCTGCCTGAGGGTGACGGACTGGAGGCCAAGATCAGATAATTTGATCTTGGCCTTGGCCTCGGCAATGACCGAGTGGTACGTTACGCCGCGCTACGCAGCCCCGGGCTGTAGCGTGAGCGTCACAGCTTCGGAACGCGGGGTACGTATCGTCGGCCCTTTGCGACCGCCTTTGGCAGTCTGTCGCGCAGTCCGTCGCGCAGGCTGTGCAACCGCCTTTGCGGTTACGTCTGGGGCACATGCTGCCACTGCGGCCTTCTTGGCGGCTTTGCGGGCCTTCTTGCGGCCCACGACTTTCGCCCAAGTCTCACCCTTAGACCCGGCAGTCGTGGGCTGGCCGCTCGGAGGAGCTCCCTCCGCGGGCTTCTCCTTTCGAGGCGCAAGTCTCGGCGGCTCCTCAGTCCTCCGCGTGTCAGCCGCTAGAGGCGGACGGAGGGTTTCCGCTGGGAGACGCCGAGAAATCGCCTCCATCCGAGCGTTTACCATGCTCCCGCACTGGAGCATGCAGAGCCGGACAATGCACTCGACCTCTTCATCGGTGCGAGGGCTTGCCGGTCGCAGTGCGGGAGTCGGGGCCACCACAGGTGCGGCAACGGGGGACGTGCGTCGCTGCTGCTCCTCGCTTAGCGCAGCGACTTGCCGCCGGAGGTCTTCCAAGTCGTTTCGGAGGCGGCTGTTTTCCTCCTGCAACTTTGCGACCTCGTCAGAGGCCGTTCTGTTGAGGAGGGTGCCAACCGCCTCCCTGATGTCCGCGGCAGCCTCTTTCAAGCCACGGGTGAACGTGCCCTTTAGGCTGCCAGACTTGGTGGCAACCTTCAGGACTAAGTCCACCCCATCCAGAGCCAGCTGGCTCAGGGCCACCGCAGACGGCTCTCCCCCTTCCGCCGCTAGAGCAGCTCGTCGCTCGCGAGCGCGTCGGGCCATTTCCGTCACTTCGTCGGCCGCGACGGCTTTGCGCTGCTGCCTCTTGGCGGCGTTGACCTCCGCCTTTGAGCTCCCCAGCGAGGCACAGCTTTCACCGCCATCGCCAGGGTCCTCTGTGGTGACCCCCATGTCACTTTCTGCTTCACTAGCCGCGGGGGTATTGGGGCGGACGAACCGCCCGCGCCCATCCCTCCGCAGCTGTGAAGCACTCGCCCCTTTCGGTGCCTGCCGACCCCTCCTCGAAGTCGGCAGCTTGGGGGCCGGCAGGCCTTCCTCCTCCGAGGACTGGCTCATTGGATGCTTCCTGACGGAAGACGTCCGACGCGACCGAGTTCCACTGCTTCCAGTAGCCATATCAGCTACAGGGGCCTGGTTGCCTACCCCTGCGCATCCGTCGGTCACCAATTTAACACTCGCAGGCCCGGATACCTGCGAGCGCCGGGTGTCAACCGGGTCACATGACACATCGCTTCCAGTAGCCATATCCGCTACAGGGGTCTGGTCACCTACCCCTGAGCATCCATCGGTAACAGATTTATCACTCGCAGGCCCGGATACCTGCGAGCGCCGGGCGTCAACCGGGGCGCACGACGATGCACAATCTTTATCTTTTACCATTTCATTTTTACGATTTGGGTAATACACACATCACTTCCCCAAGGTGATGTGGCCGCACTTTAGTGGGAGGGTATTTAAGCCTCCCGAGGCCTGCGAATGCCTGTGTACAGGATATACCGCCCGCTGTTCGGTAACCTAATCTAAGCTAACCTAATTTTTTTTTTTTTTTTTTTTTTACCCCAAACTTAAAAACTAACTAAAAATACCCAACACCCGGCACCGCGGCTCATACCACCTCGCCACGGATGCCCCTAGACCGCGGACTGAAACGGCCCGCGGTCTACCCCACCTCGCTCCCTAGTCGTACACTCTGCAGCTGCAGAGCGCAGGTAGGGAGCCTTCGGGAGCGACTCCTCCGCTCCTGCAGAAGTTAGCTCCGGACAACAATACTCCTCTATCCCACCCCCCGCGAAGAGATTATTGTCCGTGACCCAGGGTGCACCAGGCCCAGCGACTGCTCTTCCCCCCGGACGTATCCGCAGGGGACCAGCAGCCGCCAAGCGCACGGGGAGGTCTTCTGCTCGCACCCCACACCGACCTCACCTAGTTTAACTTAAAACGGAAAAGTTTTGGAAGTGTTATTTATCACCAATTTGTAATAAAACAAAATATCATTTACGTCATAATTATATATTATTATTATTTTATTACTGACTAGCAATCGCGCGGGGCTTCGCTCCCGTCGACTCACGATAAAAACATAACCCCCTTTTCTTTTGCAGTTGGGTAAAAAGTAGCCTATAACCTTCCCGAAGCTTCATGTTATTTCCATACCAAATTTCATCCAAATCCACCCAGTACTTTCGAAGATTAGCCCTTACAAACAAACTTACAAACAAATGTTACCTCTTTATAATATTAGTATTGATGGGCCCACTCTTGGCCTCGATCTCGCCTGATGGTAAGCGATAGATGAGGTCTACGATGGGACGAGCGAGCCCAGAAGATGCCTATTTACTCGTGCTTTAAAGGCTGAAAGGTCATAAGTGGCAGGGAACACAGAGAATTCCACATCTTGGCTAGGCGAACAATAAATGTGGAGGAGAAGTGCTTGGTACGACAAGACGGTATATCAACCAAGTGTGGGTGGTACCTAGCCGTGCATCTGGTTGACCGGTAGTGAAAGGGAGATCGAGGAATCAGGTCATGGAGCTCCTGCGCACACTCCCCGAAGTACAATCTGCTTTGCTACCCTCATCGCGCCCGTGTGAGTCAGACGTGTGTAAACTGTCTCTGTGCTTCTTAAATTAAATAAAGTGGTTAAAACTGATAAATATCCTTTGTGTCGTATATCTACGTGTATACAACTACATCACAATCCAAAGTGTAAAAAATCTGTGAATAACAATACCTGTGCGCCGAGTAATTACAAAATTACGGTTTAAAACTTTCCTTAAAAGTGCTCGCATCTATGTGCCGTGACATTTGTTAACAAAGCGAGGTCATTAACCGCTAACACGTATATATTTATGGTAAATATTGAAGCCTTATTTGACTATATACACTAGGAGTGCTGGCAGCATAGTGTGTATGCCGTTTAACTGGCATTAATAGGAGTTCAAGATCGACCCCTAGCTTATACAAAACGTACTTTTTGTAATTTCTTTTGTTATATTGTTACGTTTTCTAAATAAGAAGATCAATACTCTCTTCAAGAAACTGAATAAATATCCAATTTTTTCTATATAAAAGCATTTTATAATCAAGAAAAAGCTTTCAAGATCATGTCTCTGAGGAGAACTCCACCGAGCAAGTCAACAGATTTACTCTATGACTCCGAGCCTGATACATCCAAAACAACGTCTCAACAACAACTTGCCTCGAACATAACGCAGAGGTTTAAACGGAAGTTTCAACATGGTGAAGATATTAGCCAGTTTACAGCGGAAATTAAGAATATACTCATCGAATTTACTGAAAATCAAGACAAGTACGCTGCTTTTTTAAGGACGGTAAACGAAATTAAAGCCGAATGTTCTGAGTTGCGTAAGTCCGTAGAGTTTGTATCGGCATCTTATGATGAAATAATGGGGAAATTAAAAAGCTTCGAAAGTGCTAACAGAGAGAAAATGGCCTATGTACAGGTTCTTGAAGAAAAAATTGAAAACTTGGAAAGTCTCAACAAGTCTTCCAGCATAGAGTTTCGAAACATACCTGTAAACCAAAACGAAAATAAAGCTACTCTTTGTGCTACAGTTATAAAAACCAGCGCATTACTGCAGAATGAGTTGAAAATGAGCGGAATACGTGACATTTTCCGTGTTAAATCCAAAAAGTCACCTGACTCTGGCACTATCGTCGTAGATTATCGACAGTTATCGCGAAAGAATCTATACTTCAGGCTTACAAAAGTTATAATAAGAACGGAAACAAGTTGTCAACAACAGATATCCAGCTACAGGGCCCATGTAAACCGATTTATATATCTGAAGCTTTAACTGCCAAAAAGAGCCATTTATTCTATCTGGCACGAATACACGCGAAATCCCACGGATACGCATTTTGCTGGATTGCTAACGGCAGAATCCTAATGCGGAAAAAAGAGGGTGATTCTGCTATACTCATTAAAACTGATTCAGACCTAAATACACTAAAACAGACAGCGGATTGACTATGGAGCGGCATCGGTATAAATATTCCTCATTTTCACTCGATTTTTTATGACAAATTTATATGGTTCCTTGTTACTTTAACGTTAAAAATGTTTACTTTTTTTAACCAAATTGTTTTATATTATCTTCTTCTTGTTAAACGGAAAATTACTTACATAATATGTCTTCAAAATAGAATTGCCATACTCTTCTCTACTCACATATACTCACACACACTTTTACATAATTTAATACCACATCTATTCAATTTTGTTCCTACATACTCTCTTTGTATAAAATATAATATAAAAAATATAATAATAATAGATAATAATATAAAAATAATATAATAATAGATAAAATATCACAAATTAAAATTATTGTCAAGTCGCCATCACAAGTCTATGTAAAAATATTATGTCTACCGACTAATGTCCTTGAAACACTTCTCTTGTATAAAAATGCTTGACACACTAAATATTATTTCTGATCTCGATAATTACCAGGTTTCAAAGTCTTTCAAAGTTCCTCTGGTTGACTGCCATAAACTAATAAAAAACAATAATAGGAAATTAAATATACACTTCTGGACACATCTATTGGCCCACCTTGTATTTTCAGTTTCGTTTGGTCCTAGCTAAAATTTTATATTAGGTCGAGCAAAAAGTTTTTATGCAGTTTTGAACCTGGCACATTCACAATTTCATTCAATAGTCTTTTTTTGAATTTCGAACACAGAATTTAAAGAAACAAAAGACAATTTGGAGCCTGTTTGTTGATATCAAACAATCGAATACTAAGAAAACTTGGTTTTATTGGTTTACTTGGATTTAATTCTTGAAAAAGTGATTGATATCTTTGCTTTTGCAACAAACATTACTTATTCTTAACATTAAGGTGAGGTTCTATCAATAATCTATGGATACTTCACCTGAAGTCGCCGCCCAAGCTGTGGCACTTATTCAGGCCGGACACAGCCAAAGAAACGTGAGTGCTCAACTTAATTTAAGTCGATCTGCGGTCCGAAATGTTTATCGGAGGTACCTAGAGACTGGCGGCTTTGTTCGTCGCCAAGGAAGGCCACGATCTCGGGTCACAACTGAAAGGCAGGATCGATTCATCGTGACGACCAGCTTGAGAAATCGTCACCTTACCTCCATTGAGATACAAAACCAACTTCGCGACTTCCACGGAGTATCTGTGAGCGCTCGAACTGTTCGGAGAAGGTTAAAAGAACGCGATATGGTACCACACAAGCCAGCTAATGGGCCCAAACTAAAGCGAGCCCCCCGAACAGCGCGCCTTCATTTCGCACGCAGTCATTTAAATTGGACACAGCAAGATTGGAGCCGTGTACTCTTTTCTGATGAGTCTAAAATTGTGTTACATGGCAATGATGGAAGGAAGAAGGTCTACCGGCGTAAGGGAGAGCGTTTCGCACAATGCTGCTTTGAAGAGAGGGTTGCTTATGGCGGTGGCTCATGGACTGTCTGGGGCGGTATATCCGCGAGCGGCAAAACTCAACTTGAGGTTGTTACAGGACCACGGCTGCCAACATTAAATGCTGAAAGATACATTCGTGAGTGCTTAGAACCTCACGTGATACCATACGCGGACTATGTGGGCCCAAATTTCCTTTTTATGCATGATAATGCAAGAGCCCATGCGGCCGGCATCGTCAGGGAATATCTTCGGGATGTGAACATCACAGTTATGGACTGGCCAGCCAGAAGCCCAGACATGAACCCCATTGAGCACATGTGGGACGAGCTAAAAAGGCGTGTTAGGGCTCGTCAGCCAGTTGCCCAGACGATGCAGGAGTTGAAAACTGCCATAGAAGAGGAATGGGAGATGATCCCTCAAAATTTCATAGAGCGGTTTATAAACTCTATGCCTAATCGTATGAGAGCTGTGGTAGATGCCCATGGAGGCAACACGCGTTATTAAATTAAACCTTTATTTGATAAAACATGTTTTTTATTCAAAAATTAATTGCCTTTAACAAGGCGCATATCCGACTTGTTAGGCGTAGGTCCATGTCGTATGGTATTCTGAATTCAAATTTAAAACTATACGATCGAAAAAGATGGTAAAATGTATCAGGTTTAAAACTGCATCAACAGTTTTTGTTCAATCTAGCAATCATATTTCGGTAGGGGCCATCGAAACCTAAACTCTAAGGTGGGCCAATAGATGTGTCCAGAAGTGTATTACACCTCAATATCCGTAGTATTAACAAAAATTTTGATGAGTTGACAGTTCTGCTTCAACAACTTCAGTTTGATTGTGATGTTATCATCCTGTCTGAGTGTTGGCTAAGGAAAACAACAATAATTCCCACTTTACAGGGATACCAATCACACCAAACAAGGAATTTTGAAAATCAAAAT
Organism: Tholera decimalis; assembly: GCA_943138885.2. Lineage (NCBI taxonomy): Eukaryota > Metazoa > Arthropoda > Insecta > Lepidoptera > Noctuidae > Tholera > Tholera decimalis. The sequence continues at coordinate 2,580,837 of OW964550.2, forward strand.
GATGGTATCGTAATCTACACAAAACTGAATCTAAATTGTAAAATTATAGAACCTGAATTTAAGGAATCAAATTGCCTGGTTTGCATTATAAATGACGATATAGCTGTCATTGCCCTGTACAGATCTCCATCCTACCATTTTATAAATAATTTTCTAACTAGCTTAGGTAACGTCCTTTCATTCTTAAAAAAATATGGTCAAATATTTTTAATTGGTGACATAAATATAGACATTAAAAATAACAATAAAGATCGACATTCACAAGAGTATTTGAATTTTACCGCATCACAAGGCTTACTCCCAGCTCATCTGTATCCAACTCGTATCAATAACTGCCTAGATCACGTTTTAATAAAAACAAATAGGGTAGCCACTACTCTTGTCATAGAGTCCCACATTACTGATCACGAACCAGTTTTATTAAGTGTGGACACAGATAGTCCCAGCTTGAAGCCGAGCATAACTAAAACTGTGGTTGATTATACCTTGATTATACGTGACATTGAACAGACAGATTTCTCCAATGTTTTGTTTTCTAAAAATGCTAATGAGGCAACAAACATTCTCACCAGAACACTTTCTGAAATCATATGTCAGCACACACGTAAAACACAAGTACCTAAAAAATACCGGAATATTAAGCCCTGGATTTCCCGCGGTCTAATCAAATGCATTAGAAACAGAGACCGCATGCATAAAAAGCTTAAAACTCAGCCCGATAATCACATTCTAAAACTTACCTATTATAGATACCGGAACTTTTGCAATGCTCTCCTACGGAAACTTAAGCACAATTATGAAAAAGAACAATTTGCCAAAGCTAAAAATAACATGAAAGCTACTTGGAACGTCATCAAAACTGTAACTAACACTAAACGTCCCACCCTACCTGCTTGTGATTTAATTTCATCCCAATCCATAAACTCTATAAACAGTTTCTTTGTGAATGTGGGAAAAAAATTAGCAAATAAAATAAAAAAATCCTCATTGGTACACTGCATGCAATATCTTACTCCAAAGAACAATATCAATTCCATTGCCCTATTTGATACAGATGCTCAAGAGATTGAAGCAATCATTCTAAATTTGCGTAATGATTGTTCGGTTGGCATAGACTCTGTATCGAGTAAGGTACTTAAAATGTCCCGCCATGTTTTAGTCCCGCTTATTGTACATATTTGTAATATTTCGCTAAATACTGGAGTTTTTCCTGATGCTCTCAAAAAAGCAGTAGTTCACCCTATCTATAAGAGTGGGGACAGGGACTGCGTAAACAACTACCGGCCTATTTCTGTACTTCCGGCAATCTCTAAGATATTAGAAAAACTTTTGAATAGTCGTCTGGTAAAATTTTTGAATGCAAATAACATCTTAGCGCATAATCAATATGGTTTCCGTTCAGGTGTTTCCACTGAGGATGCTGTGTCTGCTCTCTCAGATGCTGTAACTAAACACCTAAATTGTAAAAAGAAATGCCTTGGTATATTCCTGGATATGAGCAAGGCATTTGACACAGTCTCTGTTCCTATACTTTTGGCGAAGATGTCCGATATTGGGATCCGTGGGTGTGCTCTAAAACTCTTCGAGAACTATCTTCAAGATCGTTCGCAGCATGTAATGATAGATAATGTTATGAGTACAGAAGCTAAAATAGAATACGGTGTGCCCCAAGGAAGCATTCTTGGCCCGACATTATTTCTTATCTACATAAATGACCTCTGTCTCCTTTCCCTTAAAAATTGTTCTGTCTTTGCTTATGCTGATGATACTGTTTTATTGATACATGGAGATACCTGGGATGAGGCCACACAATTAGCAGAGACAAATCTCAATATAGTTAGTGATTGGCTTTCAAAAAACCTCCTAACATTGAATGCAGAGAAATCTAAAATAATACCTTTCTCAGTCTCTCAATTCTCGCAACCTAAAGATCCAATTAATGTCAGAGTTCACTCGTGCCTGAACTCCTCTTTCTACTGTTCCTGTCCACCTCTCAGCGTATCCACCTATATACGCTACTTAGGTGTCTATATAGATCGTTATCTGAACTGGCATATGCAGATTGATTATTTGGTCAAAAGAGTTAGAGTGCTCATTTATATTTTTAGAAATCTGAGGCAGTCTGCCGATGTAGTTACTCTCAAACTAGTATACTACGCTCTGTGTCAGTCTTTACTTTCCTATTGTATAGTCTGTTGGGGGGCTGCTGATAAAACATCACTTTTAAAGCTAGAAATTGCACAAAGAGCGGTTCTAAAAGTTATGTTTCATAAACCGTATAGATACCCAACAGTTCAACTCTATCGTGATAGTGAAGTATTAACTGTCCGGCAACTATTTGTGTTTCATACCATACTGAGGAAACATCGCAGTCCTCTTGTTACCACTAAGAAACGTCGAGCTGACATAGTATTTCGCTCAGAACCACTGAATGCCTTTGCACATAGACAATACCCCTTTGTCAGCACCAGACTCTATAATAAAATAAACAGAATCCTTAATATCCATGCGTTAAACAGACACGAATGTAAGATAAAGTTGAAAGCTTGGTTATTCACCTTAGACTATACCAAAACAGAATCGCTTTTAATATAAATTCCACATCAGTAAACAAGCACGCTTACACACCTACTTACACCCACACACACCCACTCACACTCACACACACACTTACAACTACACCCATACACTCACTTGTATAGCATAAACGTAGATAAATGGCATTCTATATTATTAATTTATTTAACAATGATTTATTTTTAGGTATTCTTTTTTGTTTGTATTCGATTCTCTGTATTATTATTTTTTTTGTAGTTTGTTTTCTCTTTATATTTTTATTTTGACCTAATCTATTTGAAGTTCACACCGTCTTACACGGGCTATGAATAAAGAATATAAAATTCACTTTTATACTGCCTCCCAAGATACAGGTTTTTGCCTAGTTTGGGAGACAGCAGGCTATGTATTACTGTCAAATTCATGTACTTATTCTAGCTATTAAGGCACATGTAATTTTCTGGCTGTGTTTCAAATAAAATATATATTATATATTATTAATCTGTAGAAAACCGACAGGCAAGCAACGGTTCGCCGATGAGCCAGGCTATGAAGCTTGTCCACCAGCACCTCGTCGCCTATAAGCCTTTAACGATTTAACCATAAAATATGGTAATATCAAATATTCTTTATTCAAATTTTGTTTTATTTGTGTTACTAGCTTGTGCCGCTTCGGCTTCGCTCACGTGACAAGTTTTGGTGGTCTGTATATCAAATTCTCCTACTTTCTTATTATGAGAATGAAATCAGCTCAATTATTTCATATGCTCACATTATAGATGTAGTAATATGATGATTTATTTTGTAAATAGTATCTATTCGTGCTTAATAATCGTATTATTAAAAAAGCGCTTATAGTCTGTAAAATTGCAATTATTGAGAGTTATTATTTCTATTAAGTGTTTTTTTTTTTCTTTAAAAATATAACTAGCAATATGTGTAGAACTCACTAACAAACTTGATACTTGCTTGTGTCTAGAGTGGGTTCACGGCAATAGTGTAATGGGTTGGATTCGAACCCGCGACCTTTCGATCACAAGTCCTACACCTTAGCTATTGAAAAGTTCTACAATGATTATATACCTTCTATATATAAAAAAATATTATAAAACAACAAAACAAATAGTAGTTGTTGCAGTTGTAGCTTATGTTCTTTCACAATGTCTATTCTATACCTGTTCCAAATTTCAACAAAATCGGTTGATTGGGTTACACGTGAAAGTGTAACAGACAAAGAGAGTGTAACTCGATCGAGCGCAGAGCTTAAAGCCTTGTAGGCGACGAGGTGCTGGTGGACAAGCTTCATAGCCTGGCCCATCGGCGAACCGTTGCTTGCCTGTCGGTTTTCTACAGATTGTACTTCGGGGAGTGTGCGCAGGAGCTCCATGACCTGATTCCTCCATCTCCCTTTCACTACCGGTCTACCAGACGCACGGCTGGGTACCACCCACACTTGGTTGATATACCGTCTTGTCGTACCAAGCGCTTCGCTTCCACATTTATTGTGCGCACAGCCAAGCTGTGGAATTCTCTGCCGGCTTCTGTGTTCCCTGCCACTTATGACCTTTCAGCCTTTAAAGCACGAGTAAATAGGCATCTTCTGGGCTAACTCGTCCCATCTTAGACCTCATCTATTGCTTACCATCAGGCGAGATCGAGGTCAAGAATGGGCCCATGAGTAATAAAAAAAATCTTTCGCATTCACAATATTAGTATCGAAGTAGGGATTATTATTTTGATGAATATAATATAAATCGAATGTCATGAATGTATGCCACTGACTGTGGCAGACACAGAGGTACATTTATAAATATACTAGCAGTGCGCGGTACTCCCATGGACTTTATCACAATAAAAACAGAACCCTCCTTTTTACCCGACTACGGCAAAGCCAAAGAAGGGTTATGATTTTGACAGGCTATGTATGTATGTGTGTATGTTCATCTATTCCCTCATAGCTCCAAAGCTACTTATCGGAACTCGACAAATGAGGTATCGTTAGAACCGTCTTGACCGTCCGCTGAACATAGGCTATGTGACGTGTCACAAAACCCAATGTGGCGCCCTCCAGTGCTCAAAAAGTGTTGTGTTAAAAATAAAAATAAGATAAACACATTGTGTTTGATATCATTTGAAAGGGCGTCACATGCACATTTCCAAAATGTTGCTTAAATTTAAAGAGGCGCCCTCTAGTGGACATAAAATCATGTGTTAAAAAAATTAAGATAAATACACCGTGTTTGATATCATTTGAAAGGGCTTCACTTGTACTTATCAAAAATATTACATTATAATACTACAACTTTGCAAGTAAATAGTATAAAAGCACAGTGATTTAACACCAAAATAGTTTAAATAATAAAAAGTGGAAAACTAAATCCCGACTACGACAAAAATCGACGCTGAAAAAGTATGAAACAAGATTTTCAGGATGCTGAAATAAACAAGGTTACTGGAAAAACAAGAACAGAACAAAAATAAAAGCCGCAGTCACAAGTTATGTAGGATATCATTCATATATATTCATATATTCATATTTCATCATATTGTTTTTCCAGTAACCTTGTTTATTTCAAAATAATAAATAAATAAAAACATATTAATTTGAATTCACTTTAAAAACGGGCCCACATAGGGCGATGGTAACTGAAGAAGGAATTATAAAATCCAACTTCACAAGGGAAGTTTGAAAAAATATGATCTATTTGAGTACTGCCGCGTGTAGAGGGAAGTGGTTGTAATAAAGACTGGTAACCAGCGTCACATATTAATTTGAAAACTGCAGTGTTGTCGTTACGGAGATAGTCTTCATTTAAATCTCCAAATATTATGCAAGGACTGTTATGCGATAGTAAATTACTTACAAAACCTACTGCGCAACTGTTGGGACATTTGCATGATCTATAAAAAGCTATAATCTTCACTGCATTTATTTCGAAAATTACTGCTTCACAGTGGTCACCTCCAGCAATGTCAATGTAATACCGTGGGTTGCTATGTTCAATATATTTTTTTGCCCATGCACACACACCAAAACCTGGGTTTGAACTAGATTGTTTAGGGCCATTTGTTCTAATTATTTCCTTAAAATTAGTTATTTAAAAAGAATCTTGAGAACAGCTCCACGTTTCTACTGCTAAGTAGATATCTGAAGCCATTATTTGAGGATCGCTTACAGTATCTTGCAAGTGTGCACGTAAGGATTGAACATTATGGAACATAATTTGGTATGAACTGTGGGGCTCCCTCAAAAATCGATACATAGGTATTAGAGGATTTCGACGCAGCTTTTCCATTTCCATTACGACTGAATCTTGATCGGAAGGTGGACGTGGAGGTTGAAAACATTCAGTAACGATAAATAAACCTTCAGCACATGTGGCACGTGAGCAAGCAACATATAACATTGACCTTGAAATACCGGACTTCACATGTACCTACAACAACTTTTTCTAATGTGGAACCCTGGCTTTTGTGAATCATAACAGCCTCAGCTGGCACCAATGGGAATTGAAAAAAAAAAACCGACTTCCAAAAAAACACTACAATGTGAAAAATAACTTTAATTTTGGAAGTCGGTGGCAAAAAACTAAAATACAGATCCGAAGACACCATCTTCTGAAATTAAAGTTATTTTCACATTGTACCTAGTGGTTTTTGGAAGTCGTTTTTTTGGTTAAAAAGTTTTTTTTTATAAAACTTATTTAAATATGAAACTAGCGCGATACAACTGACGCTTAGCGCCATCTATCGACATTTCTATGGAGTTTTTCGAAATTTTCGAGTCAAATACAATTGGTCGACTATTGCTCGTAAACTTGTAAAGCCCACTTATGTGTGATAGTATAGTTTTCCTTTAAACTTCGTTATATATAGGTACTACTGCCGTGACATTTGAATTTCTAACTACAACCGTTTAGTTGATAGAGGGGGAGGACACTTGACTCTAATGAAAATTGGTATTTTAAAGCTTGATAAGTCACGAACGGTTTACTTAATCAAAAAACGGTCTTCCCAAAGACCTAATATTTTTGAAAGACCTATCCAACAATATCCCTCAAAATGGGACGGACGAAAAAATAAAATATCATACCACTTTACATGTAGGGGATACCTCCCCTACATGTAAAGTGGGATGATATTAAATAATTGTATTTTTTTTTTTCAAAATTTTATTTTACCAATTTTTCGGCGTCATTAACGTGTATACTCATGCCAAATTACAACTTTCTAGTACCAATAGTTTTCGAGCTAAACCGCGGACAGACGGACAGACAGACGGACATGGCGAAACTATAAGGGTTCCTTGTTGACTACGGAACCCTAAAAAATAGATATGGTAAATATCCCGTTTTAAGTTCTTATGATATTCTTTCAACCAGCCTAAATTTTGGTTGCCATTTATTTAAACTTTATGTACAATAGTGTTAATGCAGCAAGGCATTCTCTACCAGTCAACCTTTGGGCACAGATTACTAAATAGTTGCTTTGGGTTAAAAAAAAACACATTGTGGTAGGTGTACAAATGAGTAAGGAGTCACTCGGTACCGGGACCGCGGTACGTTAATCATATTGCTTCTCATTCGGACTTGGGATATCGGTGATGGATATATTGTGATATGTTCGATTTGGCAAACAGGGTTTTTGGATACCCCAGAAAATGGTTACGGCTTAGTCTAAGGCTACCTTTTGTTCAGAATAGGACCTTGATGAGGACGTCTTGATGTCAAAATGTAGTGAATGACCCAATAATGGCTTAGGATGAGGTGGAGTGGCAATCGAGACGCTTAGGCTAGTTCGGAGGGGTTTGGCAAAAAACGTACATTCCCCTAATTGCGATGTATGTGGTGTATTTGATGACATTCATCACTTATTAATAGTGTTACGAGCTGGGGTTCGGGATTGAAATAATTAACGCGAATTAAACCAAAATTAACACTTTAATTAATTAAACACATAAAAATTTAACACAATTATTCGCACACAACACTTGTCACTTAACACTTAAATCGCACTGAAATTCACTTGTAAAGATTCGATTATATCGCGTATTCGCCTCGTAATAAGACTGACTGTCCGCGTTCCATTGCGATCTATTTATACCCCGGTCTATGAATTCTAGAACATTCTTATAAAATCGACACACTCTTTATACTGCCCAGAATATTCCAAGAAGCTACTCGAGATACACAGTACCGCTATTCGCCGCTAGATGGCGTTAGTGTCTCGACTAGATATACTTAGTACTGCTACTCGCCGCTAGATGGCGTTAGTGTCTCGAACATTCTACATTAATGTCGAAGTTTCTCGACGTACTTCACTAAGCGACTGGCGTAACAATAGGTTGCACTAATTATGAAGGTGACAGGGAATCACTGATGCGTGAATTCAAACTGGATACGCTGGATGTTTGGAATTTCCAAGTTATATTAGCAAATCCCATTTCGTATGCTGCTATCAAAATGCGGGCCAAGTGCGAGTTAGTAGATGTCACACGTCTTCAGATTTTTAAGCCTTTTTATTCGGGTGGGAAAATCATCGAATGACTTCTCCCATCCTGTGTGGTGCGGAAGGGAGTGTCAGACTTCTACTGACTAAAAACCCAGCCTGATCCTTCAGCTGCCCTTAAGATCCGGGGCCGCGGTATCTCATTAGGACATTCCCGCAACGATCCGTCATCCCGATTTTTGGGCATGTCATGAATTATTTTACAACTGTAATAACTCTAACACAATAATTGTTTTTACTTTGGAACCTCTTTAAATGTACATCATACTGAATATAAATATTGAAATAATTTGAGGGTATTATGATTTTGTCTAATAACTTTAATTAAAAAGCATGTTTAGTTAGTTGCCGTATCGACTTGTGTTGAGTTGGAAATCTTGCACAAGTCGTGTGATGAATAGGTGTCAGTCCTCCGGTGACTCCCCACCGCGCTGACCCTAAAATTGCGAATTACCGTCTACTTCGCAATGACAGAACACGCTGCCACGGCGGCGGTACCCTTATTTATTATAGGAAGGAGTTATACTGCATCCCTCTCAGCCCACCCGCGCCTCTCTCTCACCTAGAGTACTCTGCTTGTCGACTAGGCATGACTGGCCATCCTCCGATAACCATCATCTCTGCCTACCATCCTCCACCATCGATCGTGTCTCTTGCTTCAGACGATCCTATCGCGCTCACCAGCGATCTCACGACTCTCTTTGGCCTAAGTGACTCCGTCTTACTAGCGGGCGATCTCAACGCCAAACACCCCGCTTGGAACAGCAACACGACAAGTGCCAGAGGCAGAATCGTGTATAACCTAGGCGCGACCCTAAACTATGACGTCATCGCTCCGATGACTCCCACCCACTACCTACACGACCCCAACCATAGGCCCGATGTCCTCGATGTGGCGCTCCTAAAGAATGTAAACCTCCATTTACACTCCATAGAAGTGCTTCACGAGCTCAACTCGGATCACCGTCCCGTTATCCTACACCTAGGTTCCCGCTCAGGTAACCATGATCTTACCCAACCTCCTCCGACCCAATTGATAACCGACTGGAGGAAAGTAAGTGAAAAACTGAAATCCACCACGTCGCCTCACTTGGACACCATTCCTGACCACATAGTCTCAGTCGCTGACACGACGGCGGCGATCGACTCGCTTACAGATCACGTACAATCCGTCCTGAACGATTGTTCAAGGGAAGTTCCAGTAGCGGTAGACCACCGCTGGAAACTCCCAGACGATGTACGGAATCTGATAACCGAGAAGAACGCAACCATCCGTGCATACAGCGCTTTTCCCTGCGCCGCAAACAAAGCTCACATGCGCAACTTACAGCGTGCTGTAAGGAAACGCATTGCCGAGCAGCGTAATGCGAGCTGGGACAAGATGCTGAGTGAACTTGAGCCCACCCATCTTGCCTTCTGGCAGCTTCAGAGGAAGTTACGATCCACTGAAGAGGCCACAATGCCTCCTCTCATTCGTCCCGATAAGAGTATCGCCTTCGATAACTCTGAAAAAGCAGAATGCCTAGCCAACAGCCTAGAGTCCCAGTGTTCTCCCAGCTCTCAACCAGTAGACCAAGCCCACCTCGATATGGTGAACGCCGAAGTCGAACGTAGAACTTCCCTTCCGCCCGTCGAAGATCCCGATAATCCACTGGCCCCCATCACTCCTGACGAGGTCCAGGATATCATTAAAAAGAAAGAAAGAAAAGCCCCTGGCTCCGACGGCATCACCAATAGGGTTTTCAAACTTTTCCCCGCCCAACTTATAGTGCTAATGACTGCCATCTTCAATGGCGCATTGAGCAATAATATGTTCCCCGCAACCTGGAAACAGGCCACCGTCATAGGTATTCCCAAACCAGGCAAGCCCAAGTCTGACCCGTCTAGCTACCGTCCCATTAGCTTACTCAACGTCCTCGGTAAAATCTATGAAAGGCTTATATATAAGCGGCTCAAAGATTTTGCCGAAGCAAAGAGTCTAATACCCAATGAGCAGTTCGGATTTAGAACCGAACACTCATGTATCCAACAAGTCCACCGCATCGTAGAACACGTCAGCGCCGGCTTCCAACGGGGCGCAATAACGGGAGCCTTATTCTTCGACATAGCGAAAGCGTTGGACAAAGTCTGGCACAATGGCTTAATCTATAAGCTATACCAACTCGGCGTGCCTGACCGTCTCGTGCTCATCCTACGGGACTTTTTATCGAATCGTACCTTTCGTTATCGAATTGAGTGGAAGCTTTCCTCCCCCCGTCCCATTCGCGCAGGAGTTCCTCAAGGCTCCGTACTATCCCCCCTTGTTTTCACGCTATTCACTAGTGATATTCCCAAGCATAAAAATACCCAGCTAGCCCTATTCGCCGACGATACGGCTATCTATTATACCGGTCTTAAACCCGATGCCATCGCTCGCACTCTCCAAACTTCCGCAAACACTCTGGCCAAGTGGTTCCGGAAATGGAGAATCGAAGTCAATCCAGACAAAAGCCAGGCAGTCCTCTTTTCTAAACCGCGGATAAACCCACCCTCCCCCCGTCCGATTACCATGTATGGCAAGCCGATCCCTTGGGAAAAGCAAGCCAAATACTTAGGCGTGGTCCTCGATAGACACCTCTCCTTCGCTGAGCACATAAAGCAGGCACGTTCGCGCGCCGCTTTTGCTCTAGGTAGGCTCCACTTCATTCTTAGCTCTCGCAGCAAGTTATCACTCAGGTGCAAGTTGCGTATTTTCACCGCGGTTATCCGTCCCATCATGACCTACGCCTACGTTGTTTTCGCACACGCAAAGCCCTACCTCCTCCACAAGATGCAGACCCTCCAAAACCGATTCCTCCGTAGAATCACGGGAGCCCCCTTTTATGTTCGAAATGAGCTTCTTCACGTAGACCTCAAGATGCCCACCATCCAGCAGTTCATGAAACGCGTCTTCAAGCGTTTCTTTGAAACTTCAATCCAACATAGGAATCCCCTTATCGTATCGGCCGCCCAATACGAACCCTCGCGTATCTCTAAGATTCGCCGACCAAGGCATACCCTAGTCACTCCCGATGACGCAATCACCCTGCTCCAAGAGAGCCGTAGGGAAACAAGTACAGTGGCACACAAACACAAAAACCGACCGTCCTTCCGTCCTCGCCGCCGAGGCCTGCCGCGACATCCCCGTAATAGTCCACCCCGACCCTTGCCAGAGCCAGCCCGCGACGCTGAGCCAGTAGCTTTAAATTCCCTTATTAATAATAATAATGATATGATCCAGCCTGTCCCTAGCTGCCCTCCCCTGCGACGCCCTAAGCCGAGGTCCGTACCCCACAGGGGGTGCCCTTAGCGTGTAGTCGCCTAGTTTGTAAGTTTTTTAATAAGCCCTGGCTGGAGGCTTTAATTAATTTATTAATTAAGGCAACCACAGGCAAGCCCGGTTAAGCAGCCGACAACCTCAGAGGTTGACCTGCGAGATCCCCCACACACACAAAAAAAAAAATCCTCCGGTGACAGCATGCAGAATCAAACAGTATTGATCATATTTTAAATGAGAAATAGAAATGTAAATTAAACATAAACGTTACCTCCACTTGGTTACGCTTATTTGTAACTTAAACCAATTGTTGATTCTACCATTACACGAATTTTACTATACTAAGACATAACAGTTTCCGCATAATATTTTCCTTCACCGATTTGAGAGCCTGACTAGGTACGAAACCACGACCTGCAACTTGCAAGTCTGACTTATTACCACTGGGCCACCACTGCTCTCAATTAATTAAAACAAAAACTATTAACCTATTCGTCTGCATTGCTTAACGCGTTCATTTTAAAATAATTCCACCGGTAACTATAATTGATACAATAATGATTCTGTTATTATGATAATCTAAACAATTGAAATAAGCGTTTTAACAGCTTCGTCGTTCTAGATATTTGCACGCGCGTGTCTGGCAGAGAGATTTTTTTCATAGGATTTTCAACCTTAATGCAGGTTTGATTGAAAATTTGTCGTGCGAAAAATCTAATTAAATCGAGATCATAATATTGTGAAAGACAAAATAATTAAAGTATTTTTATTAATGTTTAAAATGTTAAAAAGAATTGTTTGAAATACTACGAATTTCTCCAGTATCGCGAGTGCATTTTATTTTTGATAACTTGCTCGTTGATATTTATTACGTTTTTGGTTTTAAAAAGATAAATTTTAAATACTAACTGTCTGTCTCTTTTTGGGGATGGATGGACCCTGGTGATGGTTTTTTAAATATTACATGCGTTTTTTAACCACCCAAAAAGATACGGTACACCTTTTTGGCAACAAGAATTATTGACAAAGTGTAAATTAACGCGGGCGAAGCCGCGAGCAAAAGATAGTTTATTATAATCGTGTTTCTCATCTCAGTTTACAAATGGTTTACTTTGAAGGCAAATGTCAGAAGTATTGTTGTAAACCAATCAATATAGATGTACTTGTTTAGTACTGAATAATGCCGTCGTGTGCCGCCACCTTGCGCTGTGAAATCCTTACCGTTGTTACATTATAATGTCGTCCCTATTATTGTTACTCTATTGATACTGTTTAAAAAAAAATTCTAACTTTGTTTGTCGAGGTGGAAATCTTCATGGATTTTGTCCATCCTAGGGCAGGCGAAGACCTTGGGAAAGGTGGTGGGTGTGCTCTATGTGTACGTACGTAAGAGCGATATAAAAATTAAATTTATCTTACATTATTCCAAAATGTACTGTATGTATCATGATTTCGGATAAATTACACAGTCCGACCAATATTTTAACCAGAAATCAGACTATATATTTCCGAAGGTTTTCAATGCACTGAATCCAAATTCACAAACATGAAAACTTCAAAATGCGATATATCGGCAAAAAAAATGTTTGAGCAAACTCAACGGCATTTGAAAGAAGAAGACTTGTTCTTTAATATGGTAACCTTTATTTTTATAGAAAAAATAATTCGTGAGCTTAGTTCGTGAGTCTACATAACCTCAAAAATTGTACTTTTTACCAATGACGTATTATAATATAGACGCGTTATATTCCCACAAAACACCTCTCAAAAATGGCACGAAACACACACATAGAGAATTACTATCTAATACGTGTAAAGAAAGGGACAGAAAATAAATGCCATCTTTAGGTACACCTGATGTTAGAGAGAGATGAATATACATCTTTAGTTAACAACCTCCCCTAACGTCACGTGACTGACTTCATTCATACGCTAGCCGCCATTAGCCGTGTAGAAAAATTAAAATAAAAAATGTATTTCTGTTGATAGTTACCTATGAAATGACACATATTGACCTCTCACGGAAGCAGTATAATTAGTGCAACGTCTGAAAACAGACAAAAGCATGTTTTTTCCTAATTTTCTTTTAAAACACATTTTTTCTTAAGATGTGTAGTGTCGCGTTCGCGACACAGGTTCGTGCGTAACTAAACAGACACGAGGCACTTACCTTGATTTCAACTTGCCATTTTAGAGCGCGGACAACGTATTTATAGTTTATTATATATATTTGCTTTTTACACTTAAAAGTGTAAAAAGTACATTTTTTTAGGTTAGGATATCTCAGAAACCTGACGTGATAGAGTGATTCTGAGGCCAGATTCGGATTCAGCGCATCGAAAACCTTCGGAAATGTATAGTCTAGTTTCTGGTTAAGAAGTTTGGTTAAATTTTGTTGGCCTGTGTTATTTTTGAAGAAACATTGAAGATCAAGAAAATTATAATTTATAATTAACAACGCACACTGCACCCTCTGCTATATCAGCATGGGTACAGTAGTGATCAGTGCTACATATATTAATTAAAACACAAACGGACGCAGCTACGTATGTACAGTCTGCGTCAAAAGTCGATAAACACATTAAGTTTTTCAAAATCGCTGTACACCATATTATACCAAAACTGCTCAACATGACAAGCATCAGAATCGAATGACCATCACTAAAGTTCAAGATTAACTGAACATCACATAGTCAAAAGTAGCTAACCATTGTTATTTCCAAAAATACCTTAAAATCGAGCATTTGTAAATAAATACTTGTTTCGGCTACCTAGTATATAAACTTAAATATTCAAAAGTAGCTGAACAGTGAATCGAAAATGTAGGTTGTCACTATCTTCCGAGTTATCTTGACACCAAACCTAGTAAGAGATCGAGAGATTTCTTCAAATATAGGCACACCTATAGCGATTTGGGTATTTTTTAAAGTAACTTGTGCAGTTATTGTTTCTCTTGAAAAATACCATTTGGTGAAGTGGAACTGATGATGAAGACCACAGATGACTACTGGAACTACTCAATAATAAGTATTTCATTGGTTGCGATCCGATTACTTGAATATAGTTGTTAAGTACTTTATGCCCATGACAATGCAAATTGTGTGGTGGAGCTGATGGTGAAGGACTAGGAGAACTCCACAACAATTAACGGCTCTGCATCGGGAAAACAAATATTTTGACGTTTAGCAAAATATTTCTTTTCCCGATGCAGGGCCGATAAGAAGTTGACATTTAAGCTTTTGTAACTAGGTACAAACTGACCCACAACAATATTTTAACACAGTCTCTTAAGTCCCTGAACAAAATTAAATATATTTAATAAAAGGAGGAGGTTCGCCGCCTCGCTGGAAATTGTGCGTATCGCGGAATCATCCGGATAGCTATGATGAGGATTGATGGGACGTGACATGCCCACATAGGGGGGGGGGGGGGCTATGTGGTCCCATAGTGGGCCATGGACCGCACGATCCCCGTGTAGAGCCTCCGGCAAGAGGTGTCTGCCACCTTACATTGGGTAGGAGGTGCTTGTGTGCCCCCACCCGTTCCAGATTTGGAGCTAGACGTCGAAAATGTTCCATGAAGGTCCACTGGCTGTCGAGGACGAGTCCCAATTATTTCATCGTCGTCTCGACAGCGATGTGAACTCCTCCCACCGTTATTTGGGAACCCGAAGGCGACGCGTTCCTACAGCCATGAAAACACATAGCCTCAGACTTGTGCAGGGCCACCTCGAGTCCCAATTGTTGGATCGTCTCATTCTCACTGATACCAACTATGAAAAAAAAAAACTTCTACAGCCAAATGGATAAGATGTCGGACTAGTGATCAAGAGGAACCCACTCTAGACAAAAGTATTTCTACCCACATTGCAGTAGCAATGCGTTTGACCACTATCTCACCTGATGGGTAAATTAATTGCGTTTTTGTTTAAAGAGAACTATCTCTTTAAACAAAAACTCAGTTATTGTGGAAACTTAAAACACTTCTAAATTGACATTCACATAAAATAAACTTTTTAATAAAAAATATAAACCGACTTCCAACCTTTTTTGGAAGGCGGTATATAGAACTTCACAAATAGCGTGCTTATGATTTGGATTACTCAAATAAGATTTTAAAAAAGTGTGTTAAAGAGCTACAATTATTCCTATTACTTACAATGTAAGGCCGATTATACCAACAACCTCATTACAATGCTAAAAATATGATTACTTTGCTCTAAAAATTACCAGGCAATCATATAAATACTTTATAATTTACACTTAAGGTTTTCAGTAGTTTTTGCAATCACGACCAATTCATACTTATTGTAGAACAAAATGATTGTCTAACAACAAAGATAAATTAAATCTGGAATAATCAGTTTACACTCTGTTTTGTTCTTAATGAATGTTGCACTATTTTGAAGAGTAGGGTGCCAACGTTGCAATGAATTGGATCATCGTGTTATCATTTTTAATGGTTCTGGGATCTGTGTTATCACAAGAAACGCCAGTGTTGTATGATGCTTACTTTGGCAAGCCCATCACTGATAAACGAAGCAACTACTTAACAGGCATCGCTAATGGAACAAGGTCAGTGCATTTTGGATAGCGTATCATCTTAAAGACCATCATTTATCACGTAAATGGGTCGATCGTATCTGCAAATATCTTCTTATCAAACAAATACTACAGAAAAATAGCTGATGTTAAATCCTCCAAAAACCAGCTATTCAATCTTGGATGCAGCACTACTGCCCGCAAATATCGTATATTATCTTTTTGTATGCAATGTCTTTTTTTTTATTCTGAATAGGCTCGCGTTTGACCACCATCTCACCTGATGGTAAGTGATGATGTGGTCGAAGATGGAGCACGCTTGCCTAGAAGTAACCTATTCAATCTAGACTTAAAGACTCCCAGGTTATAGCGATCAGGAAACACAGACTCCGGCAGGGAATTCCACTCCTTAGCCGTACGCACAATTTAAGTATTCCCAAAACGTTTTGTGCGTATGGGTGGGATGTCCACCATGTAACGATGGCGCATCGCCGTTTGTCTTATAGTCCGATGATGGAACGGTCTTGACGGTATTAGATTGTGTAATTCCATCGCACACTCACCGAAATGTAACCGATAGAAAACCGATAGACTTGCAACTCTTCGTTGATGTTCAAGGCTCTGGAGCTTTGATTCCACCAGTGAATTGTTGCCAATGAGTCTCTTGGCCCGTTTCTCGATAGACTCAAGCGCGTCCAGTTGGTATTTGGCAGATCCGTCCGAAAGATGCGAGTAGTACTCCATACACGATGGAACATAGACTTGATACAGTTTGATCATCTCTTCCGGTGTGAAGTACCGTCGCACCTTTACTAGGATTCCCAACTTATTTGCTGCTAGTTACGACATATATCAATCTACACTGGGGCAGCGTTGTGGATTACTGCCTATTCGCTATCATAGAAAAGAAGCCTGTGTCCCAGTCCCAGCAGTGGAAAATGTATAATGTTGTTTATTCAATTTAGTAACGTTTTGAAATGGGAGCCTTGGTGGCTGTTCCAATTTAAAACCTAATAAGAGACATTTTTTACAACCATCGTTTTAATACAAATAATCTTGCTAACCTAGTAAGTACCAACCAAATACAAAAACAAATATATTTAAGCATCGAGTCAAAGCTCCAGAGCCTTGAACACCGACGACGAGTTGCAAGTCTATCGGTTTTCTATCGGTTACATTTCGGGGAGTGTGCGATGGAATTACACAATCTAATTCCGCCAAGCCCGTTCCATCATCGGACTACAAGACAAACGGCGAAGCGCCATCGTTACATGGTGGACATCCTACCCATACGCACAAAACGTTTTGGGAATATCTTCATTGTGCGTACGGCTAAGGAGTGGAATTCCCTGCCGGAGTCTGTGTTTCCCGATAGCTACAACCTAGGAGTCTGTAAGTCAAAAGTGAATAGGTCACTTTTAGGTAAGCGTGCTCCATCTTCGACCACATCATCACTTACCATCAAGTGAGATAGTGGTCAAACGCGAACCTTTTTTCAATAAGAAATAAATACGATACCTAGTAAGAGCACCACCCTACATACTACCATTCGTCACTACTTCAAAACCTATCAAACTAATTTGACTAATTTTATGTATCCAATACCTTTGTAGCGTTTATGCGCTATCCTGTAAAATTTAGTTTTAAGTCCTTACTAGGTTTTGAAATCGGGCAGCCAACCAATATCATGATGGTAAAAGGATACATATTAAAAACTGTAGAAATATGTACCAGGTGGTTTCAGAAGTGCGTCGGAGTGATTTTCTGAGTATAATATAATTATGATGAGTATAATATAGTAAGAAATATTAATTTTTGACTGACCAACTTTGTTACCTTTAAAATGCCGTAAAGGGTAAGCTGAGACAGATACTTGAGTTTTGTAACTGTTTTGTTTAATAAATCGTTAAATAAGATGTTTGACCAACGTAACAATATACATACTTAAACTTTCAACCCGATTAGGGAGAGGCTCTGGGTGTATATTTTTATATTCACTTGTTTCCTTTTATCTCGTATAAACATTCATATTTGTAATGCCGTAGTAATACATTCTTGTTCGTTCTATTACGTAGTTGTTTGTGACTTGTTATTGTATAATATTGCTTCGTTTATCCTAAGTTAATGAGTGTTCTCCAAGGTTATCCTATGTCACCCCAAGCGTCACCAAAATCTTCTTTCATACTTTTCAAAGGATGTAGTCGGCCTTTAATTATTAACTTGTATTTTTTATTTAACTAGCTTATGCACTATACTCGTCAAGCCATGCTCCAAAGAAGAGGGTCGACGGGTGGATGGAACGTGCAGCAACCCCAAATACCCCTCAAGAGGAGGGAGTATGACGCCGCTCCCAAGACTTCTGCCACCGCTGTTTGGACCAGGTATGTGGTACAGATAAACACATTTTTATTATTGATAATCTCTCGTTTAACCAACATCTCATCTGAGGGCAGCCCCGGATCTTCAATTTTTTTTAGGCGGGGCAAAATCTGGAAAATGCTGCCCCCACCCCTTTATATTTATGTTTATCTTTATCATATTTATAATACCAGCTATCAGATGTCCACTAACAGATTGTCAGTTGGACATAGGTCTTTCGGAAATAATGCAACCATCACTGTTCTTTCTGTGTTAAACCTATTTATTTACACACGTAAAGACATGAACGTGTAGAATATATATTTAAAACAGCACATGAGAGGATTTAAAAAAAAAATTAGCAAAAAATAGAACCAACTTCTATGTAAAAAAACACTACAAAGGCAAAAATAACTTTAATTTCGGAGGTGGTTTCAATAAAAAAGAAAAATGACACCGACTACCGAAATTAAAGTTATTTTTCATAGAAGTCGGTTCTATTTTTGCTAAAAATTCTTTTTCACGCTTTTTAATGGGTCGGTTTGTAGTTTATCTAGTTACAAAAGCCAAAATGTCAACTACTTATCACCGTTTACAAAATATTGTTTTTCTCGGTGCAGAGCCGTTAATTTTTGAATTTTCCTGGTACATCACCATCAGCTCTACTTCACCATATGTATTGTGAACAGCATAAAGTGCTTAACATCTACAACGTGTAACGGAAACCCCATATCTGTCCAAAAGAACTGAAGACAACATCTGGTATGGAGTCTCTATGCAAAGTTTCAGCTCAAAATAAGTGACTCACAGAATTGGCCCAAAATTATTGGTTTCATATGTTTCTAGAATACCAGTAATAACAAATGTGTCACAGCACTATGATGACCCTCACTTTCCACGTCACTTGCCAATAAAACGATAATTCTCTTCGTTCTTCTTAATTTGAAAAATTTGGTCTCTGGTATCAATGTATTGAAATTTCTAATATGCTCTACACATGTAGACATAGGATTAGAAAACCCCTGCCATATCATTTGTTATCATCCAAAGAAGCCGTGCACTCGGTATGTATATACACTTTAAATTACAAGTTGTATATTCAAGTAATCTAATCGCAATCCACTAAATACTTGTTATTGAGTAGTTTCGGTGGCCATCTGGAGAATTCATCATCAGTACCACTTCCTCAAATAGTGCTTTTCGAGAGCAACTGCACAAGTTACTATAAGAAATACCCAAAATGCTATAGGTGTGCCTATAATATTTGAAGAGTTCCCTCGATTTCTCCATGATCCCATCATCAGATCCAAACATGACGATAATGGGACCATCTAAAAAGTATACCTTTTCAAACAAAAAAAAAAGAATTTTCGAAATCGGTCCAGCCATCTTCGAGTAATGAGGTAACATACATAAAAAAAAAAGTTCAAGACGAATTGAGAACCTCCTCCTTTTTTTTGAAGTCGGTAAATAAAAATATGTGTAATAAAAATCAAATATATATGGCTTTTGTGAATTAAAATTACAAATTTACTAATCGAGCTTTTTGTTCAGCAAATAATCTTGTCATAATTTAACTCATGTGCCATTCGATTTTCTATCGCTAAGATTGAAAGACTCGATAGGCGTTTCTGGCTCATAGAAGATCGCAAATAATTTTTTAATTAGTTTTAGTTTGCTAAAATTTCGCTCACAGCTTGCGGATGTAGTAGGAAGCGTTGAGTAAATTCGCAGGGCAATACAAATATTCGGAAAAGCATCCTGCAAATCATGATAATAGATCTGTTGCAAGAGATGAAACCGTTAGCTTTTTCTATATCACCAAATAAAAGCGAAGCTTGCTCTTTAAAAACGTAGAGTTCCTGGCAGAATTCAACGGCGCTTAAATCTCGCTCGTATTTTCGAGCCAGATCTGCTCCGTACTTTTGCAGATTTTCAATTGTCATTTTTAAAATATTTGTACCTACCATTAAGAAACGCAAAATTCAAATTCAGCATGGTAGCATAATCAAACTTTTTAATTTCTGATATGATTCGATCAAATACCATCATTATTTCTTTAGAAAATAGTTGAACAGGTTGGTGTGTTTGTAAATCGTCTTCACAGATCTCATCAAAATGTTTTTACGTTTCGGAATTCGTTTGTTTTGCAAAATAGGGTCAACACCCCTTTTTTTAAGCAACCTTTTCAGCCTCTTTTATCCAATATTCCATTGGATTTAGTCTCATTTTTTGCAAAGTTTTCAGCAGACCATTCATTAAGTAGTGCAACGGAACGGGCAAGAATAAGATCTTGTATTATGTAAGGGAAAATTGAAATGATCAATATTTTTGAAACTACTCAAAGTTTCTCCGTCACAAATTCAGGATATCATTATCGTCCCCGTCAAAAAAAATTGAACATATTTCGAAGGCCGTAGATCATCAGGCAGCGGAGATAGATGTGTCCAGCCAGCTTGACCTCAGGCTGTTTGGACATTAAGTTTTTATTGATTTCTCGTAAACACTTACATGTGACGCCATAAATCAAACGTTATTACTGTCACACATTGCGTCACTAAATGTTAGTAAAGGAACCACATTTGAAAACTCTCCTGTTATTAAGATTCCGAAGTGCCAGCCAGAAGTTTTATACGTAAATTCAAGCTGGCTGGACACAGATTTTTGCATGTTTGTACTAAACCGCTGTACGTATCACAAAACTTTTAGCTCGATGCCTGTCACAAATTTATGTGACGCCCGTTGATATGCAATAAGTCGTGACAATTACTTCCGTTGCCGAGATTGAGAGACAAGCGAAAAGTGGTTTTTCAAGCTGGCTGGAAACGTTTTCGATCGATTATCTAAGATTCTGTAGCGTCACAAATTCTGAAATAAAGGTGTTAAGCCGTCACATAAAGTGCTCTATCGACCTAGTTAAATGCGAGCTATTTTGAAGATTTATCCAGCCAGCCTGAGTCACATTATGATTTTAAGACTTCCATTTTGTCACTGTCCCTTTAAATTGATGAAGTTAAATCTATGAAATCATATGAATTTATACCTTTTATTTCTGTGCAACCACAAATATGTATAGCGCAATTATGTGTTACTTTTCGAAAATGTACGCATATTGAGTAAAATATTATGTTTTGGAGTAAAATTTAAAAATGCCAAGTAAAAAGCGACAGTGACACGAAACAATAAAAAACAATATTTTTGTGTTAAACCTTGAAGCTGAGGCTATTTTCTTTGATTTATCAATTAAGTGCATTTATTAATTATTTAAATAAATATGAATATGGATTATTTGTTTTTTTTTTTTTTTTATTGATGATAGGCTCGTGTTTAGGTTGCGTTGTTTCATACTTTCCGTAAATTTTGCTTTTAAATCTAGTCACACAACGGAACCAGTTCCGCCACAAAATTAGTTTTGTTTCGATATTGAAAAATGCCTCAAATTCCGCGTTCCTTTTTGTTTTCCTGCATAATAAACTATATTTCCTATTACATTTTGGTCAAATAAAAAAGAAAAAAATATACTAAAATATAATCGAATTTTACAGCAGGGTACACTTTATTTTGATATTGCTCCTACGCACCTCACGAGTAATAAATAATGTTCGTGCAGCGCGTCCCAGCCCGCGCTCTCGCTGCACCCGGTCACGTGGTCCGTGTGCTGTACCCAAAGACTATAAAACCATGTACCCCTGAATATTCGTCATGTTGATAGATCCACAGTAAAACAAGTGTGTCTGTACTTGTACTATTATTTATTCTGTGGTAAGAAATTTATGAGTTGTCCATACGTCTGTAAAATGTGAATTTTGCCGCCCTCTGAACTTGCCGCCCGGGGCATAGGCCCCGGCTTGCCCCCCCCCCCCTCCTAGATCCGGGGCTGTCTGAGGGTAAGCGATGACGTGGTCGAAGATGAATTACAATTGCCTAGAAGTAACCTATTCACTCTTGACTTAAAGAATCCAAAGTTATATATATATATATATATATAAAATTAGTGATTTTCTTGAAGGTAAATAATGTGACTAGAAGATACAAATTCAACAAAACTGACATTCTTTTATTTTATTATTTTTCACATTATTGATATTTTGAAATTTTTTGTATTGTAATGGCCATGATGAAATGGATTTAATTTGACATTTTTTAATAGCTTACACAATGATTTATATAGTGACATTTTAATTTTTCGTACTGACATGGCCCTGATCAAATGAATTTAATTTTGTAATTTTTTAATAGTTTACACAATGACTTATAGTGACATTTTTATTTTCTGTATTGACATGGCCCTGATAAAATGAATTTAATAATTTTACTTATATTCTAAAACTAGCTTTTGCCCGCGACTTCGTCCGCGTGGAATAGTTACTTTGGGCTAACGTTAAATTTAACCCCGATTTTGAAGCATTCTTCATTGGCGCTCCGCTCCTATTGGCCTTAGCGTAATGATACAATATAGCTGTGCCCGCGACTCCGTCAGCGTAAGTTAATGTATTGGTAATATTGTTTAGATCACGTTCACATGAGGCTTAAGTACCTAGAGAACGCTTCGACCGCGAGACGCGTCGAGCGCGGCGACCGATTCTCAAAAATAATCCTTATAGCATGATTCAGTATTCACGCGCGATGGCTTATTATTATAAGCGTATTTCATGTATAACTTTGGTGTTTCTATACCGATTTATATGATTCTTTTTACGGTTTCGTAGCCGAATGGCAAAAAATGGAATCTTTATAGTTTCGACATGTCTGTCCGTCTGTCTGTCTGTCTGTCTGTCCGTCCGTCCGTCTGTCACAGCAATTTTATTCCGAAACTATTAGGACTATACATGTGAAACTTGATAGGTAGATGTATTCTCTGAACCGCTTTCCGATTTTGAGAAAAAAATTAAAAAATATTTAAAATAAAGGGGGGCTCCCCATACATGGAACTAAACCTGAAAATATTTTTTTTCATGAAATCGATGCACGTGTGGTATCTATAGACAGTTCTTTAAAAACTACATCGGGGTTTCTAAAACCACTTTTCCATAAAGTCAATCGTTTAAAAGATATAAGCTTCCAAAGTGGTAAAATGTGTGTGTGGCGGACACAACCTCTAACTTCTATAATAATGGAGTGAAAAATCTAAAAAAAATATATGTCTGTAGATTTTAATATAAACTTTCAACCAAAATTAGTTTGAACGAAATCAGTTCAGCAGTTTTTGAGATACAGCATATTTTCTAAAACCGCAAATATAACTTTGTAATTCATACAAACACTATGAAAAACAAATTTATTCGGCGCAGTTGTAAAAAATGTAAAAAAAATCCAGTTTTAAGAAATTTGTAAGGTATTTTTTTTCAAAACAAATTTATTTGGCGCAGTTGTAAAAAATGTAAATAAGCTAGTTTTAAGAAATTTGTAAGGTTTCTTTTTCGTCAAATAAATTTGCATATTATATTATAGTTACTACGGAACCCTTCATGGGCGAGTCTGACTCGCACTTGGCCAATTTTTTTATGGAATAGTTAATAATGTTAACTTTTTCAATTAGGGGTGACTGAGAGTGTTATAAACGTAAGAGTAGACAAATATTATAATCAGAAAGCTTCGAACTGCTAAGCTATCGGGAGTTACACGTGTTATTGTGAGTCAACCATAAAAGTTAGACATATGCTGTCGTGGGATATTTTTTATATAATTTTAAGGAGAACATTTCCTTCATGAAATGATTTGTGTAGCTTTAACCATTAAGGTTGCACACGCGACGGAAGCTTAAAAAATGGAGTAACTTCTCCCGTTTTCCCAACATTTCCCTTCACTGCTCTGCTCCTATTGATTGTAGCGTGATGAAAAGTATACTATAACCCGCTCAGGAGTATGAAAAATAATTGTACCAAGTTTCGTTAAAATCCGTCGAGTAGTTTTTGTTTCTATAACGGTTATACAGACAGACAGACAGACAGACAGACAGATAGACAGACAAAAATTTAACTGATTGCATTTTTGGCATGAGTATCGATCCTTAATCACCCCCTGATTGTTATTTTGGAAATATATTTCACTAGTACTCTCGCGGGGCTTCGCTCCCGTGGATTCTATCACGGTAAAAACATAACTCTCCTTTTTTTGCTGTCGGGTAAAAAGTAGCCTATAACCTTCCTCAAGCTTCAAGCTACTTCCATACCAATTTTCATCCAAATCCACCCAGTACTTTCGAAGATTAGCGCGTTCAAGCAAACAAACAAACAAACAAACAAACTAACAAACTTTTCCGCTTTATAATATTAGTATAGATTACTTATAAAAGAAATTAAAGAAAACGGTATGATGAAATGATAACTTTTGTTTTTAGTTCAAACAAAAATCTCCACAAAATACGTGTGTAGGTTACCTATATATTAAGTTGTTTTCTTTAAACAAAGTGAAACGCTTAATTTATTTTATACTAGTACTCTCGCGGGGCTTCGCTCCCGTGGATTCTATCACGGTAAAAACATAACTCTCCTTTTTTTGCTGTCGGGTAAAAAGTAGCCTATAACCTTCCTCAAGCTTCAAGCTACTTCCATACCAATTTTCATCCAAATCCACCCAGTACTTTCGAAGATTAGCGCGTTCAAGCAAACAAACAAACAAACAAACAAACAAACAAACTAACAAACTTTTCCGCTTTATAATATTAGTATAGATGTACAGAATTGACCTCTCTACAGATTTATTATAAGTATAGATACTTGATTGTTTTTTTTGTATCATAAAATTGTTGCTATTCTTTGTTGATAGAATTATCATAGGAACTATTTATTTTAAATTTTACTGAATGTTAACTATACTAATAATTTTATGTTGATGCATGAACCTTTCGGAAATTTGTTTCCGAATTTTAAATAAAACATATAATTATGTAAAATTTGCATGCCAGTAAGGTAGATCAAGGAGAACGAAATTCAATGTAATGTTAACACCACTTGACCAGCAAATATATAACCTTTTCCTTAAAAAATCTCACGCAAGCGGATTCAATGACAGCGATGTATTCCATTGTGGCTCACTTATGTCTAAACCCAAACATCAACACGTGCGCTTGTTCCCATATTAAGAAAGAAAACAGTGTAAAGTACTTAGGCATAATTCTAGATAACACCTTAAGATTCCAGGAGCACATTAACAACCTTAGTAATAGACTGCGCAAAGTAATATATGTCTTTAAAACACTGAGACATGTTGCAGATGAAAGAATGAAAAAAATTGTATATTTTGCTCTCGTTCAATCACTACTAACATATTGCATAACATCATGGGGTGGTGCCCCAAAATGCACAATCTTGATATTGGAAAGAGCACAGAGAGCTATTCTAAAGGTTTCTTCATACCTACCTTTTCGATATCCCACTGAACTACTATACAAAGAGACCAAAGTTCTGACTGTACGTCAGCTTTTTGTTTTTCATACGGTTCTAAAACAGCATGGACTTCTAACCTATAACCCCACACTACTACGTGGTGGAAGACGGTTTGAACCCGTAGGCCGTTGTCAAAATAGGCTCTACTCGATGTTCTCGAAGCGCTTCTTTTGCTATTTAGGACGATATCTATATAATAAAATCAACAAGTCACTTTTTGTTTATAATCTCACCAATACCAAGTGCAAAACCAAGTTGAAGGGTTGGCTCTTGGAATTGAACTACGATGATACAGAGAAACTACTTGCTGTCCCAGTTTAACTAGCTTATAAATTAACACCGGTACTACATATTCCCTGCTACACTTATATCAGTTTATACCAAGTTTATACACACACTATTACTTACATACACACAACACACTCTACTATACACACATACATATTCATATACATGCACACACAATTACTAACTATACTAACACTAGAATAATTTATGTTAAATGATATTGTAAACTGTAAACTTATTTTTTTTTTGTTTGTTTTTGTTTTTTTTGTTTCTTATTGTGTATTTACTACTTTTAACATACTGTACTGACCATGTTACAGATTTTTTCACCTGCATATTTATATAAATGTAACTGTTACCTAAGGGGTGGAGACCTGGTGTCCTGAAACACAGACCTTCCGTCTAGCTTAGGCACCAGTCTCCCACAATATTTTGTAAAATAAAATTGTTGTTTAATGTACCGTTTTATATTGTGGTGAGAAAATAAATTATTTTGATTGACTGATTGATTGATTGATTTATGATTTAGCTATCAGGAAACAGATTCCTTAGCTGTACGTAAAATGAAATTATTTAATCTATCAACAATAAAAAAAGCGTCTGGACTCTGAAGTCTCTGACTGGGTCTGGCTCAGCAGTAGTATGTATAATTAATTAAAAGTCACTTACCTAATTTTAACGCAGTCTATATTTGACGTAGGTAACTTTAAACTAAATTGGGCGTGAGATCCACACGACCTCAGCCCTTAAAGCAAGCAGTCTTCTGGGCTCGCTCGGTTCATCTACCGCTTATTATTTATTATGTGTGATCGAAGTCAAGCGCGGACCCATCTGACATGAAAAAATAATAATCACAAACAAACCTTCGTAAACAGGAAACACATTGAGGCCAGCGAAGGATGGGTCGGAGCTTCCGTCAACTCGGTACCTTCGAACGTCCCTGATCGCCGACGGATCCTTCACCGACCACCATTTCTCCACACTAGCCACCCACGTCCTGGTGTCTACGATTGCTGATCACGTGGATCTCTTATACCTGAGTAAGTCTCTTAAATCTACAAACAACCTTGATAAAAGCGAGATGCTTCAAATAAAACTACATTTATTATGTCTGGGGGCACGGCAGTTCCCCCGCCAAGTTGAGCAAAAAAGTGGCACGGCCGTACCATCCTTTTCTCGAAGCCATTCAGGCCATTTTCGACCCCCTATAACTTCGTTGTGGATAAAACTAGAACCTTGAATTTTCAGTAACCAAGCAGGCATTGTGTAAACACGGTATATTTCAAATTTAATTTAATTTTAAATAGTAGTTTAAGAATTATAACGAGTCAAAGTTTCTTATTTTTGATGATCGGTCACTATATCACTGACTAGCAGACAGAAGCTTCAAATCAATCAATCTATTTATTTAAAACGTTAAAGATTTTTAATATTGGTATGGTCACTATAAGATGTTGTTAGGTTAGATAATTACTTAACAACTTATGACAGAAGGTCCCTTAAGTAGGGACTGAATAAATTAATAACCGACTTGGTATTACATGGATCTCACAACTTTTTACGGTAGAAGAACTGAGTTGCGAGACATGGTTTTTTGACAAGTATTGTTTTTTATGGGATATCATTTTCAGGCAGCACACTAAAAATCAGACAATAAAAGCAATAGTTTAGTCACAGAACATTTTTAAGACTAACATTTAACATTTGAACATTTACGAGATGACTAAGTATTTACGCCTAGTCATACACCTTAAATGAAAAAAAAAATATTCTGTATTTAAGTTCTATAAAAAAAAGTGTGAGAGTTTAAGTTTTTTTCGTATTTTTCTCGTCATTTTTTTATAGTTTCGTATAAACCGTATGCACGTATTGTATATATATGATTTAATTTAATGATTAGACTGAACATCCTTGTTTAAGCTTGCTATAAGTAGCCCGCAATTTGATGGCAAATGTTTACCGTCTGTGAATATTAAAAGTAGGATTATAAATTGTGTGGTAAAGTAACATCTTTAGGATCACAGCATTTCACAGCCATTTTTTCGTGTAGTAAGCCATCCAATTGACTCTTCCCGGTGTTAATGAAGCGGGAGTGAAAGATATTGTCTAAATAATCTACGTAACCGAACTAGGCCGCCAGAGCCACTTATAATTGTTACTTATGTATAATAATTGTTCCTCATATAAATGTAAATTCCATTATGTAACAGACTATAACAACCTTATGAAATAAATCCAAAAAAAAAATACAAAATCCAACCAGAGCCGTAGTATCTTGTTAGAACATTTCCGCAATCCTGCGACTTTCTGCAGCGGTAGAAAACGTTTTAAGTTTTAATAAATTTTATGCAGTAACAATTATTCTGCCTTAAGTGTTGACGGCCATGATAACTACGTATTATTATTATTTTCCTTTCCATAACTCAATGAATCAGTTATAACATTTGTGAGTCAAACAGCAAGATCAAGACTGTCATCTTTAATGTTACAGGATCTCGCGGTACAGGATCTGTATACGTAGTTCGTATGTTGCGAAATATATGTCGCTACAATGTTTAAAACCATTACCTTACTTATGATAACAGTTACACGCTACAATACAATTCCCTTTTGTCTACCACAGATAGATACGCGCGCGTCAGCGATTGCTGTCTCGGTAACACCCCCAACAGAGTGAACCCCACCTGCATCCCCATTCCGGTGCCTGGTGATGATCCTTACCTGCGCACTACTCAGGTCAGGTGCCTCAACCTTACCAGAGTCATCACCTACCAGGACCTGGGGTGCCTTCCTAACTCCTTGCCAGCTGAAAGAGTGAGTACTTTCCTAGTTATTGTAGCTTCTGCTGCCTAACTTGGATATTATCAATGGTCAAACTGCAAGTTTGATGACACCATTGGCGCAGTGATTGAGTGATCGACTGCTGTGCTGCATGTCGTGGGTTCGATACAGGAGAATTTTTTAATGCTCAATGTAATTTTTAAATATAAAAGCTTACAAATATTAATACGAAAAACTATTAAGCTTTATACAGAGTAGGTCACTCTTGGAAATCCGGTCAGTGATAGCAGTAAATTGATATTCGAAAGCTTTTGAATGCTAAACTCTTTTAGTACCGGTTTTTTTAACACGCCTTTTTTTAATACTAGCTATTCTACGCGTAAAAAATATGTTGTTATAAGGAAATACTGGAATAGAAAGTATGATAATATTCATAATCGGATTACGGATTGGTGGCGTTATTTGATTAATGAATATAATAATTTGCCTCCTCTTTTCACCCTTTATGATAGTGACTAACTTTTGACCGCGGCTTCGCTCGAGTGAAAAGGTTTTTTAGCGAAAGTAAAGTAGTCTATTGCTCAGATTTAACGTGAAAGAAGGGCAAACAATAAAACATTCTTTCACATTATCAAACTAAAGCTATAGCCTTTGATACTTGCTAATAATGTAGCTTTATCTTTACTAATAATTAAAATAATTGTTAGGGCGTTTGTTTGTACCAAATAGTCTCCAAAACTACAGGACAGATTTTAACCATTTTATCGCCAATAGAAATCTATATTATCAGAAAACATTAGCTAAAATTCATATTCATATAAAATAGAGATCTATAGTAAATTGCAATAATGTAACTCAAAATACCAAAGTGTTAACATAAAAAAAAAATAAGAAACCCCTATGTAACGAATTTTAAATATCGATTCTAAATGGCGATACCCCGCCGAGACTATTATTTTTTTTTTACTTTTTAAGGGATGTTTCTTAAACTACTTCTAAATATTATTTGCGAAGGCGTTTTTTTTTAATTTTTAATTTTATTTTTATTTTATGCTTTTTAAACTTTTCACGTACCATACTTTTTGTCACTTTGACCAATTTCATGAAATAGACAGTTTTTGCAACATAGTACACGTGGTGCCCTTTCATTTGATACGCCACTTGGATATATTTGACAATATTCAATTATTCATCCTCACTTTCACTCCCCAATTCCCCATATCTAGTAAATTTCTGAAATAATTTTGATAAAACATGTCTGATTGTAATATACCTGTCGTGTTCTTTCATTTGATACCCCACTTGGGTATATTTGACAACATTCGATTATTCATCCCCACTTTCACCCCCCCCCCCCACAACTTTTAAACGGCTCAACCGATTTTCATCAAACATGTCTAAGAACACTCGCACATAAGTCACCTTTACTACAAAAAAAAAAGTAAATTGAAAACCGCTTCATGGATTTGGGAGCTATGATGCCACAGACAGACGCGTCAAACTTATAACGAAAAATCTTTTTGCGTCGGGGGTTAAAAATACATTATTTCAAACCAACAATTTAAAAAAAATCTCTCTTTTTATAACATTAGTATAGATGATGAGAGAAATTTCAGTAAATGCAGATGTAGGTGTATTCAAATACCGATTCTATCAATTAAAAAGATTACTAACAATAATTTCCTATACAAACTTAGCCAATGACACAGATTCGTACACACTGAATCATGGAATTAATTAAGTTCAATATTCTCATAAAATAACGCGGTGCGTTTGTTTGTTTGTTACGCAAATACGCTTAAATGCTGAACCATACATGAATTAAATTAGAAAACGAAATTAGTCGCGCTTTAACATTTAATTTTTAAATTTTTCTTACCAGTATTCCATAGTAACACCTCTACTTGATCTGTCAACCGTCTATGGAAATTTAGATGCAAGGAATCGAATGATCAGATCATACCAAGGAGGAGAGCTGGCGTTCAGACTGGAGGGGAGGCGAGAGGTGCCGCAAGGGAATAGCGTATTTTGTACAAACAACAGGCCTCCGGAAACCAGTTGCTATAACTATGGTAAGTGACATTGAAATTAAAATGACATATTTATTTTGTAAATTGGTTATAAATAACACTTTTACGCTTCATGTTTTTGCGTGGTAAGTTTTAGTTCAGCTAGATTAGGTCGGTGTTTCCTAAGTGACTACTCTGAGAAGAAACACTGAAACAAACTCAGAAGTTAACGTCTCGTTTAAGGTCCATACAATGCGTATTGGTCCAATCGTATGAAAAGCATGTAGATTCATGACTGTGGTGGTCTTTTGAGGAAATAACCACACAGATTTGAGCGGACCTGTCCAGACAGTGCAAGCATTTGTCAGTTATCGTGTAGCTCAACTTAAGAGGAGGCTCCCTAAATTGTATGTAACTTTGCATTAATATTCTGAAACAATCACGCATACAATCAAAATGAAACTTTAGTATAAGATTTATTGGATCTTTTTCTTTACATGTTTAAGACCAGTTACGTAATTGTTACATTTTCGCTCGATTCATTTTTTAATCAAAAAAAATTTTTTGCAAAAAAATAAAACCGACTTCCATATCAAAACACTACAAAGCCAAAAATAATTTTAATTTCGGTAGTCGGTGTTATTGGTTATGTATTTTCTTTTTTTTCACACCGCCTTCCGAAATTAAAATTATTTTTGGCTTTGTAGTGTTTTGATATGGAAGTCGGTTTTATTTTTTTGCAAAAAAATTTTTATTTTCGCGCTTTTTAGTGGGTCAATTTGTAATTAATCTAGTTATAAAAGCCAAAATGTCAACTACAAAAAACTAAAAACGCGCGAACAAAAAACACAATATAGAGTAATCGAAAAGATCATCAATGTAAATATTTTTTTAGACTTTTGTTGATTTTTCAGAAACGGCTTGTTCGATGTCAATAAAATTTTCATGGGACCATTTGGGAAGTATACCCTTTCCAACAAAAAAAGAATTTTTCAAATCGGTTGGCGAGCGACGGAGCTATGCCCGAACAAACATAAAAAAAAAAAAAAAAAAAACAAACAAACATCCGAATTGAGAACCTCCTCCTTTTTCAGAAGTCGGTTAAAAATCATGTCTTTTTAAGGATGATTCAAAATTTTATCAAGATTATTCGGCTTTTATTTCTAAAATTAGTATTGACATTAAGAAAATATAGTTTATTATCCAAATATAAGATATTTTTTCTCTAGATCAATTGTTACTTTAGTTATAAACGAAATAAGAATTGAGACTTACGACATTTAGTTTCAAATCCGAACATGGTTAAAAAAGAGCGCACGCAATATTCAACTGCTGCGTTAGCACAACGTACGTACACAACGGCCTAACCGGGGTGCAAGGGGGTGGAGCTAGCGTGAAAACTGTTTTAGAGTGCCTGGTCTTAAAACTTAGTGCTTATATTATCAGTCCATGACGTGACCACCACTCAGACACATCACACAGGCTTCCTCTCTGTGAGAGAGTATGAGCCGTAATCCACCGCATGGCCGCAATGCGGGCTACTGGCTGTGACATATCTTCAAATGTTTGGTCCTAGTTCATTCCGTTATCTTCACGATGTCTTTCTTCACCGTTTTGGGAGCAGCTGTGGCGATGATATAAATTACCAAATGTAATGTGACTGGGTTCGAACTTACGACTTACTACTTGTACGACAGGCCCGTAGAAATAAGGCCACCACTACTTTACTACTACTACTACTACTATGTTTAGTAACAAAAAAAAAATGAGAACCAGATTTTGCAGTCTGCTGAGTCTAGCCAGTAAAACCTTGTGATTGCTTTTCTTTGTCCAAATAAGTACCTATTTTGAGCATCCATCTGCCAGTGACTGAACTCCCAAGTTATTACTTTAGGCTGATCATATAATAATAAATAAATCCAATTATTTGGTGCATAAAGAAATATCTTACAAACTAACATATTATATACTTCAATAAAACTTTGATTTAGTAAATCGGACTACAAGACAAACGGCGATGCACCATCGTTACATGGTGGACATCCCACCCATACGTACTTAACATTTTGGGAATACTTTCATTGTGCGTACGGCTATTTATTTTTTTTTTTTTCAACGTGGTAAAATTATCAAATAAGTCCTCCCACTCCGGGCAGGGTGGGAGGGACTGTCAGACTTTTACTGACTAAAATCTACGGTGTTCCTTCAATAACCCTTTACATACCGGGGCCACGGTAACGGGATGAGTCCCACGACCCCGGCGGGCTTCGGCCCTCTGCAGAGGGGGCCTCGTCATGTTGCTGACGCTCTTTGAGGCGCGCGTGGAACACGACGCGCCGTCGACCCGGGCATGGTCCATGGTCGGACAGCGAGTTGCCCTTTACTCGCTGTCCGCATGCCCGCGCCCACGGTGGCCGGAGATCGTCGGCCGACGTCCGACGCCGTGGGCGTCTACCACTGCGGCTGGGCTGGAGGGAGGACGCCATCCTCTCCCTCACGCGGCCCGCCTCCTCCTTCGGAAGCATGACTGCTTCTGCACTCCCTCTCGCCCCGCAGCATGGCCTCGACCAAGGCCGGGCGCGAGAGGTCTCCGCCTATCGCCGCCGTGAGGACACGTCGGTGCTCTGCCCAGGCGGGGCAGTCTTGCACCGTGTGCTCTACGGTGTCCTCAGGGCGTTCCTCGCAGTGGTGACACCCAGGCGTTTCCTCCTTTCCCATCAGACACAGGTACCTCCCGAAACTTCCGTGTCCGGTGAGGACCTGCGTCATGCGGTAGGTCAGGACGCCGTGACGCCGATCTAGCCACTCCTCAAAGAGTGTGCGTACGGCTAAGGAGTGGAATTCCCTGCCGGAGTCTGTATATCCCAATAGCTATAACCTAGGGGTCTTTAAGTCAAGAGTGAATAGGTTACTTTTAGGTAAGCGTGTCCCATCCTTGACCATATTATCGCTTACCATCAGAAGAGATGGTGGTCAAACGCGAACCTATTATCAATAAAAAAAATACAAACTGGAACCTATGCTTTTTTTTTTTTTTTTTTAACGTGGTAAGATTATCAGGACTGTTATATAGGACTGTCAGACTTTTACTGACTAAAATCCACGGTGTTCCTTCAACTTTGAGGCGCGCGTGGAACACGACGCGCCGTCGACCCGGGCATGGTCCATGGTCGGACAGCGAGTTGCCCTTTACTCGCTGTCCGCATGCCCGCGCCTACGGTGGCCGGAGATCGTCGGCCGACGTCCGACGCCGTGGGCGTCTACCACTGCGGCTGGGCTGGAGGGAGGACGCCATCCTCTCCCTCACACGGCCCGCCTCCTCCTTCGAAAGCATGACTGCTTCGCAGAAGGAGGCGACCGCTTCCCACTCCCTCTCGCCCCGCAGCATGGCCTCGACCAAGGCCGGGCGCGAGAGGTCTCCGCCTATCGCCACCGTGAGGACACGTCGGTGCTCTGCCCTGGTGGGACAGTCTTGTACCGTGTGCTCTACGGTGTCCTCAGGGCGACCCTCGCAGTGGTGACACCCAGGCGCTTCCTCCTTTCCCATCAGACACAGGTACCTCCCGAAACTTCCGTGTCCGGTGAGGACCTGCGTCATGCGGTAGGTCAGGACGCCGTGACGCCGATCTAGCCACTCCTCAAAGAGGGGTCTTACCGCCGCAATTGCGGCGTGCCCGTGGAACCTATGCTAGTACATAACTCTCCGCGTGTAATAAGCACCAAGTTACTGTGCGCTCGTGTGGCACTTTTGCTCAGGATTTGCATAATGTAATAAAATATCAATATCGGAGGAGCTCATTACTAAATAATAACAGCCGCTTGGGTAAAGCAACTTGCCGAGGTCTGCCCATGTCTAGACAAAGCTGCCGCAGACCATCAAACTACACGGAACGCGGTTTATCGCTGTCTTTTGTTCATTTCAACATGGATCCGCTTGATAACTGCGCTTGCAGCTCTATTATTAATAGAATTATTAAAAAATAAAGTAAAGCGCAATATTTGGGTGGAAGTAGTGTTAAGTAATCGCCACCACTTCCTGTCCTATCTCCATCCATAATTTCGCTTTTAATTCTCGATTGACGTAATCCTTCGATTTCACATCATACAAAGCAGGTCGATCTTGTATTTTAACAATAAAACGCTCCGTATCGCACAATGTCCCGTGCAGAATGACGCAATAGTAGGAAACCGCTCGTTTAGTTTGAAGCGGCGGTTATCAGCGGCGGTTTGACGCTGCATGCGGCGGTCGTATTTCTCCCGCCTGTAACCGCGATGGGAAACCGCGCAGTGTACAACTTCTATATTAAATTGTTGCTGGTGCGGTTCAGAAACGGATTCCCGCGGCGATCGAACCGCCCGTCTGGTATGGCCCTTAGACATTGATCCCTGCTGTAATTTTTACATCTTTGACAGACGTTACGGGTAGTCGGAAGAGAAAAAATCTGACACCAGTCTTACTGTATATTTTACAGGTGATGACTTCCAAAGCAACCTACTATCAGGGATCTACTTGACAACGATGTGGTTCTTCAGGGAGCACAACCGGATAGCTCGGAGGCTGGCCAAGATCAACGAATGTTGGAACGACGAGAAACTGTTTCTGACGGCCAGGCAGATCAACATAGCGCAGTACCAGTATATCTTCTTTTATGAACTCGTTGTGGAGTTTCTTGGTAAGAGAAAGAAGAGAATAGTATATATTTATTTATTTATATATATATATACAGTATGTTAGATTAAACGAGGGACATATTCAAACCTACAATAGTGTATGCTTACATGATACTAATAAAAATATGAACAAAAAAAACACTGATGAATAACAGACAGAACCATACCAAAAGTCCTCAGGGGGACTCCCGCGGGGGCGGAGTTTACACACGAAATTCCTTTTTTGGCAGGATCGGGCCGTGTTTTGCCGCGTGATTACTTTGGGTACCGTTTACAAGTTCATTCACCTCTTGCGCCTCAGTATACATGATAAATGTATTATATTGGACAATTACGTCAAAAATTTAAGTTATAGGTTTTTCACATATTTGGGACGAGAATCGAATACTGAATACCCTCCCTCAATAAGTCCCTCGTTTAACCTAACACACTGTATATATATATATATATATATATATTTATTTTATTTTAATAAGTACAAACTAAGACAATATACAGTACATAAATCTGAAGCCTAATTAAATTATTTATGTACACAGCGTTCTGTGTCTAATATACTTCATTAGTGACGGTTAGGTTTAGTGAATATGTTATTTAAACTAAATTAGAAATGAAAAATGATCTTTATACTTTTTTTTTTCGTAAATTTAAACTAGATAAGGCCGGTGTTTCCTAACTAGTCAGTTAGGAGACACCGGCCTCATCTGAGAACACCCAGAGAGGAAACACCGAAACAAACTCAGGGGTCCGTCTCTTTTAAAGCCCTTACAATCTTTACTGGTTAAATTATATGAGAACCTTGTAGGTTTCAGTCTAAGGCGATCTTTTAAGGAAAGATGCTCACAGATTTGAGTGGGCCTGTCCATACAGTGTTTTTTTTCAGATGACGCATTGCTCAACTGAGAACAAGGAGCTTAACGATTTGAGTAGGTCGCAAAAAGCACTCAAACTGCCAGACAATCATGTTTAACTCGAATAAAACAACTTAAATAGTTCACATATTGACAATAGTTTATGAAGATTATGCAGATTACAGTCTGAAATGGCCTTTTGAGGAAAGATCCTCACAGATTTGAGTAGACTCGTCCTGTCAGTGCAAGCCTTTGTCAGTTAGTCTGTAAGCTCAACTTTGGACTACTAAGAAACTCAACGATTGACGAACAATGCCAAAGAAGGGGCATTTGAGTAGGTCGCGAAAGTACTCAAACTGCCATCGTTGATAGAGAGGTAAAAAAACTTCTACTCACTTGGTTACTAAATGATATGTTTATTATTACATTTTATACAGCGAATTTCTAAATTCGTTAAAACTGATCAAACAAATTATAGTGTAGGTATTAGTAGCAAAACAAATTAAAGTCTAGACAACGGTGTGTTTTCAAAAACATAATTGTAAATTAAACGTAAATTTTTGTTAGGGCGCGTTCGACCACCACTTTAACTGGTGGTAAGCGATGAGTAAAAAAAATTTTCTCAAAACGCTCTGTGCGTATGGGAGGGATGTCTATCTTGGCTTATTAGAATTAGTTTGTGCCATTCCATCGCACTCGTCGCTCGATCTATTCAGAATGTCTGTAGGTAAGCGAATTTAATGACCTAAAGTTTTGTCTCCGTATATCGGCGATTCCCGTGCACTCAAGAAACATGTGCCCTTCTGTTACCTCATACCTGTGTATAAGCTGTAGATAACCTAGTGAGTTTCATACTTCAAAGTATGCTTACTTTTCTATATACTTTTCTATTCTAATCTTTTAGTGTGTCATTGCTTGTTTTCTCTAATAAATAAAATAAAATATCTACCTTGTGATATTGTTTCTTACCCAGATCAGCAGTTCCCAGTGAAGGCCTCGCCACTATTCACAGGCTTCTTTGGCCCAGTTGCAAGAGATGCCTGGTCATTAATCATTAATCTAACATTCATTTACAACTCGATGGTCCTTCTAGGTCGCAAGAACGCTCTAGCAGAAGGCATCATATACGAGACAGATGGCTACGTCAACGACTTCGACCCTCGGTACGAGCCTGGCGTGTTCCACGAGTACATCGTCGGCTTCCGCTGGTTCCACACCTTCCAACCAGGGCCTACGGAGTAAGTACATAAGTTTAGAATAGACACATTGGCTATTCCAGAGAGGAGGAAGAGCAGAGAAAGACCGCTATGTGGTGGAAAACGGCTACCGAAGATATGAGACGAGTTCTGCTGACTGCACAGATAACCCAAGACAGAGTGTCCTGTCGCCTTAGAACAAGGAAAGCCGATTTATTTATTTATTTATTTTGCACAGTAAAATGAAAACATATATGTACATACATTGAAATAGCATGGAGTTACATTGATCCCAAGTAAAAGAAGAATGCTCCAAGAGAAGAAGAAGAAGAGAAGATAGAGTATTGATAGATAAAATTACGGTTATCAAAGGTAAGTATAACAACAAAACCACACAGTTTCGCAAACACGGTTAGGCAAATAAATTCAATGCGCAGCCAAGGTAGCAAATGCCTCCATTACCCCTTTACAACGAGTGTGGTTGCAGTCAGAAGACGCCTCAGCATTCAGTTTCTTAAAAAGTATTAATATCTGTACTGCTATGTATCTATTTACTCACGCTGAAAAATATAAAACGAGACTTTTTACTGTTGTTGTACACTAAAAAAAAACGGTTCAGAAAACTTATTTTTATGTTAAAATAATTGATTACTGACAGTGCACTGAAATGGGTACAAACAGTAAAGAGCTAAAGAGTTATTTCAATTGGATGAACATTAAAGTTTACTGAAACTAACAGTTCCTTTTAAGTATTGCCGTTTTTAGACCTTTACTGATATCGTAGTAGTTATTTTTCTGCTTTTGAATAGTTATTGTAGCATACAGTAAAGAGTTAAACAGTTATTTCAATTGTTTGAACATTAAAGTTAACTAAAACAAGCAGTTTTTTAAAGTATTTCTGTGTTGAGACTTTACTGATATCGTAGCAGTTATTGTCTTACAAACAGTAAGAATAGCCGACCAGAAAACAGTTGCAGATGCACAGTAAAATCTACTGTTATAACTCAACTGTTTTTTTTTTCAGTTAGTTTTACTTCTTTGGACAATAGGTTCTATTTTTACTGACCAAAGCGGTTTTTAAAAAAATCTGTAAACTCAATCGATTTTTCGGTTATATTTATATAACCGAAAAATCGATTGAGTTTACCGATTTTTTTTTTATAAGTGCAGGTTGAATATTTTACGATATGATTTATACTAAGAGTAATAAGTGTTCACACTACGATTTTCCTGCCTCTAAAAGTGAGGACTTTTAATTGGCTCACTATCTACTATGCTATAGGTATATTATCCTGTGTAAAATAGTTATTAGTCCTCCATACTTGTAACATAATAAATATACTTAGCAGCAGTGATCCTATTGCCTTTAAAGTATGCCAATATTTGCAGTTAACAAATACGATGAGAGAGGGCGCTACTGTGCGTAAACAAACATCTGTTCCGTGTACTTTAAAGTTTAAAAATAGTTTGAGTGACAATACAGTTTGAAAAAGTGATTAAAATTGTAACAATTCGGAGGCTACAGTGATCAAAGTTGAAGTGCACAAGTTTTGGACAAAATCTATGAAGTTTTCTTCAAATAATACATAGTGCCAAAAGTTTCAACGAACAAAATTCAAAACGAATTCGTTTTCGGCTGCTTATTAAGTGGAGCTTAAATATCCTCGTGACTACCTGAAAAAGCGAGTCAGACAAAACACTAATAAAGGTACGATAATGATTATAAAATTAACATAACTAACTATCAAAATAAACCAAAAGCTGCTTATCATCCTGTCCAATTACTGATAATAGCGCCATCTATCATCTAGTAGATGAATCAGCTCGAGTCATCAAACAATCAACCGAACCATCGATTGACTGAAGTAGATTACACTAATTCCCGCGAGATGGCAGCACCAGTAACGAAATTACTAAAAATAGCACAAAATTGCGCAGGTTGTACACAAGATCTCGCAACCAGCGAATATCTTACCTGCACACTATGTAGTTACAAATATGATCTCGACTGTGCAAATATCCCCAGAGACTATTTTAAGGCAGCAATGACTGCAGACCAGAAAATAACATGGAAATGTCAAGACTGCCGCTGCAAAATGCCGAAAATAGGAAATTCGAACACTCCTATACGTCCACAGATTTCTAATCACAACCAGCAAATAACTTCACCCAATGAATTATGCAATGTCACTCGTAGAAAAAGAACTACCTACCCCAGCAATGATTCCACCACTTCTGATGAACTCAGTTTACTAGGAGATACAGTCCACCCAGATGGAAACAAATCTACAATAAATACCAACACACAGTCAGAACACTTACTTCAAAGTTTGAGTCAAATGATAATAACACGTCTAAAAGAAAACAACGAAGCAATAATTTCCGAACTACGAAGCACTATACAAACAGAAATTAAGAAAGCCATTGCCAAACTTGCAGAAGATTTCGAGCAAAAAACCAACTACCTATCTGAACAAAATGATCAAAGAAAA
This sequence comes from Tholera decimalis, assembly GCA_943138885.2. Lineage (NCBI taxonomy): Eukaryota > Metazoa > Arthropoda > Insecta > Lepidoptera > Noctuidae > Tholera > Tholera decimalis. The sequence continues at coordinate 2,620,771 of OW964550.2, forward strand.
CTAGAATTGGAAAAGGTTGATAGCAAAATAGAAAACCTAATAAAAGAAAATGAAAAACTCAAAAAAGAAATAAAAACAATATCCGCTACCTCACTTATTAAATGTACAGAAAGTAATTCAAAGAAGATAGTTCTATACGGCTTCACAGATTACTTAAAAGAATCGGAAGTAGAGTTACATGACAGAGTAATTGATATGTTCCAAGATATTTTGCATGTAGACCTAACCGGCTTTATAGAAAATATGTACAGACTAGGTAGAAACACTACCAATACCCGACCCCTGGTAGTAGAATTACTAAGCAAAAGAATGGCGAAGTACTTAATAAAAAATAGTCATTACTTTCAAGGCACAAGACTATCCGTATCTGAATTCTTAGATGAAAATGCACGTAAACAAAGGCAACTTATGCGTGAAGAAATGTTAAAAGCACGAAAGAAAGGCCTATATTCAGTGATCCGGAACAATCAATTATACGTCCAGGGTGAAATAATAAATATGAGCCATAAAACATACCAACAAAACTATGGAACTAATGACACACGCGATAATACAATAATAACCCAAAACAATAGTAACAGCAACGACCATCACAAGGAAATAATAAGTGACATAAATACAGAAAACAACTCCTTTCGAAGCCACAAGACAAAATTTTAACATTTTATTCCAAAATATACAAAGTATTTACAATAAACAAGACATATTTGAATCTTTCATCGAAGAAAACCCAACTTTCAACGCAATATGTTTATCAGAAACCTGGTTATCGCACGAAAAACAAACCATGTTACAATTTAGCGGATATAAAATAGCTGCCTCATACTGCCGAAAGACGCGAGGAGGTGGTGGCGTCTGCATACTGGTCCAAGATCATATCGATTTTAGAGAGAGGAATGATGTTACAGATATGTCAATAGAATATGTTATTGAATTATGTGCAATTGAATTACCCAAAGAAAATATTTTATTACTAGCGATATATTGGAATAAAAGAGAGGAAGAAGTATTTATAAGTCAATTAAAAAATATTTTAAACTATATAAATAATAAATATAACAAATTTGATATTATAATAGGCGGAGATTTTAATATAAATGTTTTAGAGAGCAACAGGAAAGCTAGTCAATTCTTAGATCTAATGTTAGAGTTCAAATTTACACAACACATAAAAAAACCCACTCGTATTACACAAACTACATCTACATGCTTAGATTTAATATTTACAAACTGTAACATAAATAAAGTAATTACAAACATTGAAGAATTTGGTTTATCAGACCATAGCGGAACAACAATACGAATTCCTATACCACATGTATCCACATCTCAACCTACTTGGTACGCAAAAAAGAGATTATTTAATGACACCAATATATCAAAGTTTAAGTCTGCGTTACAAGTCATAGACTGGAACAAAATAATATTAGAAGACCAAAATATGAACGATAACTATAAAGCATTCAATGATACGCTAACTAATATTCTAAACAAATACATACCCTTACGTAAAATTAAATTAAAATCAAAGTTTAAGAAAAAATGGTTAACCAAAGGTATAAAAACCTCCTGCAAAAATAAGAGATTATTAAAAATACTTACCCTTAAAACAAATAACCCAATACTATCACAACACTATAGAAAATACGAAAAAATATTAAAAAAATCAGTAACAACAGCAAAAAAACTACAATATATTGACAAAATGAAAAAATCTAATAACAAAGTCAAAACAATGTGGAATATAATAAACGAGCGGACCAATAAAACAATAAGAAAAGACAAATTTAACATAAAACTACAAACAAATAACAATAAAACAACCTCGGAGCCAAAGGAAGTAGCCAATATGTTTAACAACTTTTTTGCATCCATCGGTGAGGGAAGTCCAGTACGAACATATGATGAGTCGAAAAGCATACCAGTGCTTTCATATACCGAAAATACAATGTTCCTCACTCCAGCTGACCCTTACGAAATAAATATTATGCTAAAAACACTAAAAAATAAAAAAAGTCACGGCATAGACGAATTTCCACCCTGTTTACTCAGACAATGCGCTGATGAGCTTACACTACCATTTTATAAATTGCTGAACCAGTCATTTGAAGACGGCGTATTCCCTGATCAGCTGAAAATAGGATTAGTGAAACCTCTACATAAGAAAAATAACAAAACAGAGCCAAGTAATTACCGTCCAATAGTTTTACTGCCTACAGCTTCAAAGATTTTCGAGAAAGCAATGTGCAATCGCGTGTACACTTTCTGCGAAAAATATAAAATATTTGATGAATGCCAAAACGGCTTTCGAAAAAATCGGTCAACAGCATTGGCAGTCTATAAATTCATACAGGAAGCCTTAAGCATAATAAATAATAAAAAATACGCAGTGGGGTTAATGCTTGACATGACCAAAGCCTATGATAAAGTTCAATACAATATTTTATTAAATAAATTATATAGATTAGGGATCCGCGGTAAATCATATGAATGGTTCAAATCTTATCTTGAAAACAGAGCACAGCTAGTAGAAATAGAATACTTCAATAACAATATAAACGAACTTCAAAAGTTCCGGTCTGATAGAAAGGCGATTAACGCATCAATACCACAAGGAAGTGTTATTGGATGTCTATTGTTTCTCATTTACATCAATGATCTCCCAAAATTTATAGCAGAAACCGGACCTTGCGTTTTATTTGCGGACGACATCTCCATTCTCACCCAATGTCATAACAACACGAACCTAAACAGTACCCTTAACGAAATTCTCGGTAAAATAATAACCTGGATGAACGAGCACAACCTTGAAATCAACTTTTCAAAGACTAAACTCATAACTTTCCATCCCCACCAAAAAAATCCTCTAAATGCACTCTTTTCTTTTAATAACCATAAAATAGAAACAGTCAATGAATTCAAATTATTAGGCATAACAATAGACAAAAATATAAATTGGAAGTCACACATACAAAACATAAAATCAAAACTTTCAAAATTTTTATACGCTTTTCGTGAAGTCAAATAACCACAAATTTAGAGACTGCCCTGGTTACATACTACGCCTATGCTTATGCTTGGCTTAGCTACGGTATTATAATGTGGGGATACAGTACAGATGCACCTACACTGTTCACCTTTCAAAAGAAATTTATTCGTATCCTGGTAAATATACAACAGATAGATAGTTGCAAACCCCATTTTATAGAACTAAATATTTTAACTTTGCCTTGTATATACATACTTGAATTATGCAAATTCGCTCATAAACACCAAGACTTTTACACTAAACGGGAAGACATTCAAACAAAATACACACTCCGACACAAAAACCGACTCAACCTACCATCATCCCGCTTAAAAATATATTCTACAAGTCCTTTAGTCATGTCAATAAAAATATACAATATGTTACCCGAATCAATAAGAAAAGAAAAAAAAATCCATTTATTTACAAATAAGTTAAAAAAGTTATTATTAAGCAAATGTTACTACAGTGTCAACGAATATTTGAATGATAAATCATTGAAACTCGAAAAATAATGTTTTTAGTAATTTTAATGTTTAAGTTTTTAGAATAATTTAGATTATAAGATACTTAAATGATAAGTCCTCTCCACACATCTTACTTTTGCTGTGCCCGTCAGGGTCCACGATTGTCTCCAAAAAAATTTGTTTACCACCTAAGCCTACATTGTGGAATGCAATAAAGAATTGAGTATTGAGTATACATTACCGATGGAAAATCTCAGCCTGTACAAATTCGTATTAAACAATATCAAATTTTTTCCTTCAGTCTGTACAGGAACGGCAGATACTTGGGTAGTCGACCCACTCCTGATGACGAGTTGAGAAGCGGCATTCTGGCCATCAACAACACTGAAGCAGACCTCACGGAGGGGTCCCTCATCCAGCCTGCTGATAAGTTCGACTACGTCATGGCTCCTGATGTAATTACAATTACCTTACAAACTACCTTTCTCGATACTTTCTTTTATTTCAGCCGCTTAGGGGTTGTTTTTACATAAAAGCACAACCTGTATTTGAATCCGAGTCTTCAACTATCTAAATGACAAAGGAGATGTTTCATTTTTATATGCTCCAGCTATAAAATGTGCCTTTCAGCAAAGCTGGGAAACTTACCCCTGAATAGAATAAGGTAACATTTTTTTCATAATATCAAATGCTAAGATCAAATGGTTTTTTTGTAAAAAATAAAATTGTTTGACGTTTGTCCTAAGACTTATGACAGCCATGACAGGTTGTAGAAATGACGTTTACTTAACCTAGTTTTGTTTTTGTCCATCAGAACTAACCCACTTATTACCCTAGTGGGGACCTGACTGACTTATTGAGTTTTAACTTTCAAGACTACAAGCGGTTATTTTGAATTCGTTCAGAAACACACTTCAAAAATGGAGACTAAGGATTTTTGTAACGTTGAAATCGTCACACTTAATTATGTTTACTCAAAAATATGTACAAGAGAATAATAGTAATTTATTTTGAACACTACAGGAATATTTTTTAATTATTTTCTTCGTAACATTGATTTGATGAGACATGATTTCAGAACGAATGAAGTATGCAAGCAAACGAGATGCCATGTTGAATAAAACATGGCAATAATTAAAAAACCATTATTTTTTGTGCACAATAAATCAGGCTCAAATTCACCAGAGAATATTTGTCCTCAATTTGTAGTATATTTTCCTCTTTTTCGATATATGTAGGTCATCAAATTGACCAAAAATGAAACATCTCCTTCATCAACTCAAAAACTCTAACTCAAACTCAAAGTGGGTGACGCTACCATGTTCTATGTTCATCAACATCTAGCATTTTATCATATGTTTATATGTTTTATTGTTACTCATCTGGCTAGCTTTTTCTCAACTACGATGTCATGGTCAGGTTCTAGTCTAAATGGATGCAACTGAACACTAGTATTTTACATAAAACGATGGCCTCTCAACTTCTACAAACCAGTAACTGGTTACCATGATACTCCTTAGCATTGCGGCTGTCAGATTTTCTAGCTTCTAACTACGCTGATGATACTCCGCTACACTCCATATTTTTAGGGTTCCGTAGTCGATTAGCAAAAAACGGAACCCTTATAGTTTCGTCATGTCTGTCTGTCTGTCCGTCCATTTTATTACAAAACTATTAAACCTATACATGTGAAACTTGGTAGGAATACTTTAATCCGCTTATATAATAAAAATATATTTATAATAAAAGGGGGCTCCCCATACATAATATAGAACTGAAACTGAAAATATTTTTTTCATAAAACCTATGCGTATGTGGTATCTATAGACACGTCTTTAAAAATGATATTGAGGTTTCTAAAACAACGTCTTCATAAAATTAATCGTTTAAAAGATATACGCTTCCAAAGTGGTAAAAAGTGTGTGTGTGTGTTCCTATAACTTCTATAATAATGGATTGAAAAATATAAAAAAATATGCTGTAGATCTTAATGTAAACTTTGAACTAAAATTAGTTTGAACAAGATCGAGACAGAAGTTTTTGAGATATAGCATATTTTCTAAAACTGTAAAAATTACTTTGTAATTCATACAAACACTATGAGAAACAAAGTTGTTTTGCGTAGTTACTACGGAACCCTTCATGGGCGAGTCTGACTCGCACTTGGCCAATTTTTTTTTTAGTTTCAAGTCTTTTGATTTGTTAATCTTCTTTCTTTGCAGCTAGCAGAACGTTACTTCGGTGACGTGCAACTGGCAAATGATATCACAGCCACCGACATCATGCGTGGCCGTGATGCTGGACTTCCACCCTACAACCACTACAGAGCGCTCTGCGGCTTGAAACCAGCCAAGTACTGGGAAGATTTCTACGATACAATTGATAAAGACGTAAGTTTGTATGCTGAAACAGAAACTGTTGGTAAACTGTAAAACCTGCAATACATGTTGGCCGAGCGTAGGCCAACGCTAGCGTTGGCAAATAGGTACAAGGCAAGAAATAATGTCCACACGTTCGACAAGTTCGTCGAACGCCAATGCAGACAACCAATGTAGAAGAGGGTCTGTAGAGCTGCCCACACGTTGGCCGAGCGCCTTTGATTTGTGAACAAAAACCGACACCAATCCGATCCAGCAACGGCGAGCGAAGACAAAGTTGCACCAAATGAGCTCTATACACATTGGCGCTGGCCTTCACTCGGCCAACTAGGCAAGTGACACCGAGCGATAGCAAGACAAGGCAAATATACCGTCTACATGTTGGTATTGGCCTTCACTCGACAACGCTCGGCCAACATGTACTGCAGGCTTTATAGTAGTAATAGTACTCTTGACCGATTTCGGTCAGGGCGGCCAATCTAATTGACTAGCCATCAGGAGATAGTGCACAAGTATGTGCAGGTACAGGAGCACTCTCTGTCCCTTTACTGTCATTGTCGGATGGGATGGCAATCCAATACGAGGACCAATGGCTTATGGTACTTTTTGAGGCACGGAGGTTATCACAACACCGACTTCCAAACTCCAGGCTACTACTGAGATATTTCCGACAGAAAACCCAATTTTTGCCCGACCGGGAATCGAACCCGAGACCTCTTGCTCAGCAGTCGCACTTGCAACTCAACCACAAGGCCACCAAGGCAGTCATAAACTGTACTTGGTTTTACAAAACTAAAAGTATTCATTAGCCGTGTGTCACCGGTATTAGTACCGAGGCTCGAAAAAACCATTACATGCCAGCGTTGCAGAAATGTTAGATAACGAGATACCACTGCCCCGGGATACAAGGGCAGCTGATAGAACAGGGTGGGCTTTAGTCAGTAGAAGTCTGACACGCCCTCTCACTCCACCCAGAGCGGGAGAAGTCATCAATGATTATCCCACCCGAAAAAAAGCCGTCTGTGTGTCAGGTTTTTCCTGCTTTAAACCCGATCCCTTGACAATTCGGAGATAAAAAGTATGTACCTATATGTTACACTATAGCTTGTAATGTGTATAGCTATACACACTTGTCTATATCTTTAAGTGACAGTCCCTTTAAATCGGTTCAGCCATTCCATAGATAAGGCCGAACAAACAGAAAGACAGTCAGACTTAATACGTTTTTTAGTTCGTGTAAATACCTATGAGCACTTAAGAAAACACAGTCATTATGAAATCATAGGCAGACACTTATTATTTGCATATTATTTGCATTTAAAATACAGATTTATAGATCTTATAACAGTCACAAAACGAGTTAATACCTACGTCATATCATACGTCAATAAAGATAGAAGAAGAACACGATCTTACAATTTTTTTTAAAATATAATCAAGGTCACACAATACGCAAACAAAAACAAAAAGTGGCGCAGTTGTAGTCGAACTCCTCCATGACGAGTTCCGTAGTAGCAAGCATAGCGAGTCTGACTCGCACTTTTTAGAAAATGTGCTATACCTCAAAAACTACTGATATCTTTCAAACAGTTGACTTTGAAAAAAAGTAGGTTTATTATCCATTACAAACAAAAAAATTATCTTAAGGTCATCATCATCATTATAAAATAAGCGTAAAGTTCATCATGTACCTACCACTTCCAGAAAGTAGAGACTCTCCGCCGTATCTACGACGACGTGGATGACGTGGACCTGATGGTGGCCATCTACATCGAGCGGCTGATGCCTGGTGCATGGATGGGTCCGACGCTGTACTGCATCGCGGTCCAGAACTTATTGCTGTTTAGACGCTCCGACAAATTCTTCTTTGAGCACGGGGACTTTCCGGCTGCTTTGACTCTACGTAAGTGTTTGTAGAAAAAGTTACAATAGGTACCAATAAACAACATATTTATACAGTGTGTTAGGTTAAACGACAATTCTCGTCCCAAATATGTGAAAAACCTATGACTTTGTCCAATATAATACATTTATCATGTACACTGAGGTGCAAGAGGTGAATGTACTTGTAAACAATACCTAAAGTAATCACGTGGCAAAACACGGCCCGATCCTGCCAAAAAAAGAAGCTCGTGTGTAAACTCCGCCCCGGCGGGGGTCCCCCCGAGGACTTTTGGTATGGTTCTGTCTGTTATTTATCAGTGTTTTTTTTTGTTCATATTTTTATTAGTATCATATAAGCATACATTATTGTAGGTTTGAATATGTCCCTCGTTTAAACTAACATACTGTATAGAACTTTTATATTTATTCATTTATTAATAAACTATTCTGACAATAATCGTCTTATATAACTGCCTACTTTAATAAGTATAATTGTTAGTGGTAATAAGAGGGTAGTTTCCTGTGTTACTAAATGTTTTATTATTTATTGTGTTACAAAAAATATTGTACCCTTATTTTTTGCCTTTTCAATTCAATAAAAAATTACAAAGATCAAAAAGTTTCGGAGCGGGGGCTGCTGACGTCACAGAGTGCAAAAAGTATACCACAACGTGACATCACGCGAAATTTCCACTCACTGTATCGTCTTCATTTTCTAATTAGGGGCATTACAAAATCAAACTGGACTCCACGACTCGGGGATTAGATCAAAATGTATATTTTTATAATTATGCAATAGTGTCCTTATTGTCGAAGAGCAAACTAAAATAAATAAATAAATAAAACAAAATCCCATAAGATAACACGGTTACTGTAGGTGGAACCTCATGTGTAACTTACCAGAAAATACTTACCAAACCTGACACACACTAGTAAATCGGAAAGTGATTGACATCGTACTTCCCTTTCACACCATGGGAATCTGGGGTAACTGGACCCTATAATACAGTAAACAATAGTTTAGGGACCAGTGGATTCATATTTTATGCAAATAATGAGCTTCTGCCCACGACTCGTTCGCATGGGAGATTTTTACCGCATTAATCCCGATATCGTGGGAATTTCGGGATAAAAGTCTATGTGTTATCTAGGGTGTCAACTATCTACTTTCCACATTTCATTCCGGACTATAGTTTTTGCATGAAAGAGTAACAAATATACATCCTCCATACTCATATATATAATATTTTCTAGCTTTTGCCCGCGACTTCGTTTGCGTGGGAGGAGTTTACCACGTGAATCCCGATCCCGTGGGAATTTCGGGATAAAAATTATTCTATGTCCTTCCTAGGGTCCTAAACTATTCCCATGCCAAATTTCATCTAAATCGGTTCAGTAGTTTAGGTGTGAAAAGGTAACAGACAGACAGAGTTACTTTCGCATTTATAATATTAAGTATGGATATAATATTAGTAAGATCTATGTCAATAAACATTGCATTACTTTACTTCAGATCAACTGCAAGCAGTACGGAAGACCAGCATGGCGCGAGTGCTGTGTGATAGCGGAGACGACGTCAAGCACATTCAACCAGCCGCCTTCTTTAGGAGAAGTCCTTGGTACGTTACATGATGACGGAAAACATAAGAACTTATTCTTGTATCCATTCAAAATACCTCGCCTGATGGTAAGCGATAGATGAGGTCTACGATGGGACGAGCGAGCCCAGAAAATGCCTATTTACTCGTGCATTAAAGGCTGAAAGGTCAGAAGTGGCAGAGAACACAGAAGCCGGCAGAGTTCCACAGCTTGGTTATGCGCACAATAAACGTGGAGAAGCACTTGGTACGACAGGACGGTATATCAACCAAGTGCTCTTAAAAGAGAACTAGCGATGTGGGTAGAATTCACATTACTAGTAATTTTATTAACCCCTCCAACTAAGCTAAATATGCTTGTGTCTGGAGTGGGTTTACAGCAATAGTGTACTGGGTGGGGTAGTCACCAGGCCGACACCTTAGCCTTTAGGTTATTGTCGCTTCAATTATACAACGTGTAACGGAAATCCCATATCTATCCAAAAGGACTGAAGACAACATCTGGTATGGAGTCTCTATGCAAAGTTTCAGCTCAAAATAACTGACTCACAGAATTGATCCCAAATTATATAATTGGTTTCATATGTTTCTTGAATACCAGTAATAACAAACGTGTCACAGCACTACGAGGGTCATCACTTTCCACGTCGTTTGCCAATAAAACGATAATTCTCTTCGTTCGTCTTAATTTGAAAAATTCGGTCTCTGGTATCAATGTATTGAAATTTCTAATATGCTCCACACATGTACACATAGGATTAGAAAACCCTTGCCATATCGTTTGTTATCATCCAAAGAAGCCGTGCACTCGGTATGTATATACCCTTTAAATTACACGTTGTATATTCATGTTCTGTCAGTCGGGGGTTGAGAGAATGTTCTAGCGAGATACCGTAGCACTGGAACGCAAGAGCAACGAAAAGAATAGGGTGGATTTTAAATCAGTATAAGTCTAACACTCCCTTACGCTCCACCCCAGAGCGAGAGAAGAATTTGAAAATTTTCCTCCAATAAAAAATTGGAAGTGACTTGAGTCAGTTTCCTTAAAACGTATGTTGACAAAACATGTTTTCTCAACAAGCCTTGCAAATCCTTACATATTATAAATGCGAAAGAAACTCTGTCTGTCTGTGTGTTACTCAATCACGCCTAAACTACTGTACCGATTTAAATGAAATTTGGTACGGACTTAGTCTAGAGCCTGGGAAAGGACATAGGCTGCTTTTTAATGCGAAAAAAGGCTGTAAGAGGTTGAAATAGGGGATGAAAGTTTGTATGGAAATTACGTCATTTTTAAAGCTAGAAGCTTGAAACTTATTTTTAGACTTTTGATTAGAAAAATGTACTTAAATAAGCTATTAGCAGTAAAATATTGTAAATAGCTTATTTATGTACGAGTTTTATTTTCAAAATAATTAGTCTTTAAAATTTAAAATGCTGCCGAAAGTCACTATTCCGCGCGGACGAAGTCGCGGGCACAGCTAGTATGTAGATAAATGAACCAAACATATTGAATTAAAATCGTTACGCATGGAGGAAAGTGAAATAAATAAATAAAAAGATACAGTCTCTAAACATTTGGCAGGGAACTAATATACAGTCCATCGGACGTAAAATATTTACCATCGTGTACGTGCGGTAGATACCAACACCGACCTTTTAAACATATTGCCTTCAACTACCCCATTTATTTACTCTCACATGTACAGTCTGATCAATCTATCAAGTGGTTGAAAAACTTCAGCCTATGGAGATAGGGGATTGGATGAATCAAGCGGAAGGTTATTTCATGCGGGCAAAATAATGTTAACTTGTCTAAAAACTGCACCAGAATACTGTTTGTAGTTATTTTTTTATTTTTAGTCAGGAGTCACCCATCCACAGGCTGACCTCGACAAGCATTGCTTAACCTATAATATCGACCCTTGTTGCTGTTATTTTTTAGCTACGACCTCCTATCCACATGGGTTTTAGAAAACGAAGCTATAAAACCTGTGCACTAATTTCCGACTTTTTATAATTAAGTGCCCATGTGAGAATATATATTTTTGAGTTCATATTTTTCAAGCTGAGTTTATCTGATTCTGCCTAAATTCCCTCAATATACATGGCTCATAATTCTAATATCATTCTTAATTTGCAGGAACCACCCCGTGTCCTGTGAAAAGATCCCAGGTATAGATCTCAACATGTGGAAGGAACCTTGGTGCCCCAAAGACAAGAAAAAGTGACGAGATATAGATTGCATTAAATAAAGACCATTATCCTTGGGAGTATTATTCGGCATCGTACTGCGTACACATATACGTAGCTATTTAATGGATTTGAGATTATTATTTTTCCCCAGTGAATATAATTAAATTTAAATAAAAAATTAAAACTGATCAAAGGCAACACTGATCGCTCGACGTTCACATGTAGACCTACAGTTTTGTGTCAAAGAAGCCGCCTGCATGGGTGGAGTGTTGTCAACTTATGAAAATTTGCCATATTCAGTGTTAAATTTCGCATGGATTATAAAAATAAAAAATCAATAACTTTTGGTTTTTATGAGTTACATTTTAAGTACATTTTTTTCTAGGACGTATGTTGAACCAGAAATACGCCTTTATTGGATCGGACAGGGTTTTTGTTACATGCTGTAGAAATAACTTATACATGTATTTATTTAGCGAACCATAAGAAGTTATTAAGTTAAGATATAAGCGGTGGAAACGTGCCCCGAAAAGCAAGGGCAACTGAAAGAACCTGAGGAGTCCCTTGATGATAGGTATTCCCCCAAAAAAAAAAAAAAGCAGCGGTGTCCTGTAGTTTTACTATCAACACTGTTAATAGTGGTAAGTGTATTTGTATATTTTATTTGCATCATAGGTAATATTTTTTTGGCAGAATACTGTGAAACAAACATACTAGGAACTACTTATAATCACTTTTAATACTTCTTCACACTATAAAATGTAACCCGAGTCCTCCTTTGTCGTCTCTATCAGCTTGATCGTCGACTGTATTATTATCAAATTAACGCGCGTGCCGTCTTTAGGTATAGCTCTATGGGCTGTCACAACAAGCCATCATTTTTGACATTAGACATAATCGTTTGGAACCCACAACTGTAATAGTTTAATAGTCGATTATTGTGTTTGCTAACACTGTGGGTTGCCATGAATAATATTATGATTTTTACATTAAAGATGTGTTGCCACCCATCGAATAGATCAGTTAGATATAGTCGATTATTGTGTATGCTAACAACTGAAATCATCCATTATAGTCAATTGGACGCCTCTCTGAATTTTTTTCCTCTTACTTAAGTGATAAGATTCAGAGAGTTGATGTAAACGATCTCCCAGATCTAAAGTCAAGATGGGCTACCCCAGGGCTACATTTAAGGATGCTTTTTGTTTCTAGTTTATATCAATGACTTGCCGTTCCTCATACAGGATAATCACGATATCTTGTTGTTTACTGATGACACTTCACTTTCAATAAAACTTTTCAAATACAAACTGGACGCGCTTGGGTCTATCAAGAAACGGGCCATGAGACTCATTGGCAACGATGCACTGGTTGAATCAAAGCTGTAGCCTTAAACATCGACCACGAGTTGCAAGTCTATCGGTTTTCTACCGGTTACATTTCGGGGAGTGTGCGATGGAATTACACAATCTAATTCCACCAAGCCCGTTCTGACTACAAGACAAACGGCGATGCGCCATCGTTACATGGTGGACAACCCATGAACCCACCCATACGCACAAAACGTTTTGCGAAATCTTTCACTGTGCGTACGGCTAAGGAGTGGAATTCCCTACTGGATTCTGTGTTTCCCGATAGCTGAAACTTAAGGGTCTGTAAATTAAGAGCGAACAGGTTACTTCTAGGTAAGCGTGCTCCATGTTCAACTACATCATCACTTACCATCAGGTGAGATGGTGATCAAACGCGAGCATTTTCTCAATAAAAATTAAAATAACCAACTGGTGTAAATGAGCCCTTGCTACTGTAGTAAATTGGTTCATGGTTTTCTTTAATAACCAATTTGCAAAATAAATATCCTTTACTCATCTGTATATCTATATGCAGATGGTCTGGAAGTTGAATCTAACAGACTTACGCACGGTGATAATGAGGAAAATGTGAGTCAGATTATAGTTAAACTTGATTATCATGTGACTACCTTGGTAGTTAATGTTCTTTAGCGGACAAGGTTTTATGAAGGTGAACCACTGCATGACATTTAACATTATATCATAGTTCACAAAGACATGACGTATAGTGGTCTTTTTGAATTCTTAAAATACGCGATTATTAATTTGCTTCCGTTTACCGATTGTAGTTATGCAGCAGCGAGCCCTTAAAATCAAATTCTTCATCTGGCCTCATCCAGTTTAAATATATACAAGGTTGTAGAAGTATTTCGACTAAAGAATTGCCCTTCTAAATGAATCTGAAAAAAAAAATTTTCCAAGTCTCTTAATTTCCGAGATCCGCCTAAAGGGGGGGAGAAGGGGGGCGGGGGGAGACTTTGAAAAATGGTTTTTACTTTACCGAGCCTCCTCTACACGAATCCGTAAAAAAAAAATACGGGTCTCGTAGTTTCCGAGATACGATAGGGGGGGGGAGAAGGGGGGGAAAAGGGGAGGTTTGGCACTTTTCCCGTAGGTTTGAGAGTTACTTGTTTACGAATCTGTCAAAATATACCCACCTCCCCATCCACCATCTGGGAGAACAATTATGTCAATGAGTGAGTGAGTCAGTCAGTCAGTGAGTGGTAATTTAGCTTTATATAGTATAACTAGTATTTGCGTGTTGCGCGAGGTGCAAGCACCTCGCGTGCTTGTGAAAAAAAAAAAGTATTTGCGTGTTGCGCGAGGTGCAAGCACCTCGCGTGCTTGTGAAAAAAAAATAGTGGGGGGGCGGGGGTGATGGGGGGGGTTTAGTATTTGCGTGATGCGCGAGGTGCAAGCACCTCGCGTGCTTGTGAAAAAAAAAAGTGGGGAGGGGGATTAGTATTTGCGTGTTGCGCGAGGTGCAAGCAACTCGCGTGCTTGTGAAAAAAAACTAAAGCATTGCCCCTCTAAATCAAGTATTTGCGTGTGGCGCGAGGTGCAAGCACCTCGCGTGATGGAGAAAAAAAAAAAAAAAAAGAGAAGGGCGGGGGGTGATGGGTGGAGTTAGTTTTTGCGTGTTGCGCGAGCGTGATTGTGAAAAAAAAAAAAAAAAAAGGGGGGGGGGAAATGGGGGGGGGTTGCACAATTATTTCGACTAAAGCATTGCCCCTCTAAATGAATCTGAAAAAAAAATGTTCCAAGTCTCATAGATTCCGAGATCCACCTAAAGGGGGGGAGAAGGGGGGCGGGGGGGGACTTTGAAAAATGGTTTTTACTTTACCGAGCCTCCTCTATACGAATCCATAAAAAGAAAAAAATACGGGTCTCGTAGTTTCCGAGATACGATGGGGGGGGGGGGAGAAGGGGGGGGAAAAGGGGAGGTTTGGCACTTTTCCCTTAGGTTTGAGAGTTACTTGTTTACGAATCTGGCAAAATATACCCACCTCCCCATCCACCATCTGGGAGAACAATTCTGTCAATGAGTGAGTGAGTGAGTCAGTCAGTCAGTCAGTGGTAATCTAGCTTTATATAGTATAATAACTAGTATTTGCGTGTTGCGCGAGGTGCAAGCACCTCGCGTGCTTGTGAAAAAAAAAAGGGGGGGGTGATGGGGGGAGATGGGGGGGGGGTTAGTATTTGCGTGTTGCGCGAGGTGCAAGCACCTCGCGTGCTTGTGAAAAAAAAAAAAGAAAAGAGGGGGGGGTGATGGGGGGGGGTTGCACAAGTATTGCGACTAAAGCATTGCCCCTCTAAATGAATCTGAAAAAAACAATGTTCCAAGTCTCTTAGTTTCCGAGATCCGCCTAAAGGGGGGGAGAAGGGGGGCGGGGGGGACGACTTTGAAAAATGGTTTTTACTTTACCGAGCCTCCTCTATACGAATCCGTAAAAAACAAAAAATACCGGTCTCGTAGTTTCCGAGATACGATAGGGAGGTGGGAGAAGGGGGGTGAAAAGGGGAGGTTACTTTGATAAATGGTTTTTACTTTACCGAGCCTCCTTTATACGAATCCGTAAAAAAAAAATATACGGGTCTCGTAGTTTCCGAGATACGATAGGGAGGGGGAGAAGGGGGGGAAAAGGGGAGGTTTGGCACTTTTCCCGTAGGTTTGAGAGTTACTTGTTTACGAATCTGTCAAAATATACCCACCTCCCCATCCACCATCTGGGAGAACAATTATGTCAATGAGTGAGTGAGTGAGTGAGTCAGTGAGTGGTAATCTAGCTTTATATAATATAACTAGTATTTGCGTGTTGCGCGATGTGCAAGCACCTCACGTGCTTGTGAAAAAAAGAATGGGGGGGGTGATGGGGGGAGATGGGGGGGGTTTAGTATTTGCGTGTTGCGCGAGGTGCAAGCACCTCGCGTGCTTGTGAAAAAAACTAAAGCATTGCCCCTCTAAATCAAGTATTTGCGTGTTGCGCGAGGTGCAAGCACCTCGCGTGCTTGTGAAAAAAAAAAAAAAAAGGGGGGGGTGATGGGGGGGTTTAGTATTTGAGTGTTGCGCGAGGTGCAAGCACCTCGCGAGCTTGTGAAAAAAAAAAAAAAAAAGAGGGGGGGGGGTGATGGGGGGGGGGGTTGCACAAGTATTTCGATTAAAGCATTGCCCCTCTAAATGAATCTGAAAAAAAAATGTTCCAAGTCTCTTAGATTCCGAGATCCGCCTAAAGGGGGGGGAGAAGGGGGGCGGGGGGGACGACTTTGAAAAATGGTTTTTACTTTACCGAGCCTCCTCTATACGAATCCGTAAAAAACAAAAAATACCGGTCTCGTAGTTTCCGAGATACGATAGGGAGGGGGGAGAAGGGGGGTGAAAAGGGGAGGTTTGGCACTTTTCCCGTAGGTTTGAGAGTTACTTGTTTACGAATCTGTCAAAATATACCCACCTCCCCATCCACCATCTGGGAGAACAATTATGTCAATGAGTGAGTGGTAATCTAGCTTTATATAATATACTAGTATTTGCGTGTTGCGCGAGGTGCAAGCACCTCGCGTGCTTGTGAAAAAAACTAAAGCATTGCCCCTCTAAATCAAGTATTTGCGTGTTGCGCGAGGTGCAAGCACCTCGCGTGCTTGTGAAAAAAACTAAAGCATTGCCCCTCTAAGTCAAGTATTTGCGTGTTGCGCGAGGTGCAAGCACCTCGCGTGCTTGTGAAAAAAAAAAAAGTGGGGGGGGGGCGGGGGTGAGGGGGGGGAGTTTAGTATTTGCGTGTTGCGCGAGGTGCAAGCACCTCGCGTGCTTGTGAAAAAAAAAATGGAGGGGGTGATGGGGGGTTTAGTATTTGCGTGTTGCGCGAGGTGCAAGCACCTCGCGTGCCTGTGAAAAAAAAAATGGGGGGGTGATGGGGGGTTTAGTATTTGCGTGTTGCGCGAGGTGCAAGCACCTCGCGTGCTTGTGAAAAAAACTAAAGCATTGCCCCTCTAAATCAAGTATTTGCGTGTTGCGCGAGGTGCAAGCACCTCGCGAGCTTGTGAAAAAAAAAGTATTTGCGTGTTGCGCGAGGTGCAAGCAACTCGCGTGCTTGTGGAAAAAAAAAAAAATAAAGGGGGGGAGTGATGGGGGGGTTTAGTATTTGCGTGTTGTGCGAGGTGCAAGCACCTCGCGTCCTGGTGAAAGAAACTAAAGCATTGCCCCTCTAAATCAAGTATTTGCGTGTTGCGCGAGGTGCAAGCACCTCGCGTGCTTGTGAAAAAAAAAAGTGGCGGGGGAGATGGGGGGGTTTAGTATTTGCGTGTTGCGCGAGGTGCAAGCACCTCGCGTGCTTGTGAAAAAAAAAAAGTATTTGCGTGTTGCGCGAGGTGCAAGCACCTCGCGTGCTTGTGAAAAAAAAAAAAAAAGGGGTGCGTGATGGGGGGGTGGGGTTTAGTATTTGCGTGTTGCGCGAGGTGCAAGCACCTCGCGTGCTTGTGAAAAAAACTAAAGCATTGCCCCTCTAAATCAAGTATTTGCGTGTTGCGCGAGGTGCAAGCACCTCGCGTGCTTGTGAAAAAAAAAGTATTTGCGTGTTGCGCGAGGTGCAGGCAACTCGCGTGCTTGTGGAAAAAAAAAAAAATAAAGGGGGGGAGTGATGGGGGGGTTTAGTATTTGCGTGTTGCGCGAGGTGCAAGCACCTCGCGTCCTGGTGAAAGAAACTAAAGCATTGCCCCTCTAAATCAAGTATTTGCGTGTTGCGCGAGGTGCAAGCACCTCGCGTGCTTGTGAAAAAAAAAAGTGGCGGGGGAGATGGGGGGGTTTAGTATTTGCGTGTTGCGCGAGGTGCAAGCACCTCGCGTGCTTGTGAAAAAAAAAAAGTATTTGCGTGTTGCGCGAGGTGCAAGCACCTCGCGTGCTTGTGAAAAAAAAAAAAGTATTTGCGTGTTGCGCGAGGTGCAAGCACCTCGCGAGTTTGTGAAAAAAAAAAAAAAAAAAAAGAGGGGGGGGGGTGATGGGGGGGGTTGCACAAGTATTTCGACTAAAGCATTGCCCCTCTAAATGAAACTGAAAAAAAAAATGTTCCAAGTCTCTTAGATTCCGAGATCCGCCTAAAGGGGGGGAGAAGGGGGGCGGGTGGGGGGGGACTTTGAAAAATGGTTTTTACTTTACCGAGCCTCCTCTATACGAATCCGTAAAAAACAAAAAATACCGGTCTCGTAGTTTCCGAGATACGATAGGGAGGGGGGAGAAGGGGGGTGAAAAGGGGAGGTTTGGCACTTTTCCCGTAGGTTTGAGAGTTACTTGTTTACGAATCTGTCAAAATATACCCACCTCCCCATCCACCATCTGGGAGAACAATTATGTCAATGAGTGAGTGGTAATCTAGCTTTATATAATATACTAGTATTTGCGTGTTGCGCGAGGTGCAAGCACCTCGCGTGCTTGTGAAAAAAAACTAAAGCATTGCCCCTCTAAATCAAGTATTTGCGTGTTGCGCGAGGTGCAAGCACCTCGCGTGCTTGTGAAAAAAACTAAAGCATTGCCCCTCTAAGTCAAGTATTTGCGTGTTGCGCGAGGTGCAAGCACCTCGCGTGCTTGTGAAAAAAAAAAAAGTGGGGGGGGGGCGGGGGTGAGGGGGGGGAGTTTAGTATTTGCGTGTTGCGCGAGGTGCAAGCACCTCGCGTGCTTGTGAAAAAAAAAATGGAGGGGGTGATGGGGGGTTTAGTATTTGCGTGTTGCGCGAGGTGCAAGCACCTCGCGTGCCTGTGAAAAAAAAAATGGGGGGGTGATGGGGGGTTTAGTATTTGCGTGTTGCGCGAGGTGCAAGCACCTCGCGTGCTTGTGAAAAAAACTAAAGCATTGCCCCTCTAAATCAAGTATTTGCGTGTTGCGCGAGGTGCAAGCACCTCGCGAGCTTGTGAAAAAAAAAGTATTTGCGTGTTGCGCGAGGTGCAAGCAACTCGCGTGCTTGTGGAAAAAAAAAAAAATAAAGGGGGGGAGTGATGGGGGGGTTTAGTATTTGCGTGTTGTGCGAGGTGCAAGCACCTCGCGTCCTGGTGAAAGAAACTAAAGCATTGCCCCTCTAAATCAAGTATTTGCGTGTTGCGCGAGGTGCAAGCACCTCGCGTGCTTGTGAAAAAACAAAGTGGCGGGGGAGATGGGGGGGTTTAGTATTTGCGTGTTGCGCGAGGTGCAAGCACCTCGCGTGCTTGTGAAAAAAAAAAAGTATTTGCGTGTTGCGCGAGGTGCAAGCACCTCGCGTGCTTGTGAAAAAAAAAAAAAGGGGTGCGTGATGGGGGGGTGGGGTTTAGTATTTGCGTGTTGCGCGAGGTGCAAGCACCTCGCGTGCTTGTGAAAAAAACTAAAGCATTGCCCCTCTAAATCAAGTATTTGCGTGTTGCGCGAGGTGCAAGCACCTCGCGTGCTTGTGAAAAAAAAGTATTTGCGTGTTGCGCGAGGTGCAGGCAACTCGCGTGCTTGTGGAAAAAAAAAAAAATAAAGGGGGGGAGTGATGGGGGGGTTTAGTATTTGCGTGTTGCGCGAGGTGCAAGCACCTCGCGTCCTGGTGAAAGAAACTAAAGCATTGCCCCTCTAAATCAAGTATTTGCGTGTTGCGCGAGGTGCAAGCACCTCGCGTGCTTGTGAAAAAAAAAAGTGGCGGGGGAGATGGGGGGTTTAGTATTTGCGTGTTGCGCGAGGTGCAAGCACCTCGCGTGCTTGTGAAAAAAAAAAAGTATTTGCGTGTTGCGCGAGGTGCAAGCACCTCGCGTGCTTGTGAAAAAAAAAAAAGTATTTGCGTGTTGCGCGAGGTGCAAGCACCTCGCGAGTTTGTGAAATAAAAAAAAAAAAAAAAAAAAAAAGTGGGGGGGGGTGATGGGGGGGGTTGCACAAGTATTTCGACTAAAGCATTGCCCCTCTAAATGAAACTGAAAAAAAAAATGTTCCAAGTCTCTTAGATTCCGAGATCCGCCTAAAGGGGGGGAGAAGGGGGGCGGGGGGGGGGGACTTTGAAAAATGGTTTTTACTTTACCGAGCCTCCTCTATACGAATCCGTAACAAAAAAAAAATACCGGTCTCGTAGTTTCCGAGATACGATAGGGAGGGGGGAGAAGGGGGGTGAAAAGGGGAGGTTTGGCACTTTTCCCGTAGGTTTGAGAGTTACTTGTTTACGAATCTGTCAAAATATACCCACCTCCCCATCCACCATCTGGGAGAACAATTATGTCAATGAGTGAGTGGTAATCTAGCTTTATATAATATACTAGTATTTGCGTGTTGCGCGAGGTGCAAGCACCTCGCGTGCTTGTGAAAAAAGAAATTGGTATTTGCGTGTTGCGCGAGGTGCAAGCACCTCGCGAGCTTGTGAAAAAAAAAAAAAAAAAAAAAGAGGGGGGGGGTGATGGGGGGGGGGGGGTTGCACAAGTATTTCGACTAAAGCATTGCCCCTCTAAATGAATCTGAAAAAAAAAATGTTCCAAGTCTCTTAGATTCCGAGATCCGCCTAAAGGGGGGGAGAAGGGGGGCGGGGGGGGGGACTTTGAAAAATGGTTTTTACTTTACCGAGCCTCCTCTATACGAATCCGTAAAAAACAAAAAATACGGTTCTCGTAGTTTCCGAGATACGATAGAGGGGGGGGAGAAGGGGGGGGAAAAGGGGAGGTTTGGCACTTTTCCCGTAGGTTTGAGAGTTACTTGTTTACGAATCTGTCAAAATATACCCACCTCCCCATCCACCATCTGGGAGAACAATTATGTCAATGAGTGAGTCAGTGAGTGGTAATCTAGCTTTATATAATATAACTAGTATTTGCGTGTTGCGCGAGGTGCAAGCACCTCGCGTGCTTGTGAAAAAAACTAAAGCATTGCCCCTCTAAATCAAGTATTTGCGTGTTGCGCGAGGTGCAAGCACCTCGCGTGCTTGTGAAAAAAAAAAAAAAAAAGAGGGGGGGGGGGTGATGGGGGGGGGGGTTGCACAAGTATTTCGACTAAAGCATTGCCCCTCTAAATGAATCTGAAAAAAAAAATGTTCCAAGTCTCTTAGATTCCGAGATCCGCCTAAAGGGGGGGAGAAGGGGGGAGGGGGGGGACTTTGAAAAATGGTTTTTACTTTACCGAGCCTCCTCTATACGAATCCGTAAAAAGAAAAAAATACGGGTCTCGTAGTTTCCGAGATACGATAGGGGGGGGGAGAAGGGGGGGGGAAAGGGGGGGTTTGGCACTTTTCCCGTAGGTTTGAGAGTTACTTGTTTACGAATCTGTTAAAATATACCCACCTCCCCATCCACCATCTGGGAGAACAATTCTGTCAATGAGTGAGTCAGTCAGTCAGTGAGTGGTAATCTAGCTTTATATAGTATAATACTAGTATTTGCGTGTTGCGCGAGGTGCAAGCACCTCGCGTGCTTGTGAAAAAAACTAAAGCATTGCCCCTCTAAATCAAGTATTTGCGTGTTGCGCGAGGTGCAAGCACCTCGCGTGCTTGTGAAAAAAACTAAAGCATTGCCCCTCTAAGTCAAGTATTTGCGTGTTGCGCGAGGTGCAAGCACCTCGCGTGCTTGTGAAAAAAAAAAAAGTGGGGGGGGGCGGGGGTGAGGGGGGGGAGTTTAGTATTTGCGTGTTGCGCGAGGTGCAAGCACCTCGCGTGCTTGTGAAAAAAAAAATGGGGGGGGTGATGGGGGGTTTAGTATTTGCGTGTTGCGCGAGGTGCAAGCACCTCGCGTGCCTGTGAAAAAAAAAAATGGGGGGGTGATGGGGGGTTTAGTATTTGCGTGTTGCGCGAGGTGCAAGCACCTCGCGTGCTTGTGAAAAAAACTAAAGCATTGCCCCTCTAAATCAAGTATTTGCGTGTTGCGCGAGGTGCAAGCACCTCGCGAGCTTGTGACAAAAAAAAAAAAAAAAGAGGGGGGGGCTGAGGGGGGGGGGTTGCACAAGTATTTCGACTAAAGCATTGCCCCTCTAAATGAATCTGAAAAAAAAAATGTTCCAAGTCTCTTAGATTCCGAGATCCGCCTAAAGGGGGGGAGAAGGGGGGCGGGGGGGGGGGGGACTTTGAAAAATGGTTTTTACTTTACCGAGCCTCCTCTATACGAATCCGTAAAAAACAAAAAATACGGGTCTCGTAGTTTCCGAGATACGATAGGGAGGGGGGAGAAGGGGGGTGAAAAGGGGAGGTTTGGCACTTTTCCCGTAGGTTTGAGAGTTACTTGTTTACGAATCTGTCAAAATATACCCACCTCCCCATCCACCATCTGGGAGAACAATTATGTCAATGAGTGAGTCAGTGAGTGGTAATCTAGCTTTATATAATATAATAACTAGTATTTGCGTGTTGCGCGAGGTGCAAGCACCTCGCGTGCTTGTGAAAAAAAAAATGGGTGGGGGGGTGATGGGGGGAGATGGGGGGGTTTAGTATTTGCGTGTTGCGCGAGGTGCAAGCACCTCGCGTGCTTGTGAAGAAAACTAAAGCATTGCCCCTCTAAATCAAGTATTTGCGTGTTGCGCGAGGTGCAAGCACCTCGCGAGCTTGTGAAAAAAAAAAAATAATTGGGGCGGGGTGATGGAGGTGTTTAGTATTTGCGTGTTGCGCGAGGTGCAAGCACCTCGCGTGCTTGTGAAAAAAAAAAAGGGGGGTTGTGATGGGGGGAGATGGGGGGGGTTTAGTATTTGCGTGTTGCGCGAGGTGCAAGCACATCGCGGGCTTGTGAAAAAAAAAAACAAAAAAAAAAAAGAGGGGGGGTGATGGGGGGGGGAAGTTGCACAAGTATTTCGACTAAAGCATCGCCCGTCTATATGAATTTGAAAAAAAAAATGTTCTAAGTCTCTTAGTTTCCGAGATCCGCCTAAGGGGGGTGAGAAGGGGGGCAAGGGGGGCGACTTCGAAAAATGGTTTTTACTTTACAGAGCCTCCTCTATACGAATCCCTAAAAAGAAAAAAATACGGGTCTCGTAGTTTCCGAGATACGATAGGGAGGGGGGAGAAGGGGGGGGGGGGGGGAAAGGGGAGGTTTGGCACTTTTCCCGTAGGTTTGAGAGTTACTTGTTTACGAATCTGTCAAAATATACCCACCTCCCCATCCACCATCTGGGAGAACAATTATGTCAATGAGTGAGTGAGTGAGTGGTAATCTAGCTTTATATAATATAATAATGAATCGTCAGAATGTACGTGCATAACTTCAGAACGCCTGCACCAAATTGGATTGATTCTTTTTTTGCTGTGTGCGTTATTGTCAGGACAAGGTTTTTTTTTATTGGCTCACGTTTGACCACCATCCCACCTGATGGTAAGTGACGATGTGTTCGAAGATGGAGCACGCTTGCCTAGAAGTAAACTATTCACTCTTGACTTAAAGACTCCCAGGTTATAGCGATTTACAAAAATGTAGATAGAAAAATTTTATGAAATCCAAGTACGAACGCAGATGAAATGGCGAACAGAAGCTAACTAAAAGCGATATGGGAAGTCGGTGTTGAGTCATTTCTGTTTAGTTTTCTTCTGGCCAACCTATCATAATTCGAGTTTATTTGATAGCTTAGAAGATATCGCTGATTCATTATAATGTTCTACTTAAATATGGTCTGATAACGAGATGACGTGCAAAATATGCTTCCAGTGTGAAGCTGGAACGGATTGCCAGTACCATCGTCACCATCAACTGTGCCTATTTAACCGACTTCAAAAAAGGAGGAGGTTCTCAGTTCGTCTTGAACTTTTTTTATGTTTGTTACCTGATAACTCAAAGACGGCCGGACCGATTTGGAAAATTCTTTTTTTGTTTGAGAGGGTATGCTTTCTAGTTGATCTCATTATCATGAAATCAGGATCTGATCATAAAAACCTTGAGAAATCGAGGGAACTCTTGAAATATTATAGGCACACCTATAGCGATTTGGGTATTTTTCGTAGTAACTTGTGCAGTTGCTCTTGTAAAGCACCATTTGGGGAAGTGGAGCTGATGATGAAGACCACAGATGGCTACTAGAACTACTCAATAGTAAGTATTTCATTGGTTGCGATTCGATTACTTGGATATGGTTGTGAAACACTTTATGCTCACTACAATGCATATGGTGATGAGAAGCTGATGGTGAAGTACCAGGAGTACTCCTCAAAATTTAACAGCTCGGCATAGGGAAAAGAAATATTTTGCAAAAGGTGATAAGGAGGTGACATTTAGGCTTTTGTGACTAGGTAAATTACAAACCGACCCACTAAAAATCGAGAAAAAAACTTTTTAACAAAAAATAAAACCGACTTCCCAAAAAACACTGCAAAGTGAAAAATAACTTTACTTTCGAAAGTCGGTTTTATTTTTTGTTAAAAGTTTTTCCCAACTATTGATTGATTTTACATTTAGAGACTGGTTACCTATCTAAGCTCTACATACTTGTTACTCGGGTTACTCGCTCGCTACTTTTTGGACTGAATTGAAGATTGATGTCAGTTTTTGAGGCTTCTTACTGGTGAAATGACAGGCGAGAGCAAGATCTTAATACATTTTAAGTTGGTTCACCCACAGACTGAACTCGCTAAGCGTTACTAAAGCTTGATAATTGACCCGTCTATCCCCAAATGATAAAACAACTTTACTATGAATTTTTATCATAACCTGCAGACGTGCATAAAATAAGGTGACCTTGATGCGAACATGGTGTGTCCATATGTGGCAAGATGAGTAGATATCCGGCTCTCCGTCATAAATACTCGAATACATTAAAATCCAAAAATGCAATTTATAGGCAAACTTTGAATCAGGTTTTTTTAAGCGTCCTTCCTCATTTTATCTAGACACGCGGCAGAGTGTCAAGCCAAGTTCAAGCAAAGAGAGCTGCGGCGAAGAACTGCTGCTGGCGAGCAGCGGTCGTGTGTAATATTACACGAACCATTTGGAGCCAATTTTGACCTCTTCATAACTGAAAAACTATTCAACTTAAGCACACCAAATTTGGTTTATGTAATAAAACTCCCTAGATAAACTAGTACCCCAAATTTTATGAATAGGTACAGCTTAAACGGTTATATAGATATTAACATACAAAATCGACATTTTTATGACTGGTTGACTGACTGATCTATACGACGTGTAATTTAAAGGTTATATACATACCGAGTGCACGGCTTCTTTAGATGATAACAAATGATATGGCAAGGGTTTTCTAATCCTATGTCTACATGTGTGGAGCATATTAGAAATTTCAATACATTGATACCAGAGGCCGAATTTTTCAAATTAAAAGAATGACGAGAATTTGTAGATAGATACAAAACCTAACCCACTTCCAGATGACCTAGAAAGTTCAAATTTGGTATCCAGCTTGGTAATTATGTGTATACAAAGGAAAAAATCAGAAAACAGTGAATTTATCGGATTTGAATTGTTTTTCCAATCAATCGATTTTATTAGAAGGTAAGGTAGCGCCTTGTCAAATTATAAGAGCAAAAAGTCATCTTTTATATCTATCGTATTCTTCGTAGGAAAATATGTTCCATCCACCTATGGTTGTTTTTAACGTTTTTTGGAAATCTTTATAATTTCGTCATGTCCGTCTGTCTGTCTGTCCGTCCGTCCAGATTTACCGCGATTATCTGGGTCAGATCAGGTCGGACTCGCGCAAGAAGGGTTCCGTACCAAAACACGACAAAAAAATCACGTTTTTTGTATGGGAAATTAAATATTTATTTTATTATGTTTATTATATTTCCTATTCTAGGTACAAACATACATTTAGAGGCGATGCTGATGGTGATGTGTAAATAAGCAGGGGCAAAAGAATTTTGTAAGTTGATCAATTTTGCATAATAATTTTATTTACAGAAGTAATGATATCCCACCAAAAATATAAATGTTTAAATGGGAGCCAAGTTCAATTGTCGACTTCGCCGACAAAAGACTTGAGATCTAAATGTGTGCCAAGTTCTGTAGACAATCCTGAAATTTATTTATAAGAATTTATAACATTCTTAAGTAAACTTAAAACACAATTTCTTGTTCTTTTCTGCTAGACGAATGCTTATTTAAAAATATGACTTTTTCAATTTGAATAGTCGAATTATTGACACAAAGCAAATAACTTATGATCTATTGAACCTCGTCATTTGACTTGGCTAGTTTTTACCAGCAATACATATAAAACAAGACATATAAAAGGCGTCAACTTATAACCACATTCATTTCGTCAAAAGCGTTAAAACAGTTACCATGAGAAGCTTGTGCGTGATATTAGTTTGTATCCTAGCGTTACATTTAGCAGACTGTCGGTACTTTAGGTATCCTAGTGGTGTCCAAGTGTGGGTACAAAAAGTGAAAGTGTTTGAAGTAGATGAATATGGAAATGAAATTACAGACTACAGTCAGAGAGTGCCATCTCTGATTTATAAACCTGACAAGAATTTTGTAGACTTCCCACCTATAGATGTAAGATTTGGTTAACTACCAGTAATTACAGTGACAAGTGAAATAGACGGAAAACAACAACTGTGGGTTCTTAGTAAAGATGCCTTAGATACAGGAGCCAAATAGCTCTAAAATGACGATTATAATAATACAAGTAATAGGAAGATATGTGATATAATTAGGGGATTGAATAAAATAAACAGAAAGTACTCATAATCATTTAGACGATAGTATACATTATATGTTGTTTTATTTTATTTCTACCCAAACACATTAAAGTTTTGAATGAAGATTATTCTGAAGTCTGTGTAGACTCCGATAATTTCAAATTCGGGTAATGATTATAGACTATAAGTGTTTAATTATTTTATAATTTACAATATATAAACAGTTAATACGTTGTTTGATAATATAAAAGTTCATTTTATTGTAATAATTTGTACATCTACCGTTGCCTTGAGAAATTTTATAAAAATGTTAATTTATGGAGATACTACCCATATTTGGAAAACACTTAATTTGTTTGTTTCCTCAAATTTTAAGCGTGCTTGTTACTTGGGAGATCATCGGCTCTAAGGACATCATGGGTCATCGAAATTAATGAAAAAGCATATTTAAATTTTTTTTTAAAGTATATATTAACATTATTTAATGTTCATTAATGAATTATGACCTTGAACATCTTGGAAAACAAGATCTACCAAAAAATATCGTATCAAAGTTAACCTACTAAACAAAACAAAATTAAAATGAATAGAAACCTAATAAGATAAGTATTCCAGATTTCTAATTAAGCAGACACTCATACAAACAATCATTTAAAATCATGAATCTATAATATTTAAGAGAAAATATGCAATCTATCTAAATATATATAACTCAAAGGTGACTGACTGACATAGTGATCTATCAACGCACAGCCCAAACTTCTGGACGGATCGGGCTGAAATTTGGTATGCAGGTAGATGTTATGACGTAGGCATCCGCTAAGAAAGGATTTTGCGAAATTCCCACGGGATCAGGATTTACACGAGAAAAACTTCCCACGCGGGCGAAGCCGCTGGCACAAGCTTGTTTACAAATAAAATTGGAGTGTCTGTCTTTGATAGCATAACAACTGTTTTCTTCCTTTAGATTAATACACGAATACATAAAACTATACACTAATACAGTTTTCTTATATAAAAAATGTAGGTACGATTTAAGAAATTATGGAGTCGTGTTGCGCTGCGTTGTGACGCGAAACTTCCCTCGGAAACATCTAAACACGACAACCTTTGGCAAAACTCCTCTTTGAGGAAACTTTTGACGTGGTTTATCGGCATTTGCAACAAATACCACTCTTAGACTGCAGCTAGACTACAGCTCTTAGACTAGACATGTTCCACAACCCACTCAGCCATCGTGGTATGATATAATCGGGACACATAGAGCTGAGTTCTCGGTATTGCAAGACGCAGCAGAGTCCCAGTCGGGACTAAGCCACACTGGAACCTACAAGTATTAAAGTGTTCTACAAAATAATGTCTATGTGGCAATGCTTTTTCTTTTTTCACAGATATTTTTAGTCCAGAATCCAATTCGCACGTCTCCAGAACACTCTGCCAAACTTTCATCACGGATCGGATCGGAGGTCTAAAAAGCAAAGAGGACAAACATTCAAACATTCATTTTGACTTATATAGATCAGGTTTTGAAGAGATGATAATAAAATATGCATATTTTTATAATGAATCGAACCAAGTATGGTTGATTTATCAAAAAATATGAATATTCTATTGATGTCAAAGTGATCATAAATAATCGCTTAGCACAAAAAGGCTAATACTACTACTACTACTAATACTATAATACTTGTTTTTGTTACCACTCAGTAATATTCTATCATTTCAGCCGATACTTGAGATAATTTTTAGGCTCATACATATATGTAGTATATACCTATATGTACCTATTTGTGTTTAATAAACAACAATGAAATAAATTATATTTGCACCAAGTGCATCGTCATACCATCATTACCTGGTGGACATCCTACCCATACGCACAAAACGTATTGGGAATACTTTCATTGTGCGTACGGCTAAGGAGTGAATTATAACTTGTGGGTCTTTAAGTCAAGAGTGAACAGGTTAATTATATTCAAGTATGCCTTATCTTTGATTATCGCTTACCATCAGATGAAATGGTGGTCAAACAAAGAAAATATAATACTTGAATATCTTTCTATCTTTCCTATCCTACAATAAACAGTTGGAGACATGGTGACCTGTATTATAGGTGTTACCAAAAATGAATGGGCTACTTCTTATATGTAAAATTATGTTAGTAATATATTGATATTTTTGGCCTGTGGTGAGAAATAAACACTGTTATTACCAGAGGTCGGAATTAGGTAGAGTTATTTATACACTTGCATCGAACGTGTCACTCAACGTCCGTCGGAAACGTCGAAGCACGACACCCTTCGACCAAAATCTTCCTTAAGGAAAGTCTCCTGTTTATGTGTTTTTCATTTGATTTAGGTACAATTCAAGTACATACAAGAATACATAAATATGTTTTAAATGGTTTATAATGGTGGGTACACTACTGCGGGTACTCCTTTCCCTTATAAAAAAATGGGTGAGTGAAAGAAAAGGTTGGAAAGTTTGCTGTTTATATATTTTTCATTTGATTTAGGTACAATTAGGAATAAACAAATATGTTTCAAATGGTTTATAAGGGTGGTTACACTGTTGCGGGAACTTCTTGCCCACTAAAAAAGGGTGAGTGATAGAAAAGGTGCATCTTCAAGAAAGTACTTAAAGGGAATAGATACTGAATTTGTTTCTATAGGGAAGGCTGCAAACGACACTACCAACTCACACTTGTTTACTTATTCATATCCAGTATGAATGTTTTCTTAATAAATTCCATGTCCATAGAATGACGCATGCGCGTATTTTATTTTGACTTTTCCTGTTCAAGCGAGTCAAAGTACCGAGTCAACTAATGTAAAGAAAAACATAAGTAAAAAAACAGGCCAAGTGCGTGCCGGGCCTAGTGCAGTGTGGGATTCCGTAGTTTACCACAATACCAAGTACGAGTCGGATTAGCTGACCGAGAGTACCGTATCATGCTCTAACAAAAACAAACTACTCTGTTTTACACAAATAAGAACTGGATCTAAATATTTTTCAATAGAATTTGTCCGAAATCGAGTAGAATATAGTTGGTCGACTGTTACTCGTGTGAAGATAACTTCGGTCTGATAGTTTTCCTTTTCACTTCGTTATATTTAGGTACTACTGCCGTGACGTTGTATTTCTACCTGCAACCACGTAGTTGGTAGGGCTAAAGTTTAATATTTCGCAAACGTATCACTGTATCGAAAATGGATTTTTCCACAGTCCCATAATTTTTGAACGACTTATTCAACAATACCGCTCACTATGGGGTATACCAGATAAAAAAATCATCACTTCTTTACATGTAGGGGGAGTAAAATAAAAACAATGCTTTTTCATGATTTGATTTTACTACTTTGTTGGTGTGATTAACATGTTTATTCGTGCCAAATTTCAGCGTTCTAGTACTTAAAGTTTCTGAGCTAAGCCGCGGACAGACGCACATGGTGAAACTATACGGGTTCCTTGACTACGGAACTCTAAAAAGTTTTACGCCCGTGAAGTGGGCACGGGCAGCTAGTAATAACAAAAATGACCTCAACAATTCAGTAGGTACTACATTTTTTGCTTAACTTCGTCTAGTAGTACTTACCAATAAATTAAAGTCATATAGCGTTATCCAAGCACGAAGTTACGGTCGTCAAGGCACGACTTACCGAGTTCCAATTCCGACAGAACTTAAGGGCAGCTGAAGGAACAGGGTGGGTTTTTAGTCAGTAGAAGTTTGACACTGCCTTCCGCTCCACCCAGAGAAGAAGTAATTCGTAGATTTTCCCGCCCCGAAAAAAGACCATGAGTTTCGAACCCAGGCAGGCACATTGCTTTGTGTCATTTTAATCACCACTGCTGCTCTCAAAACGGTGAAGAAAATTTTATTATTTTATTTTATTTGGGAAAACCAACAATTGTACAATGTGTCTTACATCTGAATTAATACATATTAAAAAAAACTAGGTTAGAGTACAATTCACTGCGTTTCCACAGGTTACAATCGAATTTAAAAGTACATGTGGCTCATTATAACTTTTAATATTACCAATTAAATATTATTGTAAAAATATAATCTAACTTGGTTGTAACATCTTTACAATACTTTTCTTAAACTTATTTCGAGGTTCTGCAAATATATAAATTTTACAAAAGTATAGGTTATAGCTCTTTACTAATCTTTGGAGGGGCGCCCGTTCACCCGCATTTGTACGACAAGTATTGACAAAATTGGCATGTCCCAGGACCAAAAATGGGAACACATGCGACATCCACCTATCCGCACTGATCCTGCATGGTGAATAACGACCTATTCATTCCGTCTCATAAAGTGGAGGCTTGTATCTCAGCAGTAAGAATGTTACAGACTGATTATGATGTTCCGTAACGGTATACCTTAAACAAAATTTTATGATGGAATAATCTTCCAGTGTATCACAAACATCAATAAAAATATTATTATTTTTTATTACGAATGAGCCCACTTTTGACCTCGATCACACCTGATGGTAAGAGTAAGATGAGGTCTACGATCGAACGAGCGAACCCAGAAAATGCCTATTCACTCTTGCTTTGAAGGCTGACGGATCATATGTGGCAGGGAACACAGAAGCCGGCAGAGAGTTCCACACCTTGGCTGTGCGCACAATAAATGTTGAAGAAAAGCGCTTAGTACGACAAGACGGTATATCGACCAAGTGTGGATGGTATCCTGCGGTACGTCTGGTAGAACGGTTGTAAAAGGGGGATGGAGGGATTAGGTCATGGAGGTGGCAAAATCAGATCACATCATATCAGAATGAAAGTTACTTATCTTAAGATAAGTCATCATATGCCTCGTGAACCTACTTGCAATCATACTGCAATACAATCATAAACCGGATGCAACTATTTCTATATAAAGTGATGACCTATCGTCAGCTGAGTTGATTTTACAATTTCTCTTAATTTGACGTTTAGTTCCGCTATATCTAAGTAAATGAAGTAGTGAGGTTACAATGCAATTAAAAGTAATTGACTTCAAGACTGAATATAAACGGATTAAGCACAGTCATGAAACTAGTCCACCATTGAACGACATGGTGAACAGTGTTCCTATTCCTATAATGAAGGTCTATACAGCAGCTACATTTATAATGTATGTTATTATAAGCATCGATGTAACTATGTGTGACCATTCCAGTCCAGAAGTAACAGAAATCCCAGAAGCAGAAGTTCCAGCAAACGCGATGTTTGCAGCTAATGAATGTCCGAAATTTTGTGAAATTGGCTGATACATGCGTCTTTGTTGATTAAATGTTTTTTTTTTGACAATATATATCTTTTTTTTACCGTCACATTTACCCTAGCCGCTAAAAGACAATTTAAAAATATACGCTTAAATTTTATACCCGACCCAGAACCTCTAAAACTAATTTGTAAACGATTAATATCAGACTTTTGAACAAAACACTTGCATACATTTGGATAAACTGTAAGAAAGCATAAAATGTTGTATTTATTCAAGAAAAAATCAAAACACCTACTACAAAAGTTATATTATTAGTGTATCAGATTAATACTTTTTTGTTTTTACCCGACTGCAGTGAAGCCCAGAGAGGGCGGGTTGACGTGTATGGATCTATGTCCGCTTCCTAGTTACCCCCGCATTTTTTATTATTCACACAAATGCTCTAAACAATTTTCCCACAAGTCCCACAAATGAGCTTAAGACTGTGATTAAGTTTGTTTTTTTGCAGGGTCGCGAGGCACTAAATGAAATCTCCTAAAAAAAGTATTTGTTGTTCAACTGGCAATCTTTTAATTCACACTGTCGATTTAAGCACAATTTTCAAATGAATCGCATTAATACATTATTTACCTTTCGCATTATACGGTGGCGCCATTTAACATTTTAATATTTGGTTTATTTTATTATTTTGCCAAGACCATTGCATCATCGGAAAACATGACAAATGGCGTTACGCACAAAACGTTTTGGAATACTTTCATTGTGAGAACAGCTAAGGAGTCGAATTCCCTGTCTGTGTTTCTCGATAGCTATAAACTGGGAGTCTTTAAGTAAAGAGTGAATAGGTTACTTTTAGGTAAGCCTGCTTTATCTTCAACCATATCATCACTTACCATCAGGAGAAATGGTGATCAAACGCGGGCCCAACAAAAGAAATAATATTTTATATTTCATCGAAACGCTCTTGGATTTCACTATCTTCTTTTTGGGGGTGATCCATGAGTAATATATGTGTAATATGATAAAAATAATGCGCTACAATATTTTATCAAACTTGTGTTTCTACAATTAGAGGAAAACAAATCATGCGATTTGAATATTAAACCGTCATAATGTATGCTGCTAAGAAAAAGTGACATCTAATGTATCACTCCGATCATTACATTTCCAATTAAAACTAATGTTAATAGTGTAATAAAAGGATTAAATGATATTTATTCAAATAAAGTACGTACGAGCGAAAATAAAAAGGAATTATAGGGCATCGAAAAAGTTGGCCACATCGCTATTAATGGGAAAAGTGCCCAGAACACTGGCCGCATTGCCATGGTGAATGGCAATGCTGATTCTCTGTCCAAAGAAAAGGCCAGCCCTCTGGTCACTTGTGGAGTCGACTAATCGTTTGCCGATGTCACGAGAATGGTCCAAAGTTTCCCATACGGCTCAAACATATAGCACCAGCATAATGTTAATTATTTTAGATTACCAAAAAATATAATGTATTTACGCTATGTAAGACGATTTAGTATGATAAAATATATATATTATTGTAAGCCGATAGGATTCTACCACCTGCTCTATGAACTGATATGAAGATAATAGATAGGTAGAATTATCTTTATTGTACACCAATAATTTAAACACACCTGTTTCACAATATTGCTTAACCTATGGCCAAAATGGCGATCTTATCGCTGATAATGATATCTTCCAGACAACCTTTGGATGGACGTAATGAACATAAAATAAAAAGGGGAGGAGAAAGTGAGCGTACTTGAAATATCTAAAAAAAACTTTTTAGCAAAAAATAGAACCGACTTCCATATAAAAACACTACAAAGGCAAAAATAACTTTAATTTCGGAAGGCGGTGTCAAAAACGAAAATATATACAAAACTAAAGACACCGCCTTCCGAAATTAAAGTTATTTTGCCTTTGTAGTATTTTTATATGGAAGTCGGTTCTATTTTTTGCTACAACGTTTTTTTTCACGCTTTTTAGTGGGTCGGTTTGTAATTTATCTAGTTACAAAAGCCAAAATGTCAACTACTTATCACCTTTTACGTAATATTGCTTTTCCCGGTGCAGAGCCGTTAATTTTTGAGGAGTTCTCCTGGTCATCAGCTCTACTTCACCATATGCATTGTGACGAACATAAAGTGCTTAACATCCATATTTAAGTAATCTAATCGCAATCAACGAAATACTTATTATTGAGTAGTTTCGGTGGCCATCTGGGGTCTTCATCATCAGTTCCACTTCCTCAAATGGTGCTTTTCGAGAGCAACTGCACAAGATACTATAAGAAATACCCAAAACGCTGTAGGTGTGCCTATGATATTTGAAGAGTTCCCTTGATTTCTCCATGATCCCATCATCAGATCCAAACGTGACGACTAAGGAACCAACTAGAAAATAGACCCTTTCAAACAAAAAAAGAATTTTCCAAATCGGTCCAGCCATCTCCGAGTTATGAGGTAACATAAATAAAAATAAAAAAAGTTCAAGACGAATTGTAAACCTCCTTTTTTTGAAGTCGGTTAAAAATACATTTCATCAGACTCGCAACACACACTCCCACGCTTACAAATAGTTAATCTCTTATTCTTCTCACTAATTTCTCTTGTGTTGTATATTCACTGTGTAAAAAATATATTATCTGTATATCTAGCGATTGTACGGTTACTTATAAGGGTTAAAACGAAGTCCAAGCGACAGTAGAACACTGCCTCCTATGACACAGGGTATCCTAGTTTAGGAGGCAGGTTCGAAATATTTATTTATGCCTTCCACAAATTGTAAATAGCTAGTTTTAAGAAATTTGTAAGACTTTTGTCAAATAAATATATTATTATTATCAGCAAATATATGTTTTCCCAATTATCTTGGAGCCGGCTTCCAGTATAACTGAGTACATGTACTTCACATAGCGCGACTGCTTATTTGACCTCCACAAGCCACTAACTAGGTAATACGATAGGTACCATTTGGCAAGTCTATTGTTAAACTGACTTCTGACTCGGGTAGTCAGTCCACTGTCAAAGTTGTATCAACAAATGACAGCCGGGTCCATCGCCTTAACGTACTTTCCCATCCACGGACTTTTTTTCGGTGGAAAAAAGTCATCTCGCTCTGGATGGAGTGGAAGGGAGTGTCAGACTTCTGCTGGCTAAAAAAAAAGTAATTAAAAAAATTTAAAAACCCGACTGCAACCTTATACTAAAACAAACTGAAAAGCTAATAAAAACAAGCCCATTTTAAATTAAATAAAAGTTGGAAGCAGGCGGGACCCATTTTGAAACTATAATAATTGTATGGGCCCCGCCTACTTCCAACTTTTATTTAATTTAAAATGGGCTTGTTTTTATTAGCTTTTCAGTTAGTTTTAGTATAAGGTTGCAGTCGGGTTTTTTAATTTTTTTTATTACTTTTTTTTATTTCCAGCTTTTCAACCGACGACAAAAAGAGCAGGTTATCAATTCGACGCGTATATATATATATTGTTTTTTTTTTTTTTTTAATGTATGATTATCGATTACTCGAAGACGGCTGAACCGATTTGGAAAATTCTTTTTTTGATTGAAAGGGAGAATACTTCGATACTGGTCCCATTTTCATAAACGTCAGGATCTGATGATGGGATCCTGGAGAAAAAAGGAAACTCTTCAAATATTATAGGCACACCTATGTCGTTTTGGGTATTTATTATAGTAACTTGTGCAGTTGCTCTCAAAAAGTACCATTTGAGGAAGTGGAACTGATGATGAAGACCACAGATGGCCGCCGAAACTACTCAATAATAAGTATTGAGTGGATTGCGATTCGATTACTTGAATATGGATGTTACGCACTTTATGCTCGTCACAATGCATATGGTGATGTAGAGCTGATGGTGAAGTACCAGGAGAACTCCTCAACAATTAACGGCCCAGCATTGGGAAAAGCAATATTTTGTAAAAGGTTATAAGTAGTTGATAATTAGGCTCTTGTAACAAGGTAAATTAAAAATAGACCAACTAAAAAGAGTGAAATAAAAACTTTTTACCAAAAAATTAAACCGACTCCCAAAAAACACTGCAAAGTGAAAAATAACTTTAATTTCGGAAGTCGGTGCCAAAAACGAAAATACAAAAATAAAAACTTTTTTGCAAAAAAATAAAACCGACTTCCATATCAAAACACTACAAAGCCAAAAATAATTTTAATTTTGGTAGTCGGTGTTATTGGTTTTGTATTTTCTTTTTTTTCACACCGCCTTCCGAAATTAAAATTATTTTTGGCTTTGTAGTGTTTTGATATGGAAGTCGGTTTTATTTTTTTGCAAAAAAGTTTTTATTAGTTTACAAATGTGAAAGATTTCGCAGACTTAGTTCTTGAGACGTGTTTTTTACGATTTGTCACTTTGAATTACTTTTAACCATATAAGTTGTATATATGTTTGTAATCACCTTTTAAAACCCTTTATTTTGATACCCCACTCGATAGGTTTTGAGAAAAAAAAACTTTTGTGAAGGCATAATATGGCGCCAAAAATCCGCCATTTTGGTGTTATTTTGATATATCCAGTATCACTTTCACAGTGAATACGAATCTAACGATACCTCTCAAGCTAAAATCCGTCGAGCCGTTTAGGCCACAGAGCGTGCCAAACAATTATACATACATACATACTCTCGAAAAACATAACCCTCCTTCTGGCGCAGTCGGGTAAAAACTCACTTGTTCTTACGCAACCCCAGACACCTAGAACTCTAGATGAAAATAATGTGATAAATATACCTTTTACTTAAAGGTATATTTATCACATATAAATTTAAAAAAATATTATTAAAAATAATTATAAATTGTTTTTTTTTTATTCGTAATAGGCTCGCGTTTGAGCACCATCTCACCTGATGGTAAGTGACGATGTGGTCGAAGATGGAGCACGCTTACCTAGAAGAAACCTATTCACTCTTGACTTAAATACCCCTAGATTATAGCTATCGGGAAACACAGACTCCAGCAGGGAATTCGTGTAAAATAGGTGTGTTTAAATTTTGGTGTACAATAAAGTATATTCTCGTCTATTCATTCTACTCTGTTCTATTCTACTGATTATTAACGGGCGAGGTGCGATAAAGGAGATATTATTATGCATGATTTTTTACATTAATATTCATACTCATCGGTTCAATGCTACAGTAATGAGATTTTAATTCCACTAGAAAATGGAAACTCGCGATTACTGACGATTGCACATGTGAAGGTTTGAATTTTTTTCGCTTTTATGGTCTTGAAATATAACGTCATTGTTCAGGTTTAAAACAAAATTCACTAGGGAAAACCTTTAGCGTGAAAATACGTTGGTATAAACGGAAAATCTCAGAAAATTACGCAGTAGCTATTCATTCAATAATTTTAAAAACAATAATTGAAACAACATTCATCATTAATTAAAACATACATAACAGTTTTTTCTTCAAATTTAATGTACATTACGTTTTAATAACGGCAATCCCAAGGCTACTTACAGATATTGTCGGGGTTGTGGGAACGTTCTGACGAGGTACCGCGGCCCCGAACCCAAGAGGAAGACCCAGGGTGGGTATTTAGTCAGTAGAAGTC
This sequence comes from Tholera decimalis, assembly GCA_943138885.2. NCBI lineage: Eukaryota > Metazoa > Arthropoda > Insecta > Lepidoptera > Noctuidae > Tholera > Tholera decimalis. Next base: position 2,658,040 of record OW964550.2, read on the forward strand.
TGACACTCCCTCCTGCTCCTCCCAGAACGGGAGGACTGATGTGACGATTTTCACCCGAAAAACAGATATAGTAGGTATTAATTTATTTACAATATTACATAAATGCAGGTATTTATGGTACATACAACTTATTCACTCCACTGGATCTGCATGAATAATGCCTATTCAACAAACTTAGATATGAAGGCAATATTAAGTATAGATGTCCAATTTAAATAATTACAACGCAAAAAGGGATGGGATAAAAACAAATTCAGGAACTAATTTATAATAATCAAATCTGCAATGAATCGTGTAGGTAATAAACAATTAGCGCAAATTATTTGTTCGTTCACCGAACTGCATAAATAAGTGCACGTTTACGATTTACATAATTATAGTAGTTCCGATCGTCGGCCGTGATGTTCGTCAAATTCGCGTTTCATTTCCTTTTGGTTCAGCTTGTGGTGTCCCAAGTGATCTACGATGCTTATTTTGGCAAACCAATAAACGATGAGCGTGGAAAACAATTGAATAGCTTGAATTTGACAGGGTGAGTCACCTTCAGATGATTTGGAGTTTTCATTTCATTTATTTCATTTATTCAGTTCAGTTAACAATTACATTGTGTTGAACAGTACATATTAATAATTAAATAAAATTAACACATGCAGAAACTAAAATTCAGAAGCGTAATTAAAATTAATGTGTAAAGTAAAGTTAAACAGAGGTATTAAACTAATTTAAAATACACACATCAAAAGTGTCTAGGGATCAAGCATTTTTATGCGGATTTCTTGAGATTGAGATGTGGCTTTGTAATAAATTTATGATTTTATAAATTTATATGGATCCTTTTTGGTGCATTTCATAATTTGAAACAGGAACTGTTAATCAAATTCGAGTAAAAGATGAAAATCAGCTGTCAATATTTTCCCTATAAAAACATACAACGCATTGAAGACATTATTAGTGCTACTGTTTCCCTACTACTGATTAAAACCAACGTTATTATGGAGCGGCGACGTCATTTAAGCAGGGAAGAAATGCTCAGAGCCGTGGGAATGATAGAAGCTGGTTCCCGGCAACGTACTGTGGCTTTAGCTCTGAATACAAGTCAGAGTGTTATCAGTCGACTTTGGACACGTTACCGAAGCACTGGTACCGTGGCTGAGCGCCATGGAGGACGGTATCGCTGCACCACACGGAGACAAGACCGATACATTCAAATCTTAACTCGAAGAGCTCCAACAATAACCGCCATGATGTTAGCCGTGAGGCTTCATCACTCTTCAGGGAACTTAATTAGCGACCAAACAGTCAGAAACCGCTTGTATGAAGTGAAACTTCATTCCCGAAGACCGCTACGGGTACCACCTATAGCAATGCACAATCGTAGGATTCGATATCAATGGGCTCTTGAACACAGAAATTGGGCAGAAGAACAATGGCGTTTCGTGTGCTTTTCTGATGAGTCTCGTTTTGGTATGAGACCGGATACAAGACGTATACGACACTGGAGAACCCCTGGACGCCAACAGCGATTAAAATCCTGCCAGAAAGTCCATCCTTATAGTGGTGGAACCATCATGGTATGGGCGGGTATTTGGATCGGCGGAAGAACTGAGTTGTTTTGGATCAGAGGCAACCTCAACGCTCAAATTTATGCTGAGACGATTGTATCTGACGTCATCGTTCCTCTACAAGTGCAAATCGGTCCCTTATTTCAGTTAATGCATGATAATGCACGACCGCACACCGCAAGAGTTGTAAGACAGACTCTCGCCGCAGCTAACATCAATGTCCTGCTCTGGCCTGCTCAGTCGCCAGACTTGAACCCGATTGAGCATGCATGGGATATGCTACAGAGAAGAGCTCTGCCGAATATGGAGGGTATCCAGTCGCAAGAAGACCTTTTTTTGTTGTTGCAACGAACATGGGCGGCCATTCCACAGCGTGATTTGGATGAACTCATTTTGAGTATGCCAAACCGATGTTCTTGTGTTGTTAGTGTTCGCGGTAGAAACACGGATTATTAATTGTTTAAGTAACCCAATAAAATTTTAAAGAAAACTGTTATTTCAGTCTTTTTTTCGAACTTTAATGTTAGTGGTTCAAATGTCAAAAATCCCTTTATTAGGAAAATGGCAAATTTCTTTATTAATGCAAAGGTGACTTGGTTTATCGTTACTGTGACAAACGAAAACACTTTATTTGATGAATTCTTAAAGAAAATTTTAATTAATATCAATCAGGAGAAAAGTTATTGCAAAAATATATGTTGATCCCAAGACACTTTTGATGTGTGTATGTCAAAAAATAAATATAATGTCAAATCAATCGTAATTATAATGTGAAATTCAATGACAAAATATTAAAAGTACAATAAAAATTAAAAACAATGATCGCTGCTATTATTATAAGTGTCTATTTATTATTTGATATAAACTCCGATACCGAGTATAAACATTTTTTTTAAGTTTAGCAATGCCTGGCGAATTCTTGGATGGGTGACCATCGTCTTTTGAACATCTTGGACAGTCGGTACGGTACACAACAGCTAATAAATACGTCAACAGTCTTGCTAAGGAGTCTCGTGTTATGCAGATATTGGGTTGTGGAGTTATTAGGGAACAATATAGTAGGGAAAGACGTAGCAGATGAGTTACCTTTAAACGATAAGTGGCCCACTTTCTCAAAAGAAACCAATTATTACAAATTATATTGACGCAAAAACTTCTTTAGCATCGTTGTGATTTGAAATTTTATGAAACGAAAAAGCGACAGTAAAAAGAAATTAAGTAAATTTTTGAAGGTTTCACTTCTACCACGTGAGAATTGTACACAAGTTTTTTTTATTATCGTTGAAAAACGCACATATTTAACCGTTTTTAATAAGTTTTCAAGCACTAGTTGCATCACTTTCGTTTTTGTAACGAGTTAATTTTTTGTAAGCGACTGTTAATTACTGCCATATTTCCAACCTTAAGGTCGGTGTCTACCTTCCTTCCTCCTTCATCCTTGGTCGTTTATGCTCAAGTTCAAAGTTTTTGTTTCTGCGCACTATTACTGTATATTTAGATTCATATAAAATGACGTTCAATAAATACTTATTTTCATTTTTACCTAAAGTTAAACAACAAAACTTAAATTTTGATTTTGTTTTAGATATTTAGATTTAGTAATATATATTTTTTTAACTGACATGGCCACTAACAGAGTTCATTAGAACTTAAAACGGGATATTTACCATGTGTATTTATTGTTTTGAGTTCCCGCCAACTCTCTCGATTGACAAATACAAGAATTTTAACAGCCAAGGGCCTGGAATCCAGTGTTGAATTCAATTACAAACCGTACAAGTAAAAACAACAACAAGTAAAAACCGTAAAAGTGCCCAAAAGTTCGCTAGTGGACACGCCAATGAGTTTTGAATGTCGGAAACAGAATCGAGTTTTGAGTGATACATGTGACAGTAGTAGCGGTGTCGGTGACAAAAAACAAACGAAAAAGAGGGTAGACTTATTCGTCTACTCATACGCTTCTACCCGCAATAACCCCAGTTCATCCCTGATCGTGACGTTTGCAATACTGCCAAAACATCAGAAACTCTAATCGATCGTGACTGGTGACATGAATATAGACCTACTTAACAATACCCCCAATGCCTCTCACATCGCCTATCAGTGCTTGTTATCGGAACATGGATTGCTTCCTATTATAAACAAACCAACCAGAGGCAAAGCCTGCTTAGACCATTCGTTTATCAAAACTAAGGGAACTAAACTTACCCAGGGATTGGTTTGCAAATCGTCAATCACGGACCACGATCTTATTATATTAGGCACGAACCAATTTCATGTGAGCTACCAACCACGAAATAGGCATATCCAAAGAATAGATTACCTTAAGATTGCTGACGAGATTAGGAAAGTCGACTGGTCTGGAGTTATGTCCACAACTGAAGTAAGTGAGGCAGTGCTGTTGTTTAACAAAATTTTATCGGACACGATAAAAAATCACACAGAGACAGTAAAAATAGGTCGTTCCAGGTTAAGTTTGAAACCATGGGTAACCCCAGGACTCATACGTTGCATGCGTCACCGAGACTCGCTGCATGCTCAAGTGAGACTGCAACCTCAAAACCAGGAGTTGAAAAGCGTATATGCACGATACAGAAACTTCTGTAATAGCATTCTCCGTAAACGCAAGGCAGAGCACAAGAGCAAGGAACTGGAGAACCACCGCAAACAGCCTAAAAAACTATGGAAGGTCATCAAAGATATTTGTGAATTCCCGAAAAAATCCAACGATAACCGAGAACTGCTTAACTACGGGGTGGATAGCTCAGCTTCAATTAACAGCTGCAACAATCATTTCGTGTCAGTGGGTAAGCGCTTAGCTACTAATATTTTAAATAAACTGCAGATGTCAGAGCGTAAACTTTGCACAGAAACTAGTCTTGAAAACCTCTCCAGGGACTCTTTGTTCTTCCACCCAGCTGACAACAGTGAAATAGAAAGCATTATTTCTGATTTAAAAGACGACTGTGCCCCCGGCCCTGATGGGATCCGTCCACTCCTTCTTAAGCGTATTAGGCTATTCACACTGGATCCTCTAACCCACATCTGTAACTTGAGCATGTCAACGGGTACTTTTCCTGAGTCTTGGAAAATGGCTGCTGTTATGCCAATTCACAAGAAGGGTTCCAAAGACTGTCCAGACAACTATAGGCCCATCTCTTTGTTATGTGTCACGTCAAAGATACTGGAGAAGCTCGTTAATAGCCGCCTCATTAACTTCTTAGAGAAACATGATATATTATCTGGACGTCAATATGGCTTCAGACGTGGAAGGTCCACGGAGCAAGCAGTAGGGTTGTTGACTGACATAGTGGCTGCAAAGATTGATGAGGGGCAACGGTCGATTGGTGTCTTCCTTGATTTGGCCAAGGCATTCGACACAATATCTATTCATATGCTACTGAAGAAGTTAGAGTGTCTTGGAATAAGGGGAATCGCACGGGACTGGTTTAGCAGCTATTTATCAGATAGACAGCAGCATGTCATTGTGGGAGGGAGTGTCAGTGAGAGCCTTCCTGTTGTATTTGGGATGCCACAGGGCAGTGTCTTGGGGCCCACATTATTCACCATATACATGAATGATTTGCTCAGGCTCTCCATCCCACAGTCGGACATGATATGTTACGCTGATGACACTGCGGTTATATTTCACGGCAATACATGGAAAGATGCCACAGAGGCTGCAAAAAATGGCATGCGCACCATAATGGAATGGCTTGATAAAAACCTGCTCACTCTTATCATCGAAAAAACCAACTTCATTGCTTTCCACATCAGTCGTTCTCGCTGTCCTGATATTGAGGAAATCAAAATTCACAGCTTCCACTGTAATGCCATTAGCTGTGACTGCAATGTAATAACAAAAGTCAAATCGGTCAAATACTTGGGTGTTATACTTGATCATAACTTGTCCTTCAGCGAACACATATCTGTTCTGTCCAAAAGAATCCGGAAATTCATTTACATTATGAAAGCCCTGCGTGCCAGTGCCTCAAAAGACGTATGCAGAACAGTATACCTAGCATTGTGTCAATCGCTGTTACAATACTGTGTGGGTGTCTGGGGTAGCGCGGCTATGCCTTGTCTACTGGAACTCGAACGTGCTCAACGGGCTGTTCTAAAGGTGATGTTGGGTAGGCCAAGACGGTTTGCAACAGACCAACTGTACAAAGAAGCGGGCGTTTTGCGTGTCAGGCAATTATACATCCTATCCTCCCTTCTTAAAGTAGTTAAAGTACTGGGAAGTAAAATTGCGTACACACAAAGAGGCAAGGTTGGAGCTGACTGCATACCGCTTCCAAGAGTAAGAACAGCATTTGCGACTAGGTTTTCACTGTTCCTCCCGATCCGAGTCTTCAACACTATTAACAAATCTACTCTAAAGATCTCTGGAAATCTGTTTAACGACAAGAAAACTATAAAGACATGGTTACAGGACCTTTCGTATGATGAGACAGAAATAATCTTATGCCCATTGAGTTGACCAGCATCAAAATATAAGCACTCACCTAGACACATTCTCCCCAGACAACATTCGTACACACACACACACCTCAACACTACAGTCTCACACCCACTCACCCTATTTTTTGTTTTTTATTCCTTTTCTTTTTTTATAATGTTAGCTTGTGAATTCATTTGAATCAGACTGTAATTGTGTAATTTACTTTATTGCATTCTAATTGTGACCGGAATTGTTTATTCGACGCTGATATTAATTTGTTTTATTACGTTTTGATTAATATTAATTTTATTTTTGCATTCCACTAATTTAACTTTCGCAATCTAATTTAATTTGTTTTTGTTACGAATCTCAATGACTTCCTTTACTTTTCTAATAATATTTTATTATTTATTTTATTTATTTATTATTTATTTATTTTAATTTATTATTTATTATTTATTATTTTATTATTTATTTTTTTTATTTATTATAACTAAATTTGATTAAAATGTTGCTATCATTGCTAAGTTGTGTTGTCGCAGTGAACTTTATATTATGCCAAATCTATTATCCTGGGCCACCAAGATACAGGCTGTGCCTAGTTTGGGGCCCATGGTTACTTCTATTGTTTTCAGTATATGTGCATACTCTATCTGTATCTCTTTTCTTCAATAACTTGTGTATGTCAATAAATAATTAATAAATCTATATCTATACTTATAATAAATCTGTAGAGAGGTCAATTCTGTACATGAAATATATTTACAAAATAACTATCAGGGGGTGATTAGGGATCGATACTGATACCAAAAATGCAATCAGTAAAATTTTTGTCTGTCTGTCTGTCTGTCTGTCTGTCTGTCTGTATAACCGTTATAGAAACAAAAACTACTCGACGGATTTTAACGAAACTTGGTACAATTATTTTTCATACTCCTGAGCTGGTTATAGTATACTTTTCATCACGCTACAATCAATAGGAGCAGAGCAGTGAAGGGAAATGTTGGGAAAATGGGAGAAGTTACTCCATTTTTTAAGCTTCCGTCGCGTGTGCAACCTTAATGGTTAAAGCTACACAGAAATCATTTATGACGGAAATGTTCTCCTTAAAATTATATAAAAAAATATCCCACGACAGCATATATCTATCTTTTATGGTTGACTCACAATAACACGTGTAACTCCCGATAGCTTAGCAGTTCGAAGCTTTCTGATTATTTTTCTGCTCCGAAATTTAAAACCACCACAATTTTGCAATGGAACTCGACTAAAAGTAACCCAGTTGCAACAAAATATAATCGAGGCACAAATTTTAACAGGTTGCGGTGCAGGAGAAACCGTCTTTATTCCCAGAATTCCCATAATACCAAATAATTTTCCATTCCAATTTAAAAGAACGCGATTCCCAGTATCGGTGTGTTATGCAATGACAATTAATAAGGCTCAGGGGCAGACTTTTCGTGTTGCTGGAGTAGATCTCGGTGTCAGTTGTATCTCGCATGGTCAGTTGTACGTCGCTCTTTCCCGGGTTAGCAGTTCTAGAAATCTTTATGTTCACGTGCCGGACGGGTCAACTTTAAATATAGTTTACCCGGAAGCTTTGCGCTGAAGTATTGTCGTTCTATAGGTACAAGCCTCATGTGAACGTGATCTAAACAATATTACCGACACATTAACTTAATAACACACAAGGAGTTACACGCTGACGGAGTCGCGGGCACAGCTGTTAATAATAATATGTGCGGTTCGGTATTGCGATATTTTTCAAGAGTATTATAGATTGACATATTATATTTCCCTACTAAATTACGAAAGTTAATCTGTGTGTTACATCAAAATCACTGAACCGTGAGGAAGGACATAGGCTACTTTTTTTTACGAAAAACGACGGAAACGCGGACGAAGTCGCGGGCAACAGCTATCTATGCTAATAATATAAGGCTGAAGAGTTTGTTTGTTTGTTTGAACGCGATAATCTCAGGAACTACTGGTTCGAATTGAAAAAATATTTTTAATTAAATAGTCAATTTATAGAGAAAGGCTATAGGCTATATATCATTACGCTAAGGCCAATAGGAGCGGAGCACCAATGAAGAATGCTTCAAAATCGGGGTTAAATTTAACGTTAGCCCAAAGTAACTATTCCACGCGGACGAAGTTGCGGGCAAAAGCTAGTAAATAAATAAATTGGTAAATATCCCATTTTAAGTTCTAATGATACTAGTGAAATATATAATTATACAGAAGAAATTTAAGCCAATCTACGTGTCCTAAACCTAATTACACACATAATTATGTAAATACAAAACAACCTACTTGCACGTAAGCGTTGAAACACTCCTCCACATCGCTTATGTATTTATTTACGGTAAAAGTTTATAGTAGTGCCTACTGTCTCTTTGCTGTGTCTTTTAAATCTAGTTCAAGGTTGATTTTACGTAAAGTGCTCTCTTAGCGATAAGATCAACCATTTTGTCATCCGATGTAATGTTTTAACAGATATTTTTCTATTCAAAGTATATCAATCAATCAAACCATTTATTTGCATAATACAGGCTGACAAGATTTACATAATATGTTATATTAGATACACTGTATTATAACCTCAAGAGATGTGCAAACTTTTCATCTATTGACGTTATTTTTTCACAAAATAAATTTGGAATAAAATAGGACAAAATTAACCATTTGCAGGGGGCGAATGGTTAATATCCAAATCCAATCAAGCCAGACAAAAGACAGCAAAAATGTATACGAAGTAACTACTCCAAAGATAACTTTCTAAAACGCTAAGGAGTGAAATTCCCTGCCGAAGTCCGTGTATCCTGATAGCTATTACTGGGGGTCTTAAGTCGAGAGAGAATAGGTTACTTCAAAGCAAGCGTGCTTCATCTTCGACCACATCATCGCCAGTATCAGGTTAGATGGTTGTCAAACGCGAGAGCCTTTCATAACGTTATTGTTCCTACGGGTCCCCCTGCACACGAAACCTCGTAGTGAGCAATTTTGTCTTACCTACTTTTTATCACCAGACCATGTACAATAAAAGTGGAGCCCTGTAAGAAAGACGAGGGGCGTCGAATTGATGGGACATGCGTCAACCCAAAGTACCCTTCACGAGGAGGATCACCCACCCCACTACTGAGGATGCGTCCTGCGAAATTTGGACTCGGTAAGTTGAACTAAAGTCAATCTTACTGTTATTTTAAAACTTGGTGTTGGTGTGAGGAGTCTTGGCCCAGTGCTTACAGACCTGACTTACGAGTTGTAGGTTGTGAGTTCGAACCCAGTCAGGCACATTACTTTGGGTAATCTATATCTTCACTACTAATCTCAAAATAAAATTCCACCAAGCCCGTTCCATCATCGGACTACAAGACAAACGGCGATGCGCCATCGTTACACGGTGGACATCTCACCCATACGCACAAAACGTTTTGGGAATACTTTCATCGTGCGTACAGCTAGGGAGTGGAATTGTCTGCCGGAGTCTGTTTCCTGATAGCTATAACCTGGGAGTCTTTAAACTTTAAATCAAGAGTGAATAGTTTACTTTTAGGCAAGCATGGTTCGTTTTCGACCACATCCTCGCTTAACATCAGGTGAGATGGTGGTCAAACGCAAGCCCATCAATTATAAAAAAGAAAATGGTGAAGGAATACAGGTTGAAGAAATCGGTATGTTCTGGGACCAAAAATCCAAAGACATGGGACATCCAACCCGCATTAGGCCCGCATAATGAATTACGGCCTTTCGTTAAGGTAAGACCTGTGTCCCAGAAGTTAGAACGTTATAGACTGATCTTAAAACGAAACCCATGAAAAATGAGTACTATTAAATGATAAATGATCTTAATTTTGCAAATTGGTTATAAAATAACACATTTACACGTCATTTTTTTCGTAAATATTAACTAGATGAGGCCGGTGTTTCCTAACTGACTACCCTGAGAAGAAACACCGAAACAAACTCAGGGGTCCGTCTCTTTTAAAGTCCATACAATCTACACTGGTTTAATTATATGGGAACCTTGTAGGTTTCAGTCTGAGGCGGTCTTTTGAAGAAAGATGCTCACAGATTTGAGTGGGCCTGTCCATACAGCGCAAGCATTTGTCAAATGACGTATAGCTCAACTTAGAACAAGGAGCTTAACGATTTGACGAACAATAAATACCTTATTACTACAATACAATACCAATACATTTTTTTAAATTCTATATTAAGTGTACGTATTTAAAGTCAAACCATTGAATTATCAACGGTTTACAATTATTAAATTGCAATATGTCTTTTTAGATGCAGAAACCATGCAGAAAATATAAGTATTTAATTTTAATAAATTAAATACTTATATTAAAGTTCTGTTATTTGTTTTTTTTGACTTTAGCTGCAGTGTAATAAAATCTGACGCAATAAATATGAAATCTGTTTCTGAAGCATTTTAACAATGAATTAGAATAAAACAAAAATCAAACTCAACTCTGTTTATTACAGGCAATAATTTAAGGCCCGCCATGAACGGCTCTGAGCTACCATCAGCTCGTCTGCTCCGTACCAAGATTCTAAGTGATGGCTTTCCAGAAGACCACCAGTTCAATACACTGGCAACACACATGTTCGTCTTTTCTACTGTGGACGTTGCAGACTTGACCGTTCTGCGTAAGTAGACGCGTATAGTTTATAAACATCAACAGCCTAATGGCTAAGATGTCTGCCTTATGATCGAGAGGTCACAGTTAAACTGCATCTTGAGGCCCAAGTTCTAACAGTCAGACAGTTATTTATACTCCGCGCTGTTCTACGACGACACTCCATGCTACCGTTAGATTAGACCCTAAAATTCTGTTAAGACGCAGAGGGATTCCTGTCTGTGAGCCTATCAGGTGTCGTTCCGCATTCGCCAATCGTCAATTTCTTGCCTTAAGCTCTCGTCATTATAATAAAATACATAAGGTATTGTCGATTTATACCTGTGCAAAATATGAGGTAAAAAATATACTTTCCAAGTGGTTGCAGAGTTTATCATATGACGAAACTGAAAGTCTACTCAAAGTAATCTCGTAAATGTTTAAAAATACTGTAAATATGTATATAATTTCTTGTATTTTTTATATTTGTTATTAGCACATAAGAAGTACTTGTACAATTATTATTGTATGAATTGTTCGTATTTGAAATCTTGGGGAACTTCGGCTTCTAAGATACAGGTTTCTTGTCTAGGTTAGGAGCCAGATTTTCGCCTTTAACTGTGACATTGTTGTACAATTTGATGTTAAGACCATACCTTGTACTTTTTATTTTTGTTTACAAAATAAATACTTTTATTATTTTATTATTACACTATTGCCGTGAAAGCACTCCAGACACTAGCATATTTAGCTTAGTTGGACGGGTTAACAAGATTGCTGGTAAAGTGAATTCTACCAACATTACCAGTTTTAAAAAAAACCATTTGCAGGCCACACAAATATATTTCTTGTTGCTTATCTATTAAAATTTGTTTTTCCTCATCATCAGTTCGTTACGCGGTTGTCAGTGACTGCTGCCTCGGAAACACGCCGAACAGAGTGAATCCCCTTTGTATCCCGATCCCCGTACCTCAAGACGATCCATATCTTCGACGGACTGGGATCAGGTGCATGAACCTCACCAGGTTTTCAACGTACCAAGAGATGGGCTGCATACCTAACACACTGCCGGCAGAGAGGGTTAGTGCAAACTTAATCCCATAAAAAACAATACTTGTCAAAAAAACCAACTCAGTTCTTCTACCGTAAAAAGTTGTGAGATCCATGTAATACCAAGTCGGTTATTCGATTATTCAGTCCCTACTTAAGGGAACTACTACTACTTGTCTTATTGTTACGTAATTATAGATAATTACGTAACAATAAGACAGAAGATGTTGTTAGGTTCGAACCTAACAACATCTTATAGTGACTATATCAATATTAAAAATCTTTAACGTTTTAAATAAATAGATTGACTCAGCCATCGCATGAAAACACAATATATCTCACAAGTAATACATACATATATAAATTAGATTGAAAAATATTTTAGTTTTTCCTTGATTCATATACTAAACACTAATTGTATTCTAAATTTGAAGCTTCTATGTCTGCTAGAAGTGCCTTAGACTTTTGATAATCGGTCAGTCAGACAGTGAGTGACAAAATTAAGACACTTTGACCCGTTATAATTCTTAAACGCCTGGTTCAAATTGAATGAATTTGAAATACCTATACCGTGTTGATACAATGCCTGTTTGGTTACTGAAAATTCAGGCTTCTAGTTTTATCTACAACGAAGTTATATGAGGTCGAAAATGGCCTGAACTGCTTCGAGAAAAGTATGGTACGGCCGTGACGCTTTTTGCTCTACTTGGCGGGGGCACTGCCGTGCCCCCAGATTTATACAAATAACTCGGTTTAGCCCACGACTTCATTCGCGTGGGAGGTGTTTCCCGCATGAATTCTGATCCCATGGGAATTCCGGGATAAAACGTAGCCAGTGTGATGCCCAAGATATTAAAATATAATTATGCCAAGCTTCATCGTAATCGAACCGATAGTTTTTGGGTGATGCTTGAACAAACTGACTGTCAGTATTTTTTTTTAAATTACATTTTTCGTTTGGTGTCGATTTAGTAACATTAATTTTTTTTTATTTTCAATGTATAGAATTGACACTTCTACACTTTTATTATATGTATAGATATAGATTTGTTGCCATCTTTCAATTTTTAGAAAGCTTTCATTTATTTTCACCTATCCCGGTGTCTGTCTGTCTGTTTGTAATCGAATGTTGCAAATGTTAAATTATTTTTTTGCAGTACAACCTACCCACTCCACTGCAAGACCTATCAATAGTGTACGGCTACTCCGATATCAGGGAAAGGCAGATCAGGACCTACCAGGGCGGGTTGCTGAAGTCTGATAACAGGGATGGAGTCGAGCGACCTCCTGGCACCGCTCCCATTTGTATCAATAACAGGAGACCAGTTGAAAACGCCTGCTATGAGTTTGGTAAGTAGAAACGAGAAAGTGTTATGTTTGGTATCGATAAACTTGTGTTATTTCAATTGGACGATGCACTATTGCCGTGAACCCATTCCAGACACAAGCATAGTTAGCTTAATTGGCTATTTGACTGTTGTCACGGTAAAATATGAAATGTGTTAAATATGGTTGCTTATAAGTTAAAAATAATTATACAATACGTTTTGTGCATGAAAATATTTTTTTAAATATTTTTATTTTTGAAAAATAGATTTGAGTTTTTTTTATCTGTGGATACGAGAATCGAAACACAGGCGGCCATGATTGAGCATCGTATGACGTCACATTTCAATAAATAAATCTTCGTGTACTGTGTACTATCCATATCATGTGCAATTTACTGAGACAATCAATAAGAAATATTTTGATTTATGCTGTTGAGACGTTTCGTAAAATGGAGTCAGGCTATACAAAAGCTGATAGTGCAAATCTGCCTAAAGTTGTCTCATTTATGGTCGCAAATTTAATTTAATTCGTGACACGAATGTATTAATTAATTACTTTTATTTTGGTCATGTTTTATTAACAACATTAGGTTAAGTTGATTTCTTCTAAATACTTACATAAAAGTGGTCCTCACAAAAGAATATTGCAGATTTATAAGATGTAAACTTTGTCTCGACGTGCTTGTTGTAACCACTACTTTCGACGTTTAGGGCATTTAGGAACGTGTATAAACAATTTTTCAGAAAATTTAACTGTAGTACTTTTACACATAGGCACGGCACACGTCTTGTAGCTTGTCATTTTCACAATTCCAGTGAAAACGGTGTTAGTTTTCCACAAAATAGCTTCAGAGCGTAATTAGATTCTTTTGCACATTGTTTTGTTTTTTGAATTACCATGTCACATCCGCAAGTGTCAGATGAGCGGCTATTTTGGCGCGAAATTCAAATTCATAAATTAAATTCTTTTTTTTCCTGCTAAATAACGCTTTTTTGAGAAAAATAATTATTGTAAGAGGTATAAAATAAATCTGCGTAAATTTTAAAATATCTTTTCAAATATTGTCTAATAGCCAATTGGAGGATTTAACGACATTGCAAGTAATGTGAATTCTACACACACTGCTATATATATAGTCTGAGCCTGTGTGCTCACGCAGGTCTAGACTATAAACTCATGAAGTTTCAGAAAACACATACTTTTTAATAAAAGAGAACTAGCAATGTTTGTAGAATTCACATTACTACAAATCTTGTTAAACCCTCCAACTAAGCTAAATAATTATGCTTGTCTGGAATAGGTTCACAGCAATAGTGTAATGGGTGGGGTTCGAACCTGCGACCTCTCGATCACAAGTCCGACATCTTAACCATTAGGCTATTGGCGCTTCAAAATATATACTACGATAGAGCACCTAAGCTAGATAAATTACCTGTATTACAGGAGCCAGTGTCTTCTACCAATTGCATTATCTTAAGTTTAAGCAATTATTATTAAAATTAAATAAACAATTGTATCTTTAATTTAAATTTTGTTTTAATTTAACTTATTTCTTATTTTGTGTTTTACGAGTAATATAATAGAATACTGATAATTCTACATACTCGTTGTCTTAAGTTAATCTGTCACTAACAAAATATGGACTAATATCTAAAATAAGCGATTATAATAATATACGAATATAATAAAATAAAAGTAACATTTATTCGATCATATACAAAAATTACATTCTTTAATAATAACATTTATTTTATATTAAAATAAAATTTAAATAGTATTTGTACGCCAATTTATGGCAGGATTATGCTGTGGAATCAAAAATTGTAACATCTTTTGTACCATATTCCTACAAATAAATATTTTCATTGATAGATAAAATATTCATTACCCACCAATAATATAAATACACCTATTACAGAATACTGCTTAGCCGATGGTTACAATGGCGGCCTTATCACTGATTGACTTTTTAGGGTTCCGTAGCCGAATGGCAAAAACGGAACCCTTATAGTTTCGTCATGTCTGTCTGTCTGTCGTCCGTTCGTATGTCACAGCCATTTTATTCCAAAACTATTAGGACTACACATGTGAAATTTAGTAGGTAGATGTATTCTATAAACCGCTTTCCGATTCTTATAAAAAAAATTAAAAAATATATAAAATTAAGTGGGGCTCCCATACATTGAACTAAAACAGATTTTTTTTTTCCTCAAGCCTATACGTGTTTGGTGTCTATAAATAGATCAAAAATGACATGAAAGTTTCTAAAATATTTTTTTCCTAAAATCTATTGTTTAAGAGATAGATACTTCCAAAGTGGTAAAATGGGCGTCCCCTCTAACTTCTAAAATAATATAGCGAAACATCTGAATAAAATGAATGCTGTAGATCTTTCTGTAAACTTTCAAAAAGAGTTAGTTTGAACGAGATAGAGTCAGTTCTGAGGTATAGCACATTATCTAAAACCGCAAATATAACTTTGTATTTCATACAAACACTATGAAAAACAAAGTTATTTCACGTAGTTACTACGGAAACCTTCATGGGCGAGTTTGACTCGCACTTCGCCAATTTTCTTTTATGTTAATCAGAGTGTAACATCCGGGATCCAAGAACTTCGCAATAACCAGAATCCTCTTGTTCCAGGTGACTTCTACGATGGCAATGTGCTGTCAGGCATCTACCTGACGGCCATGTTCTTCTACAGGGAGCACAACCGGCTGGCTCGCGAGCTGGCCGCGCTCAACCAGTGCTGGGATGACCAGCAGCTGTTCGAGACCGCTCGACAGATAAACATCGCGCAGTGGCAGTACATGCTGTATTACGAGCTGATGGCGGAAATATTAGGTCAGTACTTTATTAGGATACCGTCCCCAAAGGGTAAAAAGGGAACCTATTACTAAGACTCCGCAGTCTTACCTTACCCTTTACCTGTTGCTTGTTGTTTAGCCTGGTGACAGACGGACTGACAGACGGACGGAGAGCGATGTCCGTCCGTCTGTCAGTCCGTCTGTCACCAGGCTGTTTCATAAACCGTGATAGTTACCCGTGACAGTCTAAATTTTCACAAATGATGTATTTTTGTTGCCGCTATAACAACAAGTACTAAAACACAAAAAAAAAAATTAAGGGAGCTCCAATACAACAAACGTGATTTTTTTGCTCGTTTTTGCTCGATATTGCTAACGACAACAGGTAGACGCTTGAAATATTTACGGAACATTTAGTTAATATGTTCACTTTAAAAATAATTAATTTAATTAAAATAAAACAAATATTTAAGGGGGAGGGTTATACAACACACATTATTTTATTGCCGTTTTTATAGATAATGGTACGGAACCCTTCGTGCGCGAGTCTGACTAGAGCTGGCAATGTGGGCAGAATTTACTTGACTAGTAATCTTGTTAACCCCTCCATAGTTGGAGGGGTTAACAAGATTAGTAGTCAATAAATATGCCTGTTGTTCACAGTTTTCACAGCAATAGTGTAATGTGTAGTTTTATTCAATATATTATTTAATTTTTTTCAGTGGTTCTTGTAATAACAATCACCAACATCACACCGCGTTCTTATGTCGCACTCAAAAGACCGCATGTTAGCAGCCACATACGTAAAGATATATATACAATGTGTAACGGAAACCCCATAAGTATTCGAAAGGGCTGAAGACAACATCTGATATGTAGTCTCTATGCATAGTTTCAGTACAAAATAACTGACTCAAAGAATTGATACCAAATTATCGGTTTCATATATTTCTTGAATACCAATCATAACAAACGTGTTACAGCACTACGAGGGTCAATAAATTTCCACATCACTTGCTAATAACATGAAAATTCTCTTCATTCTACTTAATTTGAAAAATTTGGTCTCTGGTATCAATGTAGGTATTGAATTTTGTAATAAGTTCCACACATGTAGACTTAGGATTGGAAAACCCTTGCCATATCGTTTATCATCCAAAGAAGCCATGCACTTGGTATGTATATGCCCTTTAATTTACACGTTGTATAATAAATGCGAGAATACTTCAAATCACTGTTTAATGGAGAAACAGTTTTCTGCTACTTTACTCACTTCGAGCGTTTAATTGAGTTCAAACTCTGAAGGAGCACGATAATCCTTAAAAAAGCAATAAGAATTAACACTAAGACCATCTTAGCTCCTTAGATAGACTTTTCTTTTAATTGTTCACAAAATGTGTAAAAACCGCTTATATACTAAACGGCTTTTATAAATTTTTTAACAATAATACTATGTATATTCTACTTTTGGTTTTGTTACACAGGTCCCAAGAACGCCCTGGAGACAGGTGTGATATATGACACTAATGGATACGTCAACGACTTCGATGAGCGATACAAGCCAGGGGTGTACCATGAGTACCTGGTGGGCACGCGATGGTTCCACACCTTCCAGGACGGAAGAACCGAGTAAGATAGATGGTATATCCTATGAACTTGCACTACATTGTCACCCTCGTATGACACTGAAAGTTCTTAGAAAATCAAAAACTGAACAAACTAGCAAGTTTTATTATATCTTTTCTAATAGTGTCCATTTACATCAATAATTTGCTGCATCCGATGGAACCACTGAGAAACTTTAACCAATCGTCCTTAGTGGTCTCTTCGACGGCATTTTGAAACGCTGGCTGCGTTGCTTCCTCGGCGGCCATAAAACGTTTTCCTAGAAGTTTTTCTTTTATTTTTGGAAATAAATAAAAATCGCAAGGTGCGAGGTCGGGGCTATAGGGCGGGTGACCCAGTAATTCCACGTCTGACGTCGCCAAGTAGTCGATTGTTTGCTTGACGGTGTGCGACGAGGCGTTGTCGTGGTAAAGGAGGATCCTACTGCGAGGTCGTTTCTCCCGAATTTTTTCCAAGACAAGTGGCAAACAATTGTTAGTGTACCACTCTGCAGTAACTGTTTTTCGATCCTCTAAAACAATTGTTGCGTAATGACCTGTCCTTCCGTAGAACGAGGCCACCACCTTTTTTCCCACGCTTCGACCTCTCTTCACTTTAGTTGGCAACTCCTCGGAAGGAAACACCCAGACAGCAAACTGTCTCTTAGTTTCAGGACCATAACAATAAGTCCAGCTTTCGTCACCCGTAAGTATGACGAATACAGCATTTGAGTCAGTTCCGTTAAAACTTTGAACCATTTCACGACACCAATCAACACGACGGAGTTTTTGGGCCTCTGTCAAATTATGAGGTATGCACCGGGCACAAAGCTTCCTCATACCGATGCCTAAGCTTGTTCGAACACTCTTTTGTCAGTCTCTATCATACGCCGCACAACACTTATGTCTTAGAACAACAACGCATAGAAGAGGTGTCTAGAACAAAACACGAGCGATTTCATGTGTCCACTTTATTTTCTTTGTGTGCGTGAGCCGAATGTGTCTACGTTCTTCAAACGCACACAAATATAGCTTTCAGTGATACCATTACCACAAAAATGGGAAAACGCACTATTTCAGTTCTGTGCCTTCGGCTTGACCTTTCGGAGATTAACTATCATTCCTACAGCACACAAAATCCTCTTACCTACGTAGTCTCGTCTATGAGTGAGTGGAGCGGCGCGGGGGAATGCCCCCGCGCGGCCGGGGCGGCAGCGAGCGGGCGGCGCCGCAGCGCGTCGCGCGCCGCCCGCTTCTTTCGTTAGTACGCTGTTATTCACTATACAGTGCGCACGATTTTCTTAAAAAACCTACGTAACGTTGTTGTGACGTTAGAAAAGTGTGTGTTTTACCTCAAGTGATAAGTGCATCATATCGCTGGAAGAGGTAAGCAAATGTTTTTGTTTTGTCTATGAGAATTACGAGTGGCAAGTGCGTATTCATTTACGTAAACATAATCCGGGATAGAATATTTGTATGTTACTTATACTCCGCCTTTGTAAATGGTAAATTCGGCCACATAGTACCTATATAGGTTCGGAATATGTGTTTTTATTATTTAAAAGCTTTTGATCAAAGAAGAGGCATTTTGATGCAGAGATACTTACTTAGCAGTTTGACTGATAAGATCTGTCTCTACTAGGCGCAGCCTAACAGCTCACTAGTTGCAGACATAATGTAGCTGGCCGCAGCTATTCAGCTCGCCAGCTGTGGTCTCACGACTCAGGGTTCTTAGCCGTACGGCTCGTTAACCACAGCCGTACGGCTCGTGAGCCGCAGCCGTACGGATCGTGATCCGCAGCCGCACGGCTCGTGAGCCGCAGCCGCACGGCTCGTGAGCCGCAGCCGCACGGTTCGTGAGCCGCAGCCGCACGGCTCGTGAGCCGCAGCCGTACGGCTCGTGAGCCGCAGCCGCACGGCTCGCTATAACCGTACGGCTCACAAGCGCTACTCGTAGTACGACTTGTTTGCCTCAGCCGCCTTGCGGGATGGTTGATCGCTTCTAAATCAGGCGTATTTACAATAGCGCCCTTTAGCAAAATTTTGTGACCTGAATCTTATGGCAATTTTGTTATTTTGCTTCAGATGGTTCAAGAAGTGTCTCTCGTTTCGCTGGGAGAGCTGTTAGAGGAAACTGGCGAGACCGAGTGTGACAATGACATTCTAGAACGTCTTAAACTTCTAGCACAGGAGCAGTTGCCCGACGGGTGGACTGCTTGGAAGGTGACTCGTTTATCAAAAGTAGATATCTTTGGTGAAACTGTCGACCCCCAGGTATTGAACAAACTCAGGTTTGCCTTACCAACGGACCAGCTAGCTAAAGCATTCGTTCCGGAAGCTACACACTTATCCAAGAAAGGGTTTCGAGACATCAAGATGAAAATGCTAGATTGGGCGTTTACTAGAGCCTTAATTACTAGCCCACCCGCAATCTGTAATAAGATAAGAGGGTCAGCCGCTGCAACTGAGCTTTTTAATGAGGCAGTTAGACCTAGAAGGCCTATGTCAAGGAAGGAAGCCGATCGAGCCTTATCTCTTGAGACGGACGGCGAGCCTACGAGCTCAAAAAGACGACGTATTTCTTCAGATCCCGAATGCGTCTCGGCGTATTACGATGCGTGGGCAACTAGATCAAAACGGTCTAGAATAGATATTCTAGAGGAACGCATGAATGACATGTTTTCGAATCTGATAGAAAAGATTGATTCATTGGCTCCAGTTAAAAATGACCGATCGCGGGAGAGTTCTTTCGAAGAAGATATTTCATCGGCTGAAGGGGATGACCCTCCTGTTCCATCAGGGTTAGAGTCACCTAACGATTGGCACGCACCATCCTTGAGTGCTGGTTTAGAGTTAGATTCTATTCAACC
Source organism: Tholera decimalis (assembly GCA_943138885.2). NCBI lineage: Eukaryota > Metazoa > Arthropoda > Insecta > Lepidoptera > Noctuidae > Tholera > Tholera decimalis. The sequence goes on from OW964550.2 coordinate 2,678,337, forward strand.
TAATTGGTCTGAGCTGGAGTTTCTTCCTACGGTGAAGGAAGCTGAACCTGCGATTCCAACACCCTCAGAGCAGATCAAATCAGAAGGCATTGCCTGTCAGAGGTTCGGGTCGGAAGCGTGGAATCGCATCAGGTATAAGGAAGTGGCGAAAAGACTGCACGCATCGCCGGTCTTTAGCACCTTAAAGATAAACGCCGAGTTGAGTGACCTCGGAATACAAACGTCGGGACTGCTTAGCAAACAGGATGGAGTTTTGGGCACAATCGTCCATGGTCTCCTCTGTCAGAGGAAAGCGTTGGCCGAAGCACTCAAGAAGCTTGCGGTCGAGTTTCCGGCGGCTGCTGCAGACTTAAAAAAGTTATTATCAGAAGGCTCGGAGTTTAGAGCAGTATCAGACGATCTGCTGCAGTACGTTTGTGCACATCGTGCTGAAACTATTGATATGAGACGTAAAAATTTTAAGACGAGAAGTGAAGCCCTAACGTTTATACTGCAAAGTATACCTCCTTCAGAAACACACCTGTTTCAGGAGGAAAAGCTATCGGGCTTTATAAGGGAGAATGGTGGCACGTCCCGTATATTTCCTTCTCGCTCCGGAAAGGCCCCGGATAAGGAAAGGCAGTTTTTTCAGCAGTCCACTAAAGGTAGCCAGCCCGTTACATACCGTACACAAAAAGCCAAGAACCCAGTTTGGCACACTCGCCCATCCCAGGCAGCTTCTCAGAAGCGAAACCAATCAAGGGGTAAACCAAAGAGAGCCGATAGGAAGGAGCAACGTCAACAACGTCGTAAATATTGACAAGGTATTCAGAGGGGGGCGATTGAAAAATTACAAGCAACAGTGGCGAGATTTGGGAGCCCCAGTGTCTGTCTTAAAGATAATAACCAGCTATGCGTTGCCATTCGCACAAAAACCCCCATCTATCCCACTAAGCCAAAAAATGATAGAGAAATTTGCCACAAACCCCTCAAAACTAATGACCAAAGAAATATCGACTCTACTAAATTTAGGCGTTATCGAAAAATCAACGGCCAAGACGGGCTTTTTGTCAAGAATGTTCTTGATACCCAAACAAAACGGCAAGTTGCGGCAAATTTTCGACCTTCGGCGACTAAACCTTTACTTGGGTTCAAGGAAGTTTCGGCTAGTAAATCAGAATTACGTCCCCAAATTTCTCCAGAGGAACGACTACATGGGAAAGATAGATATCTCTCAAGCATACTTCTACATACCAATACGAGAAAGTCATCGCCGCTACCTCACTTTCTCATACGAAAACCAGCTTTACCAAATGACTTCCCTTCCGTTTGGTCTCTCAAGCGCTCCACTAGCTTTTTCCCGAGTAAGCAAATGGGTGGCAAGCATGTTAAGAGCGCAAGGTATTCGCGTACTAGTCTATCTAGACGATTTTTTATTCGCCCACCAGGATCCTCAAATACTGGAGTCACAAATGAAGCACACTATTACTCTACTCCAAAGTCTGGGCTGGGTCCTAAACTTGGAAAAATCAATTTTGAAAGCTTCACCGGAAATAGAGTACTTAGGCATAATTTGGAATACGTTGGCAAACAGAAAGAGCCTACCGAAACAGAAATACGACCAGTTGTTAAAGGATCTGCAAAGACTAGCAAAAGGCCGGTGTTGGAGCTGGAGTCAAGGCACGTCATTGATAGGGAAGCTGGGATTTGCATCTTTGGTGACTCCCCTAGGGCGTCTATTTATGAGAAACTTGCAAAGAGCATCTCGTGCCTTACCAGAAATGTACCCCACAAAGATGTGCTTGCTGCCAAGGGCGGCCATGGACGACTTAAACTGGTGGATAAAGAACCTATCCTGTCCGGGAAGAATGTTCGTTCCCGAACCAAAGATATTCATTACCACGGACGCTTCCAACATAGGCTGGGGAGTACAAGTAGGGAACTTTCACCTCTCTCAGCAGTGGACCAAGGAACAACTAGATTGGCACATAAATCGAAAAGAGCTGTTTGCAGTCTCAATGGCGCTGGTCAAGTTCTCAGAAGTAATAAGAGGACAGGCTGTAATGGTACAGTCAGACAACAGAACTGTGGTGGCGTATGTGAGAAACCAAGGTGGAACGAGATCAATGACCCTACTGGAATCGACAAAGGAGTTACTTCTGCTGGCCCATCATCTAAGGGTGGACCTTATACCTTTTTACATCCCAGGTCGATACAACAACATAGCAGACTCCCTCTCTCGAGGCAAAAATCTCCCAGATTGGCATCTCAGCAAGGATATAACGACGATAATATTTCAGAGGATGGGCACGCCCCAAATAGATCTGTTTGCGACAAATCTGTCTAAAGTAGTCCCCCATTATGTGACTCTAGATGCCAAAGATCACCAAGCGTTATTTGTGAACGCATTCAGCAGGGTATGGCACTTCCAGTTGGCATGGATTTTTCCCCCTCCACCTCTCATCCCCAAGGTGCTGCAGCACCTGAACAAGGCCTCGGGGTCATATCTTGTAGTGGTGCCAAGATGGGAAAACGTTTTCTGGAGAGGAGACCTCAAAAAGAGGTCTGTGGACGCGCCTTTTCGAATTGGGAACCTGGACAAGCACTTGATAGACCTATCAACCAATCAGCCCCCGCCGGGATTGAAAGGTCTTTCTTTGGAGGTCTGGAAGGTACGGGGTGGGGCCAACTAACTGCAGACCTTCAGACGGAAGATGTTGCCTTTCTCCAGTCTGCTTGGCGGAAATCAACGTGGAAAACCTACAGTTCCTCATGGAAACAGTGGACTTCGTGGTGTAAACAGTACGGGGCAAAACCTGATAGGCCTCGTCCACAGGAAGTTGCGTCATATTTAAGCTTTTTATTCAGAGTCAAAAAGTTGGCATAAGCAACGATTTTAGTGCATAAGTCGGTGATAGTGACTTTTTCAGATCCTGAGCAAGTCAAAAACTTAACCTCTCACCCGCTTATTACATCAATGCTGAAGGCAATTAATTTACAGAAACAGGCCTCCATGATTCCTAAGACCCAAATATGGAATATTCAGGATCTCTTATTCTGGTTAGAGACTCATCCACCAGACAAGAAGAGTGTTTTCCAAGTTTCACGTTATGTGTCGTTGTTATTACTGTTGGCATCGGGACGAAGAGTCCATGACCTGACCCTTCTTAGCATAGGTACCGAAAATTACATTAATACAGAGACGTCGGTAACGTTCTGGCCTATCTTTGGTTCAAAGACGGATGGTACAAGAGGTCGTCAATCAGGATGGTTATTAAGTAAATCAGATAACTCATCCTTCGATCTAGTAAGCTGGGTTAGGTGCCTGATTGAAGTGACATCGGAGAGACGAAAATCTCAAGAGAATTTGCATAATCTTTTTATAACCACCCGAGGAAAGGTGAAGGCTGCATCCAGAGCAGTAATAGCGGGTTGGTTAAAGACCACCTTTAAAGAAATAGGCATCGTTTGCACACCAGGTTCAGTAAGATCAGCAGTTGCGTCATACGACTACATAAGCGACACACCTCTAGATGAAATTTTACGGCGGGGGAATTGGAGAGGATCTACAAACTTCTTCAAACACTACTGTAAAGAAGTCGAAAGGCCGAGAAGGCCTAGTGGAAATGCACTACGTACCACTTTCGAAGCTATATAGTGCAATTGATGTATTTTTGTATCGTTGTTCATTAATTGGAACCCTTTTCGCGATTCATAATAGTTTTATCAATACAAGATGTAAAAGGATAATAAATATTTTATTCTCGCTGTACTAGAATATTTTTATTGGTTTCCTATCAGAAAACTAAATTCCAAATGACATATATATTTACTTTAGATAACTTATTCTAATATACAAGACGATCAGTGTCACAGTACGCTGGCATCTTGGAGCCGGCAGATGGTAAACACTTCTCCGAAAGGTCAAGCCGAAGGCACAGAACTGAAATACTACCGTTTTCTACCCCAAAGGGAGGAAAACGATTATTTCAGGTCTTGCCGAGGCTTGACCTGAGCAATGCCTTGCCGACTCTTTCGGAAGCAGGTACTAACGAAAGAAGCGGGCGGCGCGCGACGCGCTGCGGCGCCGCCCGCTCGCTGCCGCCCCGGCCGCGCGGGGGCATTCCCCCGCGCCGCTCCACTCACTCATAGACGAGACTACGTAGGTAAGAGGATTTTGTGTGCTGTAGGAATGATAGTTAATCTCCGAAAGGTCAAGCCTCGGCAAGACCTGAAATAATCGTTTTCCTCCCTTTGGGGTAGAAAACGGTAGTATTATGTTGCTGGATCAAATCAAGTATTTTATGTTATGAAACTAAATAAGATGATGTTTTTTCATGTAATATGACTTATATGACATATATTTATGGAAGGTAAACGAAATGAGATATCGTTTATTGCGTTTAGAATGTTTGATGTGTAATGTGTTATAATGATATTATAGAAATGTATTAATTGCTTGTAAAATCTCGTTTGATATCAATTAAAAGTATGTGTTGTATTTATGAAATAGAAAAATATTATTGAGAACATTACTTAACTGAAAAAATCTTAATCAATAAAATTGTCATCTTTATGATGCCACTCTTCGAACTAACAGTAACTTTTAGTTATAAAACACTGTAGGTAGTAGCTGTAAATAAATATAGTTTAGTTTGACGCATACATAATTGCCGCCAAAACTATATTTTTTTTAAACAAAAATAAGCACAAAAGAAATCAATATGGGTATTTTTTTCCTCACGGATAGCAACATTGAATTGTGATAAGTTAGGTTATTAGAATTTTTGTTTGATGGTCGATTTACTTAAATATAATGTATAAAAAACTTTTTTGCAAAAAAATAAAACCGACTTCCATATCAAAACACTACAAAGCCAAAAATAATTTTAATTTCGGTAGTCGGTGTTATTGGTTTTGTATTTTCTTTTTTGTTTCACACCGCCTTCCGAAATTAAAATTATTTTTGGCTTTGTAGTGTTTTGATATGGAAGTCGGTTTTATTTTTTTGCAAAAAAGTTTTTATTTTCGCGCTTTTTAGTGGGTCAATTTGTAATTAATCTAGTTATAAAAGCCAAAATGTCAACTACAAAAAACTAAAAACGCGCGAACAAAAAACACAATGCAGAGTAAATGAAAAGATCATCAATGTAAATATCTTTTTTAGACTTTTGTTGATTTTTCAGAAACGGCTTGTCCGATTTCGATAAAATTTTCATGGGACCATTTGGAAAGTATACCCTTTCTAACAAGATAAGAATTTTTCAAATCGGTTGGCAAGTGACGGAGTTATGCCCGAACAAACATAAAAAAAAAAAAAACAAACAAACATCCGAATTGAGAACCTCCTCCTTTTTCAGAAGTCGGTTAAAAATGTAAGTATTTACTTGTGAAATGTAATTTGATTACACGTTTTTTGTTTTCCTGAAGGACTATGACATCCCTTTAGGCTACAAACGGTCGTTTTAAATTATTTACTCGCGAGCTCTGTTCGGCAGAATGTGACCTTGAGTACTGACGGCTCGTCAAGCAAAGTTAGCCAAAAATGCCTAAGTTTTAGTTGCCTCACTTTTTGCACTCGTACTATCCTTCTATGCGTTGTTGTTCTAAGACTTATGTTATCTTTAGTCGTCGCCGTAGAAGGCCGTCCCTCACGCAGATCATCGGTGAGATTAGTGCGACCACGTTTAAACTCATTAAACCAGTTGTAAACAGTGGCACGAGATGGGGCTACATCGTGAAAGGCCAATCGAAGTCTATCATAACTTTCTTGTTGACTTAAATGACATCGAAAGTCATAAAAATCATTGTACGAAAATTATCTTGCGTTAAATTCATGCTGACGTGACACAGATAATTTTCAATTTGCTGCCAAATCGTAAAAAAATTACAAATGAATAAAATACATACACAATAATATTGGCAAAGAGTTCCATTTTCAACATTTTAACTTACTTTTTTATTATATCTTTTACAAGTGGCCAGTTCTAAAAACATTCAGTATCGCCCTCATACTTACAAGTAGATAGTGTCTCATGCACAAAAAGTCTTGGGATTTGCTGCATGTAAGAGTTTTATTTATTTATAACAAAATCCACAGCCCTTTTACAGTATCTAAAAAACTTATGTTATAGCCAATTACGGATTTATGGTTTATTTACTAGATAGTTACAGTGTTGAGTGTGGACTGTATGTAAGTATTATTCTAAACTTAATTTCTTGTATAAATTCTTGCTGGTGGGAATTAGTGTGATATACCACACAAGGAAACAAGTCGGAGACTTATATAAAAACACTTATTTACTTCTGAAGGTTTCTTCACTTTTATTTTCCTTTCTTCTTAAGAGTAATACTGCTGGAACTGAACTGCCGATCCCGAGAAACTACTCCTCTTTTATAGGAATCTCTATCCAATCAGATTCCAATAAGTTTGCACACGGCACTAACGTTACCAATCAGATTTTGTCAAGTTTGCACACGGCACTAATGCAACCAATCAAATCCTTTCTGACTTTCCCACGCTAAATGTATGGGAATATTATTTTAGCAGTTTTTCGAAAATAGGCAGTCTTTACAATGTTACAACTTATTTTACAGGCTTAGGCTTATTATACACTTATATACAGTTTTAGACTAATTATAACTCTTAATATGCTACTAAATATTAATTAGGAACTTATTCTAATGATTTATTAATTATGAAGACTTATTTCCTAATGAATCGTCGCTTACATACAGTTTGCTTTTTTCTTTGCGTAGTAGTTTGCTTGTAATTTTATTGTTAATTATTTAACTCCATGTTCTTTGCTTAAACACTTGCTTTTTTATTAGGGTTCCGTAACCTAATGGCAAAAAACGGAACCCTTATAGTTTCGATATGTCTGTCCGTCTGCCTGTCTGTTTGTCCGTCCGTCCGTATGTCACAGCCATTTTATTCCGAAACTATTAAGACTATACATGTGAAACTTAGTAGGTAGAGGTATTCTGTAAACCACTTTCCGATTTTAAGAAAAAAATTAAAAAATATTTAAAATAAAGGGGGGTCCCCATACATGGAACTAGATCTGAAAATATTTTTTTTTTCATGAAACCTATACGTGTGTGGTATCTATAGACAGGTCTTTAAAAATGATATGAGGGTTTTTAAAACCACTTTTTTATAAAGTCAATTGTTTAAGAGATATAAGCTTCCAAAGTGGTGTGTGCAATCGGGTCAGCAGTTTTTGAGATACAGCATACTTTCTAAAACCGCAAATATAACTTTGTAATTCATACAAACAGTATGAAAAACAAAGTTATTTAGCGTAATTGTAAAAATGTAAATAAGCTACTTTTAAGAAATTTTTAAGGTTTTTTTTATTCGTCAAATAAAAATACACATATTATATTATATTATTATAGTTACTACGGAACCCTACATGGACGACTGTGACTCGCACTTGGCCAATTTTTACGAATGATCCGGCTCTTGACCTCGATCACACCTGATGGTAAGTGTAAGATGAGGTCTGCGATCGAACGAGCGAGCCCAGAAGATGCCTGTTCACTCTTGCTTTAAAGGCCGACGGGTCATATTATAAAAAAAAAAACATATACATATGTACATAATGTGGCAGGGAGTTCCACACCTCGGCTGTGCACACAATAAATATAATATTATAATTTTTATTATTAATAGGCTTGCATTTGACCACCATCTCACCTGATTGTAAGCTCGATGTGGTTCAAGATGAAGCACGCTTACTTAGATGGAACCCATTCACTCTTGACTTAAAGACCCCAGGTTATAGATGTCAGGAAACACAGGCTCCAACAGGGAATTACACTCCTTAGGCGATTAACACACGGCACCGCGCACCGCCGCGGAGGGCGGCGGCGCGGCGGTAAAGCGTATTTCGTAGCGGTGCCCCGTACGGTAAGGCGGTATACGCGCCTGTCCGCGCGGATGGATTTAACACAGTTTTGACGCTGAAGTGGTGGTAGCAATCTGCCTTTAATGGCGTAGAAAGAAAAAAATAACAAGATATTGGGTTCGTCCATTTTTAAGAAGCAGGTGTATGTGTGTTAGGCATCTACGGATTTACACCTACCGCGGCGGTGCGCGGTGCCGTGTGTTAATCGCCTTAGACATACGCATGTGTGTAGTTTGCCATTAAAATATCTATATATAACGATTCTCTATATATACCAATATATAACGATTTTCACAAAAGCACTTGATTTTTGCAGCCTCTACAGCGGCAAGGGTAAATACCTCGGCACTCGTACCACTGTAGATGATGAGCTTAGGAGCGGTATCCTCGAGGTCAACAACACCGAGGCTGATCTAACACAGGGAGCCTTCAGGCAAAGAGCTGCGAAATTTGATTACACTATCGAGCCCGATGTGAGTTTCTAACATTTATTAATTTTTTCAAAAGGTACACGAATAACTTATTTATATAGATATAAGTGAGTAGGCGCAAGTGACTGCTGAGCAAGAGGAATCGGGTTCTATTCCCGGGTCGAGCAAAAAAGTGCTATTGGATTTTGTAAAGACTGCCTATTTTCGAAAAACTGCTAAAATAAGATTCCCATACATTTAGCGTGGGAAAGTCAGAAAGGATTTGATTGGTTGCATTAGTGCCGTGTGCAAACTTATTGAAATCTGATTGGATAGGGATTCCTAGAAAAGAGGAGTAGTTTTTCGGGATCGGCAGTTCAGTTCCAGCAGTATTACTATTAAGAAGAAAGGAAAGTAAAAGTGAAGAAACCTTCAGAAGTAAATAAGTGCTTGTTGTCTTATTTCTACGTCACACTAATTCTCACCAGCAAGAAATCATGCAAGAAATTAAGTTAAAATCACACTACATACAGTCCACACTCAACAGATTTTTCTGTAAAGAATTTCTCAGTAGTAGCTCGGAATTTTTTAGTTGGTGGTGTGATACTCCCGTGTCTCGAAAAGCACGTTAAGCAGCTGCCATTTGAAGAATCTTTGACTGTCGTTACGGGTAGTCAAAAGCCAGTAAATCTGACATTGATCTAGCCAAGGGGTATCGTATTACCCAGTTACTGGGTTGTGGAGGTCAGATAGTTGCTCCATGTAAAAACGAATACTCGGCTGCATCCGGTTAGACTAGAAGCCGAGTCTAACATAGTTGGAAAAAAAATTGGCCAAGTGCGACTCGGACTCGCCCATGAAGGGTTCCGTGGTAACTATAATAAATATAATATACTTAATATATATAATTGAAAAAAAAAAAAAAAAAAAAAAACAAAAAACCTTAAAAATTTCTTAAAACTAGCTTCTTTACAATTTTTACAACTACACCAAATAACTTTGTTTTACATAGTATTTGTATGAATTACAAAGTTATATTTGCGGTTTTAGAAAATCTACTGTATCTCAAAAACTGCCGACTCGATCTCGTTCAAACCAATTTTGGTTGAAAGTTTACATTAAGATCTACAACATATGGTTTTTTAGATTTTTCACTTCATTATTATAGAAGTTAGAGGGGGGACACACATTTTACCACTTTGGAAGCGTATATCTTTTAAACGATTAACTTTATGAAAGAGTCATTTTAGATACCTTAATGTCATTTTTAAAGACCTGTCTATAGATACCACACACGTATAGGTTTCATGAAAAAAAATATTTTCAGTTTCAGTTCCATGTATGGGGAGCCCCCTTTATTTTAATTGTTTTTTAAATTTTCTCTTAAAATCGGAAAGCGGTTCACAGAATACATCTTTTTACCAAGTTTTACATGTATAGTCCTAATAGTTTCGGAATAAAATGGCTGTGACATACGGACGGACGGACAGACATGTCGAAACTATAAGGGTTTCGTATTTTGCCATTCGGCTACGGAACCCTAAAAAGGCGAAGCAGATAATACAGATATAAGTTAGCATATAGATGGTCTCAACATCAGAATTCGTAACTCCATTTGAGTGAATTTTACAAGGGCAAAAAAATCCTGGAAAATTCACTCAAATGAATTTACATATTCTGATTTTTTTTGACCGTCGATATGGTATTTGCCTTTAATTGGTTGTGCAATATTTTTGTTTTAGTCTTTAATCTGTAACAGCTGTTGACGAATCTAAATTAAATAAATAATAAATTATAAAGAATCATGTGTACTGTGGAGGTCTGCTATGCGAGCGGTCAGCCTATCACATTCAATTGTAACGGGGACGTGTGTCTACTCGGGATTTTTAAATATAAACGCGATAGGTTTTATACTTTGTATAATATCTGGGGTCTGGGGGCACGGTAGTGCCCCCGCCAAGTCGAGCAAAAAGCGGCACGGCCGTACCATACTTTTTTCGAAGCAGTTTAGGCAATTTTCGACCCCGTATAAATTCATTGTGGATAAAACTAGAAGCCTGAATTTTCAGTAACCAAGTAGGCATAGTATAAACACGGTATATTCCAAATATCATTCAATTTGAACCAGTAGTTTAAGAATTATAACGAGTCAAGGTTTCTTAATTTTGTCACTAACTGACTGACTGACCGATCATCAAAAGTCTAAGGCACTTCTAGCAGACATAGAAGCTTCAAATTTGGAATGCAACTAGTGTTTAGTGTATGAATCAAGGAAAAACTAAAATATTTTTCAATTTCCGTCCAGTTTTCTAGATACATCAACTGCATAAATAACTTTGTAATCCCATATATTTATATGGCAACAGTACAGTTAATTAATCAGTGTACGTGTATATAATTATGTATAATATAATGGAATAATAGGTGTAGATAGGTATCTAGATATAATTATGTTCAAAGGTAACTTGTAAAATGGTCAACGGAATAAAAAAGCCAGAGAGGGGGCTTTAAGAAAATTCGTTGTTGGTATACAAGAAGTAGAAGTACCGGAAAGGAAAAAAGTAGGACTATCTACAAAAAACTTTTTAACAAAAAATTAAACCGACTCCCAAAAAACACTGCAAAGTGAAAAATAACTTTAATTTCGGTAGTCGGTGTCTTTAGTTTTGTTTTTTCGTTTTTGGGAGTCGGTTTAATTTTTTGTTAAAAAGTTTTTATTTCACTCTTTTAGTTGGATGATTTTTAATTTACCTAGTTACAAGAGCCTAAATGTCAACTACTTATAACCTTTTACAAAATATTGCTTTTCCCAATGCTGGGCCGTTAATTGTTGAGGAGTTCTCCTGGTACTTCACCATCAGCTCTACATCACCATATGCATTATGACGAGCATAAAGTGCTTAACATCCATATTCAAGTAATCGAATCGCAATCCACTCAATACAATTATTGAGTAGTTTCGGCGGCCATCTGTGGTCTTCATCATCAGTTTCACTTCCCCAAATGGTACTTTTTGAGAGAAACTGCACAAGTTACTATAAGAAATACCCAAAACACTATAGGTGTACCTATAATATTTGAAGAGTTCCCTCGATTTCTCCAAGATCCCATCATCAGATCCTGACTTTGGTGATAATGATACCAATTTCGAAGTATACCCATTCGAACCAAAAAAGAATTTTCCAAATCGGTTCAGCCGTCTTCGAGTACTCGATGATCATACATAAAAAAATATATATATATATATATATATACGCGTTGAATTGATAACCTCCTCTTTTTGTCGTCGGTTGAAAAAGAAATGAGATCCCATGAAAAACAATACTTGTCCAAAAAACCAAGTCTCGCAACTCTGTTCTTCTACCGTGAAAAGTTGTGAGATCCATGTAATACCAAGTCGGTTATTCGATTATTCAGTCCCTACTTAAGGGACCTTCTGTCTTAAGTTGTTACGTAATTATCTAACCTAACAACATCTTATAGTGACCATATCAATATTAAAAATCTTTAACGTTTTAAATAAATAGATTGACTTGGCAATCGCAAAAAAACTTATTTATTACTTGTGAATATAGATGCTGGCGGGAAACATTCCGAATCATTCCCGTCGAATACTTCGGAAGTATTCTGAAATATTCCGAAACTTTGGGAAAATTTCAACTGTCAAAAAAAAAACAGGAAAATCGACCTTTGAAGTCTGTTAATATACCAAAACCTGCTCCTAAGTAGGTAAGAACAAATACTTTTCTGAAAACCGCATCAAAACGTGTTTGCTTGCAAGGTTTGCCTTTATTTGCTTTTATTGACTGGGCTATTATACGCGTTAAGTAGGTAGGTAATGATTAATACCTACCTATGCGACTCGCGAATACTCGCGATGCGTACAGAGCTACATACAAACTAACCAAAAACATAGGTAACCCTTTTTCAAATAGCAAATCAAATATGCTTGGCCTGGTTTTTTTATTTCACAACTGACATTTAAGGCTATAATCGCATAGCACGACTTACAACTCGATCGCCTAATGCATGTATTTTGACCAATAGGATGCACGAAGCGTATTTTAGTAGTGTTCGTAATAGTAAGTATTAATATAATGTTACACGCCCTGTACTCACAAAATGCATATTATTTCTAATTGGGCGAAAACAGGAAGGGATGTGGTTTGTCACTAGCTGCGCTTCCGCAGAAATATTTTCATAAGTGAGTATGCGTATCTTTGGCCGATAGTACCTACCTAAAAACAAAAGAATAAAAATCCTGTTAATCGCAGGCTAATAAATCTACCTATAAAAATATCAACATATACTTAATCAATCCCATTTATAATAAAATAAACATTTATATTTTACTCTCGTAGCGTACATACGTACTCTCGCAGTGAACAATAATTAACTCACCCACCACACAACAAGCAAACACATTTATTCCCATTGAATTATTCGGGCGAAATATTCGGAAACATTCGATTGCGGGGTATGAATCTTTCTCGCGCGGGTGAAAACTTCTCCGGGAGCAGCATCCCCTCCCTCTTACCGCACCCCGCACCGCCATCGCCTGCACGCACGACTCGTGGCCGGTGGCAGTCGGGTGCGCGCGTCGCGGAGCCAGCGCAGCGGCAGCGGCCGGCGCACAGAGATCGACGATCGATGCAAAATACGATTTTTCAGCAAAAAAAGTTGAAATCTTAATAAATAATTAAAAGTTTCTTTAAATCAGAATGATTCAAAATGAATTTATCATTTTGAATAATTCCCATTTAAAGAAACTTTCCCCGAAGTATTCCGGAATTATTTGGAATTATTCAGAAGTTTTGCAACTATACTTGTGAAGTTATGAGATATATTGTGTTTTCATGCGATGGCCGAGTCAATCTATTTATTTAAACGTTAAAGATTTTTAATGTTGATATGGTCACTATAAGATGTTGTTAGGTTAGATAATTACGTAACAACTTAAGACAGAAGGTCCCTTAAGTTGGGACTGAATAATCAAATAACCAACTTGGTATTACATGGATCTCACAACTTTTTACGGTAGAAGAACTGAGTTGCGAGACTTGGTTTTTTTGACAAGTATTGTTTTTTATGGAATTATGTTCACATTTTTATGGAAGATTATTCTAATTACATTTTCACGTTATTTTAATATCAAGTCTGCTTCTGCGGGCGGGTCAGCGCGGTCTCTCTTTTCTTAAAACAATTCCTTCACATGTCCAACATTGCGATCTAAATGCAAACATTCCAAACTTTGCCAGCCAGTGTGATGGGCTGACCTCTCGCATAGCAGACCTCCACAGTACCTAAATAAGTCAATTAAAGGCACTGTTACTCAACACACAGAGCGACGTGTAGTGACAGTGAAGAAAATTATAATTATTTAAAAAGATAAAAAGAATTTAAAATTAATACTTTAGAAAAATATCTAGTGTAAGTTAGTGCATGCAAAATTGATAATCTAGTTCTTGGCAGAATTAACATTAGATATTTTTCTAAAATATTAGTTTGCTATGATTTCCGCAAAGTCTGATTCCATTATATATACCATTTACAACAACAATATTCTAATCCATCCCATAACGCTACTCAAGCACAGGCCTTACCTGTGGATAGTGAGCTAAAAACTCCAAAATGACAGTTCGTTCACGATGTGAACCTAGCTTTATAGTATACAAGTAGCGGGGCCCGCGACTTTTTGCACGTTGCTGTCGTGATCAGGATTTATTACCGATTCTGTGGGAATTTCACGATGAAAACAAGCCTTTATGCTACCCTCTCTATCTTCCAGTAAAAGAACCAATACAATCAATTCAACTGTCCCAGACTAACAGAAAGTCAGGTAGACAACAATTTAACAATTTAAACCGTTGCTTGCCTGTCGGTTTTCTACAGATTGTACTTCAGGGAGTGTGCGCAGGAGCTTCATGACCTGATTCCTCCATCTCCCTTTCACTACTTATCTACCAGACGAACGGCCGGCTACCACCCACACTTGGTTGATATACCGTGTCGTACCAAGCGCTTCTCCTCCACATTTATTGTGCGCACAGCCAAGCTGTGGAATTCTCTGCCGGTTTCTGTGTTCCCTGCCACTTATAACCTTTCAGCCTTTAAAGGACGAGTAAATAGGCATCTTCTGGGCTCGCTCGTTCCATCTTAGACCTCATCTATCGCTTATCATCAGGCGAGATCGAGGTCAAGAGTGGGCTCATTAGTAGTAAAAGAAACCGCCATGTAAATTGAAAAGAAACAGTCATTATGAAATCACAGACAGACCCTTTTTTTAGGAATATCCAATGACAATGACTATGACTGACAATGACTCATCCAATGACTTTCTCCCGATCTGGGCGAAGTGGGTAGGTGTGTCAGACCTTTAACTAACTAAAATCCATTCGTGTTCCATCATTTTCCCCTCGTGTTCCGAGGCTGCGGTTACTCTCGAACAATTCTGCAACTCCCGCAGGCAGCGGCCCCCTTACGGGCCCCGAAAATTTTGCTGACAACTTTACAGACACTTCAATTTTATTTAGATAGAATCGCCTTTCATATTATGTCTAAATAACTACCTAACGAGAATAAATATATATTAAATAAAAGATGCAGTTCCTTCTCCAGTATGAACGAAACTAAACCACTGTTCACGGTATGGTTTCACCAAATTAATTATGTTTTCTAATGCAGATTGCTGAGCGAGTGCTGGGCGAGCTACAATCAGCTTCAGACCTGAGCGCTATTGACATCATGAGGGGACGTGACCAGGGCCTGCCGCCTTACAACGAGTACAGAAAGATTTGCGGGTTGCCTGTCGCGCACACGTTTAAGGACTTCGAAGACACCATCTATCCAGACGTAAGGAAAAAAGAAAAGTATTAATTGCCTCAAAAAATGACATGTATACAACGTGTAACGGAAACCCCATATCTATCCAAAAGGGCTGAAGGCAACATCTGGTATGGAGTCTCTATTCATTATTTCTTTTTCATATATTTCTTGAATACCAATCATGACAAACGTATCACAGCACTACGAGGGTCAATAACTTTCCACGTCACTTGCCAATAACACGAAGATTCTTTTCGTTCTTCTTAATTTGAAAAATTCGGTCTCTGGTATTGGAATTTGTAATAAGTTCTACACACGTAGACTTAGGATTACAAAACCCTTGCCATATCGTTTGTTATCATCCAAAGAAGCCATGCACTTGGTATGTATGTATATACCCTTTAAATTACACGTTGTATAAAGTTAAACTCTTATCAAAAATCCTTAAGAATTGTATAAGTAACTTACATTATGTTAGTAAGGACAAAGATTTAAATATTACATTTGTCGAAAGAAACATTTACATGTTTTTTTTTTTATTACGTTTTTTTGCTTAGTAGCGACATTAATTATATATTATTGGTGAAATGAGAGTGTATGAACACCTTTCTTTTGGGGGGACAAATCATCAAATGACTTGTCCTGCTCTGGGTCGCTTGAAATGGAGTGGCAGACTTCTACTGACTTAAAATCATGTTTCTTCAGTTGCCCTTTCGTTCAGAGCCGCTGTATCTCGTTGAAACATTCCCACAACCGTGGACTGTATGCAGACCTGCGCACTAGAAATGATGTCATATTATGATTTTTTTTTTCAACTGCAGAAAGTAGAACAACTGCGTCGTCTATACGATGGTGAGGTAGATGACATGGAGCTGATGGTGGCCATCTATAGCGAGAGGTTGCTGCATGACGCCTGGGTGGGACCCACGCTGTTCTGCATCATGGTGGAGAACCTGGTCAACTGGAGGAAGTCCGACCGGTTCTTCTTCGAGAACGGATACTCGCATACTGCACTGACTTTGCGTAAGTTAAGCGTGACAGTGAAAGAATCTGAAAGCATAGTTAATAAATCAGTCTATACCTTCCCATTGCTGATACAGGCCTTTTACATTCTATTAGAAGATTTCTGTTCCCTCACGATGCAATATTATATAATTCTTGCAAGTCTGGCCCTTTTTCATTAGGTTACTACTGCTCTGAAAGCATAGTTAGTGACGTATATTCATTTTGTTTATAGACAGGTTTACAGATTAATTTAAATTTGACACAGGTTTTTACAGCGGGTCTCAAAATAGGCACAGCCTGTATTTTGGTGCCAGTAGACATACAATAATAAAACAACAATCTGGTTACAAGTATTATAAGAGAAAAAACACTTATAACTGTCTTCTAATATTGACAAAATATACTCGAGTGAAGACAGTAAATTGCATAATGTAGGGTGGACGCCCTCAAACTAGGTGAAGCAAATTACTTATTATCCTTGAAAATTGCAGAATATCGAGTTCAATGCTTATGATGAAATTATAAATGATTTTTATTTTGCAAATTGGTTATTAAATAACACTTTTACACGACATTTTTTTTCGTATATATTAACTAGATGAGGCCTGTGTTTCCTAACTGACTACCCTGAGAAGAAACACCGAAACAAACTCAGGGCTCAGACTCTTTTAAAGTCCATACAATCTATACTGATATAATTATATGGGAACCTTGTAGGTTTCAGCCTGAGGCGATCTTTTGAAGAAAGATGCTCATAGATTTGAGTGGGCCTGTCCATACAGTGCAAGCATTTGTCAAATGACGTAGGTATAGCTCAAATTAGAACAAGGAGCTTAAGCTTAGCTTAACGATTTGACGAACAATACCAAGGTAAGGACACTTGGGTAAGCCGCAAAAAGCATTACAACTGCCAGACAATCATGTTTAACTCGAATAAAATAACCTACATAGTTCACATATTCACAATCGTTTATGAGGATTATGTAGATTAGTCTGAAATGGCCTTTTGAGGAAAGACCACACAGATTGGAAGAGACCCGTCCTGTCAGTGCAAGCCTTTGTCAGTTAGTCTGTAAGCTCAACTTTAGACTACTAAGGAGCTCAACGACCTGACGAACAATGCCAAAGACTAGGACGACTAGACTAGACTAGGTCGCTGAAGATACCTACGTACATAACTACTTACATAACTACTTACATTTACCAATCTTCATAATTAGCAGTCAGTCTAAACAGCAGCAGACCACTGCTGGGAATAGCTATAGGCTGATAATGATGACGCTTAATGAAGTGACTTAGCAACTAGACTGGGTTCAAAGTAACTTAGGTTCCTTTTTCGTTTGACCATCATCTTACTTGATGGTAAGCGAAGATGTGGACGAAGATAAGGCACGCTTACCTAGAAGTAACCTTTTCAATCTTGACTTAAAGATCCCCAGGTTATAGCCATCAGGAAACAGACTCCGGCAGGGTACACTCATTAGCTGTACGAACAGTAAAAGTTTTCTCTTAACGTTTCCCAATTCCTGTTTTTTTCCTTATGGAAAGATTAGGACAGTCTACCAAATTGCTACAGAGCGTTAAATACAATAAATTATAATAGTTTTAAGTTCTTGTATACTAACACTATAGATATTCATATCATTATGTAGATGTGTGTCTGTTATAAACGTTTTGATTTACTGATTTGGTCTTACGACCTATAAGGCCCTTATCGTAAGATTTATATGGTAGTTATAAATGAGGACTAAAGTTACTTCTCAATGTATTTAGTAGACAGGCTTTCGGTCAACAATTAGTTAAAAGACAAAAAATTGTTACAGCTCAATTGAACGAAGTAAGGAGCACCAGTGTGGCCCGGCTGCTGTGCGACAATGGAGATGGCGTAGAAGAGATACAGCCCAAGGCTTTGCTTAACATCAGCAAGAAGTAAGTCACTTTATACAGCGAGTGAGTGAGCTTCAGCTCGCAATTTCTTTTGCGTGGGAAGGTTTTCCCGCATAAATCCCGATCCTGTGGGAATACTGGCATAAAAAGTAGCCTATGTGTTATTACAGGATGTCAACTATATACTTATCAAATTTCATTCAAATTCAAATCCATTCAGTAGTTTTGGCGTGATTATGTAACAAACGTCCACGTCTATACATCCATCCATCCATACATCCATCCATCCATCCATACATACATACATCCATCCATCCATACATCCATCCATCCATACATCCATCCATCCATCCAAAATTTCGTAATTATAATATTAATAAAGCTTTGGTTTCCTAGGGTAGCGGTGCCGTCATATAGCGGCCGTAATACAGCGGTGAATGACGTCACTAGAACGTTGTCTATGTAAACAAAATGGCGCGGTTTCCTAGAGAGCGGCACCGTAACGTCAAAAAGCCGTGCCGCCATTTGCATGACGGCCGTCTTGTCGGTGACAGATGGTTTCGTGAACGTTTCATTGATAGCGATGAAGCAGACTATGTTAAAACGGCCGTGGAACTTTCCACATGTCGTCACCGTAAAGACGACCGCCTTTTTGCGTCCGTAATATTACGGCTGCTATATGACGGCACCGCTTTCCTAGGAAACCAAAGCTTTAGTACAGATTCCTTTTTTACTTCTCCCCCTATTTATCTGGATGCGGCACAACACGTCTTCCTTTTTCAAAACCGTCTATTAGTAGCTACCTCTAGAGGAGCTAGTGGTTAAAGTATAATTAGCCGCATAGGTTGATATTCAAAGTTAAGCAAGGCTTGTTGAGGTCAGTGCGTGGATGGATGACCATTATACATAGCGAGATTCCTTTGTGCCTCGGAAAGCACGATTAGCCACAGAATAGAAGCCAACCCTGACATAGTGGGGAAAGGCTAAGGAGATGTTACTGATGGGAGTAACCACGCCTAATTATACAGTATGTTAACTAACAGAGGGCGTTCCCGTTAACCCGCAATAGTATAGCATGCATACATGCTAAAAAAAATATTACCATTCGAAAACAAAATGTTTTTTAATATTAAAATATTCACTAAAAATGTCAAATTGATACGTAAAAGTAACACTCTGTACATGCATACTTGAAGGAAGCAATTTATTTATGAATAATGGGCCGCGTGGGCGGCGATCTAATTGATGTGCTTATACTATTGCGGGTTAACGGGAACGCCCTCTGTTAGTTAATATACTGTATATTTTTTAATGTAAGATATAATAATAATAGTCCTCCAAAATACGCACTTACACGCTAACACCCACATACATCACAACACCAGTATCACGCACTCATACGTACAACACACCACACGCACAACACATCACACACACGTAGAACTCATACCTAACGTGACCAGACGTCCCGTTTTGAACGGGACTGTCCCTTTTTATAATTACGAGTCCCGGTGTCCCCGCAATGATCTCTGGGACGCAAAATTGTCCCGTTTTCTGAGACCGCGTCAACGGACTCATCGGTCGATGCGAATATAGCCGAGAATGGTCAAGACGTCGTCGCTCGCGCTTTGTTGACCATTTATTTGACAGATTTTTCGTTCGCCCACTTCTCGATATTTGTTTTGTAGTTGTTTAATGCTCGTGTACGTGTTTTTTACGTAGTTTATATTTGACATTAACATTCATATCTGGAGTGAGGCCATTGATAGGCACGGGAAATCACTTGCGGTTTCCCTTGACAGCGTCTGGCACGATAGCCTTATTTCTAAGCTTCCTTCCTTCGGTTTACCCACTCAACTTTGCGTTTGGATTGAAGACTTCCTGAGATATCGGCCCGTTCGAGTGGTCATTGATGGCTGCTCGTCTGGTCAATTGGCAATTAATGCCGGGGTCCCTCAGGGGTCTGCTCTCTCAGCAACTTTATTCTTGCTGCACATTAACGATCTGCGCCCGGTACCTTTGGGTATGCAGACGACAGCACAGTTTCTGAGAGATATGTATCCAGCGCGCGAGCTGGTGGGTCACAGATCCAGTCTCTCCGTGAGGACATGGTTGGGCGCTTGAACTTGTCCTTGAAGGCTATCTCCGAATGGGGCGATGCCAACTTGTTCAAGTTTAATGCAGCTAAGACCCAGGTTCTCCGCAAAAAGGAGCCAATTTGAATCGGCTCCTACTTTCCGTGGTGTAACCGTGCCGATAACCGATCATATTGAGCTTCTTGGGATGACTTTAACTTCCACACTTAATTTTGGCCCGTTCATCGAGGCTAAGGCTCAGTTAGCATCAAAAAAGTTGGGAATCCTAGCCAAGGTGAGACGGTACTTCACACCGGAACAGCTGCTCAATTTGTATGAAGCTCAGGTTCGGTCGTGTATGGAATACTGCTCTCATCTTTGGGATGGATCTGCGAAATACCAACTGAACGCGCTTGAATCTATCGAGAAGCGGGCCAAGAGACTCATTGGCAACGACGCACTGGTCGAGTCAAAGCTCCAGAGCCTTAAACATCGACGACGAGTTGGAAGTCTATCAGTTTTCTATCGGTTACATTTCGGGGAGTGTGCGATGGAATTACACAATCTAATTCCGTCAAGCCCGTTCCATCATCGGACTACGAGACAAACGTCGAAGCGCCGTCGTTACATGGTGGATATGCCACCCATACGCACAAAACATTTTGGGAATACCTTCATTGTGCGGACGGCTAAGGAGTGGAATTCCCTGCCGGAGTCTGTGTTTCCCGATAGCTATAACTTAGGAGTCTTTAAGTCAAGAGTGAATAGGTTACTTTTAGGTAAGCGTGCTCCATCTTCGACCACATCATCACTTACCATCAGGTGAAATGGTGGTCAAACGCGAACCTATTTTCAATAAAAATTAATTAAAACAAAACACAATTATATGATAAACATAATTATATGATTTGTGTAACAGTGTTATTCTAGAATATTATTTGAAATTGTATATTGTAACTTTGTGTGTACTTAAATAGAATTAAAAAAAATTCAACACAATGTTAAAATTGTTTATAAAATAAATTAAATGCATTATTAAGTTAAAATGCCGAAACGCAAGTGTTCGTTCAGTGCTGACTTACAAGCAAAATATCCGTTCATCAAGTAAATAAATACTTCCTCAGATGTCAGATGCGAAGTGTCGTACAGAATTTAGTGTTGCCCACAGTTGTGCCAGTGATATTGAACAGCATTTATAGTCTGAAAAACATAAAAATGCCGATCGTGCCACCGCGCGCCGCTTCTAGTTTTTCGATGTTTAACTTTTTCAAGAAATTGGACGCGCCAACTTCAAAGGATTTGGATATGGCCGCGGCAGAAGGCGTCTGGGATTATCACACGATACAAGAAAACCACAGCTTTCGGTCTAATGATTGTTCATCGAAATTAATTCAATCATGTTTTGATCGCGCGTACGAAAGAATTATTGTGAAGATATATTATTGTGTATATATATTTTATATTTATACGATTCGAGTTGAAGCTCTAAAGGAGTTTTGAGCCGAAACTGAAACGAAATATCAACAAATGCTCTGCTATAGCAAAGCCTCTTATCTTGGAAAGGATTTACTACTTTTTGAGTATTGAAAAATATCCCCTGTTACTAAAAACTTTTTTGAAGATTCCACATCCAAAGAGAAGGTTGAAGGTTAGACTACTACTACTCTTACCATAGAAATGGAGATATTTTATTGGGCTGATTTAAAAAAGGTCCCCGCATGGGAAATTGTTCAAAAATTTTAGACATCTGAGAAAACCCAGTTACAAATTTCAGTTCCAACGGCGATGTTGATAATTAAGGTGAATATATAAAAAAAAACGTAATAAGAATTTAATTCTTACTTAAAATCATCACCAGCTATATTAAAGCAAATTTGTTCATGTGATAAATCCTTTTTTTTTTTTTTTTTTTTTTTTTTTTTTGGTATCGGGTTGGAAAATTCTCATGAAGTCCCTCCGTCCTTGGGGAAGGGCGGAGGGGACTGTCAGACTCTTACTGACTAAAAACCAACCCGGTGTTCCTCACGTACCCGTGTGTCGGAAGGGGCGGGTGTCGCAAATGCATTCTTCGCTAACCCCCCGACGGGTATTGGCCCGCCAGATGGTCAGGCGGGCCCCGTCACCCACTGCGGCCGTCACCCCGGCCGCAGGACTCCACTATGAGGCGCGCGCGGAACACGACGCTGCCGCCTCGAGGCCTGCTGCTGGTCAGACGACAAGACGCCCCGAGTCTGTCGTCCGCAGGCCACGCCCTACGGTGGCCGGAAGTCGGCCACCCTCCGACGCCCCGTGCGTCTGCTGCGGGAGGGGTGAGAGGAGGCAGCCTCTCTCTCCCTTTCCGCCGCCTCCTTTGCGAGCATCACGGCCTCGCAGAAGGTGGCGACGGCATTCCAACCTGACTCGCTCCCGACCATGGTAGACACGACAGCCGGAAGCGAGAGGTCTCCCGCAGCCCCTACGGCCGCGACCAGGTCACGGCGCTGCTCAGCCCAAGCTGGGCACTCCGCCAGCGTATGCAGCGCCGTATCCTCGCGGCGATCACCGCAATGGTGGCACTGGGACGTCGGCTCCCGTCCTATGCGACACAGGTACTTCCCGAAGCATCCGTGTCCGGTAAGCACCTGCGTCACCCGGAAGCTGAGGGCGCCGTGGCTCCTATTGAGCCACTCCTCCAGAACAGGCCTTACCGCCGCTACAGCGGCGTGCCCCGCCGTGGGTTGCGCTAAGCGCGTCTGCCACTCCGCCACTAGGACCTGGCGGAGCTCCGCCCTGCGTGCCTCAACCTGTCGAGGCACCAGGCGCTCGCCCCGCTCGACCGCCTCCGCGCGCCACGAATAGAGCGACGCGAGGAGCTTTGCGTCGAGGTCCCAGGGCGGGGATCCGGCTAGGAGGCTCGCTGCCTCAAAGGAGATCGTACGGTATCCCCTTATGATCCTGACGGCCATCGCGCGCTGCGGCCTTCGCAGCGCGGCGACGTTGCGGGCCGTCAGGACGTCTGCCCACACTGGCGCGGCGTATAGCGCCATCGACCGTACGACCCCCATGTAGAGCCTCCGACAAGAGGAATTGGGCCCCCCCAGGTTGGGCAACAAGCGCAAGAGCGCAGAAGCGGTGCCCAACAACCGGGGGCCGAGCCGTGTAAAATGCGGCCCGAAGCTCCATCGACTGTCGAGGACGAGTCCAAGGTACTTCATCGTCGACTCGACAGCGATGGAGACCCCTCCTACTATGATGCTGGACCCCGGAGGCGGCTGCATCCTCGGCCCGTGAAAACACAGGGCCTCAGACTTATGCAATGCCACCTCTAAGCCCAGCCGCCGGATCCTACCCACGACGTGCGCGACACCAGCAGTCGCGCGTATGGCCGCCTGCCGGTACGACTTTCCACGCGCTGTGACTAGCGTGTCGTCGGCGTAACAAATGACGCCGACGCCGTGGATAAGCGCACCGCGCAGAGCCCAGTCATACCCTATGTTCCACAGGGGCGGCCCCAACACCGAACCCTGCGGAACACCGCATGACGTCTCTCGCCGACACCAACCTTCTCGACCCGGGTACACCACCGATCTTTCGGACAAATAGGCCCCGACAATGCGTTGGAGGTAGCGCGGCACCCCATGGTACCGGAGTGCCTCTCGGATGGTACTCCAGGGCAAGGTGTTGAAAGCGTTGGCGATGTCGAGCGACACCGCCAAGACCACCTCGCCCCGGGCGACTGCCTCCTCCGCGAGGGCCCTCACGCGCTTGATCGCCTCCACCGTGGAGCGCCCTTGGCGGAAACCAAATTGATTGTCCGCCAAATCCGGCCCTACCCTGGTCATGTGCTGGACGAGGCGACTGGCGATGATTCGCTCGAAGATCTTGCACACCTCGTCCAGCAACACGATTGGCCTGTACGCAGATGGTGAGTCTGCGGGGCGCCCCTCCTTCTTGAGCAGGACCAGCTTTCCGGTCTTCCACCGGCTTGGAAACTGGCCCCGCTCCAAACAAGCGCTTAAGAGCCCCGCTAGTCGGGGTCCGAGAGCCTCCATGGCCAGGACCCATGCACGGCCTGGAATGCCGTCGGGCCCTGGGGCGGTGTTCCTGATGCGAGTCACCGCCGCTCTCAACTCTACCCGGGTCACTTCGGGCACGTCGTCGTCAGTGTCGTCTTCCGCGTCGGGCACATTGCGAGGCGGAACCATAGCCGGTGGTGTGTGCTCTGGTCTCGACGGGAACAGCGCACACACCACCTCCTCCAGCAGCTGTGGCTGGAGACTCCGGGACAACGGTGGAGCCCGCTGGCGCAGCTTGCCCCGTACCATCAGGTAGGGGCGTCCCCACGGCTCTCGGTCCAGAGTCTCCAGCAGCTCTTCGTTGGCCTGGGCCTTTGCCCGGACGATGGCCAGCTGGAGGGCGCTTTTCGCCTCTCTGTAGCGGTTGTATAGTTCCGCCTCTTCCTGTTCGTCCGCCGCTGTAAAGGGGCGGCGGCGTCTTCTTCTTCGGTACCTTGTGTACCGGCGTCGCACCCGCTCACAAGCGATGCGCAGCTGCGCAATCGACTGCGACCACCAGTACACTTGGCGCCTGGAAGGTAACGGCCGGACTCGGGGCATGCCAGCGTCGCAGATGTGCGACATGCTCTCCCGGAACCACTCCGCCTCCTCGTCGATATTGGTTGGCCTGTCTGG
This sequence comes from Tholera decimalis, assembly GCA_943138885.2. Classification (NCBI taxonomy): domain Eukaryota; kingdom Metazoa; phylum Arthropoda; class Insecta; order Lepidoptera; family Noctuidae; genus Tholera; species Tholera decimalis. Next base: position 2,703,101 of record OW964550.2, read on the forward strand.
AGAGTCCAGCCAGGCCTTGACGATAGAGGCCTCCAGGAGAGCCTCCCTGTCCAGCCGCTTCAGTGCCCAACGCGGGCCGTCTCCAACGCCCACCGGGGCCGCTTGGACCGGCTCAACCGAGGTCTGGGCGGAGACGCTAAATCGAATATATCGATGATCGGACAGCGTCTCCACCTCCTCAAGGACGTGCCAGTCCTGGACAGTGCGCGCGAGAGCGGGGCTAGCGAACGACAGGTCCACTATTGACCCACCCCGCTGCCGCACGCACGTCTGCACCGAACCCCGGTTCAGGAGAAGCAGGCCCTGCTCGACCGCCCACTCCTCCACTAACTCGCCCCGCGCATCCGTAGCCGGGGAACCCCAAGCCGTAGATTTGGCATTGAAGTCCCCCAGGACGATCGCGGGACGAGGACGGCTACGACTGACGACCGTGCCCAACTCCACGATGATATTCTCCGTGTCGGCGAGAGAAAGGCTGGGGGCGAGATACACCCCCACGACCATAACGTTACCCCAAATTGCCGCGACATAGCCCCGCCCTCGGGTGACGGCCTCGAAGGGAAGGGTGTCAGCGGCAGACCTCATGATCAGTGCCACCGAGCGGTTCGTGTCGCACACCCAGTCATCCCTGGGTGGCACAAAATACGGCTCGGCGACAACTGCCACATCGATAGACCACTGCGCCATGCTCTGGAGCAAGAGATCCTGAGCCCTGGCGCAGTGGTTTATGTTGGCTTGGAGGAGACGACGTAGGGCCATTAGTGTGTGTCCATGGCCGTTGCCTCCTCCCCAGCCCTCGGCGGATGTTCTGCCGCAGCCGGCGGGTGAACCGGCTGCGAGGAGCTGGTTGCCTTCTCTGTCGTGTCCGAGTTACTGGCCAGCGGATGAGCCGGCTGTCTCTTGGCATTGCTCTTCTTCTTGGTGGGCCTGGCGCAGGCCTGCGACCCGATCCGATGTTGGGCTGGCTTGCCAGATGCCGCACAGATTTCGCAGTGCGGCGTAGCAGTGCAAGTGCCAGCCTTGTGATCGGGCTGACCGCAGCGGAAGCACATCCTGCTGCGGTCTACCCCAGTGCACCGTGCCCCCGCATGTCCTGCTTCCAGACAGCGGTAGCACTGATAGGGCTTGGGCGTTAAGAGCGCGACCCGCGCCGAGACCCACCCAACCAGCAGCCGTTTATCCGCGACCTTTTTGGCCGCCGCTACGGGACAGCTTACGAGAACTGACCCGAGACCGGAGAAGCCCCAGCGCATCGTGCCCGCCTTGACTTGTTCCGGCGGGCATCCTCCGGCCTTGGAGACGGCAGCGGCGACCTCCTCCTCTGTGACGGAGTCGTCCAGGCCCGAAATGCGCAGATCTGCGCACTTGGTTGGCCTGGACACTCTAACGTCATCGGGGCCTAGAGACGCCCTGAGTCTCTCGGCGAGGGCATCTGCTTTTGGGCCACTGGTTGATCCCGCTATTTCTAGCAGGCGGCCGCCGGTAGCAGTGGTTTTGCACCGGACGCCCGTTATGCCGAGATCACTGAGCGATATCTCGGCTTTCGCCTTCGCCAGGATCCCGGCATAGGTGAGGCCACGCTCCGCCGCCCCTGGCTGCAGGGTGAGTACCACCGCTGTGGAGCGGGGCGCACTGAGCCTCGCGGTCTCGCGCTTGGCCACTGCTTCCTCCTTCTGGGCCTTCTTTTTGGCCCGCTGGCGCGCCCTTTTGGACTTCTTGGCGGCGCCCGCGATCGTCCACTCCGCCTCAGGCTCAGTGGCGGGTTTGCCGGCTGCTGGTCTGGCAGTTTGTGCAGGCGCAGCAGCCGCAGCACCCGCCTTTTTGGCCAGTTTGGCTTCTTTCTTCATCTGCCGTTTCGATTTTGCCTTCTGCGAGGCGGCAGTTGGAGCAGTGGCAGCAGCAGCAGGGGCCGCTTGTGCCGGTTGGGCGGCACGCGGCGCTGCGGCTTTGGCCGCATATGTCGGCGCCGGTGTGCTGCGTTGGTCTGCAGCTAGGGGAGGACGTAGAATCCTCCCCTCGAGCACCGAGAAGCGAGCGTTGAAGCTCGCCATCTCCTGTCGGATCAGGCGAGCAAACTCCTCCTGTACCGACTGCTGCGACTGCAACTGCGGTTGCGGTTGCGGCGTTGCGGGCGGAAGGCCCACCTCCCGCCTGAGGTGCTCGCGGCGGAAGTCGGCCATCTCCGCCTTGAGCTCCTCGTGCTCTTTGCGGAGCTCCGTCATTTGTGCTGCGAGCTTCGCGTTCTGAGCCCGCAGCAGCGCCGTCTCCTCGGTTGTGGTGCGAGCCAGAAGCACCTGCGCGCTCTCCAAAATGGAGGCCGTGGCCTCTTTGAGCGCCTTCTGGCTGCACCCGCTAAGGCCCTTTGAGACCTTGCCCACCCTTTTGATGGCCGCAACCGCGTCAGCCAGTCTCTGATTTAGGTCAGAGGCAGGCAGATCGTCTGCCTCGATCCCCATACCAGAGACGGCAGACGATGACTCTGACAGGCGAGTGACTCTCCCTTCCGTCACCCTTTTTGTCAGAGCCGCAATCTGCCGCTCGTCCTCCTCGAGGTTTTTGGCCACGGCTGCGGCCTTCATCGCAGCCGCAGCCTCACGCCTGGATAGGCCGATACCGACATATTTTCCGGTGGTAGCGGGCCTACCTCTCCCTCCTTTTTTGGTACCGACCTTGGGGGCCGGCACCGCTGTGTCGCTCAGGGCCGAGTCCGTCCCTGAGTCTGCACCCTCTCTTGGGCGTTTGCGCAGGCGTTTGGCATTTAAGCTCGCCGCGCTCGCCACACTCATCAGGCTGGACGCGCTATCGGAATCCGACAGCACGCCCATTCTCTCCACCAGTACCAGAGGTACTTTCCCTTCTCCCTCAACGTCGTTTTTGTTTTTTGGTTTTGTAACTTTATCCATTTTGTTCCCACGAGAATAAGGCAACTAAATGTCAACACCGGGCAGAGGCCTAAGTGCCCGGGTAAGCCTACATACTGCTGGGGTCGGCAGGTACCAGCAGGTGGGAGCGCTAACGACCGTACACCCAACGGCCATTCATCCCCTCGCCGCGCTCCCGAAAACTTGGGATTGGGTGGTTTTTTATCTTAGAGGTGTCCTTCCTCTGGGGCCGGGCGGTTAAGCCAAGCCCCCCGACGGCGGCATTGAAGCATGCCTCCGTCCGCTGTCCGGCCAACCCGACTCAGCGGACCCGTCGAAAGGTTTGCTCCTCAATAATGAGGAGACAAACGAACCCCCTTAGATGCGCCTGCACCCAAGAGGGTGTGGCCGCGTCCTCGCCTAGTCGACTACGTCGACGGGTCAGGAGCGACCCCTCCTGCAGAAGTTAGCTCCGGACAACAATACTCCTCTATCCCACCCCCCGCGAAGAGATTATTGTCCGTGACCCAGGGTGCACCAGGCCCAACGACTGCTCTTCCCCCCGGACGTATCCGCAAGGGACCAGCAGCCGCCAAGCGCACGAGGAGGTCTATCCTATCCTATCCTATCCTATTTCCTACTAATATCCTACTATCCTACTAATCCTACTTCCTACTTCCTACTAATATTATAAATGCGAAAGTTTGTGAGGATGGATGGATGTTTGTTACTCTTTCACGCAAAAACTACTGAATGGATCTGAATGAAATTTGGTAAGTATATATTTGGCAGCCTGGAATATCACATAGGCTACTTTTTATCCTGAAATTCCAATGGGATCGGGATTTGCGCGGGAAAACCTTACCACGCGTCCGAAGTCGCGGGTAGAAGCTAGTATAAATATAAATTAACTTTTCGCGTAAGTATACAAGTAATATATTTTTAATTCGTAACTTTTATGCCATAGAAATATAAAAAAAGCCATAGAAATATAAGAAATGCGGGTGTGTGCGCGAGTGCGTATCTATTGATTTTATTAAACTGCATGTGTAGTTGTTGCCCCGCCCAGCGCCTAACTGGAGACACACGGTTCCGATATAATTTCTTCTGTTGGCTATATCTACTTGTTTATTTTATCTATGTTTTAAGCTAACTGACTATTCCTAAATAAAAAACATAAATGATGTGTTTTTTTTTTCATTGACAACCTGTTAACTGACCTTAATAAACCAGTGTCCCGTTTTGAGACAAAAAATAAATGGTCAGGTTACTCATACCACATACACAAACACACTCCCACACATGCACGCGCGCACGCAATAGGTAACTTCCAAGCATGTTAATTACGTATTTTGTTGTATGTATATTCTTCTCGTATTTTGTTGTATGTATTATCTTTAATTTTTGTTTAAACCTACCTAGTAATAGTTTGTCTACGATGGAACGCTGACGCGTAAACTTGTATGGGCGTTAATGGATGCGACGCAGTTTACAACTAATGCAGTCATTATCGTACTGTAACTTATTGTATTTATGTTTTTAGTTTCAGATTTTTTTATTTGTTATTTTATTTATCTTAACCGATTTCGGTCAAGGCGGCCTCGATCTCATAATTTATTAGCCATCTACGCAGGAGAAGTTATAGTGCACAAGTATGTGCAGGTACAGGACAACTCTCTGTTGCTTAACTCTCATTGTCCGATGGGCTAACGTCCCTTCCGAGGCACGGGGGTTATCACACCACCAACTTCCAAACTCTGGGCTACTATAGAGAAATACCAGCTAGCTGCACTTGACTCGATCGAACGCAGACTTAAAAGGCTCATAGGTGACGAGGTTCTGGCAGGCAAGCTTCACAGCCTGGCTCACCGGCGAAACGTTGCTTGCCTGTCTATCTTCTACAGATTGTACTTCGGAGAGTGTGCGCAGGAGCTCCACTACCCTTCATCCCCCTTTTACTACCGGTCTACCAGACGTACCGCAGGTTACCATCCACACTTGGTCGATATACCGTCTTGTCGAACGAAGCGCTTCTCGTCTACATTTATTGTGCGCACAGCCAAGGTGTGGAACTTGATAAAATAAAACAAGAGAAGTGGTTGACAAAGACTAATAGTTTTTTAATTACCACAGACAAGGTACATTCGTTTCATAGTAAATTACAAGTGGCTAGTAATTTCAATGCACACTTATAACACCACTACTCATTGAAATAAACTAATAATCTAAGTATATAAACCTAAGTCTGACAAAAATTTATAATGTTTTACACTAGACAAACTTTTAGTAAGAATGTCTGCTGGCATATTTGTGCTAGGCAAATATACAAGTTTTACTAAATTTTTTGATACAGCTTCTCGTATAAAATGGAAACGAACATCAATGTGTTTACTCCTTTTATAAAACATACAATTTTCAGTAAGTTTTTTTGCACTCTGGTTGTCATTATACAAAACAATAGGACCTATATCTTTACCAGTTAGATATAACAACAAATGTTTAAGAAATATTGCTTCTTTACTAGCTTCACAGACCCCCATATACTCAGCCTCAGTGCTAGATAGTGCCACAGTTTGCTGCTTTCGACACTCATGGGATATTACAGCTCCTGAAAGCTTGAAGCAAAAGCCAGTATAAGACCGTCTGTCAACTGTATTAGAAGCCCAATCTGCATCCACATAACCAACTATATCCAAATCATCCTTAGTATAAGTTAAACGGTAAGACTTTGTGGCTTTCAAATATTAACACTCTCTTGGCATGCTGCCAATGTACTTTATCAAAACAATTATTGAATTGACTTAAGAAACTAATACTGTATGAAATATCAGGTCTGGTTAGTAATGACAGGTACATAAGGCTACCAATTAATTGCTGGTATGGATATTTTTTATTACAGTGTTCACTTTTATCTAATTTTAAATTCATTTCCATAGGAGTTGTGGCTGTTTCATTACAATTTTCTAGGCCAAATTTAATTATCAAACTGTCAATAAATTCTTCTTGATCTAACCTTAATCTATTGTTATAAAACTCTACTCTCATTCCTAAGCATTTCCTTACTTGACCTAAATCTTTTAATTTAAATCTAGCACTTAGCTGAGATTTTAAATTGCAAACTTCAATAGCACAAGTTGAAAAAACAAAAAAATCGTCAACAAACAATGCTATATAGGTTTTCCTAGTTTCACTTATAAACAGACAAGGTTCATGTTGTGATTTTACATAACTTAACTCCTGCAAACATTCATCCACCTTCATGTACCAAGCTCGAGCAGATTGTTTTAGCCCATATATAGCCTTTTTCAGCTTCAAAACTTTACTCTTAAGAGCCAGGTTTGGAGGCGGGTACATGTATACAGTTTCTTCCAAATTACCATTTAGAAATGCAGTTGTAACGTCATAATGGGTAACATTCATATCTAATTTTACACTCAAGGCAAATAATAATTTTAAAACAGAGTACCTTAGCACCGGAGAGAAAGTTTCTTTATAATCTACACCTTCTTTCTGTGTGAATCCCTTCGCCACCAACCGTGCTCGGTATCGCACTGTATCGTCACTATTAAGTTTTTTCTTGTATACCCATTTACATCTTACAATGGTACAATTATCTGGTGTTTCAACTATTTCCCATGCATCACACTCACTGAACGACTGCATTTCCTCCTTCATAGCATTACACCATTCTTTTTGTTCTGGTCCACTCATAACATCCGCATATGTTAGATTTTCTTCACCAATACTTTCTACACACATGTTTTCAAAACCAAATCTTTCTGGAGCTCTTCTCTGTCGTTTTTCAGTAGCTACATTAGGTATATTTTGGATTTCTGTATCGCTGAGTGTGTTGTAGAATTCATCAGAACTCGAAGAACTTCCTGTATTACCTGGCACATAGGTCACGTCTGATGTAATGTCACCTTCGTCTGATGTGCATGTCAGATCAGATGAGTCCATGATGGGTTTTGTTTCTTCTAAATTATCACATTTTTCCTCTATTACAGCTTGAGTCATGTCAGAGGTACTCTGAGCATGTTCCATGATAATAACATCTCGACTGGTGATAATTTTGTTATTCTTGGGATTAAAGAGTCTGTAGCCCTTTACATTATTATCATATCCCACTAGAATAAGTTTCTCAGCTTTCTTATCCCATTTTGCAGTTTTTATTTTAGGAACATGGGTCATTGCAGTGCTGCCAAAAACTCGAACGTGGCTGACATCTGGCTTTCTGCCTGTCCAGAGTTCATAAGGTGTCTTTGTCAATCCCGATGCTATGGTTCTGTTGCGCAGATATACAGCAGTGCTTACTGCTTCTGCCCAAAACTTCTTTGGCATATTAGCATCAAACAACAAACACCGAGCTCTTTCCACTACTGTACGATTCTGTCTTTCGCACATACCATTCTGTTCCGGGGTGTATGGGTTCGTTTTCTGATGTGCAATACCTGCTTTTTGCATAAAACATTTCATATCTGAAGAGCAAAATTCACCCCCATTATCTGTTCTCAAAACTTTCAGTTTCCTGCCAGTTTGTCTTTCAACAAATGCCTTAAATTCTTTAAAGTATTTGTAGACCTCATTTTTGGCTTTAAGGAAATATACAAATGCCATCCGGCTAAAATCATCAACAAAGAGTAAAAAGTAACGCGATAATCCAATTGAGACTTGCTCCATCGGTCCACAAACATCAGCGTGAACCAGCTCAAGCACAGCTTCACTTCTGGTACCCTTGTGAGTAAATGGCAGCCTAGCCTGCTTGCCTTCACAACAAGTTATACATTTTGATTTATCAATCACTGCTCTGTCAGAATAACAAATACCTTCTACTACACCATTCTTCATAGTGTTAAGGTCTTGACTATTGATATGTCCCAATCTTCTATGCCACATCTCACTTGTTGCAACTGTCGCTGAGCCAACAAACAATGTTGGTGACTTGATACATAACCTATAAACGCCATTCACCAATTCTGCTTTACCAACCAGTTTATTTTGTCTATTGCGTATATAGCAAACTTCTTCTTCAAAACTCACTTTGTTTCCATTTTGAATAAGCTGACTTACCGATAGTAAATTGGTAGTAAGGTTAGGTATGCATAACACATTTTTCACGGGAATATCAAATTCTGAGTCGTCAATCACTGTCGTTATTCTCGTATTTCCTGCGCACAGCACAGGTATTGTTTCTCTGTTTGCGACTACTATATTCTTCACTTCGTGGCTGGGTATAACATTCTCCAGGCAATTTTTGTCAACAACCATGTGTGAACTCGCTCCCGAGTCGATGTACCAGTCCGACACTCGAAACTGATTTTGTGGGTTCAGGAAGATGCTACTAAACGCATTTTCTGTCTTTTCACGACTGTTCTGGGGGCATTTATTCATATAATGTCCTTGTTGTTTACAACGATAACACCGAATAATTTTTGTCTTTTGATTTGACATTTGCGCTTTTGACGTATTGACATTAACGTCTCGCTTCTTGTTACGCTGCTGCCAACTTTTTGACAAAAAAGCTCCGTCAGTACTGCCAACTGCACTCGATTCCATGTCGAGTAACTTAGCCTTGATGGCATCGGTGCTTATCTTCATGCCGGAATGCTCTATGGCCATTATCATTGGCGCGAATTTTTCACTCAGCCCTGCTAATAATAAAGAGCCAACCCATTCATCTGCTTACGTATGAGGAATTAGAAAATCTTGTAAAATTATAGAGGCTACACAATTTCCTTCCATACTACAACTTCCATTTATAGCAATTATCCTATATTTTATTTTATTAAACTACATTTACACACCTAGCACGCACCTATACACACACATCAACATCCACACACAGAATTCTCACACTACAACATTACACTACAGTCACTCACTCACGCTTCGCATATTCTCAAGCATCCACTCAAAACTCTAAACACACAAAGAAATACAATAAATGCATACTCATGGTTTTAATAGCAACAAATATTTGCTAAATGCTTAGTTTGTAAGTTATTTCTTTTTAGTTTAGCAATATTTTTATCTTTTTTGTTTTGTATTTTCTGTTTGGTACGCTGAATCTTAAATTCTAGAGGAGGGCGTTAATAGCTACAACACAGTTTGTAACTTATGTAGCTATTATCGTTAATATAATTATGTAACATGTGTTTTTTGTTCCAAATAAAGATTAATTTAATTTAATTTAATTTAATCTGTGATTTCAAATCCTGTGCCTTTCAGTTTTTGAGCCGTATCAACCATCTGGGTTACATATGCCGTCATAGAATCACTATCTTCCAATCTTATTGATATAAGTTGACGTAATAATCCGATTCTACGCGTGAAGCCAGAGTCATCAAAGAGCGTTTTTAGTCGGTTCCATACTTCCTTCACTGTCTTTTCGTTCTTAATATGAACAAACAAAGAACTATCGATGGTCATGATAAGCTTTGCCTTGGCCTTTTTTTTGGTCTGCCAAAGCCGCATCCCCTGCAGATTCTTCGTTTATGTCCACACCATCAAGTAACAGGAAATTTTCAGCCGCAAAAGCCCACTCGTCGTAGTTTTCCCTGCCTTTTAGTTTCGGCACATTTACAATGTAACTGCCGGCCATTTTGACTGATCAAATACGTTGCACAGTTTTATAAAAATATTTTTTTTTGTAATCACTGTATAACTATGTATACCTATTGCTTTTTCAAATATTTATTGAAATATTAATAGTTTCCGATGAATTTTCCACGAGATAAAGAATAAAATAAGGAGCCCATAACCTGATAAAATAAAACAAGAGAAGTGGTTGACAAAGACTAATAGTTTTTTAATTACCACAGACAAGGTACATTCGTTTCATAGTAAATTACAAGTGGCTAGTAATTTCAATGCACACTTATAACAGAACTCTCTACCAACTTCTGTGTTCCCTGCCACATATGACCCGTCAGCTTTTAAAGCAAGAGTGAATAGGCATTTTCTGGGCTCACTCGATCGATCGTAGACCTCATCTTACACTTACCATCAGGTATGATCGAGGTCAACAGCGGGCTCATTCGTAATAAAAAAAAATCTAACAACAAAAAAAAAACCTATAGCACTTTTTGCCCGACCCGGCAATGGAACCCCAGAACCAGACGTCTTGCTTACCAGTCCTCCTCCGAGGCAGACGTAGCAATTAAGTAAAACATATAAAACATACTTTTATTTTTCTTAGCTAAACTACTATAAATAGACTTTCTGCTTTCTTAGTAATGGTATCTTGTTATTATGCACAAGAGCCAATTAAAGAAAATGAGTTCCTCCTCTACAGAGCCACGACCCAGAAACCTATATCTAAAGGATACTATTCTTTTACGTTCCAGGAACAGAATAATACCTTGTAAGGAGGTACCTGGTATGGATCTTTATAAATGGCTGGATCCTAAATGCTACCCAGCGAAAAAGGAACAATACGAAGACAACTTGAGGACCAATAATTATAACCCGATTTGGGGTGGCGGAGAATATAGTTATATAAACAAGTAGACTGATACAAGTTTTCCTATTTTGGAGTTTATATTTCGACCGAGCGTCAATAAGGATAACAACAGATTGTAATGTATTCGATTTATTTTTTGTATATTTTATTTTTATTTACTTAACGTACTTAAGTTCATTTTTAACCGACTTCAAAAAACAGGAGGAGCCCAACGAGCACATTAGTGGAAATAGCAGCCTATTTTGTTACTTTGGGTTGTAAAATAGCGGTTTAAGGGTTCAAAAAGCAGTTCAAAGTTGCATATCTGCATCCGTAAACGTCTATAGCTATAAAAGTTACTCAAGGTGCTATAAGCTGAATCAAATACTACCCTAGCCTTCACAGTAGTCCACGGTAGAACTCATTTACCACTCACACCTTTATATGAGAGTTATGAAGGTCATTCTGCCACTCACAGCTGCACAGTGGTTTCCATTGTAACTTTTATAGGTTATAGTTATAGTAACCACTATTATACTACTATAAGCTTCATTATAGAAATAATAGAAACTCTTATGCATACTATAGTTACAAAAAAATCATCAGTGTAACTAAGGCCTTTAGTAGCAATATTCATTCCTTGCAGGCTCAATCCATTCGCCATTTTACAGCCGCTTTTGTAACTATTATAAAACATTTAATAAAAATGGATGCTAAACGAATAAGTACGTAACTAGATCTTATAACCTCAAAAACAGGAAAATAGGAGCTTTTTGTGGCTGTGAGTTGCACTAGGGTAACAAAAATCACTGGGAGCGTTAGAAGGGTGAAAATTAGCGCTATGATTCTCAAAAGGGAGTTATTAGAGCTAAAACTGCAGGTAATGACTACATTACAATGACGCCATGATGTTTTAAGAAATCTTATAATTCACTTGCAAAATTGAGTTGATATACATTGGTTTTTCAGTTAAATGTGCATTAAATGTACCGGTAAACAATCGGCCACTTGCGAATAGTAAGTTATCGACACGTAAAAATACGGAAATAAAATTTATTCTGTATAACAAATAAAAAATATCACATATCTTTTGTTAATTTTTTAAATATCATAAAAGCGCGTTAAAATTACTCGAAAATTATCTTATATATCTACAGTAAACTGGACAGCGTTTTAAGTATCTTTCTTTATATATCTTGCTAATACAGAATACACACTTTACCAAAATATTACAAATAATGTCAACTGAAGATATACAATAAAGAACTATAATCAATTCATTCGTTCAAAGTAGTTCAAAATCATTCAAAAGTAGCGCTACGAGAGCTTTAGTATAGCGTTAATAAATCGTTATAGCTATTAAGGAACCTTTATGCAACCGTTGTGCAGGTTAAATGGAACTTTAGGTTGCATAAAATGGCGCCCAAATAGCGCTAAAGCGGCTGCTTTAAGTCTGTAGTAGACGCTCTAGCACTTACGTCTATTACCATAAGTAATAATCGGATACGCTCCAAAGCCCTAATGCAGCCCATTTGTGCTAGTTGGGAGGTTCTTAATTCGTCTTGAACTTTTTTTTTATGTATGTTACCTCATAACTCGCAGATGGCTGGATCGATTTGGAAAATTATTATTTTTTTGTTTTTTTGTTTGAAAGGGTATACTTTTCAATTGGTCCCATAGTCATAATAGTAATACACCTATAGCGTTTTGGGTATTTCTTACAGTACCTTGTGCAGTTACTCTTGAAAAGCACCATTTGAGGAACTGATGATGAAGACCACAGATGGCCACCGAAACTACTCAATAATAAGTATTTCGTGGATCGCGATTAGATTACTTGAATATGGATGTTAAGTACTTTATGCTCGTCACAATGCTTATAGTGAAGTAGCTTAAGCTGAGGGTGATGTACCAAGAGAACTCGCTTTGCACCGGGAAGAGCAATATTTTGTAAAAGGTGATAAGTAGTTGACATTTTGGCTTTTGTAACTAGATAAATTACAAACTGATCCACTAAAAAGCGTGAAAAAAAAAACTTTTTAGCAATAAATAGAACCGACTGCCATATAAAAACACTACAAAGGCAAAAATAACTTTAATTTCGGTAGGCGGCGTCAAAACAAAGTAAATACAAAACAAATGACACTAACTACCGATATTAACCGTGGTAATCACTGCGACATTTCCCACAGATTACTTTTAACATTGCTACCTATGTTGTGGATGTGACCCAAACAACGAAGTGCAATAGTTACTTACTTATTGAACATAGTTATTTCTCAAACTTATAGATAGATAGAATATACTTTATTGTAAGTACACCAAAATTTAAACACATCTATTTAACAATATTACTTAATTCTATGGTTACAATTATAGTTGCAAAACTTCTGAATAATTCCGGAATACTTCGGGGAAAGTTTCTTTAAATGGGAATTATTCAAAATGATAAATTCATTTTGAATCATTCTGATTTAAACAAACTTTTAATTATTTATTAAGATTTCAACTTTTTTGCTGAAAAATCGTATTTTGCATCGATCGTCGATCTCTGTGCGCCGGCCGCTGCCGCCGCGCTGGCACCGCGACGCGCGCACCCGACTGCCACCGGCCACGAGTCGTGCGTGCAGGCGATGGCGGTGCGGGGTGCGAGAAGAGGGAGGGGATGCTCCCCGGAGAAGTTTTCACCCGCGCGAGAAAGATTCGTACCCCGCAATCGAATGTTTCCGAATATTTCGCCCGAATAATTCAATGGGAATAAATGTGTTTGCTTGTTGTGTGGTGGGTGAGTTAATTATTGTTCACTGCGAGAGTACGTATGTACGCTACGAGAGTAAAATATAAATGTTTATTTTATTATAAATGGGATTGATTAAGTATATGTTGATATTTTTATAGGTAGATTTATTAGCCTGCGATTAACAGGATTTTTATTCTTTTGTTTTTAGGTAGGTACTATCGGCCAAAGATACGCATACTCACTTATGAAAATATTTCTGCGGAAGCGCAGCTAGTGACAAACCACATCCCTTCCTGTTTTCGCCCAATTAGAAATAATATGCATTTTGTGAGTACAGGGCGTGTAACATTATATTAATACTTACTATTACGAACACTACTAAAATACGCTTCGTGCATCCTATTGGTCAAAATACATGCATTAGGCGATCGAGTTGTAAGTCGTGCTATGCGATTATAGCCTTAAATGTCAGTTGTGAAATAAAAAATCCAGGCCAAGCATATTTGATTTGCTATTTGAATAAGGCTTAGAATAACAACGCATAGAAGAGGCGTCTAGAACAAAACACGAGCGATTTCGTGTGTCCACTTTATTTTCTTTGTGTGCGTGAGCCGAATGTGTCTACGTTCTTCAAACGCACACAAATATAGCTTTCAGTGATACCATTACCAGTACCATTACCACAAAAATGGGAAAACGCACTATTATGTTGCTGGTTCAAATCAAGTATTTTATGTTATGAAACTAAATAAGATGATGTTTTTTCATGTAATATGACTTATATGACATATATTTACGGAAGGTAAACAAAATGAGATATCGTTTATTGCGTTTAGAATGTTTGATGTGTAATGTGTTATAATGATATTATAGAAATGTATTAATTGCTTGAAAAATCTCGTTTGATATCAATTAAAAGTATGTGTTGTATTTATGAAATAGAAAAATATTATTGAGAACATTACTTAAATGAAAAAAATCTTAATCAATAAAATTGTCATCTTTATGATGCCACTCTTCGAACTAACAGTAACTTTTAGTTATAAAACACTGTAGGTAGTAGCTGTAAATAAATATAGTTTAGTTTGACGCATACATAATTGCCGCCAAAACTATATTTAGCTAAACTTTCCTTTATGGCCCGTTGAGTTGGAAGTTCATAGTTTTACTGTAAATAGTACTCATAAATATAAAGCTTTTTACGTATTGTTAAGTTGCGCAAATTCACTGTTTACGAGATATAAGTTTTTAAAGTTTCGTTTAATACTGAAAAATAGCACGCCATTTGCAAATTTTTAGGTTGTTTATTGTCATGGTAGACGTCAAAGTTGACATTTCATGTTCCATTGACAGAAGAAGTGTATTTTGTTCAATTTTATGCCATATTTTTACGTAAAAATAATTTTATTTTCACATATTCACCATTGGCGTATCTAGAGATATTTCGCAGGGGGGGCCTGGCCCCCAGTAGTAGAAGCGATTGGCCAGATTTTTAAATTTTTCAGCCATAATTGTTTGTTAGTAAAAATTCTCGGGTGGGCACCAGACCATTCTGGGGTGGGCACGGCCCACCCGGCTCCCCCCCTTCCTACGCCTATGATATTCACGTATTAAATTTGGTGTGTTATTAGCGGGCATTATAGCTGTGCTGTATTATGTAATTGCGTTGACGTTTTTACACAAAAATATTACGAATTTTTGTTTACACTGTGGAACGGAAAGTGAAGTGTGATAATAATGTGAAAGTGAGATATAATATTTAAAGTTTCCATACAAATTGGGAAATAGTACGCAATATATGATAAATAATATTCATGGTAGTTCCAACCGTTACTAGGAGAAGTTAGGATGCAATAGCGAGCAAAGCGAGCTCGGGACTTGGGGCAACCCGACTCGGACAGATTAGGTTAGAAGGGGATGGCCGTAAAAGGTGTAGTCACCTAAAAGGTGTAGTCGGAGCCCCGCTTCGCGGGGCTCCGACTACACCTTTTAGCCAACTTTTGAGTTTTTTGAAAACCTTTTTGTTGGAGTAATGCCGGGGAGGAGAGGAGCACCCCCTGCCCCGTCACTCCACTCCCGCTGCCTTCCTCCTGCCAAACAATACTAAATTTTTCCGAAATTTTTATTCTAACCTAAAAACTTTAACCATGGATATCACTATAACCATGGGTTTGCGCGGGGGGGGGATGGTACAGGGGAGTAGCACTACTCCCCCCCCACCCCTCCCCTCCCACCCCGACCCAAAAATCGACGGGCCATTAAGGAAAGTTTTACCCTATATTTTTTTAAACAAAAATAAGCACAAATTAAAGAAATCAATATCGGTATTTTTTTCCTCACGGATAGCAACATTGAATTGTGATAATTTAGGTTATTAGAATTTTTGTTTGATGGTCGATTTACTTAAATATAATGTATAAAATGTAAGTATTTACTTGTGAAATGTAATTTAATTACACGTTTTTTGTTTTCCTGAAGGACTATGACATCCCTTTACGCTACAAACGGTCGTTTTAAATTATTTACTCGCGAGCTCTGTTCGGCAGAATGTGACCTTGAATACTGACGGCTCGTCGAGCAAAGTTAGCCAAAAATGGCTAAGTTTTAGTTGCCTCACTTTTTGCACTCGTACTATCCTTCTATGCGTTGTTATTCTAAGGAATAAGGGTTACCTATGTTTTGGTTAGTTTATATGTAGCTCTGTACCTACGCATCGCGAGTATTCGCGAGTCGCATAGGTAGGTATTAATCATTACCTACCTACTTAACGCGTATAATAGCCCAGTCAATAAAAGCAAATAAAGGCAAACCTTGCAAGCAAACAGGTTTTATTGCGGTTTTCAGAAAAATATTTGTTCTTACCTACTTAGGAGCAGGTTTTGGTATATTAACAGACTTCAAAGGTCGATTTTCCTGTTTTCTTTTGACAGTTGAAATATTCCCAAAGTTTCGGAATATTTCAGAATACTTCCGAAGTATTCGACGGGAATGATTTGGAATGTTTCCCGCCAGCATCTATAGTTACAATGGCGGTCTTATCGCTGAACGCGATATCTACTAGACAAACTTTGGAAGGACTTTCAAAACTTTAATTAAAATGGGGAGGGCTACATCAGTGTACTACATAATTATAAGCTAACATGGTTACTAACAGTATTATTAGTGCTTGCAACAGTGCCGAAATATCGGAAACTCGAAACAAAAAGTACACATGGTAAATATTCCTTTTTAAGTTCTAATAATACATAATTATATTCATAAAAACAGATATATACAGAGAGGAGACGACAATACGATCATAAATTAAAACACGTATAATACTAGTTTATAGGAATAATTCTACAGTATCAAAAAAATCCCAACATCGAAATTAAAAAAATAAATAATCATACAAACTAGATGGCATAAAACTAGATGCGAAATAGAACACCATTTATGAATATCGGGTCACTGAACTGTTGTAAGTGCGGCAACAGCGCGGTCCTGTAGTCATTTGATCTTTTGGCGCCACTTATGATAATAATAATGGTCAGAAAAAAGGCCGCCATTAATTCGAATACCTAAACTGAATCGTCTGTCGGCGTCGTAGAGGGTTATTTCTGACACTTGACAAGAGTTTTTTAGAATTTAATTATCACGAGGCATGATTAATAAAAACAAAACAAAATAAACACTAAGCATCAAATTTCACACAAATCACTTAACTATTTAACTAAATACTGTCACTAAAATAAAGCTTATAATTTCGCACATTATGATAATCGATGTAGAATCACAAACAGATGAGCGGCGGGCGGGCCCCGCCGCGCCGGCGGCTACTTCAAAGACGCAAAGAAATTACGTCGTGCGGCACTCGTGCGCGTACAAAGCGATGACGCGTGGATCGTCACAGGATTGCAACGACACACTGACCTAAATTTATAGATAGTTACACGTTTGGGCAAGGAAGTGAAGTTATCACAAACGAAACTAGATTTATCTCTTTCGCACACACAAAATTTTCTGTTAATAGAGTGCATAGTGCGACTTCCTTTTCTTATCTAACTCTGATGACACGCTTTATGAGTCTTATTAGACTGGTTTAAGGTATAATTTGCTATAAATAAAATTTTAAACATAATCTGGCGAAAGTTTTTTAATAGCGAGTTGGCAACGTGTTGTTTTACCGATGCGTGGGACCCGGGAACCGATATTCATAAATGGTGTTCTATGTCGTATCCAGTGTTATGCCATTTAGTTTGTTTGATTATATTTCTTTTTTAATTTCAAAGTTGGGATTTTTTTGATACTGTAGAATTATTTCTATAAACTAGTATTGTACGTGTTATAATTTATGATCGTATTGTCTTCTCCACTTTGTATATAGATAATATTAGGTGAAATTAACTTTAGTGATTCTATCTGCCTCCTATGTAATAATTTTTGGTAATGCAAAAAACAACGCCCACCCCGTGTTTCATCGCTCAATTGCTCCGGGGCTGCGGGAACACATAAGTAATCTTCAACACGAGCCTGACTGGTGCCAGCCTGAGTCTGCGGGCCACATTTGTTACTGGAAGTGAGAAAAGGTGTGTGAACACCAACGTTAGCGCAGCGAAATTTACCAGCATGATATACTAATCACTACAACATAGTATAAAACAAAGTCGCTTCCCGCTGTCTGTCTGTCCCTATGTATGCTTAGATCTTTAAAACTACGCAACGGAATTTGATGCGGGTTTTTTAAGTAGATAGAATGATTCAAGAGGAAGGTTTATACGTATAATAATAATAATAAATCTTTATTCACGTAAAATATTTTCACATAGAGGTTTCTAATGTGACGTCGTAAATAAACACATTTTTTGCGCTTATATTGCAAACGGTGGCTGAACCCTACGAGATAGATCAAAATAATGAACTACAGTATTGTACACCTTAAAAAGGTTTACAAAAAAGTCTGGGATGGTAAACATCTATCTCTTAGGGATAACCCACAATAACCATTTTTTATCATTTACTTTTTACGAGAAATAATGGCTTATTTACGAAGCGATTTTAAGCAATACAGCATTAATCCTTATCTAATTAAGTACCTTAGATACATTGCGCATTCAATATAGATCTATGTGGCCCTTTATAGCATGTACTTTAAATGAACATATTCGAAGTTATTACAGAATTCAGGTACATAGCGTTTGCGGCGGGGCGGTCGAAGGCGTTGGCTAGGGGGCCTTAATTTAGAGAGCTCTCTAGCGAGGAAAATAACAATCTCTAAATAATTATAATTTAATAATTTAATTTATTTTTTGCACCATATTGTGCTTATAACATTTGACATTTGTATTGCATAATAGTCATTAAAAATAAACATTCATCAAAGCACAGAATTTATATAATAATAAAAATAAAGTGAGCAACTGCGCCTGAGCTAGGCCGAGCCTGTATTTCAGGACGCAGTTTACAATACGAATGAACAATCAGTTACAATATATTATGTACCTACATCATTATAAAGTGCTTTAGTGTAGTGTAACTTACAAGTATACAGAAAGTATGGTATAGTGTATAGTACGTTGTAATGTAGTGTTGGTTTGTATAATGTAGGAGCGTTTTTGTGTATTTTTTATTGATTGCTTTTGTGTAGTGTGACTGTGGGTGGATTTCATCTTAAAACTTTAAGTAGATCTTCTGTAGCAGTGTAATCACATTTAAGGAGATAGTCCAAAAGTTTTGTTTTGCATTCTTGTTTGGTTAGCGTGTAAATTCAATTTATTTTATAGAAAGGGACCGGTGAAGCAGAAGAACCTGTGTGTAAATGAGTGTTTGAATTGGTGTGAACGGGGGACTACCGCATTGCGACGACGTTTAAATAAATTATTTTTGTCGAGGGGGGTCAGGGAATGCTGTTTAAGTACTGTAGACGAGTTGTAAAGTTGGCGGACAGTAGGTAGGTTCCATGATCGATACAGGAGATGTGTAGGGTAGTCAATAGGTTGACAAAAGCTGACTTTTAAATTGCCCGCTGTGCTATTTCAAGAGGAAGTAAAGAAGTTTTAGAGGCTCCACCCTAAGAAGAAATGCAATAAGTTAGAAGCGATTGACAAAGTGCCCTATAGACTTTTTTTAGAATGCAAGTATTAGCTACATAACGTAGGTTTAAAAAAAATATATATCAATTTTCTAAGTCTAGATTGCAGTAAAGAAATATTTACATTGAAATTTAATGATGAGTCCAATATAACTCCCAAATATTTTACTTCACATTTCCTTATTAGATTTGTGCAGTTACAAGTAGAACCATAAGCTTAGTGGACATGACAGGTATGTGATTTTATTGTAAGACCAATGGGGGGCTTATTGGGATTTCGAGAGTGAAAGGGTATGTACATTGTTTGCTCTGTTTTAGCGTCAGACAATTTTGTTTCAGCCCGTCTGATACCTTGTTGAAACCCTCCTGCGCCAGCATGTAGGTATAATTCCAAGTCTTAGCAGAGAAAAGCAGTGCAGTATCGTCCTCATAAGAAATTATAATACCCTGCTCCAGTTTCAGGTCACAGAGGTCATTAATATACACTAAGAAGAGTGTAGGTCCGAGTACTGAGCCGTGAGGTACACCAAAAGTCACAGATTTAATAATAAGTAATAAGTTAAGTAATATAAGTAATAAGTTTATGATCAGAAAGGTGCGTACAAAATCATCCATCTTATTCAAAAAACAGTATAAAAATGTTAGTCCCTTAAAAGATAGAGTAAACAATGTTGTCCGTGCTAGTATAAACTGTGTGACGCACATCAGCGCCTTCCTCTTACAGATTAAAACAACAAAAATTAACATAATTATTTGCAATATAAATAACTACAAGATTGTGATGCGTGTTGATTAAAAATTAGTAGAATATAAATTTAACATAATAAAAATTGCACAATACTTATACTTAAATATAACATTTTTTGATTTATTGAAATTGATAGTAATAATATTTTTAATTATAATTTGATTTAATGAAATTGATAACAATAATTATATAAAATAGAATTAGATTTAATGAATTTAATAACAATTATTATATAACATTAAAAAAATAAAATTAAGGCTAAGTTAAAGGCATGCAAGGAAATACTTTTAAGTGAAGGTGAGTTTATAATATTTATTTTGAAATAGCACATAGTACATTATATATTTCTGTTGAATAGTCTTTCAGTTTCGTCGTATGTAAGACCCTGAAGATATTCACTCACAACTCTCTTACATTTATATTTCGGCAAGGAATATATTTTGCAAACTTTATTGAGCGCATTATAAAGGCGACCACTCAAGTTCGGAAAGTGTCGACTTGCTAGAGCAGTATTGGCTTTCATAGAAGTGCAAACCATGTCTTTACGACGTTTATGTGTAAATAGTTCAGGATCATAACTCAGTGAGGAATGAGTACGTAGGACTATATGGAGTGCACAAAGTTGCCTGACGGTAAGCACAGATAAATCCCTGTATAGCTGGATTGTAGAATAACGGAAGGGTTTGTGTAGCATCACCTTCAACACTGCTCTCTGCGCCCTTTCAAGACGAAGCATAAGAGTTTTATATGTTCCGCCCCAAACAGGGATGCAATAGGTCAGAATTAGGGCATGCATTCCGGAATTCCGGAATTTCGTAATTCCGGAATTCCGTAACAATTTTTCTGGTATTTCAATTCCGGAATTGAGAGGAGTAATATCGGAATTCCGATATTCATAAATTTTTGATATTTTGATTGTTATTTTTTCTGAACCCAACTAAACTAGTCTGTGGAACTTTCCACAAGCCGCTATCTCCGACCTCCGACTAGTAAATAGTTATCTGTGGCGTAATAGCACTAGTGCAGTAACGTAAAGTAAATAGCACGCGTTTCTAATACACTGCATTATGGACCTAATAGCGGTTCATAAAGAGCCACTTTTTTATAGTTTATACGTATATGTTTATAGGCTTTCGTTTGACCATAATCTCATCTGATGTTAAGCGATGATGTGGTCGAAGATGGAGCACGCTTGCCTAGAAGTAACCTATTCACTCTTGACTTAAAGACTCCCAGGTTGTATCTATCTACTATCAGGAAACACAGACTCCTGCAGGGAGTTCCACTCTTTAGCCGTACGCTCAATTAAAGTATTCCCAAAACGTTTCTTACGTATAGGTGGGATCGCCGTTTGTCTTGTAGTCTGATGATGGAACGGATTTAGTGGAATAAGACTGTGCACTTTACGAGCAAATGTGTTGAAAAAACATTAAATTGATTGTTCTTTCAAATAAACTTACATTTTATTACTTGACACTGTTGAAAGTACAAAACAATAAGAATAAATATTTCGATATCTACATATGTATAACTCAAAGGTGACTGACTGACTGACTGACTGACTGACATAGTGATCTATCAACGCACAGCCCAAACCACTGGACGGATCGGGCTGAAATTTGGCATGCAGGTAGATGTTATGACGTAGGCATCCGCTAAGAAAGGATTTTGCGAAATTCCCACGGGATCGGGATTTACACGGGAAAAAATTCCCACGCGGGCGAAGCCACTGGCACAAGCTAGTTATCAATAAGTATTGGTGTCGCAAGCGCACCTCTAGAGCAGAAGCGACAAATGTCAAGAAATCCGTGCCAGCTGCGCCACTGTCGTCATAGAGTGACAAAAAATTACGTCATGATGGACAATAGTGCTGTGATGGTATTGACTTGGTTTTATCGATTGTTGATTCTATTTATGGATTTAAATAATAATAAAGGCCGTAAATGTGACACAGATTATTACATTTATGTCATACAAGAACAAAGCGGGTTGAAATAAAACTCAACACAAGGATGGTTAACATTCACATTTCACATCTTTATTCAAATTAAAGCCTATGTTAAAAATATTGTCAGTTTTCCATGAGCTTTATCAATATAATTTCTACCTCACTCCTATTTTGTAGGTTAAAAGGATGAATTCGAAGCTTGGCGCCGAGGGCATGCTTTTGCTTTTTTGACGTGGCAGTAAAAAGGTTAATAATTATAAATCTTGTTTGATTTGAAACAAACTTTAAAGGCTTCCGGAATTCCGGAACTGGTTCCGGAATTCCGGAATCAGATTTCCAATATTGGAACTCAGTTCCGGAATTGAGAACCTTGCGATATTGCATGCCCTAGTCAGAATAGACTGCGCTAAAGCAAAATAAGTGGTTTTCAGCAATGGGGTAGTGACCACGGCTCTAAGCTTCTTCATTGGGAACATAAGCTTACGTACACGAGATACCGTAACGCCAAGATAAATCAGTACTAATGTAGGAACCTAGTTTCAGGCGTTGTTTACGACCGCTTAGATAGTCTTGGAATAATTTCAGCTGCAGGCCTCTTATACCCAAACGCTCCAATTTGAGTAGAAGTCGCGGGATAGTTGTTAAAAAAGGCGTTATATTATTATAGGATGGTGATCGATACAGTGCAACTATAGCGGTCATTGTTAATTGTTAAAATTAAACAATTGCTTTCTGAAAAAGACGGTTCAATTATATAGACATTTAGGGATTCCTTAAAGTAGACTGTTATTCCATCGTTCTGGTTTTTATAATGTTTTGTTGTATGGGACTTGTATCCAGTAGTAGGATTGCATGATAGCCAACATTCAGTGAGAATTATAACGTCACATTCCATCTTAAGTGCTTGCAAGAGGACAACTAATTCATCAAAGTTACGAGAAATACTACGTATATTTTGCGTAATGATTTTAATGTTTGGTTTACTGTGGGAAATTAGATTGCAACAATCAGCAACATTACACACAGCAGACTCGGATATAGTTCTATGTCTTTCTTAGCCATTTGTAGTTACATATATATACAACGTGTTACAGAATAAACGCAATTCCTGAAAGTAGTTAGTTCAGAATCGGCTTCTGAATCGATTTCCGTCATAAAAAATAGGTGTTAAATTTTGACGGAAAAATCTTACATTTAACTTAAAATGGAAACACAGTATCATGACAAATGAATACAATCCTTAATTCAAGGAAATGCGCTCGTGTGCGTGTCAGCCGCTAAAATTGCATGAGTGTATGCGTCTGCGTAAGGATATTGTATGACGCACATACGTTTAGCGTTTAGTAAGGATAACTATTTTATAAAAAATGTGTATGTTTGGTTTCAATTTATTTAGTTACGGATATTGTTTTCGACTTATAATTTAATATTCGAATTGGAGTGTCTGAAGTATTGCGCTTAATCAGTTACACCTTGTATATAAAAGATTTGAGATATGTCGGACGTTCATAGAAATATGACAACAAGCAAACAAGCTTAAAGGCGCGAGTATCAATCTGTTTACGTTTAAGTAATTAGAGGAATGCGCTCCACAGATATATAGGTATACGGTATAGTTCATATTAGCAGTTGTGTGGATGTCTACCTATGTGTGACGTTATCGCATATAATTCTGCAGCCGTCCTAATAACATGTGTTTTTGTAGTGTGGTTGAAGTGAGGACTAAGTTTACTGTTAATTATTGGAATTAAAAAGTGTTGTAGGACGTTTATAGGAATAAAAAACATAAGATGAGTGTTATTTAAAACGATAGTCATCAACAGTTTTAAAATATACAATACTTTGTGCAAATAAGTTGAGGTTAAAGTAGTATTGTGCTGCAAACAATTAAAGTTGATATATTTAGTGTTAAGTGGTGTTGTATTTATTTTATGAGGTGAGTAAAATGGTTTGTGCAAAGAAATAATTAGTGTAAGTAGTGAAAGTACAGAATGGGCTGGTGTATAATATGTGATTCCTTTGTTTAACGTGTATTTGAAGTCTCGTAACATTGTATGATTGCGGTGTTGTATAGGTATATTCAATAGTTAAAGTAATTAAAGCTAGGCATGCATTATTTTGTAAAATTGAGATTATAAAAGCTATGCAATATAAGAGCGAATCATGTGTATATATTAGGACTAGTCAATTTTCATTACTATGGATCTTTTTAACCGACTTCAAAAAAAGGAGGTTCTCAATTATCTTAAACTTTTTTTTTATGTATGTTACCTCATAACTCGGAGACGATGATGGGATCCTGGAGAAATCGAGGGAACTCTTCAAATATTATAGGCACACCTATAGCGTTCTGGGTATTTCTTATAGTACCTTGTGCAGTTGCTCTCGAAAAGCACCATTTGGGGAAGCAGAACTGATGATGAAGACCACGGATGGCCACTGAAACTCCTCAATAATAAGTATTTCGTGAATTGCGATTAGATTACTTGAATATGGATGTTAAGCACTTTATGCTCGTCACAATGCATATGGTGAAGTAGAGCTGATGGTGATTTACCAGGAGAACTCCTCAAATATTAACGGCTCTGCAACGGGAAAAGCAATATTTTGTAAAATTTGATAAGTAGTTGACATTTTGGCTTTTGTAACTAGATAAATTACAAACTGACCCACTAAAAAGCGTGAAAAAAAACTTTTTAGCAAAAAATAGAACCGACTTCCATATAAAAACACTAGAAAGGCAAAAATAACTTTAATTTCGGAAGGCGGTGTCTTTAGTTTTGTATATATTTTCGTTTTTGACACCGCCTTCCGAAATTAAAGTTATTTTTGCCTTTGTAGTGTTTTTATATGGAAGTCGGTTCTATCTTTTGCTAAAAAGCTTTTTTGAGTTCATTTAAGTACGCTTCGTTTTTGACGCGGATATAAGGCTTTCCTTCAATTTTGCGTAGATAGATTTGTCCGTTTGAGGGCCATACAAACTTGTAGTTTGCTGTCTTCGCGAAGTCTCGTGTAAGAAATAAGAGGTGTTTCATTTTAGCCGTGAGCAATTCAGAGATGTAAATATTATAAAACAAAGTCCCCCGCCGCGTCTGTCTGTCTGTCTGTTGGCGATAAACTCAAAAAGTCCCTGACGATTTTTCTTACAGTTTTCACCAACACACATAGAGAGGTTTACACATAGAGTCATTTCTGAGAAAGGTTTTAATATTTAAGATAATATTTAAGATTTTGTGTAAATTGGATGAAATACGACGATATTAGTTGAACACGTCGGAAAAAGATTTAATCGAAAACGCTGCCAAGACCTTTTCCGAGTTATAATAAAACAATGTATGGTGAGATTGTTCCTGTTTTATAGACTACAAAAAAGTCCGCGGTGGTATAAGTATGTCTATCTCCCAAGTATAATCCACAATAACCATTTTTTTTTCTATTAAAAATTAAAATTAAATGATGGGTTTTTTACGAAGCTATTTTTAACAGTACAGTATTATTCCTTATCTAATTAAATACGTTGAGCATTTAATGTAGATCAAAATTGCTTTTTACAACATATATATGAATAAAATAAATATCGTATTATTAGTTATCTCAAAATAAAAATTACTGGACGAGAAATTAATTAAGCAAATAATATATACCCGAGCAAAGCCGGGCCGGGTTGCTAGTATGATAATAATAATTCAGCCTACGACGTACCCACCGCTGGAACACGGGTCTTCTGTCCCCGCGTGTGAGGTAATCGGCCGGAATGCATTGAGGTAATATGTACTACGTACTAGAGGAGCTATCCTAAGCAAAGGATATGTTCCATTTTGGCAAGAGTTTAAACTTAATTGCGCTGCAGCGCTAAAACAATAATTAGTCATATAACAAAACAATAAAAAACTTTTTAGAAAAAAATAGAACCGACTTCCATATAAAAACACTACAAAGGCAAAAATAACTTTAATTTCGGAAGGCGGTGTCAAAAACGAAAATATATACAAAACTAAAGACACCGCCTTCCGAAATTAAAGTTATTTTTGCCTTTGTAGTGTTTTTATATGGAATTCGGTTCTATTTTTTTCTAAAAAGTTTTTTTTCACTCTTTGTAGTGGGTCGGTTTGTAATTTATCTAGTTACAAAAGCCAAAATATCAACTACTTATCACCTTTAACAAAATATTGCTTTTCCCGGTGCAGAGCCGTTAATTTTTGAGGAGTTCTCCTGGTACATCACGGCAAGCCAAATGCATTGTGACGAGCATAAAGTGCTTAACATCCATATTCATGTAATCTAATCGCAATCAACGAAATATAAGTATTTCGTTGATTGCGATATTATTGAGTAGTTTCGGTGGCCATCTGGGGTCTTCATCATCAGTTCCACTTCCTCAAATGGTGCTTTTCAAGAGCAACTGTACAAGGTACTATAAGAAATACCCAAAACGCTATAGGTGTGCCTATAATATTTGAAGAGTTCCCTCGATTTCTCCAGGATCCCATCATCAGATCCTGATTTTGTAACAATGGGACTAACTAGAAACTATACCCATTCAAACGCAAAAAGATTTTTTCAAACTGGTCCAGCCGTCTCTGAGTTATGAGGTAACACACATAAAAAAAAAAAAAAAGTTCAAGACGAATTGTAAACCTCCTTTTTTTGAAGTCGGTTAAAAACACACAGCGCTAAAGCGCTTCTAAGGTGTAGTTTTCTCGCGATCAGCGGAGGTCGGAAGCGCCATGATTTACATAGCGCTTACGCGTTTTGTTCAACGTTCTGCTATAACATGTCACTTATATAGATTAAACTGCTGACTGACTACAGAAGTGACATAGCTTTATACTTAGCAATCTTCATTCGCACTCTTTTTTCATACTTTATTATTAATTGACTTTAACCTAAAAGTACTTAAAATAAAACAAACTTTTGTTTTTGTATATTTATATAATGAAACTCGCGAAAATGCAACGAGCATATATAGGGGAAAGTGGGGTAGATTCATACAAGGGGCACCGTCATACACCAAACATATCTGATGTTAGGCGCACATCAACAGAATGACTTATGCCTGTATGCGTAGCTTACTTTTGTGTATGGTTGCTCACGGAGTTTGAAAGCAGTCGGTGTGAAACGTGCGTCGGTGTGACACAGAACGTGATTCGGCCAGGCATAAGTATTTTTATAAGCTCACTTTAACGTCTTTTTTTTTAATAAAAGCTGCCCTCTAGATTATTCAGTTCTATTTTATTTAAAAGATAATAGGGTCAAGTTTGTGAATTAATCTGTGAATAATTTTATATATGCTTGCTTTTTTTCTAGAAATATTTTGATTTCATTTTCTTGTGATGGGGTAGATTCATACAGGAGTGTACGGGGCACATTCATACTGTATGAATGTGCCCCATTTTTTGTTTGTTTATAAAATTATACCATAATTTTGTTTTGCAGAACGATTATGTTCAGAAATTACAAGAAAAAGGGAACTAGGAGTGGAGTGGTGGACGAAGAGGCAATTTTTAAAGCTATCGATAAAATTTTGGAAAACAAACTCTCATTTCGGAAATCAGCAGCCAAATATGGAGTATTAATAAATAAGAATTAAGCAATAGGATGTAGATATTTAAAAAGTGATGTGACTGATCAGAAAGACTGCTTTTTTTTTTATAACTGGTGGACCCACTTCTTGATCTCGATCTCGCCTGATGGTAAGCGATAGATGAGGTCTAAGATGGGACGAGCGAGCCCAGAAGATGCCTATTTACTCGTGCTTTAAAGGCTGAAAGGTCATAAGTGGCAGGGAACACATAAGCCGGCAGAGAATTCCACAGCTTGGCTGTGCGCACAATAAATGTGGAGGAGAAGCGCTTTGTACGACAAGACGGTATATCAACCAAGTGTGGTCTGGTAGTCCGGTAGTGAAAGGGATATGGAGGAATCAGGTCATGGAGCTCCTGCGCACACTCCCCGAAGTACAATCTGTAGAAAACCGACAGGCAAGCAACGGTTCGCCGATGAGCCAGGCTATGAAGCTTGTCCACCAGCACCTCGTCGCCTATAAGCCTTTTAGCTCTGCGCTCGATCGAGTCCAATGCAGCAAGTTGGTACTTTGCAGAGCCATCCCACAAGTGGCTGCAATACTCCACGCAGGAACGGACCTGTGCTTTATACAGAATTAGAAGCTGTCCAGGCGTGAAGTACCGCCTCACCTTGTATAGGATTCCCAGTTTTTTTGTTGCAGTCTGAGCTCTGGACTCGATGGTTGAGCCGAAGTTGAGGTCTGACGTCAACTCCATGCCCAAAAGCTCCAGGCGATTGGTAACTGGCACAGATATACTTCGAAAAGTAGGGGTCAATTCAAAAGGGCTGAAAAGACAAGCCTGTGTTTTCAGAGCATTGAATTTGACCAGATTGTCGTCACCCCATTGGAAAACGAAAGTTAAGGTCAAATTCATGCACTCTACTATGGCCTTTCTGAGAATAGCAATTTCGTCACTGTCAGCTCTAGAACTGGATAAGTATCTCTCTGTGTGCTGTGTGTGTTAGGTTAAGTTAGTTCCCTCGGTGCCATAAAAATAAAAACTAACTATATTTGTCTTTTTTATAATATGATTATGTAAGTATTATTTGATAATAGAGACTAATATTGCTTTTGTTTTCATGAACGTTGTGTTTTGATACTTTGATTTTGATAAATAAATAAACATTTCACGCAAAACTTGTGTATTTTGTCACATGTATGAATCTGCCCCATAGGCTGTATGTAAGTGCCCCGCATGTGGGGTACATTCATACATTTTTAATTTTTTCTTTCAAGTCTTACAAAAAGTCGTACAAGTGTATTTACACAAATTTCATGTTTTTTATATTAAGTCAGATAGTAAGACTATTGATTTTTGATGAATCAATAAAGATATCGATACCCGAGAGCATTCTATAAGACGAAATATAAAAACTGTATGAAGCTGCCCCACCTTCCCCTAAGTATGACTGGATGGTAACCAGGTCTCTTCACTACGGTTGTTTTGGACAAATTTCATCCAATTTTCTCTATCGTTGCGGCTCAAACGTGGAAACCTTAAATAAACAAAATTATGTCTTACAATATGCAATAATTATTTTAATGTTTCAGTTTTCATCTTTTTTTGTTGAATAACCACAGCCAGTTTTTTTTTTCTAAATATAAAGTTAGATTATTATTTTCCACTATAAAAAGAATTGTCAGCTTATTCTACCTACGCTTATTAGTTATCACACAAATTATCACAAATCTTAATTTTTAGTCTATGACACATGGCGTCTGCTAAATATCTTTTATCAAATTATATTTTAAAATGAATATCTAGTTACTCGCCGATGAAAAGTTATTCCTTTGCACTTCGCCGTATTAATTGAACTATTATTGCAATATCGTATCAATAGACCGCACTTGAACGGAACGCAGTAGTGATGTGTGGTGACTTCTCTAGTACCTAGTACATATTACCTCAATGCCGGAATGTGGAACATTTTAATAAGAACTATAAAATCAAAACCTGTACTTCTGTTACTTTAGTGCAGAGTTTGAAGACTGCTCTATGTTTGACAAACAAAGGAACTACTCGTAAGTTAAACATTTGTTAAACATTTTGAATAGTTAACAGCTTAGACGGGATTAAACATAGCCTCAAAATGTGCTGACACCTTTAGCTGAAATTTTGCTAAAATCACGGCTCTGCGAATGCAAATGAGAAATAATAAGTTAAGGATTATGGACTTTGAGTACTAATTACGCATCGACCTCTGGGTGAGTTGGTGGTGAGAAACACTTTGCAAGAGTTCGCCTTCTTTATGTATTTATTTATTTTCGGCAGCATTTTTAATTTTTTGGTCTAAATATTTTGAAAATAAAACTCATACATAGCTATTTATAATATTTTACTGCTAATAGCTTATTTAAGTACATTTTTCTAATCAAAATAAGTTTCAAGCTTCTAGCTTTAAAAATGACGTAATTTCCATACAAACTTTCATCCCCTATTTCAACCCCTTACATTCCTTTTTTCGCATTAAAAAGTATCCTATGTCCTTTCTCAGGCTCTAGACTATGTCCGTACCAAATTTCATTTAAATCGGTTCAGTAGTTTAGGCGTGATTGCGTAACACACAGACAGACAGAGTTACTTTTGCATTTATAATATTAGTAAGGATTTCTTATGTGTTGTATTGTATTTATATGTTTGTATATGTATTTATATATTTGTATATATATTATTTTCTGTTTTATGAGTATATTTAAGTGGTACACTGTTTTAGGCCTCCCCACTTTAATTAAAGTTTTGAAAGTCCTTCCAAAGGTTGTTTGGAAGATATCGCTCTTAGCGATATCTTATAAGACCGCCATTGTAACCATTTAATTAAGAAATTATGTTAAATAGCTGTGTATAATTATATAATAATTATAAGTATATTCTAACTATCTATCTGTACTGTTTATAACAGTAATTTTTTGCTACCTTACAAATGGCGCGTATGAACCACATCTGCGCTCAACTCACAAGCTTTTATATAGGTTCCTACTCACCCAATACTCACCCTAAATCCCATCTCGAATCACTGGTACTTCCCCACAAAAACCAAGATCCCCTCTCGCCAAAGACAAATAACGGGCATTTTTATTTTCTTATGGAAATTAAACTGGAGCCCCGGTTAATATTGTTTCTGCTTACGAAATGCGCTGCAAAGACGCGGTTTATTTGACAGCCGTTTGAGCGCGTTTTTATGGGCATTATGTACTGGGCCAAGTGCTGGGCCGCATTGACCTTTAGATACGCTTTATGTGGCCTGTGAAATATGTGGAAAAAATCTGAATGAGATTAGATATCGATTTTGCATTTCATGTTGACTGCAGTTGGGCCAATAACTGCATTGATTGATAAGTAGATGAATATTTTATCAATCTTTTAGAGTGGCAGATCATGGATTTGAATCCGGTCAGGCAAATTACTTTGTTTAATTTGTATAGTCACCACTGCACTCAAATCGGTGAAGAAAACATCATAAGGAAACTGGCATGACCTTTTTTTTCTCTCTGGGTGGAACGGAAGGGAGTGTCAGTCTTCTACTGACTAAAAACCCACCCTGTTCCTTCAGCTTCCCTTAAGTTCCGGGGCCGCGGTATCTCGTTAGAACATTCCCGCAACCCCGGAACCTGGCATGTCCTAGAACCAAAAACTCGAAGATATGTAATATCAACCAACTCGTACTAGGCCCGCGTGGTAGATATGGCCCATTCCCTCTCCTATGAGATTCCTTCTCTCTATAGAGAAGGCCCATGTCCCATCAGTGAGAACGTTATAGACTGAATCATCATTATCATTTAAGACCGGGCACTCTAAAATAATTTTCACGCAAGCTTCGCCCCCATGCACCCCGGTTAGGTCATTGTTTGCTAAACGCTAACGCAACAGGAACAAAGTTGAATATCGCGTGCGCTCTATCACATGTTCGGGTTCGAAACTAAATGTCGTAAGTCTCAATTCTTATTTCGTTTAAGTATAACTAAAGTAATAATTGATCTAGAGAAAAAACATCTCTTACTGTCAATACTAATTTTAGACATAAAAGCTGAGTAATCTTGATTAAATTTTGAATAATTTTCGATTTAAAAATGAATCGAGCGAAAATATTCCAATTACGTAATTGGTCTTAGACATGTAAAGAAAAAGATCCAATAAATCGTATACTACAGTTCCATTTCGATTGTATGCGTGATTGTTTCATAATGCAAAGTTACATAGAATTTAGGGAGCCTCCTCTTAATAATGCTTTCTGCATTATAATATGAAAGCAAATAATTGTTGGTCCTATGGAACTCTACAGACATTAAAGCCCGATTTACACTTCAATAAGTACAGTAGCCAGTTAAGAACTCAGACAGTTAAGTAATAAGTAGTAAGTTGTAAGTAGCGTCCAAACGTAGGCGAGTAAGTAGTCATAAGTTGCCCGAGAAAAAGAAAAGAAAATAACACGTGTTTGCGGCCGCAACCTACAAATTTATGGACTGTACTAAACTCGCCCGTCTACATGCCAGCCAGTTAAGTTGGAGGGGTGCGGGAGACGTGAGAGAGGAGGCTACTTCGCACTGGACTCGACGAAAAATAGGATCGCGATCTATTTAACTCAACTTAATCAACAACTTACTATTTAACTCGCTTTTGCCGTTCAAACTACAATAACAACTTAACTAGCCGATGACGCAAGTTAACTCGCTACTGTACTTATTGAAGTGTAAATCGGGCTTAAGGACTGCCTAGTTGGTCGGGTGGTCGCTAGCGCAACTACGGAGCACGAGGTCGCGGGTTCAATTACCTGGTCGGGCAAAAATGCTATTCAAATTCAAATTCATTTATTTGCTTAAATAAGGTACAAGGTTGGTAAAGCGTAAAATAATAATATAATAATATAAGCCTTTATTTTCTGGGATTTTACAATTATCATGCAAACATTTTATATCTATTAATTTTATATACTTGCTCTTATAATAATTATCTAATTAATACATCGGCATCTGAATTTTTCTTCCTCTTCCCAGTTTGTCTTTCGACAAAGGCCTCCTCCAAGGCTTTCCACTTGTCCCTGTGTTTAGCTACCCGTATCCACTCGGGACCTGCTACCTTCCTCAAATCGTCCTCCCATCGCATGAACTGTCTCCCTCTGTTTCTTTTGTTCTCTCTAGGATACCATTCCGTAATTATTTTTGTCCACTTTTCTTTGTTATCTCTCAACATATGTCCTGTCCAACGCCATTTTAATTGTCTCCATACTTTTTCTACTTTTTTGAATTTTGTTTTTTCTTTAATATTCTCTAATCGTTCTTTGTCTCTTCTTCTTATGCCCAACACGCTTCTCTCTATTCCATTCTGACACACCTTAATTTTGTGTTGTTGCTGTTCTGTTAGCGCCCATGTTTGGCATCCGTATATTAAGCAAGGCAAAATGCATACATCAAAAACTTTCCGTTTTTCTGACATTGGCATCTCTTTATTCTTCATTATTTCGCTTAGTGACCAAAATTTCTTCCAGGTGTTGACTATTCTTCTTTCGATTTCTTTCTGCATTGTCTCAGTTGGTGATACTAGTTGACCTAAGTAAATGTACTCACTTACATATTCTAACGGTTCATTGTTAACCCTTATAACGTCTTTTCGTGGGGAATTGGTCATTATCTTGGTCTTCGTGAGGTTCATCGAGAGACCTGCATTCGCACTTTCGTTCGATAGTTGCTGCAGCATATTCTCGAGGATCTTAGGGCTTTGCGAGAACAGTATTAAATCGTCAGCAAATCTCAAATGACTTAATTTTTCTCCGTCGACGTTAAGTCCAAGATCATCCCATTCCAATTTTGTAAAGATCAACTCCAATACAGCTGAGAATATCTTAGGCGAGATAGGATCACCTTGGCGGACTCCTCTTTCGATTGGAAATTCCTTGCCAGTAGTCTCCAGTTTTATTTGAGCTGAACATTTACAGTAAATGTTTTTAAGTATACGTATATACTTTTGATGAATTCCTTGTAGCTCTAGTGCTTGCCATATATAATTATGTTCTAGAGAGTCGAACGCTTTGTTGAAGTCTACGAAGCCCAAATAATATATTTTATTGTATTCGCTGTATTTCTGCAACAGTTGTCGTAATACGTGGATATGGTCTATGGTCGAGAAGTTACTTCTGAATCCCGCTTGTTCTTTCGGCTGCTGTTCATCCAATGTGTTAGTTAGCCGTAGAAGTAGTACTTTAGAAAAGATTTTATATAAATTGGACATTAAACTTATAGGCCTATAGTTGCCAATATCCCCTTTGTCTCCCTTTTTATGCAATAATATTATTATTGATTTAGTCCAATCTTCTGGTATATACTCTGTTTCTAATATTTCGTTAAATAAACTTGTCAGTTCGGATATAATTATTGGCATTGTTATTTTTAAAAGCTCATTCGTGATTTGATCGGCACCTGGTGTTTTTTCTAGCTTCTGTGAGTTTATTGCTTTCTCTATCTCTACTTTTAAAATGGGTGGTATGGGCTCTTCTTCCGAAGTTTCGTTAGTTTCTATCACAATATGGTCTGAGTTTTTACTTTTGTAAAGGTCTGTATAATATCTAGTAGCGATGTTTAATATATCACTTCTTTTGCTAGTGCATTTTCCCCTTCTATTTTTCAGATTTGGCATCCAATCTTTCTTTATCTCTAGTTCTTTATACGCTTTTTTTACTCCTCCAGTTTTCTTAATATGATATTTTAAAGTGTTTGTCCTGTATTGCTTTCTGTCTTTCTTTATGTTTTTATTGATTTTTTTACTTATATCTGATATCTGTTTACGTTTATCTTTATTTTTCAGTCCTTGTATAAGTTCTTTCCTTTCCTTTAGTAGTTGTTTTGTTTCTGCAGATAATATTGATTTATTATTTGTATATACTTTTTTCGCTTCTGTTTTGAGCACTTTTAAAAAATTATCATATTTTCCCTGCGTTGATTTTCCGTTTTCTTTACCTTTTTTGCTTTTGAGTACATTCTTGAGATTATTCAGTAGCTCTTCGCTGTTATTAATGTTGACGGGGTACCAAGTTATTTTGTAACTTACGACTTTTCTTCATAGTGTATCCTCTTAGCGTTGCACGAATCATTTTGTGGTCCGAGTGAAAGTTCAAATTGTGTATTATTGATAGGTTTTTAAACGCTTTTAAATTATTGACTAAAATGTAGTCTATCTCATTTTTATACACCCCATTTGGAGATGTCCACGTCCATTTTTTATTCTTTTTCTTTTGGTAGAAACTGTTTAATATACTAAGTTTGTTTTCTAAGCAAAAATTAACCAGTCTTGCGCCATTTTTGGATCTGTTTCCATAACCATGTCTACCTACTACATATTCTTCACCTCTATTGCATTCTCCAATTTGTCCGTTAAAGTCCCCTATTATCATTACATTTTTGTGTGCCGTATCGACAGCGCATTGTAAGTTTTGATAAAAAATGTCTATTTTGGATGTATCTTCTTTACTATTAGATTCGGTCGGTGAGTAGACTTGAATAATGGACCAAGGTTCATCTTTGCCTTTCTGTAGTGGAAGTCTTATATTAAGAATCGCAATTCTTTCGGAAATTCCTTTTATTTCTTCTATTTGGTTAATGTATTCTCTTTTTATCAAAAATCCTACACCGTATTGTCCTGGCGTCTCTCCTTTATAATGTAAAATAAATTTTCCGTGGTCTTCTATTCCTTCTCCTAATCTTCTCATTTCACTTAATCCTATGATGTCCCATTTGATTTCTTCAATTGCTGTTTCTAGTTCGATAAGTTTTTCTGGGGTTCTTAACGATCGTGTATTAAACGTGGCTATGTGTATATCACATTTTTTCATTTTCTTTATCTTTATTTTATCTATCCTTGGAGGGTCTTGGTCGTTTTCCCCCTCGATGACCAGTCGGCTTGGGGGAGGTGGATTAAAGTAGTTTTTATATTTTGTTTTTAAAGTTATTTCTTTGTTTGATTTCCAGTTGCCGATGTTTTTTAGTTTTTTGTCTCCGATTGTGAGTTAGACCTGGATCTGGATATGTAGTCCAGGATATTTGCTGTGTTTAATTTCTTATGTGCTGATGCGCTTGGTTGTTTAGAAGAACTCTCAGGAGATTCGGCTTGGTCTCTTTTTCTTTTAACTTTTTTATCTTCCATCGGGTCTTTTATTATGAGTTTGTCTTTTTTGATATATGCAATTTTCCCTTTTTCTCTTTCTTTTAGTAGTTGGGGTACCAATTGTTTCCTTTTCTCCAATACTTCTTTAGAAAAATCTTCCTTAATGATGATCTTAGAATCAGTTTTTCTTTTGCTTTTAAGTATCAAATGTCTTTTCCACTCCGATGTAAAGCTAACTAGCAGTAATAAGTAGTAAGTTGTAAGTAGCGTCCAAACGTAGGCGAGTAAGTAGTCATAAGTTGCCCGAGAAAAAGAAAAGAAAATAACACGTGTTTGCGGCCGCAACCTACAAATTTATGGACTGTACTAAACTCGCCCGTCTACATGCCAGCCAGTTAAGTTGGAGGGGTGCGGGAGACGTGAGAGAGGAGGCTACTTCGCACTGGACTCGACGAAAAATAGGATCGCGATCTATTTAACTCAACTTAATCAACAACTTACTATTTAACTCGCTTTTGCCGTTCAAACTACAATAACAACAACGCAAGTTAACTCGCTACTGTACTTATTGAAGTGTAAATCGGGCTTAAGGACTGCCTAGTTGGTCGGGTGGTCGCTAGCGCAACTACGGAGCACGAGGTCGCGGGTTCAATTACCTGGTCGGGCAAAAATGCTATTCAAATTCAAATTCATTTATTTGCTTAAATAAGGTACAAGGTTGGTAAAGCGTAAAATATTGTTCTCTTATTCTTATTATTTCTGTATGTAATTTCTCAGTAGTAGCCCTGAGTTTGGAAGTTGGCGGGGTGGTACCACCGTGACTGGGAATGCACGTTAAGCCACTGGTCCCGGCTGTCATTTGGACATTTTTGGCAGTCGTTACGGGCAGTCAGAAGCCAGTAAATCTGACACTGGTCTAGCCAAGGGGTATCGTGTTACCCAGCTACTGGGTTGTGCAGGTCAGATAGGCAGATTAGATTGAAAGCCGAACCCAACAATATTAGAGAAAAGTGTAAACAGATATCTGTTTACACTTTTCTCTAATATTGTTGGATGATGGAACTACATTTAGTTAATATTTTCAAACTCTAATATTACCTAGCTGTTCTGGCGAACGTTGCTTTGCTTTATAAGTAACTAGCTTTTGCCCGCGACTTCGTTCGCATGGGAGGATTTTTCCGCGTAAATCCCGATCCCGTGGGAATTCCGGGATAAAAACTATCCTGTGTCCTTCCCAGGGTTCCATGACAAATTTCATCTACATCAGTTTAGCGGTTTAAGCGTGAAAGGTAACATACAGACAGACAGAGTTACTTTCGCATTTATAAAATTAAGTATGGATTTCTAAAATAAATTTCTATACAAATAAATTAATAGTTTCAAAAACTTAAAACACGCTTTTAAGACAAATGTAATGAAATGAAATGAAATATTTATTTTGTAAACTGGTTATAAATAACACTTTTACACGTCATGTTTTTTTTGCGTGTTTAGTTTAGCTAGATGAGGCCGGTATTTCCTAACTGACTACTCTGAGAAGCAAAAACTCGATATGTTTACTGGTAGGCAGTTCAAGGTTCCATCAGCCATCTTTCAGTAATCATCAGACTAGCTCAATGGTACCATAATAATCAATTATGTTCTCGTCATTGGGTGACAGAATATGTTAAGACGATCTAATGAGCCTAAACTCGATATGTTTACTAGTAGGGAGTTCAAGGTTCCATCAGCCACCTTCCAATTCCATCATCAGATCAGCTCTATGGTACCATAATATTGTATTTTCATCTAATCTACATATATTGCCAAGTTTCATCGTGATACAAAAATTAGAAGGGTGTGTAATTCAGATTCTTAGATTTTACATAATTTGTTACAGCTCGACCTAATAAAAGCCTCAAATCTATCGATGAAGCAGTTTTGGAGGAGTTCGTAAACAATATATATTTTTATATATTATTAGAAGATAAATGCGGCATTAAATATGTCTGTCTGTTACACTTTCATGTATAAACCACTAGACCTTTGGGATTTTGATGAAATTTGATACAAAGATGATTAGGCATAGGCAACTTTTTACTAGAAAAAACGTTTCGCGCAAGCGATACCGCTAGTTAAAAACATAATTAAATGAAACTAAAGCTACATGACTCAATGCAGAATAATTGATATTCATGTTCTAGGTTCTCTCTCCTTTGTCCTGTAGATTAATTTAATGTGAAAATGTTGAAACAAAGCTTGCGAAATCCGAAGCCATTGAAGTCCCTAGTCGCTTTTCATGGAATATGCTGGAACTTATTTCATTCAGTGCACAGATTCTAACGAACTTACCGAAGCTATTATCTTGTGTAAGAAAATTTATGAGTAAAAATTTAAGAACCTGGTACCTTCATTGAGATCAGCAGTGTGTGAAAAATTTGTGGGATATAGAAAAACAAAACTAATATTATTACCAACACTGCAAAATTAATTATTTATTTTTAAATATTTCTAGCAATGTGGATCGAATTTTTGAACCATTAAATTATTATAAAAATTATTATCTTATATTCACATTACTAACAATTTTATTAACCCCTCCAACTACGCTAAATACCCACCCAGGTGGGGTTACCTGTGTTCGAACCCGCGATCAACCTACTAAAACTGAAAAGGGTTTCTTTATAAAATAACGATGCAATGGAATTGAACAATCTACTTCCACCAAGCCCATCCCATCCACGGACTACAAGACGAACTGCGATGCGCCATCGTTACATGGTAGCAATCACAGAACAGATAAAAGACGTAGCAATTTCACCTCTACGCACAAAACGTTTTGGGAATACTTTCATTGTGCGTACAGTTAAGGAGTGGAGTCCCTGCCGGAGTCTGTATTTCCTGATAGTTATAACCTGGGGATCTTTAAGTCAAAAATGAATAGGTTACTTCTAAGTAAGCGTGCTTCATCTTCGACAACGGCATCGCTTACCATTGGATCAGATGGTGATCAACGAACGCGAGCCTATAACAGCCTATAACCCTGGCAGGCAACGGCCCCCTAGTGGGCACCGACGATTCTGCTGATAATCTTTGAGGCGCGTGTGGAACACGACGCGCTATCTACACGGGCCTGGTTTCTGTCGAGCGGCGAGTTAAATACACCTACCCTCCTAATGTGTTTTCTGTAATTGATTTTTTTTCTTCTAATATTTAAACATAATTCGCATATTTTTAACACTGACTATCTGTAAGCCTACCTATGTTTGACAAAATAAATTATTGATTGATTGATTAAATTTTATACATGTTATGTTAGTCCTTTATAGCATGCTGCGTCATTAGGCGACGAAGAAATTATTGTTTACACTAAAAATCTCATCCAAGTGAACTGAACAATGTTTTTTAAATAAATAAAGATTATTTAAACCTAAATAAATGTTAGTAAAGATAAGTTTTAAAACAATGTTATCGATTATTTTAAGCCCTTTATCGAAAGAACCGAAGAATATTTGATGAGGTACGGTAGTGAACTGCTTGATGGTCTAGTCTAGTGGTCGTAATCTCTAAAATTTTAAGTACTTC
Organism: Tholera decimalis; assembly: GCA_943138885.2. Lineage (NCBI taxonomy): Eukaryota > Metazoa > Arthropoda > Insecta > Lepidoptera > Noctuidae > Tholera > Tholera decimalis. The sequence goes on from OW964550.2 coordinate 2,742,131, forward strand.
CTTTTTGATTTGCCGGAGAACGCGCTTCTCCTCCACATTTATTGTGCGCACAGCCAAGTTGTGGAATTCTCTGCCGGCTTCTGTTGTCCCTGCCACTTATGATTTTTCAGCCTTTAAAGCAAGAGTAAATAGACATCTTCTGGGCTCGCTCGTCACATCGTAGACCTCATCTATCGCTTGCCATCAGGCGAGATTGAGTTCAAGAGCGGGCTCATCCGATATAAATAAAAAAATAACCTTTTAAAATACCTGTAATTTGTAAAGTATTAAATAAATATTCAGATCTCGTAAATTTGCATTCAGACTCGCTTGATTGGTTCGGATTAGTCCCTCTATGCTCTAGTCCCGCTATGCTCGAGACGTAAAATACCTACGAAAAAGTTTCGCTATACACGAAATCACAATCGCGTACAGTACTGAGGAAAACTGTTATACAGTATTATACATGGTGTTGTTAATGATGAGTGTTGACATTAAAGATTATTTTTTTTTAAACTAGGATTTAAATCCTAGGTTTTTTTTATGCTATTCCAAATCATCATTAAATATAATAAAACAGGTCAAGCTTTGGGCTTGTTATACAACGTGTGACGGAAACCCCACATCTATCCAAAACGGCTGAAGACAACATTTGGTATGGAGTATCTATGCACAGTTTTAGCACAAAATAACTGACTCAAAGAATTGAGACCAAATTATTGGTTTCATATATTTCTTGAATACCAATCATAACAAACGTGTCACAGTACTACGAGCATTGATATACTAAAAATCCAAGATGCACAGTCTCAAAGAAAAGTGACGCTCGAAACTGTCGCCAAACACTCACCACCTACGTAGTAATAGTAATGATGTAAGTGTAAAATATGTTTTTGCAAATTCCATCTTATGAAAAGTGTTTAAAGTTGTTTTTACAAAGCAGTATGCGAAAGGCAATCAAATTTTACGACTGACGTTGCTCGATAGGACAAGGTCTTGAGTGGAGACTTACACCTTATACTATTTTTTTTTATAAGACATTTTTGTTAGTATTATAAGTTTATTAAATTGTGTTCTAAAGACGCAATTATAGCGTAAATGTTTTTGGGTAGAACATGTGTATATCAATGAAACAAATATTAACTGTTAAAATCGTTTAATATTTTTTTTTTATTCAATAAAGCTTATACCTTTTGCCGTGATATACATATCTTCGTCAAAAAAATTAGCCATAAAAAAAAATCTCAAATTTTTTTATGCCAATTTTTTTTTAAAGATTGGCTGACTATTGATGTCTGTTCATCGTATTTGGTCACGAGAAAAACTAAAGTATAAAAATAAGAAGTTTTTAATGAGATTGGTGTTGCGCCAAAGCAAGACTCACACACACTTTTATCATTAACATATCGCATGTCGTGAACCCATAAGTTATCCCATGATGAATCGATATACTTAAAATATATTTGTATTCTATTATTAGATCATTTAAATTATTCCAGTATGGGGAGGGACGTTTAAAATTGTAATAGTAAGACCGGAAGGCGCACAATGGGCAATACTTAAAGTGATGTCATTCAAAAAACTAATTTATCCCACTCAAGTACTTACAGTTCCCAATATATATCCTCCGTACCATACTACGTAGACACAGATTGTTACAAGTAAGCCCAGATTTAATAAGCAAACGCACTGGGTTTTCCGTTTTGTAAAGTTCCCAAATGTCACACTAAACTTACGTCTAGATACTTTTAGGCATTAAGTTCTAGGATCTACAATAGATCAAATAAAACTATCCCAATTTAGAAGCTTATGTGACATAAGGTCAAACTAATTTTAAAACTATGGCTTCAGTCTTTGAGCTATGACGATATTAAAAAAATCATTTCGTCAGTACAGTAAATTAAGCTATTCAAAACACACACTCATGTAACGCACACGCGTCCAGAGTTCCAGACACACACACACCCACACACGCACACGCAATTACGCACATACACTCAAACTTACACACACATACACGTTTCGCTTCTATTTCTTTTGTTCTCAATACCTTCTAATGTTACTTTTTGTTTGTAATTTATTACATAATGTGTTTTAATGTATAGCGTAGGACACCGATTCCTATAACACAGGCTCGGTTAGCATAGGAGTCAGGGGCTTCACTTGAAAGATGTAATATTTTTATGTTCAATAAATTATTTATTTTATTTATGAACATTAAAAAAACCGTAAAATTGACGACCTCTTCTCCTTCAGTATATTATATAACGTATACATATTTGCCAAAAACTAAATTAGTATTAATTATTGTAAAATAGATGTGTTTAACTTTTGGTGTACAATAAAGTTTATTTTAATCTATTCTAAATACTAACTTTTGCCCGCGACTTCGTTCGCGTAAAGGTTTTTCCCGCGTAAATCCTGATTGCGTGGGAATTTCGGGATAAAAACTATCTTATGTCCTTCCCACGGTCCTAAACTATTCCCATGCCAAATCTAAATCGGTTCAGCGGTTTAGGCGTGAAAAGGTAACACACAGACCAACAGAGTTACTTTCGCATTTATAATATTAGTATGGACAATAAAGCATAAACTTATTAATAAAAAATAAATAAATACAATAAAAACTCCATTATTTATTCAACAGGGTAATTTTTATTATGCGACTAAAATAAAAAAGATGCCATAATACATTGCTTTGACACTGAAAACGCGGCCATTGAAATTTGACGCGATACTATTTGAAATGAGCGCATCATTTAGAATTAAGCACTCATTTTATGCGGACGGCTTAGAGACGTTGAGTTTGCATCTTGGGTTTTTAGTATATCAATGACTACGAGGGTCAATAACTTTCCACGTCACTTGCCAATAACACGATAATTCTTTTCGTTCTTCTTTATTTGAAAAATTCGGTCTCTGGTATTGTATATTGGAATATGTAATAAGTTCTACACATGTCTACTTAGGATTACAAAACCCTTGCCATATCGTTTGTTATCATCCAAAGAAGCCATGCACTTGGTATACCCTTTAAATTACACGTTGTATAAGAACCATGTGACGAACCGGTTTTATCAGTGAAACCATAACAATGAGCCCTTCCGCGAATTACTTACCTTGCCCTTCACTGTCTCTATTATGTAAATAGGTAGAGACAATATGATTGCATTATTATCTTGCAGCTGCAACTTATTCAGATTAGAGTAATTTTGTTACTTTTTGGCTAGTTCTTCTTTAACAATGTCGTAAGTTATGCAATAGTTCAAGAATATAAACACAGCGAACAATGCGTGCCAATATTACAATCAATGAAGTTCAAATAGCCATTAGTGAGTGCAAGGTAGAAGTTAGTACAAATCAGTGAAAAGTACATTAATTATACAGGTACAGAAATAAATCAAATTCAAAAAACACAATTTAACAATCCGGCTGAAGTCATCATATCAGATTATTTTGTAAACATGTATAGGTTGATTATTGTTGTGAAGGCGGCAATCGCATAAATTATCCTTATTTCAACCGAATTTTGGCATTTTTTAACTTATAATTACTATCAAAGTCATTTTTCACACAGAATCTTGGTACTTCTATATATATATATAACTCAAAGGTGACTGACTGACTGACTGACTGACATAGTGATCTATCAACGCACAGCCCAAACCACTGGACGGATCGGGCTGAAATTTGGCATGCAGGTAGATGTTATGACGTAGGCATCCGCTAAGAAAGGATTTTGCTAAATTCCCACGGGATCGGGATTTACACGGGAAAAACTTCCCACGCGGGTGAAGCCGCTGGCACAAGCTAGTAACATATACAATTTTAAGTTTTCATTCTAAGTAGATATACTGATACTCTTAATAATTTAAAGAAGCGAAATTCTATGTCTGTCCTGAATCGACATCTTTAGTATCGCTCCATCAATCAAACTTAAAGTCAATCATGTGAGTACAAATTCTTCTCTCTTCAACAATTTGGACTGCGACCTAACCAATGAAGATGAAATCGAACAACTACGTCAACTTCTGAATAAATACGAATACCTATTCATCCGCGGATATCCGAAGACTCGTGTCAATACCGGCGAACTTGAAATCAGACTGAAAAACCCTGACAAATTCGTATATATATTTATTGAGAAACCATACATACTTTTACCGATTAATATTACCACCCGTTATACAGGTAACGCATCATGTGTTACCTATATTTTTTAAGGCTTAGCAGATGAAATTCTGATGATGACGAAATCAAAGGCTTCGATTTCAGACCCAAAGATCATGAAATTGATGATGTATAAGGAAAGTATACGAGTATAAATGACTTATTATTTATTCATATTGTAAAACTAACAACCGCTAACATACAAAATATCCTCTCACATAATACAATGAGCAGAATTCAAGCATCAATTTGTTCGTATGCGGCGCAGCGTGCACGTAGGCGCCGCGTATATGTATACTCCCTGAGAGAGCTCTGATGAGGAGCCAAGTGCGACTAATTAGCAGAGCAGACGCCACTAATGAGACTTTGTGTCAAGGATTAGAAGTCTAGCTATGTCCACTATACATACATATCAACACAATTTTATTTACTTGGAGCAATAGCAGAAATCTGTACTAATCTATACTTATCTATACTAATATTATAAAGCGGAAAAGTTTGTTAGTTTGTTTGTTTGTTTGTTTGTTTGTTTGTTTGTTTGTTTGTTTGCTTGAACGCGCTAATCTTCGAAAGTACTTGGTGGATTTGGATGAAATTTGGTATGGAAGTAGCTTGAAGCTTGAGGAAGGTTATAGGCTACTTTTTACCCGACTGCAAAAAAGGAGAGTTATGTTTTTACCGTGATAGAATCCACGGGAGCGAAGCCCCGCGAGAGTACTAGTAATATTATAAAGCGAAAAAGTTTGTTTGTTTGCTTGAACGCGCTAATCTTCGAAAGTACTGGGTGGATTTGGATGAAATTTGGTATGGAACTAGCTTGAAGCTTGAGGAAGGTTATAGGCTACTTTTTACGCGACTGCGAAAAAGGAGAGTTATGATTTTACCGTGATAGAATCCACGGGAGCGAAGCCCTGCGTGAGTACTAGTATCTATACTAATATTATAAAGCTGAAGAGTTTGTTTGTTTGTTTGTTTGTTTGTTTGCTTGAACGCGCTAATCTCAGGAACTACGGTTCTGATTTGAAAAATTCTTTCAGTGTTAGATAGCCCATTTATCGAGGAAGGCTATAGGCTATATATCATCACGCTAAGACTAATAGGAGCGGAGCACTAATGAAGAATGTTTCAAAATCGGGGGATTTTTTTCCACGCGGACGAAGTCGCGGGCGGAAGCTAGTTTATTATAAAGCGGAAAAGTTTGCTGGTTTGTTTGAATGCGATAATCTTCAAAAATCCTGGGTGGATTTGGATGAAATTTGGTTCGGAAGTAGTTTGAAGCTCGAGGAAGGTTATATAGGCTACATTATAGTTTTTACCCGACATCAAAAAGGACGGTTATGTTTTTAATCGTGATAAAAACCACAGAACAGATCCCAACTTAGTTGGGAAAAGGTTAAACAGAGGATGAATAGCAGTAATGTTTAGTTAGATTTACCTATTTACATTTGCTCTCATAAATAAAGAGTAAGTAAATAATAAAATCTCAGTAAATAAAGAGGCGTTGACGTCTGAATTGGTTTCAGTGTTTCTTTTCAGGGTAGTCAGGAAGAGTTATACCCGATTTGGCATTGTTCCGGTTTGTCATCCATAAAAAACGTGTTCCAATAATTGGACATCGCACAAAATATTTTATTTTGCATTGTTCCGATTCGTCATCAGTACTTTATTTTGTTAAAAGTACTGTCAACAAGAAAAGCTTTACTATATTGTATAATATTTTTTTATAATTTATATTGTTATACTAGTACTCTCGCGGGGCTTCGCTCCCGTGGATTCTATCACGGTAAAAACATAACTCTCCTTTTTTGCAGTCGGGTAAAAAGTAGCCTATAACCTTCCTCAAGCTTCAAGCTACTTCCATACCAAATTTCATCCAAATCCACCCAGTACTTTCGAAGATTAGCGCGTTCAAGCAAACAAACAAACAAACAAACAAACAAACAAACAAACAAACTAACAAACTTTTCCGCTTTATAATATTAGTATAGATGTTGGTTATATTTTATCCAAATACGGCAAGACGCGGGTGAAATCGCGATTAGTAACAAACAGCGCACGACCAAAACCAAAATACCAGGATAGCATAAATCACATGAGTATACCAATCAACGAATGTCCACGAAACTGCTCACCATGTACTAGGACCGCATAACTTACAGGAGTATAGCAATCGCCGTCGGGAGTGTCATGATTTTACGTATTATTTATTTACTAATTTATTTATAGGTAAATATTCACATATATCAATTTACGCCATATCGATGAATTGTATGATATTAACTCATCTTTTGCAAATCCCCTTATAACGTATTTTTACATAAAAAGTAAGAAATGTGTAATTAGCACGAAAATAACTTGCTCGAAAGTGGGAGTTATTAGAGGGAGTTATGGAGGCTATTGAAACGATTGTAATAATGGCGGGTGAATATATCGATCCCGTCCAAATGTTGAGTACAGCAGAAGCTGGTAATTTTGTGAGTCCATACCTCACAAAGCTTACCAAATCAGCGCTCATCCTATTTTATAATCTCCTCGCTAGTTATGGATTCCTGATACCTAGTTATGTTACCTATACAAAAAGTATCGAGTCACACTTTCGGGTGAATTAAATTTGTGCGAAACATCATTATCACTATTCTGTTGCTTACTGCTTAGTCTAAAAAGCCAAATATTGTATGTAGCAACTATACCCATGTTGTCTTCAGCGGTGTTTTAATGTGAACTTTTTATATTTATATGAGAGTGATTAAAACCTTTACCTACATCAAATTCTTTCATTTAAAATTGCTCCTAATAGGTACTCTTATTTCTGACGGTACCCTGCAACGTGAAATTTTATGCCTGTGACGAATCGGAACTCAAAATTTAAATATTAAATTATTTATTTTGCTCTTATGACGAATTGTAAATTGATGTTTGGAGAATATTGATGATGACAAATCGGAAAAATGACAAATTGGGTATGGTATTGGGTACTCGTCAGGAAACACCGGCCGCCTCTAATTTTAAATGTTTAATAATTACGTTTGAAAATGTCATTTATAACCAACTAGCTGTGCCTCCCGGTTTCACCCGTGTTAAAACGAGGAAAAATATAAGTTCATTAATTTCGGTTAAGCGATTTAGATTCCTCATACAAAATTTCATCCCCTATTTCAACCGTTTAGGGATGGATTTAAAAAAAAACTCGCCTACGTTTGACCCTGGGTCTCCAAATTTCTAAAATCAGTGCTGTTTCTTAACCGTGAAAGCTTAACAAACAGACAGACTTTCGCATTACAATATTAGTATACATTTGCAAAATAAAATATGATTTCATTTCAAGAACTCATCGCATTAGCTGCTCGCATTCATATGCATTTCAGCAAAAATCCTTCATATATTTCCGAGCACCAAACCACTTCATTATGAAGATATGATATAATATAATATGTCAGAACAAGTAAGGTCGACAAGAATGCTGAGATAGGAGCGAGCCTAACTGAATCATATCTGCAGACTCTACGGTTGCACTGCGCTGTAAATTGTGTGTAACAAGACATCAATTTATGGGGCACACGTTTCTCATGTCGGGGTGCTAAGGCTGTTCATTTTATAAATATTTTAGTACATCATTGCTACTGCAGAGCATAAGCCCTTGGGTTAGATTTACTGGTCAGTAAGAGAGTTATTTGTAGCTATGTCCGCGACTTCATGCCCGAGAGAGTCGGTACGGTGCGGGGGATGCGGGAAGTGTTCCACAAATCCCGACCCTGTAGAAATTCTGGGATAAAAAGCCTATATATTGTCGTATTTCCTCTCCTATCTCCCAGTGAAATTTGGATTTAAAATCGGATTGACCCCGTCAAACGGAAAGACAGACATAAATTTTTTTTTAAAGTTTTCCGTTAATTTAGTATCGTGTAAATAATTACAAGAAATTGTAAAATCACAGATATTTTGAAAGTAGAGGTACTTCCATTTTAATTACTTGTATGTATTCCATCTCCCGGGAGACGCCTCGGGTTTCGGCGATCTCCGGCCTCCGTAGGCGCAGGCTTGCGGGCGGTGAGCAGTGGTAACTCACCGTCTGGTAAGGACTAGGCCGAGAATGACAACACGTGTTCCACGCGCAAGCGTGCAAAGAGCAGTCAGCAGCATTGAGTGGCCCGACAATAGAGCCATTGGTTGGCGGGGTCGCAGAAATGTGGGTTTTTAGTCAGTAGAAGTCTGACACTCCCTTCTAGTCCACCCAGAGCGGCAGGAGCGATTAAATGTCTGTTTTAAATAAATGAGTTCTAATTATATTTCCATACATCCACTGCTCTTTTGGCTCTCATATAATAATAATAATTTCGTCTCTCAAGAGTCCTGACCACCGGTAGCTTGGACCCTGTTCCCGATACCGGTGGGCTACTGTTTTTTTATATTTTTAAATGATTTTTTTGTTTTTATAGTAATATTTAAAAATGTAAATAATATATATATATATATATATATATAACGTGTAACGGAAATCCCATATCTATCCAAAAGGACTGAAGACAACATCTGGTATGGAGTCTCTATGCAAAGTTTCAGCTCAAAATAAGTGACTCACAGAATTCACCCCAAATTATCGGTTTCATATGTTTCTTGAATACCAATAATAACAAACGTGTCACAGCACTATGAGGGTCATCACTTTCCACGTCACTAGCCAATAAAATGACAATTCTCTTCGTTCTTCTTAATTTTAAAAATTCGGTCTCTGGTATCAATGTATTGAAATTTCTAATAAGCTCCACATATGTAGACATAGGATTACAAAACCCTTGCCATATCGTTTGTTATCATCCAAAGAAGCCGTGCGCTCAGTATGTATATACCCTTTAAATTACACGTTGTATATATAATGTAATAAATGAAATAATAATAATATTCCACGACTTTCACACAACGCCATCTAGTCCCAAACTAAGCAGAGCGTGTGCTATGCGTACTAGACAACTGATAAATATACATATATATTTCTAAATACATACATATCTTCTTAACATAGTATAAAGCAAAGTCGCATCCCTGTGTCTGTCCCTATGTATGCTTAAATCTTTAAACTACGCAACGGATTTTGATGCAGTTTCTTTCAATAGAAAGAGTGATTCAATAGGAAGGTTTTTAAGTATATAACATGCATAATATAGTAGAGGAACACTGATAATTTTTGAGGTTTCTAATGTGATGTCGCAAATAAAAACATTTTCTTGCGCTTGCTTTGCAAACGCTGGCTGAACCCTATGAGATAGATCATAATAATGTACTACAGTATTGTACACCTTAAAAGGGTCAACAAAAAAGTCCTAGATGGCATCTGTCTATCTCTTATAGATAACCCACAACAACCATTTTTTATCCTTTACTTTGTACGAGAAATACGAGCATATTTTACGAAGCGATTTTAAGCAATACAGCATTAATCCTTATCCAATTAAGTACCATAAATACATTGTACATTTAATATAAATCAATATTGCCCTTGACAGAATATAATTTAAATAAATAGTTTCGAAGATATTAGAGATTTAAAATGCAAGGGCATAGCGGTTGCGGCGCGGTGCCGGCGGAGGCACGGCGCGCGTGCCTATGTTGCTTAGATTTGAGCGTTGAATGTTTTTCCCATGGTAAATTATGTGTCGCACTTTCAAGAGTAATATTAATAAAGAGAACATGGATGTCGAATGACAAAAGGGCTGTCAACGATGTATATAAAGACATTCTATAGTATATTTAATATAAACACTGCACCCGTGCGAAGCCGGGGCGGGTCGCTAGTGTACTATATGTAGGTCTAAATCAGTAGATATGATACTTTGGCTATCCAAATAATGATCATAATGAAAAGTTCTCAATAAAACTGTCCAATACCATCAGGCACCATACATTAATATTGAAGTAATAATTTGACTGGAGTCAAATTGGCGACTAGGTCTTGAAAAAGATCTGATAGAGAAGTAGCGACAAAAACATTTTGAGCACCTAAATATATCGAGTTTTTAACAAGTTCGTTTTGACATACAGCTTTTGTACAGCCACATAAACCGACTCATCATTATCATCATCGTCAGCCTATAACGTTCCAATAGTTGGGAGACAGGCTTTCTCTCTACGAGAGAAAACGGCCGTAGTCGACCACGCGGGCGCAGTGTGGGGTGGTGGTTATCACATGTCTTCAGATTTATTGGTTCTAGGACATGCCGGTATTTGAGCACGCCGCAACGACCAGACACGGGTCGGCGGCGCGTTGTGTTCCGCGCGTGCCTCAAAGAGCAGTCAACAGCATTGATGGGGCCCGATAGGGCCATTGCCTTACGGGGTTGCGGGAATTGTTCTAATGAGATACCGCGACCTCGGAATGCAAGGTCAACAGAAGAAGCAGGGTGAGTTTTTAGTCAGTAGAAGTCTGACACTCCCTTCCGCTCCACCCAGAGCGGGAGAAGTCATAAGATGATTTTCTCATCCAGATAAAAAAGGACATGCCGGTATCCTCACGATATTATCCTTCACCATTTGAAGAGAAGTGGTGATGATGAAAATTACACACAATATAATTACAATAAAGTGGCTACCACTACGCTTCTTAATGTTATTGGAACCGAGAGTCACACACATATTTTTCCGTCACTACGTAGCACATAGCAAGACGATACGCAGCGCAAGCCTCCCGGGAGCCATCAGTCAATATTAATAGTGCCCCGCGGCGACCATGCTTCATTTATACCCAGCGGCTAGGATTCCCACCCTTATCGAACGAGATTTCCCACTGCGGCTCACTGGTCTCGAGTTTTAACGAGATGGAAGGACTTTTCTCTTGAATTTGTGTACTGTAAATATGCACAGAGTTGGAGCTTGGGACTAAATAATAACAGGTTCATTTTCAAGGTTAAGCACCTCTTGTCTGTCCCCCGTGCTTCGGAAAGCACGGTAAGTGTTACCTAGGTACACAGTTGTTGAGGTCAGACGGGCAGTTTTTTTTTTATTATTCAGAAAGAGCCCACTCTTGACCTCGAACTTGCCTTGATGGTAAGCGATAGATGTCCCTCATAAAAACATTTTGCAAAATAATAAAACCGACTTCCATATCAAAATACTACAAATCCAAAACTAATTTTAATTTCGGTAATGAAATGAAATGAAATGAAATGAAAATGAAATGAAATGAAATATTTATTCTGTAAATTGGTTATAAATAACACTTTTACACGTCATGTTTTTTTGCGTGTTTAGTTTAGCTAGATGAGGCCGGTATTTCCTAACTGACTACTCTGAGAAGAAACACCGAAACAAACTCAGAGGTCAAAGTCTCTTTTAAAGTCCAGACAATTTGTATTTGTATATGAGAAGCATGTAGGTTCATGTCTGTGGTATTCTTTTGAGGAAATAACCACGCAAATTTGAGCGAATAGTGTATGTAGTAGAGCGGATAGATGCGGAGCGGTAGTCGGTGTTATTGGTTTTGTATTTTCTTTTTTTTCACACCGCCTTCCGAAATTAAAATTATTTTTGGCTTTGTAGTGTTTTGATATGGAAGTCGGTTTTATTTTTTTGCAAAAAAGTTTTTATTTTTGCACTTTTTAGTGGTTCAATTTGTAATTAATCTAGTTATAAAAGCCAAAATGTCAACTACAAAAAAATAAAAACGCACGAACAAAAAACACAATGCAGAGTAAACGAAAAGATCATCAATGTAAATATTTTTTTAGATTTTTGTTGATTTTTCAGAAACGGCTTGTCCTATTTCGATAAAATTTTCATGGGACTATTTTGAAAGTATACCCTTTCCAACAAAAAAAGAATTTTTCAAATCGGTTGGCAAGCGACGGAGCTATGCCCGAACAAACATTAAAAAAAAAAATAACAAACAAACATCCGAATTGAGAACCTCCTCCTTTTTCAGAAGTCGGTTAAAAATGCAAAATACTAATACTTAAATGCATCCGGATAGATTGAAAGTCGACCCGAACATATTGGGAAAAAACTTTTTAACAAAAAGTTTCTTTCCTCGCTTTTCGGTCGGTTTGTAATTTACCTAGTTACAAAAGCCTAAATGTCACCTTCTTATCACCTTTTGCAAAATATTTATTTACCCTGTTCCCCTTAGTTGTTAATTTTTGAGGAGTACTCCTGGTACTCCACCATTAGCCCCTCATCACCATATGCATTTGACGAGCATAAAGTGTAACAACCATATCCAAGTAATCGAATCGCAACCAACGAAATACTTATTTTTGAGTAGTTCTAGTAGCCATCTGTGGTCTTCATCATCAGTTCTACTTCACCAAATGGTGCTTTTCAAGAACAACTGCACAAGTTACTATGAAAAATACCCAAATCGCTATAGGTGTCCCTATAATATTTGAAGAGTTCCCTCGATTTCTCAAGATTTCCATTATCAGATCCTGACTTCATGACAATGGGACCAACTAGAAAGTATATCCTCTCAAACAAAAAAAGAATTTTCCAAATCGGTCCAGCCGTCTTCGAGTTATGAGGTAACATACATATAGGTAAAAAAAAGTTCAAGACGAACTGAGAACCTCCTCCTTTTTTTGAAGTCGGTTAAAAAGGTTTAGCAGATGATGAAATATAGGCACAGATAATCTTCTGGTTTGGAAGACAAGGTGATGCTGATACAAATTGGTCAGAAGTAGAAGTATTTAACTTTAAATTGATGAGCCTAGAAAATAAAGAAACTAAACTGAGAACTCTGGTTTTCCTGAGAAATCAATCAATCTGTAAAATCTACTCTTTTCTCTACACTACTGATGGTTTCGACTTACAGTCTAGCTGAATACAACTGACTACAATTATATCAGGCGGGGTCACTCCTCCTTTCATGCAGTACGAATGTGGAACTCACTTCCCGCTAAAATCCGTGAAGCTAAATCCATTAGTATTTTCAAAAAGCTGGTCAAAGATCATTAACTATCTAACATCCCGTAATTTTATATATTTAGTATAAGTATATATTTCATAGCTTTAATATAAATATGTATTTTAATTTTATAGCTAAGTATGTTTTATTTATCGTAATTAATATTTATACACACTGTGTCTATCAGTGGCGAAGGGTGAATTTTCATAAAAGGGAAGCCGGACCAAAAAATGCTTACCTTGCTCAAGTGTGATGCGTCAATTCCAGTAACTGTGGCCCTGTAGCTGTCTTCGAAATCTTGTAACTTCGTAAATAATTATTTGTTTAATTGAAAATAATAGATTACTATTTATTTATTCATATATAAAATAATAGACTTATATTTGCTATATTTCAAAAGGGAAGCCGGTAGGAATCGAGTTGTATGGAGCCTTCGCCACTGATGTCTATCAGCTCTTCAACTCCTGTCGCAGGTTTGCTGGAAGAAATTTCGTAGGAAATAAGCAGCACCTTTGTGCTCTTTTGTCTGTATTTTTTTTTTCTTTTGTAAGTGTCATGTGTGTATATAAATAAAATAAATAAATAACTAGGTCATACGATAAAGGACTTGCAGGTTACAGAATACCTGTACCTCATAGTCCATTTCGGTCACGGCGCGGCGGCCTCGATCTCATAATTGATTAGCCATCTGCGCAGGAGATATTATAGTGCACAAGTATGTGCAGGTACAGGACAACTCTCTGTTGCTTAACTCTCATTGTCCGATGGGCTAACGTCCCTTCCGAGGCACGGGGGTTATCACACCACCAACTTACAAACTCCGGGCTACTACCGAGAAATTTACCTGATACCTACCAGAAATCTACAAATAGTCGGAACAGTCCTACGATTAAACGTAGGTTCGGTCGTGTATGGAGTACTGCTCTCATCTTTGGGATGGATCTGATAAATACCAACTGGACGCGCTTGAGTCTATCGAGAAGCGGGCCAAGAGACTCATTGGCAATGATGCACTGGTCGAGTCAAAGCTCCAGAGCCTTGAACATCGACGACGAGATGCAAGTCTGTCGGTTTTCTATCGGTTACATTTCGGGGAGTAAGCGATGGAATTACACAATCTAATTCCACCAAGCCCGTTCCATCATCGGACTACGAGACAAATGGCGAAGCGCCATCGTTACATGGTGGACATCCCACACATACGCACAAAACGTTTTGGGAATACCTTCATTGTGCGTACGGCTAAGGAGTGGAATTCCCTGCCGGAGTCTGTGTTCCCTGATAGCTATAACCTAGGAGTCTTTAAGTCAAGAGTGAATAGGTTACTTTTAGGTAAGCGTGCTCCATCTTCGACCACATCATCACTTGCCATCAGGTGAGATGGTGGTCAAACGCGAACCTATTTTAATAAAAAATAAAAAAAAAGTTAACGTTTCTAAGGCCCATAGGTCATCGCCTTCCTGACTCACCACCACCCACCGCCTCATCCTCCTCGGTTTCAGTATGTTCGCGGTATGCTATCACCCATCCCCAAATCAACCTCAGCCAACGTTGCTTAACTTTATAAATCGGCCCATGCAGCTATTAAGTGTTACTTGTGCCTTTAATGACAAAACCATGTTATGTGCCGGTAAATAAAAAACAGCACTAGCAAGCAAAAGTATTATACGAGTAGGCATGGGTTCGGTTATATACAATAAAATTCCTGAAAGCATTAAAAATGAAAATTTGCACAACTTTAAGAGTAAACTAAAGAAAAATGCTATTATTCAATCACTGAATTCTGTGATAATTCTGTAAGACCTTTCTGCACCTTATTTGAGCAAATAAATAATTTTGAATTTGAATTGAATATTTGAATGAAAATCTGTTTTTTGACATTTATGTAATAATTATTATTGATCCTCCTTAGTGACATTAAATTTCTCACATCATTCAATTTCTTTGACATTCTTTGTATATTACACACATCAAAAGTAGACAGGGATCAAGCATTTTTATGCGGATTTCTTGAGATTGAGATGTGGCTTTGTAATAAATTTATGATTCTATAAATTTATATGGATCCTTTTTGATGCATTTCATAATTTGAAACAGGAACTGTTAATCAGGGAAAGAATGCTCAGAGCCGTGGGAATGATAGAAGCTGGTTCCCGGCAACGTACTGTGGCTTTAGCTCTGAATACAAGTCAGAGTGTTATCAGTCGACTTTGGACACGTTACCGAAGCACTGGTACCGTGGCTGAGCGCCATGGAGGACGGTATCGCTGCACCACACGGAGACAAGACCGATACATTCAAATCTTAACTCGAAGAGCTCCAACAATAACCGCCATGATGTTAGCCGTGAGGCTTCATCACTCTTCAGGGAACTTAATTAGCGACCAAACAGTCAGAAACCGCTTGCATGAAGTGAACCTTCATTCCCGAAGACCGCTACGGGTACCACCTATAGCAATGCACAATCGTAGGATTCGATATCAATGGGCTCTTGAACACAGAAATTGGGCAGAAGAACAATGGCGTTTCGTGTGCTTTTCTGATGAGTCTCGTTTTGGTATGAGACCGGATACAAGACGTATACGACACTGGAGAACCCCTGGACGCCAACAGCGATTAAAATCCTGCCAGGAAGTCCATCCTTATAGTGGTGGAACCATCATGGTGTGGGCGGGTATTTGGATCGGCGGAAGAACTGAGTTGATTTGGATCAGAGGCAACCTCAACGCTCAAATTTATGCTGAGACGATTGTATCTGACGTCATC
Source organism: Tholera decimalis (assembly GCA_943138885.2). Taxonomy (NCBI): domain Eukaryota; kingdom Metazoa; phylum Arthropoda; class Insecta; order Lepidoptera; family Noctuidae; genus Tholera; species Tholera decimalis. The sequence continues at coordinate 2,757,936 of OW964550.2, forward strand.
GTTCCTCTACAAGTGCAAATCGGTCCCTTATTTCAGTTAATGCATGATAATGCACGACCGCACACCGCAAGAGTTGTAAGACAGACTCTCGCCGCAGCTAACATCAATGTCCTGCTCTGGCCTGCTCAGTCGCCAGACTTGAACCCGATTGAGCATGCATGGGATATGCTACAGAGAAGAGCTCTGCCGAATATGGAGGGTATCCAGTCGCAAGAAGACCTTTTTTTGTTGTTGCAACGAACATGGGCGGCCATTCCACAGCGTGATTTGGATGAACTCATTTTGAGTATGCCAAACCGATGTTCTTGTGTTGTTAGTGTTCGCGGTAGAAACACGGATTATTAATTGTTTAAGTTATTTCAGTCTTTTTTTCGAACTTTAATGTTAGTGGTTCAAATGTCAAAAATCCCTTTATTAGGAAAATGGCAAATTTCTTTATTAATGCAAAGGTGACTTGGTTTATCGTTACTGTGACAAACGAAAACACTTTATTTGATGAATCCTTAAAGAAAATTTTAATTAATATCAATCAGGAGAAAAGTTATTGCAAAAATATATGTTGATCCCTAGATACTTTTGATGTGTGTATTAATAAGTAGGTAAGTACTTGACAATTTTCATTTTATTATAATATCTTCGGACATTTTTTTTTACTTTTTCACGGTACACTTAATTGAATGTACCTACTTAGTTATACAATTTTGTTGTTGTTGCTCAGTGTAATTAAAAATTCTAAATGCGATGACCTAATGTATTTACTTGATTATTGTGGTTCATATATATTTAATTGATTCAATGATAGGACATTCATGTATGACTACTTTGGTACGCCCTAGTGGCAAAGCATAGCGCTCTCAATGTATTACCAAATAACAACTTATATGAATCTGAATGGCAATAAACCAAAAATGCAATCAAACTCAAACTCAAAATATTTAATTTCACATAGGCCTACATGGGAACTTATACGTCAGAAGCTAGTACACTGTTCGAAATTGGTCGTTTTCTATGGAGAAGCACCGGCAAGAATCTCCATGGTTACTCTTTTTAAAACAAAATTGATTTTCAATATTTAAGGATTCATTTCAAATGAATTTAATTATATTTCTCGCCAAAGCTCTTTCCCAAAGTACTAGAGTATAGTATAGATAAATCTAAACATTGAAATTCCAAAACACTAATCCGTTTCTGCGAAGAAGCCATAGATAATTAGATGTGAAATATTGCTTTACTTTGTACTTCCAGAGAGTTCTATCCAATTTTCAATTCCATGTATTAAACATGATACATTTGTACCAATAGTAATTGAGGAGGTCGTGGCTAAATAATAACATCCTCACGAATCGATCTTCAAGGTTAAACATCTCTTCAATATTGGCAAGTTGTGGAACTCTCTGCCGGCTTCTGTGTTCCCTGCCACTTAAGACCCATCAGCCTTTAAAGCACGAGTAAATAGGCATCTTCTGTGCTCGCTCGTCACATCGTAGACCTCATCTATCGCTTACCATCAGGCGAAATCGAGGTAAAGAGTGGGCTCATCCATAATTAAAAAAAAAAAAAAGTTATTTATGAAGCTATTTTAAACCGTAATTTATTTTTAATCCAATCGAATACATTAGATACGTTGTGCATTCAATGTTGACCAAAATTGTACTTTACAGCATATCATTAAAATTAATATTAATATCTTAGAATATATCAATGATTAAAATGCGGGAGCAGAGCGGCCGTTGGGTTGTAGGTACGTCTACATTACACCCGTCCGAAGGCAGCCGGAGCGGCACGCTATTTTTTTTAAATCCTTGTCGTATAGTTGGACGTCCAGGGTGGATCGGACCTAGTCAACCCACCTTGTTTTGCTACGGCCTCTAGGTCCTTTGCCATCAATCGTGCCAGTAATTATGAGTTGTTCAAGATTGTGGCCTTCTTTCCTATCTATGCGACCGAAAAACTCCAGTATTCTGCGCAGACAAGTTGTCTATAGTCCGGTTTAGACGTTTAGTTCGCGCAAGATAGACATGTTGGTGCGCAAAGAAGTCCAAGGAATTTGCAGCATTTTCCTCCAGTACAACATCTCGAATGCATCAAAGCGGTCGCGGTCAGCTTTTTTCAGAGTCCAAGTCTCAGCTCCGTAGCTGAATATGGAGAAGACCAGAGAGTGGACTAGTTTCGTCTTAGTTTTTCGCAAGATATTGCGATTCCTCCATATGCCTTGCAGCTGAGACATTGCGCTTTTGGCCATTCCTATGCGCCTCCTGACAAGAACCGGTATTACTGATAGTGGCGCCGAGATATAGTTTAGTTAATAGAGAGGTAATTTTTTAATGATTTCATAAAAATCATGGGTCGCCATAGCTTTTTTTTTAAATAAGTACGTGTATAGGGACACGAAAAAAGTATCGATACTTTGTAGTATCAAGTACGTTTCATTTCGATACCGATACTTTTGTACTCGATACTTTGTATTTGATACTTTTACTCAATGAGTACTTCTTGACAGGTGTATCGAATAAATCTTGAACGGCAACGCCATCTGGTTCAATAAGACTGAACTGTCTAAATCATTACATTGAGCTCGAAATCGTTCCTTCAGTCTTTCTGTTCACAGTTCAGTTGTTCCTTTCCTTTACTAATCAATCACTCAATCTGTTTGTTTAATACTCAATATTTATTGTTTATAAGGTACAATGTAGTTCTTATAATTTACAACGATATCCCACAAAACCGTATTATTTATATTATTCTTCGTGTTCGTCTCGCGATTTGTTTTTCTCCGGTTGATTGTTATTGTGCTTGACTATTATTTGAATTATTAAATGTCAATGTGCGCCATCTAAAAGTACCTATTGTTCCGCGCTGTGTATCTATAAGCGATTGTACGGAAGAGGAATGGGTACTATAATATGTGTCTAAAGGAATAAGTAATATAATTGTTTAAATAATTTTTAAAGTCACAATTGTCTTTTTTATAGTACTATTATTACACTAGTTTACTAATACTATTAGTGTTGATGTTCTGTTCTTCTGTCCTACTGTACTGAAGCTAAATTGACGTTACTGACTGACATTAACCGCCTGACGTATGCACATTAGGCCCTAAGAAAAGTAATCGATACTTTGAAGTATCGATACTATATCCGTTATCAAGAAGAAGTTCCCAAGAAGCTCAATATGATAACCGATCATATTGAGTTTCTTGGGGTGCCACAAACTTCCAGCCTCAATATTGCTCCGTTTATCGAGGCTAAGGCTGAACTAGCATCAAAAAAGTTGGGAATCCTAGCCAAGGTGAGACGGTACTTCACACCGGAACAGCTGCTCAATCTGTATCAAGCCCAGGTTCGATTGTGTATAAAGTACTGCTCTCATCTTTGGGATGGATCTGCCAAATACCAACTGGACGCGCTTGAGTTTATCGAGAAACGGGCCAAGAGACTCATTGGCAACGATGCACTAGTCGAGTCAAAGCTCCAGAGCCTTGAACATTAACGACGAGTTGCAAGTATATCGGTTTTCTATCGGTTACATTTCGGGGAGTGTGCGATAGAATTGCACAATCTAATTCCGACAAGCCCGTTCCATCTTCGGACTACGAGACAAACCGCGAAGCGCCATCGTTACATGGTGGACATCCCACCCATACGCACAAAACGTTTTGGGAATACTTTCATTGTGCGTACGGCTAAGGATTGGAATTCCCTGCCGGAGTCTGTGTTTCCCGATAGCTACAACCTAGGAGTCTTTAAGTCAAGAGTGAATAGGTTACTTTTAGGTAAGCGTGCTCCACTTTCGACCACATCATCACTTACCATCAGGTGAAATGGTGGTCAAACGCGAACCTATTTTCAATAAAAATTAATTAAAACAAAACACAATTATATGATAAACATAATTATATGATTTGTGTAACAGTGTTATTCTAGAATATTATTTGAAATTGTATATTGTAACTTTGTGTGTACTTAATTATAATTTTAAAAATTTCAACACAACGTTAAAATTGTTTATAAAATAAATTAAATGCATGAGATTAAATGAATGAGTTAGTGGTCAAACGTGAATCTATTTTCAATAAAAAAAGGGCGCCCCTACTATCCAGACGTGAAGACTCCGCAAAGAGAGCGGCAAACAAGATTGCTTTTTCCTCAGCGGAGTGGGCCAGAGACCTGTCAGGTTTGAGCAGTAGTGGTAGTGAGGGGCGACAGAAGTTCGATTCGACTGACTTTGCCAGGGTCCAAAACGCTTTGCTTTCAGCAGTGTATAAAGCAAGTTTGTTCCTAATTCGGCTAACGTGGTCAAACCGAGCCCTCCGCAAAACCTTCTTGCAGGACTTGGCAGCCCTATTGAAGGCTCTCTTCTTCTGATCCACGTCATTTGCTTTGCAGTTTCGAGCATCGACCCATGCTAGGTACGCCGCGTGTTTAAGCGTTTCAGCGCGATAACATTCGGCGCCAAACCAAGGTCGAGCTTTGCCGGACATTGTTAGGTCAGAGAACGGAATGTAGTACTCCATCCAAAAGATCACATGCCATCCCAATCCGCTGACTTGCATCGCCACACCCGCAGACACACACAGACTTCATCGGACAGTGGTCGGTTTTTTCTGGGACAAATTCAACATTTTAGCTTTACTCTCTTGAGAGTTTCTTACTTTAAAGGTCTAAATAACCTAAACAAAACCACCGACAACCAGGCATGGCCTACTAAATACAAAACTGGTGCAACCTAACTCCGTATGCAACAAGTTTTGACAAAGTTACTAACCGCACACAACTGCGAATACCACCCCTAAAACCTGGACATACATATCATATCAAATGCAAAACTAATTTTGTAAAAAATCTATGCATTTGCAAATATCAACCCTGTTACTGGGAAATAAGAGCGTGTAAACTGCAAGTATAAGTTTGTTTTCTGTTTAATGGGCTTAGTTGGAAATCGTAGATGCACGCCTGGATTAAGGTCGCTATAATATTTTAGAGCTTAGTCCTGGTAAAGTTCGTCGTTCCGAGCTTTTATTTTAAAATATATGGCTTGTGTTATTAATTTATAGCTTGGAAACGGTAGGATTTATTCCGGAGGTCTACATTTATAATACATAAACTGCAGTTTTTAAATCGGCCTATTTTGTTACCTGCTGAAATACGAAAAGCGCAGACACACAATAACCACATAAGCAAACATATTTTGATCAACCATCCAACAAGGTCTTGGTATTTCTAAATGATAAACGATGTTTATTTTGTAAATCGGTTATTAAATAACACTGTTGCACGTTATTTTTTGCGTAAATTTAAACTAGATACGGCTGGTGTTTTCTAACTGACTACTCTAGGTAGAAATAACGAAAAAAACTCGGAGGTCTCTTGAAGTCGAGACAATCTTTACTGGACAAATTAAAAAAGGAATTTAAAAATCTAATAAACTGAAAATTAAAAAACGTGACAAGCAGGCGGGACGCATCCCATTTTTAAGTTCAATTGGGGCCCTTTGTTGCTCTCTATTTTTTCCAAAGTGTTTGAGTGCCTAGTATGCCCCATCCTAATAGCCCACATAAAAGTACAGATTGCACCACAGCAACACGGGTTTTGCAGCAATAAGTCAACCACAACCAACTTAGTGTCCTACTTGAATGATCTGTCCGCTTCCGTGGACGCTGGTCTACAAGTTGATGCCCTTTATACCGACTTCAGTAGCGCCTTCGACAAAGTTGATCATCGAACGCTGATATTGAAGCTGGAAAACCATGGTGTTCATGGAAATCTCTTGGACTGGTTTAGATCATACCTTGATAAGCGGAAACAAAGGGTGGTGGTGGAAGGTTATCACTCCTCAGAATATGCTGCCACATCTGGAGTGCCACAGGGATCGCATGCTGGACCTATTTTATTTACAATATTCGTAAATGATTTACCAGACTGCTTTCGCCATAGTCAGTGCTCACTTTTCGCAGACGACCTAAAAATTTATCGCAAAATTGGCTCACTCGAGGATGCAGAGTTACTTCAATGCGACCTCAACTCATTGCAGTCCTGGTGTGACATGAACGGTATGGTACTAAATGTCAACAAGTGTCATCATATCACATTCACGCGTAAAAAACACATAATACCAACGCACTATACACTCGCAGGTACTGCACTGCGGAAGGTAGAGACCATTCGAGATTTGGGTGTTCTGTTTAGTGGTAACCTTTCATTTAATCTCCACTTCGACCAAATTATCGCAAAAGCGGCTAAAACGTCGGGATTTATTAAGAGAACCTGTAGGGAATTTAAAAGCACGATCGCCCTAAAAACACTGTACACTTGTCTCGTCCGTAGCACGTTGGAATATGCATCCCCGGTCTGGAACCCAATTTATAATGTCCATACAAACCGTATTGAAAGAGTCCAACGTAATTTCACGAGGTACCTCAGATTTAAAGACCACAGTTGTCCTTACAGAGCCGACTACACGCAGCGTATGCGACACTTCAAACTGCATTCTCTACAAGAACGTAGAACTTTAGCTGACATGGTTCTATTATACAAAATTGCTAACAGCTTAACATCTACTCCCGATCTGCTTGAACAAATGTACTTAGAGGTACCCCGCCGGGGCATGGTCAGATCGGTGAGAATAGGTAGAACATTCGCTAGCAGAAGTTGTCGCACTAACCTTGGTCGTTCCGCTCCGCTGAGTAGAATGATGAGCTCGTACAACGGGATCTGCTCTAACAGCCAAGTCAACATCGACATCTTCTCAGACTCACTAGCCCAACTTAAGTCGAAAATTATGAAATCAATAGATGATCCGTAGTCCCTTTTATTTTAATTTATTTTTTTCTTTACAAGTTTAGTCATATTATTTTATAATTTTATTTTATTTAAGTGTTTTAGTTATTATTTAATTTTAAGTTTAGTATTTTGTAAATCTGTACTAATTTTTAATTTTATATTAATTTGACATTCATTTTACGATTCAAATAAGTTAATTTCTGTTAATTTAATTCAATATTAATCTTATAATTTTAATTCATAAAATTAAACCCAATCAATTTATATTTATGTCATTATAATTCTGTCTATAAATTATTCTTAATTTGTTTATGTCATTTTTCTTTACATTTATTTTATAATACTTTTAATTAATATTCACAATTATATTGTAAAACTCGTTTTGTGTAAGATGTGCATGCCTGTAAGTGACTTATTTACACAGGACCCTTAATGTCACAATTTATATTATTACATTTGTAAATAAGTTGTTGGTGTGCCTTATAAATAAATAAAAAAATAAAAAATAACGGTTGACATGGTTTGTCGATTTTATTATTTCATTTTAACAATATGGCGGTTGGTTGTGGTTGTGGTGAATTTTGATAACTTTCATGCCCTTAGTGCCCTTTAATCCCCTTACACTTGTAAGGTTAAGACGAATCGATTGACTTAAAAATTATTAAAATCGGCATTTACAACGCCACATAAAAAGCTACTACTATAAAGCTCTTTTACATTTTGAGCACGTTTTCACTACATAAGGTCCAGTTGAAAACCAGCGTCAGGCAATTTGCAGTTGTCTAGCATTATGCTGACCTGCTATTTGGCACAGCCGTGAGGCACACGCAATGCTGTTAAATTTTTTTACTTTACATCTGGATCAAAAAGAAATATTTTATTTCTTTTTTTTTTACATAGTTCTTTTACAAGCGTCAATAGCCTAATGGATAAGTTGTCGGACTTGTGATCGATAGGTCGCGGGTTCTAACCCTACCCATTACATTATTGCCGTGAACCCACTCCAGACACAAGCATATTTTTAGCACAGTTGAAGGGGTTAACAGGATTGCTAGTAATGAGAACCCATTGCTAATAATCTTAAAAAAAATAGGCTGATTTTCTTGATGGCTGACTCTCCTTTGCGTCATACGGTAATAACCTTGACAATGTATACTTGTTGGATTTTAATACACTCTCCTTTATATATGAAGCTGAATTTCGTACAAAAATCACACATCAAGAAAATTTTTTATTTCTTTAAATTAGTAAGCAATTCCACAATGCTTCATTGTCATGAAACACACTGCGTAGATGCAAGTCCATTTTTCATTGATTCCATATAAAAAATACACAGTGCTTGGTCTTCTATTGTTTTTATCGAAAAAACCAAGCCTGTTCAAAAATCCTAACCAATCAGAATACACGTCAGCTCACACACACTAGCCGTCCTTTGAACATGTATTATAGCAGTCCAGCGCTTTCAGCAACTCGCAGCGGTGACCGCTCGAGAATTCAACTTATTGTACTTTTTAACGAAATACATTGCAGTGCATATTCAGCGCCACAAGCTACAAATACAAAGAGTCTAATAAAACATTCCTTGAATAAGTTTGCAAGAGGTATAACGTAATTTGAGGATGTTAAGGACTACTGAAACTGTGGTTGCAGCTGTAGAAAGTCAAAAGGTTATCGAAACGAGCAAAATCGACTCCAATCTGGGGGCCGAGTCACCCGTGTCCTTTGGAGAGTACCCCTTTGCGAATCCCTACACGTGGCCCCTGGGTGGTGCTATTCAGGTGGACATCAAACTGGTGGTAGGTTCAAACCGCAGGCTTGTGACTACCCACAGGGCAAAGACGTACCGCCCAACAGCCTAGCTGTGTTTCGGTACGATGCCCTGTGTTGGTTTTGGTTCGAAGTAGCTGCTTCACTGCTGAAAGACCAGTCAGGCTCGCACTGGTGCAGTCATGTCGGGAGAATTCACCAACGGTATAGCACCACAGTCGCTGACTATTCGGAGAATATTATTATTTATTACTGATGGGCCCACTCTTGACCTCGATCTCGCCTGATGGTAAGCGATAGATGAGGTCTAAGATGGAACGAGCGAGCCCAGAAGATGCCTATTTACTCGTGCTTTAAAGGCTGAAAGGTCATAAGTGGCAGGGAACACAGAAGCCGGCAGAGAATTCCACAACTTGGCTGTGCGCACAATAAATGTGGAGGAGAAGCGCTTGGTACGAGAAGACGGTATATCAACCAAGTGTGGGTGGTACCCAGCCGTGCGTCTGGTAGACCGGTAGTGAAAGGGAGATGGAGGAATCAGGTCATGGAGCTCCTGCGCAGACTCCCCGAAGTACAATCTGTAGAAAACCGACAGGCAAGCAACGGTTCGCCAATGAGCCAGGCTATGAAGCTTGTCTACCAGCACCTCGTCGCCTATAAGCCTTTTAGCTCTGCGCTCGATCGAGTTCAATGCAGCAAGTTGGTACTTTGCAGAGCCATCCCACAAGTGGCTGCAATGCTCCACGCAGGAACGGATCTGTGCTTTATACAGATTTAGAAGCTGTCCAGGCGTGAAGTACCGCCTCACCTTGTGTAGGATTCCCAGCTTTTTTGCTGCAGTCTGAGCTCTGGACTCAATGGTTGAGCCGAATTTGAGGTCTCTGTCAACTCCATGCCCAAAAGCTATATATACCTACTCATGGAAATGTGCAAGTCTGATTTCAAGGGTTTACTGCGAAAATCTGTTAACACATAAAAGTACTTAAGGAGCTCTTGGCTAAATAATAACAGCCACTTGGGTCCATTTTCAAAGTCAAACTACACTTGCATAGATCGCTCCGTAGATGTGTGATTATCTTATCATACCGAGAATCCTCCGTCTTTCGGAAAACATTTTAGGCAGTTGATCCTGGAGGTCATTTGTACATCTTTGACATTCGTTACGGGTAGTCAAAATCCAGTAAAACTGACTCCAGTCTTCCGTATCTATTGACTTACCGTAATACACAGCTGCTGGGTAGTGGAGGTCACCGACCCCAAATAATAAAATAAATAAATAAATTATAGTTATTTGTTATACAAGAGTGCAAAGTTGCTTTTTAACCGCGTGCTCAATTTTGATGACCGAGCAAGCGAAGGACTCTAAAATTGAATCACGAGTGCAGCGAGTGATTCAAACATTAGAATTCTGAGCGTTAGCGAGGGAATCAAAAGAGCACGAGGTGAAAAATCTTTGCACTCGAGTGCAACACGTAACTTTTCATCCCACCTCAGCGAGGAAATGACTAAAAAAAATGGCGCGAAAAGCAAAATAAAAAACTTTTTTGCAAAAAATAAAACCGACTTCCATATCAAAACACTACAAAGCTAAAAATAATTTTATTTTCGGTAGTCGGTGTTATTGGTTTTGTATTTTCTTTTTTTTTTCACACCGCCTTCCGAAACTAAAATTATTTTTAGCTTTGTAGTGTTTTGATATGGAAATCGGTTTTATTTTTTGCAAAAAGTTTTTATTTTCGCGCTTTTTAGTGGATCAGTTTTAATTAATCTAGTTACAAAAGCCAAAATGTCGACTACTTATCACCTTCACCAGCAGAGTAAACGAAAAGATCATCTATGTAAATATTTTTTTCAGACTTTTGTCTATTTTTCAGAAACGGCTTGTCCGATTTCGATAAATGTTTCATGGAACCATTTGAAAAGTATACCGTTTTCAACAAAAAAAGAATTTTTAAAATCGGTTGGCAAGCGACGGAGATATGCCCGAACAAACATAAAAAAAAAAACAAACATCCGAATTGAGAACCTCCTCCTTTTTTAGAAGTCGGTTAAAAAAGTAAGTACACCAGGATGGTTCCAGAGTCTGAGTTTTTAACAAATTAAAAAAAGTTGTATGATAAATTCGGCCCCATGATGATGTTTTGAATTCAATATTTACTTTATCCTCTAGCGGATAAAAACGGCTTTTGCACTCAGATATCGAAGAGCAAACATACTCTTTCCGAGATGGGGGGATGAAAAATAAGTTTATTACATATCATTTTTGCTTACATTTCATGTTGAGGAGCCGCCATTTAAGCATAGGAATGCCTGTAGTTGAAGGCTCCGCTCTTCCCTTACATTATAAATTCACAAAAGGCAAATGTAAAGAAAATACGATTAATTGTATATGTGCGTGAGTGTATCTGTGTGCGTGTGTGTATGTGTGTGTGTGTGTGTGTGTGTGTGATGGTGTGTTAGTGTGTCTGTGATGGGGTGTCTGAGTGTGTGTGTGAGAGAGAATGAGATTAAATTTTTAGTGTACATGTTGTGACCATTATTAGCGAATAATATCACTTTATTATTAAGTCACACGTTGCAAAAGTAACTCTGTGTCATGATAATTTAAATTGTGTAGCCATAATGTTAATTCTTTTTGCATTCTTTTTTTTATCATAGATGTATATTAGTTTATTAATTTTGTTTTACAAGAAAGCTGAGCATTTTTTATATTGTCTGCTGGCCCCAACATACATGAGAAACGGTTAAGCAAGCAGATTATAGAATAGAATAGAATACATTTATTTCAGACTTAAAACATTGTTCATATAATGTTAGTAACAGAGGTCTTAAAAACCATGTTAGTGTTCATGTCACTCTCTAAAATTCACATACAAATAAAATAAAATAAATTCCAATAAAAAATCCAATAATGTCAAAAAATAAAATAACAATGATATAGATAAAAATAAAAACATTGCATCGTTACGTGAAGTTGAATAAGCCTCCCTAGCACTGCAGACTCAGGCCTTTCTGGTATCATCTTCAGAATTCCGTTGGCGCTGGCAGATAATGTTGACTTTAAAGTACTTATTTTCTGAAGCTCTATTTACTGGTATAACACAAAAATATCACACCATATATAAGATATACAACATGTATCGTTTAATTACGATATTTGTTGTATATCTTATCGCACACCCTCAAACACCCCAATTAGAAAATTATGTTATTCTCATAGTACATACTCTAAATTTTTAGTTTTACTTATTCAAACAGTTTTTTAATGTCCGTAAGGATTGAGGAGCCACATCAGATTTTTTAAATCTGATCTCACCATTATTTAGCAGCAATGTAGCTTATTTTGCAGGCCGAATTCTAGATTTAGCAGCAAAATATATCACTAATTATTTTAATGCAAAAGTGGCTCCTCAATCTAAACGTCTGAATTGAGGAGCCACCTGAAACTCGTTAAGTAATAGATAAATATTTATGAAAATTTTGTATCATTTAGTAGTAATTTTGCATATTACCGTCTAAAAATTTAGCTTCTGTAGCGCTAAAATGAAAGAAATTACAATACTTTTAATATGGCTCCTCAATCTAAACTCAAGAGGTGAATTTCTATTGGATGTGAGCGATCAATTAATATATTCGACATAATGATCATTTAGCAGGTGTTGTGTTTGTTTTTGCAATATAGGAATAAAATAGTAAAACAGAGTAAAGTTTTGTATATGAACGCATTTTCTTTGGCTCCTCAATCCTGACGTTCTAATTATGTATGTTTGACTGTAGCCACCTGAGATCTCAACGGAATCTAAAGCCAAAGATACAAACATTTAGCAGAAATGTCTGCTAAATATATCTGCACAGTTCAGCAATGTATATATTTTGGATTCTGAAAAAACATTACTTAACTATTTTCTTGTAAATTCAGTGTGTATATTTCACTTACGTACCCACAATAATATTTATTTAGTAACAAAACATTCATCAGCGGTGAAGTATTCTCGTTTGTACATGAATAATGTTCATGTACGAAATAAATAAATAACTGAAAAATAAAATTATTTTATTTCGAAATTAAAATTTTAACACTTAAATAAAAACCCTAAACTATATAGTTTAGGGTTTTTATTTAAGTATTTTAGTTTATTTTTAGGTGTGTATATGTATATACATATACACACCTAAAAATAAACTAAAATATAGCATCCAGAAATTCGTGCGCATCGCTGTCCACTGGTAATGTGCCCAAAAGACTGGCGGCATTGCCACGTTGTATGGCAATGCTTAACCTCTGTCCAAGGTAAAAGCCAGCCTTTGGGTCACGCGAAGTGTCAAATAGGCGTCTGAACAGATCTTTAAATAATTTGTGAGCACTTGGACCCTACGACCCCAAGGTTTCAACCCCAAACGGCTCGAAAATATAACTACCAACAAGGTTATTATATTTCCGCCGCTAGAGGTTCTCAGCAGCCGCAGCGGCAGCGCCAGCACAACAAGATGAGCTAGGAAGATGGGATGGCGCAAGAGTATCGACACAATTTGCGTTCCACACTAAAGGCCTACCTAAAGCAGACGTTTTCAAGAAATATTAAATACATACTCAGAAGATTTAATCCCACAATATATTAAACTTCTATCAGATTCTGCTTCTACTGACGGTGATATACACAAAATGAGAACCCAAATTGGCGTGCTGTATTTTGATACTACAGTAAATAGTAGCCACTGTGAATTTGCTTGTAACGTGTCTTACATTTTTGAACACGTAGCCTTGAAGTATTGCTTTAGTGCCATTTTTACAAAAAAAAAATGTACTAATGATTCGTGCCATTTTATCCCAGTATCCAGGCAGATCGCATTTTTGCTTTTGAATTTGAACATAATATTTTCTGTTTTTGGCATCCAAGGTTTAGAAGATGCAACTTTAATCGCTGAAGATAAGACCAACTGTATGTTTTGTAACAACCAAACTGTGTGTAAATATAGTCTATCAAACAGAGTTTCATATGAACTGAATGGTTGTGAAAAGTTTAGAGTGAGAGAAATACCAAAATTTGTAATATTTTCGATTAAATCATATAAATTAGTAGGTGCTATAGAATTTATTCTTGCAATTATCGAAACTGACATAGGCCACTACAAATGTCATTATCTTACACCGAAAGATGAGATGTTCTGTTACGATGATTACGATTCTAAAATTCGTATAAGTACTAATCAGCCAATATTCATTCATTCTATAACTTATAGCGAAATTGATTGCTAAATAACCAAATCGTAGGTATGATAGATATAATCTGTTATGAAAATATAAATGTAATAAATTACTTCACTTACTTAGGAGGAATTTGTGACTTACGGTGTGCCCCAGGGTAGCATATTAGGTCCGACATTGTTCCTGATCTATGTCAATGAACTTTGCAGAATGTGTGAATCACCCAAACTGTAAGATCTACGCATACGCGGACGATACTGCGATCATTATCTACGGACCAACTTGGGAGGCGGTTAAAATAAAGGCAGAAAAAGCCCTTCATAGTATAATGAACTGGTTCCACCAAAATCTACTCACACTAAACGTTGACAAATCTTGTTACGTTACTTTCGCAATTCGTCGAAATACCAAACGATCGCATGACTTTACCATAACGGCTCACTCTTGCATAAACTCAACATCATGTTCATGCCCAAAATTAGCTAGAAAAGACTGTGTGAAGTATCTAGGTTTGCAAATAGATGACGGCCTAAGATGGGATAAACAGCTTGAAATGATTACAAGCAGAACAACGCGTCTTATCTATGTTTTTAAATCCCTTAGAGAATCGGCTGACATAGGCATTCTAAAAATGGTTTACTTTGCGCTGTGCCAGTCGATTATTGGATATTGCATCACTGCATGGGGTGGTGCATTTAAAACAAATCTGCTGAGGGCAGAGCGGGCTCAACGAGCCGTACTTAAAGTAATGTTAAAGAAACCGTACAGATATCCAACCAAACAACTGTACAACGAATGTAAGGTATTAACTGTAAGACAGCTGTTTATCTTGCAGTCTGTCCTCAGAACACACCGGGCCATGCCCAGATCCAACCCGGAAAAACGCAGGAACACTCCGCCAGGTATTAGACATAAAACCTCATTTGCGAAACACCAGTTTTACGTCATTGGTACACACATATACAATAAACTTCACAAAACACTAAACTTACTTGATTTAAACAGGCACACGCTATAACATAAAATCACTCAATGGCTATTGCAGCAGGATTACCTCACAACAGAGAATCTCCTAACATATATCTCGTAATATTTCACTAAAAAACTACATTATAACTATATAATCACTACATCAATTAACATAATCACACACTTGCATCATCACACACATACACACATCATCACACACACACACAACATTCTCACATACGTCTACAGAAAGATACTTTGTTATATGTACTTATTTCATAATAACTTTTGTGTATAAAATCAACACAGTGTTCACTTGTGCATAATACTGTTTTTAAAATTTAAATGGCTGAACCCTATCTCTTAAGATACAGGCCTGACCTAGTTTAAGAGATAGAGTATAAAACTGTGCTTAAAGCGTAACAAATTGTTACTTGCTATATGCTATACGTAATGTCAAATATAGAAAGTGCAATGTGTTATCCTGTTTTATGAAATAAATATATATATTTTTTTATTATTTATTACTTATCCTGTTTTCATTAATACGAGTATAATATGGCCACCCTACACACTGAATTTACGAGAAAATAGTTAAGTATTGTTTTTCAGAATCCAAAATATATACATTGCTGAACTGTGCAGATATATTTAGCAGACATTTCTGCTAAATGTTAGTATCTCTGGCTTTAGATTCCGTTGAGATCTCAGGTGGCTACAGTCAAACATATATAATTAGAACGTCAGGATTGAGGAGCCAAAGAAAATGCGTTCATATACAAAATTTACTCTATTTTACTATTTTATTCTTATACTGCAAAAACAAACACAACACCTGCTAAATGATCATTATGTCGAATATATTAATTGATCGCTCACATCCAATAGAAATTCACCTCTTGAGTTTAGATTGAGGAGCCATATTACACGGTAAGTTATTAGACGGTAACATTATGCAAAATTACTACTAAATGATACAAAATTTTCATAAATATTTATCTATTACTTAACGAGTTTCAGGTGGCTCCTCAATTCAGATGTTTAGATTGAGGAGCCACTTTTGCATTAAAATAATTAGTGATATATTTTGCTGCTAAATCTAGAATTCGGCCTGCAAAATAAGCTACATTGCTGCTAAATAATGGTGAGATCAGATTTAAAAAATCTGATATGGCTCCTCAATCCTTACGGACATGTATTTTTTTGAAGACTTTAACTTTTTTATTTTTATTATTACTGATGCGCCCACTATTGACCTCGATCCCGCCTGATGGAAGGCGATAGATGAGGTCTAAGATTGGACGAACGAGCCCAGAAGATGCCTATTTACTCGTGCTTTAAAGGCTGAAAGGTCATAAATGGCAGGGAACACAGAAGCCGGCAGAGAATTCCACAGCTTGGCTGTGCGCACAATAAATGTGGAGGAGATGCGCTTGGTACGACAAGACGGTATATCAACCAAGTGTGGGTGGTACCCAGCCGTGCATCTGGTTTTTATTGCATCCCTTCTGCATGTGCATATATTTGCGGGTGGGACGGTGCTACATACTGCATGCAGGATTGATCATCTAGTTTTTGGCGGAACTAACACTAGATATTTTCCTGAAGTATTACCTACTTATAAAAATTGTACTTATAACCAATATGCAAAAGAAATACCATTTATCATTTACCGTTTTGAGTAAAGTAGTGATGAAATAAAAGGCCTTTCCGGGTACGAAGCAACGAGATAGAGCTTGGAAGTCGGGGCCACAACCACTGACCCACCATTGATCGGAAAATAGATGAGACGAATTAGATGTGAAGTATTTACCTACCCAGCTGTACAGACTTGGTCTAGATACAAACATGTATTCGTTATGTGGAGTGATGCGCTCCAATGGAAGGACACTGGGTTTCCTTTCGTCCCAGGGGAACCAAATACCACAGCCAAACGAAAAATACTATCCAAAATTGTGAAATGAAATTCCGAATTTTGAGAACGAAAATGGAAATTGTCGTGAAAAATCCTTAACTTTGCAGTTTTTCCTTTCTTTTCAGTGTAAGTACAACGATTTATGACTAACATCAGTCATATATTTACTATTTTTCACAAAAGATTTCAGACGAAAGATTCTGTTACAGTGGAAAAAACACGAGTTATTCAATAATTCATATTGTTTTCACAGAAAACCATTAAAAGCCCTTGTTTTTCAGTGAGGGGCATTTTCTTAAGCTGTTGCGGACAATAAAAATATGAGAGGGACGGTACGTGACACGAATAAAACGTTTTGGACGAGGCCACAGGACCGGCGAGTAATTAAGTTACTACTGACCGTTAAACAGTAGTCCAATTTGTTACTTCTTCTTAGCGTGTCGATAGTAGGAATATAGAGCTTATGTCTTAACTTATGTTCCATCGTGGTAAAAGGATTAGCCAATCAGCAGGAGTTGATTGCCCAGTTTGCGCGGACGTAAAAGTGCGCTTACACGGGCAACTAAAATTGCTCAATCTTGGTCAACATTCGTCAACTGTGACGTCACGACTACATCAAGCAATTTAGGACAATGGTAACAAAAATCAGCTTGGCAAAATGTTTTGCAAAAAACAATATTGAGCGATAAGGAACAACTTCAAGAAACTAGGCAACACTTTCCTACACAAGCTATTCAGTAATTCTGTGAACGATCTTTAAAACGGGACTGTTGTTATCCCATAAGTTAACAATCTTTTCATTATTCCACAAAGAAGATGACGCAATATTAAATCGACGAAATGCAGTCACATTTCACAACAGATAAAGGCCAAGTAGTGCACAGACGCTGCTGTACTTCCGGCCGTCCACGCCGCACAGTAGTCTGGAAATCGAGCTCCATACTCATAGAAACTTAAAGTAAAGAATTAAAAAAACAAAAATTGTAATGGCTCTAGTATACCTCCCTTTACATAATATTAACGTATGGATGGTACAAGTCACACTACGCGTGAGAAAAAAAAGATTTATGTTTTTTTTGTATGGGAAGAAATACTAAAAGTACGTTTTTTCGAAACTTAACGGAACTGTTAGGCTGCTGCTTATACGAGCTATAGTCCTATACACGGCGATCAAGATGACATACAATTCATGTACCTTTAGGCACCGCTTCGCACGTAACAAATTTTTGAAATTTTGAATTTTCGAAATGTGACTTTTCAAATCTTTGCCGTGGTTAAATGACGTTGCCGATCGATTAACTTATATTATAGTTAGATTTAGCCTGCTTTATGATGACAGTCATTAAAAAATATATTGATTGTATAGTTTTTTTAAATTTCATTCCAAGAACTAACTCATTTGTTAATCACCGTGATTAAGGTTAAGATATTATTAGATACTAATGACATGAGCATTAATTAGCTCTAGCAGGGCCAAATGGGCCCTAGTCACATTACAATTCTAATGTCTGTAATATAGGTAACTAATTAGAGAATAGCGAACGATAATGAGGGTAGTTGTATAAAAACAGGACATTTGAGTCTAATTTTATCAGTAGCTCTCAGTACTTGTGCGCGCTAACTTATTACCTTATACCTATTTGTTATTGTGTAGTGATGGAAGGTTTTGGTACCAATTTGGATATTTTCATGTTTGTGGCAAACAACAGTAGTTTTTCACAGCCCAATGTTTTATTTGAAGCTTTTGAGAATACTGTTGAATTGTCGGAAAATGAAAAGAAGGAATTGAAACAATTCTGTCAGAGTTATGTGAGTAACTTGAGGAAGAAATGGATCTTGTGTAATCGCACGAGACATACATATATAAAAAAGTATGTGACATGGCTGCAAGAGAACATCAAATGGCCTGAGGTCGTGAGGAAAAAAAATAACTACTTCTGTAGTGTCGCTAGAGCAGCAACTATGTTCCAGTTCCGACTTTGGTGTAAATGAGGGTGCATCAACATCCTACACACCGGAGACGTGCAGTGTTGGAACATAAACATCAGTTGTGACGCCGAGAAAACCATTTGTGGAGCTAAGCCCACTACAGAAGAGAAGGAGAGTGAAAGAGCTCCTAACGCATAGCACTGAAAGCCTTGCTCATGCAACTGGTTTGAAAGCACAAAACAAGAATGTAGCAGATATCATTAAACTGGTATTGGAGCATCACGAAGAGGCTACAAAGATAAAGAAATTGTTAAATACAAAGAAAACTGTGTCTATATATTCCGCTGACAAAGCTTTAGGTATTTTGACCTCATTTAAGCTTTCGGAGTGGCAGTATATAACATTAAGATTTTGTGCAAAAGAAGAAGGAATACCACTGTATCCTTCTTATACTGCCATCCTTGAGGCGAAGAAGGACTGCTACCCCCTAAAAGATACCATTGACATCACGGAAAGAGAGGTAAAAATAAAGCTTCAAGCAATTTTGGACAAAACTGTGACTAGGCTTGGAAAATTCTTACGTGTGGAATCTTCGCTGGATGGCAAAGAGTTGACACTTATATGCAAGTGGGGCTTTGATGGTGCTTCAGGGCAAAGTTTATATAAGCAAACTATGGCAGATGAAGACGATTCCAGTATTTTTATGTGTTCTTTTGTGCCTCTGCGCTTGGTTTGTGGCGATCAAAAGGTATGGGAGAATCCAAAGCCATCTTCCACCATGTTTTGAAGACCTATTTATTTTAAGTTTTCAAACGAAAACAAGTTAAACATCGTGAAAGAACAGGCTTTGATTGAGGCTGATATTGAAGCACTGCAGGCTTCTGTTATGGGAATCCATGTTGAAAAGCACTCAATGCTTATGACCATGGTATATGGCAAAATCATTTCACAGCTATCAAATACCTCATCGCAGACATGTGATATATGTAAAGCTACTCCTTCAGAAATGAATAAGTTGGAGAAGATCTCAAAGTGAGTTTTCAATAATTTAATAAATTAATGTCACTGCAGTACTTCAATATTTATATTCTTTTTATTAATTTAACCATTTTATTTTCAGAAAACCGGTTTCAACAGAAATGTTCAAGTACGGGTTATCTACTCTTCATGCTTGGATCAGGTGTATGGAGTGCCTTCTCCATATTTCATACAGACTGGACTTTAAAACATGGCAAGCCAGAGATGCAAGCAGTAAAGAGTTATTGAAGATTAGAAAACAAATCATACAGCAGAAGTTCCGTGATGAAATGGGCCTCCTGGTAGACATCGTCAAACAAGGTGAGATAAAATAACTTTTAAATCTACATTTTTTCAAGTAACATTATTCATTTACACCTTTTTCCTGCACAGAGTCAAGAATTTTTGTTTTGTTTCAGGTTCGGGAACTACAAATGATGGGAACACAGCTAGGAAATTTTTTAGTGACCCTGCGAAATCCGCAGCTGCAGAAATGTACGTGGAGCTCTATGGCTGGTATTACATGCCTTCGAGTGTCCACAAACTTTTAATGCATGGTGCTGAAGTAATCAAACACTTCAATATTATGACCATTGGCAAATTATCTGAAGTGGCAACGGAAGCCAGAAACAAACGTTTCAAAAAATCCGAGAACACCATTCAAGCAAATTTTGCCGTAAAGCGACAAACGAAGACATTTTCAATGCTCTCCTTGTATCATCAGATACCTACCTGTCCAGCATAAGACCTGTGCTACGAAATTCCACAAAAAGAGCTCTCACTGATGATATGAGACCTCTTCTCATTAGTGACGATTCAGATGTAGACAAAGAAAACATTGAATTTGTCGAAGTGTTAGTGCGTTAATTAGGGACTCCGATTTAGAAGACTCTGATGAGGGCGAAGATACTGTCTGTAGCAGTATTTTATATGTTTACTATAGATAGTAGTCAAAAATATGTAAATAATTATAATTAAATGTAGTAGTCAGGGTTGTAATAGTGGTAAAAGATCGCTAAAATAGTAATGAATGAACTAATGCTTATTTTACTACTATTTGAGCTATTTACCTATGTTTATAATTTTAATACTAGCTTTGTTATTTATTTTTGTTGTCGTTGCTGTAGATATTTGTAGTGGATCATAATATTATAGCTGTATTTTGTTGCAATGTCTTGATATAAGTATAATTTTATAATAAAAATTATTTATTTATTTCTACAAAATCGTTTACTTTTTCGAGATTTTTGATTTTATTTGAAAAAATTAAAATCAGTTTACTACGCATTTTTTTTCTTTTAAAATGAATGTTTATAAGCGATCGGAAAAACCACATTCTTAAAATTCATGACCTCAAAAACTGTTACGTGCAAAGCGAAACCCAAAGTTGCATTACATTAATGCTCATGTCATTAGTATCTAATTATATCTCAACCTTAATCACGGTAATTAACAAATGAGTTAAGTAGTTCTTGGAATGGACAAAAAAACCTATACAATCAATATCTTTTTTAATGATTGTCATCATAAATGTCATTAGCAGACTAAATCTAACTATAATATAAGTTAATCGATCGGCAACGATATTTAACCACGGCAAAGGTTTGAAAAATCACATTCCGAAAATTCAAAATTTCAAAAATTTGCTACGTGCTAAGCGGTACCTAAAGGTACATGAATTGTATGTCATCTTGATCGCCGTGTATGGGACTATAGCTCGTGTAAGCAGCAGCCTAACAGTTCCATTAAGTTTCGAAAAAACGTACTTTTAGTGTTTTCTCCCATACAAAAAAAAACATGAATCTTTTTTTTCTCACGCGTAGTGTGACTTTTACCATCCATACGTTAATATTATGTAAAGGGAGGTATACCAGAGCCATTACAATTTTTGTTTTTTTAATTCTTTACTTTAAGTTTCTATGAGTATGGAGCTCGATTTCCAGACCACTGTGCGCCGTCTCGCACTCCTCGCGGGCGAGAGACGGTAGAAGCCGCAAAAGAAACAAATAAATGCAAACGAGATAGATATAAAAATTGACTTGAATTTCCATGCTCAATGGATATTCGGCAATTCGTATCAGCGACATAGAATATATGGAACAATTAGAAGCAATAATGCCGAAACAATTGCCGCATTTTATTGAAATTGCTCCAGATTGCTCCATTAGTGTTTCCAAGCAGTTACTCAAAATATTGCCCGTATAAGCGCACCTTAACAGATGGTATTATGGTAGGTATCAATGGCGAAGGCTCCATAGAACTTGATTCCTACCGGATTCCCTTTTGAAATATGGCAAATATTAGTCTATTATTTTATATATGAATATATAAATAGTAATCTATTATTTTCATTTAAACAAATAATTATTTACGAAGTTACAAGATTTCGAAGTCAGCCACAGGGCCACAGTTACTGGAATTCACGCATCACACTTGAGCAAGGTAAGCATTTTTTGGTCCGGCTTCCGTTTTATGAAAATTCAACCTTCGCCACTGGTAGGTATTCAATTCGCTAAGCAAAACATCAACATAGTGTCAAGGAAAAATTACTCCAATATTTAAGGTTAGTTTACCGGCTCAGATGTTTTGCGACCACACACAATAAATATCTAACCGGCTATTGTGAATGTATAGCAGTCTGCTTGTAAATACAATTTTTCTTTAAAAAAAATTTGTCTTACACTAAGAGTTTCCTGTATTGTAGAGCATTGTTACAAACCTATAGATCCGGAACAACTGAATGAACGCCCTACAAGCATTTGTTCCGGTACGGGAAAGGAACCCGGGACACACAAATTAAAGTCTATTTCATTTCTATTTCCAACCTATTTATTTTTACAAAACCGCGACAGGGACGATAATAAAAATCAAAGGTCAGTTTAACTCAATTGTAATGGCCACAACAAAGCCTGTCCATTAGGCGGGGGGATTCGCCGCGACGTAATATTTCATTTTATACCAATCCATGTTTTTGAAATTATTATGTTACCAACGGAAATTGTAATTTAAAAATGGTCCATGGCATTTTAATTGATTGTCTATCAGGATTTTTGTGAACAACGAATTTGTTAACCGGGTTTGTAGTGACCGCCTGTAAAGAATTTTGTTGAGATATATTTTAAAGACATTTCTTACAATATAATTTTTTAAGCTAACATGGCCACTAACAGTATCATTAAAACGGGATATTTATTTTATAAGTTCATTTATTGTTTCGGGTTTCCCTACTGTTGCAAGCGCCATGATCACGGATGATCTTTGATCATGGCGCAATACACATGATAATTTAATTTTAATTTTATTTATTTCAGCCACTAAGGCCTATTGAAAAAATATACATACATAGGTAATATAATAGATAGTAAGCTAACTATAAACTAATACATATTTTTATAATAAGGTACACAATAAATTAAATAAGAACATTATATTACATTGCAAAAATTAAAGATAAACTTATCTTAACCGAAAACTAAATAAACACGAAGTGGCAGCGGCGGCGACGTTGTGTTACACTGCGAGGTATCACGTGGTGTCCCACCGAAACGTAGAAACACGAGTCCTTTTGGCTGGAACTCTTCCCTAAGGAAAGTTTCCAAATATTGGGATAAATATCCTGTTTTAAGTTCTAATGATATTTTTTTTACATTTCAGGCTGATTTATTAATTAAATTCAATATTCTTTATTTTGGCAACTAGGTCCAATTAATTATTAGTAACAAAATTCTTAACAACAAAGTTAGTACACTTTAAACAAAAATTAATAACATCACATTAAATGGAAAAAATAAATACAAAATAAAGACCAATACAGCGACAGCCATAGCGCGTCGTACATCTCAATCAAAATAGCTCTTTTTTCACGTGGAATAATCATCGAGTGACTTCTCCAGCTCTGGGTGGAGTAGAAGGGAGTGTCAGACTTCTACTGACCATAAACCCACCCATTTTCTTTCAGCTGTCCTTGCGTTCAGTGGCTGCGGTATCTCGTTAGAACATTCCCGCAACCCCGGCAGGCAATGGCCCTATAGGGCCCCGTCACTAGTGCTGAAGACTCTATGAGGTACACGTGGAACACGATCCATCAACATAGCTAAGATGCTGTTAGAACTAGCCCACGCTCTTGAAAATATGAAGTTAGTCTTACTGCGCATTATTGCGTAAAAGTGTTTGGTATGTAAACATACCAATACACTTCAAAAACGAGGTAATCCCAACAATATCCTGAAGCAGTTATTGTACTGTACACGTAGGGTAATTATTGGTATATTTGTAGAGTGCTTCAATTGGTCTCCCATAGGCTTCTAACCTGCAACTGCGAAGGTAAAGAAGAATATAAAAATTATGTTACACAAGCTTCTGCCCGCGACTTCGTTCGTTGGTTTAAAAAAGTAGCCTATGTAATATTCCAGGATATCAACTATCTACTTACCAAATTACATTCAGATCCGTTCAGTAGTTTTTGCGGGAAAGAGTTACAAACATCCATGCACTTATACATATAACCATCCTCATAAAATTTCGCAATTATAGTATAAGTACCACAATACCCTTCAAACAACGAAACGAAAGCTTTTCGATCGTTACTCTCTTTAGGTATACTCACCCCTATGTGTACATTGTAGATATTCTGCTTTATGCCTCATATAATAGAACGTTACCCAACCTCATTGTACTCGTAGGCATTATAAAAGCTAACCACCATGACGTCATCAGAATGTCACGGCTCTTTACGTGACGCGCGTGCCCTTATAATCCTTCAGAAAAAATAAAGCCTGTCCTTTATAGGCGCGGGCGCGTGAAATGATACATTTATGGGAGGCTGTGGAAAATAGAGGGTGTGCACACTAGTTTACATACATTACCTCTAGAAGTTTGAGCGAGTTTGTGATGGTCATGTGGAGATTCTGGGGTTCTTTAAGTCAAGAGTGAATAGGATACTTCTAGGTAAGCGTGCTTCATCTCCGACCACATCATCCCTTAGCGTCAGGTGAGATGGTGGTCAAAGAATAGAGTTTAAAATAATACCAATACTAAAATATCATAAAGGCGCTACACTGCATCACGCTGACGACGGGTCCATGCGATATGATATCGTGTGGTCGCGTCGTGGTATGAAGATAGAAAACATTTTTTTTTCAACTACAGAACTCGCTCGATTTTTCTTTGGAGGTAAGACTATTTTAATTCACTAAAACCGCCGTAATGTTCACCATCAGCACATGGAGGGAAGCCCTGAGTCTTTTTAGGAGACCGCTCCGGAGCTCACTGTATAACGCCTGTTAGAGCAGTGTAATAAGAAGGGAGAGTCTTTAAAAAGATCTTTGGGAGCCTCGTTGTGTAGATAGCACATGAACACTACAACCGTCTTCCCTATCTAAGATCGGACATTGCTTGGTAATAGCCATCAATCAGCTTGTTCAATACCGTGAAGTGGGATAAGAAATTTGAAAATACTACCTAGGCGGTTTCAATAGATTACCCTTATTTTGCTATCAATGGGAAACCTTTAAAAGCCAGAACTTTTGGGAAAAAGAGTAGGGAATGTGGGATTTTTACCATAATCAGGGGATCACTATCAGCACATAGGAGGAGAACCACGCCAGAACCTCGTCTATGCATCGTCTATTAGGGCATGTCCTAAGACACTATAAAGCTTGCAATGCACGGTGATGCGTAATCACTATGCCGCCGTTTTCTCTGTTATCACTCGATGAGCGGACAGATTTTTCACTTCATCAGGTTTATAATGACATATACTATACCCTACCAAGTATGCCGTCTCTCCAAATTGTACTGTATAATGTTCGTCATAGAGGAGTCTCACAAAAAACTCCCGCCTCGACCCTCATCAGAGTACACAATTTTATACCACACCCCATGTTTTCAATACCACACTCGACTGCGTAACATGGAACGGGCTACAAAGGTTTTAGTACGCGTAAAGGAATTACAAAAGACGTTTCTTATAAGTCCAGAGACAGAGTTTGGCTATGAATTTTAAACACAACTACGTTTCTGGTAACGTAAACTTTTTGTTTGGTAACTTGAAAAATATTTTCCTATAAAATGCGTTCTGACAGGTTCTAATAAGTACCTTGAAGAAAAAAATATGATTAACAAAATGCTCAAAAATTAAAATAATCAATGAGGGTCTGGCTTAAAAAAAAATCTCGCTCTTATTTCAGCCACGGATTAAGTTAATAACTATTGATAAATAAGTTCAACAATGTTGACAAAAACACAAATATTGAAGCAACATGAATCAATTATTTTTATTACAGCGCACTTTTCCAAAGAAATATTCATTTTCTTGAAAATAAAAGTCCGTAAGAATTACGACACGGTTGGCGTATTAGGCGATTGTCTGCTGCACTGTATGGCGCGGGTTCAATTCCTGCACCGGAACAAACTATTGTATGGCCTACAAATAGTTGTTCTGGGTTTGAGTGTTTGTAAAAATGCACTAACAATACAGGAAAAGTTCCTTGTGTGGAGCAATGTTTTCAAAAACAAACAAATGATTATGATTTTATCCAAACCAGGTTATTACGAAAGCCTTAGATAACAAACCGCGAACATCCTCGGTCAAGCTCTCCGGTACGGTTTTATATCGGAACGTAAAACTATTGCGAGCAAAACACACATACAACGAAATTCCTTTCATATATCTGTTTTATGTCTATCTTTTTATGTTGTAAACAGAAAATTATGTCAGTTCTGACAGAGTAATAATCGCGTGGATAGCATACCAAATTTTTGAGGAGGTCGTGGTTTAATAATAATAGTTCTCCTAGCCGACCTCGGCCACGGCGGCCAATCTGATAATTGATTAGCCAGCTGCGCAGGAGATATTATAGTGCACAAGGATGTGCAGGTACAGGAGCACTCTCTGTTCCTTTACTCTCATTATCCGATGGGACGGAAACCTGACACGACCGGAGAGAGATCAGCCGCAGGACCAACGACATAACGTGCGCACCGAGGCACCGAGGCTATCACACCACTAACTTCCAAACTCTGGGCTACTACTGAGAAATTTGTAACAGGAAAACCCAATAACAATTTTTACCCAACCCGAGAATCGTACCCGAGACCTCTTGCTCAGCAGTGGCGCTTGCATCCACTACACTGAAAAAAAAAAAGACAATCAAGATTTTGTTTACAGTCTAAACAAAATCTTGATTGTGGTCATGTCATCATGTAACTTGTTTGCATCTGAGCCTATCAAGCACAATGATCACAGCTACCAATTTTATTTGATTGAGGGATCTTGATTGGAGTTATCACAAAACCTATTTGCAGCAATCAAGTCAAAACATAGTTGCTCCAACCAAGATTATTATGTATTTGATAAACACAATCAAGGAACTTATTTAGCGCAAGATTTGATCAAGTTGTATGATTAATACAGTTAATTGCAATAATAGATGCTATCAAGTCAAATTAACTTAATAAAGTATCAATGATCTTTATTGAAGTAAACAAAATCCCATAAAAAACAATACTTGTCAAAAAATCAAGTCTCGCAACTCAGTTCTTCTACCGTAAAAAGTTGTGAGATCCATGTAATACCAAGTCGATTATTTGATTATTCAGTCCCTACTTAAGGGACCTTCTGTCTTAAGTTGTTACGTAATTATGTAACCTAACAACATCTTATAGTGACCATATCAATATTAAAAATCATTAACGTTTTAAATAAATAGATTGACTCGGCCATCGCATGAAAACTCAATATATCTCACAAGTAATACATACATAATTATATAAATTACATTGTTTTTGCGATTGCCAAGCCAATCTATTTATTTAAAACATTAAAGATTTTTAATATTGAAATGATCACTATAAGATGTTGTTAGGTTAGATACAGTTATTACGAGTGATATAAAATCAATCAATATCTATTACCAGGTCCACTCAAATCTGTGTGTTTCTTTCCTCAAAAGAGCACCACCAGTTATAAATCTACGTGATTCTCATGTAATTTGACCAAAACAGATTGGGACGTTGGCCTCTGAGTTTGAATCGGTGTTTCTTCCCAGGTTACTGATTTAGGAAACACCGGCCTCATCGTCTTAATCCTCCTTTTTACCGGACTGCAAAGGAAGGGTTATGTTTTTCGCGCGTATCTTGTATGTATGTATGTTTGTTATATTCTTTATTACCTCATATCTCCAGAACCGCTGAACGGATTCACACAATTGAGGTATCGTTAGATTTGTCGTAACAGCCCAATTGTTCTTAAATAGGTAACATTTAAAAAAATTGAACATGGCGGCTGTGCGAAGCCAATATACATGGCGAAAAAAAATTTTTTTTTCAAATACTACAATATGGGTATCAAATTAAAGGGCCCATCCCATTTTAAAAAAAATATGTTCAATTGAGTCCCGCCTGCTTGTCACTTTTAAAAATAAAAATGTGCTTGTTTCTTACACTTCAGTTGAGCAGTCGGGTTTTTTAGATTTTTAAATAAGTTTTTTTAATGTGTTATTAATAACCAATTTGCAAAAAGAAAATATTTATTTAACAACAAAAGTATTTTTAACTATTTGGCTATTTTTTTCCGGTGGGAAAATCATCAAATTACTCTTCTGGGTGGAACGAAAGAGAGTGTTAAACTTCTACTGACTAAAACCCACCCTGCTCCTTGAGTTGCCCTTGGTCAGCTTACCTACCTACCTAATATTAAAGTTACTAATTACCGCAAAATACAATTACTGCAAAATGGTAACAAAGGTGGTAACAAATTGTTCAACCACGTTTGAAATATCGATTAAAATCTACCATAATATAACGATCACTTCAGTTTTATTGAAATCTGTTGCGTCAACGTTATTTGTTAAAATCCCTCTTTAAATTTACAATGGGTAGCCGTCGAGTGAAATTCTCTTAGTTTTACTAAACCTATATATCTTTTTATATTGTTTAGTTCCAGTATTCCACCACTATCTCGCCTGATTAAAAGTATGATGTGTTTTTTATAGACTTAACCTATTCACTCTTGACTTAAAGACCGGGGGTCTAATCCGCAACTAATTGAATTACCGACGACTTTATTTCAGTACAATTCTTTCACAAGCTTTTTCCTGACAAAGGGACACAACAAAAAAGAAACAAAACAGACGTTTATTACTTATACCTTTCTACCTATCGATAAGTATTTTGTAAATTTGGCACACTATTAAAGATTTATTATATTTTCTACAGTAATATGAACACGGAAAAGATACAAACACAGCCCGTTTAATATCGGCCTATCTAAATTACATAAACTTCAACTTGCAGTCTCCTGCGTCTTGCATATAACATACTCCAGCCACCTTAGCTAAGGAATATAAAAACGGGGACACAACTCAAGTACAAAGATAAAAAGAAGTAACTGCCAACACGAGCGTATAACTCTCTGGTTCAACATAAAAACGCTCCATGTCAGTTTACGACATGCGACGTTTTACCCGGGGTGGAAATATACAGGGGAAGTAATAATCGTGTCGGTAAAATCATAACAAGTGTGTGAGCATATTTTTTAAGATTACAGAAGGTACACTTTTTAAGAAATTATGCTTAACAACAGCCGCACTGGGTCGATGTTCAACGATACGCAGCGCTTAGCGCGATCAGCCCATGGATGGATGGGTACATTTAAATACAGGGTGGCACAAACGCTTACCAGGGATTCGGTACATGATTCTGGAAAAATTCCAAAGTAGGGGGGGGGTGCTTTGGAATTTTTCGTCGGCTTTTTTCAAAATTAAGAAAAATTCAACGCAAAAAAACAGTAAACTATAGCAGTACAGTGTACAACAATACTGGCAATTTGTTGAAATTGAATGCTATTTCAACTTCTTTTCCTAGTATTTGTGGTATATGAGAATGAATATATGTGTGTCACTGATTCGATTCCCGCATCAAAGCAAATGTTTTTGACCTATAAGTAGTTGTTCCGGGTTTGGGTATTCGTAAACTAACGTGATCAGACCCGTTTTGAACGGGACTATCTCTTTTTATAGTATCAAGTCCCAGTATCCCCGAAATTAACTCTGGGACGCAAAATTGTCCCGTTTTCTAAAACCGTGCGAAAATTTAAGTAGACGAGCCGGCCGGATGAATATATTATATAATATAATAAATGAAAAGGAATAAAGTTTTTGACGATTTTTTTTACTAATATCTCAGAAAGTAACCGAACGGAATAATCTAAATTTTTCCACAGAAACTCGTTGAAGCATAGTGGCTATATTCTTACCCTTTCAAGCCAATAATCCGTAGCATGAAAACTTTTCTATTTTACTTGAATATATTTTATGTTTGCCTGTTACAAATGCTCGTTTTTTCTATGATAAACAAATTGTGGACATATGAGAAAACCCAGTTACAAATTTCAGTTTTAAAGGCGATGTTGATATTATTAAGGTGAATATAAATAAACGTGCCAAGAGTTTCATTCTTACTTAAAATCACCTATATTAAAGCTGTTCCTCTGTTAAATGTAACTAAACGTTTCGGGTATAAATATAATGTTTTTTAATTTGTAACTTCTAAGCTGACTGACTTTTCTGAATAAATATAACAGCTTTAAAATGTATTTTTTTTTGCACTGACTACCTATTACTTGAACTAAATAAACCGTTCCGTTTTGATTCAAAGAATTAATGGTCACGTTATCGTAAACATACACTCACGATATAGGAGAAGTTTCCAGTTTAGGGTTATGCTTAAAGAAAAAGATATAAAGAATTAATACGAACCCATAATTTAAGAAAAGATAACTTTAAATAGTAACTTTAAATCCAATCATTTGTTTATTCATTTAAACGGCTAATCATAAACCTTAAACCTGAACAAAACAGTTCAGTGAGCCTTTTGACTTTGTCTGTGTATTGTTAAAAACGTGCTGGTAATATAATTTAGTGTTACTTTCTCTATATTTTCGCACGTGTACAATTGATAGCTTGACCTTCAGTCTACACTCAGAGGGAAGTCAGAGCTATTGGATATTTATTTCCTGGACCACTTGCCAGTGCTTTGCTTTGTGTGACCCGTACTTTGAGTATTGTATTGTATTGTATAGGAACAATTAAGTACCTAAATATTCAAAGTTTATTTAAATAAACGTATTAATGTTAATACATTACAAATTAGGAATCCGTACTTTTCTTTTTAGTTACTTTTTATACTAGTATTATCCACAGCTATACTTACAGTGCCCTGCTCCTACAGCTATTATACAAGTATTTAGGTAAATACGGAATAACATGAGTTTATTACAACAGAGTTTGACATAATATTTATTTTATGTTTTCATTTTATTTTATTTTAATAAGTACAGAGACAGACTACAGACTAAGACATTTAGTACAGTGACATTACATAAATCTGAGATCCTGTTCTTACTGTACACAGCTTCGTTTTTCATTAATGAAGGTTGGGTTCAATTAATATGAAAATTTAAAGTTACTAAATGATAATTATGGATGTGATTACATTTTATTCAGCAATAATTTCTAAATTCGTTAAAACTGTTCAAAAACAAATATAAATTAGAGCATATTACATTATATTGACTACACATTCTGGAGAACGGATTGTTTTCAGAAACATTATTGTTACTAGAAGGAATACTGAACAATTGTGGAGTACGCACAGATCGAGTTGGTATTTTAAAGTTTATCTGACCAAGTAATTGAATATCAAAGGAGCCATTAACAATTTTATGCAGCATACTTAAATCACCAACCCATCTCCTTCTCTCTAGACTCTTTATGTGAAAGATTGAAGAGACGCTGATTGTAATTGGGTAGTTTACGTCACTGAGACCATATTTCGCACTTAACACGTTGAACGCCAAGAAAAAAAATGCATCTTCCCGTTCAGTGATGGCCGACAACTAGACTTGCCGTTCGGGCCGCGTTGGTCAGTGCTACCCGGCGTTTAATATCTCCACAATTAATTAATTAATGACTAAAGTTGACTTTTGTTAATGAAAACATACATTTGAACATTAGATATAAGTAACTATTTTTTTTTTGAGGTTGGCTTCTATCAAACCAACAATTTAAAAAACATTTTTGGTACTGTCGATCAGCACCACAGAAATCTTAATATTAAGGCAATAGAAATGCTATCTACTGTAATTTAATACTGGGACGCGTGTCGCCGCCGCGCCGGTTCGCAGCTACCACCACATAAACAAACAATAGATACACACTTTCGCCTACACATGCATTTTGCATTATTACAACAAAATTAAACTTTAAGCGATGACATTACGCGAAATTGTGCGAAAAGCAGAGAAAGATATCGCGCGCTCACTCACTTAGGAATAGTGCAGTACAAAGCTCGTAATGCTCATATTATTATCGATAATTTTCTGTTGAGCGTTAATAGCCAAGGAGTCTCGTAACAATAGATAACTAATTTATTGAAAGTTTTTCATTCCTCGACGCACTTTTAGACGATTTATTTAGGAGAAAAGGGAATACAATAAAACGTTAAGTGTAAGTATATTTTTTTATTATCTATACTAATATTATAAAGCTGAAGAGTTTGTTTGTTTGTTTGTTTGTTTGTTTGTTTGCTTGAACGCGCTAATCTCGGGAACTACCGTTCTGATTTGAAAAATTCTTTCAGTGTTAGATAGCCCATTTATCGAGGAAGGCTATAGGCTATATATCATCACGCTAATACCAATAGGAGCGGAGCAGTAATGAAGAATGTTTCAAAATCGGGGGATTTTTTTTTTCCACGGGGACGAAGTCGCGGGCGGAAGCTAGTTTAGTTATAAAAATCTTAAAGGCTCTCCAATACCTCGCCTTATGGGAATAAAAAGACCAAATCAAATAGAGCAATAATGGCACAACTTAATACCGAACAATGAAGAATATACTTTATTGTTCATCAATATAAATTGTTACACAACTGTTTTACGTAAATTCTATGGTTACGATGGCGGTCTTATCGCTTATAGCGATATATTCTAGACAATCTTAGGATGGATTGATGATATCCGGTTCTTTCGGAAACTTATTGTTCATCAATATAAATTGTTACACAACTGTTTTACGTAAATTCTATGGTTACGATGGCGGTCTTATCGCTTATAGCGATATATTCTAGACAATCTTAGGATGGATTGATGATATCCGGTTCTTTCGGAAACCTGTAATAATAGCATTGGATAAAGTAAAACAGATGCATAAATAATATGAAAACGTATCGATCCGATCCAACTTAATCCATTATACTTACAATATACATAATAATATGTATCCTTAATTATTTTGTCATAAAAAAGGTAAATACTGAACACTTCAATGATACAATGATACCCAACGCAGACTGTTATTTAACTTACCTACGTACATAACAATAATAAGCCTACCTCCTATTAATTTTCTGAATGAAAAAATAGTTAAAAAGTACGAATTAACAGATATATAATCGTCAAAAACGACTTTTTGTAAACTACTAGTACTCACGCGGGGTTTCGCTCCCGTGGATTCTATCACGGTAAAAACATAACTCTCCTTTTTTGCAGTCGCGTAAAAAGTAGCATATAACCTTCCTCAAGCTTAAAGCTACTTTCATACCAAATTGCATCCAATTCCACCTAGTACTTTCGAAGATTAGCACGTTCAAGCCACGAACAAACAAACAAACAAACTTTTCCGCTTTATAATATTAGTATAGATTTAAACAGGAAAAAAACATGCTTAATGAAAATACGTACTGAAATATTTAACGAAAAATTATATTTCATTCGAATTTCGGTAAAACTACGTATTAACTATTAAGCTTGCGTGTTCCTGGAATGTACGTAAACGACGATATTGTTTATTGCGCATGACTATAATATTTCATTGCTGTTTTTAGTAGTTGTAATAGTAGGCATGAACAAGCTTAAGTATTAATGGTAATTGAATTGAGAAAAAAAAACGTTTTCTGTGATAATCGTAGTAATGGTGGCGAGAATATTTGATTAGATTATATTTTTTAAAAACGAAATTATTTAAAAAATTAAGTACTTACATATGAAATGTTATCCCTTTATTTGTAAAGTTACAAATGTTGGAAGAGTTTCCGCAATTGGATATGCTGCAAAACACCATGTTTACCTCTCCGCGTCCCAAACAAAAGTAACCGCAACAAACGCTCCACGCGCACTTGTGGCCTACGTGTCACATGCGCGGCGACAAGGTCACGCGTCTTTGCGACTTCTATTGCCTTATCTATACTAATATTATAAAGCTGAAGAGTTTGTTTGTTTGTTTGTTAGTTTATTTGTTTGTTTGTTTGTTTGCTTGAACGCGCTAATCTCAGGAACTACGGTTCTGATTTGAAAAATTCTTTCAGTGTTAGATAGCCCATTTATCGAGGAAGGCTATAGGCTATATATCATCACGCTAAGACTAATAGGAGCGGAGCACTAATGAAGAATGTTTCAAAATCGGGTGATTCTTTTTCCACGCGGATGAAGTCGCGGGCGGAAGCTAGTTATTAAGATTTCTGTGGTCAGCACTGACCGCGTTGGCGTTCAACGTGTTAAAACTCTAACAAACCTTCTCTGTATGGATTCTATGCGATCTATGTGAGTGTTATACATATATTGGGGACCATACAGATGAGCAGTACCCCAAAATAGATCTTACCAGAGAATAGTACAGAATTAACAAAGTTTGCGGATGTTTAAATGGTTTAGTATGTCATAGTATAAATTTTTTACTGATTAGACTCGCTTTTGACCACCATCTGACCTGATGGTAAGCGATGATGTGGTCTAAGATGAAGCACGCTTACTTAGGTTCACCAGAAAGTAATCTATTCACTTAAAGACCCCCATTTAAGGTTATCCGCTACTACGTCTGGGAATTCCACTCCTTAGCTGTACACGCAATGAAAGTATTCCCAAAACGTTTTGTGCGTATGGGTGGGATGTCTAGGAACGGGAAATCATCTGAGTTGTTAAGAATTTCAAGTGGTAACCCAAACAATCCTGGCGTCGCACTGTGATGTCAGAAGCAGCGTACACCGTGATGGCGGGAACGAAGTAAAGCGGGAAGCTTAAGATCGATCGTGATGGAGGACTGTGAACGCCCTTAGCCCTATCTAGGGGTCATAGGAAAATAAGTCAACGTTAGTCAACCCATATAGTTTCCTCCCCTACATCTTCCGAACCTAATAAGCTGCAGTGTAATCAGGTCGCACATATTAAGGGCTCATTATGTACAGGCTGTAACATAATTCGGTAGCTCCGCTGCAGTGCAACACAATTTCCTCCTCCGCCGCGAGAGCACGCTCGGGATATCATCCATCATAGCACGGAGCTAATAGCCTGCCTGTATAAGCATATTATACGGTAGGAATATCAAATTTAGTTTTGTAAATTGAGTGTTAGTTTTGGTTAAGGTCTGAGGAAAAGATAAAAGCATGAGTATAGGTATTTGTTTCGTAAGGGAGCGGTGTAAGTAATGAGTAGTAGTAACTGTGCAATGTTTGGATGGCCATGCTCAAATCTGTGAGAATCTGTCCTGTAAAGAGCACCACAGACATTAACCTACATGGTTTTATATGATTTGATCTCTACAGATTGTGTAGACTTCAAAAGAGACGACATTTGAGTTTGTTTCAGTGTTTCTTCACAGAGTAGTTAGTTAGGAAACATTGGCCTCATGTAGTTTACTTTTACGAAAAAAATGACGTACAGAAGTGTTATTTATAATCTATTTGCGAAATAAAAATTATTATTTCACTAGCAGTTGCTCGCGACTTCGTTCACGTGGGAAGTTTTTCCCGTGTAAATCCCGATTCCGTGGGAATTTAGCAAAATCCCGTCTTAGCGAGCATCTACATACTAAAAGGTAGTTAGTTGTAGGGTTGTTGTAGGGTAGTTTCAGAGATTTCGTGATTTATCAGTGAGTGGTATTTCGCTTTTATATATGTATATAGATTTCATTAGTAAGGTAAGCTTGAGTCTATTGAGAAACGGGCCAAAAGACTCATTGGCGACGATAAACTGTTCGAATCAAAGCTCCAGAGCCTTGAACATCGACGACGAGTTGTTAGTCTATCGGTTTTCTATCGGTTTCATTTCGGGGAGTGTGCGATGGAATTACACAATCTAATTCCGCCAAGCCCGTTCCATCATCGGACTACAAGACAAACGGCGATGCGCCATCGTTACATGGTGGACATCCCACCTATACGCACAAAACGTTTTGGGAATACCTTCATTGTGCGTACGGCTAAGGAGTGGAATTCCCTGCCGGAGTCTGTGTTTCCCGATAGCAATAACCTAGGGGTCTTTAAGTCAAGAATGAATAGGTTACTTTTAGGTAAGCGTGCTCCATCTTCGACCACATCATCACTTACCAACAGGTGAGATGGTGGTCAAACGCGAACTTACAATCAATAAAAAAAAAGCACTAATTACAAAAAGAGTAAAAAGTAACCCAACTTTTAATAACCGGTTAAATGCGAGTTAGGTGCACGGTGGGTTCCATACATATTTTTTCTGCTCTTGAGCTCGATCACGTCTTATGGTAACCGATAGATGAGGTCTACGATGGAACCAAAGAGCCCAGAAGATGCGTGTTCACTTATTTTAAAGGCTGACGGGTCATTAAACTGTAATAGGGAACATAGAAGCCGATATATGCACCTACATATATATGGGTTTCTATTTTCCCTACAAAGGACTTAATGTCGATAGCATGTAGCGACAATTTAAAAAATATCTTACCAACTATCAAAACTTACCTAAGTATATTCCGAATTTTCTTTTAAATTACATTGGTTCTTGCTAAATTCATGATTCTAGGTCAATGGGAAGTACCCTATAGGTTTTAATCCCTTTGTGAAATCGCAATAAGAGAAAATATACGACATAAACGGTCATGTCTTTTGACTGTGTTGACTTATAAGTTTAAAAATTAATTTTATAACAGCAGATAGTTAAAAGTTTTTAAGGATACGGAACCATAAAAACATAGTTCTTTTGTAGGTATATTTTTAGTAGAACGTTCTTGTGTCCACCATGTCTTGAAATAGATAAGTACATAATATTTTTATTTCAAGCCATCGCCTACAATTTTTTTTTTTTTTTTTGTAATATTGCGATCTGTCGCCATTATGGGACAATGAGCAATAGGTGGGTCTTGTTTCGATAAGGGCGTGCTCAGGGTAGCAACCTGTGTCGCATCCTGTTCAGTAATTATGTGCGTCTACTGTAGCACATCTTGGGGAATTTTTCGTTTGAGCCGACGACGCTTGCTATGTTTTTTGTTCATTAATTGTTGAGCCAGTACGTTTGGGTGGTTGGTGATTCTATCTTTGTAAGACTTGGTGCGTTTATGAATTTCTTCTGTGACTGTGGGCATTTTTAGGTCATTATGTAGTTGTTCGTTTGTCATAAACCATGGGGCATCCGTTATTATCCTCAGCATTTTGTTTTGGAACCTTTGGATTATTTCTATGTTAGAATGACAAGCTGTTCCCCACAGCTGGATGCCGTACGTCCACACTGGTTTGAGAGTAGCCTTATAGAGAAGAATTTTATTTTCAAGTGATAGCTGGGACTTTTTCCCGATGAGCCAGTAGAGCTTTCTGAGTTGGAGCCCAAGCTGTTTTCGCTTGGTGAAAATGTGCTTCTGCCAGGTCAGCCGTTTATCTAGGTACAGTCCCAAATAACGTACGTGGTCTGCTTGGGGTACTTCAACATTATTTAGAACGACAGGTGGGCAAGTTTGTCTACTTAGTGTGAATGTGACATTGAGCGATTTGCTTTCGTTTGCCTTAATTCGCCACTTTTTAAGCCAAATGGCTACGTTATTTAAGCCGTTTTGTAGCATTTTAGATGCAATCTCTGGCTGGCTATGGACAGCTAAGATGGCCGTGTCGTCTGCGAACGTAACAGTCGTGCATGTTGGCAAATCCGAAGTAAACAGAAGTATAGATTGGCCCGATTACGCTTCCTTGGGGAACACCTGCTGATATGGGACTAAGGATCGATATAGCACTTCCACTCTGAACCATAAAGTGGCGACTTGTTAAGAAGGCCTTTATAATGGCGTATAAATAATGCGGCATAGTAGCCTTTATTTTGTACAGCAATCCCTCGTGCCATACACCGTCGAAGGCTTGGGATATATCCAAGAATGCGGCTGCACAGTAATTTTTGGCTTCAAAACAATTTACAATTTCATCTGTAAGTCGGTGGACCTGATCAATAGTCGCATGTTTGTGACGAAACCCAAACTGATGGTTAGGTATTAAGTCCTTTTCCTTGATAACTGGTAACATGCAACACAGTAGTAGCCTCTCGTAAACTTTAGAAGCGATGGGCAGTAAGCTTATGGGCCTGTAAGATTTTGGATCCTCGGGATTTTTATCTGGTTTTGGAATCATTATTATCTGTGCTACTTTCCATTGCATTGGGAAGACTTTTAATCTAGTCATTGCATTGTAGATGGATGTGAGTAATACCAATCCTGAGTTGGGTAATTCTGTAAGGACTTTGCTCGTAATGAGATCGTATCCGGGCGCTTTCTTTGGGTCGATTTTTTTTATTGCTCTTAAAACTTGTTCCTTGGTAAAGATGGGTATGTCAGATTCTAGTTCAGTCTCAGGAGTGTCCTCTGCTAGAAAGTCATGTACTTCTTTTTGGTGATCAGGTGGGCATTCATTGGGGTGGGGTTTAAAAACTGACCGCAGGTGCGAAGCAAAAGTTTCCGTTTTTTCAGTATCTGAGCGAGCCCATTTCCCATCAGGCATACGTAGTGGGGGTGAGGTGATAGTTGGCTGCTTAAGTTCTTTAGTGGCCTTCCACAGGGAGTATCCTGAAGATGGGGTTGCGTCAAGTTCACTAAGGTAGTATTTAAACTTGTTGTCCCTGTCTTCTGCAAGAGTCTTCTTGAGTTCTCTAGTTGTATGGTTTAATTTTGTTTTTATAAGCGGACATTTTAAAATTTGCCATTCCTTTCGTAGCTTTCTTTTTTGGGAAACTAAGTCTAGTATATGCCTAGCTACATGGTGATTACTAGCAGTGTTTTTAATTGGTGGAGTAGAGTCGAGTCTTAGTGAAGTATTCGACTGCTTCAGATACGTCGTGTTCAGATTTCAGTCTTAATGGTTTCGTAAAAGCCTTGTCAGTGATGTATCGAAACCATGTCCAGTTAGTTCTGGAGTTGTATAATTTGCACTTTTGTTCTTTTTCTATTACGTTCGTTGATAGGCTCACGATAATGGCCGAGTGATCAGACGTTAGATCCAAACAACTGCTGCAAGAAAAGTACTTTCCAGGAATGCCCTTGATTACACAAAAGTCGACTAAGTCCGGTATCTTATTTGTATCTGTGGGCCAGTATGTGGGCTGCCCAGTTGAGACAGTGTGAAAATTGTTGACTTGTATGCATTTAAATAGTTCACGGCCTCGCGGTAAGGTAAGCCTTGACCCCCAAAACGTGTGTTTTGCGTTATAGTCACCACCTGCTATGAATCTCCTACCAAGTGTTTTAAAGTAAGCCTCAAAGTTTGCTTGTTTGACATTATGCCTGGGTGGGCAATAAAGAGCTGAGATAGTAAGTTCACCTGTCCAGTCCATCACAGTTATACTTGTCGCTTGAAGATATTCTTCAGAGAAAGGTGTAGACTGATGATGTTTGAGCCTGCGATTGACCAGTATTGCAGACCCACCATGAGCTTTTCCACTAGGGTGAAGTGTGTGATATAGCATGTAGTCAGGAATTTTGAAATAGCTCTTGCTCGTGAATCTGCTTTCTGTGATAATTAGCGTACAATTTATATTCTCAAAATCCGATTCCATAGAATATTCATTAAGGTCACATAATCTTGTCGATAGAAAGTTCACCTTTCTCGCAACCTTAAGGCTAACATCACAATATTAAATATCAACCTGATATCGTCCGACAAAAACAGTACAGGATATTGTTATAAAATCCTACACCATAATATTATTTCCAACGGTTGGCCATCTTTGTTGCCCAGTCCAATTCAAAACACATTCAGAATATGAAGAGCATCTTCCACAAGCCCCCAAACACACTGTAGCTAGGCCAATCTACTTCACACCTTACATATCAAAAATTTTATTACACAAGTACACCGTGGACTACCTGCGTATTTATTTTCTCCTGCTGTGTATAATCCATCCAAAGGTTGTCTGTAAAAGATCGCTTTTAGCGATAAGACCGCCCATTGTATCATCCTTTTTAGTTGTTAAGTCCTTATTTGTTGTACTGTTATGGTGTACAATAAAGAATATATCTATCTATCTATATAATTATGACAAGGTAGTTCAATGACTAAAGTATCCAGATACCTACAAACAATTAGCTTCAAAAACCCAAACAAAACACGTACAGCTATAATTCAACGCTGGTATTTATGAACAGTTCAAATATTTTCATGATTTTGTAAAATTATCCTGCAGTGTGTAATGTCTAGAAATCCAACAACATTCCACATAGCATCGCTGAAATATCATAAACAGACAAACACACAAACTTGGCCGGAGTTGGTGGACGCAGCCAAAACAGCCGTTAATTTACCCAATAATACTAAATGCTTTCATTTCTAACATTCTGCGCATACTATCGATTCCAAGTTCAAACAGGAAAGTACTTTTATATGGAGAAGGCATTTTTGTAGTAAACTACATACGTATGCTCAATTACGCACAGAGGAGGTTATAGGACCGCTTTGTTGAGGAAAAGTGTTTTAGGAATGGCACCGACTATTTTTAACCACATTCCTAATACCATAAACTCACAACACACTCACTCCTCAGTAACTACTTTCAAAAAGAAACTATCTATACTTAAATACAGGGTCTTTCATTAAGCGTGTCCTGTCTTTAAATTTAAATAAAACAATGTGGGTGTGAAATATTATCGAAATTATTTATTTATTTGAAAGAAGTAGTGATGCCATTATGTGTGGAATATGACATCATTCAAGTGTCCGCCACGGCTTCTCTGGTGGAGTGCATGCGAGATATCCAATTTTTCATGACTTTTGCGCATAAATCAGGCTGAATTCGACCTATGGCATAGGTTATGTTGGCTTTGAGGGCCGCTGTGGTTTGTGGTTTATTCGCATAGATCTGCGACTTAAGAAAACCCCACAAGAAAAAGTCTAGCGAGGTTAAGTCACAAGATCTCGGTGGCCAGTTCACATCAGCTTTTTTTTGTGAAAATTACGGTCAGTTGCTAACTGCTCCAGTGCCCATTCAGCGAACACACGTCGTTGTCTATAGTCGTTTACCTTCACTTCCTGGGTGAGTTGAATTTTATACGGGTGCAGGCCCAAGTCACGACGCAAAATTCGCCAAGTTATGGTCTGTGAAAGGCCGAGTTCTTGTGAGCGACGCGAAATCGACTGCCTCGGATTCTCCTGCACACTCTCACTGACAGCGGCGATGTTTTCGGCAGACCTTGCGTTTCGTTGACGTACGGGTGTTGGTCGATCATTTACCGAACCAGTGGACTCAAATTTATCCACCACACGACGAATAGTCCTCTCGGTAGGACGATTGTGGCAACTGTAAAATGGGCGAAGCGCGCGGTGCGTTGCCCGAACAGAACACTCATTTTGATAAAACAATTTTATCATTTGCACGTGTTGTTGAATGCTATCGCTATCCATGGTGTTTTGGCAAAACAGAATGAATAAATGACAACCAATTTGATAGATGTAGCTTCAACAAGATGGCCGCTACTAACTGTAGAAGTTCGGACGTGCCTATTGGAAGACCCCTTATAATAATGAATAATAGAGCTAAATATCTTGGATTGTATTTAGATAAACGACTAACCTGGAAAAAGCACATATTTACTAAGCGCAAAGCACTCGGCATACAACTCTGAAAATATTATTGGCTGCTAAATAGAAACTCGAAGCTATCACTACAAAATAAACTACTCATATATAAGTGCATTATGAAGCCGACTTGGACTTATGAAATCCAACAAAGGGGCACTGCAGTAAATTCCAACCTGGAAATATTGCAGAGATTCCAGTCGAAACTTGGTTATGATGCGGTTAGGTAAATGCGGCTTTTCGAAGGACCGTATGCGGGAATGTAATTTTAGGCGAAGTGAAATATTGACACACACAGTAATGAGCGGACCAGGGTAGGAAGAAGGACTTACTTGGATATCCTCTGGATGAAGCGCGTTGATGTGTAGGAGCATGAGAAGATGTTGCACGTGTTTTGAATCTCTTCCTCTTAGTTGCTTGAGCACTTCACTTGGTCTTTATTTTGTCACACGTGTGTTGGCCAACACGGATTATTGATAGTTTTTTAGATTTCTGGATATATTAGCGGTTTTATTGTTTTTGGAGCAACGCGGGGTTGAAACTTGCGGGCGGTGTTCTCACGAAGACCCAATATGGCGGAAGTAATTATATTTTCTCGAATCACAGCGTCTGTGCGGTGATTGGTTGGCGGTGAATGCGCCACTCTGATTGGCGCGGGCGGTGAACATTTCTTCTCTCTCTGATTCATGGGAATAAGATAGGAGGAAAGGAGATATGGTTAGCTCAAAAACTGCGGTCAAGTAAGAATCTGTATTCTAATATGTAAGATGCGTTCGGAAATATGATGATAACAACATAATTATACCATTAGAGGTGCGTTCCGAAATGTGACAACAGAAAAATTATAAATTAAATAAAACTTGCGCAAGCAGCCTGCCCGGCTTTGAGGATATGTAATATTCTCAAAAGGAGAGAAATTATATTAAAGCGTACTAAGAAAAGAAAATATTTTAAGTATGTTAACTACAGCTAAATTTGGTTTATTACGCGGTAATGTTATTGAGAAGATAAAGGACATAGTTTGACAACGGGTCTCTTAAAAGAGCCACTGCATGTCTTCACCATAGCAACGCGGGTTGTCCCATCCTTGCCAGGAAAAACTTCGGTGATTTCACCCATTGGCCAACGTAAAGGAGGAACATCATCCTGATGTATGAGAACCACTGTACCAATCTTAATACCGTCTGCGGCATTCAACCATTTTTGTCTAACTTGAAGATTATGTAAATATTCTATAAGCCATCTCCTCCAGAAACTACAAATCATCTGGTCAATTAATTTTTTGCGGCAAGTTAGAGACTTCGTCGTTTCGGGAACATTCATGACAGGCAACGAAGTCAACGGAGAAGCCATTATAAAATGAGCGGGAGTAAGCGGTTCTGGGTACGGATCCTCATTCAGGACAGAGCGGTCTGGAATTTAGAACTGCCTCAATTTCAGTGAGAACAGTCAAAAGCTCCTCATAGGTAAGAAGTTGAGAACCGATAACACGGTATAAATGCATTTTAATAGATTTAATATGTGATTCCCACAACCCTCCAAAGTGGGGAGCGCGGGGTGGAATCATTTTCCACTCTATGCGGTAGCGGTTAGCAAGTAGTTCTTGCAACTGAGTCTTGGCTCCAACGAAATTTGTTCCGTTATTGGAATATAAATAAGACACAGGTCCTCTGCGGGAAATAAATCTTTTAAAATGAAATTGTTGAATACAACGAATTAAATAAATTTCAGCGGTAGCTAATTCACAGACAGTAATTGTTTTGTGTAATTTATCATAAAGAATAATCCGCAAAAATCTCAGAATGTATACAATTATGCGCAATATTTTATTTAATGATGCAAATTTTTGAGACAGACTATATATTAAGTTAAGTTCTAATGCGGTAGATACCAATTTTAGAGATTTATTATTAAATTCAGGCAATTGTTCGTTGCATGAAGAAACAAAAGGAGTGATAGGCCACTCAGCAGTTGGGCGCAGAAGCCACTTAGGGCCATGCCACCATAAATCGTGGTTTAGTAACTGTTCAGGTAGGAGACCTCGAGACAGACAATTACTAGGATTTTCCTTTCCGTTAATATGATAAAAATGCTTAGGATCACGATTTTCTTGACATTTAGCGACGCGGTTACTAACAAAAATGTTCCATTTGTGTGGTGAGGAATGAATCCATGTAAGCGTAATTGTAGAATCGGAAAAGGCAAATATATTATTAATAGCGGTACGAGAGCGGTAAGTGTCATAAACTAGTTTAATTAATTTAGACAAAAGAACAGCGGTATTAAATTGAAACAATATTTTTTGATATTTTCGATGCTCATCAATAACAGCAATTCGAAGATACATCTGTTTTATGTCAGCTGTAACTGCAATAGGGAACAAACGGAATTTTAAAAGTAATAAAAATATGTCGGCCTGTAAATTCGGCCCTATGTGTAACAAGTCATTCAATGACACGCCATTATGAGACTTAGCGCTCGCGTCAAGAACGATGCGAACTTTAGTTGTTTGTTTATCATTCCTAATAACAGGATGATGCGGTATGTAATAACCTACAGTCTGATCAACAGAACTAGGCGTAATTTCAGTTAAATAATTTTGATCGATATACTCTTGGATTGTTTCATTATAACTAGCGCGCAAAGCAGTGTCGCGTAGCTTAGTTTTTCCAAATTGATTAGACGTCGATAAGCGACAGCATAAGAATTTCCAAGTGAATCTGGATTTTTACAGAATGATAACGCGGTACAATACCTACCACTGGAGTCACGTGACACAGTAGAAGCGTACAACTGTTCACACTCTAGTTCCGCAAGGCTCATAAAAGGTTTTGAAGGTATTTCTTTGATATTCCAAAATTTGTGTAAAGATTCGTCTATAGACAGAAAACAATGAGAATTATCTATATTTAGCGCGGTAGAAAAATATGAAGCGGTATTTAATTCAGCGGGACTATAATTATTATTAGATAAACTAGCGGGTACCTCACCCATAAGAATGTAACCAAACACGGTTTCAATAGCGGACGGAGCGGTAGGTGAGATAATTTTATTGTGAAGTAATAAATACGGGAACAGTTTTGCCCCTAGAAGCAATTCAACCTCACCAGGCACATGCCATAGTGGGTCCGCGAGCGGTAAATCAAACAAATGTTGCACTGCAGAAGTGTCAACAAGGTGAGATGGTAAGTTATCCGTGATACAATCGACAACAAGAGTGGTAATTTTAAAAGAATTAATTTTATTGTTAGCAGTAACTGTAATCTCAACGTAACCTATGATAGGCCGCGAAGAAGTTCCGACACCCTTTATAATCGAGTTTGAAAGTGGTATTATGTTTAATTGTAGTTTTTTACAACAGGCGGAAGTAATTAGATTATTTTGCGAAGCGTTATCTATTAAACATCTC
Source organism: Tholera decimalis (assembly GCA_943138885.2). NCBI lineage: Eukaryota > Metazoa > Arthropoda > Insecta > Lepidoptera > Noctuidae > Tholera > Tholera decimalis. The sequence continues at coordinate 2,802,770 of OW964550.2, forward strand.
ACAGAAACGTGTTTACAATATTTGTTATCAACGTAGACTTTCGCAGTTGATAGAAGTACTGTAGTACGCGGCGTGTTGGTACCTATGCGAGAGCACGCACACAGCGCCACCTGTTGCGAATTCGCGGAGCTAGTGACAGCGTCATTCGAGACCGATCGTGGCGGCTGAGAGCTATTTTCTAGATGTAAAAGAGAATGATGCCTTTTGTTACACGTCCTACAAGTATGAATAGATTTACACTGTGAAGCAGTGTGCGTTAAACTAAGGCAGTTTACACATCCACGTTTGTTTTTAATAAAGTCCAAACGCGAATTTGCTCAGAGTGATTGAAAGGTTGGACAAGTGTAAAGTTTACAATTATCACCTTTATTGCAATACAAACAAGTTTGGTTATTATCACAAGCAACAAAAGTATGTGATTATTGTATGATTGCGAGAAGAATCATTATTTTTATTAGGGTTGTTACTCACTAACGCGGTTCGAGATGAAATAGATATGCGATCTAATATCTTAACTTGCGATTTTGTAAATTCAACGAAATCTGCATAAGTAGGAATTTCCTCATCTCTTTTATGCATTTCGAATAAATGTACGGTAGCGGGGTCCAACTGTCTCATAGCTAAATTTAACAAAATGAAATCCCTTAAATCGTTAATTTGTAATTGTTCTAAAGCAGAAACAGACGCGTGAAAACTTTCAATGAAACTATTTAAAGATGCTGAATTATTAATTGCGGGTTTAATATTTAATATGTTAGACATGTAATGTGAGCCTAGTGCTCGTTTATCCTGATACTTTTTAACTAAACTGTCCCAGATAGCGGTATAATTATCACCTGACGGAATAATTCCGGCGGTAATTTGCAATGTATTTCCCTTTAGATTACCGATCAGATACTGCACACGTTGAGAATCTGTAAGGTTTGAATTACTATGGATATTTGATTTAAATGATTCATAGAAAACAGGCCAGTTATCAATCCTACCATCAAAGGACGGAATTTGAATCGGTGGGAGTTTGACCGCACCTTTATATTGTTTTACGTTATCATGAGACGCTGACTCGGTCGATGACCTTGAATATTGCGTGGCAATAAGAGAACGCACTCGTTCCACGCGCGTGTAAACACCGTCGAAAGATGTAAGACTGTTATAATCAATTTTATGATCAGGATTTAATTGTAAAGAATAGGTATTTATTTTATCTAAATTGGAACTAAATTCTTGACGACTAACTGAGAGAATCTCCGTGTCCGCCATGAATGTTTCCGCGGAACGAAGCTCAATATCAGACGTATTTACTTTCTTAGAAGTTTCATATAATGACGATAAACGTTCAAAGATTGCTTGATTTTTAGCTTGAAGTAATTTGACTTTTATTTTAACATCTTCCATGTTGGAATATTAACAGAAAATATCGCGGATAAATATTAAGTATAGCGGGTAGACTTAGAATAATAATATTTTAAGCGGGTGTAACAAAAGAATGCGGTTGAATATAAGTTGTAGGTAAGTTAGCCGAGATAACTCACGATAATAAGCGGTTAGAATATTTACCTATGCTATTTCAATGCAATAGGAGAAATATTAAGTTGATACAGTAATTCTCAATGAATTATGTATTTAGCGGGAAAGTAAGTACGAACCACCGAACGTAGGTACGCGTCCAATATGGTGGTTTTACGAACTTTTTATTTCAGGTATTCTGACCTAAATCCTAGGTATGAGACCTTTATAATTATGTTGCGGTAAACTTATAAAAAGTATAGAAGATTGCTGATTCTTTGAATCCGGGTCGATCGGACCAGAAAGTTATGGTTATGATGCGGTTAGGTAAATGCGGCTTTTCGAAGGACCGTATGCGGGAATGTAATTTTAGGCGAAGTGAAATATTGACCACACACAGTAATGAGCTGACCAGGGTAGGAAGAAAGACTTACTTGGATATCCTCTGGATGAAGCGCGTTGATGTGTAGGAGCATGAGAAGATGTTGCACGTGTTTTGAATCTCTTCCTCTTAGTTGCTTGAGCACTTCACTTGGTCTTTATTTTGTCACACGTGTGTTGGCCAACACGGATAATTGATAGTTTTTAGATTTCTAGATATATTACCGGTTTTATTGTTTTTGGAGCGGCGCGGGGTTGTAACTTGCTTGGTGTTCTCACGAAGACCCAATATGGCGGAAGTAATTATATTTTCTCGAATCACAGCGTCTGTGCGGTGATTGTTTGGCGGTGAATGCGCCACTGTGATTGGCGCGGGCGGTGAACATTTCTTCTCTCTCTGATTCATGTGAATAAGATAGGAGGAAAGGAGATATGGTTAGCTCAAAAACTGCGGTCAAGTAAGAATCTGTATTCTATTATGTAAGATGCGTTCGGAAATATGATGATAACAACATAATTATACCATTAGAGGTGCGTTCCGAAATGTGACAGCAGAAAAATTATAAATTAAATAAAACTTGCGCAAGCAAAACTATTAAGAATTATAACTGGTTCACTCTGGTACATAACAAATGGTAGGTTACACGACGATTTATGAATTACCCCAATCAAGGAGTAAATTATGAATGCAATGCCTAAATACAGAGACCGTATCCTAAACCACATGAACGAGCTTGCTGTTGAGCTGATTAAGCCTAGAGTAATATTATCAAGGCTCAAAAGACGTATGCACCTGGACTTGTGTAAATGACACAACTTAAAAAGGAAATGTATATATTCATATACACGTCCTCTTCATTGACGTGGCCGAAACGAACCATTTCTAATAAACGTATTGCTGAATGTCCGTCGGGAGACAGATTGCAGTAACAGACATAACAAAAAAAAAATCTATACTTATGTATCGGATTTCCTAGCTGATAAATTTTTAGTTTTGTATCAATATTTGTAACTAAATTTGATGATAAACTGCATCATGTCTATATACCAAAATGGTAGAATGACAAGGCTTCCTATACAACGTGTAACAGACTAAGCGCAATACCTCAGACATCCCAATTAGAATTTTAAATTATAAGTCTAAAACAACATCCGTAACTAAATAAATTGAAACCAAACCTAGGCATTTTTTGTAAAATAGTTATCCTTACTAAACGCAAAACGTATGTGCGTCATACAATATCCTTATGCAGACACATACACTCATCCAATGTTAGCGGCCGACGCGACGCGATCCTTGAATTAAGGATTGTATTAATCTGTCATGATACTGTATTTCCATTTTATGTTAAATGAAAGATTTTTCCATCAAAATTTAACACCTATTTTTTATGACGGAAATCGATTCAGAAGCCTATTCTAAACTTTCAGGAATTGCGTTTATTCTGTTACACGTTGTATATTACTGTAACCAGCTTATTGTTAATACCTACATTCTGAGTAAATACATGAATATTCTATTCTATTCTAGAGAAGAGGCCTGTTCCAGTAGTGCGAGTGGGCTGACTATTGCTACAAGGCTTCAAGAAGGAGTGCAGCAAATTATTTTTAGGGTTCCGTACCCAAAAGGTAAAAACGGGACCCTATTAATAAGGCTCCGCTGTCAGTCTGTCTGTCACCAGGCTGTATCTTAGAAACCTTGATAGCTAGACAGTTGATGTTCTCACTGACGATGTATTTTAGTTGCCGCAATAATAACACTTACTAAAAACAGAATAAAATAAATATTTAAGGGTGGCTCCCATACAACAAACGTGTTTTTTTTTCGTTTTCATGGAAAATGGTACGGAACCCTTCGTGAATGACTCGCATTTGGCCGGTTTTATTTATATATATAATATAGCATTCGAAATTATTTAAACTGTAGTCGGATTTTGACCACTAGAGATCTCTAGTGATTATTATTATGCCACATCGCACTTTCACAGTGGGTGCTACAGTACCGCGGAGATCCCTCCAAACATTCCTGTTTGCCTAGTACTCACTACCACCGCGTCTAATACATACTACAACTATGTGATACTATGTGATAGCATGGCTTTGTCTTAGAGTCGCTCATGAATATTTAGTGCTTGAACAGATGTTTTCCGGTGTGATTTTATTCATTAGATTTACGTCTTGTTTGTGGAGAATTATGTATATGTATGGTGAAGGAATCTACGAAAGAGTACCTATGTATTTGATAATGATATGGTTGCCGCGTATCTCGGGTTCGATTCCCGCTTAGAATTAAACTCGTATTTGTTTTTTTTATTACCGATGGGTTTATTCTGCAAATAGTTTATTTTTATTACATACTAGCCTTTGCCCGCGACTTCGTTCGCGTGGGAGGGTTTTCCCGCGTAAAATCCCGATCCCGTGAGAATTTCGGGATATAAAGTAGCCTATGTGTTATTCCAGGATGTAAACTATCTACTTGCCAAATTTCATTCAGATCCGTTCAGTAGTTTTTGCGTGAAAGAGTAACAAACATCCATCCATCCTCACAAACTCTCGCATTTATAATATTAGTATAGTATTAGTAAGAAAATTTACAATACTTTTATTTCTGGGGGAAAATCATCAAATTACTCCTCCCGCTGTGGGTGTAGCGGAGGGGAGTGTCAGATTTATACTGACTAAAAACCCGTTCCAGGGTCGCGGTATCTCGTGAGAATACTCCCGCAACCATGGCAGGCAATGGCCCATATATGCATGACTTACTTGACTTATTTTCTTATGAAGCCTAGCTAGGACAAAGAAAATCCATAGTTATTCTCCTGTCTCTAATCCTGCAAGGCAAAAGGTATACATTCTGCGCCTTAAAACCGAATGGACTTACTTTTCTTTAACTGGACTTGGACTTTATTTTTTTTAACTTGGTAAAATCATCAAATAAGTCCTCCCGCCCCGGGCAGGGCCGGAGGGACTGTCAGACTTGTACTGACTAAAATCCACGGTGTTCCTTCAGTAGCCCTTTACGTTCCGGGGTCACGGTAATGGGATGTCCCACGACCCCGGCAGGCTTCGGCCCTCTACAGGGGGGGCCTCGTCATATTGCTGACGCTCTTTGAGGCGCGCGTGGAACACAACGCGCCGTCGACCGGGGCATGGTCCATGGTCGGACAGCGAGTTGCCCTTTACTCGCTGTCCGCATGCCCGCGCCTACGGTGGCCGGCGATCGTCGGCCGACGTCCGACGCCGTGGGCGTCTACCACTGCGGCTGGGCTGGAGGGAGGACGCCATCCTCTCCCTCACGCGGCCCGCCTCCTCCTTCGATAGCATGACTGCTTCGCAGAAAGAGGCGACGGCTTCCCATTCCGTCTCGCCCCGCAGCATGGCCTCGACCGGGCCGGGCTCGAGAGGTCTCTGCCTATCGCCGCCCTGAGGACACGTCGGTGCTCTGCCCAAGCGGGGCAGTCTTGCACCGTATGCTCTATTGTGTCCTCAGGGCGATCCACGCAGTAGTGACACCCAGGCCTTTCTTCCTTCCCCATCAGACACAGGTACCTCCCGAAACTTCCGTGTCCGGTGAGGACCTGCGTCATGCGGTAGGTCAGGACGCCGTGACGCCGATCTAGCCACTCCTCAAAGAGGGGTCTTACCGCCGCAATTGCGGCGTGCCCGGCCGTCGGTTGCGACAATCGTCCCCTCCATACTGCCCTGAGATCGCGCCGGAGCTCTTCCCGCCGCGCCTCGACTTCTCGAGGCAGCGGGGATACGCCCCGGCGCTGCGCCTCCACGCGCCATTCATAGACGCGCTGGAGGGCAGTCGCCTCTAGATCCCAGGGCAGCAATCCGGCAAGGAGGTTGTCCGATTCGCCGGCGATCGTACAGTATCCCCGGATCATCCGGATAGCCTCTGGCATGCGACCAACTTTAGTGGTCGCGTCCGGATGCTCAGGGCCCACACGGGGGCCCCGTAGAGGGCCATGGACCGCACGACGCCGGCGTACAGCCTTCGGCAGGAGTCGTTTGACCCGCCGAGATTAGGCAGGAGTCGCCTGAGGGCGGCTGCTGCCCGGTTCAGCTTTGGGGCCAAACTCAGGAAATGCTCCCTGAAGTTCCACCGGGAATGGACTCACTAGGTAGGATGTCTAAAATAAAACCGAGTATATCTATAATGTCTGAAACGGTAGCCCCGCTATTTTATTAAGTCACAGTGGGTTAATCACTCGCATGCCTAATGATGCATGATTAAGGAAACGGAAAAAATAGAAAACATATAAACTTGACTGCAGAAAAACTAGAATATGAGTATGATTATGAGCTATAATCTGGCGTCTTCAAGTCAAGAGTGAATAGATTACTTTTAGGTAAGCGTGCTCCATCTTCGACCACATATCATCATCATCGACACACTTACCATCAGGTGAGATGGTGGTCAAACGCGAACCTATTATCAATAAAAATCTCTTTCACAGAGATCTTGTACAGACATATAAAATATCGCTTTTACCGATAAGACCACCCATTGTAACACCCTTGTAGTTGTTAATTTTATAGTCGTTCTTTTTTTAACTGTGTACAATAAAGAGTATATTTATCTCAGTGTCCTAATTTAATCTTCATAGTTTTTCAAAAGCACTTAAGTTAACTAATATAGTCCAACTACTATCTCATTGGATTAGATTCAACTTTTTTTTTTTTTTTTATTTATTGTTCAATCTTAATTCTGTATAATTATTATTCCATCCTTATTTAGTTCTGTATAGTGTAAGTTAATTTCGTTGGTTACTACTTGTTTTTATTTAATTATTAAGTACTTATATGTGGTATGTAATTACAATTAATGCACAAGATGCTGATTAATAAATAAATGAATTAAAATAAATCAATTTTATCTTGGCAATAAGAGTCATTGACCTTTCCCAAAATTATTTCCACATAAATCTTAATCAAAATCTTAATTTTGTATAATTATTATTCCATCCTTATTTAGTTCTGTATAATGTAAGTTCTGCGGGGGTCTGCGGGAACACTTAAGTATTCTTCAACGCAGTCCCCGACACCTACCTTCTCAGTATTCAATCCTGACCGATTTTAGCTCAGCGGAGATTAGAGATAGTGTACAAGTATGTGTGCACGTACAGGTGCATCTGTTGCTTTACTCTCATTAGAACCAAAGGTTTAACGTGCTTTACTATTTAAATACTGACAAGATCCCACATCCATCCGCACCAGTTCTATCAGATCCCGCAAAACTCCTTCATCTCTATCCAAGACCATCAAGACTTTTCCTAATTTGGTAATGGTAGTATTATTAATAATATTAATTAGTCCACACTAACACCCCATTAGTAGATACTAATTAATATTATTAATAATACTACCATTACCAAATTACCCACTTTGGTTTCATACGGGTTCAATATAGATATATTGAACCCGTACGAAACCAAAGTGGGTTGCTGGTTTCATATACAGGGTGGCCCGTTTATAGTGGTCCAAAGATTTTTTATAGCTTGAGAGCATCATAAGTGATCATTTAAAACATGTTTTTTTTAAATTACCCAAAATTTCAATATTCTTGACACAACCACTCTGTTATGAAAAGTACTGGACCGAATCGAATGAAATTTGGTAGTAAGCATAGTGCAATAATCTACCTATCACGCTATAGGCTCATCTAGTGTAAATAACTAGACTAGATTATTAAACAAAAAATCATAATTTCGAAACAATAAGTTTTCGCTTAACTAAAGTATATTTTAAATGATCACTTATGATTATGATACACTCAAGCTGAAAAATCTTTGGACCACTGTAAACGGGCCACCCTGTGTATAAAAAAAAGGAAATGCAAACATTTCCTCAGTATAACATCTGAATCGTACAACAAAAATATCACCGTGGAATACTCTAGAAATAATCCTAAGAAATGAAATTAAATATTTATTATGAAAATTGGTTATATAGAATACTTTTACACGTAATATTTTTCTACGTTTTAGGTTTTATAACTGACAACTCTGAGAAGACACCGAACAAACTCAGAGGTCAACGTCTCTTTTAAAGTCCACACAATTCGTATTGTTTCGATTATATGAAAAGGATAAAGGTTAATGTCTCTGGTGCTCTTTGGAAGGTTACACGCGCTAGAAAATTATATCAGACATCTGAACGTTACAATTGAATCTTCATCGTTTTTCAAAAGCTCAAAAAAAAAGTTATTTTATAACATAATTTTAAAGCTCAATTTCCTAACTAGTTAACGGAGTGCCCCTGTTAGTTTTCCATTACCCCAGTTACGGTAACAGCGTATCATCCACGCCATTACGTCGCACGCCGCAGCCACGCAGTATGGTACCTATAAATTAACTGGTAAGCTGGCCTTGCATCCTCGTATGCATTTGCTAACCAATGCAGAATATTGCAGATCCGTGTACCTTATGACCGGAAGATATTACTGTATAACTTAGCATTGGTGATATGGGAAAGGAATATTCTTGAGTTTTCTTGAAATTGGCGTGTCTGCTTTTATGGTTACTCTTTGGTAGATTGGTTAGTTACTGTTTTAAGCTGGATGAGAGGAAATATGGTACAGAAAATTGCGTATCGAAAAATAACAAAGCTATGGGCAGCATCAGTAGTCTACAGTTATTACATTTTACAAACGAGTTCTCTATATGTAGTCACCACTCAGATCAACAATATTTCATTATACGACGATTGATTAAATATTTTCGCGAGTACCGATTTGAGATTCCTGACCACTGCTGCACAAAATCTGCAGTCAAACAATATTGACTGCACATTTTGTGCAGCAGTTGTGCAACTACTATCTCAATGGAGTAGATCATATTGTTCAATCTTAATTCTGTATAATTATTATTCCGTCCTTATTTAGTTCTGTATAGTGTAAGTTAATTTCGTTGGTTACTACTTGTTATTATTTATTATTTTACTATTAAGTACTTAACCTTTAAGTTGTATATGTGGTATGTAATTACACTTAGTGTGCAAGATGGTGATTAATAAATAAAGAATTAAAAGAAATCAATTTTATCTAGTCATTGCCCTTTTCAACCGACGACAAAAAGAGGAGGTTATCAATTCGACGCGTATATTTTTTTTTTTTTATGTATGATCATCGAGTACTCGAAGACGGCTGAACCGATTTGGAAAATTCTTTTTTTGTTCGAATGGGTATACGTCGAAATTGGTACCATTATCACCAAAGTCAGGATCTGATGATGGGATCCTGGAGAAATCGAGGGAACTCTTCAAATATTATAGGCACACCTATCGCGTTTTGGGTATTTATTATAGTAACTTGTGCAGTTGCTCTCAAAAAGTACCATTTGGGGAAGTGGAACTGATGATGAAGACCACAGATGGCCGCCGAAACTACTCAAAAATAAGTATTGAGTGGATTGCGATTCGATTACCTGAATATGGATGTTAAGCACTTTATGCTCGTCACAATGCATATGGTGATGTAGAGCTGATGGTGAAGTACCAGGAGAACTCCTCAACAGTTAACGGCCCAGCATTGGGAAAAGCAATATTTTGTAAAAGGTTATAAGTAGTTGACATTTAGGCTCTTGTAACTAGGTAAATTAAAAATCATCCAACTAAAAAGAGTGAAATAAAAACTTTTTACCAAAAAATTAAACCGACTCCCAAAAAACACTGCAAAGTGAAAAATAACTTTAATTTCGGAAGTCGGTGCCAAAAACGAAAAATCAAAACTAAAGACACCGACTACCGAAATTAAAGATATTTTTCACTTTGCAGTGTTTTTTGGGAGTCGGTTTAATTTTTTTTTTCAAAATTATTTCCACGTAAACCCAAGAAAAACTTCACAAACAAACGAATAAAAAAATTTAACTATCTTGTAGGATTACATATGTCTTCCTGTCTATCTGTCACGGCATACTTCAAACCTACAGAAACGATTTGAAACGAGGGGCTTTCTGTAACCATATTCGATTTTTTTCTACACCAAAACATTCTCTCTTTCGTGACACGGATAACACAATTCGTTTTTAGTATAGTATTTGTATTTTTAGCGTACATTCGCTGTGTTTAAGTGGTGAAACAAATTTCCCAACAACACATCAGTTTGTTGTCTATAAGTATTGGTGTATTTTTAATGTAAAAAATCGAAGTGGAAAAAAAACAATGTATCGTCCGGGCCTGCTACTAAGGTAAGGATTTTGCTATGCCCTAAGATTGGGTGAAAGGATATATCCCACCCAAACCGATTAAAACCCCCCGTGTTCCCTGGCACATTTTCGCCGGGGTCTGCGGGAACACTTAAGTATTCTTCAACGCAGTCCCCGACACCTACCTTCTCGGTATTCAAATATAATAGATTTGACCGAATTTAGCTCAGCGGAGATTAGAGATAGTGTACAAGTATGTGTGGACGTACAGGTGCACTCTGTTCTGAGGCACAGAGTATCATACTGTACATCATTCCAAACTCGGGGCTACCACAAGAATTTCTAATAGAAAAACCTAATTACACTTTTGCCCGACCCACGAGCATGAAGCCTCGCTTCCGATTCCCGAAAGCGAGGCTTCATGCTTGGCAGTCGCGCTTTTGACCACCAAAACAACGAGGCAGTCAAAGTATTCAGACAGTATATAACATTATTCTGATATCAGTATCAGAATAATGTTATATACTGACTATTTGAACTGTGAAGATCCCACATCCATCCGCACCAGGTCTATCAGATCCCGCAAAACTCCTTCATCTCTATCCAAGAACATCAAGACTGTTCCTAATTTCGTAATGGTAGTATTATTAATAGTCCGTATCCAGTATAAGTGAAATGCGTACATATTCCTGTAGTGGAGCAAAGTCACACGGTCCAGTGGATCGACCGCACCATTGCATCCCCCAAATGTTTCGTGAGCGTTTGTTGCCGATCAGTTTAGCTTCCATTACGTATGCCGCTGAAATTCTATTGGTAACTATAATATAATAAACGCTTGGATATTTTCTTGTTTGTTATGATGCTTTGTAAGGATATATATAATACCTAGCTTCTGCCCGCCGCTTAAGTAAACTCTTATTTATTTCTGCACCTAAATTCGTCAAAATCGGTTAAGTCTAACCCCGATGTGAAAGTGTAACAGACAGAGAGAATTACGTTCGGTTTCAATATTAGTAGGGCAGTAAGATTTGATTAACCCTTTTTAGGGTTCCGTAGCCTAATGGCAAAAATCGGAACCCTTATAGTTTCGTTATGTCTGTCTATTCCTCCGTATATCACAGCCATTTTATTCTGAAACTATTAAGACTATGCATGTGAAACTTGGTAGGTAGATGTATTCTGTAAACCACTTTCCGATTTTAAGAAAAAAATTAAAAATAAGGGAGGCTCCCCATACATGGAACTGAAACTAAAAAATATGATACCTATGAGTGTGTGGTATCTTCAGACAGGTCTTTAAAAATGACAATGAGGTTTCTAAAACCACTTTTTCATAAAGTCAATCGTTTAAAAGATATACGCTTCCAAATTCGTAAAATGTGTATGTGTCCCCTTTAACTTCTATATTAATGAAGTGAAAAATCTAAAAATATATATATATACAGTAGATCTTAATTTTTTTGAGATATAGCAATTATTTTCTAAAACCGCAAATATAACTTTGTAATTCATACAATCACTATTAAAAACAAAGTTATTTGGCGTAATTACTACGGAACTCTTCATGGGCGAGTCTACACGTATAGGTTTGATGAAAAAAAATATTTTTAGTTTCAGTTCTATATATGGGGAGTCCCCTAATTTTGTACCTTTTTTTAATTTTTATTAAAAATTGGTAAGCCGTTGACAGAATACATCTACCTACCCCGTTTCACATGTAATGTACTACATATGTAATAGTTTCGGAATAAAATGGCTGTGTGAAATTACTATGTTAATTAGTATTTTCTGTTCTCTTATACCTACATTTTATGTTTTATAAGTGACCATAGAGATCTATGATTATCATTTTATGTTATAAAATGAATGAGTTTGAACTAAATCACCCTTCCTTTGGAGGGAAATCATCAAAGGACTCTGTCTCTCTGGATGTAGCGGTATTGAGCGTCAGGCTTTTCATTGACTAAAAACCGAAAACCGAAAGCTCCTTTTTATGTGAATGCGAAAACACTTGTGCTGCACTATATTGATTGGTCTTAAATGTCCACTCAAAACCTTTATAAACTGTACTATCAAAACGTTATAAGAATTCAATGAGTTTTGAAAAGTGTAACCGTGGAGTTTCTTACCGGTTATTCTCCATAGAAAACGACCAATTCATACCGTGCACTAGGTTTTGACGTTTTATAAGTGCCAATGTTCGTGATATATAATATTATTGACGTTGAACCTAAACGCTGTCAGCTGGTAACATAACCTAGAGACTGGCGGCATTGCCACGTTGTATGGCAATGCCAATGGCTATCCATTGGCCAGAGTAATAGCCTTCCACGTGGGTCACGGGAAGTGGCAACCAGCCTTTTCATAATTTCTTTAAAAAGGCTGTGAGCACAAAAGCGTCTTATTTATTTATTAAAACTTTATGCGACACAAAGTACAAAGGTGGACTTAATGCCTTAGGCCTTTTCTACCAGTTAACCATGGGTAGTGAAGAGATAACATGACAGGTGCATAAAAAAGAAACTAAGTACGTAAATACTAACCGAGAGTTTTGACCCTAAACGGTTCGTAAATAAAGAAATCCCTGAGATTACTATATTTACACCGCTTGGATCAGTGACATGCCGTTCGATCGTCACGGTCGTCACGTACCAAGGCCATCTAGTTATTAAATTCTTTATTTCATTTTTGTCAGTCTTTTGGATCAAAAATTTTATTCAATATTCGAATGTTGTCTGAAGTTCAAACTACATAGATAAGAATTATAGAATAAATAGACACAGACTTAGAAACTACTAAGACGTAGACTAATTGACTTTACAATACATAGATAGTATAAAAAAGAACATAAACACACTTGGTAACAGAATTTTATGACTATTTTATAAGGTATTAAAAGATACACCGTCATTTATTTGTCAAAATTATAATATAATAATCCTTACTTAGTCCATGTTAAAACAAACTGTTTAAACAATTACATATGTCAATGCTTATAGCTATATTAATTAGTAGTTCATTCTTCATATTTAGGAACGTAGGCTTGCCACAAACTTGTGATATAATAACTTACCTTCTATCTCCAAAACACATACCGTTGAATAGGTCAAAACTGAAGATCCAGTTCAGTAGGCTAGATATGTCTCAAACTCAAACTCAAAATGTTTTATTTCACATAGGCCGACATGGGCACTTACAAAACGTCAAAAGTTAGTGCATGGTTCGAAATTGGTCGTTTTCTATGGAGAAAAATCAGCATGAAACCTCAAAAAAAAAAAGCTAATTTGATATGAGAGGACATACAGCACAAATGAATTACAAAAAAAAAATGTAAAATAAATCTAAGAGTCTACAATGTTCTCCCGTTTACAAATAGCTTAAGAATAAATATTAAATTAAACTGGAAATGAGACTTCAAAACTGAAGGAAAAAAGAATAATAAAAACCGGTCAAGTGCGTGTCGGGCCACGCGCAGTGAAGGGTTCCGTAGTTTTTATAACAGCCAAGTGCGTGTCGTATTCGCTGACTGATCAATTCGTACCATGCTCTAACTAAAAGCCAAACATGACTACCTAACTAATTAGATTTCCTATATAAAGCGTCACCTGATCCGACAATTTTGCACGGAATGTTTTAATTTTTTTTAGAGATTTGTATAAATAAAGATTTGTTTAATTAAACCTTGTCATAGCCGGTGTTTTGAATTTAAATATATTCTATTATTACTATTTCAATCTCCAAATTCCTACACTCAACTTGATTATGAATTTCACAATTCAACTATTTCAATTTTATCTCTAGCCTCTACACACAATCTCAAGAACTTATTATTTTTTCTACACACAATCTCAAAAAATTGATTTTTTTTAGGTAGGGCCACTTATAGTTCAGCACACTAAGGCTGGTCACTACTTAACCGGGCGATCAACAAAAACTCAATTTTTCTTTTTGATAGGGCCACTCGTAGTTCAGCACACTAAGGCTGGTCACTACTCAACCGGGCGATCCTGTGGTGACCTCTAAAATTAAAGGCCCCCAGCCAGGGCTTACAAACTAGAATTACATTTTAAACAACCGTACGCTAAGGGCACTCCCTGTGGAGTACGGACCTCGGCATAGCGGGTTCGTTGGTGGAGGGCAGCAAAGGGACAGGCTGGGTCCATATTATTTAAGGGGTTATTTATCGCTACTGGCTCAGCATCGCAGGCTGGCTCGTTTGGCAAAGGTCGGGGAGAGTTTCCGTTACAAGTACGCGGACGTCGCGATGGGCCTCGTCGGCGAGGCCGGAATACGGAACATGTTTTATTTCTGTATTTTCTAAGAGTGCTAGTTTCCCTACTGCTCTCTTGTCGGATGGTGGTGGGATCGTCGGGTCGTCTAGGACGTTACGCGGGCGACGAACCCGAGAAATATTGGAGGGTCTGTATCGGGCGGCCGATACGATCAGGGGGTTTGGGTGGTTTTCAGCAGAGGTGAAGTAACGCACTGAATGGCGTTTCAGCACTTGCTTTATGATCGGGGCAAAAACTCAATAATTTTCACAACTACCTACTTATAGTTTTGACGGTAACGAAACCATTGTGAGATATAATTCGACGACAACGCCATCTAGTTAGAAAATAAGTACTAGTTGTTACACAAAACTGAAAAATGAGACTGGTTTGTCACAATCCTCAACTAATTTAATTACTTAAACACAACTAACTATAATTTTACTGGACAGAAACTGTTTTTAACCGACTTCTAAAGAAGGAGTAGGTTATCAATTCGTCACGTATATATAATATATATTTTTTATGTATGTGCACCGATTACTCCGTCAATTATGGATTGAGGTAGTACCATTGTCACCAAATTTTGATGAAGGGATCTCATGGAAATCGAAGGAAATCCTCAAATTTTAAAGGCAATCGTATAGCGATTTTGGTATTTGTTATAGTAACTTGTGCATTTGCTCTCAGAAAGCACCATTTGGTGAAGCGGAACTGATGAAGAAGATCACAGATGGCCACCGGAACTACTCAATAATAAGTATTATAGTATAGTAATCGAACCGCAACTCGTGTTGCGGTTCGATTACTTTAAAATGGGTGCTAAGCAATTTATGGTCATCACAATGTGAATGGTGAAATGGAGCTGATGGTGAAATACCAGAGAACTCCTCAACAATTAACGCCCCTGCATCGGGAAAACCAATATTTTCTAAAACGTGATGAGCAAGTTGACATTAGGCTATTGTAACTTAGATAAATTATAAACAGACACACTAAAAAACGAGAAATAAAAACTATTTAACAAAAAAAAACCAACTTCCAAAAAACACTACAATGTGAAAAATAACTTTAATTTTGGAAGTCGGTGGCAAAGAACTAAAATACAGATCCAAAGACACCATCTTCTAAAATTAGTGATCCTAGTGGTTTTTTGGAAGTCGGTATTTTTTTGTTAAAAGTTTTTTTTTTATAAAACTTATGAAACTAGCGCGATACAACTGACGCTTACCGCCATCTATCGACATTTCTATGGAGTTGTTCGAAATTTTCGAGTCAAATATAATTGGACGACTATTACTCGTAAACTTGTAAAGCCCACTCATGTGTGATAGTTTTCCTTTAAACTTCGTTATATATAGGTACTACTGCCATGACATTTGAATTTCTAACTACAACCGTTTAGTTGATAGAGGGGGAAGACACTTGACTCCAACGATAATTGGTACTTTACAGCTTGATAAGTCACGAGCGGTTTACTTAATCAGAAAACGGTCTTCCTAAACCCCTAATATTTTTGAAAGACCTATCCAACGATATCCCACACTATGAGAAGGACGAAAAATAAATTATTATCTCACTTTACATGTAGGGGAGGTACCCTAAATATTTGTTTTTTTTTTTTTCAAAGTTTTATTTTACCACTTCTTCGGCGTCATTAACTTGTATACTCATGCCAAATTACAAATTTCTAGTACCAATAGTTTTTGAGCTAAACCGCGGACAGATGGACAGACAGACGGACATGGCGAAACTATAAGGGTTCCTTGTTGACTACGAAACCCTAAAAATGGAACAAAAGAATGTCTGTCAAATCGGATCGATTATCGTAGGGAAAAATAAACAGACACACTCACGCAAGTAGAGTTGTTAATACACTATTATAGTCGATAACGCAATTATTATAAGCCAGGGAAGCCACATGTGCAGAAGGAAGGAATCATCGCCAAGCAGTCATGTCTTCAACGTAGTCCCGAAGCTTTTTTAATAAGGACACGTTTGACGTGGGTTTTAAATTTTCCCTCGCTAAGTTCTGTATATTTTACAGCCTTGTCCGTCAATAGCCGAAGGGCTAAGATGTCGAACTTGTGATCAAGAGATCGCGGGCTCGAACGCCACCCATTAATTACACTATTGCTGAAAATCCACTCGAGACACAATTTAGCTTAAAAATGTAGCTTAGTTGGAGGAGTTATCAACATTGCTAATAATGTGAATTCTACCCACATTGCTATTATCTTTAAAAAATATATGTGAAAGAACAAAATCGGTGATTAGAAATCGCAAAACCGGCAAAGATAGTTGTGGAGTAAGACATCTACCTTAATAATTGGCAAGAAGTAGCACATAACCAGGAAGTTCACACAACACACACAGAGCAGGCTAAATATAATTATCTTATATATAAAATGTCGAGTCACGGTCTTTGTGGTGGCATACCTTCGAAATACCTCGACTGAAATTTATGATTTTATTTTGTATATTACGCAAGTATGAGAGTAGGTTGTAAAGTATATTTCATACCTAGAGCGGGCTCATTCGTAATAAAAAAAACCCGGTATATGTTGCAGTGCCAACATAATTTTATTTAAATTATGTTGGCACTGCAACATATACCGGGTTTTTTTTATTACGAATGAGCCAGCTCTTGACCTCGATCACACCTGATGGTAAGTGTAAGATGAGGTCTACGATCGAACGAGCGAACACAGAAGATGCCTGCTCACTCTTGCTTTAAAGGCTGACGGGTCGTATGTGGCAGGGAACACAGAAGCCGGCAGAGATATCTGATTTCCAAGTTCACCTTAGCTGTGCGCACAATAAATGTAGAGGAGAAGCGCTTAGTACGACAAGACGGTAAATCGACAAAGGGTGGATGGTATTCTGCAGTACGTCTGGTAGACCGGTAGTATAAGGGGGATGAAGGGATTAGGTCGTGGAGCTCCTGCGCACACTCTCCGAAGTATAATCTGTAGAAGCTAGACAGGTAAGCAACGTTTCGCCGGTGAGCAAGACTGTGAAGCTTGCCTGCCAGAACCTCGTCGCCTCAGAGCCTTTTAGCTCTGCGTTCGATCGAGTCAAGAGCAGATAGCTGGTATTTTGCTGAGCCATCCCACGAGTGACTGCAATATTCCATACAAGACCGGACCTGTGCTTTATATAAATATGGGTATAGCCAGTAATATTATAAAAATAATTATAACCTATACTCAGTGTTGACAATCATGACTATACCTGCTTCTTTCATTATTGGCATAAGTGATGTGAGCTCCAGACTTTGCCATAGATGAATAATAATAAAATCTTCCTTTGTACCATCTCGAAGGTCAACCTCTGAGGTTGTCGGTTGCTTAACCGGACATGCCTGTGGCTGCCTTAATTAATTAAAATTAAAGTCTCCAGCCAGGGCTTATTACAAAACTTACAAGCTAGGTGACTGTGTAGTTGCCTAGCTTGTAAGTTTTATGTGCGACGCTCTTCGCCGAGGTCCAGACTTGTGTGTACTCCGTATGGGATACGGCAGGTGGAGGGCAGCTAAGTAAAAACTGACTAAGGACATAAAAATTTTAAACGAAAGAAGTAAACTTTATACCAACAATTTCTAAATTAAAACAAATAGTAAAATAATTTACAAAATCGGTTCAGTAGATTCAGAGATTACTTCTTACAAACTAACAAACTTTACTCTTAATAATATTGGTATAGATGAGACAAACGGACTGACAATAACGAAAAGGATAAAGACAAAACTAATTACACTCTGAAACTTGACACATTGCCGATTGATAGCAAAACGAGTTGCTCTTTACACGTGTCTCAATCAAAATACTGATGCCAGTTAACCCTCATAATCATTTATTCATGTGACTCTTGGCAGTTTACAGAATGTCAGTTATAATAAAAAGTGCTCAAAAGTCTACCCGTAGGGCTTACATAGATAATTTACAGTTTTAAATAAACAATAAATAATTACTCAAGTCATAATAGTCAAAATAAGATTATTGAATTAAAATTACAATTATAATTATCAATGTCAACACTTGAAACATAGTCAAAAATACCATTTCAGATCACAATTTGAACAAGTCATTGTCATTATTTTATAAAATGTCAAAGAAAGATAGAATAAAAAAAAAGTAATGATTACAGCCGTATTTTCTCATTCAGAAACTCCGGAACATTATAATAAGATTTACTAATAAGATTTTTTTTAACTGTTGTTTAAATAAATGTATGTTTAATGTTTTAATGCTATCTGGTATATGGTCATAAATAATTGGTGCCATGCAAAACACACTATTTCTCATTAAAGCTGTTTTAGACTGCCTAGAGCACAACATGTGGATATGTCGTCGACTGCGGTTATTTCTGTCGGACAACGTGGGGAATAAATTTGGATTAGTTTTTACAAATACTGCAACTTCAAAAATGTACAAAGAGGGTAATGTCAGTATTTTACATTTTATAAAGAAAGGTTTACATGTTTCTGTGCCTCAAATTCACTTATTTTTTACTTAGAACGAACGTTTCAGTCTACCAAAGGTTTTATGCTTAAATTTAAATACGTTTGGTATCTTAATTTAAACATAAAATGAAACTCTTGATTGATCTGTTGCTTCGTATAAAAAATTAAATACAATACTTCTATGAAAGTTGAAAATCAAAATCTTTACCTCAATTATTGAGAGCAAGCGACGTCTTTATTATACCTAGCATAAATATTTAATTTATGTGAGATAGCGAAAATTATCTAATGAGATACTGAGGTTCCGGAACAACAGGAAAGGTAGGAACTTCGTGGGTTTTCCATCTTATATTTATTTAATAAAACTTTATTCAACACAAAATGCACAAAGGTGGACTTAATGCCTTAAGCATTCCGCTATACCTAGAGCGAGAAATATTTTATGATTTTCACACCGAAAAAGTCACGGTAGATAGCGGTATGACTCGTGTGCAAACGCCTTTTATTTTATTTATATAAGTCGTATCTGACAAAGCAAGAGCCCATACATTACAGATGTTATATAAGGTGGAAACAAAGAAACACCAAATATAACGCAAGATCCAACGGAAGAGTCAACGGGTATACTCACACTCATGTAACGGGTAAAGGTTAGTACATAAACTTGTTATTTTTATTAAACTGTGTACTTGTAGTCGTTCTAAACTTCCTTGCCTATATATTTAGAGCTTCGTGCAAAATCAATCAATATAATATATAAAACACTTCCGTTACTGACAAGAAACTAAAATTTGGCAATGACCGGTTAGGATTGGTCGATTCCTATGGAAAAGACCCGGCAAAACTACAGGGTTATTCAAAAAGTAGTTGATTTTCACAATGTTATGACTTTTTTAAATCAAAATCAAAATTTTTATTTCACATAGGCCTAACTTAACTTACAAAACGTCAGCAGTTAGTGCACGGTTCGAAATTGGTCGTTTTCTATGGAGAAGAACCGGCAAGAAACTCCACGGTTACTCTTTTAATTTTTTTATTTTTTGATTTTCACTATGTTTGCATAATAGATATTTTTTTTTAGGTATGAGAGGACAGTATAGACCAATTGACATAATATTATTTAATAGAAATGAAAGATAGATACAATCATTGAAATGAAATGAAATGAAATATTTATTCTGTAAATTGGTTATAAATAACACTTTTACACGTCATGTTTTTTTTGCGTGTTTAGTTTAGCTAGATGAGGCCGGTATTTCCTAACTGACTACTCTGAGAAGAAACACCGAAACAAACTCAGAGGTCAAAGTCTCTTTTAAAGTCCAGACAATTTGTATTTGTATATGAGAAGCATGTAGGTTCATGTCTGTGGTATTCTTTTGAGGAAATAACCACGCAAATTTGAGCGGACCTATCCAGACAGTGCAAGCATTAGTCAGTTATCGTGTAGCTCAACTTAGAACTTAACATTAATTGGTACAGCACAAGACACAAAATAAATTTCACATAAAGACCATGGCTCTTAACTTAAAAAAATAATTGGCCAATGGCGAGTCAGACTTGCCCATGAAGGGTTCCGTAGTAACTACGCCAAATAACTTTGTTTTTCATAGTATTTGTATGAATTACAAAGTTGTATTTGCGGTTTTAGAAAATATGGTATATCTCAAAAACTGACCCGATCTCATCCAAACTAATTTTCCTTGAAAGTTTATTTTAAGATTAGAGGTGAGGGAAGTTAGAGGGGGACACACATTTTACCACTTTGGAAGCATACACTTCCAAAGTGGCAATTTTAATCGATTGACTTTATGAAAAAGTGGTTTTAAAAACCTCAATGTCATTTTTAAAGACCTTTCTATGAATACCATACACGCAATATAAAATATTTTTTTCATGAAACCTATGTTTCATGAAAAATATATTTTCAGTTTCAGTTCCATATATGAGGAGCCTCCCTTTATTATAAATATATATTTTACTTTTTTCTTAAAATCGGAAAGCGGTTTAAAGAATTCCTACCAAGTTTCACATGTATAGGTTTAATAGTTTCGGAATAAAATGGCTGTAACATACGGACAGACGGACAGACAGACAGAGAAACAGACAGACAGACAGACAAACGGACAGACAGACATGACGAAACTATAAGGGTACCGTTTTTTGCCATTCGGCTACGGAACCCTAAAAATTAAGAAAACAAACATACAACCCGAAAAACTAATTTTTATATGAAAGGAAGTGACATTACGGTCATAAAGCAAACATTTTAGAGACAAAGAAATTATGATTAGTGCAGTGTGTGACTCGCACTAGGCACCCATTTGCCAGGTCGCCAGGTATTTACAACCTGGCACATACTGATATGTGCCAGGTTGTAAATACCTGGCCCTGATATTATGCTGGGCCATGTTGTAAATACCTGGCCCTGATATTATGCTGGGCCATGTTGTAAATACCTGGCCCTGATATTATGCTTGGTCCCTGTAGTGACATACGGATGTCGAGTAGCGTCCATGCATACACGTAGACGGCAAAAATAATATTATTATAACAGAGGCAGGCAGCAATAAAAGGTTGCTACAGAGCTGGAATATGGAAACCCTTAAAAGAAATAATTTTGGAAGATTACGGAGTAGATGGAGCTAACCTTACTAGCCTATATTGTCCTAACATACTTCTTTTTTCTTCAATAAAAATAAATCAATATTTTCATCACATTGACATGTTCCTTCGTTCTGGTGCTCAATTCAAAGATAGAGTGCTTAAGACACTGAGTCAATAGTTGATAAACCAAATAAATAATATAAAAAATCAATCTCCTATTATTTCAATTTCAATGTCCATTGTTTTATTTCAATTAATTTTATTTATAATTTCCATTACTTTATTTTTCGTTCATTTTTAATATTAATATATATTTTAAATATATATTTTTTTAAAGAGACCTAGCAGTGTCAACCCCTCCAACTAAGCTAAATATGCTTGTGTCTGGAGTGGGTTCATGACAATCGTGTAATAGGTGGGGTTCGAACCCGCGACACTTTATTGCTTGAATATGTTGTGTTGTAAATAAACTGCCACGTTGGTTTGTTATGGTTGCTAAACAATAGTTCTGGGGTTCATTTCCGGATCAGGAAAAAAGTGCTATTGGGTTTACCTATTAGAAATTTCTACATAGTATAAAGTTTGGAATTTGGCGGTGTGATACCGCCATGCCTCAAAAATCACTTTAAACCGTTGGCCATGCGTCTGATCTGTCTCCGGTCGTGTTGGATTACCTATGAGAGTAAAGGCAGTGCACATGTACACCTGCACCGCTGCTTAATCTCCACTGAAATTGACCCCCGCAGCTGAAATCCTTAGGCCGCGCTCAGTTTGGACACGAATTTGTATCGTACGTAAACGTACGATCGTGGTCGTACGAATTGAGTGCGTACACTGAATACGTTTTACTCCGTCAAAAAGGTAGTGATATCGCATTCGTGAAGTCATCTTTGGTTGGAGCGCAATGAATAATCTGTATCTTCTAGATAATTCTCTTATAACTCGAAGACTGCGGCGGCGACTTCGCTGTCGCAGAACCGAATGGGTACCTACGTGAAATTTATTTAAAAAGAAAAGAATTTGGAGAATTTCATCATGTTATTGAAGACTTAAATAATGACCCCATACTGTTTCATGGTTATGTACGTATGAAAATAGAAACATAAAATAAAATTTTCTACTTCCATTTTTACGCACGAACGTGTTTAAAAATCCCAACGAGTTCGGATTGTTTTCGGACGTCGGAACTACACGCACGTATACGTACGACTAACTCGCATCCAGTATGTGCGCTCTCATAGTACTTGGAAGGTTAGGATCGTGCGTGTGTGTTCGTACGTATACGCACGAGTAAAATTAAAAATATTATTATATCTTCTCAATGCTGGTTGTAGTCAATACCAGTATACAACTATAGAAGTGAAACTAAATAGTTAACATCTTATCAGCACGTTGATGGCAACGACACGTAAGCAGTAGGTATATTAACTTAGGCTTTGCACGTTACGACTGTTAAATTCGAGTGTGTTTTCTGATATCTATTATCTCGAAATGGCAAATATGCTGTTGCATATTTATAGTACTGTGAAAATAAAGATCTATACTAATATTATAAAGCGGACAAGTTTGTTTGTTTAAACGTGCATATCTTTAAAAGTACTGGGTGAATTTGAATCATGAAAGTAGTTTGAAACTTGAGAATGGTTATAGACTACTTTTTACCCGACTGCATAAGAAGGAAGTTTTGTTTTTATCGTGGTGAAGCCCACGGGAGTGAAGTCCCGCGTGACTGCTAGTGTTTATATAAAAATTGGCCAAGTGCGAGTCAGACTCGCCCATGAAGGGTTCCGTAGTAACTATAATAATATAATATAATATGCATATTTATTTAGAGAATAAAAAAAAAACCTTTAAAATTTCTTAAAACTAGCTTATTTACATTTTCACAACTACGCTAAATAACTTTGTTTTTCATAGTGTTTGTATGAATTACAAAGTTATTTTTGCGGTTTTAGAAAATATGCTGTATCTCAAAAACTGCTGACTTGATTTCATTCAAACCAATTTTGGTTGAAAGTTTACATTAAGATCTACAGACATATTTTTTTTAGATTTTTCACTCCATTATTATAGAAGTTAGAAGTGTGTCCCCCACACATTTTACCACTTTGGAAGCTTATATCTTTCTTGTAAACGATTGACTTTATGAAAAAGTGGTTTTTTAGAAACCATTATATCTTTTTTAAAGACCTGTCTATAGATATTACACACGCATAGGTTTCATGAACAAAATATCAGTTCTAGTTCCATGTATGGGGACCCGCCTTTATTTTAAATATATTTTAATTTTTTTCTTAAAATCAGAAAGCGGTTCACAGAATACATCTACCTACTAAGTTTCACATGTATAGTCTTAATAGTTTTGGAATAAAATGGCTGTGACATACGGACGGACGGACAGACAGACAGACAGACGGACAGTCATATCGAAACTATAAGGGTTCCGTTTTTTGCCATTCGGCTACGGAACCCTAAAAACATAATAGTTATTCCATTGATGTTCTTAAATTATTATGGTTGGCTTCTGTGTCCCTGCCACATATGACCCGTCAGCCATTAAAGCAAGAGTGAATAGGCATTTCCTGGGCTCGCTCGTTCGATCGTAGACCTCATCTTACACTTACCATCAGGTGTGATCGAGGTCAAGAGCGGGCTCAGTCGTAATAAGTAGCAGAAAATATTATAAAGTTATTTATAAAAAACCATTTTGTATTATTCCAGGAACACTTCGCCAGACATGAATTTTCTCTACACATTGGCACTGCTCTGCTTAATATACACAGTTGTATGTGATGACGATGAGTCACTTTTTGGAATATCACCAAGACAAGATTTAAACTTTACGGAACTTGCTGCTTATGATGGCTACAAAGCTGAACAGCATTTTGTTACTACCGCAGATGGATACATCTTGGGGCTTTTCCGGATACCCCTGAAGAAGTCCTGCAAGGCCTCTAAAGGCGTCATTATGTTCATGCACGGCCTCTACCTCAGCGGTGATGACTGCATTGTGCCAGGACCAGGGAAAGCCCACTGCTATATCTACTCTGACAACTGCTATGATATCTGGGTTCCCAACGCCAGAGGAAACTTCTACAGCAGAAACCATACTACATTAAATCCCGACAAAAACTCCGCATTCTGGGACTTTTCAGTTGATGAAATGGCCTTTTATGATTTACCAGCAGCCATAGATTATGTCTTACTTCAGACAAATGAAACCCAATTATCGTACGTCGCTCATTCACAAGGAGTTACCATGTTATTGATTCTTTGCTCAAAGAAGCCAGAATACAATGCTAAGATTAAGGTTGGCTTCGGCTTATCACCGACCGCGTGGCTGGAACACGCTAGGTTTTTCGTGATAAAGTTTCAAAGTATTATTGCCCCAGGATTATCATTGACGGACTCGTTCCTTAATAAAGAAATATTAAAACGAAACGGATTGCTGCAGAGTTCTGGAGAATTATTTTGCGGAACGACTACTCTAGCATATCCTTTATGCTCTGTATTCGTCTTCGCAGCATTAGGTTACAATAAGTACCAAATTACCGATGAAGTGTTGCCTGTAGTGGTTGGCCATACGCCCTCTGGCACTTCTCTCAGAAACTTTAACAGATGGGGGCAATTGCACAATAATGGCTTCTCCGAATACGACTTTGGATTTTTCAAAAATCTTATCGTATATGGACGGACAACGCCCCCGCTATACGATTTGTCTGGCATAACAATGCCATGGGTGTTTCTAGGAAGCGACAACGACTATGTAGCTAATGTTACAGATGTAAAAACGTTGGTCTCTAAAATACAAAACCGATCATTGTGCGTCCTTTCTGACAAAACGTTTGGTCATCTAGATTTTATTTATGGTAAAGATATACCAAATTACATAACTCCTGTTGTTTTGTCATATCTAGAGACTGGTAAATACATTTGCCCTTAATATACAGAATAGAAGCAGGCGTTACTTTGTGGAAATCCATACTACCAAATATAATTGCGACGACGCCAATTCCTTGGCAGACTACATATTTTTCTGAAGTACTAACATGCCTTAAATTGTAAAAAAAAACTTTTAGCCATCTAGATTTTATTTATGGTAAACATAATATGTCGAATTACTTTACTCCAGTCGTTTTGTCATATCTAGTAAATAAATATTGTAAATAATACATTTATCTTTATTTTTTCCATTCCTATTGCTATCACCATACTTAATGGATTAACTTAAGTTTAGTTTAACGAGATGAACCCAACCATTCGACCGCTGACAAACTGTTTCAAATGAAATATTGCCCTGTAATACACGGGATTCATTTATATTTTCTTTTTACGTTCTTGTGGCTTTCAAGGTTGAGAAATTAATTTTGTTAACTATTATCAATCAAATGAAGCCTGTCTAGAAAAGCTCCTTTAGTTATTTATTTATTTCATGCTTCTAAGGCCCATAGAAAATATACATACACAATAAGTAACAATATACTAATACATCTTTTTCCAGCGGCGTGCACAGGTTTATGACACTAGGTATGCGGCGGAGTACTCGGTCACAAAAACTTTTTCTTTTATAGATTTTAAGCATAGCCGCAGCCACGCGACGGATCTCTAAGTCGGAAACCATGCCAACAGAACAAGTCTTAGATGTACTACTATTCATGTACATCTTCTACGGCATCGCAGACAAAACGGCGATCGATCGTCGCGGCGGAAGAAATTTTAATACGTAAAATAATAAGCTAAGATATTACTACTCACCTAGTCAGCTTCAATTTTCACATATTCAAGGTTCCGGTTACTATATCCCGATGTAAACGCAAGATTTCGGCCACCTCAAATATCTTATCCAAGTGAGTGATAGTTACAGAACACGTCACTTGGAAGATATCCGATGTGGCCTTTAAAAAGGCCGATTTTCATGTGATTCGCAAATATATAAATAAACTTAATAATAAAACAACAGGTTAGTAAAAAAAAAACATACTACTCATTCATTTATAAATAAAATCTATGCGCCTATCCTTTTTTAAATATGATTTTAGGATATCGTCATAGAAAGTTGGATTGCGTTTTAATTCTATCATTAATGCCTTTTCTATAGAAATCATGGAAAGCTCTGTGAGTCTCTGTTGATTCTGTGTGTTTCTCAAATATGTGTGGATACGTTTTAAACACGAAAATGAACGCTCTGCCGATGCGCTGCTTGCTGGGACACAATGAATTTCGCTAATCGTAACACTTCAGAAAAAACTTTATTTAAATTGTCCTTATACAAATTTTGAATAATACTAAATACACAACTATTTGCAAATTGAGGTGATCTATAAATACAGCGCAATTCATTTTTCAATTTATCGAAATTAAAATTTGCCTGATAATTATTAGTGAACTCTCTGATTTAATTTTCAGGGAAACGTTCACTATATTTTTTTAAATTCTCACAAGAAAGTAGCTCAATAAACTTTAAATCTTTAATGTTTTTATAGCGATTTCTTAATTCACTGACTACATTATCAATTATTTCAACAAAAATTCGCCGATAATGTATTTTTACATCATCGACATTGCGCTTTCTTTTAGGTGGTCCGGTAATGTGAACGGCGGCATCATAAAAGATCTCGAACTTCTCTCTGAAACGTTCTAAAAATGACTCTAACTCTTTTATCTTTGTTACACAATACGCGATGTCACTAGTTTTTTTTTGCAAAATATCATACAGAATATCCGTTTCTGCAAAAATATCTGCGAAAGATTTTAAAAGAAAATTAAATTCAAATTCTTTCATAATAAATAAAAATGAACTGACTTGTGTCAGTGTTTTACCATCCCAGTCTTGTGTATTTTCATTCATATTTTCAAACTATTCTAGGAGGTGGGTGGACTCATTATTAATTACATTAACCGTGCGCGAGTGATATGTCCACCTTGTTTCCGCGACACGAGGCAGCTTTTTCATATCGGCAAAGTTGTTGTAATGGGCCATTCGCTTTGTACTGGTGTGAAAAAGAGCCGCGATTGATTTTATAATACTAAAAAAGCGTTTTGTTTCAGCAACTCGTTCGAACGATTTCGATAAAACTAAATTTAATATATATGCTGAACACCAAACGTACATAGCTTGTGGACATTTTTGTCTCACCAAAGCCTGCACGCCATTAATTTGTGAGGATAAAACTGCTGCCCCATCGTAAGTTTGTGCAACTAATTTGGATACACAATCGAACTCTTCTAAAATTTCCAAAATTATAGAACTCAAGGTTACAGCGGTCCGATCCGCGCTGACATCAACATATTTGATAAATCGATCTACTACTTCAGAATCACGAAAATATCTCAAAACTAATACTAATTGTTCACGGCCGCTAACATCAGGAGTCTCATCTACCATGACGGCGACGAAATCGGACTGTTTAATTTCGGCTTTAACGCGATCGATCATCACAGATGCAACGCTCGAGATCAAATCATTCTGCGTACGGTTCGACATGCCCGTGAATGAGGTACTTGCACTCTGTAAATGGGTTTCTAAAACTCCATCATACTTGGCTAATAAATCTACTATTTCTAAATAATTACCCCTATTCAACGACGATACTGACTCATCGTGACCGCGAAAAGCTAATTCTTGTTTTCCCAGAAAGCAAACAACATCGATGAGCCTTTGAAAAATGTTTCTATTGCGATCGACTTTAGCATTATGCCTCTCAATATCTAATCGTAACTGACTGTTGATACTCATTTCAATACGAGATTTACCAAAAGTATTTAATTTTAAGCAGGCCTCCATATGTTTTTCTGTATGGTCATGCTTCTTTGCCGCGGTATAAAAATTATTTAAATCTGAATATCCCGAATCAGTCCACACTGTACTAGAATTACTAAACAATATGCAAGGAAAACAATATAATTTAATCGTGTGTATACAAACACACAGCCAGTCATACGTTTCATAACTTTTAACATGAAACTTTCGAGTTACTTTCCCTTTTTGCTGGTTTAATTGTTGTAACTCGGGTACACACCTACCTTTAGAGACAATTTGAATCTTTTCATTGAATGATAATTGTGAGAACTTGTTATTTTTATTTTTTAATAAACACACATTTTCAACACAGACCTCACAATCAAATAACATTTTTAAAAAAATCAACAAACGCATACAATACAATTATTATAGAAACTCAGTAATAAACTGTTAAATGTACACACTTTCAAATGTTAAAATGAAAAATCTTTTAAGAAAACTATAAATATACTGGCGTAAACAAAATAGTAAACAATGCTCATCACATGAAAAAGCAATATGGCTCCCAGGCCCCGCGAACACAAAACCAGTGTTGCCAACAACGCGGGGGTCAATGTCGCCCGTTTTTCACAGCTTAAGTAGCCTAATATAGCCGAATTTCAGTCAGTGGTAGGTAGCCTAATTATGTAGCTTAAAATATCAGTAAAAATGTAGTTTAAATCAATTTATTTTTACCTACTTTACTTGCTTTAAATACTGGTATTTTTTTTATCCACTCATCGCGCATAATGAATGCGCCAATAATTTTTCGTTAAACAAATACTTTGACACAAATGCTGTAGGTACGAAGCGAAATGAAAATGATAAATATTTAAATAATAACTGAAATTGGCCCGAACTATTCACTCAGTTTAATAAGATAATTGCGTTTACACTAATTTTTTTTAAGTTATTGTTGATTGGCTTGCGTTTGATCACAATTTCAACTGATGTTAAGTGATGATGTGGACGAAGACGAAGCATGCTTGCCTAGAAGTAACCTATTCACTCTTACTCTTAGCTATAACCTGGGAGTGTTCCGTAGGAGTTATGAGGACACTATCAACCTCGTACAATTATGTACGAGATTTTAATAATATGGCCATACGAACATTTTGCATCACCATTTTATAATAGTAAAGTCATTTTAATAAAGACAGAGATAAGAAACCGGCTAACTGTGGAAACAGTGAACGGCACACTACTTGCTGCAGAGAGTGCAAAAGGAAACTGTGTCAATTTTGAACCCACAAAAGGAGTGTATAGCCGCATGACAACAGATAAAATATACGGCAGAAAAAACGATGACAGTGAGGGTGTTCCTGACTAATATTTGGAGAGATGTAAACTAAGTTACCTTGCAAATTTTCATAATAATTTAGTAATAGTAGTAGTAATACATTTAGATTTTTTATTTTTATTTTACTTGATTGATTAATAATAAAGATTTTTTGGAAATACAACACAAAGTGATGTTTTATTTAATAGGAAACTTGCAATAGTTTATTTCGAGTAAAAAGTCCTAAATCCAGAAATTCAATATGCCTTAATTTTGGTTTTAGCACGTTTTGCATGCATAATACCTAAATGTACGAGGTTTGAAATTCAAAATACAAGATTTTTAGCTGCATGTGTACGAGGGATTTTCTTTTGCGGTTGGCAACCCTGCTGCCAGTGTTGTTTAGGTTATGCCGTCTCAGTGGTGTAGTTGCTGAAAAGTATAAGCTCAAGTGCAACTAAAAATATATGTCACTAATATGAAGAAAGGGTACTTTTGTATTGTACACCCTGACTTTAAAAAAAAACAAAAAAAATTGATATCATACTACTACAAAATGACAATGAATATACATTTAACAACATTACCAACAAGTGTATCTTCCTTTTGGAAGCAAAATATATATATATCCAATATTAAAGCGCAGTGCATCATTAAATAATGTCTAAAATTGTGTTTTTTATGAGAATAAATCAGTGATTCCTATTATTATTGTATTTATTAGTCCAAATTCCTTAATAGTTAAACGTTAAAAGTTAGAAAACAGTAATAAAACAAGACGGCTGATTTCTTTCTTTTATTATTGATATGCAATATAAATTACCAAAAAATAATAACACTTATTTATAAAGTATTGATATCATGTATGTATGACTATTTGTTTGAAATCATTATAACAAAGCTGCTCAACAGATTTTGTCTAATTTCTATTTTTATAAGCAAGTCCTGTAAATTAATAAGTGCACAGGCTATAACAATCACATTATCAAGTATTCTTAGAAAATGAAACAGTAATCTCTTTAGTCAAAATTTTTCTTGTCCGTATCGCCTTTGATCTATAATTAACTTTTTCTTTTAAATGAAATTGGTACCCTTTTCACTGGTGACAATAGGATCTGTTCATGTGCTTTTATTTTGTGTTGACTGTGATTCTGAAAATAAATAAAATTATAAATACAAACAAACGCACAGTTCACTTTTCATTTACCTATTTTTATCCTTAGTTATGTCTACATACCTGTTGTCATTAAAACTACTTCTTGCACAGGTGTTGTAGTCGGTTGGGTGCTAGACGGGCTGGGTTCACTTAACACTTCCTGCATCAGTGTGTCTTGGCACTCTTGAATGAGTTGGGTTCTTTGTTTTTAAACAAATACATGTCTAGAAGTACTAGCATCACTCATCCTTTTTCTGCGGTCTTCCTGGCAATAAAATTTTGTAGGCACCATAATTATGCTCTTGCTTAAAGTTGCTTAATCCCATATTATATTGATAGCCATATCTTTTTCAATCTGAAATATTTTTAAATGTTATTTTAAAGCCATAAATGTTGATGTATTTAGTGGTAATAAATATAATTGAATATTGAAATATTTGTGGCTATTCAGGTATAATACAAAAAAAAAACATCTCAGTTATCTAACCTTAAAACAGAAGAATAACTATATTGTAAAAATGTTTTAAGTTAGTAATAATAACATGTTTACTTACATCAAAATGATCCTGACAGACGAAAATTACCGAACTATCCTTTATTTCTTTATTATTTCTGCGTGCAAGTTGTAAATACTTATTACGAACTTTAACATTTTTTGGAACGGTTATAAATAGCTTCTCCGGCATCTTTATCGTTGTATTTGTGCACCGTGGTACTGCACACCATTTATAACTAATTTTTTCCAGTAAATTACAGCCAGAAACTTTATTAAACTACATAAAACTCTCAATTTGACTTGCTCCCTAATATTTATATACAAACGTGAAACGTGTGACATCACTCCGTCATATTGTTCGCCCAACAAGCGTTTTGACAGCTTATATAATCACTATATTTTGTAATGCTTTTTTTTTAAACGAAATATTTATAAAATATGAAAATAAATATTATTTGTAGGGTCCTTATACGCCAATAAATAATATGAGACGGTTTTTAGAAACCATTCAAATAGCCTATTCTGTCTATTATTTTTACTCGGAACGGCAACGAACAACATTTCTGAACGTTTGTCTCATGCATACGTAGAATCTCTATGTAGTCTGTGATATCATGCCGCAGGACTTTGGCTTTAGACATTCATGGGTGTGTGCGTAGGCGAATTGTGCACAAATAGCAAAAGTACTGCACACATGCGAACAAAAATCCTGCCGTAGAGGGCGGCAGGACTTGAGAATAATAGGTACGTTAATTTGCAGCGCCTGGCAAACAATGTTTGTGTGCTTGCAAATAGGTGCTATTTATAAACTATTAGGCGTTTTTAAGTTATTATATTTTGTTTATTCATTTATTTAGTATTAATTAAAGTCATCTAAAACGTGCGAACGTTTTATTAAAATATCTGTGAATGGCAAGTAATGCACTGCATTTATGCTTTCAAGGAGCGCACGCGCCTGCGTGGTACTGCACACCATTTATAACTAATTTTTTCCAGTAAATTACAGCCAGAAACTTTATTAAACTACATAAAACTCTCAATTTGACTTGCTCCCTAATATTTATATACAAACGTGAAACGTGTGACATCACTCCGTCATATTGTTCGCCCAACAAGCGTTTTGACAGCTTATATAATCACTATATTTTGTAATGCTTTTTTTTTAAACGAAATATTTATAAAATATGAAAATAAATATTATTTGTAGGGTCCTTATACGCCAATAAATAATATGAGACGGTTTTTAGAAACCATTCAAATAGCCTATTCTGTCTATTATTTTTACTCGGAACGGCAACGAACAACATTTCTGAACGTTTGTCTCATGCATACGTAGAATCTCTATGTAGTCTGTGATATCATGCCGCAGGACTTTGGCTTTAGACATTCATGGGTGTGTGCGTAGGCGAATTGTGCACAAATAGCAAAAGTACTGCACACATGCGAACAAAAATCCTGCCGTAGAGGGCGGCAGGACTTGAGAATAATAGGTACGTTAATTTGCAGCGCCTGGCAAACAATGTTTGTGTGCTTGCAAATAGGTGCTATTTATAAACTATTAGGCGTTTTTAAGCTATTATATTTTGTTTATTCATTTATTTAGTATTAATTAAAGTCATCTAAAACGTGCGAACGTTTTATTAAAATATCTGTGAATGGCAAGTAATGCACTGCATTTATGCTTTCAAGGAGCGCACGCGCCTGTCTTTTTCTAATTCATACAAATAAGATACATTCTATTACATCATTAATAGGCATAGTAATTCACGGAAGGTTTATTTGTATGAAACATGCATATTATAGCAAAGAAGTTTTCCTATCAAGTATTTTAAAGATTTGTAATGGATGTCGTAGCAACGTTCCGGGGCCGTGGTATCTCGCTAGAATATTCCCGCAACCCGTACAGTATACAACGTGTAATTTAAAGGGTATATACATACCGAGTGCACGGCTTCTTTGGATGATAACAAACGATATGGCAAGGGTTTTCTAATCCTATGTGTACATGTGTGGAGCATATAAGAAATTAATACCAGAGGCCGAATTTTCAAATTAAGAAGAACGAAGATAATTATCATTTTATTGGCAAGTGACGTGGAAAGTGATGACCCTCATAGTGATGTGACACGTTTGTTATTACTGGTATTCAAGAAACATATGAAACCAATAATTTGGGGTCAATTCTGTGAGTCACTTATATTGAGCTGAAACTGTGCATAGAGACTCCATACCGGATGTTGTCTTCAGTCCTTTTGGATAGATATGGGGTTTCCGTTACACGTTGTATAACCCATAGTAACATTACGAGACAGATCAAAATCATATCTTAAAAAGAAGTGGTATATATCTATGTCCTATGTTACTATGGGTTCTATACTGTACGGGTTGCGGGAATATTCTAGCGAGATACCACGGCGCCGGAATGTAAGGGCAACTGATGAAACAGGGTGGGTTTTTACTCAGTGGAAGTCTCTCCTCACTCCCTTCTACTCCACCCAGAATGGGAAGAGTCATTCGATGATATATTTATCCTTCGAAAAAAGATTGGTTATTGTATACTATATACTTTTTCTTTTACATACGAGTATTACAGAAAATAATTAGTTAGGTATGGTTAGGTACCTTATAGTTTACGAAGCTAAGGCTCAATTAGCATAAAAAAAAGTTGGGAATTTTGGCAAAGGTAAGACGGTACTTCACACCCGAACAGCTGCTCAATCTGTATCAAGCCCAGGTTCGGTCGTGTATGGAGTACTGCTCTCATCTTTGGGATGGATCTGCCAAATACCAACTGTACGCGCTTGAGTCTATTGAGAAACGGGCCAAGAGACTCATTGGCAACGATGTACTGGTCGAGTCAAAGCTCCAAAGCCTTGAACATCGACGACGAGTTGCAAGTCTATCGGTTTTCTATCGTTTACATTTCGGGGAGTGTGCGATGGAGTTACACAATCTAATTCCGCCAAGTCCATTCCATCTTCGGACTTCAAGACAAACGGTGATGCGCCATCGTTAAATGGTGGACAACCCACCCATACGCACTAAACGTTTTGAGAATACTTTTAATGTGAGTACGGCTAAGGAGTGGAATTCCCTGCCGGAGTCTGTGTTTCCCGATAGCTATAACCTAGGGGTCTTTAAGTCAAGAGTGAATAGATACTTTTAGGTAAGCGTGCTCCATCTTCGACCACATCATCACTTACCATCAGGTGAGATGGTGGTCAAACACGAACCTATTATCAATATAAAAAATTTTTTTGAAAAAAATAAAACCGACGTCCATATCAAAACACTACAAAGCCAAAAATAATTTTAATTTCGGTAGTCGGTGTTATTGGTTTTGTATTTTCTTTTTTTTTCACACCGCCTTCCGAAATTAAAATTATTTTTGGCTTTGTAGTGTTTTGATATGGAAGTCGGTTTTATATTTTTCAAAAAAGATTTTTATTTTCGCGCTTTTTAGTGAGTCGGTTTGTAATTAATCTAGTTACAAAAGCCAAAATGTCAACTACTTATCACCTTTTACAAAATATTGCTTTTCCCAATGCAGTGCCGTTAATTTTTGAGGAGTTCTGGTATTTCACCATCAGCTCTACTTCACCATTGTAGAGCATAAAGTGCTTCACATCCATATTCAAGTAATCGTATCGCAATCCACAAAATACTTATTATTCAGTAGTTTCGGTGGCTATCCGTGGTTTTTATCATTAGTTCCACTTTCCCAAATGGTGCGGGAACTCTTTAAATATTATAGGATATTTAAAGAGTTCCCTCGATTTCTCCATGATTCCAACATCAGATCCTAACGTGATGACAATGGGACCAACTAGAAAGTATACCCTTTCACACTAAAAGAAGAAAATTTTTCAAATCGGTCCAGCCGTCTTTGAGATATGAGGTAACATACATAAAAAAAAGAAAAAGAAGGATTCAAGATGAACTGAAAAGCTCCTCCTTTTTTGAAATCGGTTAAAAAAATAATTGTCGAAATCGGTTCGTAAATGACGAAGTTATGCGCGAACAAAAAACGCAATGCAGAGTAAAGGAAAAGATCCTCAATGTAAATTGTTTTTAGACTTTTGTTGATTTTTCAGAAACGGCTTGTCCGATTTCGATAAAATTTTCATGGGACCATTTGGAAAGTATACCCTTTCCAACAAAAAAAAAGAATTTTTCAAATCGGTTGGCAAGCGACGGAGTTATGCGTGGACAAACATAAAGAAAATAAAAAATACAAACATCCGAATTGAGAAACTCCTCCTTTTTTAGAAGTCGGTTAAAAAATCTCTCGTTCACAGAGATATTTTACAGACACGTAAAAGATCGCTATTAGCTATAAGACCACCCACCATTGTAACACTCTTGTAGTTGTTAATTCCTTATTTGTATTTTTAACTGTGTACAATAAAGAGTATACTTATCTGAGTGTCCTAATTGAATCTTCATCGTTTTTCCAAAGCTTAACACTACCCTTGCTAAGTAGTTAACTAATATAGTCCAACTACTATCTCATTAGATTAGATTCAACTGGTATTTTTTTTAATTTTTTGTTCAATCTTAATTCTGTATAATTATTATTCCATCCTTATTTAGTTCTGTATAGTGTAAGTTAATTTCGTTGGTTACTACTTGTTTTTATTTAACTATTAAGTACTTATATGTGGTATGTAATTACAATTAGTGTACAAGATGCTGATTAATAAATAAATGAATTAAAATAAATCAATTTTATCTTGGCAATAAGAGTCATTGACCTTTCCCAAAATTATTTCCACATCAATTTTAATCAAAATCTTAATTTTGTATAATTATTATTCCATCCTTATTTAGTTCTGGATAATGTAAGTTCTGCGGGGGTCTGCGGGAACACTTAAGTATTCTTCAACGCAGTCCCCGACACCTACCTTCTCAGTATTCAATCCTGACCGATTTTAGCTCAGCGGAGATTAGAGATAGTGTACAAGTATGTGTGTATGGAAATAGACCAAGTATAAATGACAACTTCGTGCATAAAGAATGTTGACGAGAAACCGGGCACGATTGCTCGAATCTACACGCCCAAGATCTTCGGATGCGTCACTCAGCTCCGCCTCGCAGCCGCCGGGACCTGCTCCAGCCGTGAGTGAAGAGACTCCGGCCGCTGCAGTTGCGTCGAGCTCGAGTGACGAATACTTCTCGCCGCCGACGACACCACCACCTGCGCGTCGGCGAGGAAGAGGCTGACCTCCGGACTGCTTGGAACCTCGAGGCCCACCGGCCTCTGATAGGGTTCCCGCTGCCGGTGGAAGTGTGCAGCGCATGCGATGGACTCAATCCATTAATGAGAACGTCATGCGCTCATACTATGGGGCTACAGAGGGGGGAAATAACTTGACTGCGTACCGTGGTCGGATGCTCTCTCTGTTTCAGGTACTTGAGCCAACTGTCAACGTTTCGGCCCAGCGACTATCGGATCAAGTGCGTGTCATCCAACGTAACCGTATGTTGGATGAAGCCGTACTTGATCGCCTCCGTTCGGAAATGAGTAGCTGTGTCACTTCACATCCGACGCCGACTGTGGTGGCACCACCACAGTCCAACATTCAAGTTGAAGAGAGTAGTGACAGAGTTACAAACGTAAGTACCCAGTATAATGAGCAATTGAGGAGTGCTTTGGGGTGTGCTATTCGGGAATATCGCAACATGTCGCCTGAAATAAGACCACGCTTACCTCGTTTGCCCATGCATAACAGGAATAGGGCACTGGTGGCTGCTCTGGATTCGCAGTTGTCAGACTATTTTGATAACTGCGAAGACCTCGCCGATACCCACTCTGTCATATACTGCGCAGCTGTCGCGGCATGTCGTGTAGCTAATGTTAAAATTTCTAATGACATAGCTATACGACCTAAACCCGCTGTCCCAGCTTGGCAGTGTAGGATCGAGCGCCGTATTGGTGAGGCCAGGGCACTCATTGGCAAACTTATTTGCTTTAGGGAGGGCAACACTCGCCCGAGAGTGATGCGCTTTGTGAGACGGGCGTTTTTGGGAACCAATATCCACCCACATAATTATATGTCCTGTGTCACAGAGCGCATCGACTTCCTAAAGCAGAAGGTGTATGCATGGGCAAACCGTATCCGAAGGTATAGACGACGAGTGGAGTGATTCACCCAGAATCGCACATTCCGAAGTAACGAAAGGTGGGTATATAGGGCTTGGGAGCGACCGGACCAAGGTGCGACTGATATGTGCCTGCCCGATGATGACGCCTTATGTACGTTCTGGCGCAACATCTGGTCGGTACCTGTCAGTCACACCGAAGGTGATTGGACCCGGGAGGTCAAGCAAGCGTGCGATCCAATACCAGAAATGGGGGCAATCATCATCAGCCCCCATGATATAGCCAATGCAGTTCGTCCGCTGCCTAATTGGAAGTCTCCAGGGCCGGATGGACTGCATAACTTTTGGATCAAATGGCTAACAAGATCGCACGCTCGCTTCTCAGTACCAATCTGCCCTAGAATCTGGCTCACTACCCGAGTTCTTTACCACTGGAGTTACCCACCTGCTCCACAAATCTGGTAGCACCGTGGACCCCAAAAATTATAGACCAATCACGTGTCTGCCTACGGTCTATAAGGTTCTGACATCCATTTTGAGAGCTAAAATTAACAAACACATTGACAACAATCACATCATGTCTCCCTCTCAAAATGGATGTAAGAATGGGTCCCGCGGTACTAAGGAGCTACTCCTCATTGATATAGCCATTAGCCAACAGGTTCGACGTTCCAAAAAAGATCTGTCGACATGTTGGATAGACTACAAGAAGGCCTATGACTCAGTGCCTCATACATGGCTCATGAGGGTGCTAGAATTGTATAAAATTAATGCAACTTTACGCACCTTTCTGACATCAATGGGACAATGGATGACAGTTCTTCGCTATCCAGGATGTCGATATATCCCAAGGTACAGCAAACCGATAAGGATTGAGCGAGGCATATTTCAGGGCGATAGTTTGAGTCCGCTTTGGTTTTGCTTAGCCTTGAATCCTCTAAGCACACTGCTGGAGAATTCAGGCCTAGGCTATAGGTTGAAAAGAGGTGGTCAGGTTATTTCTCACCTCCTTTACATGGATGATTTAAAACTTTTTGGCGCCACTAGTCTACAGCTGACGGAACTACTGAAGGTAACTGAAACTTTCAGTAGTGCCATCAGGATGGAGTTTGGTGTCGACAAATGTGCGATTATGCATGTAAAGCGAGGGGAGATTGTGGAATCCGTGGGATCTCAACCCTCGAATTCCATAAACCTGAGATCCCTCTCTCCAACTGAAACCTATAAGTATTTGGGTATGTCGGAAGCGTTAGGTATCAATGTAGTTGACATGAAGCAATCGCTGAAGGAGCGCTTCTTTGGCCGCCTAAAGAAGGTATTTAAAAGCCTTCTATCGGGCGGGAACAAGGTGCGTGCCTTCAACGGTTGGGTCATGCCAGTGTTGATATACTCTTTCGGCGTACTCAAATGGACTCAAACTGAACTTGACGCCCTGGATAGGAGAGTTCGTACATTGCTGACTGCATATCGAATGCATCACCCACGCTCATCAGTGATGAGGCTGTATATCCCGCGGAAATGTGGAGGTCGAGGCTTTTTGAATGCTAAAACTCTCCACAACCGCGAGGTATGCAATCTCAGGGAACATTTCCTTGCTTCTGAAGTGGGTATGCTTCGAGATGTAGTAGCGGTGGATAAGGGACTCACCCCGCTCTCCTTGGCTAATGAGAACTGGCGCAAACCTGCAATGCTAGACACTAACGATCGCAGAGGGATATGGCAGAGTAAGGAGCTTCATGGACGTTTTTTCCGGGCCCTACATGGGTCCGACGTAGACCAAGTAGCGTCCGTAGCTTGGTTGCGCTTCGGTGACCTCTTTGGGGAAACCGAAGGTTTTGTTTGTGCAATTATGGACGAAGTTATCATGACGAACAACTACCGGAAATTTATTGTGAAGGATGGCACGGTTGACATATGTCGGGCATGTCACCGTCCGGGTGAATCAATCCGCCACATTATCTCTGGTTGTTCTCGTCTTGCTAATGGAGAGTACTTGCACAGGCACAACCTTGCAGCCAAGATAATTCATCAGCAACTTGCTCTGAAATATTCTCTTGTGGAATCGGAAGTGCCGTACTATAGGTATGTGCCCGACTCAGTTCTCGATAACGGCCATGTCACATTATACTGGGATCGGTCCATCATCACTGACAGGACTATTGTAGCCAATAAGCCGGATATAGTGGTGGTGGACCGAATCGTGAGGCGTGCCATGATTGTCGACATAACCATCCCGCATGACGAGAACCTCGTGAAAGCTGAGAAAGATAAGCAAATCAAGTATCTTGACTTGGCACACGAGATTGTCGACATGTGGGATGTGAGCTCGGCAATCATTGTACCGATAGTCATCTCAGCCAATGGCTTAATAGCCAAGAGCCTCAACCAACACCTCAGGAGGCTCTCGTTAGACGGTTGGATCAAGGGCTTGCTTCAGAGAGTGGTACTCCTGGACACGGCGCGTATCGTCAGGAGGCTCCTCTCTTTGGAGCCCTGACCGCCGGTAGCTTGGACCCTGTTCCCGGTACCGGTGGGCTACTATTTTTTATATTTTTAAATGTTTTTTTTTAGAGAATATTTAAAAATGTAATTTATATGTATATATTGAAAATAAAGACAATAATAATAAATCTTTATTTCCAGTTTACAATTTACATGTGGTTAGTCATTACTCACTAATAACAAAACATTTCATCTCATAAATTGTAGCTTTACACTGAGTTATAGATCACTGACACCCAAGCTAAGATTAAACTTGTGTTATGGGTGTCAGGGGTCTCAAAATTGGCATTATTAACACTAATTAAATGTTCGGAGTTAAGTTGTGTACACATATTAGGCAATATAAACAGTAATAAAGATACCATACAAGCAAAAATTTAAAATAATAATGCAAATTACAGAAAATAATAATAATAATAAAACTTTCTGTGCAGTGTTATGTATGTGTGTGTTGGAATGAGTAAGTATGATCGTGTGTGAATGTGACTGAATGTGTGTGATATGTGTGTACATGCTGGTGGGTGTTGAATTGTTTATGTAACTGACAAAGTATTGGTTGTAACTTGTACGTCCTACGGATACAGTATTTGTTCTACCTCCTCATAGTTAAGACTAATAATAATAATCCATTTACTGACCTCCCTTTTACATTTAAATTTACTAAGCTGGTAGATGTTACATTGCTTATTAACAGTGTTGTAAATACGACTGCCAAGAATCCTAAAATGTCGTTTTGCAAGTTTTGTTTTATGTCTCTCTCTCTGTTGAGATCTCAGAACAATGTAACAGACTCTGTTACATTGTTCTGAGATCTCAACTACCGTTTAATAAATAGCAATAGGATAATCGCTAATTGCAAGACTCTTGCGAGACTCTCGTTTGGGCAACACTACTCACAATAGTTGTTCTTGTCAGGGTAAAGCAGGAACACGATATTGGGCTAGCACTACAATTGTGAGCTTTGACTAAAAATGTATCGTCAGGTTGAGAAGACGATTTAAGTAAAAATGTGGTATATTTGGTTTTCTCCACATTTAGAGTCAAGCTATTCGCTGTTAACCAAAACATTACAATGCCAAGAACTGACTCTGCTCTCTCTCGGGCTTCGTCCCAATTTTGAGCTCGTACAAGTAGAGCCGTATCATCCGCATACGTGTAAATGGAACAATTCGGAAGTGCTAGATCACATAAGCTGTTCACATAAACCAAGAACATTGTAGGTCCCAAAATGAAGCCTTGAGGCACCCCAGTGGTTACAACACACTCACCACTGACATATGAAGCGACTTTAACACACTGGGTTCGTTCAGATAAGTAGCTTTTGAAGATCGCAAGGGCGGGTCCCCTTACTCCAATCCTTTCTAATTTCATAAGTAGGATATGGACAGAGACAGTGTCAAATGCCTTAGATAGGTCTAAAAATATGCCTAGGCTCTTAGATTTTTCATCAAGTGTCCTTACAACATCATCAATAAGGGCCGAAAACGCATCTTCACATGACTTTCCTCTACGAAAACCAAATTGATTTTTAGAAAGAATTTTATGCTTTTCCAAGAAAGATATAAGACGATTGTTCAGTACCCTTTCTAGAACCTTTGATAATGCTGGCTGGACCGAGATAGGTCTATAATTATTGACACTGTCTCTGTCTCCACCCTTATGGATAGGATGAACAACTGCTTTCTTCAAAACTCTCGGAAATACTCCTTCAGAGATACACAGACCACATATGTGTGTGATGAGCGGTACAAGAGTTTGTCTACTCATTTTAATAAGCCTCGAACCAATCCCATCCCATCCCGGAGCAGAATCAGATCGAAGACTCATTACAATATTCTCAATTTCAGCACAATCGGGAGAAAGAAGGACAATTGAATTCACCTGTGCGTCATCCCTAACATATGATTCATATTTTGTACTAGTGTTTGTTAGCTTAGCTGCGAGCTCCTTGCCAACATTAGCAAAATAATTGTTTACTAAATTCAAAGAAGACTTGCAATCAGGGTTGGACATAGACAGTAACTCTATTGGGGTGGATTTATCTTTTTGTTTGTTTATTATGGTGTTTATTACGTTCCAGGTCATTTTAGGGTCGTTTTTGGCTTTTTGCAGCTCAAGTTTTTGATAATTATATTTTAACCTGTGTAGCAGTTTATTGCAAAAATTTATATAACGTATATAAGTTACTTTTAGTATATAATTATCTGGTGTCATTTTATGTTTTCTATGCATGTTATCCCTATTTCTTATGCATCTTAGTAACCCTGGAGTGATCCAGGGTTTGTTTATTCTTAGCTTAGATGAAATGGAATGAATTGAAGTGTACTTGTTTATAATAGATATGATAGTATTAATCAGAAATTCAGTAGCCCAATTAGGATCCGATAATAATAAGATGGAACTGAAATCGGTAACTGCAATTTCTGAAATTACTTTATTCAGATCCACTTTCGAGAAAAATTTTGTTGTTTGCGGCTTTTTTATGTTTTTTATACAAACGAGTACAGGCTTGTGGTCGGTAATATGGCTATCTAGAACAAAAGATGATACTGATTTTACTACTTTAATCATGACATGATCTAAACAATTTTTTTCTCTAGTGGGGGTAGTAAAGGCCGGCAAGAGGCCGTGTGTTGCAGTCAAATTCATGTAACCATTATAATTTGGATCATTATTAGTAGGGCTAATGTTTATGTTCATGTCTCCTACTAGGAATATATTTTTAAAGGAGGATATCGAAGCCAACACGGTATCAAGACTATTTAAAAAGTTATCTATTTGGCGAAATGAAGGAGACCTGTAGACTGCAATAATTATGATATCAGTGAGTTTGCAGATAAGGCAATTTGCATCCATAAACTCCGGCTCTGTAACAGTATGTTGCAAGTCAGAATTAACGTAAATTACTAGTCCATCGTTTTTATTGAGGCTTTTTTTGAAAAATAGGCTGAGTAACCCTGAAGTAATGGAATATTAACATTATCGTTTAGCCAACATTCTGATAATACTATCACATCACACTTGAATTTTAAAGATGATAACAGTACTATAATGCTGTCAAAATTCTTATTTATACTACGTATATTTAGATGCAAAAAAGTTATTGTTTCAGTAGTTTTTCCTAAAATTTGAAGGCATCTATCAGGGGAACAAGCATGTGATTCGTGAGATCCATATAAATCCAAGCTATTAATAATTTCATTTATGTTATTCATTTTTATGTAATTTTTTGTTGTTCACCTAAAATTTTCATATTATTTGGATGTATATATACCATAAGGGGATTTGAAAAATCAATATAATTACCCCACTGTTTGACTTGAATCTTACAGAATTTAGAATTTGGCTTTCTAAGCACACTTAGTAACGTTAAATTAAGACCAATACCAGAATATATTAACAGACTTTGTGATTTGTCAGTGTTTCGTATGAACGTGCGTGACTTGTATTTTTGTGTAATGTATTTTTGAGTTGTATTGTGTAGAATAAAAATAATATTAATTAGTCCACACTAACACCCCATTAGTATCTACAACGTGTAATTTAAAGGGTATATACATACCAAGTGCACGGCTTCTTTGGATGA
Organism: Tholera decimalis; assembly: GCA_943138885.2. Taxonomy (NCBI): domain Eukaryota; kingdom Metazoa; phylum Arthropoda; class Insecta; order Lepidoptera; family Noctuidae; genus Tholera; species Tholera decimalis. The sequence goes on from OW964550.2 coordinate 2,846,052, forward strand.
TAACAAACGATATGGCAAGGGTTTTGTAATCCTACGTCTACGTGTGTAGAACTTATTACAAATTTCAATACATTGATACCAGAGACCAAATTTTTCAAATTAAGAAGATCGAAGAGAATTATCGTGTTATTGGCAAGTGACGTGGAAAGTTATTGACCCTCGTAGTGCTGTGACACGTTTGTTATGATTGGTATTCAAGAAATATATGAAACCAATAATTTGGTATCAATTCTTTGAGTCAGTTATTTTGTGCTGAAACTGTGCATAGAGATTCCATATCAGATGTTGTCTTCAGCCCTTTTGGATAGATATGGGGTTTCCGTTACACGTTGTATATTGAACCCGTACGAAACCAAAGTGGGTTACTGGTTTCATATACAGGGTGGCCCGTTTACAGTGGTCCAAAGATTTTTTATAGCTTGAGAGCATCATAAATGATCATTTAAAACATGCTTTTTTTAAATTACCCAAAATTTCAATATTCTTGACACAACCACTCTGTTATGAAAAGTACTGGACCGAATCGAATGAAATTTGGTAGTAAGCATAGTGCAATAATCTACCTATCACGCTATAGGCTCATCTAGTGTAAATAACTAAACTAGATTATTAAAAAAAAAACATAATTTAGAAACCATAAATTTTCGCTTAACTAAAGTATGTTTTAAATGATCACTTATGATGCTCTCAAGCTGAAAAATCTTTGGACCACTGTAAACGGGCCAACCTGTATATAAAAAAAAAGGAAATGCAAACATTTCCTCAGTATAACATCTGAATCGTACAACAAAAATATCATCGTGGAATACTCTAGAAATAATCCTAAGAAATGAAATTAAATATTTATTATGAAAATTGGTTATATAGAACACTTTTACACGTAATATTTTTCTACGTTTTAGGTTTTATAACTGACAACTCTGAGAAGACACCGAACAAACTCAGAGGTCAACGTCTCTTTTAAAGTCCATACAATTCGTATTGTTTCGATTATATGAAAAGGATAAAGGTTAATGTCTCTGGTGCTCTTTGGAAGGTTACACGCGCTAGAAAATTATATCAGACATCTGAACGTTCTAACTGAATCTTCATAGTTTTTCAAAAGCTAAAAAAAAGTTATTTTTAAACATAATTTTAAAGCTCAATTTACTAACTAGTTAACGGAGTGCCCCTGTTAGTTTTCCATTACCCCAGTTACGGTAACAGCGTATCATCCACGCCATTACGTCGCACGCCGCAGCCACGCAGTATGGTACCTATAAATTAACTGGTAAGCTGGCCTTGCATCCTCGTATGCATTTGCTAACCAATGCAGAATATTGCAGATCCGTGTACCTTATGACCGGAAGAAATTACTGTATAACTTAGCATTGGTGATATGGGAAAGGAATATTCTTGAGTTTTCTTGAAATTGGCGTGTCTGCTTTAATGGTTACTCTTTGGTGGATTGGTTACTTACATTGGTACTGTTTTAAGCTGGATGAGAGGAAATATGGTACAGAAAATTGCGTATCGAAAAATAATAAAGCTATGGGCAGCATCAGTAGTCTATAGTTATTATATTTTACAAACGAGTTCTCTATATTTAGTCACCACTCAGATAAACAATATTTCATTATATGACGATTGATTAAATATTTTCGCGAGTACCGATTTGAAATTCCTGACCACTGCTGCACAAAATCTGCAGTCAAACTATATTGACTGCACATTTTGTGCAGCAGTTGTGCAACTACTATCTCAATGGAGTAGATCATATTGTTCAATCTTAATTCTGTATAATTATTATTCCGTCCTTATTTAGTTCTGTATAGTGTAAGTTAATTTCATTGGTTACTACTTGTTATTATTTATTATTTTACTAGTAAGTACTTAACCTTTAATTTGTATATGTGGTATGTAATTACACTTAGTGTGCAAGATGGTGATTAATAAATAAATGAATTAAAAGAAATCAATTTTATCTAGTCATTGCCCTTTTTCAAAATTATTTCCACGTAAACCCAAACAAAAACTTCACAAACAAACGAATAAAAAAAATTAACTATCTTGTAGGATTACATATGTCTTCCTGTCTATCTGTCACGGCATACTTCAAACCTACAGAAACGATTTGAAACGAGGGGCTTTCCGTGACCATATTCGATTTTTTTCCACACCAAAACATTCTCTCTTTCGTGACACGGATAACACAATTCGTTTTTAGTATAGGATTTGTATTTTTAGCGTACATTCGCTGTGTTTAAGTGGTGAAACAAATTTCTCCACAACACATCAGTTTGTTGTCTATAAGTATTGGTGTATTTTTAATGTAAAAAATCTAAGTAGAAAAAAAAACAATGTATCGTCCGGGCCTGCTACTAAGGTAAGGATTTTCCTATGTCCTAAGATTGGGTGAAAGGATATATCCCACCCAAACCGATTAAAACCCCCCGTGTTCCCTGGCACATTTTCGCCGGGGTCTGCGGGAACACGTTAAGTATTCTTCAACGCCGTCGCCGACACTTATCTTCTCAGTATTCAAATATAATAGATTTGACCGATTTTAGCTCAGCGGAGATTAGAGATAGTGTACAAGTATGTGTGGACGTACAGGTGCATTCTTTTCTGAGGCACAGAGTATCATACTGTACATAATTCCAAACTCGGGGCTATCACAAGAATTTCTAATCGAAAAACCTAATTATACTTTTTGCCCGACCCACGAGAATGAAGCCTCGCTTTCGATTCCCGAAAGCGAGGCTTCATGCTTGGCAGTCGTGCTTTTGACCACCAAAACAACGAGGCAGTCAAAGTATTCAGACAGTATATAACATTATTCTGATATCAGTATCAGAATAATGTTATATACTGACTATTTGAACTGTGAAGATCCCACATCCATCCGCACCAGGTCTTTCAGATCCAAAAAAATTTCTTCATCTCTATCCAAGGCCGTCAAGACTGTTCCTAATTTGGTAATGGTAGTATTATTAATAGTCCGCATCCAGTATAAGTGAAATGCATATATTTTCCTGTAGTGGAGCAAAGTCACACAGTCCAGTGGATCGACCGTACCATTGCGTCCCCCAAATGTTTCGTGAGCGTTTGTTACCGGTCAGTTTAGATTCCATTACGTATGCCGCTGAAATTCTATTGGCATAATATAATTAACGCTTGGATATTTTCTTGTTTATTATGATGCTTTGTAAGGATATATAATAGCTTCTGCCCGCCGCTTAAGCTATCTATTTCTGCACCTAAATTCGTCAAAATCGGTTAAGTCTAACCCAGATGTGAAAGTGTAACAGACAGACAGAATTAGTTTCGGTTCCAGTATTAGTAGGGCAGTAAGATTTGATTAATCCTTTTTAGGGTTCCGTAACCTAATGACAAAAATTAGAACCCTTATAGTTTCGTACGTATGTCACAGCCATTTTATTCCGAAACTATTAAGACTATGCATGTGAAACTTGGTAGGTAGATGTATTCTATAAACCACTTTCCGATTATAAGAAAAAAATAAAAAATATATAAAATTAAGAGGGGCTCCCCAAACATGGACCGGAATCTAAAAAAAAAATTATTACACCTATGCGTGTGTGGTATCTATAGACAGTTCTTTAAAAATGACATTGAGGTTTCTAAAACCACTTTTTCATAAAGTCAATCGTTTAAAAGTATACGCTTCCAAAACTTAAATTCTTTTTTACTTTTTTTGTGGTTTCGCGAGCGGAGCACACATCCACCGTATGTTCCATCGTGATACCAGGCATTTAACAAAGAATATTTAAAATAAAAGACAAAAGTCGCTACTGTTTTATTAAATGTATGGCTGATCCATCACTTCTTCAAATTAAAATATTTTGGTATGGCCAGTACGTTAAATATATTGACATTGTTTGTTAATGTTTTAGGCTGGCTACAAAATTAATAATCATAAAAAAAAACAAGTTTAGGCGTCGAAGTCCAGACGACACATCGCTGTCGATCTAAACGTACCCAGAAGACTGGCAGCATTGCCACGTTGTATGGCAATGCTTATTCTTTGGGCAAAGAACGAGCCATAGTTTATATATTATATATTTGGGTCAGCGATTGATCGCTCAACTGCGCGGACGTGTCTTGCTTAGCATGTTGTAACAATATTAATTAATCGCCAATAATATTGTAAGAATTATTTGCGTAGTTAGTGATTTATGTGAGTCGCGAGTGATTATTTAACTTTTTTGCAAGAATGAACTAAATTATTTCTCAAAGATAAATAGTGTGTGTGTGTTAGACATGTCTAACCCAGGAATTAGCCCGTTTGGCCAACGTAGCCAACTATTACCAAGGAGTCCTCCGTCGACACCAACTGTCCAGCCTGTACAACCTGTAGACCCAAATCCACCACCTCCCATGGAAAACGAGCTGCCGAGAGAAGTCATAACTACGACCGAGATTCAGAAATGGATGGGGTCAATAGACAACATCCTAACTGAAGTATGCAATTTGGTCTCTGAGGGAAAAAAAAGAACACAGACCAAAAGGTTCGTGTCGGCAATCTCTGCCGTAAGGCCGTAAGTGGCGCATCTCAGATGGCTGTCTTATATCAAGCCCTTAAGCAAAAAACCATCCAAGCCCATAGTACCATTCAATACTTGCAGCAACAACAAAACGTCGAGAACTCTCTCTTACAATTCAAGGAGGTAGTTGAAGGCATTACAATCCCGGCAGAACCGTTCTCTTATGCGAACATGGTCAAAAAAGGGTCAGATAACTTTGTGCGCCCCGCAAATTTAAGCTCAGTGGCCATATACCCCAGCGACAAGACCAAATCTAGTGACGACACGAAGTCTCTCGTCCAAAAAAATATTTCTCCCGGGGAACTGAAACTACATGTTTGTGGCCTCAAAAAAGTGAAAAATGGGGGTGTACTAATAAGTACAGACTCAAAGGCAGATATTCAAAAACTCCGGAGCTCAGAAAAGCTAGTTTCTTCGGGCCTTAAGGTTGAGGAACCAGCCAAACGGCGCCCAAGAATTGCCGTTATTGGTGTCTCGGTAGCCCTGACTAATAAGGAGGTATTTGACTGCATTTTCGAGCAAAACCTGGCAGAGAAGTTGATAAATGAAACACGAGAGTCGTTTGAACAACAAATTAAGCTGAGCCATAAATCTGGAAAAAAAGATCTCCCAACGTGCAATTACATACTAGAAGTTCCGGCTAGCATCAGGAAGATCCTAGTGAATCAAGGGCGGATGTTTATTAATTGGACTTCATGCCCAGTCCGAGATTTCACGATTGTTACTCGGTGCTTCAACTGCCAGCAGTTCGGTCACGCAGCTAAATTCTGTCGTGAAACTAGCCCGACGTGTAATCACTGTGGAGAGACTGGCCACTCTTTCAAAGAATGCAGCATCAAATCCACTCCACCCATCTGTGCGACGTGCAAACGTTTTAAGCGGAAAACCGACCACAAAACTGGTGACCAGCACGAAAATATGCCGAGGTCAGCTATATAAATTCAATAGACTATGAAGGCGCCTGAGAGCGCTACCTATTAATCTATCTGTTAAGCACACTAGTTGTATTTTTTGTTTATTTATATTTGTTAGGTATTATGACTGATCAACTACTTAGTGACCTAGATAAATTCTCAGTGTCTGACGCAATAATTTGTAATGTTCATGAGTGTAAACAGTTCTTTTCTTTGAGAGAGAAACCGCTGACTTTACTAACACAAAATATTCGCAGCATAAATCGAAACATAAATGGTTTTGAGATATTACTACAAGATCTGGGTATAAGTTGCGATATTGTCGTCCTAACAGAATGTTGGTTGTCAAACCACTCAGCTGTTATACCATCACTAAACGGGTATACTTCATATAAAACCCAAAGAAATATTAACCAAAATGATGGTTTAGTTGTTTATGTCAATAATAGTTTAAGCACAACTGTCGAAGAACCAATGCTACAAAGTAGTAATTGCTTACTTATTAAAATTAATTCAGACACGGTAGTTATGGCTATATACAGACCTCCGTCTCAAAATGTCGTAAATTTTTTAGAGTCTCTAAACGCACACTTACAAAGTCTTACAACTTTCAAAAACATAATATTAATGGGTGATATAAATATTAACATTGCTTCTGGGAAAATGGATACACACGCACATAACTATCTTAATATCTGTACATTCTATGGATTCTTACCAGCTCATTACCACCCCACGCATCAAAGCGGTTCATGCTTAGACCATTTCATCATAAAAACAAAGAACTCAACCAAAACATTTGTTACTAACTCCTCGCTTACTAATCATCAAGCAGTTTTACTAACATTACATCATTCAATACCTAGGAAAAATTGTTTACGTAGCTATCCTACAGTCAATATGACTCAGCTCGAAAAAGACATACATAATATTAAATTCGACTCTGTATATACAAGTGCCGATGCAAACATTTCTATAGATTATTTTATAAATTTACTCCATGATGCAATAATAAAAAATACAGTTGCTAAAATAATGCCAAGAAAGTATAAGTGTCTTAAACCTTGGATTACCCCTGGACTTGTTCGCTGCATTAGACACAGAGACAAACTCCAAATGAAAAGCAAACTGGAGCCTGAAAATGAAATTCTTGCTATTACGTATAAAAGATATAGAAATTTCTGTAACAACCTTCTTAAGAAAATAAAAAAAGGATATGATAGAAATGAACTACAGAAAGCAGGTAAAAACAGTAAAGAAATTTGGAAATTTATAAAAACAAATACATTCAGAACCAAAAATCCCGAACCTCCACTTGACTTATTGAAAATAGAGAATAATAACCCAGTTGAATCAACCAATAATATTACTACATATTTTTCTAATGTAGGCAAAAATTTGGCAGAGAAAATCACAAAAATAGAAGTTTCCCTCAAAACCAATCTAAAACATTCCCCACACTCAAATCGTTTGTCTTATTAGATACGGATGTCAATGAAGTACTAACAATTATTTCTGGGTTAAAGACTGTTTGTGCCGTTGGGTGGGATGATATATCAAACAAGATACTTAAACATTTTAAATTCTTACTCGCCCCGCCGCTAACTCATATATTTCAGTTATGCTTAACAAATGGGGTATTTCCTAAGACACTTAAAAAGCTGTGGTTACTCCTGTATTGAAAACTGGTGACAAAAGCTGTATTAATAACTATAGACCAATCTCAGTTTTAACAGGACTCTCCAAAATTTTAGAGAAAATCATTAATATTAGATTAATTAAATACCTAGAAGATAATAAATTACTCTCAGAGAGACAATTTGGTTTTAGGCCGAAAAAGTCAACTAACCAAGCAGTACATCAAATGACAGATTTTATCACTACTAATTTGGATAAAGGCATGCACACAATTGGGATCTTCTTAGACCTCGCCAAGACTTTTGATACCATTTCTTGTCCCTTACTTTTGCACAAGCTTGAAACTCTCGGAATAAGAGGAACAACGCTTTCATTATTAGCTGACTATCTTACTGACCGCGGTCAATGCGTCAAAATTGGCCAATACGTTAGTTCTGAGCTAAGAATCAGTAATTACGGAATACCACAAGGTAGTATTTTAGGTCCTACTTTATTCCTAATACACACATCAAAAGTGTCTAGGGATCAAGCATTTTTATGCGGATTTCTTGAGATTGAGATGTGGCTTTGTAATAAATTTATGATTTTATAAATTTATATGGATCCTTTTTGGTGCATTTCATAATTTGAAACAGGAACTGTTAATCAAATTCGAGTAAAAGATGAAAATCAGCTGTCAATATTTTCCCTATAAAAACATACAACGCATTGAAGACATTATTAGTGCTACTGTTTCCCTACTACTGATTAAAACCAACGTTATTATGGAGCGGCGACGTCATTTAAGCAGGGAAGAAATGCTCAGAGCCGTGGGAATGATAGAAGCTGGTTCCCGGCAACGTACTGTGGCTTTAGCTCTGAATACAAGTCAGAGTGTTATCAGTCGACTTTGGACACGTTACCGAAGCACTGGTACCGTGGCTGAGCGCCATGGAGGACGGTATCGCTGCACCACACGGAGACAAGACCGATACATTCAAATCTTAACTCGAAGAGCTCCAACAATAACCGCCATGATGTTAGCCGTGAGGCTTCATCACTCTTCAGGGAACTTAATTAGCGACCAAACAGTCAGAAACCGCTTGCATGAAGTGAACCTTCATTCCCGAAGACCGCTACGGGTACCATCTATAGCAATGCACAATCGTAGGATTCGATATCAATGGGCTCTTGAACACAGAAATTGGGCAGAAGAACAATGGCGTTTCGTGTGCTTTTCTGATGAGTCTCGTTTTGGTATGAGACCGAATACAAGACGTATACGACACTGGAGAACCCCTGGACGCCAACAGCGATTAAAATCCTGCCAGGAAGTCCATCCTTATAGTGGTGGAACCATCATGGTATGGGCGGGTATTTGGATCGGCGGAAGAACTGAGTTGATTTGGATCAGAGGCAACTGTATGCTGAGACGATTGTATCTAACGTCATCGTTCCTCTACAAGTGCAAACCGGTCCCTTATTTCAGTTAATGCATGATAATGCACGACCGCACACCGCAAGAGTTGTAAGACAGACTCTCGCCGCAGCTAACATCAATGTCCTGCTCTGGCCTGCTCAGTCGCCAGACTTGAACCCGATTGAGCATGCATGGGATATGCTACAGAGAAGAGCTCTGCCGAATATGGAGGGTATCCAGTCGCAAGAAGACCTTTTTTTGTTGTTGCAACGAACATGGGCGGCCATTCCACAGCGTGATTTGGATGAACTCATTTTGAGTATGCCAAACCGATGTTCTTGTGTTGTTAGTGTTCGCGGTAGAAACACGGATTATTAATTGTTTAAGTTACCCAATAAAATTTTAAAGAAAACTGTTATTTCAGTCTTTTTTTCGAACTTTAATGTTAGTGGTTCAAATGTCAAAAATCCCTTTATTAGGAAAATGGCAAATTTCTTTATTAATGCAAAGGTGACTTGGTTTATCGTTACTGTGACAAACGAAAACACTTTATTTGATGAATCCTTAAAGAAAATTTTAATTAATATCAATCAGGAGAAAAGTTATTGCAAAAATATATGTTGATCCCTAGACACTTTTGATGTGTGTATATATAAATGACCTCTGCAGCATGGGTCTCCAAAATGGTATAATACTGTCATACGCAGACGACACAGCACTATAGTTTTCAGACAAAACTAGAGATGATGTATATAAACAAGCCCAGAACGGTTTTAATATAGTTTCTTAGTGGCTACAGGATAATCTACTAACACTAAATGCCGATAAAACTAAATACATATTATTTACTCTTAGAAATACTAACCTGCCAGTTACTAACATAAACATTTATGCGCACAAGTGCAGCACGTATGCTGACAATGCATGTGGTTGTCCTACGTTAGCAAAAACCGATTATATAAAATACCTAGGTGTAACGATTGACACAAATCTAAATTTCCGTAAACACATCGATTTATTATGCAGTCGAATACGTAAATTAATATATATTTTTAAATATTTACGAAATATAGCAGACTACAATCTAATTAAACAGGTTTATTTGGCTTTGTGTGAATCTATTCTCAGTTATTGCATAACATCATGGGGTGGGGCAGCTAAATCAATCCTTTTGCCATTAGAACGTGCGCAAAGAGCGGTCCTTAAGGCGAGGTTATTCGAAAAAACGTCGTTTTCAATTGTGTTTTATTCGTAGATAACACGGATTTAAATTTTGAAAAAAACATATTACATAATTCATACTTTGATCTTTCTATTTCGGTTATCCGATACACGATTACTTGCATTTCACTGCATCTAATTAAATCGCAAAGACAAGTCGAAATTACGGTCTTATTCTTATTTTATTTGAGTTTTATTAAGCTTTGAATAATAAAACTTATACCATAATAAAGGTCGTATAAAATGACATACATGTCGGTCGTCATAATGTGAAATTTGAAAATATTTATACCACTAAATTCAAAAATAAGTGCTTTCCTATTATTTTCAAGTGCGCGGCCGCGCGCCCCGCGTCGTTTAGTCCCGAGCGGAACGTGTTGGAGGTCGGACGTATGCCAATTTTTAGCGAACCTGTCACCCTCGCTAAGTTTGGTTCCGGTCGAGCCAAAAAGTCATTATAAAATATTAACTCCTATCGTTTAGTTTTAAATAGTTGTAATATAAATTGTTTTTATTAGGTATTTTAGTTATGATTTTGGTCAGTAAAACTAATGGACAAAATCAACAAAAAGAAGTTGTCATCGCTGGCTCTACGAAGGCTGAATAAACAAAAAAAGTAAGAAGGCTTTGACAATATAAATATTTAGACCTATATAAATATTTTTCTTTACTAACTAGGTTCTTTCTGTATTCTGAGGTACTATTGAAACCACAAAATAATATGTGTGTAAATAAAGACGCCACGCGCGCAAAAGCTATAACAGTTATTTTTCTCGCGGAATAGATTTATTTGCCAACCGCAAAAAGTGTGTGAACAATTGAATTTGAACCCTATGTCAAAGAGTATAAAGCCGCCGCGTGCGCTAATGCTCTTTTCAAATGTCAGACTCAAAGGAAACTTTGACAATATTATTATAGGTACCTATAATTATACAAATTAATATTTTACTTTACTACGTAGATAAGTACCTACGCGGAATAGATTTACAAACCGCAAATATGTGTGTAAAACAAAAACATTTTTGACTTTCATTCTCCTATAAAAAAATGAAAATGTTTCTTATTTTATTCAACAAAATATTTACAGAAATACCTAAATATAATATAAAAGTACTTATAATAAAAAAGAAATCACAAAAAGATGTGTTTAGAGTCTGCTGGGTTTGATCCAGAATACTGATGAATATCAATCCGATTCTTTACTAAACGCGATAATAGAACGTTAGTAACCCGAGTTGAAATAACTGACCGTATTCGACTGTATTAGGTTTTATTTTCGTAAATGTAATAATGGTTATGGTACAGTCGATCATTAGTCACTATGACCACAGTATAAAGATCATACAGTAGGTCAACACCTTTGATCTTGTGGAAAATGCCGACAACGTCTAGACAGTATCGGAACGGCCAGGGTTGTCACAAGTCAACAATATTTATTACGCGCAGCACACTCGTGCCATAGTGTAGAAATATACAGCATGACCATTTCCTACAAAAATATCATTTATTATTTTCGGTAAACTTCGGTAAACTTTATAACTCTCTGTCTTCGGTGTTCGTATCAACTTTACAATGATGATCTGCAGTTGTATGCATCTACGCGGGTGGAAAGTTTGTCATACGCTATAGGAGATTTAAACCGAGATTTAGATGCTATCAAAACTGGTCTAATTGATTTGGGGTGACTGTAAGCCCCTCAAAGTGTCAGGCCATTGTGATCGGAAGCTCACGTATGATCGTTAGAGTGGCAACTAGTTCACTTCCTCCTATCATTTTCAATTAAAGATCTCGGTTTGCATCTTGACTCTGCTTGGCTGGCAAAGTCAGGTTTGCAGTGTACTGTGTAAGCCAAAAAGTCAACGGGACTATGCGATGCCTGTATCGTCCGTACGGCACGGCTACTTTTTTGAGTACTGGTTGCACATTACCTGGCTTCCAGGACACTGGCACCACTCCGGTTTTAATAGAACCCGATACAGACGAGTATGCGATACAGGAGACAAATCCGGGGTACAACTATTTAAGACTCGAGCAGGTATTCCTTCCGGTTCACTGGCTTTGTTCACATTTTGACTAGAAAGGACTTTACGGACTTCCTTAACATGAAATGCAGTTTCCAGCATTACGGAGCCAAAGTGAGGTATTTTAGGTGGTAAGTTAGACGCCGTGTCGAGACGTAAACTTACCGCAAAGACGGAGGCATTTAAATTTGCTTTTTCTTGTGCGGTGTGAGCCAGTGTTCCATCCAATTTTATCATAACTAGGAGGCAGCGAAGGACGGTAAAAGCTCGAGTTTCGCTTCGCAGTTTCGGAGTCTGCTGACTACTACTACTCACCGTATGCCCCTGGGGCATTTATCTGGAGGAGAAAAGGTAGATACCGTTTTCACCAGAAAGTGGTCATACGATCCGAGCGAGGCCCAGACCGATACTGACAGTCTCTGGCGACGCAACTTTTGTGAGCACTAGGTCCAAGCCATTGGGCGTGTGGCCGTCGACTTCTGGAATGCAGGTTGCTTAGTGAACCAGCTGTTCGAGATCTAGCGATAAAAAAACCTGCGGGCCTCTCTACCAGCGTGCTCTGTTTGTTGGTACGGGAACAACCATTCTTTATGGTGGGAATTAAAATCTCTTAGAAAAACAAGCTTTGCCATCGGATATTTGTGCTTTGCCAGTTCAGCTCCTGCAGCTGCCTCCGTAAGGTGGTCGAAGAGCCTAGTCGTCTCCTGTTCACCGTTATGTAATCAGTAAACAACACCAACAACGAGCATAGATGGTCTAGAGAAAAGTGCTTACATTTATTTTTCATGAAAATGATAAATTAGAAAAAGTTTCACATTTTTGTGTATGTCTACTTTTTTAAGAGTTTTCCAATAAAGTATTCATGTACCAAAGGGAAACAGATAATATGTTGTAAAATGTCAAAAATGTGACATATCGTGTCAGGAGCTATGGCTTTTAACTGCATTTCGAATCACGCGCACTCCCTAATGTTCCCCGTCCAACCTCCATTAAATGCCTTCTCCCTTTTGTATTTACTCGATTTGTTTATGATCTATGTAGGTTCATTGAGATAAATAAAATAAAGCTGTAGCGTACTGTATTATCGTTTTAACAGTTCTATGCCATATTTCTAATTTTCTCTATTCATACTCATTTTATTCCTGCTGCCACTGGTAAACTGGTAACACATTGAGTGAAATACATTTGACATTGCAAAATGTCATGTTTGCGTACAAAATGATTTTTTTTTTTTTTACTTCAATTTTGATACTTTTCATCATCCAAAATACTTTACCAAACAACCTCAAGCGCTTGTGAAATTGTGGTGAGTCCTCCACAAAAGCCGCAAGAGTTGAAGTTGAAGTCGAATCACGGCATTAGCCAGTTGTGCATAAATGATTGTAGTTTTTAGAGAAAAAAAAGTGTGCGGTTGAGGGACCCTCGTCGTCTCTCTCGTCAGAAGATAGTCGTAAGTATTTACACTTTTGCGTTACAATTTCTGCCAGTTTAGAAGCCGCGTAAAATAAATTCGTTCCAAAAAGTGTTTGTGTGTTGCTATTATTGGTATAACTATTTGATTGAAAAATATTTATATTTTTTATTATATTTTTTAAACATAATATTTCACACAGAATACTTCTAAGCCCTCATTCAATATAACAATAATTGAATTGTAATACAACTCTCCTAATGTAAGTGTGCCTACCTAATACTTGATTTTTTATACTGAGCCATGAAGATTTCGCACCCTTTGGGAAAGTCGAATAGCGCGCGGCGTATAATTTTGAATCATACCCGTATTCATGATCTGCGTGTCAGTCAGATTTTTTATTCACCTTGTCCCCAAATATAAATAAATATACTTATTTTTAATTATTACTAATTAGGTTCAAGTTTATACAATACGTACCTATTCTATCTATAAACTTGAAAATACTTACTATTAAAACAAAACAAAATAAACATATACTAATCAATTCAAGTTGATCTACTGCATTGCTCTATTCTGTGACGCATCTTCGTACCTACTTGAGTTCGTGAACTCATGAGCGGTGCGCTTGGCGCGTGCGTCTCCCGCGCGTCGTAATTTGTTACGTTTTGCTATTCGTTGCGGGGGCTGGGGTAAGCGTCGAATACCTACGGTGCTCTGGATAACCCGGCCTTAAGGTAGCCACTTGTCGTCCATTTAGATTTCCCACACATGAGCTTTACAAGGCATGCAAGGTACTGACCGTGCGGCAACTTTTTATTCTGAATATAGTACTACTCCAACACAGTAAGCTTCCTTATATCCCTATAGATAAGAGAAGAAAAGACCTGGTCTGCATTAAGCCTCAAACTAGACATACTTTTACACACAATTTTTTTGTATTTTTAGGTCCATATCTATATAATAAAATCAACAAGTCTCTAAGTATTTACAGTGTAAGTCGTAAAAAATGTTGTGATATGTTGAGGGAATATTTAGCGACATTTAATTATTCAGATACAGAAAAATTGTTAGATGTTACGCAATAAATGTAATAGTGTTTATTTAGTCATTATTTATTTAAAGTTAAGATAATTTTTCCTCTGTTTAGATTATTTTAATATTTCACATAAAAAGCAAGCTATTAAAGTATAATACGTTAAGTAACAATGTTCGCTCTATGTTCTGTAATCTATTGTTCACCAAGCCACTCAGCGCTGAAAAGTGATGGCCTGAAACACAGGTTTGAATAAACTTACATCAGGCAGGTCGCTATAGTATTTTTAGACTATTAATCAATATTATATAAGTTATGCACTAGATGATTTATTTTAGACCCACTGTAACATCTTCCACTTACGAATTAATATGTACCTAACCTTAAAAACTGTAACTTCCATGTAATCTATATTGTGTGAACTTATGAATAATAAATTATTATTATTATTATTCCATTTATTTAATATATGTACATATAAATTACATTTTTAAATATTAATACAAAAAATAAAAACATTTAAAAATATAAAAAATAGTAGCCCACCGGTATCGGGAACAGGGTCCAAGCTACCGGTGGTCAGGGCTCCATAGAGAGGAACCTCCTCACAATACGCGCCGTTTCCAGGAGCACTGCTTTCTGGATCAAGCCCTTGATCCAGCTGCCCAACGAGAGCCTCCTTAGATGTTGGTCGAGGCTCTTGGCTATTATACCATTGGCTGTGACGACTATCGGCACAATGATTGCTGTCTCCACATCCCACATGTCGACAACCTCGCGTGCCAGGTCAAGATACTTATTTTTTTTATCTATCTCAGCTTTCACGAGGTTCTCGTCATGGGGGACTGCTATATCAACGATCATTGTGCGACGCTCTAATCGGTCTATCACCACTATGTCAGGCTTATTGGCAACAATAGTCCTGTCAGTGATGATAGACCGATCCCAATACAGTGTAATGTTGCCATTTTCGAGAACTGGGTCGGGCACATACCTATAGTATGGTACTTCTGATTCCACAAGATTGTATTTAAGAGCAAGTTGCTGGTGAATAATCCTGGCTACGAGGTTGTGTCTATGCAAATAGTCTCCGTTAGCCAGACGAGAACAGCCGGAGATAATGTGACGAATGGATTCTCCCGGTTTGTGACATGCCCGACATATGTCTACCATACCATCCTTCACAATATACTTCCGATAGTTATTCGTCATCATAACTTCGTCCATAATCGCACAGACAAAACCTTCGGTTTCCCCGAAGAGGTCACCAAAACGTAGCCAGGCTACGGACGCTAATGTGTCTACGTCAGACCCATGAAGGGCCCGGTAATAGCGCCCGTGAAGCTCCTTGCTCTGCCATACTTCTCTGCGGTCATTAGTATCTAATACTACAGGTTTGCGCCAATTCTCGGTACCTAAGGAGAGCGGAGTGAGGCCTTTGTCCATCGCTACCACATCTCGATGCATACCCACGTCGGTTTCTAGGAAATATTCCCTAAGGCTGCATATCTCGCGGTTGTGCAGGGTTGTGCAGGGCATTTAAAAAGCCACGACCCCCGCACTTCCGCGGGATATACAGCCTCATCACCGATGAACGTGGGTGATGCATTCGATTTGCAGTCAGCGATGTGCGGACCCGCCTGTCCAAGGCGTCAAGTTCAGTCTGAGTCCATTTGAGTATGCCAAAAGAGTACATCAATACTGGCATGACCCAACCATTGAAGGCACGCACCTTGTTTCCGCCTGATAGAAGACTATTCAGTACTTTATTCAGGCGGCCAAAGAAGCGTTCCTTCAATGATTGTTTAACATAAGCAACATTGATGCCTAGTGCCTCTGACATACCCAAATACTTGTAGGTTTCAGTTGAGCCGAGGGATCTTAGGTGTATGGAATCCGAGAGTTGAGTTCCCACGGATTCCATAATCTCCCCTCGCTTTACATGCATGACTGCACATTTGTCCACCCCAAATTCCATCCTGATGGCGCTACTGACGGTTTCCGTTACCTTCAGTAGCTCCATGAGTTGCAAGTTGCTGGGAGCCAAAAGTTTCAAATCATCCATGTAAAGCAAGTGTGATATGACCTGACCACCTCTTCTCAACTGGTAGCCTTGCCCCGAACCCTCCAGCAGTGTACTGAGAGGGTTGAGAGCCAGACAAAACCACAGTGGGCTCAGACTGTCGCCCTGAAAAATACCACGCTCAATCCTAATCGGTTCGCTGTTTTCCTGGATCTGTCGACATCCTGGATAGCAGAGGACCGTCTTCCATTGCCCCATACATGACTCAAGGAAAGTGCGGAGTATTGGATTTATTTTGTACAACTCCAACACCTTCATGAGCCATGTATGTGGAACCGAGTCATAGGCCTTCTTATAATCTATCCAACATGTCGACAGATTCCTTCGGGAACGACGAACCTGTTGGTTTATGGCAATATCGATGAGGAGAAGCTCCTTAGTACCGCGGGACCCGTTCCTACATCCATTCTGAGAAGCAGACATGATTGAATTTGTATCAATGTGATTATTAATATTGGCTCTCAAAATGGATGTAAGAACTTTATAGAACGTCGGTAAGCACGCAATCGGTCTATAATTTTTAGGTTCCGAAGTACTGCCTGATTTATGGAGCAGGTGGGTTATTCCTGTAGTTAGGAATTGAGGTAGCGATCCTAGCTCTAAGGCAGACTGGAACTGAGTGGCCAAGCGAGCGTGCGAGCTTTGAAACCATTTTATCCAGAAATTGTGCAGCCCGTCCGGCCCTGGAGATTTCCAGTTGGATAACGGACGGACTGCACGGGTTACATCTTGGGGGCTGATAGTAATTGCCCCCATTTCTGGTATAAGGTCGCACGTGCGCTTGATCTCACTCATCCAGTCACCCTCGGTGTGGCTGACAGGCACCGACCAGATGCTGCGCCAGAACGAGATCATGGCGTCATCATCCGGTAGGCACGTATCAGTCACACCTTGGTCAGGTCGCTCCCAGGCCCTATAAACCCACCTTTCATTGCTTTGGAATGTGCGATTCTGAGTGTATCGCTCCACCCGCCGCTTATATCGAGGAATTCGATTTGCCCATGCATAGACTTTCTGCTTCAGGAAGTCGATACGCTCTGTGACGCGGGTCAAATAATCCCGAGGACTGATATCAGTCCCCGCAAACGCCCGCCTCACAAAGCGCATCACTCTAGGGCGAGTGTTGCCCTGCCTGAAGCAGATAAGTTTACCAATGAGTGCTCTAGCCTCAGCAATACGACGTTCGATCCTGCCCTGCCAAGCTGGTACAGCTGGTCGTATAACTCTGTCAGTCTTTGGAAACTTGACATGAGCTACGCGACAAGCCGCTACAGCTGCACAGTATAGGATTGAATGAGTATCGGTGTTCAAGCTCAAAACCACATATCAAACAATCTTACCCGGTACGGACCATAGTTGCACTAAAGCTCTCTAGATGGTGTTGCCGTCGAATTAGAAGTCGCTATGGTTTCGTTACCGGCGTTTGGTTAGGGTCTTTGCTAGCGAAAATAAAGGGAGACAGCCTCCATAGATCAATATATGTTGTAGTTTCATTTAAAATTCAACTATAGCAGTATATACATAATTAGTTCAATTAGTTCAACCCCCCTTAAGCACTGGACATCTATCCTGGGGTTCGGTGCTTAACATTGGTCCTACGAGCCGGAACCGATCCGGATCCGGATAAGTATACACTTTTTGAGTACTTCGGCGCTGGTACTCGCAGTGGATCGCTGCAGCAAGAGTCCGCGCATTGGCTGCGACAGCTCAGTCCAGTATTGTGGGACGAGCTCGGAAGCAGTAGCAGCAAAGTGACGCTATAGGGGGCGCCACTTGCATCAGTTCAAACCAGAGGTGGATTTCGCCACTCTGGTCCAGTTCAACGAGACGTCAGAAGAAAGTCGTCACACAACCAGTTCATCGTGTCATCACGGCACGAGCTACAGTTCATCGGGTCGTCACCAGGGGGCGCCACACACATGAAGTTCAACCAGTATTTGTGAGTGAAGTGCAATCGTGAGTACAATTTATATTTTAAACAAAGACAATTCGGTCAAGCAATTTCGAACTTTAATTGTTTGGTGCCATTAACTTAAAAGGATTATAGAACAACTTTGGACTTGTAAAATAATTATACTTTGAAACTTAGAATAATTTTGTTAAGGTACTAGGAACTTGTAAAATTATTGTGCATGCATATTAGACTTAGAATTGTTTTATATAAAACGACGGAACGGGGAACCTATGCCCAATTTCCGCCAGATTATTTAAATCACTTGTAAAATTTGAAGTAATTAATTAAGACTTGGGATTTTTGTTCGTGTTTTGAAGTTCAACTTTTTTTGTACATGAAAAAATGTTTACATAGTTCTTGATGTTTTAAAGTTAACAGTAGTTTTTATACATTTGTTTATGAATTTGATAGAAGTTTAATTTAGATAATTTATATACACGTTTAATAAGATCAATTTATACACGTTTTTGAAGAAGCTTAATTATTTTATTATTTTAACATGGAAGGATTAATTAATGTATTAAGGAGTCATCAAAGTGTAATTATTAAAGGGTTAGCCAATTTTAAAAAGAGTCCTCAAGATAGATTAACTGTAGAATATATTGAAACGAGATTAGAACTATTAGAGAAGGATTGGGCGTCATTTAAAGATGCAAATACTAAACTTTATGAGAGGTTTAAATTAGATCAGATCGACCAAAAGGTTATTGATATTTATGATACATCAGAAGATACATATATTACTTATAAAAGTTTACTCAAAGCAAAGTTTAATGAAATGCAAGTAGTAAAGGAACCAGTACAACTTAGTGTTAGTTCTGCCAGTAGTCAATTTAAGTGTTCAAGTACGTTAGTTAAATTGCCAAAGATTACTATTCCAATGTTTTCTGGCAAGTATGAAGAATGGACGACATTTCATGATCTTTTCGTTTCATTAGTTCATAAAAATGAATCATTAGATAATGTTCAAAGGATGCATTATTTAAAGGCTCATCTTGCTGGTGCGGCTGAGCAATTAATACGGCATACGCCTATAACTGACGCTAACTATACTCAATGCTGGGATATGTTGTTAAAGCGATATAGTAACAAAAGGTACCTCACAAACTGTATTTTAAAAAGGTTATTTTCTCAAAGGCGTATGCAGGCTGAATCGGCTACATCATTAAAAGAGCTATTAGATACAACAACTGATTGTTTAAGTGCATTATCAAACTTAGGTATAAATGTGAGTACATGGGATGTGATTATGACACATATAACGGCATTCAAGTTAGACCCCGACACGCGCAAACAATGGGAATTAAGTGTCAGCAGTAGCTATTCCAATAATGATTTACCTACCTTTGAACAATTTAAAGTTTTCATCGAGAACCGTTTCCGCGCACTAGAATGCATTGAAACCAAAAAGGGTTCCGTACACCAGGTCAATAATATCACTCACTCACCCAAGGCTATGATAGCCACTAGTTCCTCATACATGAAGTGTGAGTTTTGCTCGGAGACTCACAAACTTTGTTTTTGTAAACAGTTTGCTAAGCAGTCTCTCGAAAATAGACGTGAGTTTGTAGCAAAAAATAAAATATGTTTTAACTGTCTCGGTAGTAATCACACCGTTTATAATTGCAAAAACAAGGACACCTGTAGAGTTTGCCAAAGGCGTCATCATTCCTTACTGCATCTCAACAGTGAGTCTGATGAAGATCAAGACTCTGCAGGAAAGCCGACAACTACCGATAGTGCTAATTCTTTAACCAGTGCTACTCGGATAGTATCGTGCTTGTCTACAGAGAACGTATCCAAGCCTAAACAGGTTTTATTGGCAACTGCACTAATAAACGCCGAGTCAAGAAGAGGTAGATACCAGACAGTCCGAGCCTTAGTTGATCAAGGTTCGCAAGCTTGTTTTATAACTGAGGACACTGTTCGATATCTCGGCCTGAAAAGGATTCCTATTCAAGGACTGGTTTCAGGACTGGGAGATAACAGAACAACCATGTCGAAGTACATGGTACATCTCACGATTGGATCTCGTGTAGATTCCAATTTTAAGTTTAGGTTAAGCGCTTACGTATTAAGCAAGATCACTTCGTATCTACCTGAGCGAAGTTTAAGTTCATGTAACTTTGACTGGTTAGGTACGAACAATCTGTGTTTAGCAGATCCGGAGTTCAACACACCTAATAAAATAGACATTCTATTGGGTGCTGATGTTTATAGCAGTATCATAAAGGAAGGTCTTATGAAGAGTCCTTCTGGTACTCTGGTAGCACAGAGCACTACCTTGGGATGGATACTGTCGGGTAATTGAGAAGCACCCTGGTTGTGATAACATAGCCCATGTAGTCACATTGTGCACCAAAAACTCAACAATCAAAAGGCCAACATCAAAATTATGTATTTTGCCTGTTTCAGAGCAATAATAGTTTGTATCATAATCAATTTTTGTCATTCAAATTTGTGTCAACTTTTATACTAGTTTAGTTATTATTAGTAAATTGATATCAACAATGTATTATTACATACAAAATGAATAAATGAATTTGAATTATTTTAAGATATTATTTCAGAGTTCCAATGAAATTGTATTTCCCCCGCTTGGGTTTTTCCTTTTTACTTTATAATTGTTGAGTTTACACATTGTTATTTTTTATTCCCAACTACATATTCAAGCTTTTCAGTACAGTTATTGTAAATCTTATTTTTTAAGGCAATGTTTAGTTCAACGAATTACAATTATGTACATGTCGTTAATTATTTGTTAAAAGTTAAAAAACTTATGCAAAGGTTCATTGTTTGTTACCAAATCAAGAACACTGTTGTAGTAGTTTAAGAAGGACATTCCATCAATAATGTCCTTAGTGGGCGGTATGTTCAAGCTCAAAACCACATATCAAACAATCTTACCCGGTACGGACCATAGTTGCACTAAAGCTCTCTAGATGGTGTTGCCGTCGAATTAGAAGTCGCTATGGTTTCGTTACCGGCGTTTGGTTAGGGTCTTTGCTAGCGAAAATAAAGGGAGACAGCCTCCATAGATCAATATATGTTGTAGTTTCATTTAAAATTCAACTATAGCAGTATATACATAATTAGTTCAATTAGTTCAACCCCCCTTAAGCACTGGACATCTATCCTGGGGTTCAGTGCTTAACAATCGGTGAGGTCTTCACTATTGTCAAAATAATTTGACAGCAGTGAATCTAGAGCACACACTAGCGCCCTATTTTTCTTATGCATGGGTAAACGAGGCAGACGAGGTCTAAGCTCAGGCGGTGTGGTGCGATATTCCCGAATAGCACACCCCAAAGCACTCCTCAATTGCTCATTATACTGGGTACTTACGTTTGTAACTCTGTCACTACTCTCTTCAACTTGAATGTTGGGCTGTGGTGGTGCCACCACAGTCGGCGTCGGATGTGAAGTGACACAGCTACTCATTTCCGAACGGAGGCGATCAAGTACGGCTTCATCCAACATACGGTTACGTTGGATGACACGCACTTGATCCGATAGTCGCTGGGCCGAAACGTTGACAGTTGGCTCAAGTACCTGAAACAGAGAGAGCATCCGACCACGGTACGCAGTCAGGTTAGTTCCCCCCTCTGTAGCCCCAAAGTATAAGCGCATGACATTTTCATTGATGGAATGTGTCCATCGCATGCGCTGCACACTTTCACCGGCAGCGGGGACCCTATCAGAGGCCGGCGGGCCTCGAAGTCCTAAGCTGGCCGGAGGGCGGCCTCTTCCTCTTATTATTATTATTATTATTGATATTAGCTAGGTAAGTGTAACGATTCGGAGTTTTTATGATTCAGTTACAATTTGATATTATAAACCACAAAGATGCCTTTATCTCTTTACCTTTGCTTATAACGACTTCCGGATATAACGTCGAAATTACAGTGGTCCCTTCATCGTCGTTATAACCGAAATCCACTGTAGTTGGAAAATTATCTAATTACTCCTCCCTTTCTAGATGGAGCGGAAGGGAGTGTCAGACTTCTACTAACTAAAAGCTCACCCTGTTCTTTCAGGTGCCCTTGTGATCCGGGGCTGCGGTATCTCGTTAGAACACCCCTGCAACCCCGGCAGATAGCTGGGAAAAGGCTAAGCAGATAATGGATAGATAGATAAAATACTTATACTTTATTGTACACCAAAAATTGAGACACACTTACATAACCTTATTGCTATAACTTCGGTTACAATGGCGGTCTTATCGCTGAGAGCGATATCTTCCAGACAACTGGCTGTGACATACGGACGGACGGACAGACAGACAGACAGACAGACGGACAGACATGACGAAACTATAAGAGTTCCGTTTTTTGCCATTCGGCTACGGAACCCTAAAAAATGGAACCCTTAAAGGATCGCTTTATTGTCCGTCTGTCTGTCAGTCAAGACCCTCTATTTCAGGAAATCGTGGCGATATCGAGTTGAAATTAAAACCATGTACTCAAGTCTACGTTGCCCTGAAGCTGTGAAAAAATTCAACATCTACAGTAACTAAAAAAAAGATACAACCGTTTATACTGCAGAAACGCATATTCCGACACTCTAATGGGAATCAAAATTGATAGAGCTCTTCCCGTTGACCTAGAACTAATAAAATTTGGCAAGTACCATCGTTTTATAGTACAAGGTTCAAGGAAAAATCTTAAAACATTCATTTTAAAATTAAATTATAAAAAATAGCCTTATAGGGGATCGAAATTAAAAATTAAAGCTGCTAGTTTAAGTCAGGTCAGGTATATGAAAGGGCTTGATGTGCATATATATGTTTATGGTAGATGTAAGTCCTAATATTAACTTCTAAGATTTGTTTGTATACTAACCCAAACGTCAAAGTCTGAAATAAAAGATTATTTATTTATATTCCAAAACAATTTTATTTTTAGTTTTAAGACGCATAAATTGTTATTTATAATGAAAAATTCAAATTTAGGAAATGCCCAAGACTCGATTCCAAAAGTATTTGTAAGGTATCAATTTGTTTGGAACCCTCAGTGGGCGAGTATGACTCGCACATTTTTTTTTTATTTGTAATTACTTTTTACTATGTTAATTATGAATGCGAAAACACTTATGCTGCACTATATTGATTGGTCTTAAATGTCCTCTCAAAACCTATAAAAACTGTACTATCAAAACATAAGAATCCAATAAGTTTTGAAAAGTGTAACCGTGGAGTTTCTTACCGGTTATTCTCCATAGAAAACGACCAATTCATACCGTGCACTAGCTTTTGACGTTTTATAAGTGTCTTTGTACACCGACGTGAAATATAATATTATTGATGCTGAACTTAAACGCTGTCTGCTGGAAACGTAACCTAGAGACTGACGGCATTGCCACGTTGTATGGCAATGCCTATTCAATGCCAATGGCTATCCATTGGCCAGAGTAATAGCCTTGCACGTGGGTAACGGGAAGTGGCAACCAGCCTTTTCGTAATTTCTTGAAAAAGGCTTTTTTTTTTTTTTAACGTGGTAAAATTATCAAATAAGTCCTCCCACTCCGGGCAGGGTGGGAGGGACTGTCAGACTTTTACTGACTAAAATCCACGGTGTTCCTTCAATAACCCTTTACATACCGGGGCCACGGTAACGGGATGAGTCCCACGACCCCGGCGGGCTTCGGCCCTCTGCAGAGGGGGCCTCGTCATGTTGCTGACGCTCTTTGAGGCGCGCGTGGAACACGACGCGCCGTCGACCCGGGCATGGTCCATGGTCGGACAGCGAGTTGCCCTTTACTCGCTGTCCGCATGCCCGCGCCTACGGTGGCCGGAGATCGTCGGCCGACGTCCGACGCCGTGGGCGTCTACCACTGCGGCTGGGCTGAAGGGAGGACGCCATCCTCTCCCTCACGCGGCCCGCCTCCTCCTTCGGAAGCATGGCTGCTTCGCAGAAGGAGGCGACCGCTTCCCACTCCCTCTCGCCCCGCAGCATGGCCTCGACCAAGCCCGGGCGCGAGAGGTCTCCGCCTATTGTCGCCGTGAGGACACGTCGGTGCTCTGCCCAAGCTGGGCAGTCCTGCACCGTGTGCTCGACTGTGTCCTCAGGGCGACCCTCGCAGTGGTGACACCCAGGCGTCTCTTCCTTACCCATCAGACACAGGTACCTCCCGAAACTTCCGTGTCCGGTGAGGACCTGCGTCATGCGGTAGGTCAGGACGCCGTGACGCCGATCTAGCCACTCCTCAAAGTATTGAAAAAAAAAAAAAAAAAATTTTTTTTTTTTCTTGATAAAGGCTGTGAGCAAAAAAGCCTCTTGTTTATTTATTAAAACTTTATGCAACAGAAAAGTACAAAGGTGGACTTAATGCCTTAGGCCTTTTCTATCAGTTAACCATGGGTAGTGAAGAGATAACATGACAGGTGCATAAAAAAGAAACTAAGTACGTAAATACCAACCGAGAGTTTTGACCCTAAACGGTTCGTAAATATAGTAATCTCTGAGATTACTATATTTACACCGCTTGGATCAGTGACATGCCGTTCGATCGTCACGGTCGTCACGTACCAAGGCCATCTAGATATTAAATTCTTTATTTCATTTTTTACAGTCTTTTGGATCAAAAATTTTATTCATTATTCGAATGTTGTATGAAGTTCGAACTACATAGACAAAGAATTTTAGAATAAATAGACGTAGACTTAGAAACTACTACGACGTAGTCTAACTTTACAATACATAGATAGTATAACAAAGAACATAAACACACTTGGTAACAGAATTTTATTACTATTCTATAAGGTATTAAAAGATACACCGTCATTTATTTGTCAAAATTATAATAATCCTTACTTAGTCCATGTTAAAACAAACTGTTTAAACACTAACATATAGCTATGTCAATGCATATAGCTATATTAATTAATAGTTCATTCTTCATATTTAGGGACTTAGGCTTGCCACAAACTTGTGATAAGTATAATAACTTACCTTCTATCTCCAAAACACATACCGTTGA
Source organism: Tholera decimalis (assembly GCA_943138885.2). Lineage (NCBI taxonomy): Eukaryota > Metazoa > Arthropoda > Insecta > Lepidoptera > Noctuidae > Tholera > Tholera decimalis. The sequence goes on from OW964550.2 coordinate 2,871,254, forward strand.
ATAGATCAAAACTGAAGATCTAGCTAGGTAGGTTAGATATGTCTATATCATGTCCGTCAATAACTTAATGGCTGAGGTGTCGGACTTGTGATCGAGAGGTCGCGGATTCGAACGCCACCCATTACACTATTGTCAAAAACCCATTCGAGACACAAGTATAGCTTTGTTGGAGGAGTTAACACAATTGCTAGTAATGTGAATTCTAACCACATACCAATAATCTGTTTAAAAAAACTAATTTAACAAAAAATTAAACCGATTTCAAAAAACACTGCAAAGTGAAAATTAACTCTAATTATAAAATCACAAAACCGGCAAACATAGTTGGTAGAATAAGACGAAGTTTCGAAGGAATGGAGAAGGAATAGAAAATGTAGACTCGACTGATTTTATGAAAAATTTTGTATATATTTCGTAAGTAGGAGAATAGCTTGTAAAGTAAATTTCACATCCAGGAAAAAAATACGGTGGCACAGCAACAGCAACACATACCGGGCACAGCCAGTAATATTATAAAAATACCTATTACCTATACCATGTGTACTATGATAATCATGACTGTAATTGAAATTGAAAACCATTTATTCGGTGATAAACACACACAATAACAGAAAATTACAAACATAAAAAATTTACACTAAGAATTTCGCTGAGCATGTCTACACCGAAAGGGTTACCAACTTAGCATTTGCTGGGCGAAAGACACCCAGCGCTGGTTTTCAGTTGGCACCCAGCATTGACACACGGACGAGGGTAAATAAACTAATGTTAATGAATGTGTAGTGTATTAAATACATAAATAAAATAATATTGTAACGTTTAATACACTACTTTCTTTCTTCATTGCCGTAAATGATGTGAGCCCCAGACTTTACCATAGATGAATAATAATAAAACCTGCTTTTGTACCATCTCGAAGGTCAACTTCTGAGGTAGTCGGTTGCTTAACCGGACTTGACTGTGGCTGCCTAAATTAATTAAAATTAAAGTCCAGCCAGGGCTTGTTATAAAACTTACAAGCTAGGCGACTGTATAGTTGCCTAGCTTGTAAGTTTTGTGCGACGCCCTTCGCCGAGGTCCAGACTTGTGTGTACTCCTTATGAGGTACGGCAGGGGGAACTGAATAAGGACATAAAAATTTTAAACGAAAGAAGAAAACATTTTATAACAACATAATGTCTAAATTAAACAAAATAGTAAAACAATTTTCTAAATCGATTCATTAGATTCAGGGATTACTTCTTACAAACTAACAAACTTTACTCTTAATAATATTAGTATAGACGAGACAGAAAGACTTAAACATAAAATTAAAGTCTTGATTGATCTGTTGCTTCGTAAAAAAATAAAATAAAATACTTGAAAGATTAAATTAACCAATGATCTATGAAAGTTGACAATCAAAATCTTTACCTCAATTATTGAGAGTAAGCGGCGTTTTTAATATTATACAGTATGTTAACTAACAGAGGGCGTTCCCGTTAACCTGCAATAGTATAGCATCCATACGTGCTAAAAAAAATATTACCATTCGAAAATAAAATGTTTTTTTATATATATATATTAAAATATTCACTAAAAATGTTAAACAGATACATAAAAGAAACACTCTGTACACGCGTACTTGAAGGACGGCAACGCCGCAATTGATTAATGAATGAAGGACCGCGTGTGCGGCGATCTAATTGATGTGCTTATACTATTGCGGGTTAACGGGAACGCCCTCTGTTAGTTAACATACTGTATGTAGCATAAATATTTGATTTATGTGAGATCGCGAAAATTATCTAATAACATACTGAGGTTCCGGAACAACAGGAAAGGTAGGAACTGCGTGGATTTTTCATCAGTAGAAGTCTGAAACTATATTTATTTAATAAAACTTTATGCAACACAAAATGCATAAAGGTGGACTTAATGCCTTAAACATTCCGCTATACCTAGAGCAAGAAGTATTTTACGATTTTCATACCGAAAACAAGTCACGGCAGATACCGGTATGACTCGTGTGCAAACGCCTTTTATTTTATTTATATAAGTCGTATCTTACAAAGCAGGAACCCATACATTACAGATGTTATATAAGGCGGAAACAAAGAAACACCAAATATAACGCAAGATCCAACGGAAGAGTCAACGGGTACACTCACACTCATGTAACGGGAAAAGGTTAGTACATAAACTTGTTATTTTTAATAAACTGTGTACTTGTAGTCATTCTAAACTTCCTTGCCTATGTATTTAGAATTTCGTGCAAAATCAATCAATATATATAAAACGCTTTCGTTACTGACTGACTGACAGACAACGCACAGCCGAAACTACTGGGCACAAGAAGCTAATATTTGGCAATGACCGGTTAGAATTGGTCGTTTCCTATGGAAAAGACTGGCAAAACTACACGGTTATTCAAAACGTAGTTGATTTTCACAATGTTATGACTTTTTTAAATCAAAATCAAAAATTTTATTTCACATAGGCCTAACTTGAGTTACAAAACGTCAGCAGTTGCCAGTTAGTGCACGGTTCGAAATTGGTCGTTTTCTATGGAGAAGAACCGGCAAGAAACTCCACAGTTAGAGCCGGGGCACACGATGCGTTGCGGCGGCGGTGCGCCGCCGGAGCGGTGTCGCTGCGTCGTCTTACATAGAAATATCTGTGGCATGCACACGATGCGCTCCGGCGCCGCACCGGACTTACAACCACCAAGACGAGGCGGGGAGGGGTGAATGCGTTGCGACGTCGGAGCGGCACCGCTCAGTTGTTTTGCGTCACAAGGAAGGACACACGCTCGCTCGTTTCGATTGTCTGTCAATAGACTGTCCAACGCTGCTGCGACATAACAACGTTACGGCGCCGCACCGCTCGTGTGCCCACTGACACGGTGAAATCATTGCGGTGCGGCGCCGCAACGCATCGTGTGCCCCCACCCTTACTCTTTTAAATTTTTATTTTTTTATTTTTACAATCTTTACATAATAGATAAATTTTTTTTTTAGGTATGAGAGGTAAAAAATTATACTATATATTTATACTGTTATAGACTAATTGACATAATATTATGTAATAGAAATGAAAGATAGATAAAATCATTAATTGGTACAACGCAAGACACAAAATAAATTCCACATAAAGACCACAGCTCTTAACTTAAAAAAAATTGGCCAAGTGCGAGTCAGACTCGCCCATGAAGGGTTCCGTAGTAATTACGCCAAAAAACTTTGTTTTTCATAGTATTTGTATGAATACAAAGTTATATTTGCGGTTTTAGAAAATATGCTATATCTCAAAAACTGCTGACCCGATGTCATTCAAACTAATTTTCGTTGAAAGTTTATATTAAGATCTACATCAGTTTTTTTTTTTAGATTTTTACTTCCATTATTATAGAAGTTAGAGGAGTTTAAACAATTGACTTTATGAAAAGTGGTTTTAAAAACCTCCATGTCATTTTTAAAGACCTTTCTATAGATACCTTACACGCATAGGTTTCATGAAAAAAATATTTTCTTTTTCAGTTCCATGTATGAGGAATGCCCCTTAATTTAAAATATTTTTTTCTTAAAATCGGAAAGCGGTTCACAGAATACATCTACCTACCAAGTTTCATGTGTATATTTCATCCTAATAGTTTCGGAATAAAATGGCTGTAACATACGGGCAGACGGACAGATAGACAGACAGACATGACGAAAATATAAGGGTTCCGTTTTTTGCCATTCGACTACGGAACCCTAAAAATTAAGAAAACAAACATGCAACCCGAATAAACTAATTTTTATATGAAAGGAAGTGACATTACTGTCATAAAGAAAACATTTTAGAGACAAAGAAATTATGATTAGTGCAGTGTGTGACTCGCGCTAGGCACCCATTTGCCAGGTCGCCAGGTATTTACAACCTGGCACATACTGATATGTGCCAGGTTGTAAATACCTGGCCCGGATGTTCTGCTGGGCCATGTTGTAAATGGTCCCTGTAGTGACATACGGATGTCGAGTAGCGTCCATGCATAGACGGCAAACACAATATTATAACAGAGGCAGGCAGCAATAAAATGTTGCTATAGAGCTGGAATATAGAAACCCTTAAAAGAAATCATTTTGGAAGATTACGGAGTAGATGTAACTAACCTTTCTAGCCTATATTGCCCTAACATACTTCTTTTTTCTTCAATAACAATAAATCAATATTTTCATCACATTGACATTCCTTCGTTCTGGTGCTCAATTCAAAGATAGAGTGCTTAAGACACTGGCTCATTAGTTGATAAAATAAATAAATAATTTAAAAAATCATTCTCCTATTACTTCAATTTCAATCTCCATTGTTTTATTTCACTTAATTTTGTATATAATTTCCATTATTTTATTTTTTATTGATTTTTAATATTAATATAATCACTATAGTAACGCATTAATTGCAGAAACTTTTTATGTATTTTGTGGAAAATGTTGTTGGTGGCACATTTGCTCATTTAATATTATATTTTTTCTTCAAATTGATGTAATGTGTTATTGTTTATTTTCCATTTTTTTTTAACGTGGTAAAATTATCAAATAAGTCCTCCCACCCCGGGCAGGGTGGGAGGGACTGTCAGACTTTTACTGATTAAAATCCACGCTGTTCCTTCAATAACCCTTTACGTACCGGGGTCACGGTAATGGGATAAGTCCCACGACCCCGGCAGGCTTCGGCCCTCTGCAGAGGGGGCCTCGTCATGTTGCTGACGCTCTTTGAGGCGCGCGTGGAACACGACGCGCCGTCGACCCGGGCATGGTCCATGGTCGGACAGCGAGTTGCCCTTTACTCGCTGTCCGCATGCCCGCGCCTACGGTGGCCGGAGATCGTCGGCCGACGTCCGACGCCGTGGGCGTCTACCACTGCGGCTGGGCTGGAGGGAGGACGCCATCCTCTCTGTTTATTTCCCTAATAAATAAAATATATATTTTTTAAAGAGACCTAGCAGTGTTAACCCCACCAACTAAACTAAATATGCTTGTGTCTGGAGTGGGTTCACGGCAATAGGTAGGCTTCGAACCTGCGACACTTTACCCATTAAGCTATTTTCGATTGAATATGTTGTGTTGTAAATAAACTGCCACGTTGGTTTGTTATGGTTGCTAAGCAATAGTTCTCGGGTTCATTCCCGGGTGGGCAAAAAGTGCTATTGGGTTTACCTATTAGAAATTTTTACATATTAGCCTAAAGTTTGTAATTTGGCGGTGTGATACCACTTTAAAACGTTGTCCCTGCGCCTGATCTCTCTCAGGTCGTGTTGGATTACCGTCCCATTGGACAATAAGACTAAAGGCATTGCACATGTACACCTGCACCGCTGCTTAATCTTCACTGAAATTGACCCCCGCAGCTGAAATCCTTAGGAGGATTATTATTATTATATCTTCTCAATGCAGAGTCCAGGCTTAGGTATAGTATTTCTTTATGGGGAGGTAGTTATGCGTACAATGTGAACACTGCGTTTGTCGTTCAAAAAAAGGTTTTGCGAACTATGGTGAGAATTCCACAGTGGGAATCATGTAAGTAATATGTTAAAGATCTGCAGATATTAACTGTCCCTTACCTTTATTTGTTAATTATACTTACCGACCTTATGAAAAAGCTTAATACGGTTGAAACTACCGAAGTAAAGGAAAAGCGAGAAGCCACAAGGCGTAAGGATTTGCAGTATGGCATTCATCCACACATTAAAGTAGTAAGTCATGCTGCAGGCTTTCAAGCTGTCAAGTGTTTTAATTAACTCCCTGTAGAATTTTAGACCTTATATAATATTTGTACTCACGCAGGGCTTCGTTCCCGTGGATTCTATCACGGTAAAAACATAACTCTCCTTTTTTGCAGTCGCGTAAAATGTAGCCTATAACCTTCCTCAAGCTTCAAGCTACTTCCATACCAAATTGCATCCAAATCCACCCAGTACTTTCGAAGATTAGCGCGTTCAAGCAAACAAAGAAACAAACTTTTCCGCTTTATAATATTACTAGTACTCACGCGGGGCTTCGCTCCCGTGGATTCTATCACGGTAAAAACATAACTCTCCTTTTTTGCAGTCGCGTAAAAAGTAGCCTATAACCTTCCTCAAGCTTCAAGCTACTTCCATACCAAATTGCATCCAAATCCATCCAGTATTTTCGAAGATTAGCGCGTTCAAGCAAACAAACAAACAAACAAACAAACAAACAAACTAACAAACTTTTCCGCTTTATAATATTAGTATAGATAGTACTCACGCGGGGCTTCGCTCCCGTGGATTCTATCACGGTAAAAACTTAACTCTCCTTTTTTGCAGTCGCGTAAAAAGTAGCCTATAACCTTCCTCAAGCTTCAAGCTACTTCCATACCAAATTTCATCCAAATCCACCCTGTACTTTCGAAGATTAGCGCGTCCAAGCAAACAAACAAACAAAGAAACTTTTTCGCTTTATAATATTAGTATAGAGATATATATATATTGTGGCGTTGTGGTTTAGGTGGAAGAATAAAAGAAGACCACAGGAGTTTACAGCATTTATTTGGTAGGGGGGTGGGTTCGTTCACTAAGGGTTCCTCCACTGGTTGTTGGTATGTGGAAGGTACCGCCCTGGGCTTAGGCCGCGACGCATGCAGACCGGCGGGCCGACCCCGTAGCAGGCAGCGACCACGTGTCAGACGCAGAGGTTATGCAGGGCAGGCCACGCGAGTGGATGTCTCTCCTGCGGGTAGCCGTGGAGGCAGCTTGACACCCAACTCGCACGCGGCAGGCGCAGGCAGGCAGGCCACGCGACAGGGCGCCTCTCCAGCGGTTATACGCAGAGGCAGCGGTGACACCCGTCGCGCGGCAGACGTTGAGGTAGTTGATATTAGAGATGAGAGTGTAGAAGAAGAAAAGAAACAAAAACCTGGAATCAACACGAAGGGTGCTTCCGTAAGCGTGGTGCCAGGAATCGTGAGCGCCAGCGATGCGTGCGTCTCCCAGCCGTAAGCCCAAGGAACAGCTTCAGGGAAACGAAGGGAAACTCACCATCGCGGCGGTTCACAAAGGTTAAAGATAAGCGTGCGCATGCCGCGTGCAACGATATAGAAGGTAACCGCGTGGCAAGGCGTTTAAGCTCGTAGCTGCTATGACACAGCAGGAAAGGTATGCTGCGACATGCGGCTTCACAAATTTAGAATCACTAGTGGAAAACAGATGACAATGAAATAGCACAGTCATGTTCTAGACGGAAGCCATCTTGACAACCGGGCAATTATATAAATTTACAAACGCTGCAGATTATGGCGAAACAAGAGGATTGCGGTTGGAAAGATGGAGAAAAATAGCAGATACGTTTGAGCACTTACCCTTGGGCACAGAGGGGTTTCAATATTAGTTACTTGTAGCAGAAGGCGGTGTGAAAAGAACTCAGCAGACCGGGAATTAGAATTTATAGCCGGGACCGCATAAGTGTTGTCACTCAGTGAAACCATAGATTAGATGAGTGTGGTAATCGATTCTAGTTTAATCGACTACCACGCTACAATATATATATAATATATATAGTATAGATTACTCAATTTAAACAACAACTTAAATCGTTTCTTGTAGAAAAATGCTATTATGCTGTTGATGAGTTTCTTACAGACTGACGTGTTTAATTAGACCTCATAAGACCATTTTTAATTTTTTATAATTTTTATTAATGTTTATGTATTATTGAACCTACATTGACATACAATTTTATTAGTTTAAGGATATAATCATGACATTACTCTTTTGTTTTAACCTTTTACCTTGTAATTTAATACAATAATGCTTAATTTTAAGTTTAATTCTATTTTATATTTAGATCATGTATTTTCACACAATGTAAAAATTATTTATGAAATAAATCATTCAATCGGCAATCGGCTGGATAAAGGCTCCCGGCCCTGTAGTCAATACCAGTATACAACTATAGAAGTGAAACAAAATAGTTAACATCTTATCAACACGTTGATGGCAACGACACGTAAGCAGTAGGTATATTAACTTAGGCTTTGCACGTTACGACTGTTAAATTCGAGTGTGTTTTCTGATATATATTATCTCGGAAAGGCAAATATGCTGTTTCATATTTATAGTACTGTGAAAATAAAGATCTATACTAATATTATAAATCGGAAAAGTTTATTTGTTTGTGTGTGCGTTACCCCAGCAAAATAATGTCGAAAATAGTCATTTAAATCTTATAGATAATTAGTTGCCCAGCTTCTGTAATTGTTAAGCACATTTTAAAATTTGTTACACATATAGTTTTTTAGTTATTATACAAAAACATATTCTGCTGGGGTAACGTTTGAAACGTTACCGCAGCAAAACTTTTTTTTAAATAATGGGAATATTGAAATAAATATTAGCTATACATTTAGTTGTCTAGACGAGGTAAATGTTACACGTTATTTTGTTTTTGTTCTTTCTTCGGTTGCGAAGTTATTCGAGATTTTGCTGGAGTAACGTTTGTGGTTTTGCTGGATCTCTGAAACGGTTAAGCGGATTCTTATCATCTTTTGTACATGACTTCTTAGGAATTAGTTTTAATTTGTTTCGCAATAAAAATAACAAAATTATATACCGTTTAAAAGTTATTTAATGAAATATAAAAACACTTCTTTAGGTCCTAACACTCTGAATATGAGCTCTAAAGACTTGATTTAAACGTTATTTTGTAGCTTTTAACTACCTTCAAATGTATATGAAGTTTCATTAGTATCCTGTAGGTAATTAACAATTTATTATGATATTCAGTTCTCCACGTTCACGGTCACAATGCGCGCGGAGTTATTGGGCCACCGGTAAACCTGTATACGGTTATATAAACTGAATGTAATATCAATATTTAGTTGCTTAATTCAGTTATATACCTGTAAAATTTCAGAGTAGTACATACAATAATTAACGAGATAATTAAATAAAAGTCATTAGGAACTTCAAGACAGTGGTAATCCGACCAAGTTTAGGTGGTTACAAAAAAGCGACCGCGTAGAACATTATGCTATCTTCTAAAATATGTAGGATAGTCTTACAAGTTTAGTAGAGATGTGTACACAAGTGTTAAAAAAAAAACTACATATTTCTTAAAGAATTTTTATTTACAGGTAAAATTATAATTTTTAAACTTAAAAACAGTAAGTCCACGTAACTTTTAAACGGTATATCATTTTGTTATTTTTATTGCGAAACAAATTAAAACTAATTCCTAAGAAGTCGTGTACAAAAGATGATAAGAATCCGCTTAACCGTTTCAGAGATCCAGCAAAACCGCAAACGTTACTCCAGCAAAATCTCGAATAACTTCGCAGCTGAAGAAAGAACAAAAACAAAATAACGTGTAACATTTACCTCGTCTAGACAACTAAATGTATAGCTAATATTTATTTCAATATTCCCATTATTTAAAAAAAAGTTTTGCTGTGGTAACGTTTCAAACGTTACCCCAGCAGAATATGTTTTTGTATAATAACTAAAAAACTATATGTGTAACAAATTTTAAAATGTGCTTAACAATTACAGAAGCTGGGCAACTAATTATCTATAAGATTTAAATTACTATTTTCGACATTATTTTGCTGGGGTAACCCACACTTTGTTTGTTTGTTTGAACGCGCTAATCTTCAAAAGTACTGGGTGGATTTGGATCATGGAAGTAGCTTGAAACTTGAGAATGGTTATAGGATACTTTATCGACTTCAAAAGAAGGAAGTTTTGTTTTTATCGTAGTCCCACGGCAGTGAAGTCCCGCGTGACTAGTGTTTATATAAAAAATAATAGTTATTCCATTAATGTTTTAAATTATTATGGTTAGCTTCTGTAGCCCTGCCACATATGACCCGTCAGCCATTAAAGCAAGAGTGAACAGGCATTTTCTGGGCTCGCTCGTTCGATCGTAGACCTCATCTTACACTTACCGTCAGGTGTGATCGAGGTCAAGAGCGGGCTCATTCATAATAAAAATAATAAAAAAGGCCTATAAGAAGTTTTGTTTTTAATATTAATATTTAGATAACTTCCAGCTAGTACATTCGAAAATACAAATATAAGATGGCCAGCTACAAATTTTCACGTATGTATGTAAATTAACGATGACGTAAACAATTTAGTGTAAACAGCGTAGGTAAATATAATAAGTAGCAGAAAATATTATAAAGTTACTTCTAAAAAAACATTTTATATTATTCCAGGAACACTTCGCCAGACATGAATTTTCTCTACACATTGGCACTGCTCTGCTTAACATACACAGTTTCATGTGATGACGATGAGTCACTTTTTGGAATATCACCAAGACAAGATTTAAATTTTACGGAAATTGCTGCTTATGATGGCTACAAAGCTGAACAGCATTTTGTTACAACTGCAGATGGATACATCTTGGGACTTTTCCGTATACCCCTCAAGAAGTCCTGCAAGGCCTCTAAAGGCGTCATTATGTTGATGCACGGCCTCTACTTCAGCAGTGATGACTGCATCGTGCCAGGACCAGGGAAAGCCCACTGTTATATCTACTCTGACAACTGCTATGACATCTGGGTTCCCAACGCCAGAGGAAACTTCTACAGCAGAAACCATACTACATTAAATCCTGATAAAGACTCCGCATTCTGGGACTTTTCAGTTGATGAATTGGCCATTTACGATTTACCAGCAGCCATAGATTATGTCTTACTTCAGACAAATGAAACCCAATTATCGTACGTCGCTCATTCACAAGGAGTTACCATGTTATTGATTCTTTGCTCAAAGAAGCCTGAATACAACGCTAAGATTAAGGTTGGCTTCGGCTTATCACCAACCGCGTGGCTGGAACACGCTAGGTTTTTCGTGATAAAGTTTCAAAGTATTATTGCCCCAGGATTATCATTGACAGACTCGTTCCTTAATAAAGAAATATTAAAACGAAACGGATTGCTGCAGAGTTCTGGAGAATTATTTTGTGGAACGACCACTCTGACATATCCTTTATGCTCTGTATTCGTCTTCGCAGCATTAGGTTACAATAAGTACCAAATTACCGATGAAGTGTTGCCTGTAGTGGTTGGCCATACGCCCTCTGGCACTTCTCTCAGAAACTTTAACAGATGGGGGCAAATGCACAATAATGGCTTCTCCGAATACGACTTTGGATTTTTCAAAAATCTTATCGTATATGGACGGACAACGCCCCCGCTATACGATTTGTCTGGCATAACAATGCCATGGGTGTTTCTAGGAAGCGACAACGACTATGTAGCTAATGTTACAGATGTAAAAACGTTGGTCTCTAAACTACAAAACCGATCATTGTGCGTCCTTTCTGACAAAACGTTTGGTCATCTAGATTTTATTTATGGTAAAGATATACCGAATTACATAACCCCTGTTGTTTTGTCATATCTAGAGACTGGTAAATACACTTGCCCTTAAAATATAGAATAGAATCAGGCTTTACTTTGTGAAAATCCATACTAGGTACTAAATACAACTGCGACGACGCCAATTCAATTCACTGGCGGAATTAACATTACATATTTTTCTAAAGTACTAACTTGCCTTAAATTGTAAAAAAAAAAACTTTTAGTCATCTAGATTTTATTTATGGTAAACATAATTATGTCGAATTACTTTACCTCAGTCGTCTTGTCATGCCTAGTAAATACACTTGCCCTTAAAATAAATATTGTAAATAATACATTTATCTTTTTTTGTTCCATTCCTATTGCTATCACCATACTTAATAGATTAACTTAAGTTTAGTTTAACGAGATGAACCCAACCATTCGACCGCTGACAAACTGTTTCAAATGAAATATTGCACTGTAATACACGGGATTCATTTATATTTTCTTTTCACGTTCTTGTGGCTTTCAAGGTTGAAAAATTAATTTTGTTAACTATTATCAATCAAATAAAGCCTGTCTAGAAAAGCTCCTTTATTTATTTATTTATTTCAGGGTTCTAAGGCCCATAGAAAATAATAAGTAACAATAGACTAATACATATTTTTCTAATTCATACAAATAAAATACATCACTGTACACGAAGTGCCAGCGTCGTATTACAGTGCAGGGTGTCTCCCACGAAATCGTCGATACACGACACCCTTTGGCTAAATACCTTCTTTGAGTAAACTCTCCAGTTGGAACCCGTACCACGAACAATTTGAAATTCGTATTGTAGCGCGGCTCCAACTTCACAACCCTTAAAGTCCAGTTGGTCTTCACACGAATGTACTCCACGATCTCAACCTTCGTAGAGTGATGCAATCTTATTTTTTTTTATTGTTAATAGGTTCGCGTTTGACAACCATCTCACCTGATGGTAAGTAATGATGTCGTCGAAGATGGAGCACGCTTACCTAAAAGTAACCTATTCACTCTTGACTTAAAGACCCCTAGGTTATAGCTATCGGGAAACATAGACTCCGGCAGGGAATTCCAGTCCTTAGCCGTACGCTCAATGCAAATTCCCAAAAAGTTTTGTGCGTATGGGTGGGATGTTCACCATGTAACGATGGCGCATCGCCGTTTGTCTTGTAATCCGATGATGGACATATACAGCTGCGTTGTTGGTACAGCTGAACGCAGCAGCATGTTGGATCCTGCCAGCGCGGTACCGAACCGGTTCTGACAAAGAGGCCTCGTCTTCTTCTTTTCCACTTTGACGAAACCATCAAAGTGGAAAAGAAGAAGAGGAGGAGGCCTCTTTGTCAGTTGTCTTTATGCACGCCCATATTCATATCTACGAGTTCTTCACCTTCGAGTGGAGATTGCAAGCACGACTGTTGAGCAAAGTCTCGGATTCGATTCAAAAATTTAAAAAGTGCTCTAGAGAATTTTCCCGCACGGAGTTTGGAAGTTGGCGGTGTGATGATACCGTGCAGCCGGATGCGGCCGTCTCGAATAGCACGTTGAGCCGTTGGACCTACACTTTATGTTTCTCCGGTCTTGCTGGTTTGCTGTCCCATCGGACAATGAGAGTAAAGCAACAGAGAGTGCATCTGTACCTGCATATACTTGTGCACTATAATATTTCCTGCGCCGTTGGCTAATCTCTACTAAAATTGGCCACCATGGCCGAAATCTGGGGGCACGGAAATACTAGGGGTATTTCCGTGTCCCCAAGTCAAGCAAAAGGAAAAGAAAACTACTCTTTCAGACTTGATTTAATTTGGAACTATATCTAGCTATGTAATGCTCTCTTGGTAACTGAAAATTTGGGCTTTACGTTTTCCACAACGAAGTTACTGGGAGTCAAAAATGGGAGATTCGAGAAAAGGATGGTACGGCCGTGCGTTTTTGCGACTTGCGTGACCCCAGATAGCTGTAGCAGTATAAGATGTAGAAGTTTAAGAATTATTATTTGCTTGCGATGTTCCTTTATTTTTAACCTGACTTACCGATCATCAAAATTCTAAGACACATACTTCAGCAGACCCACAAGCTCCAAATATTTAAACACAGTCATTATTTAAACACGGAAAAGTTCTGACATTAAAAATGTTTAGTCCCATTTTCTAGATATCTGAATATACGTAAGCAATTTTTTACTATTTTATTATTGACTAGCGACCCGCCCCGGCTTCGCACGGGTGCAATGTTTATATTAAATATAGGCAGCGTTCGCGAGAATCGTTAACGTACGGCAGTTTTTTCGACGCCTTACTCCACAATTTTCACTACCACGAAAAATCCTATCTATTTTCCGGGATAAAATATAGCCTATACGGATTCGGAAGAATTCCTCTAAGTAATGGTAAAAGAAATTTTGAAATCGGTCCAGTACTTTTTGAGCCTATTCAATACAAACATACAAAAATACAAAGGTTTCCTCTTTATAATATTAGTATAGATTGCCGCATCACGCGACGTCGCGTGAAATACGACTTCATGGGAGATGTTGTGTAAGTTCAGCATTTTGGCAAAGAACGTGTTTATCTGGTTTCCATTACCTTCATAGGTAATGGAAACGAGATTAAAAAATTATATAAGTAAAACATAGTAGAGTCATAAAATAGTAAGAGACAATTCACTATTTGAAAAACTCTCAACCACTGAAGTAAATAGGCTGTTGTTCTGGAGTAAACTGTTTATAAATGACGAACTTACAAACTCATGAGACAGCTTTATGATCCCGCGACTTTGTTAAAATGCTGAACTGAATAAGATGATTAGATGTTAGCACACAAAAGGCCGCAAGTTACTTTTGACTAGATTAATCACTCCAATTTACATGAAAATAGATTACTTAAAATTGTTCAATACATCTCCAAACATTCTCCGGATTTTGTTTTTATTCCGGATGATCTCGCTCTTGATCTCGCCTGGTGGTAGGCAATAGATGAGGTCTCTTACTTGCAAGGCTGAAAGATCATAAGTGGCAGGGAACCCAGAAGCCGGCAGAGAGTTCCACAGCATGGTTGTATGCACAATAAAATGTGGGAGAGAAGCGCTTGATTAACCTTAAGGAGCTCGAACGTTTTGACGAACAATACCAAAGTAAAAATATTTGGGTAAGCCGTATAAATCACTCAAACTGCCAGATGATACCACTTGCATATTACCTACCAAAAACATGTGTCAACAATATTAAATGCATTGCCTCTGTACATATGTCATTAGACTGCAATTTTAATTTTAAAATACATCTGCATCATGTACAAATAAACTGAAGTTAAATATTGAAACTTAGTCGGCACGTGTAGAGTGCAGAACGACTTCCATATTTAAAAGTTTTATAATAACTGCAAGAGGCAAAAGTGGAACGGTTCTATTAAAAGCTTGGACGGAGACTCACCAAGTTAAACAAGTTAGTGGAGTTTAAAAGAATCAACAACAACTGTGCTTTTGAATATTTAAAATCATAAACATACTTTTCTTGTTTATATATTATGTGCCGCGAGCTACACATAGGTAAGGTTGAAAGACAAACTTAAGATTTCAGTTTAATTAATAGATTCTCATAAATAAAAATTCTTAACTAAATAAATATAACACAATCTAAAAATTTTAAATAAAAATACATTATAAATTCATTGAAAAAATTACAAGAACAATATCATCATTTTACAAAAACATGTCTGGAAAAGCTCCCGAATTCACCGTTGCCGATCTAACAAATGAAACATATTTTTACTTTAGTCATCTAGGTCCAGTCTAGCATATGTAATATAAAATATCAGACTTTATTTTGTAAACATTTACTCTATTATTTCCAAAACTAATCACTACATTCCTGGAATGATGGCTTATTTACAATTTTCGAATGCTAGATAAGGCGAATACCTAATCAGTTGGTTAAAAAATACTTATTTATTCATGTATTATTTGTATAATTATGGATGTCTACAACGTGTAATTTAAAGGGTATATAATACCAAGTGCATGGCTTCTTTGGATGATAACAAACGATATGGCAAGGGTTTTGTAATCCTAAGTCTACATGTGTAGAAATTATTACAAATACCAATACACTGATAGGTACCAGAGACCGAATTTTTCAAATTAAGAAGAACGAAGAGAATTATCGTATTATTGGCAAGTGACGTGGAAAGTTATTGACCCTCGTAGTGCTGTGACATGTTTGTTATGATTGGGTATTCAAGAAATATATGAAACCGATAATTTGGTATCAATTCTTTGAGTCAGTTATTTTGAGCTGAAACTGTGCATAGAGACTCCATACCAGATGTTGTCTTCAGCCCTTTTGGATAGATATGGGGTTTCCATTACACATTCCGGTACACAGCCGCACGGGTCGATCTTTAAAGTTAAGCAATGCTTGTCGAGGCCTGTCCTTGTATTGGTCACCGTATCGAGATTCCTTCGTGCTTCGGAAAGCAACATTTGTGTAACATTAGATATACAACATATACCGTAATTAACGCACACCCTCAAACACCCCAATTAAAAAATTATTTTATTATCATAATACATACTCTGAATTTTTAGTTCTACTTGTTTTTTTTTCAGACTTTAACATACTTTAAATGAGTTTCATTTTTCTGTAATGTGTACTGAATGACGGAATTTATATAAATCTACATTTAAAAAGGTACCACTTTAATTGACGGTCCATAGTTAGTTTGTTTTTACTCGATCAAAAATCGATTTTTTTTTTAAATTAAAAACGGTAAAAATCGATTCAGTAAAAGATTCTGAACAAACTAATTTCAGGATGTGCATTAATTATGTTACATGTATTTAATTAATAGATATATGATAAAAATCTCTCTGATAGTCGGTAACAACCACAGAATAACCTCTTTTATTCCGTTCTGTGGTAACAACATCCTTTTCGCAACAAAGCCATAATTGTGCACCCAGTGCACTATATTTTCTTTTCGACGGGAAAACAATCAAATGACCCCTCCCGCTCTGCGTGCAGTGAAGGGAGTGTCAGACTTGTACCGACAAAAAATCTACCTTGTTCCATCAGCTGCTCTTACGTTCCGAGGCTGCGGTATATATTTATACTAGTACTCACGCGGGGCTTCGCTCCCGTGGATTCTATCAGGGTAAAAACATAACTCTCCTTTTTTGCAGTCGCGTAAAAAGTAGCCTATAACCTTCCTCAAGCTTCAAGCTACTTCCATACCAAATTTCATCCAAATCCACCCAGTACTTTCGAAGATTAGCGCGTTCAAGCAAACAAACAAATTTTTCCGCTTTATAATATTAGTATAGATAACACTCGCTTCGGCTCGCTGCTTTTTCTGCGTTTGTAAGCCGTTTCCGTAAAATTAACCAAACATTTTTTTTAATAACGAGCATAACAATAAGAATAAAAAAGAAAATATAATTTGTTGCAGTCATTTGGAAGTTATACGCGTACCTATACTTTTCGGATAATTTTGATTTACTTGATTGTACTTTTTAATTAATTAAATTAAATTTATTCGACCAATGTTAATATTGAATTAAAAACAATTTTATAACCTATTCAAATTAACAAAAGCAAGTAGGAGTTGCAACCAACGCCCGTACTAAGTTATAGAATAACTTTGTTTTGTTTCAAACACGTTCTTGAAATGACATTACGTATTTCTTCGACAGACCACCGACATAATATTCAACTTACATACATTGAAACTTAATGGAAACATATATTCTCATAATTGATTCATTTCATCATTTTCCACCCGGAGAGGGAGAAGTCATGTGATGATCATTTCTCCGAAAAAAGTCCTCCAGAACATGAATACAGCATCGATACCTCAATTTGTTCTACCACTAAAGGTATTCGAGTGACTGAAGAAAGAGCTACTACCAAACAACTTCTCTAACACATCCGCCATCACAAAAAATATACTGAAGAGAAGCACCATTTCGGAATTATTCTCTTCGCAATATGAGTATCAACTTCATTACAGCGAGAGTTTACACAAGCAATATTAGCCTGATCAATCATTTGAGGCAGCATTATCGGAATTTGGTGAGTCATCCTTCAATCCTGCTTATTATACGGTTGATGGCTTAATTTTCTTGCTAATGGAAAAGGTGGGAGAGAGAAACACTGTTAATTATTTTGAAGCAAACAGAAAATCACGCCAATGTTAGTTCAAGGGTAAACAGAGATGTCCATAGAGTTATGCCTCGTTTCATTCGGTTAGTTCTAGTGTATTGTTATGAGGGCGTGAACTATTTGCTTATATATTATCTTTGCTGAAATGTTCTAACAAGATACCCTGGCAAGGGGACAAGGGTAATGGCAACTGATGGAACAGTGTGGATTTTAAGTCAGTAGAAGTCTGACACTCCCTCCACCCAGAGCGAAAGGAGTCATTTGATGATTACCTCCCCGAAAAAAACTGACAGCGTGGGTTACCTACTAGTGAAAAATTTCTTATGCAAAAAATCCAACTGTTGAGGAACGAAACGTACATAGTTGTCATATATTTTAAAAAGGAATAAGTGTGACGTTCTCAAAGTTCATAAAACGTCTCAAAAGAAAATAATATGTTTCATTGAAAAATACCTATAATATGAACCTGAAAAATATATGTAAAAAAAAAGTATTAAAAAAATTAAAAACCCGACTGCAACCTTATACTAAAACTAACTGAAAAGCTAATAAAAACAAGCCCATTTTAAATTAAATAAAAGTTGGAAGCAGGCGGGGCCCATACCATTATTATAGTTTCAAACTCAAATGGGTTTTTTAATTTTTTTAATTACTTTTATAAGGGGGTTTACCAATAAAACCACTCGGAAATCAATTTACAGCAGAGGGATATTTATTAAAACACTTTTACAAGATGTACTAAGGTAAACTATACACTGACACAATAAAACTACTACGACCGGAGTACGTGATGTGACCGCCCGATATCGGTTCCGCGAAGGGATGCCGACCGTGCAAGCCAGAGAGCGCTCAACTGCCCCAAACCGTTCCGAAGGAAGCGGTCCGTGCAAGCCGAACTGGCGGACTGACCGAGTGGAAGTCGCTACGTCCCCGTAAGGGGGCGTGGCGAGCGGTGTCGAGGCGTACGCCTCTCGACCGTGGGTGCTTTACCGGGGCTCGTAAAAACGAGCCCGTCCTTGTGGTGCCTTTAAACTAGGCGTAGTATTTCGAGTGCGAGAGTGCCTACTCAAATATGAATAGCAATCTCGCACTCGTGTGATAGAGTTCTTGTCGTGTGACTATAGGTGCGCCGCGGCGCCGTGACTCAGCGCCGTTTCTTCACGACACTCCGGCGGTCTGACCCCGCCAGGTGAGACCTCCAGTTTCCTGGAGGAGGCCCGGCGAAGGTCGACCAGCGACGAGAGTGTCGACTCTGACGCACCTATAGTGGGTGAGTGGCTCCTGTCCGTCCCGCTTCCAGAGCTGGCCGGTCACGTTTCGGACTGCAGAGCCGTGTCGTGTGTGAGTGTGAGCGGTATTGTGTTGTGAGTCACCGCTCAGTGCATCTGCACCGGATAGCGTGCGCTGCTAGCCGGTGCGGGTTATGTTTAGGCGCATGTTGAGTTATGAATGTGTGGTTCAGTACGTGATGTGCCTATATTAACTTAGCACACATCACGCACTGTGGTGTGAGTCAGGTGAGCAGAGTATTTGTTTGAGTTAGCCGCGTGCAGCCTGGGGGCGGCTAACTCAGGCGTCTGTCCGGTGGGATGGGGTCGCTGTCGTCCGCTACCAGGTCGCGGGGCAGGCGTCTCGCGTCAGGTGGGCGCGTATGCCACGGCGCTATCTGCTTGATGTGTGGCCAAGCGGATGCGTCGGCACGCGCGAACATACCCTTCGCGAGGCGCCGCACAAACTCGTCCAGGCTCTCAATCCCGAGGTCGCGCTGGATCACGGCGTTCCTCACGTAGCGGGGGGCGTCCAGTATTGTCCGCAGCGCTAGATGTTGTTGGGCGCGGAGCATCTTGCGGTTCGCCTCGCTGGTGAGGACAAACCAAGCTGGTGTGGCGTACGTCAGTATTGGGCGTATGTATGTTTTGTACACGCCCAATCTGACGCGCGCCGGGAGGCGGGATGAGAGCACTGGGCGTAGTAGGTTGCGGGCGGCGCGGCCTTGCGCGACGACCCTGCTAACATGCGACCTCATCGTGAGTCGACGATCAATGTCTACGCCCAGGTATTTGGCCTGGGGTGACCAATTTATGTCGACTCCTTGAAGCTTCAAGAGCGGTGGGAGGGACACCCCGCCCGTGATGAGGGCCTGCGTCTTACCCATGTTCACCGATAGTCGCCACTTGGCGAGCCACTCGGGGAGTTGGTCGAGCGCGCGCTGCATCTTGACAGCCGCGTGCTTGGCGTTCACTGACGTAGTGATATACGCGGCGTCATCTGCGTACAGCGCGAGCGTAGATTCCGGGGTTGTGGGGATATCATCGGTGAAGCGTGAGTAACACACAGGCGAAATGCAGCTTCCCTGCGGTACGCCCGCGGCTATTGGGCGGGGGGCGGACAGTGCTCCTTCCACGGCTACTCTGAAGCTTCGGTTGGTGAGGAAAGAGGAGACCACTTTGACAACGCGACGGGTCGCGTCTGACGTGGCCAGTTTGTAGATGAGGCCATCGTGCCAGACGCGGTCGAAAGCCTTCTCCATGTCGAGGAATACTGCGACCGCGTACTCTTTTTTGTTCATTGTGCTGGACAGCAGGTGCAGTACCCTCGACAGCTGGAGCGTCGTGCTATGTTCCACCCGAAACCCGAACTGTTCTGGGCGTGGTTGTAGTGCTGGGCTGAGGTGACGCAGCAGGAGTTGCTCGAACACCTTGGAGATCGTGGGCAGCAAGGTGATAGGCCGATAGCTCTCCGGCTTCAGCACGTTTTTCCCCGCCTTGGGCAGCATTATGACGCGCCCCTCCTTCCAGGATGTGGGGAAGGCGCCCGTGCGGACTATACCTGTGAACAGGCGCGCCAGTGCCGCGACCATGCGGTGCGGTAGGTGGCGCAGCGCTGTGTTTGAGATACCGTCCAAGCCGGGCGCCTTGCGCGGCTTCGTGCGTAGGATGGCGCGTCTAACTGCGCCAGGCGGGAAAAAGATAGGGTCTTCCTCGGGAGCTATTGGCGTAGCGAAGTACTCCCCAAGGTGTTTCTCGACTGCTGCGTTGTGTACGTGGTTTTGAGTCGGGTTCGGTTGGAACTGACGCTCCAGGTGTGCTGCGAAGACTTCCGCTCGGTCAGCCGCTACATAAAGTGGCGCCCCGTCGCTGTCCTCTAGTAGGCGTACCGGAGCTGGGGTGTTGGTCAGCTGGCGGCATAATCTGTATATAGAGGGCCAGTCTCCCTCTGCGCCCTCTATGTGGTTCTCCCAGCTCGCGGTCTCTGTGGCCCTCAACTCGGCCTTGACTTTCTCCGCGAGTTTGTTAAGACGCGTCTTCATGGTTGGGCAGCGGACTTGCTGCCACTGCTTGCGTAGTTGTCTCTTCTCTCTTATCATTGCAAGTACGCGCGGTGGTAAGGGCGGCACTTGCACTCTCCCTTGCACCGGCGCTTGTGTGGTGGATGTTTATAGAGCGGCCTGTATGCAAGCAGTGACCTCGCTTGCCAGGGCGTCGACGTCTGCGGCGTCTTGGATGGGCCGAGTTGGGGTCGTGGTCTCCACTTCCTCAGCAAAGGTTTTCCAGTTGATTATTCGACGTGGCGCTGGCGGCTTTATTCGGGTCAGCATCCCCGATATGACGACGAGTACTGGCGTGTGGTCCGATTGTAGCTCGCCGTCAATTACCTGTTGTGCGATCTGGCAATGTACCCCACGGTGTATAACAATATCCAGCACGTCGGGCATTCTGCATGGGTCGTCCGGGTAGTGGGTTGGTGTTTCAGGGCCGGACACTGTACACCCATGGGCTTCTGCGTCAGAGAAGAGTCGTCTCCCCCCTGTATTGGTTGTGTGTGAGTTCCACGCCGGGCTTTTGCAGTTGAAGTCGCCGGCGAGGATCGTTGGGTTTGGGCTTCTATTGAGTAGTTCCACCCTCAGCTCCGTAGTGTCGAGTGGAGTTGCGGGTGGTTTGTAGCATGCGTACAGTTCTATGTCCTCGCCGGCCATGTGCAGTTGTACGCCCAGCGCGTACATCGACTGCAGGGGCGGCGTGGGGAGTTGTTGGTGTATGACTCTTCTCTTCACTAGTACTGCCAGACTGCGGTACCTGTGGTTGAGAGCCGACACCTCGTCTTTGCGATAGACGTGATACCCTGGGAACCTGGTCTTGTCCCCAGGTCCCAGGTGTGTCTCGCTTATCAGCGCCACGTCGATATTTTGTTCTCTCAGGAGGTGGCGGAATGGGACAACTTTGTCCCGAAGGCCGCGGGCGTTCCAGTGGATTATCCTCAACGGCTTATCCATTATAGAGGTCGAGTAACTCGGCCAAGCCGTCGAGTATAACCTGCCCTGCGTTCTGGCCCTGCCTTATGGCCTTGAGCAGGCCCATCAAGAGTTTGATGGCGCAGGCTGTAAACTCTTTCTCGGTAAGCTCGCCAGTTTTTACGCCGGCGGAGCTGCTGGTCGTGGGTTGGTCTGCGTGCTTAGTGGCCGTCTGTGCCACTTGCCTCGATTGAGCTGTGCCGGCGCTCTTCTTGGCGTTGACAGCCTGCGCCTGTTATAAGGCAGGGGCGGCCTTTGGGATCTCCTCCTTCTTCGTGGTCGTGGTCCGCAATTTGCGCAGGTGGCTGGTTCATCACGTGGCCGTGGACATTCGCGTGCTGGGTGCCCCTCTCCGCATCTCACACAGGCGAGCGGTCGGTGGCACTGGTGGGAGGAGTGTCTGAATTGCTGACATCTATGGCATTGTGCGGGCCCTCTCTTTCCCCGCCATGCTTCTATTCTAATGCCACGCATATTTAGCAGCACCGTGGTGTCGTATATGGCGCGCGCGTCTGCTGTCTTCTGCAGGACGGCGTGGAATATACATCCGGGACGTCCTTGTCGTGCCCGGATGTGGCGTACGTATTCCGGCTGGAAACCGAGGTTAGGCAGCTCCTCCAGGATCTCTTCTGTGTCGGTGTCTGTGGGGAGCCCTAGGATGGCCACCTTCATCTTCTTGTCAGCTGGTAGCGAGTATGCAAACCAGCTGACTCCTTCTTCCTTCTCCAGGGTTGTGAGGTATCGTTGAATAACGCGGTACTCGTCCTCCGATTCCGGCGAGAAACGGACACCGGAACCGTAAGGGCGAGCGTTAGGAGGGTGGCCCAGCTTGGCCGCCAGGGCACGGAAGTGGGTGGCCCAGTTGGGGAGCTTTTCCACTATTAGGGGTGGGTAACGTGGGCGCTTCTTCTCTTTCCTTTGGTCCGCTGTAGTCGCCTGCGTCTTTGGAGCGGCGGAGCTTTGCTGAGTTTGACTTCCGGGTTGCAGGGGGGGGGAAGAAATATAGAATACCCCCTCTGTTGTGATGGCTGGTAGGTACCTGAAGGTTGCGGGGAGTGTTGAACAGCTTCTGCGAACGTGGGAGACTCGGCGGTAGGGCGCTGTATCTCTACACAGTAACGCTTGGCATCGTCCGCCGCGTCAGTCGTTCCCTCTTCTGGGCTGCTTCTCCTTCGCTGGGGACGTTGTTCCAGTTGGAATTCATATTCGAATCCCAGCGAAGGAGTTGGCGAAAGTATGGCCGGTGGTGTGTGCACTTCGTGGCCTTCCGAGGCTAGTGACATACTGGAGCCCGCGCGAGATAAGCAGGCCGATAGCGCTGCCGGCGAGTCATATGCAGAGGCGCGGGGCGGAGCGGGTGATGCAGGTTCCGTCTGGTGTCTCGTAGCGGTGGCCGTGCTACGTAGTCGCGGGTCACGCGGCGTGGCGTAGTCTGTGGTCGGCTTTGTTGCTCGAGCCGAGCTTGTCAGCGAGCTGTGGGGCGCGGATGATGCGGTGCGCACAGCTGGCGCGCGGTCCGGCGTGGCCGGTGCGGTTTAGCGCGACGGCGGGGCTGCGGGATACGCGGTAACCGACGGTACGCGGGCGGCACTGCTGGTGGATGCGTGCGCGGGAGGGGCAGGGGCGCGTGCTGGCGGAGCACGGCTTGGAGCTGCGGTGGCTGGCCCCGGGGCCTGGGTGGGCACGGGCCTGAACGCCGCGGGTCGGATGGGCACGGCATGCTGGCGGCCCGACGTCGATATGGGCGGTACACGCGCAGGCGCCGATGGTGACGGTGAGCCGGTTGCTGTGCTCTTCTTGTGCTTACTCTTCGAGTCTTGGCTTCGTCCGGTCGGCGGTGGGCCGGACAACTCGTCCCCAATATCTGGGAGCGACCTCGCCCGGTCCAGCGTCGAGCGGCTCTCTTCTTCTTCCTCAGAGTCTTCAGCGCGGCCTAGCGAGCCGCGCTTGCCGGGCTTCGGCATCGCGTTATGCTAATACACTATAACTTGCACTATAACGTTTGGGTCCGTACGATAATAATGTTCAAAAAGATTTTTTTTTTTCACTTTTGTGAAGCGGGTTGAGGGTAGGATTAACCATCGCGATCGATCGACGTTCTAGAACGCCGGGCTGCTTGCGACGGGTGGCTCCCTCTGCGCCTGCACGAGCGAACGGCGTTCACTCGTACACTCGCAGAGAGATGCAACACCAAAACGATCCGTGCGACACAGTACACTTGTAAACACTAGATGTAGACAACTGAGCACTGTATGATGATTACTGGCGAATCCAATTACTGGCGAATCCGGCGGACTCCTCGTTAGGGGCGCGGTGAGCGGTCACGGGGGGTTGGCCCACTCCCGCGGGAGCATGCCGTGTCCCGTAAATACGGGACCGTCTTCAGGTTGCCTAGTAGCGGCGTAGATGTTCGGGTGTGCGTTGAAAGCGCCTGTTCAAAAGTGAACGGCAACGCACACCCGCGTGATTCATTGCTCATTGCTATTGTGTGACTATAGGCGCGCCGCGACGCCGATTTTCGGCGTCGTTTCTTCACGACACCCCGGCGGTCTGACCCCGCCAGGTGAAACCCCCATATGGGGGAAGCCTAGCGGGAGCCGACCGGCGACGAGGGTGCCGACTCTGACGCACCTATAGTGAATGCGGGGCTCTCGTTCGTCCCGCTTCCAGATCTAGCCGGTTACGTTTCGAACCGCAGAGCCGAGAATGTATGTGTGAGCGGCATTGTATTGTGTGTCGCCGCTCAGTGCGTCTGCACCGAATAGCGTGCGCTGCTATTCGGTGCTAGTTATGTATAGCGCATGTAGAGTCATGAATGAGTGTTTTAGTACGTAACGTGCCTATGTTAACTTAGAACACGTTACGTACTAGATAGATAGATAGATAGATAGATAAAACTTTTATTGGTCAACAGAAGACACAACACATAAAAACACATTAAATATAACACAAATTACAGAAAAAGAAAGAACAGAACAAACGTATACATACAATCAAAAATATTATAAACGAAAAAAAGAAATACTACTACTAGGTGAAGTGTTGTTATGCGTAGTATAGTTGTTTGAGTAAGCCGCGTGTAAAGTGGGGCGACTTACCCAGGAATCAAGTCCGGGGGGATGCGGCCGCGACCTTTGTCGGGAGCAGATCTCTGGGCAGCCTCCTCGCGTCTGGCGGGCGCGCGTGCAGGGGCGCCAGGTGCTTGACATGAGGCCAAGCAGAGGCGTCGGCACGCGCAAACATCGCCTTCGCGAGGCGCTGCACGTACTCATCCAGGCCCTCAATCCCGAGGTCCCGCCTGATTACGTCGTTCCTCACATAGCGAGGGGCACCTACTATTGTCCGCAGCGCCATGTTCTGCTGCGCGCGGAGCGGCCTGCGGGTCGTCTCGCCAGTGAGGGCGAACCAGGCGGGGGCGGCGTATGTCAGCAGGGGGCGTATGTACGACTTGTACACGCCCAGCTTGACACGCGCCGGGAGGCGGGACGATGGCACTGGATAAAGTAGTGAGCGGGCTACCTTTGTCTGCGCCGCGACTTGCTTGGCGTGCGGCCGCATCGTGAGCCGACGGTCGATGGTGACGCCGAGGTATTTGACCTGCGGCGCCCACGCGATCTCGGCTCCCATGAGCTCCAAGGGTGGTGGCAGAGGGGTTGAGCCTGTGATAATAGCCTGCGTTTTACTCACGTTTACGGAGAGCCGCCACTTGGCGAGCCACTCGGGGAGCATGTTAAGCGCGCGCTGCATCTTCGTCGCCGCGTACTTCGCGTTCATCGAGGTGGTGATGTACGCGGCGTCGTCGGCGTACAGCGCGAGTGTCGCGTCCGCCGTGGTGGGGATGTCGTCTGTGTAACGTGAGTAACACGCAGGTGACACGCAGCTGCCTTGAGGTACTCCCGCCTCGATGGGGCGGGGTGATGATAGTGCTCCGTCGACCACCACCCTGAAGCTCCTGTTGGACAGAAAAGATTGGACCACCTTCACTACGCGACGGGGCGTGGCGGAGGTGGCCAGTTTATAAACTAGACCGTCGTGCCATACGCGATCGAAGGCCTTCTCCATGTCGAGGAGTACTGCTACCGCGTACTCTTTCTTGTTCATCGTGGTGGAAAGCTGGTAGAGTACCCTCGACAGCTGGAGCGTCGTGCTGTGGTCCGCCCTGAATCCGAACTGTTCGGGTCTTGGGGTGATATTCGGGGTGAGGTGCCGCAGCAGGAGTGACTCGAACACCTTGGAGATGGTGGGCAGCAGGGTGATGGGCCGATAGCTCTCCGGCTTCAGTACGTTTTTCCCCGCCTTGGGCAGCATGATGACGCGCCCCTCCTTCCAAACGGCAGGGAAGGCCCCCGTGCGCAGCACCGCCGTGAACAGGCGCGCCAGCGCCACCACCATACGGTGGGGCAGGTGGCGTAGCACGGCGTTGGTGATGCCGTCGGCCCCGGGAGCCTTTTTCAGCTTGGTTTTCAGGATGGCGCGTCTGACTGCGCCCGGCGAGAAAAACACTGCCGGCGGACTGACGGCGCGCGAGGCCTTATATACCCTGCGGCCGCGGAGTGGTGGCAGTGACGTGCGCTTGAGTGGGGCTCGGTGGGAGGAGCGCGACGTCATATGCGCGCACGCTCTGTGGTCGTGTTACAGTCTCCCCCTCTGTCTCCGAAGACGTCCCGGTGAGGAAGACAGGACTTAGGTAGGCTGCTGCTTCTTTGACGGCCTCCCACGGGGACGGGGCTTGACTGTGGGTGTCTGGTCCTCCAGCGGAGTTGGTTTGTACTTCCGCGGGCGACCTCGCCGGCGTAAGGGTAGGACCGGCTCGGGCAGGGCGGCTGATGCCAACCCTTGGTACGTACGCAGGGCTGAGGAGTGATACAACCCTGCAGTCTGGTTTGGAGTGGCAGGATCAGCAATCTGAAAAGAAGATGGTCCATGAATGTCTTTGATAAGGTATGGGCCATCTCGGCGAGGTGCTAGTTTAGCACTGAAACCTTGTGATGATTTGCTTAAGGCATGAACATCAACCATAACTTGATCGCCAGGCTGATAGTTAGGACATGGTTGACGTCTCTTATCAGCGTATTCTTTTCACTTTTCCTCTTTCATCTCCTGTATTTCATGGGCTCTTTTCAATGTAGAAGCCATCATCAATAACTTTGGTGTTATCTCGGGAACAAAGTTTTCATTTTGTACTATGTGTCGCAGGTCATGATTTATGTCATCGAACGTGCGAAGATCTCGGCCAAAGGTTAAGTAGGCCGGCGTGTACCCAGTAGATGAACAAACAGCTGTGTTCATGACGAAACGTATGCTTGGCAAATGTTCTGACCAATTTTTATGGCTATCTCCTACCAGTATTGCCAACTGTGTTTTTAGATCTCGATTGCGCCTTTCGACGGGGTTGGTTTCTGGATGATAAACAGGAGTAAAGCTGTGTTCGATGTCCAGACAGTATGTCAGTTGCTGCATCACGTTGCTAACAAATTGAGATCCGTTATCGCTAATGAATCGTCTTGGTGTGCCATACCGTAGTATGATCTCATCCAATAGTACTCTCGCACATTCCTCTGCGGTAGCTTGCTTTAATGCAAATAACTCAACCCATCTACTAGCCAGGTCTTCTATAATGAAGATCCATGTCTCATCTTTAGCCGTTTTCGGTAAAGGTCCGAACAAATCGAAGGATACAATTTCAAATCTTTGGTTAGGAGCTGTAGTTTGGAGCAGGCCCGCGGGTTTGAGATTGGTTGGTTTGTATCGCTGACATTGGATACAATTCCGGATATAATTTTCTATTTGGGTTCTCATCCCCTTCCAAAAGTATCGCTTAGCAATGCGTTCAATAGTTTTCTCCACTCCATAATGTCCAGCGGAGGCTTCATCATGATACACACTGATAACTTTTGCTTGCTCATGCTTGGGAACAACTAGTTGCGCATTTTCATTATCATGTTCTGATTTGTATCTGTAGAGTAGCCCTTGATTCATGAGATACCCTTTTGTACTCCAATACCTTCCGCTTTCATATTGGTTTCCTTCTAGTTCGTTAATTATTTTTTCTATGTCTTTGTCTTTCAATTGTTCCTCTCTTATTTCTTTTGATTTCTTTCTTGGCATATCAATTATCACACTGCATACTCCACAGTCTTTTTCCATTGTGGGATCGCAATTAGGACGTGACAAAGTGTCGGCGACAACATTCGTCCTACCTTTGATGTATTTAATCGTCAGATTATAAGGTTGAAGTTGCAGGGCCCAACGTGCTAGTCGACCGGTTGGGGACTTCAACGACATTAGCCACTTCAGGGCTTGATGGTCGGTCAGTACAGTAAAATTCGTACCCTCGATAAAACCACGAAATTTGTTCACCGCCCAGATTACATCTAGTGCTTCTCGTTCTGTGGTTGAATAATTTCTCTCAGCCGGAGTGAGGAGGCGACTAGCATACTCAACTGGATGCTCACTTTCGCTCTCCCCCTGCACCAAAACAGCACCAATCGCGTAGTTACTGGCGTCTGATTTTATTGTAAAAGGTTTGGTGTGGTCTGCCTGTACCAACACCGGTGCCGTAACTAAAAGGTTCCGCAGCTCGTCAAACGCTGTTTCCTGTTCATCGTTCCAGGTCCAAACAGAATTCTTTTTCATCAAACGAGAGAGTGGTTCGGTGATCTTTGCAAAATTAGGGATGAAACGCCTATACCACGAACACATCTGTAGGAATGATATCAGATGCTTCAAGTTTCTTAGCGCAGCCATGTCCATTATGGAAACAACTTTATCTGGATCCACTTGAAGACCATCAGGTGTTATATAATGTCCTAGGTATTTGACCTTAGAGCAGAAGAAAACACATTTGTCCTTGTTTGTTGTGAGATTGTACTCATTTAGGCGGTTAAAGACGTCTTGCAGGTCTCTAAAATGTTCATCTAGACTGGTAGACATGACTATCAGGTCATCTAAATATATGAGGAGCTTAATGTGACTAAGGGATATGCGAAATCTGTCCATAAGCCGCTGAAAAGTAGCGGGTGCATTTCGTAGACCAAACGGCATTCTCAAAAATTTGTACATACCGAAAGGTGTGATGAAGGCTGTCTTTATCTGGTCTTCATCCTTGACCTGAATCTGCCAGTAGCCGGCGCGAAGATCTATGGTGCTCATGTAACGCGTAGGCTTAGCACTATGTATGAGATCGTCGATACGTGGCAGTGGATACACATCTGCCGTCGTGATCGCGTTCAACTGACGGTAATCAACACAGACTCGTGTACTGCCGTCTTTTTTAGGAACTAGTACGACTGGCGCTGACCAAGGTGAGGAGCATGACACAATAACTCCTTGCTCACACATCTTCTGTATTTCTACCTTCAGGGTTTGCATCTTAACTGGCGATAGCCTATATGGTGGAACAGATATAGGCTTGTGTGATCCCGTATCAATGGTATGTTCAGTCTCCGTGGTTGGCTTGCCATTGGATACAAATACCGCTTCATTTCTCTCAAGGAAATTTTGTAAGCGCTTGGTCTCTTCCTCCGTCAGCACGCACTCATGGCTGTCCATGGAAAGTGAAGAGATTTCAGTTTCTGGGAATAAAGCTGCAGAGCCTGGTGACAGCTCGACGTCAGCTTTATTGATGTTCCTACGCGCATCCTCGTACAATGCATCAATAATAGGTGAGTATCCATCGAATAAGGTTGTTCGTGGTCTCTTGGGTGGAGTCGAGAATCCTATAGGTATTAATGGTCCATAAGGTCGTTCCAAGGCTTGCTCTGTTGCTCCAGGCACAATAACGGGACTTCTCTTAGGAGAATGTGGAGGCGTCATCATTTGCATAAGCGGTTCCTGTTGCTGTTGCGGAATGAATTTTGTCATACCAACAGGCGATAGTACAGGACTTGGTGTATTCATTATCGGTGATTCCATTGCTGGGATGCACACACTGGATAAAACACCCGCTATGTCCTATGGATGACATCAATTGTGGGTAGGAATAACGAAAGGTGTCAAAAATTTTTGCTCTGATTTAAAACTCATTTAAAAATTGAAATTGTATTATATTGAATATTTAATGTATACATATACATGGTAATTTAGTGTACCCACCAGTAAAGTGTTATCTCCAAAAACCTTACTCCAAAACTAAAACGACAGCACAAAACTACACATGGATGCACTGAAGGTATCACTCACTGAAATGATGACCTTATTTGAAAATAGGATGTCAAACTTTGAGGCAGAACTTCACAAAAATCCTTCAGGCACCTCAAGCAGCACTGACAGTTTGTCAGAGGACTTCAGTACTTTTAAAAAGTTTATATTGGAAGCACTTGGCTGCCTCCAGCAGCAGGTGGATATGCTGGCAAAAGGACTCGACAATCTGGAGATGCGTGGTCGGCGGAAAATGTTATTGTTTCATGGCATCTCCGAGCAGGCCAAAGAAGATACAGCCCAAGTGGTTGCTGAGGTTGTGCGGGGTCAACTAAAGTACGATGAATTCACTGTTGCGGATATAAATCGATGCCATCGCATGGGGAGACAAGCCAGTGGCAGCAAGCCGAGGCCCATTCTCTGCAAGCTCCGGGACATCAATGTTAGGGATAGTGTCTGGTTCGCTAAGACGAAGTTGAAGGGCTCTGGCATTACGGTATCTGAATTTCTGACAAGATCCCGGCATCAGTTATTCATGTCTGGACGTGAGAAGTTCGGCATAAACAATTGTTGGACAAAACAAGGCCTTGTTTATGTTCTTGGCTCCGACGGTTCCCGGCATCGAATTGGTTCGCTTGATGACCTCAAAAACATTGAGCGGGTTGGTGAAACGGTTATGTCGCCCTTAGCATCGGTACCATTGTCGTCATCATCCCCGTCGCAAGAAACGAAGAAGAAGGCCCGTCGTGTTGCTGCAAAGAGGAGGTGATTGTGTTCATTTTTGGAGTAGTACCACCGTCCGGGCAGTACCTTAGTTATTTTATTGTGTAGCTAGCATTACCCTCTCATCTCTATATTGTATCTTTTGACTTCTTTAACCTTCATCTATTCACTTTTGCCAAGTACGTCGGTATTATTTATTTTACAATCACTTCTGTCTGTCAATAATGTCACATTGACATGTGACATGTCTTGTCATTTATGTACTCGTTCAGAAACTAGAGAATAGCGTTCCAGCACCTTGATGTTTTTTGTTATTTTCTTTTGTTTTCGGATTTAGTTTGCAGTTTACTTTTTAGTTATTTATTTTGATA
The DNA here is from genome assembly GCA_943138885.2 of Tholera decimalis. NCBI lineage: Eukaryota > Metazoa > Arthropoda > Insecta > Lepidoptera > Noctuidae > Tholera > Tholera decimalis. The sequence goes on from OW964550.2 coordinate 2,902,293, forward strand.
TAACTTTTTCGGTTTGCTCGGACAGTGAATAAACATTTTGTTTTAGTTGTTTAAAGCCCGTTATGCATTGTAACACTCAACTGGCGGGTGGATTTGAATAATAGCTATTTTTATATATTATATAGTAAACACATTTTAATTATTAATTAGTTATATACATATTCATATATATTTTGTCAATGTCATCACATGATGACAGCGATTCTGATACTTTTATGTCAGCTCTCAGTAATGACAGCTTTGTTAGTTTTCCATCCCTTGCCGACACGCTTGAATCTCAGTTTTCTGATGTACCTAAAAATTTCAATGTAGTCCATATAAATGCTCAAAGTATCCCGGCCCATTACTCTGACATGTTAGCTAACCTTGACTGTAAGAACATCCATGCAATCCTTGTTTCAGAGTCTTGGCTCAAACCATGTCTCCCTTCAACATCCTATTCCTTACCAGGTTTCCAGTTAATTAGAAATGATCGCGCGCGTGGTGGAGGAGGTGGTGTTGCCATATATCTTCGTCCGCAGATTCCTTTTTCAATTGTCGATATGTCAACACAACCTCCGCCACAGAATGCGGGTGAGCATCTCTTTTTGGAAATTAACCTAAATCATGTGAAAATTCTTCTTGGTGTTTATTACAGTCCTTCTTCACGTGTAAATTTCTTTTCCTCCTTTGAAAAGATCCTTGAAGATTTAACTCCTTCTTACAGTCATACAATAATTATGGGGGATTTCAATACTTGCTTATTGAAAAATGATTCTCGATCTTTAGCATTTCAGTCAATACTTCAGTCGTCAAACATGGCTGTCCTTCCTTCTAGTGCCACACACCACTTCCCAAACTGTAATCCCTCTCTTTTGGATCTTGTAATTGTCTCCTCTACACATCATGTCAGTAAGCATGGCCAATGCACGGCTGACATGTTTTCCTATCACGATTTAATATACCTTTCCTACAAGATTCGCCCTCCCAAGGCCAAGCCTAAAACTCTTCTGTTACGCAGTTTTAGTGGTATGAATGTTGATAATCTCCAGGCGGATGCAAACAACATTGATTGGACCTCTCTTGTCGCTGTTGAATCGGTCGATGACAAAGTTAACCTGCTTACGGATAATCTTGTAAAACTTTACGACACTCATGCTCCTATTCGTGCAGTCAAATTAAAGCATCTTCCAGCACCATGGTTGACAGATGAAGTGAGGGCTGTCATGCACAAGAAAGTAGTATGTAAGTCAAAATTCAGAAGCCGACCCTCACTATTAAACCGAGAGATGTTTGTGAATGCACGCAATCGCAGCAATAGGGTGTGTAGGGATGCAATGCGCCGACATATTCATGATTCTGTTGAAAACGGTGATCCAGCTAAAGTCTGGAAATTTCTTAAATCAATGGGAGTTGGAAAATCACGCCAAGAATCGATTCCTAAAGACCTAGACATTGATCTGTTGAATCAACACTTCTCATCCTCGTCCTACTGCAATGGGACATTGAAGGCAGCTACTATAAATTATCTTTCTAACCTTCCAACTCCGGATCACTCCGCATTTAATTTTAGTCAATTTTCTGATTGTGATGTTAAGAAGAGCTTACTTTCAATTACATCTAACGCGGTTGGCAGCGACTGTGTCAGTCGGAAGATGATACTTCCTGTCCTCAATGAAATCCTTCCTATCCTGACCTATATCCTTAACTATTCTATTTCCAATGGTGTCTTTCCATCGGTATGGAAAGAGGCCAAAATTACTCCTTTACCCAAAAAATCAAATCCTGCCTCTTTTTCAGAATATCGACCTATTTCCATCCTACCTTTTCTCTCTAAAGTCCTTGAACGCCTTGTCCACAATCAGCTAAGTGCTTTTCTTTGCAAGAATAGTCTGCTGAATCCTTTCCAATCCGGATTTCGTCCTGGACACAGTACTACTACCGCGTTAGTTAATGTAACTGATGACATACGGATGGGCATGGATAAAGGAAATATGACGGTTCTCTGCTTGCTTGATTTTAGTAACGCTTTTAATACCGTCGATTTCGATATTCTGCTCAGCATACTTCACTCTATTAACATATCTCCAACAGCGATTGACTGGTTTCGTAGTTACCTGTATGGCCGCCGGCAACGTATTTGCATAGATGAGTCCTGCTCTTCTTGGTGTAGTACTGTAGCCGGTGTTCCTCAGGGTGGCGTGTTATCTCCTTTACTTTTCGCAATTTTCATAAATTCCATTTCCAAAAAACTTCAATCCTCCTACCACCTTTATGCTGATGACTTGCAAATTTACAGACAAGCGCCTCATACTGATTTAGATGCTACAATAAATATGATAAACCAGGACTTGGCTTCAGTTTGCGAATGGAGTGAGGCACATGGTTTGCAGGTTAACCCGTTAAAGACTCAGGTCATTGTAGTCGGCAGCTCTAGGTTAGCATCTAAGGTAAACTGGTCTCAGCTTCCTCAGGTTATTTTCAACGGCACAGCTATTCCACTAAGCGAGAAAGTTAAGAACCTTGGGGTCTGGTTGGACAAATATCTTTCGTGGGGTCCCCAATTACAAGAGGTGAGTCGCAAATTATTTGCTTCTGCCAGTTCCCTAAGACGGTTGCGTAACTTTCTGCCAACTGCCACTAAAATTGCGCTAGCACAGTCTCTTTTGCATCCCATCCTAGACTACGCTGATGTCAGTTATCTTGATCTCACAGAGGCACAACTTGATAAACTTGAGCGACTTCAAAATTTTTGCATAAGATTTATATTTGGTTTGCGCAAATATGATCACGTATCTGAATTTCGTACGAAACTCAAGTGGCTTCCTATACGTCTTCGCCGGAACTTACACATATTGTCTCTGCTTTACAGTATTCTGTTCAATCCTAAGACCCCCTTTTATCTTAAAGAACGTTTTAAGTTCCTCCGTGACACACATGCCAAATTTCTGAGGTCATCGGAAAACTTGAGGCTAGAGGTACCGAGTCACTCCACCAATTTCTTTGGTAAGTCGTTCGTAGCTCAAGCAGTACGACTGTGGAATACTCTTCCCGTGTCAGTAAGACAAGCACAAACCCTTCCTTCTTTCAAAAACATGGTAAAAGATCTCTATCTCTCTCTTTAATATGTTACTATTTTTATTTTATTTTTTATATATCTCAGCTTTGTTATTTTTATGTATGTATATGTATATGTGTATTGAGTATGTAGGTTATTACTTATTTATTGTATATAAGTAAATAGTACATCATGGACTACCCGCGAATTTATTTTCTCCTGCTGTGTCAAATCCATCTAAAGGTTGTCTGTAAAAGATCGCTTTTAGCGATAAGACCGCCCATTGTAACACCCTTTGTAGTTTTTAAGTCCTTATTTAATTCTGTTATGGTGTACAATAAAGAGTATATCTATCTATCTATCTATCTATTCATCCAGACCCTCTGGTCTTAAGTCATACTTCTTGTGTGGTTCATCCACAAAATGACAAATTCGTTGGGGTAGATCTAGGGCCAACATAGCATCTTCTATAAATCCTACCCCAAGTAGCGTCCTATTCTCTCGGGCATCCGGAAAGATAACGAAGGACGTGATTACATCTCGGCCAAAGAGGTTAACCTTCGTCTTAACTGTAAGGACGTCCTGTCTCCTTGGCACTCCATCGGCGAGTGTTACGTACATAATCTCCCTCTCAAAACTTACGCCGTTTCGCTGTAGACGTGTATATAGTTGGTAGGAGGCAACACTCGACTTTGCACACGTATCTATATACGCTATACCAGTCATTCCTCCGACGGTAATAGGTACAGTGGGACGTAGTCGTACATCAGCAGTCATATTGGCTGAGCAGAAACAGAAATTGACTGCCGTTAGAGACTGCTTGATTTTACATTTAGGGCAGCGACTGCGTATGACACCTGGCTCACCACAACCGTAACAGGCAACCTTCGGTTTGTCTTCATTTTGTGTGTTCGAGGTGGTTTGCTTATCAATAACAACATTATGCTTAACTGCGTCTTCTCTTGCCTTCTTTCTACATATCTCAGCCGTGTGACCGGGCAGACGACAGTAACCACAGCGTGTCTTATTTTGTTTCTTGTATGTTTTTTGTTGTGTTGTTCTATCTTGATCTTATAAATACTCTGATTCTTCTTTTTGATTGCTTTTCTCTATCAGTGTTATTTCAATATCTCTTATCCTTTTTAATAGCTCATCAAAAGTTTTTACAGAATCCCTAGAAATCTTCTCCCTCACAGGGAATTTTATCTGGCCAAAAACGAGGTTGATCTCTTGCTACTCCGTATGTGGCTCTGACATCTCAGCAAGAAGCGCGCGTTTCTTAGCAATGAAAATCTCGGTCGGGGTCTGGTTGTCTTGCTTTACACCAACTATTTCCTGATAGATAATGTAGTCTAGTTTCTTTGGAGCAAAGGTATGGCGCAAGCGTTCCTTAAAACGTTCCCAAGTCTTCACGCTACTTTTAACGCCTTGCCACCAAATCGCTGCGTCACCGATCAGAACTAAAGGTAGGCCTTCAAGAAGACTGTCACAGCTGCTAAGAAAGCTTCAACTTCGACCTTTGATCCTCCAAATTTAGCTGGGCATTGTGAAAAGGTACTTCCCCCTCGTGTGCCGGTGGTTATTGCGAGGATCAGCTCCTTAAACTAGCTGTCTGACATGTTGATAGCCATTTCTGCAGGTGAACTATCTCCAAATCGAACTGGTCTGCGAGTAGGCCGTGGCCTTAGATATTTTCTATCTTCGGCCTCCACGTTGTGCGCCACTTATAAGGGGGTTTACCAATAAAACCACTCGCAAACCAATGTACAGCAGAGGGATATTTATTAAAACACTTTTACAAGATGTACTAAGGTAAACTATACACTGACACAATAAAACTACTACGACCGGAGTACGTGATGTGACCGCCCGATATCGGTTCCGCGAAGGGATGCCGACCGTGCAAGCCAGAGAGCGCTCAACTGCCCGAAACCGTTCCGAAGGAAGCGGTCCGTGCAAGCCGAACTGGCGGATTGATTTTTTTTTTTTAGGTAGGGCCACTCGTAGATCAGCTCAGTAAGGCTGTGCGTCTACTTAACCGGTCTGTGACTGGCGGACTGATTTTTTTTTTTTTTTTTAGTTAGTGCCACTCGTAGATCAGCTCAGTAAGGCTGTGCGTCTACTTAACCGGTCTGTCCTGTGGTGACCTCTAATAAATTAAAGGCCCCCGGCCAGGGCTTACAAACTAAAATATACTTACAAGCTAATGACCGCACGCTAAGGGCACTCCCTGTGGAGTACGGGCCTCGGCATAGCGGAGTCATTTTGGGAGGGCAGCAAAGGGACAGGCTGGGTCATATTATTATTTACGGGAGTATTTATTGCTACTGGCTCAGCATCGCGGGCTGGCTCGTTTGGCAAAGGTCGGGGAGGCTGGCGGACTGATTTTTTTTTTTTTTTTTTGTGTGTGGCATCTCGCAGGTCAACCTCTGAGGTTGTCGGCTGCTTAACCGGGCTTGCCTGTGGTTGCCTTAATTAATAAATTAATTAAAGCCTCCAGCCAGGGCTTATTAAAAAACTTACAAACTAGGCGACTACACGCTAAGGGCACCCCCTGTGGGGTACGGACCTCGGCTTAGGGCGTCGCAGGGGAGGGCAGCTAGGGACAGGCTGGATCATATCATTATTATTATTAATAAGGGAATTTAAAGCTACTGGCTCAGCGTCGCGGGCTGGCTCTGGCAAGGGTCGGGGTGGACTATTACGAGGACGTCGCGGTGGGCCTCGGCGGCGAGGACGGAAGGACGGTCGGTTTTTGTGTTTGTGTGCCACTGTACTTGTTTCCCTACGGCTCTCTTGGAGCAGGGTGATTGCGTCATCGGGAGTGACTAGGGTATGCCTTGGTCGGCGAATCTTAGAGATACGCGAGGGTTCATATTGGGCGGCCGATACGATAAGGGGATTCCTATGTTGGATTGAAGTTTCAAAGAAACGCTTGGAGACGCGTTTCATGAACTGCTGGATGGTGGGCATCTTGAGGTCTACGTGAAGAAGCTCATTTCGAACATAAAAGGGGGCTCCCGTGACTCTACGGAGGAATCGGTTTTGGAGGGTCTGCATCTTATGGAGGAGGTAGGGCTTTGCGTGTGCGAAAACAACGCAGGTGTAGGTCATGATGGGACGGATGACCGCGGTGAAAATACGCAGCTTGCATCTGAGTGATAACTTGCTGCGAGAGCTAAGAATGAAGTGGAGCCTACCTAGAGCGAAAGCGGCGCGCGAACGTGCCTGCTTTATGTGCTCAGCGAAGGAGAGGTGTCTATCGAGGACCACGCCTAAGTATTTGGCTTGCTTTTCCCAAGGGATCGGCTTGCCGTACATGGTAATCGGACGAGGGGAGGGTGGGTTTATCCGCGGTTTAGAAAAGATGACTGCCTGGCTTTTGTCTGGGTTGACTTCGATTCTCCATTTCCGGAACCACTTGGCCAGAGTGTTTGCGGAAGTTTGGAGAGTGCGAGCGATGGCATCGGGTTTAAGACCGGTATAATAGATAGCCGTATCGTCGGCGAATAGGGCTAGCTGGGTATTTTTATGCTTGGGAATATCACTAGTGAATAGCGTGAAAACGAGGGGGGATAGTACGGAGCCTTGAGGAACTCCTGCGCGAATGGGATGGGGGGAGGAGAGCTCCCCCTCAATTCGATAACGAAAGGTGCGATTCGATAAAAAGTCCCGTAGGATGAGCACGAGACGGTCAGGCACGCCGAGTTGGTATAGCTTATAGATTAAGCCATTGTGCCAGACTTTGTCGAACGCTTTCGCTATGTCGAAGAATAAGGCTCCCGTTATTGCGCCCCGTTGAAAGCCGGCGCTGACGTGTTCTACGATGCGGTAGACTTGTTGGATACATGAGTGTTTGGTTCTAAATCCGAACTGCTCATTGGGTATTAGACTCTTTGCTTCGGCAAAATCTTTGAGCCGCTTATATATAAGCCTTTCATAGATTTTACCGAGGACGTTGAGTAAGCTAATGGGACGGAAGCTAGACGGGTCAGACTTGGGCTTGCCTGGTTTGGGAATACCTATGACGGTGGCCTGTTTCCAGGTTGTAGGGAACATATTATTGCTCAATGCGCCATTGAAGATGGCAGTCATTAGCACTATAAGCTGGGCGGGGAAAAGTTTGAAAACCCTATTGGTGATGCCGTCGGAGCCAGGGGCTTTTCGCGGTTGGAGACTTTTAATGATATCCTGGACCTCATCAGGAGTGATGGGGGCCAGTGGATTATCGGGATCTTCGACGGGCGGAAGGGAAGTTCTACGTTCGACTTCGGCGTTCACCATATCGAGGTGGGCTTGGTCTACTGGTTGAGAGCTGGGAGAACACTGGGACTCTAGGCTGTCGGCTAGGCATTCTGCTTTTTCAGAGTTATCGAAGGCGATACTCTTATTGGGACGAATGAGAGGAGGCATTGTGGCCTCTTCAGTGGATCGTAACTTCCTCTGAAGCTGCCAGAAGGCAAGATGGGTGGGCTCAAGTTCACTCAGCATCTTGTCCCAGCTCGCATTACGCTGCTCGGCAATGCGTTTCCTTACAGCACGCTGTAAGTTGCGCATGTGAGCTTTGTTTGCGGCGCAGGGAAAAGCGCTGTACGCGCGGATGGCTGCGTTCTTCTCGGTTATCAGATTCCGTACATCGTCCGGGAGTTTCCAGCGGTGGTCTTCCACTACAGGAACTTCCCTTGAACAATCGTTCAGGATGGATTGTACGTGATCTGTAAGCGAGTCGATCGCCGCCGTCGTGTCAGCGACTGAGACTATGTGGTCAGGAATGGTGTCCAATTGTGGCGACGTGGTGGATTTCAGTTTTTCACTTACTTTCCTCCAGTCGGTGATCAATTGGGTCGGAGGAGGTTGGGTAGGATCATGGTTACGCGAGCGGGAACCTAGGTGTAGGATAACGGGACGGTGATCCGAGTTAAGCCCGTGAAGCGCTTCTATGGAGTGTAAACGGAGGTTTACATTCTTTAGGAGCGCCACATCGAGGACATCGGGCCTATGGTTGGTGTCGTGTGGGTAGTGGGTGGGAGTCATCGGAGCGATGACGTCATAGTTTAGGGTCGCGCCTAGGTTATACACGATTCTGCCTCTGGCATTTGTCGTGTTGCTGTTCCAAGCGGGGTGTTTGGCGTTGAGATCGCCCGCTAGTAAGACGGAGTCACTTAGGCCGAAGAGAGTCGTGAGATCGCTGGTGAGCGCGATAGGATCGTCTGAAGCAAGAGACGCGACCGATGGATGGATGGATGGATGCAGAGATGATGGTTATCGGAGGATGACCAGTCATGCCTAGTCGACAGGCAGAGTACTCTAGGTGAGAGAGAGGCGCGGGTGGGGTCAGAGGGATGCAGTATAACTCCTTCCTATAATAAATAAGGGTACCGCCGCCGTGGCAGCGTGTTCTGTCATTGCGAACTAGACGGTAATTCGCAATTTTGGGGTCAGCGCGGTGGGGTTTCAAAAGGGTCTCCTGTATAAGGAGGACGTCTAATTGGTGGTTGCGGAGGAATTTAGTTATTTCGGCGCGTTGGTTGAAAATGCCATTGGCGTTGAAAAAACCTAATTTGAGGGATCGAGGCCTAGTGTGATTTGTGCGTTGGGAATCCATTGGATCAGTCCATCGCATCCATCTGGTCGAGGCCTAGCACGACATCACTGTGTGTGCTGAATATTTGGCTGTACATTTCCGTCGTAATTTTGCCGTTATTCTGCTGCTCGGCAGCCAGAAGGGCATCGCGGAGAGACCTGGCTTGGCGGGTCATAAATATTTTATAGTGGCGCAGTAGAGTCTGGGCGCAAGACTCGCCGTTCCCGACGGGTGAGGGTTTGGGCGGTTGTTTGGCTGCAGGAGCAGCAGTGGTTTGAGGCGCGGGTTTGGGGCTGGTTGTGGCCTCTGGAGCCACGGCTATAGGCAGGATCTGCGCTGTGATGGGTATATCTATCAGTGCCTGCAAAGGTTTGGCAGGGGCCAAGGAGGGAAAGGCTTTTTCGTGGTTTAGCCTGTTCCACGGGGATGGTCTCTGAGGAGCTAGACGTTGGGGAATTTGAGAGGAAGGTGCCTCTCTTTGTTGGCGGGTGTTGGCGCGCTTCGCTAATTTAGGAGCGAGTTTGGGGGCTTTGGGACAGCCGCGGTAGTTTGCCGGGTGACCGGTCTGGCCGCAGAGAACGCAGCTGGGTGGTTCCGAACAGAGGGTTCGGTCTTTGGGCCGAGGGCAGTCCGCAGTGCTGTGCTCGCCCAGACACTTGACGCATCTGGGAGTCGCATAGCAGTTGCTCTGCGCATGGCCATACAGTTGGCAACGGTGGCATTGTCCCACTGTTGCGGTTTTGTAGGGCTTTTCAATTGAGATACCGGATAGGGAGCAAATGGACTTAATCTTGAAAATCGGGTGATGACCTTCGGTTGGTTCACAAATGACAAGAACCATGTCGTACAATTCACCGTCTCTCGCTTTATGTAAGCGATGGACGGCGATCACTGGTATACCTTGATCGGCAAGGTCGTCTTTAATATCCTGTACAAGGATTTCTTTAGGGACACGTTTAATAATTACACGAGTGGGCGTGTCCTCGGGGAAGGAGAAAGTGTGAAAGGAAATATTCCTTTCACGGAGGGCGCGATATAGTTCCCTATAATCGTTCGACGTAGGGACGGTGACTTTAATGCCATTTTGGCAGGCACGGGCGTTTGTGTAGTTGATCTTTCGATCAACACACATCTTGGACACATCAGTCCATTTCCCCTTGTCTTGGATGTAAAAGGGGGGCGGAGGGCGTTGCTTCCTTTGGGCTGAGGAAGTTTGGGCTATCGGGCTGGGGGGACGACTATTCTGCACGCGAGCAGAGGTAGTTGGGACGGGGCTAGCGGGTCGAACGGGCGTTTGAGTTGGGGACGGGGGCGACGCGATGGTTTTTTTGGCCTTGCTGGCCTGGGAGGTTTTCCCTTTCTTCCTCTTGCCGCCGGTGACGACTTGAAAGTCGTCTTCCGAGGACGAGGGGCATGATGACAAATCATTGTCAGAGTTGTTATTGGACACAGGTTCGGTGGTGTCCATTTCACGGAATTCAACTGCAGCGCACACCTGCGCGGCGTCCATTGTTCTATGAACAATAGGATTAGTAGGTGGGCCGGAAACAATGGATGATTTCAGGAATTGGGCGGTCGGCACGACATTGTCGGCGGGCGGGAGCGATAGAGGGCTATCTACCTGGAAGTTGTTCGTTGTTCGATGAACAATGGGATCAGAGTTGATAAACACTTCCGTGAATTGACCAACCGGAATGCCTTGATCAGCAAGCGGGGGAGATAATGGGCTGTCAAGCGCGTCACTAAAATCAGCGACGTTGGCTTCGGTAGCCGGAGGACAGTTAGCGATTTCACGCTGGATTTTTCCGCCATATTTGGCGGAAATAGCAGGGTTTTCCTTAAGTATTTCTAGCAATATCTCCAAAATATTGGAGTTTGCCATGATTGGCGAATGAATCAAAAATTTTATGGGAAAATTATGGAGATTTCTCTCCCGCGGGGGACCTATTTAAAGCCTAACTGGCCTAACTCCCCGGATGGATGGGTCCGGGGATGTGTAACCCTCCCAGTCGGGTAGAGACTGGGAAGTGAGTACCTAATGGTGAGCCCTAAGCTTGTAACCGGTCGCCAGTCTTATTGTGCGAGCCGGGCCCTATTGGGTCTAGTGCGAAGGGGTAGACACACCCAACCGACACTAGGTGTGTAGCTGAAAAGGAAACTCAGTAACTAGGTATGACTAGGAGATCCCCCAAGGCCAAAACCTAGCACTCGACTCCAATTGACTGCTTCACCCTGAAGGGGATCAGCGGGTGCGTCGGGTCAGCACCCCCTTGGTATTGTTGACACCGTGAGGTTTCCAACCAAGGACCACGAAACTGTGGTTTTACCCTGAAGGGGCCAAACCAAATTGTTTTTGACGATACTCTGTTATAGAAACAGGATATCCTTCACCGCCTCGAAAAAGGCGGATCCGGACCAGGCGTCGTAGTCGGCGACTACGAGTGACGTCACGGCGGGCGTGACGAAGCGTAGCGATGACTCAGGCACGGAACGATCGAGAGCGCGGAGCGGTACGACCGTCGCGGGCGAGCGTCGGAAGCGAAATGCTGGCGGACTCCTCTGGGCAGTCGCTGCGCCCCGTCAGGGGCGCGGCGAGCGGTCACGGGGGGTTGCCCCACTCCCGCGGGAGCATGTCGTGTCCCGTAAATACGGGACCGTCTTCGGGTTGCCTAGTAGCGGCGTAGATGTTCGGGTGTGCGTTGAAAGCGCCTGTTCAAAAGTGAACGGCAACGCACACCCGCGTGATTCATTGCTATTGTGTGACTATAGGCGCGCCGCGACGCCGATTTTCGGCGTCGTTTCTTCACGACACCCCGGCGGTCTGACCCCGCCAGGTGAAACCCCCATACGGGGAAAGCCTAGCGGGAGCCGACCGGCGACGAGGGTGCCGACTCTGACGCACCTATAGTGAGTGCGGGGCTCTCGTTCGTCCCGCTTCCAGGTCTAGCCGGTTACGTTTCGAACCGCAGAGCCGAAAATGTATGTGTGAGCGGCATTGTACTGTGTGTCGCCGCTCAGTGCGTCTGCACCGAATAGCGTGCGCTGCTATTCGGTGCTAGTTATGTATAGCGCATGTAGAGTCATGAATGAGTGTTTTAGTACGTAACGTGCCTATATTAACTTAGAACACGTTACGTACTAGGTGAAGTGTTGTTATGAGTAGTATAGTTGTTTGAGTAAGCCGCGTGTAAAGTGGGGCGACTTACCCAGGAGTCAAGTCCGGGGGGGATGCGGCCGCGACGTCTGTCGGGAGCAGATCTCTGGGCAGCCTCCTCGCGTCTGGCGGGCGCGCGTGCAGGGGCGCCAGGTGCTTGATATGAGGCCAAGCAGAGGCGTCGGCACGCGCGAACATCGCCTTCGCGAGGCGCTGCACGTACTCATCCAGGCCCTCAATCCCGAGGTCCCGCCTGATTACGTCGTTCCTCACATAGCGAGGGGCACCTACTATTGTCCGCAGCGCCATGTTCTGCTGCGCGCGGAGCGGCCTGCGGGTCGTCTCGCCAGTGAGGACGAACCAGGCGGGGGCGGCGTATGTCAGCAGGGGGCGTATGTACGACTTGTACACGCCCAGCTTGACACGCGCCAGGAGGCGGGACGATAGCACTGGATAAAGTAGTGAGTGGGCTACCTTTGTCTGCGCCGCGACTTGCTTGGCGTGCGGCCGCATCGTGAGCCGACGGTCGATGGTGACGCCGAGGTATTTGACCTGCGGCGCCCACACGATCTCGGCTCCCATGAGCTCCAAGGGTGGTGGCAGAGGGGTTGAGCCTGTGATAATAGCCTGCGTTTTACTCACGTTTACGGAGAGCCGCCACTTGGCGAGCCACTCGGGGAGCATGTTGAGCGCGCGCTGCATCTTCTTCGCCGCGTACTTAGCGTTCATCGACGTGGTGATGTACGCGGCGTCGTCGGCGTACAGCGCGAGCGTCGCGTCCGCCGTGGTGGGGATGTCGTCTGTGAAACGTGAGTAGCACGCAGGCGACACGCAGCTGCCTTGAGGTACTCCCGCCTCGATGGGGCGGGGTGAGGAGAGTGCTCCGTCGACCAACACCCTGAAGCTCCTGTTGGACAGAAAAGATTGGACCACCTTTACTACGCGACGGGGCGTGGCGGAGGTGGCAAGTTTATACACAAGGCCGTCGTGCCATACGCGGTCGAAGGCCTTCTCCATGTCGAGGAGTACTGCTACCGCGTACTCTTTCTTGTTCATTGTTGTGGACAGCTGGTAGAGTACCCTCGACAGCTGGAGCGTCGTGCTGTGGTCCGCCCTGAATCCGAACTGTTCGGGTCTTGGGGTGATGTTTGGTGTGAGATGCCGCAGCAGGAGTGATTCGAACACCTTGGAGATGGTGGGCAGCAGAGTGCTGGCGGACTGACGGCGCGCGAGGCCTTATATACCCTGCGGCCGCAGAGTGGTGGCAGTGACGTGCGCTTGAGTGGGGCTCGGTGGGAGGTGCGCGACGTCATATGCGCGCACGCTCTGTGGTCGTGTTACACTTTTTTTTTTCCAGCTTTTTAGTTTACAAATGTGAAAGATTTCGCAGACGATTTAGTTCTTGATACGTGTTTTTTTACGATTTGTCACTTTGAATTACTTTTAACCATATAAGTTGTATATCTGTTTGTAATCACCTTTTAAAACCCTTTATTTTGAAATAAAAACTTTTTTGAAGGCATAATATGGCGCCAAAAATCCGCCATTTTGTTTTTTTTTTTTTTTTATTTGGCATACCCAGTGTCACTTTCACAGTCAATACGAATCTAACGATACCTCTCAAGCTAAAACCCGTCGAGCCGTTCAGGCCACAGAGCGTGCCATAACAATTATACATACATACATACTCTCGAAACACATAACCCTCCTTCTGGCGCAGTCGGGTAATAATAAAAACGTCCAGAGATTCGGCGACGGACCAACATCCGTTAGCTTGCTGGACACCAACTACACTATGCCGGACCCGGTATTCGAACCTAGGAATTCTGCAGTATTTAAGCTTGCAACACCGAGACCCTAGGTTAAAAAATATAAAATGAAATCCAATTCCACATGATTAACATTTTTTTATTTAATAAAAGTTCACATTATTTGGACACTCTTTAACGTCTACCGAAAATGTTTGAATGAAAAATCAATAAATGAAAATGAGATCATTTTAATTCTCCATCTAATATTTAATCAGTGCGGAAAACGCGGATTCGTTTAGAAAGCCTTACATTTTCTATAGGCCAGTCCTCGACAAGGTAAAGTATGAGTTCCCGTGTTTGCGTGGTATTAATTCACGGCCAGCCCTCGGCCGCGCCGCTAACTTTTTCAATAACCGTCCCCCGGGATCCCAGTCCCGGGCAAATCGGACCTCGCGATGAGAGCACGGTCCCACTGAATACCTACAAGACAAGGATTTTGAATGACTTGATTTCAAAAATAATGCTTGTCTTCATAGGAGAAAATATGGGTTACACACATAGGTTACAGATATGTAGCCCATGTTTTGTAAAGAAATGTGTTAATTTAAAGAGAGTCCGTGGATTTATTCCAGGTACATTTGTTCCCATTTTGGGTAGCTTACATCTTTTCAATGACCCTCGCGCCTTAATAATTTAAAAGCCCGTTAATGGTTGACCTGAATTAAATGCTTTGAGTCCCAGTTATTTAACTCGTTTTCGTGATTTTTGATAGGTCGTATAAGTAAGAAAAATACAGATGTTGTAGAAACGTCATATAGTAATTCTCGTAAAGATTGATTTTAATTCTTGGTATTTTTTATAGGAATTGAATGAGTGACAATCTGCCTTGTTTGAGATGTTCTAGATAGCATGATAATGTGGCCAAAGAAAGAGTCTTTCTGACTGAAATTCTATTTTCATTTACTTGCTTAGTTATGATTTTACTATTCTGAGAAGAAGATCTTCTGAACATGAGGTCTGGGGTTCGATTCGAAAAAGTGCTTTTGGGTTTTTCTATAAGAAATTTCTCAGTAGTAGCCCGGAGACGATGGCGGTGTGATATCCTGTGTGTGTGTGTGTGTGTGTGTGCCTTGGAAATCAAGTTAAGCCATTGATCCCGGCTGTCATTTAAACATATCACAGTCATTACAGGTAGCCAGAAGCCAGAAAATCTGAGACTGGTCTTACCAAGGGATATCGTGCTACCTAGCTACTGGACTGTGGAGGTCAGTCAGATAGTCGCTCTATATACAGCACTAATACTTACTTAGGTTAGACAGTCGCTCTATACAACGTGTAACGGAAACCCCATATCTATCCAAAAGGGCTGAAGACAACATATGGTATGGAGTCTCTAATCTCTATGCAAAGTTTCAGCTCAAAATAAGTGAGTAACAGAACTGACACCAAATTATCGGTTTCATATGTTTCTTGAATACCAGTAATAACAAACGTGTCACAGCACTATGAGGGTCATCACTTTCCACGTCACTTGCCAATAAAATGATAATTCTCTTCGTTCTTCTTAATTTGAAAAATTCGGCCTCTGGTATCAATGTA
This sequence comes from Tholera decimalis, assembly GCA_943138885.2. Taxonomy (NCBI): domain Eukaryota; kingdom Metazoa; phylum Arthropoda; class Insecta; order Lepidoptera; family Noctuidae; genus Tholera; species Tholera decimalis. The sequence continues at coordinate 2,917,418 of OW964550.2, forward strand.
CTAAAATTTCAAATATGCTCCACACATGTAGACATAGGATTAGAAAACCCTTGCCATATCGTTTGTTATCATCCATAGAAGCCTTGCACTTGGTATGTATATACCCTTTAAATTACACGTTGTATACAGCACTAATACTTACTTAGGTTAGACAGTCGCTCTATATACAGCACTAATGCTCAACTCCATCAGCGGGCCTAGACAAAATCCATTTTCAGTAAGCGTTAACGCCAACGGAAAAATTAAATTGTATGGAGTTGACATTTGCTAACCACATGTCACGTGATTGTCACGTGTTAGTAAATGTCAACTCCATACAATTTAATTTTTCCGTTGGCGTTAACGCTTACAGAAAATGGATTTTGTCTAGGCCCGCTGGTTAGACTGGAGGCTGATCCCAACATATGTAGTTGGGAATAGGCTAAGCATTATGATGAGTTAAGATTTTACAAATATTTTTGTCCTGAACACAGCTATTTTTATTAAAGTTACTTTCTTGGAATCCATAACTGAAAATCGAAATGAACTTTCTCACTTAGTACTTTCTTTTACGCTTCATTAGAGAAAGTTTCAAATGTTGAAAACGTCTTTTATAACTGTCTAAAATCTACACTTCAATGAAACAGAAAATGTCAAGTCAAGTAGTTTGAGTACTTGTGTGGCCTACCCAAATGTCCTCACTTTGGTATTGTTCGCCAAATTGTTGGACAGGCCCGCTGAAATTTGCGTGGTTATTTCCTCAAAAGAACACCACAGACATGAACCTACATGCTTCTCATATACAAATACAAATTGTATGGACTTTAAAAGAAACTATGACTTCGGTTTTTCTTCTCAGAGTAGTCAGTTAGGAAATAGTTGCCTCATTTAGCTAAACTAAACACACAAAAAAACATGACGTGTAAAAGTGTCATTTATAACCAATTTATAAAATAAATATTTCATTTCATTTCATACTGCTTTTATTTACTAAAGACATCTATAAAGTGCTGTTTTTGATGTATGAAAACAATAACGTTAAATGTAAATCTAGGGAATTATTAAAAAACAATGTACTCTTGTTTCGTTACTCTTATAGACGGAAAGTGGAACCTTTATAAAATCATGTATATAAGTGTATAAGTCTTTCCGCTGCTACTGAAGCCATTCCTTTAGTGGTACTATATAAATAGGAGCTCGTTACACTGTCTTGAACGTATACAGAAATATAAACTTCTTACTGAAAAAATTCTTTAAGACATACCCTACTGATCTTGAATTTTTTATTAGTTTTTTTCGTAGTCTTTATTCCACTTAAAACATAAATGGAGAAAGCAGCCAAGTTCTTTATAAAGGCGCTGCTGATACAAAATAAATTAACTGTAAACTAAAGTCATAGGTAAAGCCTGTGTGTCAAACTTGTGCTTTGCAAACTTGGCTGATACACTGCCATGCATAAGTTCATATAATTATGTAATTAATAAATAAAATAGCTTTATTTTCCTTATACAGTTTTGTTCTACTTATCTAATGAAGTGTTACAAATTTAACTTAAAGTGTAAGTGTTAGTAATATTATGTATCTTAATTTATACTTTATATGATTTTATTAGTTATTTATTAAATTATGTACAAGGACCGCTAACTAGCGGTGAAAGCCTTCTCCATTCGTTTCCATGTTATTCTGTCTCTAGCAACTCTACTCCAAATTTTACCTACTATTTTTGTGATATCTTCGCTCCATCTCATTTGTGGTCGACCTTGTCTGCGCTTTTTATTCAGTTGTTACCAGTTCGTGGTGATTTTCGTCCACCTTTCATCTGGTACTTATGTAATTATGTACATTTATTTATTTACATAAACGTCAGGCGGTTTTTTATATATTGACAAAATTAATTGTGTTAATAGAAAAGAAATAGATAGGAACTGTTGATTCTTTAGTACAACATATTTATTTATTTATTATTTATTACGAGTATATACTTTACTAGCTTCCGCCCACGACTTCGTCCGCGTGGAAAAAAAGTGTCTTACTGTGGGTCGTGAAACGATGTTTAAAGAAAAAATAATATATTATAATTATTATTTTTATATATTATATTAAATATTATTATTATTATAAAAATAAGAAAAAATAATATATTATAATAATATATAAAGATTGTTTTCCAGCGGTGCCTAACCTTAACGTTAAGAAGTGCATCGTACAGCTTGTTGTTTAGAGCTGTGCGGATTAGGTCAGATCATCTAAGTGGGCTGCGACCAGTAACCTTGAGTGGTGTCAGGTTGATGTGTCCAAAGAATTCCAGTATCTTTCGCAGGCAGGTAGTGGAAAGCCTGGTTGTGATCTTGTCTCTATCCTTCATGAGCTATGAAGGATAGAGACAACACCACATCTCGAAAGCATCGATGCGATACATATGTCCGATCTTAAAATCTATATACTGATACCGTTAGAAATTATTGTCAAAAATCTATATTTGAAGTAAGATTTCAAACTTAAAATCCAGTTATCATGCTACGTTTTTCACGGGAAGATCTCTAAATCATAGTTGCCACCGAAAAGGAAAGTCAAATAAAACACTCAGTCATAACTTACGTGGGTAAACTTCAAGCGCTTTTCAAGTTTTCCTAGCAATTTTCAAGATGAATTTTCTACGAGACAACATTATTTATACGAGTTACCTACCTACTTTCAGAATTGTTCCCTTATTGATCTTATGTTTGATAGCGCTACAACGTACTATAGTTATATACACACATGAGTACAAAAGGTCTGGAGCTCGTGGCTAAATAACAACAGCCCCACGAGTCGATATTTAAGGTTAAGTAACGCTTACCGAGGCCGGACCATGGATGGGTGACTACCATAACATACACAGGAATAGAGAATCCTCCGTGTCTCGGAAAACACGTTAGCCGTTTGTTCCTAGGAGGCATGCGAAGCAGTCACCTCTTTCTGCGAAGCAGTTATGCAAGCGAAGGAGGTGGCAGGACGCGCGAGGGAGAGGGTCTCAAGGCCCTCACAGCCCTTGCGACCCAGCCGCCGCAGGAGACGCTCCGGGCGTCGGGAGTCGCAGGAGTCCCAGCCACCGTAGGCATGGGCCTGCGAGCTACGAGCAATGGGTAGCTCGCCGTGACCACCAGGCCCGTGTAGACGGTGCGTCGTGTTCCACGCGCGCCTCAAAGAGTGTCAGCAAAAGCGAAGGGAATATGATGGGACACGGATGGGTTTTAGTCAGTACAAATCTGACTCACACTCCCGCTTCGCCCAGATCGGGAGGCCGTCATTGGATGATTGCCCATCCTTAAAAAAAAAGACGTTTGTCCCTACCGTCTTTCGGACATCTCTTTGACAGTCGTAACAGGTAGTCAAAAGCCAAACAAGCTGACACACACAGCTGCTGTGGAGGTCTGATAGGCTATCGCTCAATGTATCTACAGCACTAGTATTCAGCTGCATCTAGTTACACTGGAAACCGGCCTCAAGATAATTGGGAAAAGGCTAAGCAGATAATGATATGTATCTACAGTAGGTCACAGTTATATCTCTACCTAAAAGTACAATGTTCGAGGACCAGGCAGTTTCCGAACCTAATTCCTATACCCGGCAGGCATCGAACCAATACCGTAAATAGGGCGGAGCTAGCGGTGCCTAGACAGAGTGCGCAGAACCTGGATGGGCGCAGATATGACCAGATCCAATCTGAAAAAATTGGCCAAGTGCAGGTCGGACTTGCCCATGAAGGGTTCCGTTGTAATTGTACCTAAAAAACTTTGTTCATTATTTATTTTAAATAAATAAATAATAAGCAAAGTTTTTTAGGTTTTTATATACTTTATTGTACATCTTACAATATTTCTATGGATACAAAAATGAAAAACTAGTGTACAATGGGCGGTCTTATCGCACAGAGCGATCTCTTACAATCTTTGGGTGGACAAAACTAAAGGAGACAGATTTAGGGCTGGTTTTTCATGTGCTTCTGTAAATGATAAAGTTATATTTGTGTTTTTAATGTGATATATTTCAAGAGCTACTGAGTGTATCTCGTTCGAACTAATTTTCGTTGAAAGTTTTATTAAGATCTACACCACACATTTTACCACTTTGGATCAGTCTATTATTTAAACGATTGACTTTCAGAAAAATGGTATTTGGAACCTCAATGTTATTTTTAACTCCTATCTATAGACATCCCACGTATAGGTTTGAAGATTCCTTTTAGTTTCCGTTCCATGTGTGGGGATCCTCCAAAACTATTTTTTAATTTTTGTGCAATAATCGTTAAGCAGTTCCCAGAATACATGTACTTTTTTTACTAAGTTTTTCAACTCTGTAGTCTTAATAGTTTCGAAATAAAATGGCTGTGACATACGGACAGGACAGGACAGATAGACAGACATGACGAATCTATAAGGGTTCCGTTTTTTGCCATACGGCTACGGAACTCTAAAAAAGAACACGTTATCTGGAGAGCCGAAAAAAGTTCAGTGTAGAATGATACTTATGGGGTGACCGCGATCTCAGCCGGGTGAGCTTGAGTATTTTTATGGGCCTAATTATAGGAAGTCGTACGTCGAGCATGTTGTATTTATTTTTAAACACGCTAAAATAAATAATTCTCTCCTGTGTATTCTCACCCTAACTATCATCCATAACAGCGTCACATAAAACTCATAATAGTATTTTATTAAAAACGCAATATAATAGTTTTCTATTGAACACGTTGGGAGAGTGACATAAAACCGAACGATTATTTCGTCGAAAAAATCAGAAGGTAAAAACCATTAGGACCGCAATGTCGGTCGTAAAATGTGAATTAGCGGTCGTAAAAATAATAATTTGTTGTATGAAATATTTTTGACATATTTCATAGGGCGTATTCACTTTAATTTCAATTTATGGCGCATTAAAAGAGCCTCTTAGAATGAAGCTTCATAGATTTCTAGAGACGTAAACAGCCTTGCAGACAGAGATCTAAAAGGAGCATATCCGTCTAGAAGTATTTAATCTTGAAATGCCTTCAGATTTGGTGCAGCAAAAGAGTTGCTGAGAGATCATTGATGGGTGATTGGAAAGGCCTCTGTCCTCCGAAAACTGTTGTAGGTTGCTGATGAGATCTCATCTCGAGAACGTTATTTCAAAGTATGAATCTTTCATGAAACTTTAAACATGATCACGCCTTGTTTAAAAATTGTGAGATTACGCATTGGAAGCGTGCTGGGCCCATCCAACCTCTTATAAATTATGATAGTGCACTATAAATTTCTGTGGAATTAAGAGGAGTGAAGTTTACACGTTCAGTATTAATAAGATTAGAGATTTCTTTCAGCTATAATATGCAGTTTAATGAACAGACACCATGCGACAGTAAAAAAACTATGACTGAATATAAAATTAGCAGCGTGGTATCCTAGAAAATGACTCAGCTGTATAGCTTTAACATCGGTTTCAGTGGCTACTGAACTGGCTAGTTCAGCCACCGAATTCAGTAACCAGCAGACGATAGTATCAATCCTCCTGGTGCTTAAACATTGCGCCAAATACTGGATAAACTAATAGTCATTTAAGTACTGCAACCAAGATTTGACCCAAAGTCACTACTATTATTTTTGCTAAAGGTTTTTCTCTCTGCTCCTACATGAGCCCGGTAGGAGGGAAAAGTAAGCTTTACCTACTCCACTTGTAGTTCGAGAGGCTATTACTCGTAGAAAGAGCAATAAAACACTGCTGTGTGCGACGGAATGTAATAATGATAGGATTTTATTGATAAGCTACGTACTTTTCGAAGCGTGGAACTGAAGAGCATAGAAAATTACAGGTTGTTTTCTACCTTATACAACTGATGGAAAGAAAAGGCTCGTATTTATCCATTTTATCAGTTGTCAGCGCCTGTAAAATAGACTACAGTATGGTCCTACTCATAGCATAACCAGATAAACATTTTCTACTTATCCATGTTATATGTGTATCGATCATTAATTTTATGGTTCTATAATGTTAAGATATATTTGCTGAGCCTCGAAATAGTGTATCGTACTTTTATATTCAGAAAAGGTTGCATGTAAAACCACGATTTGTACTTGGAAAGAAATCTTAAATTATTTACGTGCAAACCTAGTAAAAACTAATGCTTAAAGTCTTTAAAATCTCATTAGAATATGAAAAAGAGGTTAACGACTTACAAACGTAGCCTATTTTTACTCCTTGCTGCATTTATTATGCAACGCTCTTTTTAATGTACGATGAGATCTTTTCAATAGTGTGTGTCACTTTCATAAGAACCCTATAGGTTATATGCCCTGGTTATAACCCCATAGGTTCCACGAAAGAATACAAGTTTTGATATAATTCAGGTAGGTAGTTAGGTATTACACTGCCTCGTTGGTCAATAGTCGAGCAGAGTGTTGAGTACGAGGTCTCGATTCGTGCAAAAAGTGCTATTGTTTATTCTGTTAATTGATCGCTACTTATTAAATTAAGTTATGAATAGTGAAGGAAATACGTCTTATTAAATATTAGCTTCTGTAGTAGTTTTTGAGTTTATTCGTTACAAATTCATACCTACCTACTTACATGTCTTTTCTCTTTGTTTAGTATGGATTGGTTGACTGGTAGAGAATGCCTATGGCATTAAGTCCGCCTTTGTACATTCTGTGTTCCCTAGTTTTAATAAATAAATACGTACGTATCGCTCAGCTGCTTGTTACTTCTCATAAACCTGTTGAATAGATAATTATGTCACTGACTATGGTCATCACTTATGAGCATATAAATATTAATGGGAATCCATTAGCGAACACTGAACACCTGTCGCTACTCAGTGCATCAATCACTTTGATCTTTATTACAACAACGACGAGGTAAAGAATAAAATTTGAGTAATGAGGTATTCTCCTCTTTGTTCCTTGATTGAATTAGGATCAGTTTAGCAATTACTTTACAATATAGAGATTTTTGCAAAAATAACTAATGCGACGAAACCTGGAACAATAAAATTATCACCTTATTGAAAACATCTTCCTGACCAGTCTTCTTGTCCATACTAATATTAAAAATGCGAAAGTAACTCTGTCTGTCTGTCTGTCTGTTAACTTTTCACGCCTTAACCGCTGAACCGATTTACATGTTATTTGGCATGGTAATAGTTGAGGACCCTGGGAAGGACATAGGATAGTTTTTATCCCGATGTAAAGTTCCCGCAGGATAGTTTTCGAATTGTATCTTTGTTGCTCTTTCACGCAAAAACTACTGAACGGATCTCAATGAAATTTGGTAAGGAGACAGTTGATATCCTGTAAAAACACATAAGCTACTTTTTATCCCGGAATTCCGACGGGTTTGGGATTTACGCGGGGCAAACCACCCACTCGAACGAAGTCGCGGACAAAAGCTATCCATACTTTAATACTAATAATATAACTCCATACTTCCATATCCATACTATCCATACTTCCATATCCATCCATACTTCCAAGCTAATATTATAATAATACGAAAGTAACTTTCTGTCTGTCTGCCTGTTACCTTTTCACGCCTAAACCGCTGAACCGATTTAGATGAAATTTGGCATGGGAATAGTTTAGGACCCTGGGAAAGACATAGCATAGGTTTCGTCCCGGAAATCATTCCTAAAGGATGTAAAAGGGGTGTTAGAATTTCGTATAGGGAATCAATAATGTCCCCACCCTACCCACACACATAATACACTTAGACCGTTAAACCGATTTGTATGAAATTTGGTATGGAGATAGTTTTAGACCCTGGAAAAGACATAGTATAGTTTCATTTCAGGAAATCATTCCCAAAAGATGTAAAAATGGTGTTGGAATTTTGTATAGGGAATCAATGATGTCCCCGCCCTCCCAACCCACATAATACACTTGACCGCTAAACCTATTTGGATAAAATTTGCTATGGAGATAGTTTTAGATCCTGGAAAAGACATAGGATAGTTTTTATCCTGGAAATCATCCCTTAAGGATGTAAAGGGGTGTTGGGACTTTGTATTCCCCCTCTCAATTCATTCAAATCGCGTATTCAAGAACCACTCATAACATTTTTTTAAACTACACAACTGCATGTAGGCTATACAAATCTTTGTTAAGAGCTGGGGTCGAACCCACGTCATGCACCAGTTAACAGTTACGCCAACCGTGTCGCGTAAATTTTAACCAATCAAGTAAATATATGAATCATTTCTATTTCAAAATCGGGGCAATATGCGTTTGCCCTTTTGAAAATAGGAGAAGATCGTGTGGCAACAGATATCAACGGGATGATTTATTTGAGCTGAACTGAATCTGAAACTGAAGCTGAAACTGAAGCTGAAACTGGAGCTGAATCTTAAACCAAAACTGAAGCAGAAGCAGAAACTGAATCTGAAACTGAAACTGAAACCAAAACTGAAGCTGAAGCTGAAACTGCAACTGTAGCTGAAACTGACGCTGAAACCAAACTGAAGCTGAAACTGAAACTGAAGCTGAAAATTAAGCTGTAACTGTAGCTGAATCTGAAACTGAAACCAAAACTGAAGCTGAAGCTGAATCTGAATCTGAATCTGAAACTGAAACCAAAACTGAAGTTGAAGCTGAAACTGGAACTGTAGCTGAAACTGACGCTGAAACCAAACTGAAACTGAAGCTAAAACTGAAACCAAACTGAAGCTAAAACTGATGCTGAAACCAAAACTGGAGCTGAAGCTGAAACTGAAGCTGATACTGGAACTGTAGCTGAAACTGACGATGAAACCAAACTGAAGCTGAAACTGAAACTGATGCTGAAACCAAAACTGAAGCTGAAGCTGACACTGGAACTGTAGCTGAAACTGACGCTGAAACCAAACTGAAGCTGAAACTGAAACTAAAGCTGAAACTGATGCTGAAACCAAAACTGAAGCTGAAGCTGAAACTGAAACTGAAGCTGAAAATTAAGCTGAAACTGTAGCTGAATCTGAAACTGAAACCAAAACTGAAGCTGAAGCTGAAACTGGAACTGTAGCTGAAACTGACGCTGAAACCAAACTGAAGCTGAAACTGAAACTAAAGCTGAAACTGATGCTGAAACCAAAACTGAAGCTGAAGCTGAAACTGAAACTGAAGCTGAAAATTAAGCTGAAACTGTAGCTGAATCTGAAACTGAAACCAAAACTGAAGCTGAAGCTGAAACTGGAACTGAAACTGACGCTGAAACCAAACTGAAACTGAAGCTGAAACTGAAAACAAACTGAAGCTGAAACTGAAACTGATGCTGAAACCAAAACTGAAGCTGAAACTGAACCAGATACTGAAACCAAAACTGGAGCTGAAGCTGAAAATGAAACTGAAGCTGATACTGGAACTGTAGCTGAAACTGACGCTGAAACCAAACTGAAGCTGAAACTGAAACTGATGCTGAAACCAAAACTGAAGCTGAAGCTGAAACTGGAACTGTAGCTGAAACTGACGATAAAACCAAACTGAAGCTGAAACTGAAACTAAAGCTGAAACTGAAACTGAAGCTGAAAATTAAGCTGAAACTGTAGCTGAATCTGAAACCAAAACTGAAGCTGAAGCTGAATCTGAAACTGAAACAGAAGCTGAAACTGAAACTGAAACCAAAACTGAAGCTGAAGCTGACGCTGAAACCAAACTGAAACTGAAGCTGAAACTGAAAACAAACTGAAGCTGAAACTGAAACTGATGTTGAAAACAAAACTGAAGCTGAAGCTGAAACTGCAACTGAAGCTGAAACTGGAACTGAAACTGAAGCTGAAACTGAAACCAAACTGAAGCTGAAACTGATGCTGAAACCAAAACTGAAGCTAAACCTGAAACTGAAGCTGAAACTGGGACTGTAGCTGAAACTGACGCTGAAACCAAACTGAGGCTGAAACTGAAACTGATGCTGAAACCAAAACTGAAGCTGAAGCTGAAACTGAAGCTGAAGCTGAAACTGAAACAAATATGAGGGATAAAGAATGGCTACGTGAAAGAGTAATTTTGGCACCAACTAACGAAATTGTAGGGCAGATCAACGAAAAGATTACCTATGTCTCATGTGGATTGTGATGTTGTTGAGTATCTGTCCGTCGATATTGTCATGGATACAAAGCAAGTGACGTCGTACTCTGTAGAGTTTATCAACTCTCTGGAATTGTCAGGGTACCCCATCACATTATTTGAGGCTTGAACTTGGTGTCCCAGTCCTGTTGATGCGTAATCAGGGCGCACCAAGGCTCTGTAATGGCATGCGACTACAAATTACACACCTTGGATGCAATGTTTTCAAGCAATAATTATGACAGGAACAGCAAGCCGTGAAAACTTATTTATTCCTCACATTCAGTTCGAAAAACTCAAATTTCCCCTAAAAGCGGCATTCGCATGACCATAAACAAGGTCCAGGACAGACACTGAAAGTCGCAGGTGTACATTTAGAAAAAGACTGCTTTTCCCATGGGCAATTGTATGTGGCGTGCTCACGAGTATCAAGCGTACAAAATCAACACGCCAAAGACGGGAAAACCAGAAACGTATTTTACAAAAATGTTTACTGTCTGTCTCGTTTTGGGGATTGATGGACCCTGGTGATGGTTTTTTCAATATTATATGCGTTTTTTAACTTCCCAAAAAGGTGCGGTACACCTTTTTGGCAACAAGAATTATTGACAAAGTGTAAATTAACGCGGGCGAAGCCGCGGGAAAAAACTAGTTATAAAATAAAAATAAACCCTTTTTATTAATTTATAAAAACTAGCTTTTGCTCGCGACTTCGTTCTCGTGAGAGGTTTTTCTCGCGTAATTCCCGATCTCGTAGGAATTTCTGGATAAAAACTATCCTATGTCCTCTTTAGGGTCCTAAACTATTCCCATGCTAAATTTCATCTAAATTACTTTTACGACAGAGTTACTTTCGCATTTATAATATTAGTATGGATAGTATGTTATTGATTCCCTATACGAAATTCCAACACCCTTTTTACATCCTTTAGGGATGATTTCCGGGATAAAAACTATCCTATGTCTTCCCCAGGGTCCTAAACTATTGCCATAGGTACCAATTTTAAAAATCAAATTTAATTAATTTAATTTAGCTTTTGCCAGCGATTGCGTCCGCGTGCAATTCGAAATCCATCCCATGGGAACCTTATATCGGGATAAAAACTCCTATGTCCTTCCCAAGGTCCTAAACTATTCCCATGCCAAATTTCATCTAAATTGGTTCAGCGGTTTAGGCGTGAAAAGGTATCAGACAGAGAGAGTTACTTTCGCATTTATAATATTAGTATGGAATGGATTAAGTATGGATATGTTCTAAATATAGTGATATAGGTATCTATGTTGTTGTTTAATTAAGGACCCCCGTCGGGTATAAGCCTCCTCCAGAAATTGCACATGTTTTTCTTTGTTTTTCTTTAGCGAGCCACAACTTACAGCAGCAGCCTTATTACGAAATTTTATATTTTTAATTTAGAAAGCAATGGATCAAGACTCCCATTCGTTGTAATTTAATACCCTATTTTATCCGTAGTCAAATTACCGATTAAATCGATTAAAAGTGAGAAGACCTCTTGTCTTTTTCTTGATAATACTAAACTACTGAAAATATTTTAAATACTATGTGTTAATAATAATTTTGAAATTTATGATTACGTCTAACTAAACGCATCACTACATCCAGCCAGGATCCGCTGGTTGGGTCTTTGCAGAGGCGGATCTACCTAAGGGCTATTTGGGCTGCAGCCCAGGGCCCCGTGGATATAAAGGGCCCCTGCCAGTGCTCATTAAAAAATAGACGATACTTATTAATCTATATAGGTATATAGATCGAAAATATGTAAAATTAAAACATATTGGCAGCGCCATAATCGATCAATCCGTATGCGCGACTATCGAGAACAAAGATGGGAATTCCCTTGTCGCTTGTCATTGTCAATAATCGGGTATTCAGTATTTTCTAGCTTGGGTGGGCGTTTTAATACAAAATAATTTTTACCCGACTGCAAAAGAAGGAAGGTTATGTTTTTATCGTGATAACGTTTACTGGAACGAAGTCCGGCCGGCGTGACTGCTAGTTATGAATATTTTTTTAATATTTGATTTTAATAACAGGGCTTTACCTATGAAATCGCTGTTTTGCCGTACTGACCATTTCAAATCATAATAATATTTTTGGCTAAAGCCGGCTCTACACGTTGGCCAACACAGTGGCGAATGTAGTGGCCAGTGCCTATTCGCCAACGTGTAGAGGGGGTGTTTGTGCATCTTGGGTTGTATTGGAATGATGGCCGACGAGTTGGCGCGAGATCCGTGTGGTGTCGGTTTTTTGCAAAAGATCAAAGGGTTGTTGGCCGAGTATTGGCTACCGCGTCCACACGTTGGCCGCGCGTTTAGTATGCTACGAGCTCCCAGAACGATCGCACGCACCTGATTAAACATTTTAACCGACTTCAAAAAAAAGAAGGAGGTTCTCAGTTCGTCTTGAACTTTTTTTTATGTATGTTACCTCATAACTCGAAGTCGGCTCGACCGATTTAGAAAATTCTCTTTTCATTTGAAATGGTATACTTTCTAGTTGGTCCCATTGTTATGAAATCAGGATCTGATGATGGGATCCTGGAGTAATCGAGTGAACTCTTCAAATATTATAGGCACATCTATAGCGTTTGGGTTATATCTTATAGTATCTTGTGCAGTTGCTCTCGAAAAGCACCATTTGGGGAAGTGGAACTGATGATGAAGACCACAGATGACCACCGAAACTACTCAATAATAAGTATTTCATGGATTGCGATTCGATTACTTGAATATGGATGTTAAGCACTTTATGTTCGTCACAATGCATATGTTGATGTAGAGCTGATGGTGAAGTACCAGGAGAACGCCTCAAAAATTAACGGCTCTGCATCGGGAAAAGCAATATTTTGTAAAAGGTGATAAGTAGTTGACATTTTGGTTTTTGTAACTAGATAAATTACAAACCGACCCACTAAAAAACGTGTTTTTTTTTTAATCTTTAACTTTATTTTTGGCGTTGTAGTGTTTTGATATGGAAGTTGGTTTTATTTTCAACCGACGACAAAAAGAGGAGGTTATCAATTCGACACGTATATATATTTTTTTTTAATGTATGATCATCGAGTACTCGAAGACGGCTGAACCGATTTGGAAAATTCTTTTTTTGTTCGAATGGGTATACTTCGAAATTGGTACCATTATCACCAAAGTCAGGATCTGATGATGGGATCCTGGAGAAATCGAGGGAACTCTTCAAATATTATAAGCACACCTATAGCGTTTTGGGTATTTCTTATAGTAACTTGTGTAGTTGCTCTCAAAAAGTACCATTTGGGGAAGTGGAACTGATGATGAAGACCACAGATGGCCGCCGAAACTACTCAATAATAAGTATTGAGTGGATTGCGATTCGATTACTTGAATATGGATGTTAAGCACTTTATGCTCGCCACAATGCATATGGTGATGTAGAGCTGATGGTGAAGTACCAGGAGAACTCCTCAACATTTAACGGCCCAGCATTGGGAAAAGCAATATTTTGTAAAAGATTATAAGTAGTTGACATTTAGGCTCTTGTAACTAGGTAAATTAAAAATCATCCAACTAAAAAGAGTGAAATAAAAACTTTTTAACAAAAAATTAAACCGTCTCCCAAAAACAACTGCAAAGTGAAAAATAACTTTAATTTCGGAAGTCGGTGCCAAAAACGAAAAAACAAAACTAAAGACACCGACTACCGAAATTAAAGTTATTTTTCACTTTGCAGTGTTTTTTGGGAGACGGTTTAATTTTTTGTTAAAAAGTTTTTTTGTTAAAAAGTTTTTATAGTCACGCGTCGGTAACAACTAGTGTAAACAAAATGTCAGTAATGACTAATACCGAAGAAACTTTTCGGTTTATAGAGCTCTACCAAGTCATAAATTGTTTGTGGAACCCAAGAAGCAGCAGTTAGCGCCTTAATATCCATTTTAATAAATACGTCCGCACATTGGCCTGAACCGTAGCAAACTGAACGACCTTCCAACGTGTGGACGCTATCACGAACTCTTGGCCAATACGCTGGCCACTACATTCGCCACTGTGTTGGCCAACGTGTAGAGCCGGCTTAAGAATTCTAATTTCAGATTAATTTTATTTTAAAACATGGAATTCTTGTTTCGAAGTTTGTCATAACATAATCGTAAGCGTTCTGTTTTCATTGCATTAGAACATTTTTCGTCATCACGGATACGTCTGTCGTGGCAGCAAAGCCAAAAACTTTGGTCGACAATGACGAATTAAATGCGATTGTGGGAGCTGATAATACTCAATCTAGGGCTGAATTAGCAGCTGCTTTCGAAGCTAGCATCAAAACAATATTGGTCCACTTGCGTCAAATTGGCAAGGTAAAAAAGCTTGACGTTTGCCCCATGAATTCAATGATCGTCAGTGCGATGCGTACGCATCCAGACGTGCCTTGCACTGCTCGACAGGCACACAAAAGAAAGAATTTTGTTGCCTGCGACGAAAAATGGATCCTGGTCAACAATAGCAAGCGCTCAGCAAATTGAGTAGATCCTGGTTCAGCATCTAAACAATTCCCTAAATGAAAACTAGCCCCTAGAAAAGGGATGGTCCCTGTTTGGTGGTCTAAGGCCGGTGTAATTCATCACAGCTTCTTACCAAACAGGGTGATTACTGCAGAAGTGTACTGTGAAGAACTGAACACAATGATGAAGAAGCTCGCACATCTCCAACCAGCTTTGGTCAATCACTCGGCTCCGCTGTTCCAGTACGACAACGCTCGACCTCATACTACACAGCAAGTTACAAGAGCTGGGGTTGAAAGTTCTCCGCCATCCGTCGTACTCACTAGACCTTGCGCCTACAAATTCTACTTTTTCCAGAATTTGGATAACTTCTTGGCGGGAAAAAAAAATCAATACCTGGGACGCAGTACAAAATGTCTTTGAAAAATTTGTTGCTCCCCTCTAGCTGATTTCTTCAAGAACATGCATTGATTGCATGGGTGATTACTTTGATTAATAGAAATAAAAAATACAGATAAAATACGTTAACTTATTTCATGATAAACGGCAATTTCATTGGTGAAGATCTAATATGTATATTCAGATGAACACCTCACGTAAAGAAGAAGTAATCTTATTTTAGAAAATAAAGTTGTTCATATTTTCACTAATTGCTATACCATCTTAAATATTAATTATTTTGACATTAACAATCTCTAGCTGTGAAGCAAAGCGGTCTTTCACCAAGATGTCATATATCGAAAAACAAATATATTATTACGAGCTGGGGTTCGGGATACAAATAATTTATGCCAATTAAACCAAAATTAACACTTTAATTAATTAAACACAAAAATAAAAATTAACACAGTTATACACACTACGATGCTTGTCACTCTCACTAAACACTTAAATCGCACTGAAATTTACTTGTAGATCTCAAATTATATCGCCTCGTATCTTGTAATAAGACTGATTCTCTGCGTTCCCGCGATGTATGTGTTCCAGAAAATTCATGTACAATTGACTCACTGCTAATTCTGGCAAGAATGTTCTAGAAGCTTCTCGAAATACTGAGTACTGCTAATCGCCGCCAGGTGGCGTTAGTGTCCCGAACGTTCTATAAGTCGTTTGAAGTTTCTCGACGTACTTAGGACGGCGTAACAATGTGACAAAAAAATGGAACGAGTGACTGTCTAAATCATTTGTCAATTCTATCCATATTATGATTAAAAAAAGATTAGTGATGAGCAAATAAAGGAATTTGCAGAAAATGCAGAAAGGTCGCCAATAACTG
This sequence comes from Tholera decimalis, assembly GCA_943138885.2. NCBI lineage: Eukaryota > Metazoa > Arthropoda > Insecta > Lepidoptera > Noctuidae > Tholera > Tholera decimalis. The sequence goes on from OW964550.2 coordinate 2,933,203, forward strand.
TTTGTACTTATATAAATTACTATACTAGTACTTAATAAAGGCCTGATTCTTCCATTTCCCTTTCACTACTGATCTACCAGACGTACTGCAGGATACCATCCTCACTTGGTCAATATACTAAGCGATTCTCCTCTACATTTATTGTGCGCACGGCCAAGGTTTGGAATTCTCTGCCGGCTTCTGTGTTCCTTTCAACATATGACTCGTCTGCCGCCTTTAAAGTAAGAGTCAACAGGCAACTTCTGTGCTCTGTCATCCTATAGTAGACCTCATCTGTGGTTTACGATCAGGCGTGATCGAGGTCAAGAACGGGCTCATCAGTAATTAAAAAAAAATACGAACTCTTATTAAATAAATTAAATTCAGTCCATTTTAGTCCTGTACCGTATTAGATAGATAGATAGATAGAATATACTTTATTGTACACCAAAATTTAAACACACTTATTTAACAATATTGCTTATTCTATGGTTACAATAGCGGTCTTATCGCTAAAAGCGATATCTTCCAGACAACCTTTGGAAGGACTTTAAAAACTTTAATTAAAGTGGGGAGGGCTAAATTTGTGTACTTACTGCATTACTCATAAAAACAGGAAAAGTATATTAAAATAAATATAAATATATATGCAGATATATATATACATACAATACAATACATATAATGTGTTCTTTAACGTCATGTGGAGAGAAAACAAAAGAATAATCATAAATTGGAAAGAAAATAATTAGCAACCGTGCTTTCTTGTCTTACTGACACCAGCAATGCATTGCACAAACGAATACCTTACACCGTAAACGATGAGCCATAGTATTTAGTGGAATGTGCAGACATTGAAAGTCTTAAATTCTCCGTTGATCTCAAATCTCTAACATGTGTGTCATGAAGGAACTTAAAACGTTCTTTGAGATAAAACGGAGTTGTAAGAAGAGAATACTGTAGAGTAATGATAAAATATGTGCATTCCGGCGAAGGCGGATCGGCAACCACTTAAGTTTAATGCGAAACTCAGAAACATGATCAGATCAGATAGTTCTTCAACGGAAGCTGGCGAATAAATTTGCAGATCGTCAGCATAAAGGTGATAGGATGAAAGAAGTTCATTTGAAATAGAATTTATAAATATGGCGAAAAGAAGAGGAGAGAGAACGCCCCCATTTGGTACGCCAGCAGTAGTATTGCACCATGATAGTGTTGCCCAAACGAGTTGAGTTGAGATCTCAGAACAATGTAACAGACTCTGTAACAGACTCTGTTACATTGTTCTGAGATCTCAACTACCGTTTAATAAATAGCAATAGGATAATCGCTAATTGCAAGACTCTTGCGAGACTCTCGTTTGGGCAACACAACACCATGAAGATGATGTACAGACACCAGCACATCAATCTACCCCAATCTGTCAAATTTAACCAACCGAACTAATGTTCGGTTGGTACAATTTTACAGATCCACTGTTGTAATAAGGTTGAAAATCTATTAAAGAAATTTGACAGATTGAGGTAGGTTGATGTGCTGGTGTCTGTACCTTCAATGCAAATACGTTGTCGGCGGCCACACAGGTAACTACGAAACCAATCAATTGCTGGAGATATGTTAAGAGAGCAGAATATACCGAGCAGGACATCAAAATCGACAGTGTTAAAGGCATTGCTGAAGTCCAGTAACGAAAGGACCGTCAACTTCCTATTTATTATGCATACCTGATCTGATATCGTCAGTAATTTTAACTAGAGCTGTGGTAGTGCTATGTCCTGAATGAAACCCGGATTGTGAGTGAGAGAGATTGTGTGAGTGTTTTTTACTAAGGAAGGCACTAAGCTGATTATGGATAAGATGTTCGAGGACTTTGGATAGGAATGGTAAGATGGAAATAGGGCGGAAATCAGAGAAAGAAACAGGATTACACTTTTTAGGTAGAGGAGTTATCTGAGCTTCTTTCCACAAAGATGGGAAAACACCTGAGGATACGGAATAATTGAGGATATAATAATAATAACAATAATAAATAAATCTGTGGCCCGGTTGTCAAAGAACATGTCAAAAAATTTTTCCTCCGAATTTTTCAATATAATTTATAAATTAAATAGCCATACAAACAGCAATTATCATGTTCAACAAAACAAAAATAGTGAAAAAAAAAATCTATAAGTACATCAATGAAGTACATGAATAAATAGAAGAATAAATACAAAAAACTTGAAATGGAAAAATCAAAATGTTGACAAGGAACCGGGCAAGATTGATTCTGAACACACAACCAAGACCTGCGGAATCGTCGCTCAGCTCCGCCTCGCAGCCGCCGGGACCAGCTCCAGCCGTGAGTGAAGAGACTCCGGCCGCTGCAGTTGCGTCGAGCTCGAGCGACGAATACTTCTCGCCGCCGACGACACCACCACCTGCGCGTCGGCGAGGAAGAGGCCGCCCTCCGGCCAGCTTCGGACTTCGAGGCCCTCCGGCCTCTGATAGGGTCCCCGCTGCCTGTGGAAGTGTGCAGCGCATGCGATGGACAAATTCCATCAATGAAAATGTCATGCGCTCATACTTTGGGGCTACAGAGGGGGGAACTAACCTGACTGCGTACCGTGGTCGGATGCTCTCTCTGTTTCAGGTACTTGAACCAGCTCTCAACGTTTCGGCCCAACGACTGTCGGATCAGGTGCGGGTCATCCAGCGTAACCGTATGTTGGATGACGTCGTACTTGATAGACTACGCCTCGAATCACGGTGCAGTCGTGTCTCATCTGCTTCACCACAGGCTGCGGTGCAACTACAACCTAGTATTTCACCGCGACCCGACCACGTCGGTGAAGATGATGAGGACCGGGCTACATCCGTGAGTACCCAGTGCAGTGAACGATTGAGGAGTGCTTTGGAGTGTGCATTACGGGAGTATCGCTCCACACCACCCGAGCTGAGACCTCGTCTGCCTCGTTTGCCCATGCATAAGAAAAATAGGGCGCTAGTGTGTGCTCTAGATTCACTGTTGTCAAATTATTTTGACAATAGCGAAGACCTCACCGATACCCATTCGATCCTGTACTGTGCCGCTGTTGCAGCATGTCGGGTAGCTCATGTCAAGTTTCCAAAGACTAACAGTGCTATTCGACCAGCTGTACCAGCTTGGCAGTGCAGGATCGAACGTCGTATCGCTGGGGCTAGAGCACTCATTGGCAAACTTATCTGCTTCAGACAGGGCAACACTCGCCCTAGAGTGATGCGCTTTGTGAGGCGGGCGTTCGCGGGGGCTGATATAAGTCCTCGGGATTATCTGACCTGCGTCACAGAGCGCATCGACTTCCTGAAGCAGAAAGTCTATGCGTGGGCAAATAGAATTCGCAGATATAAGCGGCGGGTGGAGCGATGCACTCAGAATCGCACATTCCAAACCAATGAAAGGTGGGTTTATAGGACCTGGGAGCGACCTGACCAAGGTGTGACTGATACGTGCTTACCGGATGATGACGCCATGTGTTCGTTCTGGCGCAGCATCTGGTCAGCTCCTGTCAGTCACACTGAGGGTGACTGGATGCGGGAAATCAGGCGCACGTGCGATCTTTTACCAGAAATGGGGGCAATCACGATCAGCCCCCAAGATGTAACCCGTGCAGTCCGTCCGTTATCTAACTGGAAATCCCCAGGACCGGACGGGCTGCACAATTTTTGGCTTAAATGGTTCCAAAGATCGCACGCTCGCTTGGCATTTCAGTTCCAGTCTGCCCTAGAGTCAGGATCCCTACCCCAATTCTTAACTACAGGAATAACCCACCTGCTCCATAAATCAGGCAGTACTACGGAACCTAAAAATTATAGACCGATCACGTGCCTTCCGACGGTCTATAAAGTTCTTACGTCCATCCTGAGAACTAAAATTAATAATCATATTGATGTAAATTCAATTATGTCTGTTTCTCAGAATGGATGTGGGAACGGGTCTCGTGGTACCAAGGAGCTGCTCCTCATTGATATTGCCATAAACCAACAGGTTCGTCGTTTCCGAAGAGATTTGTCGACATGTTGGATAGATTATAAGAAGGCCTATGATTCTGTTCCACATACATGGCTCAAGAAGGTGTTGGTGTTGTATAAAATAGATCCAATACTCCGCACTTTCCTTGAGTCATGTATGGGGCAATGGAAGACGGTCCTCTGCTACCCAGGATGTCGACAGATCCAGGAAAACGGCGAACCGATTAGGATTGAGCGTGGCATATTTCAAGGCGACAGTCTGAGCCCTCTGTGGTTTTGTCTGGCTCTCAACCCTCTCAGTACATTGCTGGAGGGTTCGGGGCTAGGCTACCGGTTGAGAAGAGGTGGTCAGGTCATATCACACTTGCTTTACATGGATGATTTGAAAATCTTTGCCACCAGCAAATTGCAACTGATGGAGCTACTGAAGGTAACAGAAACTTTCAGTAACGCCATCGGAATGGAATTTGGGGTGGACAAGTGTGCGGTCATGCATGTAAAGCGAGGAGAGATTATGGAATCCGTGGGAACTCAACTCTCGGATCCCATACACCTAAGATCCCTCGGATCAACTGAAACTTACAAGTATTTGGGTATGTCAGAAGCACTAGGCATCAATACTGCTTATGTTAAACAGTCATTGAAGGAACGCTTCTTTGGCCGTCTGAATAAAGTACTGAATAGTCTTCTATCAGGCGGAAACAAGGTGCGTGCCTTCAATGGTTGGGTTATGCCAGTATTGATGTATTCTTTTGGTATACTCAAATGGACTCAGACTGAACTTGATGCCTTGGACAGGCGGGTCCGCACAACGCTGACTGCAAATCGGATGCATCACCCACGTTCATCGGTGATGAGGCTGTATATCCCCCGGAAATGCGGTGGTCGTGGTTTTTTAAATACAAAGACCCTGCATAACCGCGAGGTATGCAGCCTTAGGGAATATTTCCTAAAAGCTGACGTGGGTATGCATCGGGATGTGGTAGCGGTGGACAAAGGCCTCACCCCGCTCTCCTTAGGTAACGAGAATTGGCGCAAACCTGTAGTATTAGATACTAATGACCGCAGAGAAGTATGGCAGAGCAAAGAGCTTCACGGACGCTATTACCGAGCCCTTCATGGGTCTGAAGTAGATTTATTAGCGTCCGTAGCCTGGCTACGTTTTGGTGACCTCTTCGGGGAAACCGAAGGTTTTGTCTGTGCGATTATGGACGAAGTTATGATGACGAATAACTATCGGAAATATATTGTGAAGGATGGTACGGTAGACATATGTCGGGCATGTCACAAACCGGGAGAATCCATTCGTCACATTATCTCCGGTTGTTCTCGTCTGGCTAACGGAGAATATTTGCATAGACACAACCTCGTAGCCAGGATTATTCACCAGCAACTTGCTCTTAAATACAATCTTGTGGAATCAGAAGTACCATACTATAGGTATGTGCCCGACCCAGTTCTCGATAATGGCAATATTACACTGTACTGGGATCGGTCTATCATCACTGACAGGACTATTGTTGCCAATAAGCCTGACATAGTGGTGATAGACCGATTAGAGCGTCGCACAATGATTGTTGATATAGCAGTCCCCCATGACGAGAACCTCGTGAAAGCTGAGATAGATAAAAAAATAAGTATCTTGACCTGGCACGCGAGGTTGTCGACATGTGGGATGTGGAGACAGCAATCATTGTGCCGATAGTCGTCACAGCCAATGGTATAATAGCCAAGAGCCTCGACCAACATCTAAGGAGGCTCTCGTTGGGCAGCTGGATCAAGGGCTTGATCCAGAAAGCAGTACTCCTGGAAACGGCGCGTATTGTGAGGAGGTTCCTCTCTATGGAGCCCTGACCACCGGTAGCTTGGACCCTGTTCTCGATACCGGTGGGCCACTATTTTTTATATTTTTAAATGTTTTTATTTTTATATTAATATTTAAAAATGTAATTTATATGTTCATATATTAAATAAATGGAATAAAAATAATAATAATATTTATTTCATCCAAAATTTACAATTAATATACAATGGTCAGCAAATCAAAGATTACATAAATGTTAAAACTAATGCTTAGGTATATATAATTGATTTACAACTATTATTTATTTACTTTTAGATTAACTAACCTGCACTTAAAATACCTCTTAACGGCTTGCCTGAGCTAGGCTGTCGCTAATAATGTTTTTTATTGCAGGATTAATTATTATTTGTAAAACTAGTGTAAACAAGAACAATTATACAATAAATGTTTAATAACTACAGGAATATGGATACATTATATAAAATTCAAAATAGAAACTAATCACATAAAACTATTTTTAAAATATTTTAAAATTTGTAACAAATTCTCAGTGTCTGCATAATTAAGCTTAGCTAAATATTCCAATAACATAATACTGCATTTTTTGTAATTTTTGCTATGTATGTCTATTATCTTATTAATTTTGTGATATAAAAAAGGTCCTAAAAATATGTAAAATCTATAAACAAATGCATGTCTAGTTTGTGGCCGAGTACAGACCAGGTCTTTCCTTCTCTTGACTGATGGTGCTGAATGGTGCTGAAAATGACAGGAAGAATTTTGTCCAGGATAGGGAGTATCATCTTACGGCTAATACAGTCATTACCAATAGCATTTGGCGTTATAGATAACGTGACCAGACGTCCCGTTTTGAACGGGACTGTCCCTTTTTATAATTACGAGTCCCGGTGTCCCCGCAAAGATCTCTGGGACCCAAAATTGTCCCGTTTTCTGAATTTGTGTTTATTTATTTTTTTAATTGTTTATATTTGACATAATTATAATTATGATTTATGTAACAGTGCTATTCTAAGAATATTATTTGAAATTGTATTTGTAAGTTTTATTAAAGTTTGTGCTGTATTGTAATAATGCCTACCTGTATTTTTTTTTTAATTATTGTGTGTACTTAGTTATAGTGAAACATTTCCACACAATGTTAAAATTGTTTATAAAATTAAATAAATGAAAATATTACGTTAAAATTCCGAAACGCAAGTGTTCGTTTAATGTTGACTTACAAGCAAAATATCCGTTTATCAAGTAAATAAATATTTCCTCAGTTGCGACGTTGTCGTACAGAATTTACTGTTTCCCTTAGTTGTGCCAGTGATATTGAACAGAATTTAAAGTCTAAAAAACATAAAAATGCCAATCATCCCGCTTTTTCGAGTTCTTCGATGTTAAACTTTTTCAAGAAATTGGAAGCGGCAAATTCAAAGTATTTTTATATAGCAGCGGCAGAAGGAGGCGTCTGGGATTATCACACGATACAAGAAAACCACAGCTTTCAGTCTAATGATTGTGCATCGAAATGAATTTAATCATGTTTTGATCGCGCGTATGAAATCAGAAGCTATTGTAAACTGAAACGAAATATCAAAAAATGCTCGGCTATAGCAAAACGGCTTGCTCTTAGGCCTGCCTTGGAAAGGGTTTCAAAAATCTATCAGCCATTAAAAAGCTACTTTTAGAGTATTGAAAAATGTCCCATGTTACTAAAAAAACTTTTTTGAAGTCAGTCAGCAAGTTTTCATCAAGCTGTATTGAAACTTGAAGGTCCAACTGTATCGACAATAGAAGCTGCAAAAGAAATCAATCACCTGAAAGACATTTTGCATCAGAAACAAACTAATCAGTTTCTTCCATTTACGGTCCGTCAATTAATGGTGAAATCGAAAGATTGAATCGAAGAATTTTATAAAACAAGTCATAAATATCTGGAGTAGTGGACTTGATTTCTTACCAAATAAATGGAGATATATTATTGGCCTGATTTAAAAGAGGTCCCCAGAAAATAGGTAATTTTTCAAAAATTGTAGACATCTGAGAAAACCCAGTTGGTTTTCTCAGATGTCTACAAATTTCAGTTCTAACGCGTGCCAAGATATTCATTTTTACCTAAAATCATCATATTAAAGCAAATTTGTTCATCTGATAAATATAAAGATGATAGACTAAACGTTTCGGGTATACTTATATTTTATTTTATTCGTAACTTTTAACTGACTTTTCTCAATAAAAAAACTTAAATGAAGTGTTTTTTTTTTCATTGACTACCTGTTTATTGACCAAAATACAGCAATGTCCCGTTTTGAGACAAAAAATAAATGGTCACGTTAGTTATAGATAGCATGCTCTTCTTAACATCACAACTGGTAAATTGATTAAAAATAAAAGGAGAATAATTGGGAGTGGGAAGAGACGAAAGATTATTTAGAGTATTGGTTTTAACAGCACTTGAAGCTACAAGAGGAGGAAAAATATTGATTGAGCGATTCAAGGTCTATATCCTTAGGAATAGACTCTTAACGTGATTTCCTAATTACCATAGAGCCGGGGCACACGATGCGTTGCGGCGCCGCACCGCAAAGATTTCACCGTATCGACGAGCACACGAGCGGTGCGGCGCCGCAACGTTGTTATGTCGCAGCGGCGCCCCAGCAGCGTTGGACAGTCTGTTAATAAAAATGGATCGTAAAAGACGTCTGTTGTTGGCCCTACTATTACGCCACCGCCGAAACCCTCAATCACAATAAACATAAAACTAAGACAAAAAAAAAACGAAAAGAGCGAGCATGTGCCCTTTCTTGTGACGCATATACAACTGAGCGGTGCCGCTCCGACGTCGCAACGCATTCACCCCTCCCCGCCTCGTCTCGGTGGTTGCAAGTCCGGTGCGGCGCGGCGCCGCAGCGCATCGTGTGACATGCCTCTGATATTACTATGTAAGACGACGCAGCGACACCGCTCCGGCGCCGCACCGCCGCCGCAACGCATCGTGTGCCCCCGCTCATAGATCTAAGAAATTTCCAGACTTTAGCTGGATCACCGTTTTCAACGGACTTTTGAATATGGCGGCGTTGGACAATTTGGACATCCCTACAAAGTTGCTACGATTTAGGATAGCGACGTATTTTTCTCGACTTTCTCGACTAGGTCTGCACTTGAATCTAGACTTTGCTGCTGCCTTTTTTTGTAAAATTACTTTCACGTCATCTGATAGCCACGGAGCAGGCAAATGCTTAATCTTTACCAAACGAACAGGTGCATGCACGTCATATAGCTTGATAAGATTGGAATTGAGGAGGTTAACTTTGTCATCAATCGACTCTGCATGAACAAGATCAGACCAGTCAATAGTGCTAGCATCTTCCCGAAGACACGTGTTTTCATCAAATAGAAAACTGTTTCATGACAAAATGACAATTATTTGAATTAAGGGGCCCCCGAGCAGTTTTTAGCCCAGGGCCCCACAAATTTCCGATCCGCCCCTGGGTCCTCAGACTAATGTTTCTTTAGTCTGAGCCTGGGTCAACTTCAACTTCAACTCTTGTTAAATGGCGTTTGTGGAGGAGCCACCACAATTTTGCCAATATCATGTGCAGAATAATAGACCATCAAACGCAGGAGGTTGTGTAAAGTATCTTGGTTGACGAAAAGAAAAGTATTAAAAAAAACCCCAAAATTATTTTGTACGCAAACATGACATGACAGCTTTTGTAATGTGTTACCAGTTTACCAGTGGTAGAAGGAATAGAATGAGTAAAAAAAAACTTTTTAGCAAAAAATAAAACCGACTTCCATATAAAAACACTACAAAGGCAAAAATAACTTAAATTTCGGTGGTCGGTGTCATTTGTTTCGTATTTTCTTTTTTTTTCGACACCGCCTTCCGAAATTTAAGTTCTTTTTGCCTTTGTAGTGTTTTTATATGGAAGTCGGTTTTATTTTTTACTAAAAAGTTTTTTTTTCACGCTTTTTAGTGGGTCGGTTTGTAATTTATCTAGTTACAAAAGCCAATATGTCAACTACTTATCACCTTTTACAAAATATTGCTTTTCCCAGTGAAGAGCCGTTAACTTTTGAGGAGTTCTCCTAGTACATCACCATCAGCTCTACTTCACCATAGGCATTGTGACAAGCATAAAGGCTTAACATCTACATTCAAGTAATCTAATCGCAATCCACGAAATACTTATTATTGAGTAGTTTCGGTGGTCATCTGTGGTCTTCATCATCAGTTCAACTTCCCCAAATGGTACTTTTCGAAAGCAACTGCTCAAGGTACTATAAGAAATACTCAAAACGCTATAGGTGTGCCTATAATATTTGAAGAGTTCCCTCGATTTCTCCAGGATCCCATCATCAGATCATAATTTCGTAACAATGGGACCAACTAGAACGTATATCCTTTCAAACGCAAAAAGAATTTTTCAAATCGGTCCAGCCGTCTCCGAGTTATGAGGTAACATAAATAAAAAAATAAAAAAAATAAAAGTTCAAGACGAATTGTAAACCTCCTTTTTTTGAAGTCGGTTAATTAGGAATATGGTACAGAACTGCTTTGGCCGGTTGTCATTTATGACAGTCATGAGGGTGATGTCATTGTCATTACGGGATAATATGTGTCGAATTTCCCGATAACGTCATTTCGCTCGCGAGTTGTTTGAATAGTGGAATGCTAATAAATGATAAAAGGTCGCCAGAAATAGTCCAGTATCCAAGGTCAGAACACTGTTGTGATAGTCGATAAGACACTTTTAGTATTTTATCATGTAAATGCCGCAATAACACATCGTATTGAAGAATTACGATCAACATTCAACATGTCGCTCAAGAATATATTGTTAAGGTGAGTTAGTGAAAATTACGACCACTAATAATTAGTGTTTGGTTTGAGTGTTTTCGCGTTAAAAATAAATAATTAAATTTTCCTGTGTTTGTTAAACGTGTATTGGTGTGTACGCTTTGTTTATTTTTCTTTCTATTTTCGATAGGATAAGGCAGCCCCCTAAAACTTTTTGGTAAACTTACTTATTTATATTCGAAGTATTCTTTGAGTTCGTATTCCTGGAGACGATTCAGAATATTTGTATATTTAAACTATTTTACAGTTTAACTCACCAATTAATTAATAAGTATTTTACCTTCCTTAACTGATTCATTGATGACTGGCAGACAAGCAACAGGCAGAACTGTTATTGAATTCTAATGAAAATTGACAGACATGTGTTGTATTATGTCTTGTTATATTATGTCTTGTTTTTCACAAAACTTTATTTTTCCAGAACAATTAACCAGAAGAACAAATTTATAAGCCTCACAGCTACAGCAGTAAAGGTAACAAATCAAGAACAATATCAACATGGACAGCACAAGAACAACCATAACTATAAAAGAAGAACTGCAGCTACAGCACTATTTAGTTCTGTGATTGTTGGCACTGTTCTAGCAGGTAATTAAATGTCTATGGTATTTTTATTTTGAGTTTTTCTAGACTAGATACAAAATTAGAACAGCCCAACAAGATTTTACAGCATTCCATTTTCAAATTAGGCTGGATGAAAATGCTTTACAAATGTAAGGGCGTGACCTAAGTGGTACCTTGTGGGATTCGCTATGCTACTAAGTTAAACACACTGATAACCTTCAAGGGTTTATTGCTAAGTAAGTAACAAAGTAACGTAAGGATTAAAATTATCGCTAAATGATGGAAATGAGTGCACACGGTTGCTGTTCGAAATACACTGAGCTTGCGGCGCACTTAGTGCGACCGCGTTATATCGCTTGCTCAGCAAACCATCGAACAACAAACATTCCTTATTTGATCATGATTGAAACAAAGGTTTTAATGTTGTTACTGCCATGGACCATTTAAGTGAATTGACAAACAATTAATTTCAAAGATTTCTTTATTTTATTTAGGTACATATAACTTGTTATTAACAAATTCAAAGGTAAACAAGGTAAAAATAATGTCTTATCTATTTGTTCTAAGGATTGACTGCAGACGGTTCAACAATATTATGTACCTAAACAAAATATTTTCAATTTCCTCAATACATAATTAGTACTCAACAGGTATATCAATTAAATGCTAATGAAGTCTTAACAAAACTACCAAAGCTATAAGAGATCATATTCAGTTGAAAATATTGTCATTATTTTTATTGCGGACTGTGCATTTACTTTTCAGAAAAATTAAACAGGAGTGATAAGGGAAAGAATGACGATAAAACATTGGAGGCTGGAGAGAAGAGACCTGATCTTCCTACCTTTAGGGCTGAAGATGTGAGCAAGCATGACAATGAGTAAGATACTTTTACTGAACACTATATGGCTACACCAACATATAGATAGATTGATAGATATACTCTTTATTGTACCCCATAACAGGATTAAATAAGGACTTAAAAAACTACAAAGGGTGTTACAATGAGCGGTCTTGTTGCTAAAAGCGATCTTTTACAGACAACCTTTGGATGGATTTCACACAGCAGGAGAAAATAAATATGCGGGTAGTCCATGGTGTACTATTCACTTATATACAATAGATAAGTAATAACCTACATACTCAATATACATAAAATATACATAAAAAGAACAAAGCTGAGTTATATAAAAAATAGTAACATGAGAGAGATAGAGATCTTTTACCATGTTTTTGAAAGAAGGAAGGGTTTGTGCTTGTCTTACTGACACGGGAAGAGTATTCCACAGTCATACTGCTTGAGCTGCGAACAACTTACCAAAGAAATTGGTGGAATGACAGTGAAATTGGTGATATTATCTGCTGTGCATGTTCTCAACTATGTAGTCAGTCCCTTCATTTGAGTACTGGTGATCTACATGGAGGGACTGCCTATATGACCTCTACAACCCAGTAACTGGGAAATACAATACTCTTTGGCCAGAAAAGTGTCAGAATTCCTGGCTTCTGACTACCCATACTGACTCCAAAGATGTCCAAATACTTACTAACATACATATGCTGAATATTCTACAGATAGATAGAATATACTTTATTGTACACCAAAAATTGAACACTCTTATATAACCTTATTGCTATAACTTTGGTTACAATGGCATGGTTTAATTGTGGAAAGGAATTTCACCATCGTAGTGTTTGTGTAAGTTTTCCAAACTTACTATAAGTGATAAAAAAGTAATTAACTGTTAAGGCAAGTTGAAGATAATTGCTTAACCTACCCAAAAGTAATAACTAAAAAATTATATTCATTCCCATCAAACTTCATACCATCATTTTTTTTTTTCAAATTATCTCACCTATAAAAATTTTCTGGTCTTCGGTCCAACCTTTCTCGACTTACCTAAACGAGACTAACTAGCAGCAAATGATTCTTAAATAATAAGTTGTAAAGGGGATCAATAAAAAGTATATACAGTTGACAAAATCTGTCTGTCCATTTGTTACCTGGTCGTGTTTTAATTGTTGTGATAGATGAAGCAGCATACAATAGCTACTCTAAATTACTAAAATTTAAAGGATATTGCTTAAGAACGCCCATTAAATATAATAGTCTTGACAGCAAAGACTGCTATTTTGATCTGAGTATGGAAAGTTACAATATTTAACTTGACTTAACTACACATCCATCTGCCAACACAAAAAGCAGCAAAATAAGACACCTAATAAATGTCAGCTAATACTTAGTCTTGACAACTACATATTTATGCTATTATGCATCTGCGGAATGAAAAATTACAATATTTATCTTGACTTAATTATACATCCATCTGCCAAGAAAATAAGCAGTAAAATAAGACATGTAACAAATTCCAATCAATATTTCTGTCGTCAGTAAATTTACTTATTGTTAGTATTGTACAATCTACAAAACTATAGATAGGTATGCAACAAATAAACATCTGTATAATTACTGCAGAAATAAGTCAGTTGTACCCAAAAGATTTTTTAAAGTAAACCCTGACTACTAAGGCCGTGCGCGCACTGCCTTGCGGTGGCCGCAATTCCGGTAGTTCTACCGCACCGGTAGACTCACCGCAGTGCGCGCACTTCTATGGCACTCCATACTTCACAAATTTTGCGGTGCGGTAGAACTACCGGAATTGCGGTACCGCAAAATTTGTGAAGTATGGAGTGCCATAGAAGTGCGCGCACTGCGGTGAGTCTACCGGTGCGGTAGAACTACCGGAATTGCGGCCACCGCAAGGCAGTGCGCGCACGGCCTAAGATACTGATATAAAAAGATCTTAGGGAAAAAAGTGTCTATGCTTATACTAATATGTATTTGTATGATTTTCCTGTCTTTATTTATTTAGACTTCATGCACATAGGTACAAAGGCGAACTTAATACTTGCATACCTACTTATCTTTTTGTCAGCAGTACTATAAGTGGCCAAAAACATGAAGTAATTATTCTTTGTTCAATTTGTTTTACTTAAAGTCGCGCGGGGCTTTGCTCCAGTGGACTTTCTCACTAAAAAAAAACTCTAACGGTGAAAAACTCCAAAAAAAAGACTCCAAAAAAACAGCGGTTTCAAGCAAGACTTACGAAAAGTAGATCATCGGTTCGAACCCAGGCAGAAACATTTATGTCTTCTTCGCATCGATGGTAAATCGCGTAATTTCTGTGATGTCAAAGTAAAAGGGGATGAGTCAGAAATTTTGAAAAATGAGTTAATTACACAGTCGGCTAAAATATATTATTACGTATAATGGTAAAAAGGAAATGAGTCAATATAATGTATTTTTATTTCGTGAATCTCGAAAATCAAATATGAGTCTAGTCATAAACAGCAAAAGCTAAAAAGTGAAAAAGAGTTGTGTCTAGTTATCTTCTTATTACATACGTTATTATTTACTTATGAAATTAGGTATAGTGAGATAAGTCGACTCGTGCCTATATTCGTATTCGACGTTTAGCGTTAGTTGCATTATGCGCGCGAATTGACGTGTTTTTACCTGTGCAGCTGTGTAAAAAAACCTAAATTTTGCTTTACGTGTGTATTTGAGTGTTAAAGCCCATAGAAATTAATAGGATTAACAAGATAATGTCACTGGCTCTAAATGAAAGTCCCATTGAAAGTAAGTATGATAAAACAATCATACTTACGTTCAATGGGACTTTCATTTAGAGCCAGTGACATTATCTTAGCCTGAATGCCGAAGTCCTGATAAACGTGGATCACATGCACCTCCTAATAAGATAGGGGATGGTGCAGTACAGGTAGTTAAAGATAATATTAATTCTTATCCATTATATGAATCGCATTACAACAGAAGTCAAACAAAAAATCGTTGCTTACCAACAGGGTTATCACTAACAATAATGTACCAAATTTACAAAGAAATCCAATCCCGTACCATACACCTATTTTGGAAATGTTTTTCGTACCATGGGTCTATCTTTTAAGAAACCTTCTTTGGACACCTGCAATACATGTGACGCATACAAAATGAAAATTAAACTAGCTTTGCCGCCAGATTTCAAAGAATGAACTTAAAATCCACCATTCAGAAGCTGATTCAGGTTATTTTTTGAAAAAAAAAGGACACACAAGATTCGAGCGATGTTAAAAGAGTTTATTGTTTTGACCTCCAGCAATGTCGTCCAACCCTTTTTTAAAGACAAATATCGTTTTCTACAAACGGCTGTGGACTTTTAACTTAACAATTTACGATTGTTATAGCAAAAAAAGCTATTGCTACATGTAGCAAAAGCTACAAAAAGGGCAGTCGTGCTGACTCGGCCAACTACAGGCCTACTTACTTAATAGTAAGCTCCTGGCATACCTAGAAGCCAACGACATCCTCAGTGACCGACAATACGGCTTTCGCAAAAACCGGTCAACTGGGGACCTTCTAGCGTATGCCATTTATACCTGGAATGAGGCCATTGAGAAGCACGGGGAAGCACTTGCTGTTTCCCTTGACACCTCCAAGGCCTTTGATAGGGTCTGGCACGATAGCCTTATTGCTAAGCTTCCTTCCTTCGGTTTACCCACTCAACTTTGCGTTTGGATTGATGACTTCCTGAGAGATCGGTCCATTCGAGTAGTCATTGATGGCTGCTCGTCTGGCCAATTGGCAATTAATGCCGTGGTTGCTCAGGGGTCTGTTCTCTCAGCAACTTTATTTTTGCTGCACATTAACGATATGCCGGTCCGGTACCTTTGGGTATGTAGACGACAGCACAGTTACTGAGAGATATGTGTCCAGCGCGCGAGCTGGTGAGTCACAGATCCAGTCTCTCCGTGAGGACATGGTTGGGCGCTTGAACTTGTCCTTGAAGGCTGTCTCCGAATGGGGCGATGCCAACTTGGTCAAGTTTAATGCAGCTAAGACCCAGGCGTGTCTCTTCACCGTAAAAAGGAGTCAATTCGAACCGGCTCCTACTTTCCGGGGTCTAACCGTGCCGATAACCGACCGTATCGAGCTTCTGGGGGTAACATTAACTTCTACCCTCAATTTTGGCCCGTTTATCGAGGCTAAGGCTCAACTAGCATCAAAGTTGGGAATCCTAGCAAAGGTGAGACGGTACTTCACACCCGAACAGTTGCTCAATCTCTATCAAGCCCAGGTTCGGTCGTGTATGGAGTACTGCTCTCATCTTTGGGACGGATCTGCTAAATACCAACTGGACGCGCTTGAGTCTATCGAGAAGCGGCCCAAGAGACTCATTAGCAACGAAGCACTGGTCGAGTCAAAGCTTCAGAGCCTTGAACATCGACGACGACTTGCAAGTCTATCGGTTTTCTATCGGTTACATTTCGGGGAGTGTGCGAATGACATTGCCATCACACGTAAAAGAAGTTAACTTTTATTCCGATACGTGTGGCGGACAAAATAAAATGAAACCTGGTTTGCTAATAAACCACAAGTTTTTAGTTCCCGGACATACGCATATGGAGTGCGAATCTTTACATGCACAAATTGAACGACAGAAAAAAGACCTTATATGGCTATACATTTGCCAAGAGACTGGTACAACTTACTCAGAATGACGAGTCCCAACATTTCTGTCGTGGTAATGGATAACGATATGTTTTTAAACTTCGCTAAACTGTAGAAAGGCCCTTTGCAGCTACGAGAAGTAGTTACATCTGGTGAGAAATTCATATGGCATGATGTAAAATGGTTTAGATTTAGTGGTGAACATGAACCAAGTGTAATTCAATTATAAAAATTAGACAATTTGACCGAGTTTAAGGAGATTTCTTTCTGTCGAAGGAGCAAATCTAGTGAATTTTTGAATCCCGAGAAATGTTATGATTGCCAAGTGCCTATAAGTCAGAAAAAAAAAAACGAGATCTTCTTAGTATTCTTCATTTAATTGATAGTACTTGACTTGACTTCTATAATAAATTAGAACCTTTCTCAAACACACGAGATATAGATCCCGATAGGTTACAGTATTATGTTAGGTATTTTGCATTTATAATATTTTAATTCCATTTATTTTTTATTTTTCTTAAAAGCATTTATGATTGATAAGTGATGACGCAAAAGAACTTTGCTTGCAATAGACGTGCCATGGTTTCTGCCTACCTCAATGGGACACTGGTGTGATGATTTGTGAATATGTAATTAAAAACTCTCAATATTAAGTACTCAAATAAATAATTAATAAAGGGACGATTCATTATTAGATTCTTTTTATTTTATTTTTGTTATGGAAAAAGGAGATATGTCAGTTATTTTAATAATTAGTAAATAAAAATATTTTTCGGATACATATAAAAGACAACTAAATTAATAAATGAAAATTAAAACAGATTTGTATTAAGTATTTCTATATGTTTTTGATTAAACTGCATTTATCTTATAAAACAAATAAGCGTTTTCTTTATTAGCTCCTGGTGAAAAGTTGTGTTTTTAGACTCATCCCCCTTTACCTTGACAACACAGATTTATACGTATTGGGCCCAGTAGGTAGTCACGCTGGTCGCGTTTATTAGATCTTCTAATTTACACGTTTTTGGGCCATTTCGACACTCCAGCAGTTGGATATTGTTTGATCAGAAGCGCCGTAATCGCACTAAGTGTCAGTTTGGCATATAATGCCCCATTATGCTAAATTATGCTTAGAGCGGCCTACTTGAGTTCGTATTCGATTGATAGCTTTCCAAATTGGTCACTGCAAGTCACGTCCGGGAGGCAGATGTTCCTGGGGCTGAACGAAATTAAGCGGTGTCGGAAGCAGTTGTTTCCATGAATATTTTGTTGTCTTTTCTTAATTTGTGTAATATTATGGTCACGGCCCATTACTTCTCATAGAGGGATGCCTGCCACCTAGCAGTGGATACGTTATAGACTAGGTATATGATTACGTTTATGATGACTTTTTTTAGGTACCATGACAAATCATTTTCATGCTTGTCGTGATAACATTACAATAAACGGATATGGCCAAGATAGTAACATTGGTATGTGTTTATTTCCATGTTGATATAACGATTCGAAGAATCGATAACGTTGTTTACCTAGCAATTAAATGCATTATTTACCCAAATGTCCTTAACTGCAACATGGGAACACTGAATCATCACACACACACATTTGCATAGACTTGTACAGAACACACCCAAGAAACAATGTATCTCGTCTCTAAGTAGTAATTTTAAAGTAGTGGAATATATTCTTAAAATCTATGTCGGACTTCTCTTTCTAATTATCAAATTTAAAGCTTCATAATTTCGTCAATGAAGAATATGTTTAAAAAAAATCGCACTAGACCTAATAAGTTATTAAGAAAATAAAAATTTACGTTTAAGTACCGCGTGCTACTTTTTTTAATCTCCCGAGATATTTCTAACCATAACCTCGATCAATGAGGGAAATTTTCTTGATCAATAAAATATCCTAATCTGATTAGATTGACAAGAAAAGCGAAAGTTGATTACCGATAAGAATCATACATATGTGTTATCAGCTTCTATTTGACAACAATCTTTACACTGTCTCTTATCAGTGCTTGTAATACTGAAATAGATATCAACAATTTGCACTTTGTACTTGTCAAGATTGGCGCATTTGAGTTTGATGGAGTTAATTTTAATTTATTGGCATACATATACATAAGTTGGTACACATACATATTATATATAAAATTTAGGTGTATGTGATTTCAAAATAACTTTGTTTTCTCAAAGACTTCAAAATCGAAATTATACAAAGTGGAGAAGACAATACGTCCATAAATTTACCACAGCCTAAATGATGATCTCCTTAGTCTGTACAAAAAAAATTAATTCGTTTAGGCAAAAAAAAACTGTCACAACATAGGTTTTAAGTCAATTCAAAGCATATCTTTCACTACAAAACGGCAATTTCATACTTTTACACCTATTATTGCTATCTATATATATAATATCATTTTTATTTATTCTGATGTCACATTTTATTTTATCCTAACTATGGTTTCCTCAGGATTAGTATAGTCGGTGTTTTCATTTATGGTCATATCATCTTCCTCACCTTGTATACATATATCTATTTGCTTGTCCTGGCCAATCTCTGAAACGGCTGAACGTATTTTAATGACACTTACACTGAAAGATGAAAGAGAAAAGAGGAGGAGCGGATACCGGAAAACGGAAAAATTAAGGAGATTTGATTTCCCTTAAGCTAGATGGTCTGAAAATCAGTCGGGAGCCGCATTGATGAATACTTGAATTATCCCGCAACCCCTGGTCCAAGTGTGCATTGCTCCATTTCCAGACAAAAAAAAATGTGAAGCGAGGATATTCGCAAGATGGCACTCGCATGATTGCCCTGTCAACCTCCTGATACCAGCAATGGACTGGTAGAGACTGTCAATAACGATGATCGCAGTTGTAATACGAACGGCCATGCGCCATCGTTACATGGTGGTTATCCCACTTATACGCACAAAACGTTTTGGGAATACTTTCATTGTGCGTACGGCTAAGGAGTGGAATTCTCTGCCGGAGTCTGTATTACCTGATAGCTATAACCTAGGGGTCTTAGTCAGAAGTGAATAGGTTACTTCTATTTAAGCGTGCTTCATCTTCGACCACATCATCTTTTACCGTAACGGGTACCAATAGGCTCGCGTTTGACCACTATCAACAATATACAACAGCAATCACCCAATATGACCAATTTTATATTTCAGTCATACCAAGAATTTACTTAAAGATGTTAGTTACGCAGTAACTGATAAGAAAACAGAGTAAATAAACAACAACTGCTTACAGCATTGACGTAGATTGTTGCTATTCTTGAGTAATAACATCAAAATCATATTGACATTTTCTCACATAACACAAATAGCAAGAGTAAATAGGCATCTTCTGGGCTCGCTCGTCCTATCGTTAGACCTCATCTATCGCAACCATCAGGCGAGATCGAGGTCAAGAGTGGCCTCGTACACAATAAAAAAAAATTATATCATTTATTTTCAGACACAGTCCATAGATTAAAATTAATTAATAAAAATAAAATGATTTAATAAAATTAATAATATTGACACATTGTGTTAATTTTATAATCCCTTTACTCTTCATCATCTGCTTAGACTTGTTCCAACTATATTAGGCCATAGGTTGGAGTCAGATTCCAATCTAACCAAATACAGTTGAATACTGTTGTGTTACATCAAGCCACTGACTATCAGATCACCACAACCCAGTAGCAGGGTAACAAGATACCCCTTTTTTTCGGTGTGAAAATCATCCAATGTCTTTTCCCGCTCTGGGTGGAACGGAAGGGAGTGTCAGACTTCTACTGACTTAAAACCCACCCTGTTCCTTCAACTGCCATTACGTTTCGAGGCTGCGGTATCTCGTTAGGACACTCCGGCAGACCTGGGCCTGTTGGGTCCCAACAAGATGCCCCTACCTAAGCAAGACTGTATTCAGATTTTCTGGCTTCTAACTGCCCGTAACAAATGTAAAAGATGTACAAATATCTGCTGGGACCAACGGCTCTAAGTGCTTTCCGAGGCACAGAGGAATTTCGACATGTTTTGGCGGTCACCCATCCATGAACTGACCTCGACAACTGCTGCTTAACCTTGCAAGATCAACCCGTGCGGCTCTTATCATTTAGCCACGTACACCTTTCTGATGATTCCTAAAGCTTGTAACCTATACAACGTGTAATTTAAAGGGTATGTACAGACGCCAGCACATGAAGCTACCCGAAACTGTCAAATTTTCCCAATCAAACTTGAACCTAATTGCTTTCACAATAAAGTTGAAAATCTATTAAAGAAATTTGACAGATTGTTGTAGCTTGATATGCTGGCGTCTGTACATACCGAGTGCACGGCTTCTTTGGATGATGACAAACGATATGGCAAGGGTTTTGTAATCCTATGTCTACATGTGTGGAACTTATTAGAAATTTCAATACATTGATACCAGAGACCGAATTTTTCAAATTAAGAAGAACGAAGAGAATTATCGTTTTATTGGCAAGTGACGTGGAAAGTTATTGACCCTCGTAGTGCTGTGACACGTTTGTTATTACTGGTATTCAAGAAACATATGAAACCAATAATTTGGGGTCAATTCTGTGAGTCACTTATTTTGAGCTGAAACTTTGCATAGAGACTCCATGTTGATGTTGTCTTCAGTCCTTTTGGATAGATATAGGGTTTCCGTTACACGTTGTATAATATGACTAGTACTCTCGCGGGGCTTCGCTCCCGTGGATTCTATCACGGTAAAAACATAACTCTCCTTTTTTGCAGTCGGGTAAAAAGTAGCCTATAACCTTCCTCAAGCTTCAAGCTACTTCCATACCAAATTTCATCCAAATCCACCCAGTACTTTCGAAGATTAGCGCGTTCAAGCAAACAAACAAACAAACAAACAAACTAACAAACTTTTCCGCTTTATAATATTAGTATAGATGAGTTGGGAACTAAAATTCATGTTTGCGCAAAAATCAATAATGTACTGGGTGAATCACAGATAGAGAAATGATGCAATGTCGATATTATCTTATCGATATTGTATCATTTCTTTATCCATTGCCCCCCACGTTAGTTAGTATCAGTTTGATGTATCTCTTAATGATAACTACATGATTGATTACACAAAACAAGCTTTGCTCCCGGCTTGGTTTGCGTTGGAGCCGATATTAGTTTTATCCCGCTTAAACTCCGACCCGAATGGGAATACCGGGATAAAAGTAGCTAGGGATTAATCCGGACAAACAGAAAGACAAACAAAACCGGGTCGACGGCACGTCGAGTTAAGCCATTGCATGCTGGGGATGCGAGAATGTTCTAACGAGACACCGCGGCCACTGAACGCAAGGACAGCTGAAAGAAAATGGGTGGGTTTATGGTCAGTAGAAGTCTGACACTCCCTTCTACTCCACCCAGAGCTGGAGAAGTCACTCGATGATTATTCCACGTGAAAAAAGAGCTATTTTGATTGAGATGTACGACGCGCTATGGCTGTGTGTGTGGGTTTTTAGTCAGTAGTTGTCTGACACTCCCTTCCGCTAAAAATGGAATAAAATGGTGTATTGTGCAATAAAGTCAAATTTACTCGACTTATTATTAGTGACCCGCCCTTTACTCGACTTATTAGGTGATAGGCAGCCGCTCCTGGTTATATTGTTACTCAGCTGCATTCGGTTAGACTGGAAGTTAGCCCTGACATATTTGAGAAAAGGCTAAAAAGATAAGTTGTCTCGGGTCCCGTGTTCCCGACACTTTCAGGTCGAGACATCTGTTGAAAACAAAAAAGCTACACTAGTCATCACATTTTTTGTATAAAACTTACAGTCGAATTGAAAACCTCCTCCATTTTTGAAGTCGTTTAAAAAGGGTGATAGGTACAATGGGCGGTTTTATAACTATTCTCTTCTAACCTCCAAACCCTTCCACAGAAAAAGCTTCTGGGTGACTTACAAGAATGGCGTGTATGACGTCACATCATTTCTCTCCTCTCACCCGGGAGGGGATCAGATCATGAATGCGGCGGGACTCAGCATCGAGCCCTTCTGGAACGTCTACGGAATGCATAAGACGCAAGAGATTTATGCTCTACTGGAGTCTTATAGGATAGGTAAGTGTTTAGATTTTTTTTTTATTTATTTAGTTAATTTATTTATATACAGAGGTATCACTTAAATCTAAACTCTCCAAACTTTTACGTATGATGGCAATGGAATGAAATGATGTTTCATGGTGGACATCCCAAAACGCTTTGGGAATACTTTCATGGTGGGTACAGTGAAAGAGTGGAATCCCTGCCGGAGTCGATTCCTGATAGCTATAACCTAGGGGCCATTCAATCAAGAGTAAATGAGTGTTAATTGTAGGTGTTAAGTGTTCTTCATCTTCGCCCACAACATCGCTTACCACTAGGTAAGACAGGTGGTCGAAAGTTTTTAACCTTACCTGGAGCTGTTGCATCACTGGATCTACGTGGTGGATTACGGTCTAATCTATCTTACAGAGAGGAGCCTATGTCGCAGCAGGCCAATAGGCCAATTTATGTTAACTAAACATAATTTTGCTACAAAACAAAACACATAGTAACAAAACATGTTAGTGAGAATGAGTAGGACTGAATATGGGAGTTTAAAATGAGTGTGTGTGTGTCCTTTTTTTATTTCGAATGAGCGCGCACTTGACCTCGAACACACCTGATGGTAAGTGTAAGATGAGGTCTACGATCCAACGAGCGAGCCCAGAAGATGCCTGTTCACTCTCGCTTTAAAGGCTGACGGGTCATATGTGGCAGGGAACACAGAAGCCGGCAGAGAGTTCCACACCTTGGCTGTGCGCACAATGAATGTTGAAGAAAAGCGCTTAGTACGACAAGACGGTATATCAACCAAGTGTGGATGGGTATCCTTCATTAAATTCATATGAGTGTTATTTTACTTTTATATTGTGTTGTTACTCACGCAGGGAATCTCCACGAAGACGACATTGTGGACCACACGGATGAAGAACTATGGGTGAAAGAACCAAGCAGGGACAAGCGACTCATTGTTAAAACCGCGAAGCCCTTCAACGCCGAGGTCCCACCCAAGCTACAGGTCGCGTACTTTGACACGCCTAAGTACGTTACTGAATATTTTTAGAACGAAAATGGATTTTGGCAATTGTGTGCCTTTAATCGTCAATTCACTCAACAGTAGTTAAGCCATATGTTTTGTTTTATCAAATTAGTTGTAGGCTTTAAATCATTAGCATTTTTTTCTTTTCGAACCATTGAATCCAAGAACTAAGCGACAAGGAAATTGTTTTTAACCTTAATCATTGCTTACACTGCGATGCAACAAAAACTTCTATCATAACAGAACGAACTATAAGGAAACTGTTATCTGATTAATGTCATATTAATTTTTGCGAAAACTGTTTCAAAAACCACCTTTTTAAACTGCCCTTTTCTTTGCAGCGAATTATTTTACGTCCGTCAACACATGCCTGTTCCAGAGTTGGACTCTTCGAGCCACCGAGTGAAAGTCATCATCAAGAATGGCAGCGTGCGCAGCAAAGAGTTCAGTCTGCAGCAGCTGGAGAAGTTCCCCCGCGCCAGGGTTCGGGCCGCTCTCATGTGCGCGGGGAACAGGCGGAGTGAAATGAATGAGGTACGCTACCTAAGGGGCTTTTGGAAGTGAAATATTTATATTGTAAACCCGTTACTGAGAGACTGACTGATTGACAACACACAGCCAAAACTACTAGGCGCAAGAACCTGAAAGGGGTTCGAACTTTTTTGTATGGAAGCTGTTTTTAGGGTTCCGTAGCCGAATGGCAAAAAACGGAACCCTTATAGTTTCGATATGTCTGTCCGTCTGTCTGTCTGTCTGTCTGTCCGTCCGTCCGTATGTCACAGCCATTTTATTCCGAAACTATTAAGACTATACATGTGAAACTTAGTAGGTAGATGTATTCTGTGAACCGCTTTCCGATTTTAAGAAAAAAATTAAAAAATATTTAAAATAAAGGGGGGTACCCATACATGGAACTAGAACTGAAAATATTTGTTTTTTTTTTCATGAAACCTATGCGTGTGTGGTATCTATAGACAAGTCTTTAAAAATGATATAAGGGTTTCTAAAACCACTTTTTCATAAAGTTAATCGTTTAAAAGATATAAGCTTCCAAAGTGGTAAAATGTGTTTAAAATTCCCCCATCTTTTTTTTTACGTGGTAAAATCATCAAATAAGTCCTCCCACCCCGGGCAGGGTCGGAGGGACTGTCAGACTTGTACTGACTAAAATCCACGGTGTTCCTTCAATAGCCCTTTACGTTCCGGGGTCATGGCAATGGGATAAGTCCCACGACCCCGGCAGGCTTCGGCCCTCTACAGGGGGGGCCTCGTCATATTGCTGACGCTCTTTGAGGCGCGCGTGGAACACAACGCGCCGTCGACCCGGGCATGGTCCATGGTCGGACAGCGAGTTGCCCTTTACTCGCTGTCCGCATGCCCGCGCCTATGGTGGCCGGAGATCGTCGGCCGACGTCCGACGCCGTGGGCGTCTACCACTGCGGCTGGGCTGGAGGGAGGACGCTATCCTCTCCCTCACGCGGCCCGCCTCCTCCTTCGATAGCATTACTGCTTCGCAGAAGGAGGCGACCGCTTCCCACTCCGTCTCGCCCCGCAGCACGGCCTCGACCAATGCCGGGCGCGAGAGGTCTCCGCCTATCGCCGCCCTGAGGACACGTCGGTGCTCTGTCCAAGCGGGGCAGTCTTGCACCGTATGCTCTACTGTGTCCTCAGGGCGATCCTCGCAGTGGTGACACCCAGGTGTTTCTTCCTTTCCCATCAGACACAGGTACCTCCCGAAACTTCCGTGTCCGGTGAGGACCTGTGTCATGCGGTAGGTCAGGACGCCGTGACGCCGATCTAGCCACTCCTCAAAGAGGGGTCTTACCGCCGCAATTGCGGCGTGCCCTCCCCCATCTAAGAAGGAAACTGCATTGGATTTACTTGAAACTTTGTATACAGGTTCCTCAAGTGACGTCAATAGGCACTAAGAAAGGATGTTCTTAAATCTCCCCCTCCCCCCTCTAAGAAGCAAACAAAAGTATATATTATTGCTGAAAAATATATTTTAACGCGGGTGAAGGCGCGGGCGAGTTTAATATAAATAACGCTTTTAAGTGCATCTTCATCTGAAAGAAAGAAAAAAAACCATTTATTATCCATAATACATAAAAGTTGGTTATATTTAGTATTTCCAATACATTTTACCATTACGGTGTGCTAAATTTTACAATGTTATATTTATATATCTAAATCAAATTCTAAAACATACAATTAAATACAGCATTTTCCAGCGTCATTTATAATTCAATTTGGCCCAAAATAATAATGTCAATATAGTGTCACTAATAAAATGATAGTAATGTCAAAGTAGAATGTCTATGATGATTATTTCTATACTAATATTAAAAAAAAATACAATCAATTTATGACGGTTAAAGATTAATAACAATATATTTTTTTTAATATTCATTTCCGACTACATTTTACCATGCTAAATATTTCAATTATATCGAAATCAAATTCTAGAAAATACAATTTAAATACCTCTGCTTAGCTTTTTCCTAATTTCTTCAACGGCTACCGGTCTAACCGGATTAGGTTTTCATACGGAGCGTCAGATCACCACGCAGTAGCTTCGTATCTCTTGGAAAAAATTGGTGTCAAATTTTCTGGGTTCTGAGTACCCATAAGGACTGTTGGACCAACCGTTTGTGCTTTCCGAGCCACGAATGAATCTATATAATTATGTTACCCATCGACGGATATTTTGCCACGACGAAGGCTCTTAAATTACGAGGGTTAACTTAAAAGCCTTTTTTATGCCAGCGGTTTCTTCCACTTGAAAATCGGTAATATTTAAAAAAAATCTCCCGATATAAAGAAAAACATTATTTTTCATCGAAGAGCTCAACCAAATTTGTTATAGGACAATCTTTACCAAAATTCGGTTCACGCTGTCCGGGTAAAAGAGTAACAGACGGAGTTACTTTTGCTGTTGTAATATATAATATGCTTAGTTCCAGGACATAAAAATATCAAATAAAAAAAAAACATAACACTGTGTTCAAGGGAATACAAGGATTTGTTTTCCAATGCCTTGGATGAGAGCCTAAGTGTCCCAGATTATTTTATACGCTGGAACTATCCATACTCTAAACTTAAGAATCACAGCAGCATAACGTTGTGAATTGTTTTGATTGGAGACCGTGTTTGGGGTACTAGACACCCCAGGTGTCTTAAAAGCATCATGAAAATCACGACCAAGAGTCCGTTTCTGGACCAAGGATTGTAGTCTGCGAAAACTATAACCAAGAAAACTAGTATGGTTTATTTTTTGTTTAAAAATAGTCTAATTTTACACATATTTTAATTTTCTAATTCGGGGTACAGCACACCCCACGCGGCTTCTTAATATTAGATATTATATTTTAGGCGCGCCTAATTAGGGGTTAATAGTAAGCCGTGATGTGGTCCCCAACTTTAAATTTAAGCTTTTATATAGTTTTAACGGTATTATTGTACGATTAATAGATTTGTTTGTCTATTTCTCCTAACAAAGCAGGTGAAACCAGTGAAAGGAATCAGCTGGAAGGGCGGCGCTATCAGCAATGCGGTGTGGGAGGGAGTGTACCTGCGCGACGTACTGGTGTACTGCGGGGTTGATACACAGAACACCGTCGGGAAACACGTCATTGTAACGTATATTTCGTATATTAGTTATTGTATTCTTGTAGTGAGACACTTCCGCTCATCTTGTCCAAAGACAGACTTAATTTCCTAATGCATTATCGATCTTTTGATCTTTAAAATCAAAAGAAAACTCCATCAATAGGTTAGCTTATTGATGAAGTTTTAGTATGATTTATTCATAAAAATATTTTGTATAATAATATAAGGTTATTCGATTACTGCGTTCGCATATCTATATTTATACCTACATACACATAAATAATATTGGAGTGTCCTGAATATCTGTCTTTCTGTTAATCCGGGCTAATCTCTGAAACGGTGGAACCGACTTTAATAGGACTTTCACTGGAAGATAGAAGAGGTTATAGGTCAACATATAGATTTTTATCCCGGGATTTATGCAAGGAAAATCACATAAGTACACACTAGAAACTATCATTAGTGTTCTAATGCAAATCTAACTAGTTGTGCCCATAACCTCAAGGTTATGGGCACAGCTAGGTTGATTTGTAAGTCGAATAATAATGACCTTCCCAGCTTTTCAGTAACCTAAAACAACGGTTTCAGTTCACAGGGTCGGACATTGACGCCACGGGCATGAACTTCTCGACTTCCATCCCGCTGGATCATGCGCTGAACCCCAACAACCGCGTGCTGCTGGCCACGCACATGAACGGCCGCCCGTTGCCCGCCGACCACGGCCACCCTCTACGTGCCGTGGTGCCGGGCGCGCCCGCCGTACGCAGCGTCAAGTGGCTGGGTATGTCACACCCACTGGCTCATTACAAACTGTCGCATACTGCTGGCTATACACATGAACGGCCGCCCGTTGCCCGCCGACCACGGCCACCCTCTACGTGCCGTGGTGCCGGGCGCGCCCGCCGTACGCAGCGTCAAGTGGCTGGGTATGTCACACCCACTGGCTCATTACAAACTGTCGCATACTGCTGGCTATACACATGAACGGGCGCCCGTTACCCGCCGACCACGGCCACCCTCTACGTGCCGTGGTGCCGGGCGCGCCCGCCGTACGCAGCGTCAAGTGGCTGGGTATGTCACACCCACTGGCTCATTACAAACTGTCGCATACTGCTGGCTATACACATGAACGGGCGCCCGTTGCCCGCCGACCACGGCCACCCTCTACGTGCCGTGGTGCCGGGCGCGCCCGCCGTACGCAGCGTCAAGTGGCTGGGTATGTCACACCCACTGGCTCATTACAAACTGTCGCATACTGCTGGCTATACACATGAACGGGCGCCCGTTGCCCGCCGACCACGGCCACCCTCTACGTGCCGTGGTGCCGGGCGCGCCCGCCGTACGCAGCGTCAAGTGGCTGGGTATGTCACACCCACTGGCTCATTACAAACTGTCGCATACTGCTGGCTATACACATGAACGGGCGCCCGTTGCCCGCCGACCACGGCCACCCTCTACGTGCCGTGGTGCCGGGCGCGCCCGCCGTACGCAGCGTCAAGTGGCTGGGTATGTCACACCCACTGGCTCATTACAAACTGTCGCATACTGCTGGCTATACACATGAACGGGCGCCCGTTGCCCGCCGAACACGGCCACCCTCTACGTGCCGTGGTGCCGGGCGCGCCCGCCGTACGCAGCGTCAAGTGGCTGGGTATGTCACACCCACTGGCTCATTACAAACTGTCGCATACTGCTGGCTATACACATGAACGGGCGCCCGTTGCCCGCCGACCACGGCCACCCTCTACGTGCCGTGGTGCCGGGCGCGCCCGCCGTACGCAGCGTCAAGTGGCTGGGTATGTCACACCCACTGGCTCATTACAAACTGTCGCATACTGCTGGCTATACACATGAACGGGCGCCCGTTGCCCGCCGACCACGGCCACCCTCTACGTGCCGTGGTGCCGGGCGCGCCCGCCGTACGCAGCGTCAAGTGGCTGGGTATGTCACACCCACTGGCTCATTACAAACTGTCGCATACTGCTGGCTATACACATGAACGGGCGCCCGTTGCCCGCCGACCACGGCCACCCTCTACGTGCCGTGGTGCCGGGCGCGCCCGCCGTACGCAGCGTCAAGTGGCTGGGTATGTCACACCCACTGGCTCATTACAAACTATCGCATCTGCTGGCTATACACATGAAAGATCGCTCGCTGCGCACCGTGGCTCCGTGCGCAGCGTCGAATGGCTGGGTACGTCACACCCACTGGCTTATTACAAAGTTATGAACGGGTGCGCCTTGTGCGGCGTCCGTTGCCCACTGTGCGCAGCGCCAAATGACTGGGTATGACACGCCCCCTAGCTAAATCCGCTCTCTAATAAATGGTCGAGCAGTTAACCATGCACAAGATTTTCTTTACACGTAAAATTGAACATTTAATATATGGATGCACAATGGATGCCTTATGACGAGTGTCGTAGCCGAGACAGGTCCAAAAAAGCTGGCGTGATGATTTTGACTCATTCCTAATTGGCTGGAGATTTCAAGTCATAGAAAGAATTGGAAGAATATGGAGGAGTCTTTACCCAACACTGCGACAGAATAGGCTAAAAAAACTATTCCAAGATTTTTTTAGAATCTTCCCAAAAACATAGTTCCACTTTTGAAGCTATATTTACTACTTACCATAGACTTAACCTACCTTATGCACCAAATCTAACATAACATATATTTTCTTTATTCAGAATCGATAACCGTATCCCACGAGGAAAGTCCGTCGCACTGGCACCAGAAAGACTACCGCTCCTTCAATGCGTCCAAGACGTGGGAGACAGCGGACTTTGCTAGCGCTCCGCCGATATACAGCCTCCCGGTCACCTCCGCCATATGCGACCCGGCGCACGGGGACACTGTGGCTGTACAGAATGGAATGGTAGAGATCAGAGGTAAGGAATACTTACAAATAACCTTTGGAACCACTCAAATAATGAATTTTAATGTAATACAATATTTTTTTTCTCCTAAATTCCGACTGAAAGATAAACCGATAGCTATGACCTAGGGGTCTTTAAGTCAAGAGTGAATAGGTTACTTCTGGGTAAGCGTGCTCCATCTTCGACCACATCACCGCTTACCATCAGGTGAGATGGTGGTCAAACGCGAGCCTATTCTCAATAAAAAAAAATAGTAAATTAATATTTACTAATTAGTAAATTAATATTAATTAGTAATTCATAAATTTAATGACTAAATCTTGTAATAATAGTTTAATCGTTGATATTTTTTATTGTATTTTACTTGCATACTTCAAAGCCATATAGTGAACCTTTTTGGAGGAACTTTGGCTCCTAAAACAAAGACTTGGTCTAATTTAGTAGGTACAAGTTCGCTATTGGATTTGACATTGAATTTCAATTAAACTGTTGTACACAACAGTTTAAATAAAATCCTACTTACAGACACCCTTGGTAGACACCTCTAGACCTTTTGCAGTATAAGCCTAACTAGTTATGGATACACCTCGCCTGTCTGCTCTAGATTAAGCTAAGTACATGTATGTCTATCTTTGCAAACTCAGCGGTCTATGCCCGCCGCATGAGTCCTGTACGCTTGGAACTTAGAATAAAACTCGCCTTCAAATCGGCACTACGTGTTCTCATTTTTATCCTCAGTAAAAATCCTGAGTAGTTAGTTTATTTCTAAAAAGGTTTCTCACGCTCCGAAACCAAAAGTGGCGCAGCCGGTAGGATTTCCTCCTTGAAATCCGTAGTTTCGCGTTTTTCCGTCGTCCAAATTCGACCAGGCGTAAACCTACGAAAGCAGAGGAAATCCTCGAACCAAAGAAATATTCTTTTGAATCGCGTGAGTGCAGAAATCGTCGAGTATGGGAGTCGCGGGCGGTTGGTGAGTAAATCTTTTCGCCAATCCTATGTTCCCCTATTCCTCCTATATTTTTCATAAGTTTTTAGATGTCATTTTCGAGATCAAATCTTGCTCATTATAACAGTGTTTAGTCTAGTTGATAACTCTGTATCAAATTATATGGTTTCATCTCTGTTCAATTCACAGGACATAAAACATAGAGTAGTTTCAATGTTAGAGAGTTCACATTTTATTATAATGTTTTAGTCTTGAAAAAGTTAATTGAATAAAATAAACTGTATTAACTGTTAATTCTATGAAAAGTAGTAATCTAAAGTAATTTTTAAGGAAAAACTATTTTTACAAATTCTTCATTAGAAGTTTTGTAAATTTTATTTTCTAAATGTATCCAGTATTCCCGATTATAATAGTGCTTTAATTGTGTTTATTGTATTTTAAGTGTGTGTGTGAATTTTAATTAGATTGTTTTAAAGCGAGCTGCAACCTGTGATCAATTCATTATTCTATAATCATGACGACGCCCACGCCCACAATAGTTGCAGTTGCACCAATACCAAACGAAATTGTGAACTTAATCCCACAGTATAACGGTGACAAAAGACAGTTAAACCTTTATTTGAGAAAATGTCAGTACGTAGTTGATCGATATAAGGGCAGTGTAGAACAAAATCTTTATGTTTTTAATGTTTTAAGTAGATTGAAAGAGGATGCAGCTGCGCTCTTATCGGAACGTGAAGATATTGTTACATAGTCGGCGCTCAAAGATTTGCTGATTCAACATTTTGGAGACCCACGTAGTGGAGCGTGTATTAATATTGAATTAGAATCATTAAAAATTAAGTCCGGTGAAAACTTTTTAGACTCTTGTAATAGAATCCAAAATGTTCGCTCGTTATTAATGTCGAAGGTGAATACAATTGATGATATGGAATTAAGACGTGCTAAGGCAATTATCTACAACAATACGGCTCTAAATGTATTTTTGTACAACCTTCCTGAAAATATGGTGCTTATCGTTAGGCTTAAATCGCCTACAACCTTAGAAGCAGCTTTGAGTATCGTACTTGAAGAAGTCAATTTCTTAGATCAGTATAATATGCGTAACTGCATTCATGGTAATAGTCAAATTTCGGGATCAACTTCAAGGTCGTTGGTAACTCAACCAGAGGCGAACAAACCTACAGTACCGTTTCAGCCTGCACAAATTAAGATACCTCAAACAATGGGTCAAGGTCAATCAATTAAGCCAGTATTCGAGTATCGACCCCAAGCGGGTTTGCAACCCTTTGGTTATAGGCCAGTTCAACAGTTTGGTTATAGACCACCACAACCGTTTGGCTATAGGCCACCTCAACCGTTTGGCCATAAGCCACCTCAACCATTTGGCTATAGGCCACCTCAACCGTTTGGCTATAGGCCACCTCAACCGTTTGGCTATAGGCCACCTCAACCGTTTGGTTATAGACCACCCCTACAGTTCGGCTACAAACCACCGCAACAGACTGCATCGAATCTTCCCCAGGTATTAAAGCCCCAAAATCAAGACAGTGACGTATCCATGAGAACAGCCCAACCTAAGCAGCAACACGGTTTTAATTTAAATGAGCTCACTATGAACGATTACGTATATGAATACGATCCATATTATGACGAATTTTACTCTTACTATTATAATCTAACAAAAGACTATGACCACTCAAACGACATTAACTATTACTATGGTAATAAAGGGTGCGTGAACGATTCTAAAGTACCTGATACCTGATGAAAAATTAGAACCAACAAATGACAGTAATAAAGTGGATTTTCAGGAAAAAGCCTCGTTGAACGACAAGAAGTCTTAGAACTAAATTGCGATCCAAATTTAAAACTTCCCTACATTTACTTAGAAGAAATAGACGCAAGAATGGTGATTGACACTGGTAGCATGAGATCATTCATTAGTCCTCGAAAGGCTTATGAATTTTTCCGTGATTATATTAGGAAAGAACATTTTCAAGTGGTAAGCACCCATGCTTCGAGTAGACACGATGAAGTAATGGAAATTCCTCCGTTACCTTCCTTTGTAACTAACAATTGGCATAAATTTTATTTGTATGACGTTGACGCACGTTATGACGGACTTATTGGTAATGACCTTGTGCTACAATTAAACGCAGTAATTGATTTAAGAAACCAAATATTAACAACTAACACCACTTGTATTCCAATAATTAATAATAACTTAAATTATATTATTGATATACCGTCACGAACAGAACAACGAGTTAAGTTACCTGTCAATCAATATTCAAGCGTTTTTTCATTCTTGATTTTCAAGAATTTGAGAATGGTCTGCGTATGCCTAGTGCTATAGTAAATTGCGTAAATGGATACGCATACACAGTTATCCAAAATACTTCAGATAGTCCAAAACGATTAAATATAAACCAACCCATTACAGTGACTAAATATGAAAATAATGAATGTAATATAAATTTTACTAAAAACACTACTGACATAGAGATAGACAAGTTACTTGAAGATAAGTTGAGGAAACTCAGACTAGACCATACCAACGAGGAAGAACATGAAAAGATTTATAGACTTTGCGAGGAGTTTAAAGACATATTTTACTGTGACCAAATTCCCTTGACATTCACTAATTCGGTAAAACATCACATAAGGACTAAGAATGAAGACCCTATATATGTGAAACCGTATAGACAGGCTCCGTTTGTTCAAAACGAAATTAACAGACAAGTTGACCAATTAATTAAAGAATGTAATACAAGAATCCAATTCTCCTTGGAATGCTCCTGTCCACCTGGTGCCTAAGAAGATGGACGCATCTGGTGAAATTAAATACAGGGTACATAGGTGATTGACTTTAGACGACTTAACGAAATTACTATTGATGACAGATACCACCTACAGAACATTCATGACCTTTTTGACAAGTTAGGAAAGAGCACTTATTATACTACGCTTGATTTAGCCAGTGGATATTATCAGATAGAGTTAGACAAAAGTGACAGGCAGAAGACAGCTTTTTCCACTCAAAATGGTCATTTTGAGTTCCTCAGAATGCCGTTTGGTCTAAAAACCGCGCCAGCTACATTCCAAAGGACAATGGATAACGTTTTACGTGGACTGCAAGGACTACACTGTATGGTATACTTAGATGACATTATAGTCTATGGAAATAGCCTTGATAATATGATACAGAATTTACGGACTGTTTTTGACAGAATCAGGGCCACTAACATGAAAATTCAACTAGATAAATCAGAGTTTCTACGCAAAGAAGTGCTTTACCTAGGACACACTATTACCAAAGAAGGACTAAAACCTAATGACGACAAAATTACGGCTCTACTTAACTATCCCCTACCAAAAACGACGACTGAGATTAAAAGTTTTCTTGGACTAGTAAGATATTACAGACGTTTCATCAAGGACTTTGCAAAAATTACACAGCCATTGACATCTTGTTTGAAAAAGCGAAACAAAATTATAATCGACCAGAAATACACTGACGCATTTAACAAATGTAAAGAACTTTTGACACACGCCCCTCTTTTACAATACCCCGACTATGACAAACCCTTCATTCTTACGACTGATGCGTCAAATATAGCTCTGGGTGCAGTTTTGTCACAAGGTCAAATTGGCAGTGACAAACCTATTGCTTACGCTAGTCGCACTCTTAGCGACACCGAATCACGTTATAGTACAATCGAGCGGGAATTGCTTGCTATAATCTGGGCAGTAAAACATTTCAGACCATACTTATATGGTCGAAAGTTTTACATATACACAGACCACCGTCCTTTAGTATGGCTCCGATCTCTGAAAGATCCAAGTAATAAACTTACACGTTGGGGACTCCGTTTGCAAGACTATGACTTTGAATTGATTTACAAAAATGGCAAACAAAATACCAATGCCGATGCCTTTTCTAGAATTAAAATTAATGCCTTAGATTCTGACGATGACAATAAATCACTTGCAGTTAACTTTGATTTTGAAGGGACAGAATACCTAGATAGAGTAGTTACAGAAAAGTCCACGGCTAAAAAGAAAAGAGAACGCAGCAATTCATCAACTATAACGATATCCGACACAAGTAGAACAGCGACTGCTAGTTCTATGGAGTTTCCTGACGAAATCATTAATGAATACCCTGTTCCGTTAGAAGTTAGTAAATCGGATACAATTCATTCAGCTTTAAACGAGTCCACTGGAATACCAATTTTACACGAAGCTATAGACACCAAACCAAATCAAATTTTAGTGTTCTCATGGCTCAAGAATGAAATGCAAGTGAAGGATCTCTCGCGTGCCAAACAGAAAGTATTAAAAGTTTTCATTCCAACATATAATCCAGAATTGATAAAAGAATTTTTGAAACAATACATGTTATCGCGGCATCAAAGAGACATAGAATGCAGGAGACAGTACCGGCAGTTATAAATACTTGCGAGGCATGCCAGAAAATGAAATATGATAGGAAGCCCATTAAACCTATCCTACAGCTGACACAAACAGAATGCTCCATTTCAGGAATTATTTATAGATCTCTTTAGTATTGAAGGTAAAACTTATCTTACCCTTATCTTACCTTTAGTAAACTAGGTCAGGCTATCGAAATTCAGAACAAATCTACCCCAGAAGTTGTCCGTGCTCTAATGAAGTATTTTTCATACTACGGCGTTCCTAAAAGGATAAGTTCCGATCCAGGGTCTGAGTTAAATAACGAGTTGATGAAGGAATTTTTAAACTTACATAAGGTTGAACTTCACATTGGCACACTCAATAATCCCAATTCAATGGGTTTGATAGAACGATTTCACTCCACTATAATTGAAATATACAGATTGGCGAAGTACGAAAAACGATGTACCGATGCGGCATCAGTAATGACGTACTCGGTTATGGCATATAATCATTCCATTCACTCTGTTACCGAACTCACTCCATTCGAAGTTGTTTTCGGACATACCGATACAAATAACTCGTTTAGTATAGAGTTAGAAAAGCAATATTTTCAAAGAATGGTCAAGGATCATGCAAAACGAACCAAAGCCATGTACACATATTTGACGGATAGAATGGTAGCAATCAAAGAAAAACGCAGGGAAAGAAAGGGTGATGAAGTTGAAATTGAGTTTAATGAAGGAGAGATTTTTTTTGCGAAAGACGTGAACAAGCGTAAAAATAAAGACAAACCAAGATACGTAAAAGCAAAAGTTATAGGTCAGGCTGAAAGAAATATTTTACCAATTCAAATTGGAGAAAGATTCACTAAAACCCCTATTAAAAATGTAAAACGCCCTCCGCAGGTGGTGCGGCATCCTGTCGGTAGTGGTGCCCTCGCTGGCCCTTCATCTGCAAAATCTTGACGGAAACCCAGGTATATTCCCTGTAAAAGAAGGTCTGGCACACATTCAAATTGATCACTGGACCATAGTTAAGCTCATTCGTTTAGATAAGATTTATAATGATTTACGTTACACATCCAGTAACAACCAACAAATGTGTAAACTTATCGATTGGAATGCATCATATTCTCAAGAATTCACAAGTATGAAAATACATACAGAGTTTATACGCGTTATAACTATAGAAAAATATCGACAACTAGTTCCACAGAAACGTTCTAAAAGAGGCCTTATAAATCCATTGGGTTCTATTATAAAATTAATAACTGGTAACCTAGATCACGATGACGCCGTTAGATACGCTGAACTTATTTCCAAATTAAATCATAATCAAATAATAGTTTCTAAAAAATTAACAATCGTCTCCAAGATGTTTGATAGTTTCATCAATGTAACTGAAACAATAAATCAGAACACTGTACACTTTCATAATCGCCTGGCAAAGATTGAACTGCTTCTGAAAGATTTATCTGCTAAGCAAAACAATTGGATTTTTTTAACTTACCTTACGGGATTATTTTCCGTATTAACGAGTAGTTTTCGTACTATCTTTGCTAGGCTAAGTGATATTGAAACAGCATTAGCGTTAAGTGAACTATCTGTGTTACATCAATCAATTGTGAACTCTACAGAATTATTGTATCATTTAGAACAGATTTCTTACTCTGGAAACTTAGTGTATCCTCCACTAGAAACAAATTTATTGAAAATAGAGGAGACCATTTGTGTAAAGTCATTTATTAAAGATAATCAGATAACATTTATAATGGAAATTCCACTTACGGATAACTCATCATATAACTATTTTAAGATATATTCCTTACCAATCTTCCATGAATCCGAAAATAAAAACTTAGCTATTATTTCCAAATAGCCTTACCTTCTGGCGAAAGGAATGAAATACTTACCGCTACTAAAATCATGTCGACCACTCTCTGCTGGCGATCAGTTTTTATGCACTGCAGACAATCAAGCCTTATACTATGAACTTACCTGTGCAGAACAGTTGATGAAATTTGAAGATGACCATACTCCCTGTAAACAACGAGAAATCCAAATCGAGAAAGTCAGGGTCCAGCAAGTCAACGCAGTCAGCTGGCTCCTTTATAGTAGATTGAGAACAACACTGACTAAGCAATGTGGCGAAGAGATCAGTAAACAACCAGTATTCGGCACTTACCTGATGACATTAGACGAGCCTTGTGACCTGCAAATCTATGGAATTAAAATTCACCGTCGTATTTCAGTTGAGTTAGAAGTTGTAGAGAAGATCCCCATTGTCACACTACCCCAGTTGCACGTGAATGCCACTTTCTCTAAATCAAGTGCAGTTAATATGGAAGGAATCAGTTTAGACGAAATGAAATATATGGCCTTTTCGTTAAAACATAGTGAAGTGATCGAAAGTGTTTTGAATAAAAGGAAAGACTTTAACTTCAGTGAAAATTTAGGATAATTATGTCACCTTAGGTTTAGTTATTTTTAGTTTTCTTACGTTTTTAGTTTATATAACCTGCCTAAAATCGCCGAAATGTTTCTTGTTCTGGCAAAATAATCGGAATGACTCTCAAATCGAACCTTCCGATAATTTCGCTCTTAGGGTCGGAGGAGTTATGGATACACCTCGCCTGTCTGCTCTAGATTAAGCTAAGTACATGTATGTCTATCTTTGCAAACTCAGCGGTCTATGCCCGCCGCATGAGTCCTGTACGCTTGGAACTTAGAATAAAACTCGCCTTCAAATCGGCACTACGTGTTCTCATTTTTATCCTCAGTAAAAATCCTGAGTAGTTAGTTTATTTCTAAAAAGGTTTCTCACGCTCCGAAACCAAAAGTAACTTGTCTGCTTGTTGCTTCTTCTTGTTGTTGTTGATTTCAGGGTTTCATATTTAATTATCACGTTTTTTGTGACTTTATTCGAAGTTGCTGTGAGCAAGCAAACAAACTGTCGGAAGCTGTGCTCATGTAATAACGATCATATGGGGATCTTGGGTGGGCTCGGCATCAAAACAACATATTACCATGCACAATTTCATGATAATATTTGTAAGGGGAGATGTTGAAAATGAAGAGGTAGAATAAATACAAACAAATATAAGCAAATACATTACTTTTATTTATCTAATTATTACACAAAAATGTTCACCTATTCCAACCTGCTAGAGCAACTATTTACTAAAGGTTAACAGATCCAATCTAGTCTGTATCTGGACTGTCCTGTTTTACTAGCCTGCATTGGAAGAGATGTATGACCATCAGTAGTCATTCTGCAATAATTAACCGACTTCATGGTGATTGATAAAGTCACAAATCGTAGGAGAAAATAATGATCTTTAATACATATAAATTCATTATCTTTATCTATCGTAAATAATAGCATTTCTGCGTTAACACAATTTCGCTATTAAAAATAAATTCAGCCCAATACTGTCCCCTTGCTGGGCACGGGCCTCTTCTCAGAACGAGAAACGAACGAGAAGGGTTAGGCCTTAGTCCATCTCGCCAGCCTGGTGCGTGTCGGCAAATTACACACCATCGAGAACTTTATATGGCCCTCTTAGATGATGATTTCACTAATAAAAAGTAGACATTACAAATACAATTAACCTATACCCTGTTTTTTAATCTCAGAGCCAGAATTGACACATGCAAATGTCAAGTTTAGAAATAATGTTGCCCGCTCTTTTGTGCAGTGTTATACCTACGATACCGGTTTGTTGAATCGTAACTTTTTACCCGAATGCGTGACACAAAGGAGGGTAATCAATCAATCAATCAATAATTTATTTGCACGAATGTAGGTACAATAAAAATACAGATGGTAAATACAGTCAGAAGTGAGCCATGTACATTCTGCCTTGAGACAGGCACGCAAAATTTTATACAATTAGTTATAAACCAGATATAATACGAAAATGTCAACTTAGTAATAGTAATGAATACAATTATAATCTAAAAAAAAAAAAATTGCTGCATGTCAAATTATAATGTCACAGTTAATTGACATTAAGTATTAAAATTTAAATCAAATTAATGTTTTACATCTATTTAAAATGTCAGACAAAAAGATTACATTTATGTATGTCAAAATTAACTCAGTTACAATTATGTTAAAGGTAAGTCAAAAATAATAGAATTAAATACATTAAATTAGATTCCTTTGATATTTTAGGACGTTAGAATGAATATTTATTTACAAATATTAAATATGCTTATGTAGGTAATTAAAAAGTTCTATCCATTAAAAAATCATTCACTGAGTAGTAACATTTTTCTATCAATAAAGCCACTAATTTCTTTTTAAAGTTTTTAATCGAATCGTTTTTTATACAATCAGGCAACTTGTTGTATATGGTTGGTCCCATAGAGATAAAACTTTTCTTTAATAACGCCTTATTACAGGAATCGATATGTAAAAGATTTTTGTATTGGCTTCTGACAGGTCGTTTTCTAGTTTCTGATATCAAAGAAAATAAATTTTTATTGGCTTTTACAAAGAGGGCCATTTCTAAAATGTACAAAGATGGAAATGTAAGCAGTTTTAGGGACTTAAACTTTGGTTCGCAACTGTCTCTGATCTTTAACCCACACATCGCTCTGATGCAACGTTTCTGAGCCCTGAATATGTGTTCCTTTGAGCTGCAATTGCCCCAGAAAA
This sequence comes from Tholera decimalis, assembly GCA_943138885.2. Classification (NCBI taxonomy): domain Eukaryota; kingdom Metazoa; phylum Arthropoda; class Insecta; order Lepidoptera; family Noctuidae; genus Tholera; species Tholera decimalis. The sequence goes on from OW964550.2 coordinate 2,973,531, forward strand.
TAATACCAAATCTGAGAACTGATGCTACCAGACCATGGTAAGCTACTAAAGTCGTTTGAATGTTAACTTTTTTTGTTAAATTTGATAAAATATATGCACATGTATTCAACCTTTTGCAAATTTCCTCTGCTTGAGGTTGCCAGTTTAACTGTCTGTCAATATGTATACCTAAAAACTTTGCTACTTCCACTTGGTTAATTTTGTTTTTATTGTACTCTACAGCAACTTTTCCTAAAATTGTGCGTTGATGGAAGTGCATAATACTAGTTTTTTTTAAGTTAATGACTAAAATTATTTTTATCAAGCCAATGCACGATGTCTTCAAGCGTCTTATTTATATCTCGTTCATAGCTATCCGCATCCTTGCAGTTTACAAGAGCGGTGCTATCACATGTGTTTTACAGTCTGTGTATGTATGTACGCGTGGGCCGATTTGAATAATTCTCACGTTAATCAATTCGTCTTAACCATGGGAGTGCCACTAGAGAAATGATAGTTAATTATCAAAAATCGACAAACTATATCAAGTGGGATATCGTTGAATAGGTATTTTTTTATAAGGAGAACTAGCAATGTGGGTATAATTCACATTACTAGCAATCTGGTTGACTTCTCTCACTAAGCTATAAAAATATACATTATAAATATGTGATTTATTTGTATTAGACTAAATAGAAATGAAGTATCATATAAAAAGACTGAAAAATCGTAATACTAAAGAAAGGATAAAGTTGGAATTATTCCTTCTTCCTTGACTTATAATATTATTATTTGATAACGTTATAGGCCAGCTAAAGTTGGTGTACCTTCACTTAGAAGGTGATGATGATTTTATTGGCTCGTCCCTGACCCTGTGATGATGCTGCCGCTTATATTGTGCTGGGCAGTAACAATACATTGGGCGTTTCTTCATTGGCCGGCCCGGCCCGGCACCGATACCGACAATGACATCGGTGGACGTTTAATTCTATGAAATTGTAAAGAATAGTGTCTCATTGACCCGGCCCGACACCAAAATTAACTGCAAGGGACGACCTTAGCTGGGATGTATTTAACTTCTTATTTATTTACAAAAGGTCTATATTGTATTGAGCAGAGTAAGGGCACTAGAAGGCTCTATTTGTGCAGTTAATCCGAATAAACTTCTAAATACACTTCAAGACCACAATTCCTAGCAAGAATTGAATAATCTGTGAAATCTTTAACATATTTAAATAAAAAAGCTAAAAACAAAAAGGTAAATTAAAAAAAAAAATCCTGGCTGCTCAACTGAAAGGAAAGAAACAAGCACATTTTTATTTAAAAAAGTGACAAGTAGGCGGGACCCATCCCATTTTTATAAATATATACATATGTTCGATTGAGTCCCACCTGCTTGCAATAAATCAGTATTTATTGTGTAACTCGGTAGTTATTATGTGTTTTTATGTGTCATCTGGGCCATATAGTTGACGACAATACTGATAGGTTTACCATAGAAATAAGTGGCGATTCTGATGATTCAGAATATTCCTAAGAAGTGGAGTCATTATTTGAATCTGACTAAAGAATACCTGTGATTAATTATGATTTTAATAACATAAGTAATTACAGGTATATAGATATCTTACATTATTAATTTTGCATTTCTAAGTTTTAAATTAGAACCCACATATTATTTCAGGCTAACGTATTATAAAAAACCGATACTTGATTTTATTAACGTTAAGTTTCGATAGTGGTACATCACTATTTAAGATTTGCAAAAAAACTGGCACATTCGTAATGTCAACTTTGTCTCTGAGATTAAAAAACAGGTAGTAGTCTCCAGGCTCTATGTGAAAACCAATTTGAATCAAAAACCCATAGCAAAATTATTATGGACATCCGAAATATGCTATTCACCTGTCACAGCAACAATTTGAACGTTGAGCTAGTTTGGATTCCCAGCCATTCGGGCATCTGCGGTAACGAGTGCGCTGACTCACTGGCAAAATATGCGACATCCAACCCTGTAGATCGAAGGCATTATATGCTTCATAGTTACGACCTACGCTCAGACACTAAACTGAAGCTTCACAACTCATGGTCTGCAGTATGGCAGGTATCTTCGAAACTCAAGGGTAGGCATTATGCTAACATCCAACCGGACATTCAGCGGAAACCTTGGTTCTTCAAATGCCCAAAACTAGCCAAAAGAACTGTCTCATCGCTGTGTAGACTGAGACTCGGCCACTGCTGTAGTCCAGTATTCCTGAAAAAGATTCACGTACGTGACACTTCCTTGTGCGAATGCGGCCTTGACGATGGCACATTAGACCATATCTTCTTTTCTTGTCCTTCCAACTCACAATCCTTCGACTTGTACCATATGCTTGCTAAAATTAAAATCCCCCTCCCTATTAACTTCAATTCCCTTTTGACACATTTTTCTCCTAAAGTTATCCAGCTCCTATCCAGATTCTTAAATGACAATGAGATTAAAATGTAGGTCGTGTGTAGCAATACAATAATTTTTATATTCATGTCTATATTTCCAATCATTAATATATATATATATATATATGAAACAAAATATTCTATGTTAACTAACAAACATTGTGTTGTCCCTGCAGCTACTAACAGTATAGATATACCACAAAGTACACAGTTCGACGGCTCACCTCAACTCATAGCCGTCAACATTTGACGCTGGCAGAATAGTCGACAACGGCTCAGTTGCCAAAGAGGGGAAAAAAACCATGCAAACGGGAAAATAGCGATTTTAACAATGCGACAAGTGACATGACATCTGACAAGTGTGACAACCTTACTGACACAAGTAATGTTTTCATAGTTTCCATTAGGAGGCAAAGGAATCAATGCCATACATCCAAATCATGAAAGTAATTCGTTGGAGCTATCTAATATTGTTTTAAAATGTTTTAAATAACAATAAGGTGTATAATTTGCTTTAAAAAATTATATTTAACCCTTTTTTCTTTGTTTCAATGTGAAAAAATAATATTACGAATAAAATAAAATAATTATTTATTAAATAGTGGTGCTTTTAATATATATATTTTTTGTTTTTCTAAGGCCATCCTAAATAATTTTCCCTACCTGAAAATCCAAACATGATAGCGGTTAAAAAATATATATATTTGAAGCCCTTTTCATAACATGTCCTGCTTGCGCAAGTTATTTGATTTGTAACTTTCTACTAACATATATCCGAACGTATCACATATTAGAATACAGATTCATATTTTTACCGCGGTTTTGAGTTGACCAATCATATTCATTCCTTCCTATAATCCAATTCCCACGAATGAGAGAAGAAATGCTCATCGCACGCGCCGCTCATTGGCGGATTCAGTGCCGGCCAATCACCGTACAGATGCTGTGGCAAGAAAAAGGTATAATTACCTCCTCAATAGTGTGTCTGAGAGTCTTCCACAAGAAACCATCGTGAAGTTATCACCCCGCGCCTTTGCCCGCTAAGCAAGTTATCAACCCGCGTCTAGCCGAGATTAACTAAATACCGCTGATATATCTATATATCTAAAACTATAAAAATATCCGTGTTGGCCATACACAAGTGTGACAAATAAAGACTAAAGTGAAGTGCTTAAACATCAGAAGAAGAAAGTGATTCATCCCACGTGCACCTCAAGATCCCCACCACAAGTCCCTCACCACCTTTCTTCATACCCTGGTCAGCTCATTACTGTGTGTGGTCACTATATCACCCCCAAGTAACACCCCGCCACGGTCCTTCGAGAATTTCCACAACATAACTTTGGTCCAAACGAGCCGGATTCAAAGAATCAGCGATCTTCTATACTTTTTATAAGTTTACCGCAATGTAATTATAGGTCTTATACCTAAAATACAAAGTTCGTAAGAACGCCATATTGGACGCGTACATTCCGTTCGGTGATTCGTACCTACTTCCCCGCTAAATACTACAATACATTCATTGAGAATTATTGTATCAACTTAATATTTCTCCTATTTGCATTGAAATAGCATAGGTAAATATTCTAACCGCTTATTATCGTGAGTTATCTCGGCTAACTTAACTACAAATTATATTCAACCGCATTCCTTTTGGTTATACCCGCTTAAAATAATATTATTCTAATCTACCCGCTATACTTAATATTAATCTCCAATATTTTCTGTTAATATTCCAATATGGAAGATCTTAAAGTAAAAGTCAAATTACTTCAAGCTAAAAATCAAGCAATCTTTGATCGTTTATCGTCATTATATGAAACTTCTAAGAAAATAAATATTTCTAGTATTGAGCTTCGTTCCTCTGAATCATTCATGGCGAATATGGAGATTCTGTCAGTAACACGTCAAGAATTTAGTTCCAATTTAGATAAAATAAATATCTATTCGGTACAATTAAATCCTGATCATAAAATTGTTTATAACAGTCTTACATCTTTCGACGGCGTTTACACGCGCGTAGACCGAGTTCGTTCTCTCATTACAACTCAATATTCAAGGTCATCGACCGAGTCAGCGTCGCATGATAACGCAAAACAATATAAGGGTGCGGTCAAACTTCCCCCGATTCAAATTCCGTTCTTTGATGGTAAGATTGATAACTGGCCTGTTTTCTATGAATCATTTAAATCAAATATACATAGTAATTTGAACCTTACGGATTCTCAACGTGTGCAGTATCTGATCGGTAATCTAAAGGGAAATGCATTGCAAATTACCGCCGGAATTATTCCGTCAGGTGATAATTATACCGCTATCTGGGACAGTTTAGTTAAAAAGTATCAGGATAAACGAGCATTAGGCTCACATTACATGTCTAACATATTAAATATTAAACCCGCAATTAATAATTCCGCATCTTTAAATAGTTTCATAGAAAGTTTTCACGCGTCTGTTTCTGCTTTAGAACAATTACAAATTAACGATTTAAAGGATTTCATTTTGTTAAATTTAGCTTTGAGAAAGTTGGACCCCGCTACCGTACATTTATTCGAAATGCATAAAAGAGATGAGGAAATTCCTACTTATACGGATTTCGTGGAATTTATAAAATCGCAAGTTAAGATATTAGATCGAACTGTATCATTTCGCACCGCGTTAGTGAGTAACAGTAGTAACAACTCTAATAAAAATAATAACTCTTCTCGCAATCAGTCACGTAATAGTACAGTACATACTTTTGTTGCTTGTGATAATAACCAAACTTGTTTGTATTGCAATAAAGGTGATCATTGTAAACTTTACACTTGTCCAACCTTTCAATCACTCTCAGCAAATGCGCGTTTGGACTTTATTAAAAACAAACGTGGATGTGTAAACTGCCTTAATTTAACGCACACTGCTTCACAGTGTAAATCTATTCATAATTGTAGAACATGTAATAAGAGACATCATTCTCTGTTACATCTCGAAAACAGCTGTCAGCCAACTCAGACGGTCTCAAATGACGCTGTCAGTAGCTCCGCGAACTCGCAACAGGTGGCGTTGTGTGCGTGCTCTCGCATAGGTACAAACACGCAACGTACTTACAGTACTCCTATCAACGGCGAGAGTCTACGTTGATAACAAATATTGTAAACATGTTTCTATGAGATGTTTAATAGATAACGCTTCGCAAAATAATATAACTTCCGCCTGTTGTAAAAAACTACAATTAAACATTATACCACTTTCGAACTCATTTATAAAGGGTGTCGGAACTTCCTCGCGGCCTATCATAGGTTACGTTGAGATTACAGTTACTGCTAATAATAAAATTAATTCTTTTAAAATTACCGCTCTTGTTGTCGATTGTATCACGGACAACTTGCCATCTCACCTTGTTGACACTTCTGCAGTGCAACATTTGTTTGACTTACCGCTCGCAGATCCACAATGTCATGTGCCTGGTGAGGTCGAATTGCTTCTAGGGGCAAAACTGTTCCCGTATTTATTACTTCACAATAAAATTATCTCACCTACCGCTCCGTCAGCTATTGAAACCGTGTTTGGTTACATTCTTATGGGTGAGGTACCCGCTAGTTTATCTAATAATAATTATAGTCCCGCTGAATTAAACACCGCTTCATATTTTTCTACCGCGCTAAATATAGATAATTCTCAATGTTTTCGGTCTTTAGACGAATCTTTACATAAATTTTGAAATATTGAAGAAGTACCTTCAAAATCTTTTATGAGCCCGCCAGAACTGGAGTGTGAACAGTTATACGCTTCTACTGTGTCACGTGACTCCAGTGGTAGGTATTGTGCCGCGTTACCATTCTGTAAAAATCCAGATTCAATTGGAAATTCTTACGCTGTCGCTTATCGACGTCTAATCAATTTGGAAAAAACTAAGCTTCGCGACTCTGCTTTGCGCGCTAGTTATAATGAAATAATCCAAGAGTATATCGATAAAAATTATTTAACTGAAATTACGCCTAGTTCTGTTGATCAGACTAGGTTATTACATACCGCATCACCCTGTTATTAGGAATGATAAACAAACAACTAAAGTTCGCATCGTTCTTGACGCGAGCGCTAAGTCTCATACTGGCGTGTCATTGAATGATTTGTTACACATAGGGCCGAATTTACAGGCCGACATATTTTTATTACTTTTAAAATTCCGTTTGTTCCCTATTGCAGTTACAGCTGACATAAAACAGATGTATCTTCGAATTGCTGTTATTGATGAGCATCGAAAATACCAAAAAATACTGTTTAGATTTAATACCGCTGAACCTATTCGCGAATTTCAATTTAACCGAGTTGCATTTGGTCTCAAGTCCAGTCCCTTTCTAGCCATGCGTACTGTGCGCCAGCTATCAGAAGAGGAAAAACATCGCTTCCCACAAGCATCCATTGTTGCTTCTCAGGAGCTGTACATGGACGACTTGGCTACTTCAATCCCTTCTCTGGAAGAAGCCAAGGTTCTTTCCGCTGAACTTATCGCCTTATTTAAGGCTGGGGGCTTTGACCTTGCCAAATGGGCAAGTAATTTCTCGGAACTACTAGAAGCCATTCCACATTCCAACCGCTCTTCTATTAATTTCTCTGGTGGGGATAATTTAAAGATTCTTGGACTCAAATGGATTCCTTCTGAAGACTGTTTCACCTTTACCACTTCTAATTTGGATAAAAGTTGTACTAAACCAAGGCCCGTGGCCCGCCAAGGCATCTGAATTTGCCCGCCAGCGGCAAGCCGGGGCGCGCGGTGTCGCCGCCTCCACCTGATTGGTTAAAACATGCCCGCCCGAGCGCAACCGATCCGCGTCGTACGGATGTTGTCGCTACTTCTACGTACCAATTTTACTTGAATGTTCGGGTGCATTGGATTAGGATCTTCAAAATCACACTGCCCTTAAACAAATTTTCTCCGAAAATGTATCTTCAGAGCAGCTAACAGAAAGTTTTGCAAATTTTCATAACACGCAGATGACTGGACCGATTTGGAAAATTCTAAAAATAGAATAGGCAAATAGGCAAAAATAACTTTAATTTCGGAAGGCGGTGTCAAAAAAAAAAGAAAATACAAAACAAATGACACCGACTACCGATATGTCGGTTCTATTTTTTGCTAAAAAGTTTTTTTATGTATACCTTATGAATATGGGAGTACCGGTGGCCCGGCGCCGCCACAGTCTAAGAAATTTTGCTCACCTGGAAAATCTATTGGCCAGCCTTGTACTAAACGCTCCATACTTTCTACTATTGCCCGTCTGTGGGATGTTCTCGGTCTTGTGGCTCCTGTAGTTTTATTCGCGAAATTACTCATAAAGGAATTATGGAAATTAAATACAGATTGGGATGAAACTCCACCCGATTCGATTGTAATTCTCTTTCAAAAATTTAAAGAGCAACTACCTTTACTTTCCTCTCTAAAATTACCTCGTCATGTAGCCGTTTCTATGGGTTGCGTGACAAATATAGTAGGTTTTGCTGATGCCAGCTTGAATGCATATGGCTGCGTCATATACTTACATGTCACTGATAACACACACGTAAATTTGGTGTGTGCTAAATCCAAAGTTGCACCTGTTAAGGTCGTATCTCTAGCTCGTCTAGAGCTCTGTGCCGCTGTTCTTTTGTCTAAATTAATTAAACTAGTTTATGACACTTACCGCTCTCGTACCGCTATTAATAATATATTTGCCTTTTCCGATTCTACAATTACGCTTTCATGGATTCATTCCTCACCACACAAATGGAACATTTTTGTTAGTAACCGCGTCGCTAAATGTCAAGAAAATCTTGATCCTAATCATTTTTATTATATTAACGGAAAGGAAAATCCTAATTTTTGAGGACCTTTTCAACCTTCGATTGGAAATCTTAGAAGAAAATGCTCTCGTCGAAGAAAGTGAATCAAAAGAGCAGTTTTTTCTCCAGTAAATACATTAACATTTTACACCAAAATATTGCAGGTTTACTAAATAAATCAAATGCTCTTACGGTATGCTTGAATGAACTATCTGATACAAACTTTAATGTAGATATTATATGTATTACCGAACATTTCATCATGAAAGGTCACGAAAAGCATCTGTTCATACCAAATTTCAGTTTAGCGGCATGTTATAGTAGACAGGAAAAGAAGAGAGGAGGAACATGTATAATGGTTAATACTTGCCACCAATGGAAGGAAATTCCTCAAATATCGAAGCTGTCATCACCAGGGGTTTTTGAATGTTGTGCTGTCGAGCTTATTAATTATAAATTAATAGTTGTATGTATTTACAGAGTACCAAACGCCAGGAATTTAAATTACTGTTTTGATAAACTTGAAACTTTGCTTAAAGAAATATCTAACAGGCGTTCAAAGAATGTTGTAATTGCAGGCGATTTTAATATTGATGTATTAAAACCCAGTAATAATTCAGTTGCACTTGAGTATCTACTACTAGGTCACAATTTGAAACTTGCTCTTAAACAGCCAACTCGAATGGCTAGTGGGACATGTATAGATAATTTTGCGCATAATTTTAAGAAGAGTTGTAAGACAGATGTACTTGAGTTTGCTTTATCAGACCATACAGCACAGCTACTACAATGTCCAGTTCCTAATGTATATAATATAAAATCCTGGTATATAACTAGAAGAGATTATAGTAACGATAATATAGAGAAATTTAAAAATAGCATAAGGAGTCTCAAATTTTCGGAGATATATCTTACTGAGGATTCCAACTTAGCTTACAATCAATTTATTGACACATTCAAGTTATTTTACGAGTTATGTTTTCCGTATAAAGAAATAAAAATAAACCTAATCAATAAACCAAAATGGCTTTCACGAGGCGTTAAATTATGCAGTAGGAAAAAAAGAGAACTTTTGTGGCGATCCAGGTTGAAACCCACCCATGAAAACAAAAAGAAATTCACTACCTATTCTAGATTATATAATAAAATAATTAACTTGACACAAAAAGATCAAAATAACCACAAAATACAGCGATCTAAAAATAAATCAAAGACTACATGGCAGGTAATTAATCAGACAAAATACAATATCCCTAAACAACGAATCGAGAAACTTAAAGTTGGTAATCAAATTTTATACAAACCTTATGATATCGCTAGTGCTTTTAATGACTTTTTCGTTGACAAAATACGTCCGAAAATAGATGTTGACTGTAAGCCGAAAACATGCATTTCGTCTATGAAACATAACTCAATGTTTATGGCACCCAGCACACCACACGATTTGAATAAAATAATAATGTCGCTAAAAAATACTAACAGTGTTGGTATTGATGGAATCGCCACAAAGATACTGAAGTCTGTCTCAACCACGATATGCGAACATTTAAGCCACATATTAAACCTTATTATTTGTACAGGTAAATATCCAGATGCTTTAAAAACATCTATAATAAAACCCTTATTTAAGAAAGAAGATAAGGAGTCGATGGAATATTATAGACCTATTTCGCTCATACCAGTTATTTCGAAGATCTTTGAAAAATACATTTGTAGGGAATTATATAATTATATGGAAAAATATAATATACTTTGCGAAGAACAAAAAGGATTCAGACAGCACAGAACTATTAATATGGCAATTTATGACTTTTTGAGTCCTATTATGAGAAGCATGGATAAACGATCCCCCATATGCGCTATATTTTGCGATATGACCCAGGCGTTCGATTATGTCCATCATAATATACTACTTAATAAATTAGAAGCCTATGGCATTAGAGGTAACGTGCTCGAACTTATAAAATCTTATCTGGAAAACAGAACACAAATAACCGAAGTTAGCAACATTAACATAGTTACCAAACATGAGGACATTATAAGGTCTCAAGAACGTAAAATCTCATACGGTGTACCACAAGGAACCGTAGTAGGCCCTTTTTTGTTTATAAGTTATGTTAATGATATGCCCAAGTCCCTTGAATATCCTATAACTATGTTTGCAGACGATAGCACTATAACGATCTCATGTAAAAGCACAAATACATACGAAAATGACATAAATAATTCTCTTGACGCACTAATTAAATGGCTAGACGAAAATAATATAAATATTAATTTAGGTAAGACAAAGATAATTCACTTTAGACAACGTACTCCCGGCGGAACTAATCTCAACATCCATTACAAAAATGACAAAATTGAGGAAGCAGAGGATACCAAATTTTTAGGGTTGCAAATAGATTGCCACTTAAACTGGAAAGCACATATAGACACTTTGTGTAAAAAATTGAGTTCATCCGCATATGTGTTATATAGATTATCCTCCATAGTAGATGTCAAAACAGTTCTTACGGCTTACTACGGAATAGTTGAATCACACTTGCGCTACGGTGTCATTTTCTGGGGGAACTCAACTGATCGAGATATAGCTTTTAAGGCCCAGAAAAGATGTCTCCGATCAATATTAAAACTTAAATCGACAGACAGTTGCGCGCCTTATTTTAAGTTATATAAAATCTTGACACTTCCCTGTATATATATATTCGAAGTAGCTGTTTGTCAAGCAAAATCCATCTCGTTTTGAGCGCCTGGCTGTTGTATTCCCAAGGAATAGGCGTGACAACAGCAAATTATGTCAAGTATCATGTCGAACCACTTTAATGCGTAAGAGCGTTTCTTGCATGGCCCCAATTATTTACAATAAATTACCGAGTAGTTGGAAAGCTTTAAATACAGCACAATTTAAGAGTAGATTACGGAATTTTTTGCTAGATAAAACGTACTACAGTGTAACTGAGTTCCTATCGGATAAAAAGATTTGTTAATTGGTGACATCTTGATTTTTGAAATTTAGTTGTATGACATTATTGATTATTGTTTTTTGACATTTTGATCTTTGATATTTTGATTTCTCATTTATTGATTAAGTTTTTATTTTTTGGAATTGTAATAATAATGATATTTGTAATAGTAATGATAATGACATGGTATATAATCTAATGACACTAATTTATATTTTCCTTTTAATACAAACATATATTTTTAATTAAGTTGATGATTTAAAATTTTATAATAGTAATTTATAAATTGATTCAAATAATAATGATATAAATAATTTCAAATGTTTGCATGCCGATTGGTAAAATGTGGCTGAGCTAAATGTAATCTTAAGAACTATTATGTACCCATATTTGCAAAATAAAAATTCTATTCTATTCTATTCTATTCTAGTGATTGTCTTTCTCGAGGTCTCCTACCCGAACAGTTACTAAACCACGATTTATGGTGGCATGGCCCTGAGTGGCTTCTGCGCCCAACTGCTGAGTGGCCTATCACTCCTTTTGTTTCTTCATGCAACGAACAATTGCCTGAATTTAATAATAAATCTCTAACATTGATATCTACCGCATTAGAACTTAATTTAATATATAGTCTTTCTCAAAAATTTGCATCATTAAATAAAATATTGCGCATAATTGTATACATTCTGAGATTTTTGCGGATTATTCCTTATGATAAATTACACAAAACAATTACTGTCCGTGAATTAGCTACCGCTGAAATTTATTTAATTCGTTGTATTCAACAATTTCATTTTAAAGACATTTATGACGAAATTAAAAGTAAAAAGCTTCGCTTACAATTTAAAAAACTCGATCTCTTCATAGACGAGCATAATATAATTAGAATCGGCGGCAGATTGTCAAATGCGAACCTTCCTTATGAAGCTCAGCATCCCGCTCTTTTACCTAAACATGATAATTTTACGCATGTACTAATAGATTATTATCATCGCATTTATTGTCATGCCGGTGTAAGCCTTCTTAGTTCTCTGTTGCGCCAAAAATATTGGATCCTCTCTTCTAGAAGTGTAATCAGACAAAGATTACATGCTTGTAACTTTTGTTTTAAAGTTTCTCCTTCTCACCCTAGCCCAAAGATGGCTGATTTGCCCGCGTGTCGCGTACAGGAGACTAAAGCTTTCGTGCATACGGGTGTGGACTACGCTGGTCCCATTAAAGTAACATTATGTAGACGCCGAGGTCAAAGAAGTCAGAAGGCTTACATATGTTTATTCATTTGTTTCGTTACCAAAGCAGTTCATATTGAGTTGGTTACCGACGTGTCTTCGGACACTTTTATTTTCACTTTCAAAAGATTTATTTCGCGCAGAGGACCCGTATCTTATTTATATTTCGATAACGGAACCAATTTCGTTGGAGCCAGGGCTCAGTTGCAAGAACTACTTGCTAACCGCTACCGCATAGAGTGGAAAATGATTCCACCCCGCGCTCCCCACTTTGGAGGGCTGTGGGAATCAAATATTAAAGCTATTAAAACGCATTTATACCGTGTTATCGGTTCTCAACTCCTTACCTATGAGGAGCTTTCGACTGTTCTCACTGAAATTGAGGCAGTTCTAAATTCCAGACCGCTTTGTGTCCTGAATGAGGATCCGTACCCAGAACCGCTTACTCCCGCTCATTTTATAATGGCTTCTCCGTTGACATCGTTGCCTGTCATGAATGTTCCCGAAACGACGAAGTCTCTAACTTGCCGCAAAAAATTGCTTGACCAGATGATTTGTAGTTTCTGGAGGAGATGGCGCATAAAATATTTAAATAATCTTCAAGTTAGAAAAAAATGGTTGAATGCCGCAGACAATATTAAGATTGGTACAGTGGTTCTCATACATCAGGATGATGTCCCTCCTTTACGTTGGCCAATGGGTGTAATCACCGAAGTTTTTCCCGGCAAGGATGGGACAACCCGCGTTGCTATGGTGAAGACATGCAGTGGCTCTTTCAAGAGACCCGTTGTCAAACTATGTCCTTTACCTTCTCAATAACATCACCGCGCAATAACCCAAATTTAGCTGTAGTTGACATATTTATAATATTTTTTTTCTTAGTACGCTTTAATATATTATTATATTTCTCTCCTTTTGAGAATATTACATATCCTCAAAGCCGGGCAGGATGCTTGCGCAAGTTATTTGATTTGTAACTTTCTACTAACATATATCCGAACGTATCACATATTAGAATACAGATTCATATTTTTACCGCGGTTTTGAGTTGACCAATCATATTCATTCCTTCCTATAATCCAATTCCCACGAATGAGAGAAGAAATGCTCATCGCACGCGCCGCTCATTGGCGGATTCAGTGCCGGCCAATCACCGTACAGATGCTGTGGCAAGAAAAAGGTATAATTACCTCCTCAATAGTGTGTCTGAGAGTCTTCCACAAGAAACCATCGTGAAGTTATCACCCCGCGCCTTTGCCCGCTAAGCAAGTTATCAACCCGCGTCTAGCCGAGATTAACTAAATACCGCTGATATATCTATATATCTAAAACTATAAAAATATCCGTGTTGGCCATACACAAGTGTGACAAATAAAGACTAAAGTGAAGTGCTTAAACATCAGAAGAAGAAAGTGATTCATCCCACGTGCACCTCAAGATCCAAGTAAGTCCCTCACCACCTTTCTTCATACCCTGGTCAGCTCATTACTGTGTGTGGTCACTATATCACCCCCAAGTAACACCCCGCCACGGTCCTTCGAGAATTTCCACACCATGTCCTTTATTTTTATTCATTTACCTTACAAGATATACTGAGAAAAAATACAATAAATAAAGTTTCAAAACATAAGAAATCCCAAACCAAGTGCAGCCGGTATCTTGGTTTTGTTTTTTTTTTTTTAAGTAAACTAGCAATGTGGGTAGAATTCACATTACTAGCTATATTGTAACCTATTCACTCTTGACTTAGCACTCCCAGGTTATAGTTATCAGGAAACAGACTCCGGCAGAGAATTCCATTCCTTAGATGTACGCACAATGAAACTATTCCCAAAACGTTTTGTACGTATGTGTGGGATGTCCACCATGTAACGATGGCGCATTGCCGTTTGTCTTGTAGTCCGATGATAATAATAGTAATAAATTTTTTATTCATTTACAGGAGTTGTAGTACAACGAGGAAATACACTTATGTCTAATTTATACTATAGAGGCACATTTATGTATCACTTTTTGCACTACATATAATACAAAAGTGTCATACTGCTTTCCTAGCTAGGCTAGTTAAAAGCCTGTGATTAGGATAAGCAGTCTCTGATGACAATCGGAATGTTAGGCTGTGAGACGGAACTTATAGAGAAAGGATACAATTCGTTTTTGCAGTATTTAGTGTGAGTGTGTGTGACAATAGCCATTTTAAGGCGGAATGAAAGCCCAATTGAGCATTATTACATAGTTCTCTCTCAAACTTCTCTCTTACCATGAATCTTCAACAAAAGTGATTGCAGTGTCATCTGCTTATGAAGTTATTTTAGAATTAGGGATATTTAGATTGCAGAGGTCATTAATGAGGATTAAGAATAACGTTGGCCCCAGACTGCTGCCCTGCGGCACGCCGTAACAAATTGGCATTTCTTCACTTATGTGTTCACCAATCTTAACCGATTGAGTTCTGTTTGTAAGATAACTTTAAAGAAATCAACTTGGGGCCCACGGACACCTATCTCCTCAAGTTTCTGTAAAAGGATACTGGTTGGCACGGTGTCGAATGCTTTAGTGAGGTGACAGTACTTTGTTTTTGCAATTAAGATTGGACACTAAGTGAGATGTCAGTTCATGAACTGCGTTAGAAGTAGATTTCCCTTTTTGAAAGCCAAATTGTTTTGTGGAGATGATTAGAAATTTCTCAAGATAATTAACGAATCTGTTGTTCACCAGACGTTCCAGAAGCTTTGATAGGGCACTGAGTACCGCGATTGGACGATAATTGTTCACTGAATTTCCATCACCGCCCTTAAAAATTGGGTGAATTATGGCCCGTTTGAAAGAATTTGGAAAGACGATACTTGAAGGCAAAGATTAAAAATATGACACAGAATAGGTGCCAGCTTCAAGGCTTATCTTTGAACGGGCTTGGTGAAATTACAACAGTGGAACAATGTATCCATAATACAGATTTTTTTTTTGTAGCGTGGTAAAATTATCAAATAAGTCCTCCCATCCCGGGCAGGGTGGGAGGGACTGTCAGACTTTTACTGACTAAAATCTACGGTGTTCCTTCAATAACCCTTTACGTACCGGGGTCACGGTAATGGGATAAGTCCCACGACCCCGGCAGGCTTCGGCCCTCTGCAGGGGGGGCCTCGTCATGTTGCTGACGCTCATTGAGGCTCGCGTGGAACACAACGCGCCGTCGACCCGGGCATGGTCCATGGTCGGACAGCGAGTTGCCCTTTACTCGCTGTCCGCATGCCCGCGCCTACGGTGGCCGGAGATCGTCGGCCGACGTCCGTCGCCGTGGGCGTCTACCACTGCGGCTGGGCTGGAGGGAGAACGCCATCCTCCCCCTCACGCGGCCCGCCTCCTCCTTCGGAAGCATGACTGCTTCGCAGAAGGAGGCGACCGCTTCCCACTCCCTCTCGAATACAGATTTATTAGATTAATAGTACATTGTTCACCGAGAGGAGAAAGTGACCGATTACCGTCGAGGGTGTCGTTTGAAGCCCGAGCATAGGCGAGGGCTTTAAAACACCCGAGATCGGGAATCGCACTTTCTCTCGAGTGATACATAGTGCTTTATACTACACCTACGAGGAAAATAAATAGTACTTTTCAACATTGAGTACATAGACCATAACGTACTTGGTTTGTATTTTTGCGTTTTGTCACTGACATAAGCTAGCAAAACAGTTTCAGAAAAAGATGCCGCATTTTTTTTTCACTTTTCCATTGCAAAAAATCGTCATAAGTTTTATTATATTTTTTAATTGATTTCTGTGGTAAAAGGTTATCAATCAGTATTTTTGCTGTTTCCTTCAACTGCGGCGGAGTTAAAAAATCTTCATCATCACTATCACTACTTATCATTTTGATAGTTTTATTTTACTTTCTACGAAAACTGAATCCTCAAACAACACACAAATTGAAAATGGCGCCAATGGCGTCTGCAATTTTCACATGTTCTTTTTTCAAATTGTTTATCCTGCCGCCGCAGGGTCGCACTGCCAGCCCGACACCATCCAACACACAGCTAGTGGCCAGTGTCATTTTGCGAACTTGGAGATAAAAACTCACTGTAAAAACTTTTTGGCTTTTGATATTTAGGTTACCGGCGCATAGTCTTACCCAAAATTAAAAAAGAAAAACCACGTAAGAAATGGATTTTCATACACTTTTCTCTCCCGCTCAGATGCGTTTTCTCCCCGCATATTTGTTCGATATGCAATGACGTACTTTCTACCGTAAATTTGATAAAGTATCAAGGTACTTTCCAAGCAGGTGTAGTATAAAATCTTTTCCATCCCCAGGCTACGCGTACTCCGGCGGCGGTGCCAAAATCCTGCGGGTGGACATATCCCCCGACTGCGGCAAGACGTGGCTACAGGCGGAACATATGCAGAGTGATGACGCACCGCCGCAGCAGCACTACGGCTGGACGTTGTGGACTGCCAGCGTGCCTGTAGCGAGGGGGCAGAGAGAGGTACACTCATAGGAACATATGCAGAGTGATGACGCACCGCCGCAGCAGCACTACGGCTGGACGCTGTGGACTGCCAGCGTGCCTGTAGCGAGGGGGCAAAGAGAGGTACACTCATAGGAACATATGCAGAGTGATGACGCACTGCCGCAGCAGCACTACGGCTGGACGTTGTGGACTGCCAGCGTGCCTGTAGCGAGGGGGCAGAGAGAGGTACACTCATAGGAACATATGCAGAGTGATGACGCACCGCCGCAGCAGCACTACGGCTGGACGCTGTGGACTGCCAGCGTGCCTGTAGCGAGGGGGCAGAGAGAGGTACACTCATAGGAACATATGCAGAGTGATGACGCACCGCCGCAGCAGCACTACGGCTGGACGCTGTGGACTGCCAGCGTGCCTGTAGCGAGGGGGCAAAGAGAGGTACACTCATAGGAACATATGCAGAGTGATGACGCACTGCCCCAGCAGCACTACGGCTGGACGTTGTGGACTGCCAGCGTGCCTGTAGCGAGGGGGCAGAGAGAGGTACACTCATAGGAACATATGCAGAGTGATGACGCACTGCCGCAGCAGCACTACGGCTGGACGTTGTGGACTGCCAGCGTGCCTGTAGCGAGGGGGCAGAGAGAGGTACACTCATAGGAACATATGCAGAGTGATGACGCACCGCCGCAGCAGCACTACGGCTGGACGCTGTGGACTGCCAGCGTGCCTGTAGCGAGGGGGCAAAGAGAGGTACACTCATAGGAACATATGCAGAGTGATGACGCACTGCCGCAGCAGCACTACGGCTGGACGTTGTGGACTGCCAGCGTGCCTGTAGCGAGGGGGCAGAGAGAGGTACACTCATAGGAACATATGCAGAGTGATGACGCACCGCCGCAGCAGCACTACGGCTGGACGCTGTGGACTGCCAGCGTGCCTGTAGCGAGGGGGCAAAGAGAGGTACACTCATAGGAACATATGCAGAGTGATGACGCACTGCCGCAGCAGCACTACGGCTGGACGTTGTGGACTGCCAGCGTGCCTGTAGCGAGGGGGCAGAGAGAGGTACACTCATAGGAACATATGCAGAGTGATGACGCACCGCCGCAGCAGCACTACGGCTGGACGCTGTGGACTGCCAGCGTGCCTGTAGCGAGGGGGCAGAGAGAGGTACACTCATAGGAACATATGCAGAGTGATGACGCACCGCCGCAGCAGCACTACGGCTGGACGCTGTGGACTGCCAGCGTGCCTGTAGCGAGGGGGCAGAGAGAGGTACACTCATAGGAACATATGCAGAGTGATGACGCACCGCCGCAGCAGCACTACGGCTGGACGTTGTGGACTGCCAGCGTGCCTGTAGCGAGGGGGCAGAGAGAGGTACACTCATAGGAACATATGCAGAGTGATGACGCACCGCCGCAGCAGCACTACGGCTGGACGCTGTGGACTGCCAGCGTGCCTGTAGCGAGGGGGCAGAGAGAGGTACACTCATAGGAACATATGCAGAGTGATGACGCACCGCCGCAGCAGCACTACGGCTGGACGTTGTGGACTGCCAGCGTGCCTGTAGCAGGGACCGAAAGGTTAACCCGTATGAGGGTTTTAAACCGGTTAATTTTTAGGATTAGGTTACAAAACCCTCAATAAAGGTTAACCCGTATTATAGGGTTAATCAGCCTATAAGAACCGGTTTCGACATAAGGTGCATTTTAGCACATAAAACATCTGCAAGAAAATGACAGAGATAACTACCACGCGGTGTTTGATCGTGTACCGACATGACTCTCGTAGTCACCGCGTAGAATGCATTGAACTTTGAGCCCTATTAATGTTGCACAATACTGTTTTTAATATTGACTAATGTTCGACGCTAAAATATTAAAAATAATATTTCGATTCTAGCGCATTTCACCGACCGACACGGTTGAATTGTGAGTGTGTTTGTACTTGTACATATCGTCGTTTGTCGTAGGTACTTAGTAGAACTTTGTTATTTTTAACAGACTTCAAAAAAAGGAGGTTCTCAATTTTATTCGTCTTGAACAATTTTTTTTTTTTTATGTATGTTAAGTACCTCATAACTCGGAGACGGCTGGACCGATTTGAAAAATTATTTTTGCGTTTGAATGGGTATACTTTCTAGTTGGTCCCATTGTTACAAAATCAGGATCTGATGATGGGATCCTGGAGAAATCGAGGCAACTCTTCAAATATTATAGGCACACCTATAACGTTTTGGGTATTTCTTATAGTACCTTGAGCAGTTGCTTCCGAAAAGTACTATTTGGGGAAGTTGAACTGATGATGAAGACCACAGATGGCCACTGAAACTCCTCAATAATAAGTATTTCGTGGATTGCGATTCGATTACTTGAGTACGGATGTTAAACACTATGCTCGTCACAATACATATGGTGATGTAGAGCTGATGGTCAAGTACCAGGAGAACTCCTCAAAAATTAACGGCTATGCATCGGGAAAAG
This sequence comes from Tholera decimalis, assembly GCA_943138885.2. NCBI lineage: Eukaryota > Metazoa > Arthropoda > Insecta > Lepidoptera > Noctuidae > Tholera > Tholera decimalis. The sequence continues at coordinate 2,992,894 of OW964550.2, forward strand.
CAATATTTTGTAAAAAGTGATAAGTTGTTGACATTATGGCTTTTGTAACTAGGTAAATTACAAACCGGCCCACTAAAAAGCGTGAAAAATTTTTTTTTTGCAAAAATTTGAACCGACTTCCATATCAAAACACTACAAAGCCAAAAATAACTTTAATTTCTATATGGAAGTCGGTTCTAATTTTTGCTAAAAAAATTTTTGATCTCATAATTAGCACATACATAAGTAGCGTTATTACCAACCTGTTTTGAAGTCAAAACTTCTTTAGCATCGTTGTGATTTGAAAGTTTATGAAACAAAAAAGTGACAGTAAAAAGAGACAGACACAGGAATTCATAAGAAAAAAAAAGCCAACATTCAAGGTTTCACTTCTACCACGTGTAAATTGCCCACATGTTTTTTTTTTATTTTTATACCTACGTGAACTTATAGTGATCTGATTAAGTATGCCTAAAAGCGTCCGTCACTCGCTCAAGGCCACGTGTTATATGCCTACCGCTTCGCGTATCGCCGTCGGTACATCCGACAGTGGGTTGCCGCACGCCTGCCTGAACCTTTTTAAATAATTTTCACAACGTCATAATGGATCGACCTAAAAACAATTGATTTTCCTCCGCTTTGCTACTGTTTCCATTTTGATTAATTATTTATTACAATTATTTACGCGGTTTCGGATATTTTAGACATTAAAATTTATATAATCGGGAAATCAGGGAAGGAAAAAAATGCATCTATCATTTTATTAAACTGAAACATATTTGATCAACAAATAAAAAAAGAATTGTTTTTCTACAACATTCGTTTTTTTACCAATATCAGCATAGGTACAACCATAGAAATATAATATTATATTTATGGGTACAACCCTAACACATTCGTGGGCCGCGCGGCGGTTAAAACAATCTTAACTCTCTGTGTACGGAATTATGGTACATTTCTTCTCGCTGCAAACAGCTGGTATTATTATTATTAGGTACCCGCGCTCGCATTGAGCTGCATTGCGCCAAGATATCATCTCCGTGAGCGGTGTCTATGAGATAGATTGACTTCTGAACCTATCTATTTTGTGGCTGCACAGTGGGACGGCACCGCGTGCCTATCAATTATTGGTCGTTAGCTTAGATGTAGCGCTCGGCGGCAATGTTGCTTACTGGTTTTGCATTACAAGATAAGGACCAAGCTAACACAATCAATGTACAAAATATAAAATCCCACCGAAACATCCTGTAAAAAATTAGCCAAGCCTCGCCTAAGCTGCTTGTTTCTCTATAAAAAGTAATGAAATCTCTAAGCAAAGCGAAGCCAAGTCTAAGGATCTTTACTGCGATTTCCTTATTAATATAGTTAGATTTTATGTAACCGGCCGTTGAACATACTCTGTGCACTTTTTTTTACTAGTTAATACATCGAAGTCAACGGCCAAGTCACCGTGCATTTATGGGCATAAAGGTACAATATATTAAAAACGGCATTATAATCATACGCACTTTAGCGACAGAGGAAGTCTACAGAAGTCAAGCAAATTCAGCGTATATTCACCAAACTTTACTGCGTTAACAGAAAATCCTGATGACATAGTTTGCAGAATTATGTATAATCTCTTGATCAACTCTTCATCGATACCCGTGATTTCTGCAGAACATTGATAGGTTTGGAAGAATCTCCTTGCCGTATTTTCGTCATTGCTGTTTCCAGAATCTTGACGAGGTTTATCAATGTGTAAACCAAGCAATTTCCGGAAGCTAGTTTGAACGTGCTTCTTTTTCTCTTCTTTGATCTTTTATTCTCTGGAGTCGATTCAGGCCACTTTTCAAATCCTAGGTTATAAGAAATATGCAGAATCATTTCCATACATCTTATCCAAGCATGTAAGGTAGACAGCCCGTATTTAAACGTATCTTCATTCTCAATTCTTGCAGTTACTTTTGTTATATTGTGCATCTGTCTAGGAGTTGCTCCACAAACAGTACATGAAGCACTCGATGGAGTCTGCGTTAATACTTGAGCAACTTTCCCGTCGATCATTGTCATAAACAGCTCATGTCTTACTCATGTTACCTTCTTTTGCTGCAGGCGTTCGCGTTTGACTTAATTCATTAATTTTTGCTTCAAGTTCACTTACAACAGCTGTAGTTTTTTCAGGAGTTTCTTTTGCTAATTCCAGAGAAATGGGTCTGCAATATCTAACTGAAGAACATGTTGGATTTTGCGATATAACTACTTTACTTTATTCATCCACTAGTCTCAATGGTACAAGTGAAACTATAAACATATTAGCATCCGATATTTGTTCATTTTCTTCCGGTAAAACTTGTTTATACTCACTTTGTCCCGAGGATCCATCGCAACCCCATTTGCTATACAGTTTGAGACGGGTGAACTTTTTCGAAACCGAGTCTATTTTTAAAATACGACAGGCAGTATGATCTGAGAGTTCTTGAAGGTTCACTTTAGCACTTATATTCGTTACGGATATGCTTGACGCAAGAGGATAGCAATCCTTCTTTGCTTCAGCCAAAATTTGGTATGATGGAAATACCGAAAATAAGTTTTTCTCAACAAGTCTCAGCCTCAGGTAGGAATATTGAGCTTTGGATAGATCGGTTTCAATATATATACATAATGCTTCTTCTTTGGTATGGGAAGGTACACCATCTGGACTTCGTAAAATGACTTTTTCTCCTCCTTTTCTGTATTTCTCGTAATACTCTCAATCGAAGCTTCATCATTTTCACCAATAGATCGTAAACCTTGAACATAAGCGTAATGCACATGTCCCATTCCATACTCCTGGAGTAATTCCAAGTTTTTACGTTTTTTTCGTACTCTATGAACACGTCAGGATTTTCTTTTTTTTTCACGTACTCTAAACTCGCCATTTAACTAATTTGTGTTTTGGCTCTCGAAGCAATCTTGTTTTCTTTGAGCTTTCACCCATTTTTGGTTACAAATCGTAATCAAATTTCTTTGAATACTTTGCATAACCGTGCTCACATCTGTTGTTGATAAATGGAAATTGTCCAACAAATATTTTCAATAACTGAAGTACTTTTCCCGCTTATTATCTGAGCACATATATCGCGTCGAAAACACACAAATTCACTCATTTTAAACTTTTTTCAGCAAATTCACAGTTACCGAAGGAAGGTATCCGGACACTGATGAACACGCTGCAAACCCGAGTATTTATAGGACCCTAGTTTCAGTAACTTGTGCAAAACCAATAAGAAAATTGATAAAAACAGTTTTCACACTAATACTTATTATAATTACAACAATAGATAAGAACTATGCAACATGATTGTTATCATACGTGTGGTTAAAATGGTTACCGCAAAAAAATATCGTGTGAAAATATATTTAGGTCGACATTTTTGCTTCTAGTTCGAAATGGCGCAGCAATGATGCAGGTTTTTTTGTATTACTGAATAGGTAAGGTATCTAAACATGTCATTAACTTGACATCGGGAGTCATCGGTAACAAGGAAACCTCAACTTGAAAATTAAATAGACGTAAAATTTCCTTATGACAATTAAAAATTATATTAAAAAATTCGAAAATATATTTTTCATCACAAAATAACGTAGTTATGAACTAGAAATCTTAAGTTGAACTTCCATAACGAGTAGTCTAGTTAATATCAAATTATCAAAGTATAAAGTTTGGGTGTAATTTAATGTACCTAAAAATTTTTTGTATTTTTTTTTACTATTATATCGGGTGGCTTTATCATCTTAGAATGTAAAACAATCAAAACAGTTTCAAAAACACGACTTTTGTCCCAACTAATTTTGAGATGGAAAATACCGGTTGGTCGCATAGTGCGTCGCGCCGTGCGCGTCTAGTGGCGTGCTGCGTGACCTGTGTTGTGCGCCGTATCATTGCGTATATATGCTACTAAGTGTCCAACTTGTAACTTCTTTTTAAATATTTTTGGGGCAAAAACAAAAAAGGTTTATAAAATATTAGATTCGATTTAGTTACTTATTCCGAACGAACTATATTCACATTTCGCATATACTAAACATAATGTTGTATACTTACGGGTAAAACATTCCCACCTCGGAACACCTTTCAGGTGTGTAATATACAGAACAAAGTAAACCAATAAATATAGTAAAATAAATAAAAAAAATTGGCCAAGTGCGAGTCAAACTCGCCCATGAAGGGTTCCTTAGTAACTATAATAAATATAATTTAATATATATATTTGAAAAAAAAAAACTTAAAAATGCTTTAAAACTAGTTCATTTGCAATTTTTACAAGTACGCCAAATAACTTTGTTTTTCATAGTGTTTGTATGAATTACAAAGTTATATTTGCGGTTTTATAAAATATGCTGTATCTCAAAAACTGCAGACCCGATCTCGTTCAAACCATTTTTGGTTGAAAGATTACATTAAGATCTATAGCATATTTTTTTTTTTCATATTTTTCACTCTATAATTATAGAAGTTACAGTGGGGGGGGACACATTTTACCACTTTAGACACGTATATCTTTTACACGATTATCTTTATGAAAAAGTGGTTTTAGACACATTTATATCATTTTGAAGACCTGTCTATAGATACCACACACGCATAGGTTTCATGAAAAAATATATTTTCAGTTTCAGTTCCATGTATCGGGAGCCCCTTTTATTTTAATTTTTTTTTTCATTAAATCGGAAAGCGGTTCACAGAATACATCTACCTACCAAGTTTCACATGTACAGTTCCAACAGTTTCGGAATAAAATGGCTGTGACATACGGACGGACGGACAGACAGACAGACAGACAGACAGACAGACGGACAGACATGTCGAAACTATAAGGGTTCCGTTTTTTGCCATTTGGCTACGGAACCCTAAAAAGATACCTAACCTGTTCTACCGTCTAGCGTCTAACTATCTACTTACTAAAAAAAAATTTTTAGCAAAAAATAGAACCGACTTCCATATCAAAACACTACAAAGGTAAAAATAACTTTAATTTCGGAAGGCGGTGTCAAAAACGAAAATATATACAAAACTAAAGACACCGCCTTCCGAAATTAAAGTTATTTTTACCTTTGTAGTGTTTTTATATGGAAGTCGGTTCTATTTTTTGCTAAAAATTTTTTTTCACTCTTTTTAGTGGGTCGGTTTGTAATTTATCTAGTTACAAAAGCCATAATGTCAAAAACTTATCACCTTTTACAAAATATTGCTTTTCCCTGTGCATAGCCGTTAATTTTTGAGGAGTTCTCCTGGTATTTGACAATCAGCTCTACATCACCATATGTATTGTGACAAGCGTAAAGTGTTTAACATCCGTACTCAAGTAATCGAATTGCAATCCACGAAATACTTATTATTGAGGAGTTTCAGTGGCCCTCTGTGGTCTTCATCATCAGTTCAACTTCCCCAAATGGTACTTTTCGGAAGCAACTGCTCAAGGTACTATAAGAAATACCCAAAACGCTATAGGTGTGCCTATAATATTTGAAGATTTCCCTCGATTTCTCCAGGATCCCATCATCAGATCCTAATTTCGTAACAATGGGACCAACTAGAAAGTATACCCATTCAAACGCAAAAAGAATTTTTCAAATCGGTCCAGCCGTCTCCGAGTTATGAGGTAACATACATAAAAAAAAAAAAGTTCAAGACGAATTGTAAACCTCCTTTTTTTGAAGTCGGTTAAAAAGACACCCACCTACTTACCTGCCTACATTTCTCAATTTGCTTTTGTCATTGAATTTTTAATGTTCACCATACACTTACCTACCAAACATTTTCATTCCACTGTGCGTGGTTACGCACATAATTTTGAATAAGTGCAAAATTCAACAAAAGAGCGACAAATAAACCTGAGCAACATTCAGCCGCGTGTGACGTAAGATACCGCGACGCAGCCGAGATTGTGCAACTTACAGGTTCTGTCTCTTTCATCCAGATTAATCAGCAATATTTTATAGATTAACCTTTATAGTATACAGGTTAACCCGTATAAAGGTTAATCAAACAAATGGGTTAAACGTCTAACCGGTTAACCTTTTAATCCGATTAATGGGTCCTTGGCCTGTAGCGAGGGGGCAAAGAGAGGTACACTCATAGGAACACAGGTTCCGGTCACTTGCAATACAGGAGCAATTCCTAGTGTGGGGCAATGGGTTCTATATTTAAATGAATCATAATCATAATCATAATCATTTATTTGTCAGAACATGATCGGTATGCATAATTACATGGTCTTAAATTTACATATACGTATATAGTCTCATCATATTCTACCACATGGGCGTACAAATGTCAAGTTGATTACATAGATGCTAAATTATAATTCCATTTTTTTAAATAAGTAATGGTTCAAATTTTAATAAAGAATGTCAGAAATAAAATAACATAAACAATAATTGAATTAAATTAATGTGTCATTTAAGTAGTCATTCAAACTATAGTAGCATTTAGTGCATAGAAATTCTTTAAATTGCTTCTTAAAACCAGCCAAATCTAACTCCCTAATTGATTTTTTAATTTTATTATAAATTTGCGGGGCTCTGCAGAATATGCTTTTCCGCATGAGAGCTGTCTTGGCTCTGCGACCGCGTAGAATGTCATTTCGCCTGTTACGTTGTACAGTATCAGATAGGAGAGAGAATAAATTTGGATTTAATCTTACGAATAAGGCAGTTTCATAGATATACAAAGCAGGAAGTGTGAGAATTTTATGCTTTCTGAAATAAGGCATACAACTGTCCGTCACCTGAAGCCCAAACATAGATCTTATGCAGCGCTTTTGCGCTTTAAACGCGGCTTCCCTATTAGTAGAGTTACCCCAAAATATGATGCCGTATCTTAACACTGATGCAACAAGACCATGATAGGCTATGAGTAGTGCATCAGTGTTAACGGTTGGAGAAAGTTTATATAGGGCATAGGATGAGCAACTTATTTTCTTACATAATATTTCAATATGATTCTTCCAGTTAAGCTGACTATCTATTGTAAGGCCGAGGAATTTTGCACTGTCCACATCATTAACCACATTATTTTGGAATTTTACCTCCATTTTTTTACTCTGTTTTCTCTGGCCAAAATGCATTATTTGAGTTTTACTTAGATTAATTTTTAAGTTATTATTGTTAAGCCAGGAAATTATTGAGATTAACGCGTCATTTATATCAGTTTTGTATTGGTCGGGTTTATTTCCAGCTACTGTTATCGTGCTATCATCAGCAAATAGGGTTATAGGGCAATTTATAGCTTTGGGCAGGTCATTAATATATATTTAAAAAAGTAAGGGTCCCAGAACACTGCCCTGTGGTACGCCAAAGAATACAGTACGTTCTTTGGATAGGTATATAACTTCTTGTTTTGTCTTTAAATTTAAGTCTGTTATAGCAGTTTTTTGTTTTCTATCTGACAGATAAGTCATTAATAAATCCAGAATATTGCCTCTTATTCCATACGAGTATAGTTTGTTTCTTAAGATATTGTGGTCAACATAGTCAAAAGCTTGTGTCATGTCACAGTACATAGCACAAACAGGCGTCTTTTTATCAATATTAGTCATAATTGTATTCAAGAAGTCATAGATTGCCATATTTATAGTTTTATTTTTCCGGAAACCTTTTTGCTCATTGCAGAGAATCATATGTTTTTCTAAATATGCATATACTTCGTTATAAATATATTTTTCATATATTTTTGAGAAAATTGGCAAAAGCGCAATGGGTCTATAGTTTTCCATTTTCTGTTTATCCCCTTTTTTGAAAACGGGTTTTATAATAGATATCTTGAGTCGGTCAGGAAAAACACCGTGGCTGATACACAAATTAAGTATATGACTCAGATGGACAGAAATCAGATCAGCAACATGTTTTATGATTTTTGTTGAAATTTCGTCATAACCTACGCTATTAGTGTTTTTTAAACTTTTTATAATATTAAATATTTGGATTGGTTGACACGGTGCCATGAACATGGATTTTTGTTTGCTTAAAATGTAATCAGTTGATTTTTTGCGTATCCCTGGTATTGGAACGATTTTATCAATGAAATAGGCGTTAAACTTGTCAGCAATTATTTGAGGATTGTTAATTGTTCTATTGTCTTGTATTGTGTTTGTATTGTATTTATTAAGTCATTTGGTAAATTAAATTTAGAGTTCTTTATTAGTTTCCATGTCATTTTACTTTTATTGTCAGAGTTTTTAATATTGTAGTCATTTTGAGATCGCTTAGTCAGTTTAATAATTTTTTTAAATAATTTGGTGTATTTAGAATATTTTATTTTATTTATTTGTGTCGGTTTGAGTCTATATGTCCATAATAATTGTCTTTTCTTTTGGCTACATAATTTGAGTCCACGCGATATCCATTTTGGCTTTTTACATGTTTGCATTTTTATGAGCCTACGGGGGAAGCATAAGTCGTAAAATAATTTAAATTGTTCTATGAAATAATTAAAAGAAACATTAGGATCATCGCTGTTATAGATTTCAGAGAACGTCAGCTTCTCAAGACAGGTTCTGAATTTAATCATATTGTCCGGGCTAAAATCCCGTTGAGATTTGTACCAATATTTCAAAATACAGTCCACTTTTACGGGACACTTCAGCAATTGTGCAGTGTGATCTGATAGGGCAAATTCAATCACTTCCGCCTTGCATTTTTTTTCAAAATTGTGAGCAATGTTGTCTATACATGTTTGACTCTTCATTCTAGTAGGCTGAAAAATAGACAATCTCAAATTGTAATTCAATAACAGACATTCCAACTCTAAGGTTTGATAAGTCCTTTTAAGGATGTCTACATTGAAATCTCCCGCTATAACAATATTACTATTTAGAAAGGGCTTATTGGACAGTTCACGTAAAATCATATGTAATTTTTCAATGCACGTATTGAAATTACTACTATTTGGGACTCTATAAATACATACAATAACAATTTTGTAGTCAATTAGTTCGATGGCACAACATTCAAAAACACCGGTTAATGAAAATCTCGAAATCGTTTTTAATTCCTTGTACTGTAGTCCGTTTCTAGTCAGAATGCATGCTCCACCTCTTTTGCTGTTTTTCCTGGCGTAGCAGGCTGCGAGCTGATAATTAGGAATATCTAAATGTTTTTCGTAGCCCTCCATAATAAAATGTTCAGTGATGCATAGTACCTCTACACCAAGTTGAGAGGTTTTTAGTTCTTCTAGGCACACTGTTAAAGTTTCAGATTTTGACAATAGTCCAGCGATATTTTGATGCAACACGTTAAGGTGTTTAGTCACGAAAAAAGTTTGAAGGTTGATGTTTACAAGAAGTGCTTTCATTATCGTCTTCAGAGGCTTCGTCATAAATCGCATGGTTATTGTCACAGAATTCGCTATGGTAGTTAGTATTACAGTATTCGATGTCATTAATAAGAGTCTTAAGATCTTCAAAAATTGTCCGCATTGCTAAGTTGTTTACAAATCCGGACTTTTTCCTAAACATACTTAAATCACACTTCAGGTGCTGATTTGAATCTAGGTAGTAGGCGTATTTATGGGACATTATGTCATGGTAAAGCATGTTATTGAATGTCTCAATCCTCCAGTTGTAGATGTCATTATTTCTAGTATAGGTATATGTCGGTAGGCATATAATAATATTTGTGTGTTTTATTTTACTCAGGACATCCCGAATATGGATTATGATTTTGCCGTAGTCATGTGTAGATTTAAAGTCTTCTGATCCAATCAATATTATGCAATAGTCATGAATGGTGAAGTCAGATAGTTTGGTCTGAATTCCAGTAATAAGTTGTTCTATACCGACTGTCGGTGCTAGGTAGTGGCACATTTCGTCTTGATCTTTTAATAATACACTTTGTGCTATGTTTAAGACCTTTTGTCTTTTATCGGTGCTAAGAACACATACTTTTTTTTTTATACATATTTGTTGAGTAGTTTTGTCGCTTATTACAGTAGTACTAGGTTTTCGCGTGTTTTGCGCCGTTTCAGTGTCATATTCTTGAGGTAAAGGTACTAAGATATCAGTTTGTGTCTGTTTTGACTTAGAGTTAGTGATAGGTATTTTTTTTGGTGTACTTCGGTTAGATTTCATAGGACTATCGGATGTTACTTTTTTGAATATCTGGTTCTTTTTGGTCAAGTTCTCATTTATGTGTTTCAGCTTACTATTTTCTAGGTTTAATAATTCTATCTCTTTGTGAGCACTATTTAATTGCGATTCAAGTTTTTGAATTTCTTGTTTTAGTGTTTTTACGTAGTCTTCATCTTCTGATATGTCTGGTAAACTGTTGGTAGTGCACTCTAGTGACTGAGATGTCAAATTTTCGTCATTGTCATCTGGTATCGGGTCCGAATTTGTTCAGACGCGCTTGCCACGGAATGTTATATTTCCAAGAAAGTTATTCATAGTTTTAGAGAGAAACTAATTACAATTCCCAAAAAGAACATTCAAATCACACTGAGATTAGAACTCAGTACCCAGATATTGGCACTCTACAGTTCTTACCGCAAGGCCAATAGAACATTACTAATGATCTTTGAATTGGTGACCAGTATTGACGAACGGACTTCTAGTATATCAAGCGCGGAATAGATGGCTCTGTTCTCAAGATGTATTACCCATATATTTATTTTATTCGGGCAGCACTGATTGTCGAGCGGTAACTGGGTGAAAGTTTGTTTTCTTTTCCGATAGATGGTGCACTTTTAAAGATTGGTGTCAAGATTTAAAATGTAAACAAAACAACGGCTGTCTTACACCTTTCAATATAAAAAAAAAACACCAGAAATATCTTTAAACGTTTAGGTACCTTGTTGCATTCAGTCACAGTCTTATTTGGATTACTTTTACGTTATTGTTTAAAAAGTTTATCGGTATATATTCACTATTTGCTCACTTTCCAAAGGTTCACAACTGTCATGGTCATTTTTCACATAGCTCAGTAGAGTCTTGTTTTTTGTCCACGCAAACATTAGTCACTGAACTTCACTTATTTGTCTATATGTTAGAGTTATTTAAAACACTGGTTCTAACTTGTGTATATTATTAAACAGTTCTTGATGAAGAAATACTTATGTTTGTACATATTTAATATTGTTTTTTTTTCCTTTCCATTAAGTTACACCTGCTAAGTTGTCTCAGCAACACTAAGATGGACTAGCAGAAAATGCCTAAGACATTAAGTTCGCTTTTATAAAGTACTTTATACTAACAGAAGCTAGAAACCGAGGAATAATTTTCTTTTTTAATATTTTCAGCTCGAGTTATGGGCGAAGGCGACAGACAGCAACTTTAACACCCAACCGGAAAAGTTTGAAGACATCTGGAATATTCGAGGAGTACTCAGTAACGCTTATCATAAAATCAAAGTACAGATCAAACATTAATCGTTGATATTTTTTATCAGTATTTAAGCTAGAGAGACTGTTTTCAAAATAAGAATGCTCATTAATTCATAATTTTTTATATTCGTTTTCACATCACTACGGTCGTCAACGTCAGTGTCTTATAAACGAGGAATATTTCTGTTATACAAAAAATAAACTCGGTAATTTTGTTGTCTTGACTTATAGTCAGATGTGTCGTGTTTACTTAGCAAGTGTTCTGAAATATTTAATGTATAATCGACAAATTTAAATAATGAAGATAAAATTGTATCAAATATTGACAGATAATTATGTGTGTAAATGACAGATAATAATAAGGTTGCTACCATGGTAATGTATGTTTACGCGAATGTCGACCTAATTGTATTTGAATGTCTGTAAAAAAAATAAGCTTTTGGTGGGTTATATTCAAATTTGTAGATTGTACATTAAAGTTAATATACATAGTACACATTTACTATAATAGTTTATAAACAAAAGTGAGCTTAGAACTTAAAACAGGATATTGACCATGCGTATTTAGGTACTGTTTCGAGTTACCGTGTGTGAGCTTAACTCGAAAGTTTCTCACAGCAAACTTTTGCTAAAGATTTGTATGTATAGATAATGATGAATGTAATATATAAAATTATCTGTCACAGTGTTTTTGTTATCGAACTCCTCTGACACGACGTATTTTTATGATTTTTGTGTATATTTGGTAGGTCTGAGAATAGGTCGCTATTTTTTTCACTAGAAATTATTTTTATGGCAAAACAACGTTTGCCAGGTCAGTTAATTTATATAAAAACCAATTGCTGTTCGTTAATCTCGAAAACGGCTGGACCGATTTGGCTAATTTTAGTTTTAAATTATTTGTGAAGTCCAGGGAAAGTTCTAAAGGAGAGAAAATATAACAAATATATGGCAGTACGAAATTCCGGGTTTTCGGCTGGTTATAAATATTTATTTTGCAATTGGTTAGAAATAACACCTCGATACATTAAATTCTTTTGTTTTAATTGTATAATGGAAAAAGCCGGTGTTTCCTTGTTGATTACCTTGAGAAGCAACACCAAAACAAATTTAGAGGTTAACGTTTCTTTTGAGTAGCTATGTATATGATATTTTATCACTGTAAACTACAAACCAACTAATTGTAATTCACCTGTCTGTCTGTCTCAATCATGACCGCTTGGAATATATGTACAAGTTATCTGTAGTTGAACCGTTCTTTTGCAAAAACATTAGGAAGTATTAAGGCAATTTATTATGAAATAAAATCGAATGTTGTTAATAGTTTAGTGGATTTCATTTTTATATTACTTTTTACAATAAAGTACTGTTCTGTAAAGTGTTTTTTTTTTATGTATACAGGGTTAATTATAAAACACCGAAAACCTCTCAGGACTATGTTACTAACATCATAATCAACAATTTTTGTTCTATGACTTTTAAAAATTCGTCATATTTTAGTTCACCAGATTTTCATACAAAAATAAAAATATTTAAATTGAACGCCCTAAATGTTACGAAGTCTATGCGAAGCAAAAGAAAGCGATAGTATAAATCGCTTTAAGTCATAGAACAAAAGTCGTTGATTATAATGTTAGTAACATAGTCCTGAGAGGTTAACGGTGTTTTACAATGTACCATGTATATGTTATAATTGCTGCCACTGCTGCGACACATGCCTCTACTCCATAAGGGGGAATGGTCTGTAATCCACTACCCGGGCCCAGTGATGGATGTTTTCGAATTTTTGGTCCTAGAACATCCATTCAGTCAGTGGTCAGTGGGTCGTCTAATCGTCTTAGGGGCGGAGTTTTAGGAGTCTGAGTATATACGCTTAGGGGCACTATGAGCAGCAAAGAAAACAAATATATTTTTTTTTTTGTTAAAAATATTGTAAGGACAAAAATGTTCGTTGTTTTTTTTTGCAGTGAGGGATTAACCTTGACCATAGAAACTATTTGAGTTTCCAGAAGTATGGTCCTATGACGCACCGTTTTCGAGAAATGGCCCTTTAATATTTCAAATTTTCGGAAACAACAGAAAATCTGAAATGTTCCTCTTTTATTGCTATATCGGGTTGACCTTGTACATATAGATCATTTAGGTTCTGAGAAGCATGGCCCTACGACGCGCTGTTTCCGAGATAGCTTTTGATTTTTATTACATTTTTTAAAAACGCGCTGTATTTTCAAAATGGTAGCTCAGATGAAAATCTCCTCAGGAAAGAATTTGTTGCTCTAGTCGAAAACCACGAAATGTTAAAAAAATCTACGACATCACATCACGACAATGATTACTTTATGATTTACTAGCTTTTGCCCGCGACTTCGTTCGCATGGGAGGGTTTTCCCGTGTAAATCCAGATCCCGTGGGAATTTCGGGATATAAAGTAGCCTATGTGTTATTCCAGGATGTAAACTATCTACTTGCCAAATTTCATTCGGATCCGTTCAGTAGTTTTTGCGTGAAAGAGTAACAAACATCCATCCATCCTCACAAACTTTCACATTTATAATATTAGTAAGATAGTAAGATAAGAAGTAAGATTAGTAAGATAAGATATTAGTAAGATGACAATCTTTCGAAAAAGCTTGGGTATCCTTAGGGGCAGGGGACAGCCAAATTTATCGAATATTTTTTTGAGACAGCTCTCAGCGTCTCATCCTTCCTATTTTTATGTAAAACATGGACTACCTACCTATGTACGAGCCTGAGAGAGGCAAAGAATAGATGCATTCGAGATGTACTGGAGGTGAATGTTTAGGATACCCTGGTCAGCTACACGCACAAATGTATCAATTCTGTCTCAACTCCACGTAAAAGCTCGCCTATCTACCGTCTGTCTACGTTGCATTCTTTCATTCTTCAGCCACATAATGCAGAGTGGGGATGACCTGGAGACTGGTCGTTGTTGGCATCGAGTAGACGGCAAGAGAACCCGAGGTCGCTTGCCAACCAGATGGTCTGACCAAGTTAAAGATGCATCAGCCTCAAAAAAAAATCACCTGTGAGGATTGGTGAGGATTGCGATGGCCAGGGACCGGTAGAGAACCATTATCAAAGCAGCAAAAGCCAGTGATTAAGATCCTCAGTAAGAAGGGAGAGATTAGTACATTATCTGATTCGTTGTACTTTTTATACTTAGTGAAACATAAATCATTATGTATATTAATTTATCACTAGTAGCCCCGTGGTAACAGGCATGACTTAGGAGTTGTAAGTCGTTAGTTCCAACTCAGGTAGGCACATTGCTTTGTTTAATTTTCAACTTCACCACAGCTCTCTCAAAACGGTAGGTACAGGAAAACATAGTCCTAGGATTATAATTCCCGCGTAGTAGATTTACGGACTCTAATACGGCTGATTATGTTATAAATTCGCGACTTAGTGTCGCTCGTGTTAGTCTGATTTTAATTAATCTCATGAGTAGGCTGCTGTATCCTAAATCCGAAGCCTGTATCTTACGAAAATGATTGAAAGCGGTCAACAACTTCAGTTTAATATAGCGCGTTTTGCGTTCTAATTTAGATTAAAATCGAGATAATAATATATTATTAAGGTCAATTTTATTAAGACTGTTTCAATATTAATTAGTCGGGCCGAACTTTACAGCTAAACAGCTATCATGATTCTCTTAGAGTAATTTTTGAGATTGCAAATAACATGCACTGAAAAAATGCTGAGGTGGAGTGGGTTACCCATTACGAGTATACGCGCAATCATTATCTCACATACCTAATTCCTTGCCATATGAGCGCGTAAAATCCCGCTCATTATCATAAATGAATATAAATTATGTCATTGTTCATATCAGTGCGACGCTCGCTCTCGGGGAGGCACGTCGAGTCGTCGACATGTTCTCCTTGAGACTCGCAACAAGAGCGAAAAACTTTACTAAATCGTTGCCAAGCGCACCTTGTCTCAAACTAATTCACTCTCGGAACGCGCTATACAAAAATAAAACGGATGACATACTAAATGTAAACATTCGCGGAGAAAATTTACAATTCCCTCACGTGTGGTTAAGAGAAAACTGCCAGTGTGAACAGTGTTATCATACCACAGCCAAAAGCCGGATACTAGATTGGAGCAATTTCGATCTAAACGTAAAGCCAAAAGATGTCATTAAGAATCAAAATTCTCTGCAAATCACATGGGACGACGGACACACATCTGAATACAACTTAAACTGGCTTAAGTTTCGAGGGTTCACGTCAGAAAACCAGAAGAATTACACTGAAACTATCTACAAGCCCAAGAAGATTACGTGGCATAATGAGGATTTCGACAAAATATTTTCCAAGCATGATTACAATGAGATATTGAACTCAGACGAAGCGCTGTACAACTGGCTATACAAGTTATCTGTTTACGGAGTCGCGTTGATTCAGAGCGCGCCGGACTCGGAGACGGCTATAGACGCTGTCGTAAATAAAATTGGATTTACAAAAAGAACACACTACGGCGTTAAGTTTGTCGTGCGAAATGTCCTGAACACGAGTAACGTGGCTTACTTGTCAAGTAATCTTCAGCTCCACACCGATCTGCCTTACTACGAGTATTGTCCGGGGGCTAACTTACTACATTGTTTAGAACAAACAGTTAGTAAAGGAGGTGAGAATTTGCTGTCAGACTGCCACTATGTCGCCGATTATATGAAAGACAATCACCCAGAACAATACAAGCTTCTAACTGACACGGAAATCGAGTGGAGGGATGTTGGCATAGAAGACGGCAATGAATTCTTCAAGCTTCACCGAGAGCCAGTCATCTGCTTAGATCGTCACGGCGAAATAACGAGAATTAACTTCTCGATCCCGCAACGAGGCAGTCAGTTCCCTGGGCCTATTGAGCTAGTCAAACCATGGTATGAAGCACATGGTATGTTCCTAGCATTAAACCATAAATTCGCCTCCAGGTTCAAAACGAAAGCTGGAGAGATACTGTGCTTCAATAACATAAGGTTGCTGCACGGTCGTAATGCATACGAGGACAGTGAGAGTAATGTGCGCCAACTTATAGGAGCTTATGTGGACTGGGATGAGATCTACTCGCGATTGAGATGTTTGAAAGTAAAATTGAAGTATGAAGATGGTATCTGCTAAGATCCTGTAAATTAATAATATTATCTACTGATTAAATTTAATCCGCGAGTTGACAACTTTGTAAAAATTGATTGAAACGCTTCAAAGCGCTTCATGTGTACTCGTAAAATAATATTTTATTCATCACTTAACCTTCCAATTAAAATATAAGTAATTTTTTAATTTATTAAAAATCTAGGGCCTAAATCGTGGCAATGTGGTCACGTGACTACGTATGACGTCATCGTTCAAAAACAACTTTCCTGGCATTTGGCACATGAATGTACTTCGGGTATTTTATGATATTTTACTCTATTATGAACGTGAAAAATTATTATCAGTGCTGTGCAGTACCTTGTTGTAGGAATACTACTATAAAAACGCCAACGAAACTATTTATTCATGTCCCTTTAAAAAGAGATATTTGCAAGAAGTGGTTAGAACTTCTGTGTCAAATCCATCCAAAGGTTGTTTGTAAAAGATCGCTTTTAGCGATAAGACCGCCCATTGTATCACCCTTTTTAGTTGTTAAGTCCATATTTGTTTACTGTTATGGTGTACAATAAAGAATATATCTATCTACCTATCTGCTTTTTTGAAAAGACAAAAAAAAGGAACTCATCGAACAACTATCACAGGACGATAAGACAAATGAACCAGAAGAGAGAGTTAGTTATGAAATTAAATGAAATATTTATTTGTAAATTGGTTATAAATAATACTTTTACACGTCATGTTTTTTTGCGTGTTTAGTTTAGCTAGATAAGGCCGCTGTTTCCTGACTACTCTGAGAAGAAACACCGAATCAAACTCCCTCTGAGTTTGTCGTCAACGTCTCTTTTAAAGTCCAGACAATTTGTGTTTGTATATGAGAAGCATGTAGCATCGTCTTTGGTATTCTTTTGAGGAAATAACCACGAAAAATTTGAGCGGACCTGTCCAGACAGTGCAAGCAGTTAGTTAGTTATTCATTTCTTATTTTGTCTTACGCACCAACCAAAGATAACCAGTCAGCTGTCAAAATATTGAACGATGACGTCTCGTTTTCTGATTGGTGTTTCTAATCACGTGACTCACAGATAAAAAGTCTCATTTTTCTCAAGGGAAAATAAAATAAATAATTAATAATCTTTTCTTCATTTATACTATTTTGTGCTTCATATCAATAGATTTACATAATTAAATAGTTATTTTAAATTTTTAAACATACTGTCAACTCGCGGATTCTACACTGCAATAAAAATAATGATACATAATATTGACTATTTTTAAACACAAATGGCCCAAAGGTTACAGGTACATCTTACAAGTTGGAAGTCGTGGGTTTGAGCCCAGGCAGGCACATTACTTTTAGGTAATTTTCACCATCACCACTGCTTTCAAAACAGTGAACAACATGAACGAAACTGGCATGTCATAGGACCGAAAAGCCCGAAGTCATGCGATATCCACCATGGTGGATTACGGCCCATAACTCTCCTAGAGGCGGCCTGTGTTCCGACAGTGGGGACATTATAGCCTGGTTATGTTACCCGTGTATAAGTTAAGAAATTAGACTTTTTGTTTTTGTTGAATATAATTAGTAGTATGAAGATGGATTTGACATTATGTACAAGTAGCATTGCCAGGCATCCGGATAAAGCCAGATATAGGCTTTTTGAATGCATGTCTGGCCAAAATTAACGGTGTCCAGCTTGTCCGGCTTTTGTTTAGCTTTTTACATTTGACCAATCACCTTAAATAATAAAAACAACCTGGGTTTACATACACAATTTTTGTCGTATTAATATTTAGACACAAAATCCCTAATCATTTAAGGTATCCGGCCTTTTTACACAAATGTCCGGCCAGACTGGCTGGCCTGTCCAGCTGGCAACCCTATGTACAAGTATCTTAAATAAATAAGGAAAATAAAAAGTAATATCATGATGGCATTTTATTTGTATGTATGAGTAACAAAACCAATTTAACATTAGAACATTAACTTACTTAAGTAGATTTACCTAATCGGATTAAACTATTGGAAGCAACTGAAACAAAATACTAAATTACATGAAAGCTTTGGTTCACTTAAATTCAGCTTTCACATTTCACAGTTCCACTTCTGGGATGAATAAACCTAATATTGCTGTACAAGGTGTTTTAGATAGATAGATTTAGATAGACGCTTTATTGTACATCATAACAGAATTAAACAAGGACTTAACAACTACGAAGGGTGTTACAATGGTGATCTTATCATTAAAAGTTATTCGTTTGTTATTTTTATTTGTTAACCTGTTTTCCCACCATACAAAATAATTAGAATAATTTAAATTCACATTTTCAATGTTTTGTTTCCATCTGTTGGTCTGGTTACTGTACTGGACACATAAGTATAATTAAAAATCATACTGTTGTTTTATTTCAAACATTACATGAGGAGCTCGTGGCTAATAACAGCCCCATGGGTTCCAGGTTAAGCAATGCTTCGGGAGTTTGGTCCGTGGATGAGTAAACATCTTAACATACTGAGTTTCCTCTATTCTATTTCTTGGCTGTCATTTGTACATCTTTGTTACAACAAGTCAGAAGCCAGAAAATCTGGTGCCAGTCTTATCAAGGGTATTGTGTTACCCAGCTACTGGGTAGAGGAGGCTTCTGATTAGACTGGAAGCCACCCACAACATATTAGTCCTAAGGCAGATTTGGCTTTGTAATACCTTTTGGTGAAATTAGAATTTCACTTCTTTTTTTTTTCATATTTATTTCCAAACATGCAATCGGTTCTTGAACCATAAGCAGTTGTTGATGAATGTGTTTGACACGTTAGACTTGCCCTCTCATTGTTAGGCTGCCTTTGGATAAACAATTTCACTAAATAATCTTGGTACTAATATCAAATTGTAATGTAATGATATCTATGTACAATATTAGATTGTTTGGTCTCCGGTATACTTGTTTTTTTATTTATTTTGTGTGTGGCGTAAGAACATATGCAATAATTTGCTTTTTCGGTAATCTTAAAGAATAATATCACAGTATTATTAAGTTTTCACATGATTTCCATAAAATTTATGCCTGTTACTTTATCTCCACATAAGTATCTACAGCATAACTCCTAATTGAAAATCTTCTGATTGGAACAATTCTATCAGTCTCCTCTTTCAGGTCATTCACTTCAACCAGCGGGAACTCTTCAAATTCAGGATTTGTTGACATGACAACAGCATTTGACTCATTTGTATGTATGTATATTGAGAAACTGCAATCTTCTGGCACATTGACAAAGTTGTTACTCACTGAGGAAATCTTTAGACAAAAAGCCCGCAAGTTTTGCTCACACTGAACCAAATAAGCATCAATTGTCTCGTCAAAGTAACTGTTCTTATCAAACTGAAACATGAATTTTAGTAATGGTTTGTATGTATTGTCTGTAACTACAAATTCCACACAACTTAGCTGGTCACTCTTCAAACATTCTCCTATGCTTTTCAGACATAGGTCAAGATATTGATTTACTTCAGGATGAACAGAACGATATACAACAATATTATACTTTTTACGAGTTTCAAATATACTTTTGGGGTAGACTGACGTGTAATAAAGAATACTGTGGAAGGCAACACCTAAGAATTCTATTGTGATATCTACAAAACAGTTATCCATAATCAAGTTGCAGGCTAAATTGAAAACGTAAACAAAGAAACTGTTTTATGTTCAACTTTTGTGTGGCTTTTGTGGCAGCAAGCAGAGCCACCAAAAGTACCAAAACACAGAACACATATAGGTACTCCTAGCAGCACCAAAACACAGAACACTATTCAAAATGTTTTGAATAACACGTGTTGACCAGTATATATAATGTACTCTGTGCAGTTGAGTGTTCTACAATACAGATATTCAAAGAGAATGTAAGGCCTGCCGCAGACGTCCGGTTTCCTGATCAGGTTTCCTGATCAGGAATTCAGATTCGGAATTCCGTGAGACTAGCGCATACGTCCGGTTTTTTTCATTCGGAATTTTACGTATAGAGACCAGTGTTACCAACTTAGTTCGACCCCCCTTTTAGTGGCGAAATGATGCTTTTAGTGGCTGGTGGTTTTTTCTAGTGGTCAAGTAGAATTCAGTTTCAATTACTGAAAGTGCTATTACTCAACTACTAAGCCACTAAAACTTTACGAAATATATTATTTTTACTTCATTAATGTACTTAATTTACTTTTACTGCGTAGGCACAATAAAAGTACAGAACTTATGGCAAGAGTTGATGATCTATGGCGACAAATCTGTTCACTCTCAAGTTTTTATCGGTATGACATGATGAAAATCTGTATGGATACCGAGAAATCTGTCTGGCAACACTAATCTGAAATGAAATTTCCGTGCGTGTGCGGCGGCCGAACCAAAATGTACGCCAGCGCTGCGTTCGGAATGACGTCATCAGGTTTTTTCCGTTCTTACATTCCGGAACGCATCGAACCGAACGTCAGGTTTTTTCCGTCCGGAAAAAATAAGAATAGTGTGCGCCTTGTTGAACATTTTGTATGTAAGTAGAGCATTCAGGTTTCCTGATCAGGAAACCTGATCAGGAAACCGGACGTCTGCGGCCTGCCAACACTCAGATATTAAATATACCCTCAAAGTCCAAACGCAAAAGGTTGTTCGGTGGGTGAATGCAGCAAAGAGTATGTAATACACTATGTTTTAACTTCAACTTCAATTCTTCAATCAACTCCTTGTTAAGTGGCGTTTGTAGACTGCGGAGGAGGAGTCACAGTCACCACCAGAATGATTTCATAGATATTACATCAAAGTATAATAATATAATAACTTGTATAATAATAATATACTCTGTGGTGAATGAAATTTATTTTAGTTTAGATGGTGGGTGAACCGCGAAATGTTGTACCCCCTCAGGTTGTCACAGTTTGACAGCTAGTGATTGGAAGTGGAATTATTGTACGTATTCGTAGTAGGTATCGATTATCTATCAATTACAGTAATTTAAACATTTGTTTTAAATTTGTGGTATCTCGTGCTTGCGAAAACTTTATTGTTTGGCGTTTAGCTAATACTAAAATACCAAAGGGATAATAATGTAAACGACAAAAATAAGTATTTATGTTAGTTGAAATTGTATATTTGTCTAAGTAACTTCAATATTTTTATCGTAAAATCTTTTATTTAAATAATATCATTTGAATATGTATTATATTTAACTGTTTTTGCTAAGCTTACAGAATGCTACTTATGGTATTTAGATTAAATGCGATAGGGGATGCTATGGTAATTAATATATCGGATTTTTTTTTAATTGAAATTAGGTTCGCGTTTTACCACTATTTCACCTGATGGTAAGTGATGATGTGATCGAAGATGGAGTAATAATGGATAATATGAATAATGGATGGATTAATATTTTGTTCCGACTCGAGCATCTAAAAGTACGACATTAACTTTACTTCTGCAATAGATACGCTTTTTTAAATATGCCTCAGAACTTGTACGTAGTTGACTGACAAAAAACGAAACCCTTATAAATTTGACGTCTCTTTATTCTGAAACTATTATGACTACACAGTTTAGGTATTATGTGAACAGCTTTATGATTTTAATGGACGTGAAACTGAATTTTAAAATAATGTCATCAAACCTGGTACATGGGTAAATAAGTGTTTAAAAAATAACATTGCAGTTTTCAAAACTATTCTCAATTTCATTGAAAAAAGATAGACACTTCCAAAGTAGTAAAACGCAATAATATAAGTAACGTAATAATAAAAACAAAGAGTTTGTCAAATCACTAAGTCAACTGAAGTATCGTCGTTGCGCCTGCAAAGTTCCATAAGTAATTTTTTAATAAGGTTTTGGGAAACAACAAAAAACATGTTATTGAATTGAAAATAAAAACTCGGCAAAATTATTAATACCACAGCACAGACGTTTATTTAATATATTATAAAGATACAAAAGTTGCCAAAACTATCGGTCATTTAAAGGGCTAGAATTTTTTAAGCAAAAAAGTGCACATAAAAATGCACAAACGGAATTTGGCAGGCGCAGCGACGGTATGGGACTCGGATTCCAAGTCAGCTCCAGTAGCATATCGACTCGAGTAGACGAAAAATATGGTGTTCGACATTCGCGTGTATTCAAGCATTTCTCGCCTTTACTGGCAAAATTAGACGCGGACACTATTCTACAAGCAGTGAGTTGGGACAGCTCGTATTGCGACTCGAAGTTAGTCGACAAAAGAATACAAGTAACTCAAATAAAAAACTAATTGTCCCTAGGAGGATTCGTCCCATCGCTAGCTACGTGCGCATTATGTGAACTGTCAGTGTCATTCATGAAGGTAAAGATAAAATATTTATCTATAGGTACCTTCATGGTCTCATTATGAGAAATAATGAATGAATGAGAGTCAATAGACCAACATAGACAATTTCTAAAAAAAAATCTCTATAATAGGAACTTATACCTAAAGTCTAAACGTGGTCTAAGCCTTTGTATATAAGATCCTTGACTGGAACACGTGAACAGGTTATCGTTCTCACAATTACAACACATTAAAACAGAGTTGAAACCAATATCTTTGTCTTTGTCAGGACAACCTATGCCAAAAGCTAGTAACACTCAGCGTGCATTAGCCTAATGGCTGTGTCGGACTTGTGATCGAAAGGTGGCGGGTTCGAACCGCACCCATTAAACTATTGCCGTGAATCCCACTCTAAACACGAGCATATTTAGCTTGGTTGAATGGGTTAACTAGATTGCTTGTAATGTGAATTTTACCCATATTGCTGTAATTGCCTTTATAAACAAATAATAATAAAATTAAAAAAAAAATATTTGCAAAAAATAGAAACGACTTCCATATCAAAACACTACAAAACCAAAAATAACTTTAATTTCGGAAGTCGGTGTTATTGGTTTAGGATTTTCTTTTTTTTTCACACCGCCTTCCGAAATAAAAGTTATTTTTGGTTTTGTAGTGTTTTGATATGGAAGTCGGTTCTATTTTTTGCAAAAAAAAATTTTTTCACTCTTTTTAGTGGGTCGGTTTGTAATTTATCTAGTTACAAAAGCCATAATGTCAACAACTTATTACCTTTTACAAAATATTGCTTTTCCCGATGCATAGCCGTTAATTTATGAGGAGTTCTCCTGGTACTTGACCATCAGCTCTACATCACCAGATGTATTGTGACGAGCATAAAGTGTTTAACATCCGTACTCAAGTAATCGAATCGCAATCCACTCAATACTTATTATTGAGGAGTTTCAGTGGCCGTCTGTGGTCTTCATCATCAGTTCAACTTCCTCAAATGGCACTTTTCGGAAACAACTGCTCAAGGTACTATAAGAAATACCCAAAACGCTATAGGTGTGCCTATAATATTTGAAGAGTTCCCTCGATTTCTCCAGGATCCCATCATCACATCTTGATTTTGTAACAATGGGACCAACTAGAAAGTATACCCATTCAAAGGCAAAAAGAATTTTTCAAATCGGTCCAGCCGTCTCCGAGATATGAGGTAACATACATAAAATATAAAAAAAAATAAAAAAGTTCAAGACGAATAATTGTAAACCTCCTTTTTTTGAAGTCGGTTAATAACTCAATCTCTGAGGCATAATGCGACGAGATGAAAAGTGCATAAGGAGAAACCTGATGCGACAGAAAGTGCACAATTCGAATTATAAAACATTAATAGCATTTAGAGACCCCATTCTGCGTAGAGAGTAGGTTTCTCTGACTACTAGACATGTGCAAAACAGTACACCACGAAGTGATGTGATATGTCATTACATTTCGTGCCGAGTAATATTACATTACACCATTACTTCAAACATCACGCGTAATGTTATGATGTAGCGCCATGCGACAGCACACCATCGCGCGTTCTAATGTAATGCAATGTTCTAGTGTAATAGGACATGTTATTGAAATAGTAACATAGCAGCGAGCGATACGATGTTGTCCGGCTGTCATTATGATGATTCATGAAAGAAATGAAATATTTGCATTGCAATTCGAAATAAAAGGACAGTTGAGTATTTACCTACGACCGTACAACGGGTGGTGGTGTCAAGGAAATATAAACCCTTTTATAATAAAAATAGAGTTCTAAATAACATACTAAGTCACCTGACCGGGCGAAATACGAAATCGCAAGCGCCTAGTTCCGGACTTCCGATATAAACCGAACATTGCCGATGCAATGCGTTCTGGAGGGCTCGGTTCGAGCGAGTCTGCGAGTCATGTCGCGAGCTACTGCGCTGCTACCGCGCGCGTGATGTTTAGTGTAATGGTGTGATGCTTATTTTAGTCGAGTAATGTGTGATGTTACAGTACGCGCACGGGTGATATTACGCGTGATGCATCACTCGCATTACTTACACATGTCTACTGACTACGCCATTCCGCTATCGCTATCGCACTTGCCCACTTCATCAACGAAGCAGATAAAATCTCTATAATATTATTTTTCGGTAGAATGGGGCGTGCAACTGTCAAAGTGGCGCTAGTAGCACACTTACCAATATCAAAGCAGTTTCTCTATGGAACAGTAATGAATTCCTAAATTAGAGACAGTTATTGAGAATTTTTCGATTAAAGAACATGTATTATGTTCTTTAATCGGAAAATTGTACAGAAATCAATTGAAATCAATGAAATGAAAATAAAAAATATTACCACAGATAACCATAGATGATACAGATAACTATATAATATCTCACAATCTAACTAACACTGACAGTGACAAAGGTTCTTACGGTGGTGGCGCCATCTGCGATTAGCTTTCACTTGCACGCCCCATTAATACGTGACGTCATACTGCATTATCTTGGCTGCTACAACCACAAATAATGAGGAGAGTACCCAAAGAGGTATATTCGTTACTCTATGGCATGGTTTGACGTCACGATCTTTGTTGTCTTATGTGATGTCACTGGTCTTGTGTCTTCACTTCACCAGTTTTAAAACAGAAACAGAAAGGTGCTGAAAAATTATTTTCTCAAAATGCAACAAGTTAACAAAAGTGTTTTAAACAGTATGATACTGGGGCGGAACCATTTTTGTTGCCTATGCTTCAAAACTGTACCAGACTCAGCGATACACATAGAAGACAAAGTTGTTGTAAGGAAAAGTGATAAAACTTTTGAAGAAATTTATATGAGTGATATTCTTACGAACGTTTTGGGTTCAGAGGTAATATAATTATCTTTTGAATTTATTAATATTTCACTCTTGATTATAGCAAGTAGCAACACTGATGTTAGTTTGTTAACAATCTACCGACCTACCCATTACCTACTCCCGCACTATCCAAATTCCAATTATGGATAACTCCGTCATAACATGACACTGGCAGAATAGTCGACACCGGCTCAGTTGCCAAAGAGAAAAAAAAAATGATACAATAAAACAATGTACTTTAATTTACTGCCTTGTTGGTCGAGTGATCGCAAGCGCGACTGCTGAGCACGAGCTCTCGGGTTCGATTCCCGGGTTGGGCAAAAAGTGCTACATATTAGGTTTTTCTGAAAGGAATTTCTCAGTAGCAGCTTGGAGTTTGGAAGTTGGCGGTGTGTATCCGCATACCTCGGAAAGCACATTAAACTGTTGGTCCTAACTGGCTGTCATACGGATATATCTGACAGTCGTTACGGTAGTTAGAAGCCAGTAAATCTGCCACTGGTCTAGTCAGGGGGTATTGTGTTACCCAGCTACAGGGTTGTGGACGTCTGAAAGGCAGTCGCTCCATGAAATACTCATTAGTGTATGGTTAATCCCCAAAATTGTTGGGAAAAAACTAAATGTACTTTAATTACAATTTAATTTAATTCTAGCTGACAGCTTTCAAAAAATTATTGGACTAAGGCTTGAAAAAGTTTTAAATCAACTAAAAGTAATTTTATGTCTTGTTGCAGATAAATGACCAACTATCAATATTTAATGCAGTATGTAATAAATGTTCATCGAAAACAATAAAAAGCTACAAATTCTTTGCAAATTGTAAAGATCATTTAGACAAACTCGGCCATATCATGGATGTTCTAACAAATGCTACCGAAGTATGTGCCAGTAATGTAAAAGGATTTAAGGCTGCATTTGTAACCATAAATATGGAAAACTTTAAATGCAGTGGGTATAATTCATTGTCTACGGCAAGTACAAGTCTACTAGCATACCAAAAGTATCAAAGAATACAGAATAAAATTGAGTTAAAAAATAAGGCTGCTATGAAGACTGTTCCAGTTCCAATAAATGCAAAACCTGATAACAGTATTCCAGTTCCAATACATACAAAACCTGATAAAAGAAGAAATGAAAAACATAAAATCTTAATCCTTAATCTAGTTCGTTTAAATCCAAGGGTTATTAATAAGCACAGTACAGTAATTGTTTGCCCTAACTGTGACAAATTCTTTGCAAGAAGGCATAGTATGAACAAACATAATCGAAAAAAACATTTGACTCATGTCGAAGAAGATCCTTTTATTAACTCTCCAAAAGTGCTTAAAAGAAATGAAATTGTTTATATACACAGCTCAGAAGATTCAGTAATGGCAGTAAATAATGCTCACTCTGTTTTTTCAAAAATAGAGTCTGAAAAATGTTATAGAAGAATACCAAATATACTGAGGCACAGTAAGATAATAAATTTCAAAACAAACTAAGACTACAGTTGTGACACCAATTAAATCACTAAATGAGTTAAATTTAAATTGAGTTGTATTAATCTTCTGACTGCCAGTTGTGTATAGCAGACAAATCAAAAATTATGGTCACTACACCATCAATAATTATGGCGTTGATTCTTAGTATGGAGGTTCCGGTCCTTGGTATATTGATTGATCCATTAAGATTGTAAAGTTTAAAAGCTATTGAGAAACACACAGTTTCTATCCAATTTGTTCCTTTTTTGGTTTATCAGATTAATTATTTTTATATTTTAAAGAAGAGATTCAAATACACTTTGCTATTTATATTTATCAGGCACTTATAATTGAAATTTAAAATTAACGTATGTAGCCATAGCTAGCACATCCAGTGGTAAAAATAAGGGTACAATTATTTTTATCAAACACTTGTTTGCCTTATAAGTGTCTAAATAAAATTATTAAAGTTTTACTTGGGGTTGCCAGGGAGATGCTCTACAGCAAGTCATAATTCAGTTGTCTGTTAAGGTACTTATTTTTTTAAGAATGTACTAATTCAGTAAACATTGTGTATAATTTTTATATGAATTTATAAACAGCAAAATAGATGATCGGGTGTCTGGGGAGCATGATGTCTACAACTAGTAGCTAGGTAGCATGATATCTCTTCGCTATACCAGTGACAGCTTTTCTGGCTTGTGACTACCCATAAAAACTGAAACATGTTATGTATCCAATATGAAGCATGTAAATAAACACTTTGGAATTAAAAGAACTGGTATTGTATTGCTAATAAATATACAGACATGAATTAAAAGAAATTTATTAACAGAAATATCTAAAAATACATAATTTAACAGGTTCTACTCTGGTGTACACAGGTTTTCATTCCTTTTTACCTGAAATCAAAAGCATTTATTTAAACAACAACACTTTAAAAAATTAAACATGACCCCATACAAGGAATTTTCCCTTTTGCTAATTGGTTATGAATAACACTTTTACATTTGTAATTTTTTGCCATTGTAAGTAACTAGATGAAGCCAGTACTATGAGTGCTTTAAAAACATCAAGATCTGGAACTACTATTTGTAGGCCAATCATTAACTTCAGTGCAGGAATCGAACCTGCAACATACAGTAGAGCAGCCAATTGTTTAACCACTGCATCAACTGAGTCATCAAATGTCTTAGGGGTGGAGTCAAACCAGATGCACTCTGATAATCTTATTCACATAAGTATGGACAGTGTGCAATTTAAGCATCAATAGTCTAATGGCTAAAGTGTTGGACTTGTGATCGAGAGGTAGAGGGTTCGAACCCCCACACATTACACTATAGCTGTGAATCCACTCCTACTACTAGATTTAGCTTAGTTATAGGGGTTAACAAGATTGCTATTAATGTGATACCAACCCACATTGCTAGTTTTCTTTTTAAAAGAAATAGACAAAACTGCTTGACTGCTTTTGAATTTGAACATTTTAAATCAAATTCATTATTTAAAATGTGAAATTAATTGTATTGCCAAAGAACATAGATTCTTAAATATTGATTTATAACTTACCATCATCATCTTGTAATGTTTCAAGACCCTGAAAAGCAAAAAAAATCTTAGAAATATAACAGTGAATCAGATAAGTACCTATTTTTATAAATAAAAACAATGTTATTTCTGGTATTCAGGATTTTCAGACCCAAAAAAGGTCTGAGGAGCAAGAATGATAAGTGAGGGCCAGAGGGAGGTTCTAGGTAAAAATAAAGCAAGAAGTTTCTAACACTACTAGAATTCTTATTAAATACAAATGGTTCTTACTGCAACTTTATAGGGATTGCCAGTTAATCTGAGATCCCTCTGGTACAACTGGCGGTCCCATCTGTCATCAAGGGTGCGTCTGAAGTGCTGTGAAACAAATGACTTCATTAATAGTAGGCATATAATTTTAATAATGTCTATTCAGGTTAGTTAAGGATTTAGGGTTCTACTGTTGTTATAAAATACATCTCCTGCATTACAGTTTGTATAGGTGTTCCGAGTTCAGACATTTCTCTGTTCTTGATTAATGTATCGCTTCTAAAAATGTACACATAATATATTATCTGTAAAAAAAACTCAGCTGATAATAAATTATGAACCAACTCTGTATGATCTATGGATGAAGACACTGTGCTCAGAAGTTGTTATCTAACATGTGTTTATAAGTGTACTTACGTTGCCTAGTGATAAATTGTGAATGTGATATAAACCCCAGCCTGGCAAACCTAGGGCAGCCGTAATAATGAAGGCGCTGGGCAGAATTTCGTACCACATATTATCAAATTATCGCACACACAGTAACAATAAATTAGGATTCGGAATTCGAATGACAGTAAATTTTGTGCTGCCAGATTTAGATTCAAAAAATTGCAATCATCAACAGTGTGGCCAAGCAAAAAAAGAACAAATCCGTACCGGTAGGTAATTTACAGACGCATAATGTGTATTTAAAACTAACGCTTAAATCCCTTAGAGCATTTAACCAATTTGGTTAAATGCTCCAAGTTAAATCCCCAAAACATAGCTAATAAGCTAATACTCATATTATTTCTACATGACACAAAAACGAATTTTATGTTTGTGACTTACTTTATTCCAACCTTACCTATAATCGGCTCAATCAATGTTACATGTATGATCAATGATATTATAAAGTACTATAAAATATCATTGTGTATGATGTATTATGCTCTAAGTGTAATCATACAATGTAATTGTAATTAAGTTCTGTTCACTTAGAATTAAGATCCTTTGGGTCAGTGGGTCGTCTTAGGATATTTAAAAATACTAATAGGAATGCCATGGTTTTAAATTAAAATGAACATCCTCTATAGCTATATCTATTCTTACACATATTTTGATTAACGGAATTCAATTAATAAAAGTTTTAAATTCGACTGCCTGGACGCGCACTGCTATGGTTGAACCGACGTAGCGCACGAAAATACTTTATTGAACATACACCGATAAATTGAAACACACTTAAATAACAATATTGCTGAAGATCACAATGGCTGTGTTTGACCGGTTGTGGGGCATAAACAGATGAATTAAAAAATATTGTCGGAATTCACTTCACACACGACTCTATTGTAATTATGGGTTCAATATTTTCTTTAACCTTTTCACCGCCACGGACTTGTATAGAAGTTCTGGATTTTCGTGCCACCAGCGCTACGACTTCATTAGTTCTTAATTTTAGCTAAGTTAAATTAGTTTAATTTACTGTAAACACAGTAAATTTATTTTTTTAACTTAGCACGAAAATCCAGAACTTCTATACAAGTCCGTGTCGGTGAAAAGGAGAATTTAAGAACCTCAAAAGAACTTTTAGGTACTGCTAAGCTCAAAGAACCATCAGCATTAGAAACATTGACCCCATAGGGTCATTGCTTGCTGGGGTTACGGGAATGTTGTAACGAGATACCGCGGCCCCGGAATGAAAGAGCAGCTGAAGGAACAGGGTGGCGTTTTAGTCAGTAAAATTCTGACTTTTATAAGTAATAAAGGAGTAAAAAATCTAAAAAAATACATGATAACTTTCATTGAAAAATTGTTTGAACGAGATAGAGTCGTAGTTTCTGAATTATAGCTTATATTGAATATAAAAATCAAAGTTATTTTGTGTAGTAGCTACGGGCCCTTCTTAGGCGAGTATGACTCGCACTTGGCCAATTTTTATCTCGTCTACTCCATAAGTGTGGGGTATCGTTGGATAGGTCGTTCAAATATAATCTATATCTATGGGACAGACTAATTTTCGATTCAGTGATCTCTTGCGAAATATTAAGCTTTAACAATGTTAAATTAACATGCTAATAATTTTCGTTAGAGACAAGTCACCAACTAGGTAGGTAAGTGGTTCTGGGAGGTTTTACAATAGATTTAATTAATGTGAGCCAGCTTATTGATATCTTACTAAGTTACCTTTAATTTAAGTGCAGTACCTATTTTCAACCGACGACCAAAAGAGGAGGTTATCAGTTCGACGCGTATATATATTTTTTTTTTTTTTATGTATGATCATCGAGTACTCGAAGACGGCTGAACCGATTTGGAAAATTCTTTTTTTGTTCGAATGGGTATACTTCGAAATTGGTACCATTATCACCAAAGTCAGGATCTGATGATGGGATCTTGGAGAAATCGAGGGAACTCTTCAAATATTATAGGCACACCTATGGCGTTTTGGGTATTTCTTATAGTAACTTGTGCAGTTGCTCTCAAAAAGTACCATTTGGGGAAGTGGAACTGATGACGAAGACCACAGATGGCCGCCGAAACTACTCAATAATAAGTATTGAGTGGATTGCGATTCGATTACTTGAATATGGATGTTAAGCACTTTATGCTCGTCACAATGCATATGGTGATGTAGAGCTGATGGTGAAGTACCAGGAGAACTCCTCAACAATTAACGGCCCAGCATTGGGAAAAGCAATATTTTGTAAAAGGTTATAAGTAGTTGACATTTAGGCTCTTGTAACTAGGTAAATTAAAAATCATCCAACTAAAAAGAGTGAAATAAAAACTTTTTACCAAAAAATTAAACCGACTCCCAAAAAACACTGCAAAGTGAAAAATAACTTTAATTTCGGAAGTCGGTGCCAAAAACGAAAAAACAAAACTAAAGACACCGACTACCGAAATTAAAGTTATTTTTCACTTTGCAGTGTTTTTTGGGAGTCGGTTTAATTTTTTGGTAAAAAGTTTTTACTTATTTGTATCTACTGAACCAAACTATTTTTTTAATTTTTGTATTACGGTTGAGCCCGCTCTTGGCCTCGATCTCGTCTGATGGTAAGCGATTGATGAGGTCTACGATGTGACGAATGAGCCCAGAAGATGCCTATTTACTCTTGCTTTAGGGGCTGAAAGGTCATAAGTGGCAGGGAACACAGAAGCCGGCAGAGAATTCCACAGCTTGGAAGTGCGCACAATAATTGTGGAGCAGAACCGCTTGGTACGACAAGACGGTAAATCAACCAAGTGTGGATGGTACCCAGCCGAGCGTCTGGTAGACCGGTAGTGAAATCTTATTTAATTAAATTTTGTAGTGACAATTACATGATTCAAAACTTACGTTCCCAAGCACTAACCAATGAGTCCACCATAGCCCGTATCCTGAGAAAGCAAGAGCACCACCAACAATTAAGTAGGATGGTATAATGTTGTACCACATTATATGATAGAAATGAAAAACCCTGATAAGTACTACAGCAGCTTTTCCTACGGGCTGTTTCTCGCGCTGTTCAAAGAGTATGTATAACCTAACGGTAGCGCTGTTCTGCGCTGTTACTTCACTTTATGACAGTTTCAAATTGTTTATTTTTTACGACATAACTATTGGCCCAGCGGTTTATTATTAAAATTAAGGAATGAGGTTTTATTATAACGCAATAGATGAAGTGAGAGTGTAAAAACTTAAAAAATTGAGGAAAGTCCGGCGTGGGATAAGTTTATAATTATTAAGCCTAGATGGATAAGTGTAGAAATATTTGTTCCTTTTAGATAGAACAACAGCAACAGTTTGGGCAACTGTCGCTTGTTAGCCTCATCTCGAGAAAGCAATGTGATGATTGAGATTCTATTAAGTTTATAAGCCAGAAACCATTCTTAAACGCATTCAATTTCGTTATGGTTTATTCATTGTCATTTTATCGTGTCCGTCTTAATAATTTTTTAAAGCGAAGTCAAATGAAGCAAAAAGATTTAGCAAGTTGGTGTACTATATTGATTAGGATTATCCATGTAATTTAATTTAAGAAAACATTGTTTTGTAGAAGCATGTGTACAGCATGATTAACGTGACCATACGTCCCGCTTTGGGCGGGAATGTCCCGCTTTCAGGCTGTGTGTCCCGCTGTCCCCAACGAGATCAAAAATGTCCCGCTCTCATAAACAAACCTTTATATACTTACTTACTTGTCTACATTAAAATATATCTAAAATCGCGCGGAAGACTGCAGAGTAGACGCGGGACTAAGAATCAGGAACAAGCGAGAGCGAGCGACTGACATGCAAGAACGGATAGATGATAAATGAAGCGAACAAGTAAATCGTGGAACCGATACAAGGTCAGGATTATTGATACATTGAACTTTATTTAATATTGTATTGGTTTACAGTTGTTTACGAAGACCGCCATGTATTTCGGCCTCATTCAACTCATAAACTCACTTCATTTATCTATTGTGGATGTATATACTTATTTAGTTTACCGAATAAGTACTAATCCTAACTTATCTATATATATATATAAAAGAAAGTCGTGTTAGTTACGCCACTTATAACTCAAGAACGGCAGAACAGATTTGGGTGAAAATTGGTATGGAGGTAGCTTAGAGCCAGGAGACGGACATAGGATAGTTTTTATCCCGGAATTCCCACGGGATAGGGATTTAAGCGGGAAAAACATCCCACGCGAACGAACAAGAAATGGAGAGTAGGGTAGGGGTAGGGTTGGTGTAGGGTAGGGGTAGTGTAGGGGTAGGGGTAGGGTAGGGCTAGGGTAGGGGTAGGGTAGGGTAGGGGTAGGGTAGGGGTAGGGTAGGGGTAGGGTAGGGGTAGGGTAGGCGTAGGTTAGGGGTAGGGTAGGGGTAGGGTAGTGGTAGGGTAGTATAGTGGTAGGGTAGGGGTAGGGTAGGGTTAGGGTAGGGGTAGGGTAGGGTAGGGGTAGGGTAGGGTAGGGTTGGGGTATGGTAGGGGTAGGGTAGGTGTAGGGTAGGGGTAGGGTAAGGGTAGGGGTAGGTTAGGGGTAGGCGTAGGGTAGGGTTAGGGTAGGGTAGGGGTAGGGTAGGGTTAGGGTTGGGGTAGGGTAGGGGTAGGGTAGCGGTAGAGTAGGTGTAGGGTAGGGTTAGGGTAGGGGTAGGGTAGGTGTAGGATAGTGTTAGGGTATCGGTAGGGTAGGGGTAGGGTAGGGGTAGGGTAGGGTAGGGTAGGGTTAGGGTAGGGATAGGGTAGGGGTAGGGTAGGTGTAGGGTAGGGGTAGGGTAGGGGTAGGATAGGGGTAGGGTATCGGTTGGGTAGGGGTAGGATACCACGCGAACGAAGTCGTGGCGGGTCAGCTAGTATTTATATATATATAACTCAAAGGTGACTGACTGACTGACTGACATAGTGATCTATCAACGCACAGCCCAAACCACTGGACGGATCGGGCTGAAATTTGGCATGCAGGTAGATGTTATGACGTAGGCATCCGCTAAGAAAGGATTTTGCGAAATTCCCACGGGATCGGGATTTACACGGGAAAATCTTTCCACGCGGGCGAAGCCGCTGGCACAAGCTAGTTATATATATTCTCACTGCATTATAAATACAAAAGTAACTATCTGTCAATTGTCAGTCCCCAATTATGAGCAGAAATTGGCACAGCTCACAAGCTTATGGAACAAACTAGCCGCGCTCAAAGCTAAGAAGGTCCCCGGGCCAGACCAGCACACAGCTAAGACTATGAAAGCGATGGAATCGGCTGCGATTGACGCTCAGTTTAAGATATGCAACGACATTTGGCATTCCGGGGAATGGCCTTACGACTGGGCAAAGTCGGTAATTCTGCCACTGCACAAGAAAGGTTCCACTACAAAATGTGGTAAAACTGCTATATAATTAACAACAGGATTTGACATTTCTTGGACTGGCAGATTCCGCAAGAACAGACAGGTTTCGTCCAGAGCCGGATTAACCCTGTCAGAGGTCCTAAGGCAATGGCATTCTCGGGGCCCCTTTTCTTACTTTGACTGACCAAATTGTGTGTGAACTGAGGAAATGCACATTAAGAGCTGTGGTTTTTACCCGACTGCAAAGGAAGGGTTATGTTTTTAATATATTTGTTTACTTATTCCCCCATTTGTTCTAAAATTGTTTTAATTCTACTACTAAATCTAACGATTTGTATTTTGTGAGATAACAGTGAGGTCCCTAAGTTCACACGCACACATCAAATTCTCGTTCGAAGAAACATGTTTTCTTGGTGCGTGCACTGGGCCTGGGCCCCTAGTTGATGCGGGGCCCCTAGGCAGTTGCCTACTCCGCCTAATGGTTAATCCGGCCCTGGTTTCGTCAGAGGCAAAGGTACGGGTAAGGCGAACAGATCCCAAATGTACGCAAATTAATAGAAAAAGCTTATGCGTTCAATACGCCAATCATCCTATGCTTCATCTATTACAGCAAAGCCTTTGACTGTGTTGTTTGGACAGATCTATGGAAAGTGTTTCGGCAGCTAGGAGTGCCTGAACATTTAGTAGGTCTCATCGAAACTCTGTACCTGTCGCAACGAAGGTGTCGTGAGAATCGACAGCATTTTCAGACCCTTTATGTTTCGGAAAAGGTGTGAGACAAGAGTGCATCCTATAACCCATCCTTTTCAATGCCTATGGAGAATATATTATCAGAAAAACCCGTAAAAACTGGGAGGGAGGTCACTATCGGTGGCACCAAAATCACAGATGACACAACGCTTCTAGCCGTCAATGAAGAGGAAATGGTAGACATCCTAGGTAGAATGGAGCACATTAGTATGGAAATGGGTCACTAGATCAATCGCAGCAAAACCAAGGTCATGGTGGTGGATCGTGGCGGGAAACTATAGCTCACAGGTGTTCTTGGGATTGAAATAGTTGATTGATTTATATATCTCGGCGCCACTATCAGTAATACCAGTTCTTGTGAAGAAGACATCAGGAGGTGAGGAGGCGCATAGGAATGGTCAAAACTGCAATGTCTCAGCTGCAAGGCATATGGAGGACATCTCGCGTAAAACTAAGATGAAACTAGTCCACAATCTGGTCTTCTCCATATTCAGCTACGAAACTGAGATTTGAACTCTAAAAAAGGCTGACCGCGACCGCATTGGTGCTTTCAAGATGTGGTGCTGGAGGAAAATGTTGCAAATTCCTTGGACTGCTTTTCGCACCAATATGTCTATCTTGCGCGAACTAAACGTTAAGACCACACTATCGAAAACTTGTCTGCGCATTGAGGAACTCGACGCAAGGAGGGAGGAGGTTGTGTTTCATGTCTAAACTGTTGAACCGCTTTTTCCATAGCAAAGTACCTACCTAGTCTTTTGTCGCAAAAATATTGACAAATTAAATTTTTAAGGTAGGTTGGTCTAAGAATGGGGCGTGCAACTGTCAAAGTGGCGCTAGTAGCACACTTACCAATAACAAAGCAGTTTCTCTATGGAGCACTATGGAGTAGTGAATTCCTAAATTAGAGACAGTTATTGAGAATTTTCCGGTTAAAGAACATGTTCGGAAAATTGTAAAGAAATCAATTGAAATCAATGAAATGAAAATAAAAAATACGAAGCGTGTAAATGTTTAGCTCACCACAGATAATGAGATAACCATAGATGATACAGATAACTAAATTATCTCACAATCTAACTAACACTGACAGTGACAAAGGTTCTTACAGTGGTGGCGCCATCTGCGATCAGCTTTGACTTGCACGCCCCATTAAAATGCCAGTGAGGGTTAGATGCCACACTTATTTACGAACGTCAAGATATTGAAACGTCAATAGCCTAATGGCTAAGGTATCGACTTGTGATCGAGAGGTCGCAAGTTTAAACCACACTCATTACACTTTTGCCGTGAACCCACTCCAGACAAAAGCATATTTAGCTTAGTTGGAGGGGTTGACAAGATTTATTTATTTTATTTATTTGGCTCACCAACCTTAGATACACTGATAAAAATTGAGAATACATTCAGTAGGTTTATGGACTAAATAGCCAGTATTTTTTTTTTAAATACAATTTGTATTTTGCTCATAAATATACACTGATTTTTCTATAAAATATATTTATTTGTATACAAAATTTTGTAAGGGTCCCGGTTTGACACGAAAAAAAATGGTCACGTGAAGCATGATGGGCCTGGTTTATACATTGATATAAAAATCTCAAATTAATTTAATAAAGATAGTAAAATAACTGTACAAAGAATTCTTAAAAATAATCTTAAAAATAAATATAGCTTTATGCTACATAAAACTTCTGTTATTTCTGTTATTAACCTTGTGAAAATAATATGTATAATTGAAACTTTGGTTATCTTAAAGTTTATAGTTTTAGTTAGGAATCTTGTTGGGACCCTCATATCAATAGAAGACTCACACTGTACATCTGTGCCAGTTACCGACCACCTGGAGCTTTTGGGCATGGAGTTGACGTCAGACCTCAACTTTGGCTCAACCATTGAGTCCAGAGCTCAGATTGCAGCAAAAAAGCTAGGAATCCTACACAGGGTGAGGCGGTACTTCACGCCTGGACAGCTTCTGACTCTATATAAAGCGCAGGTCCGCTCCTGCATGGAGTATTGCAGCTACTTGTGGGATGGCTCTGAAAAATACCAACTTGCTGCACTGGACTCGATCGACCGCATGACTAAAAGGCTTTTAGGTGACGAGGCGCTATCGGACAAGCTTTATCGCCTAGCTCATCGGCAAACTGTTGCTTGCCTGTCGGTTTTCTACAGATTGTACTTCTGGGAGTGTGCGCAGGAGCTCCATGACCTGATCCCTCCATCTCCCTTTCACTACCGGTCTACTAGACGCACTACGGGGTA
The DNA here is from genome assembly GCA_943138885.2 of Tholera decimalis. Lineage (NCBI taxonomy): Eukaryota > Metazoa > Arthropoda > Insecta > Lepidoptera > Noctuidae > Tholera > Tholera decimalis. The sequence continues at coordinate 3,030,603 of OW964550.2, forward strand.
CCATCCACACTTGGTTGATTTACCGTCTTGTCGTACCAAGCGGTTCTCCTCCACAATGGGGCGTGCAACTGTCAAAGTGGCGCTAGTAGCACACTTATCAATATCAAAGCAGTTTCTCTATGGAACAGTAATGAATTCCTAAATTAGAGACAGTTATTGAGATTTTTTCGATAAAAGAACATGTATTATGTTCTTTAATCGGAAAATTGTACAGAAATCAATTGAAATCAATGAAATGAAAATAAAAAATATTACCACAGATAACCATAGATGATTGTACGATGTTTGTTTTATATTTAAACACCTTTTTATATGGTTTATACCATTTATTAGTATAATTATTGTACATTACAGTTACAGCTCGTGCCGCGATCCAGAGCGTCTCTCCGGTGTCCGGTGTTGCCAACCCTATATGTTAGTGTTGTTACTACTAATTATGTCTCCTCTCACATCCCTTCTCTTTTCTTAAAATAATTAATCATTACAATATTCATGCAAATAATTTGGTTTCTTAACAATTCGACCACTTCTAGTTTTTTTATTTTCTACAACAATATTGTCAAAATTAAATGTAACAGACTTCTTGGCTTTACTATTTACTATGTCATTATTAGCTCCAAGATCAGTCTGTTCATCAAGACAATCTACAAAGTTATCCACATCACAATTAACATATTCAAAATTTAAATTATCATTATTTTCCACAATGTCATTCATAATATCTTTGTTACAATTATTAAAGTCTATATCTCTAAAAGCTAAATTCTCAGTACAGTCATCATCTGTTACATTAACATTCGTTACCTTATCATAACATCTTTCATTTAATGTGTTATTTTGTATTATACATTCTAGGTCCTCATCATCATAATCATATGTATTTTTAACATTAAATTTTCTATATTTTGAACCTTTAAATATATTATATCTGTTTCTCAGAACTTTCTGCCCATTTTCCAATAATATTACATAGGATCTATCTTTATCCCCTTCTTTTACAATTTTACCTGGGATTAACTTATTCTTATTTCTATCTCTAATATAAACATTTTGTCCATTAAAGAATATTATTCCTTTACCCTTAAATTTCTTATCATGATACAATTTATATCTTTCATTTTTCTTTTGTACATAGTTTTTTATTTTCTTATACTTTGTTTCATAACCATTTCTATTCACAGGTAACAAAGAAGCTACTTGTCTACCAATCATCATCTCATTTGGCGACTTTAACTCATTATCAATAGGCGTATTCCTGTATTCTAACATAGCTAAATCAATATTTTTATTTTCTAATATACATTTTTTTAACATCCTTTTAACTGTTTGAATGTGGCGCTCAACCATCCCATTAGACCTAGCATAATAAGGTGTTGATGTCTTATGTTTAAACCCAAATTGCTGACAGAAATCTACAAATACAGAACTTCTGTATTGAGCTCCATCATCTGTATATAATAATTCAGGGATTCCCCATCTAGAGAATGATGTTTGTAAAGCTTTTATATGCTCCTCCGCTGATTGATTTTTTAATACACTTATCTCTACATACTTAGTAAGATAATCTACTATTAATAAAAATATTTTATTATTTAAGAAAAACATATCCGCTCCTATTGTACTCCATGGTTTATTGGGAACTTCTCTTAATTTTAATGGTTCATAACTATGACTTTTTTGAAACTGTAAACAGATGTCACAATTTTTAATCATATCTTCTATTTCTTTATTCACATGTGGCCAATATAACAATCCTTTTATTCTATTTTTACACTTTTCATAACCCATATGATTGTAATGAATTTGCTTTAACATGTCAGAACGTAATGATTTTGGTACTAACAAAGCTGAATCTTTGAATATTAAACCGTTAGCTACATATAAGCTTTCTTTAATAGAATGATAAAACTTTAATTGAAATGGAATATCAGAATATTTAGGCCAATCATTTTGAATATAATTAATAAGCAATACCAAGTTTTCATCTTTAGCTGTTTCTTCTTGAAATATTTTTAATTTTTGCTCACTAATATTTAAATTTTCTATAATCATACAGACATGCATTTCTATCTTTTCATCAATATCCTGATTACATATGTTATCTTGTACATATGCCCTAGATAATGCATCAGCCACTAGGAGTTCTTTACCAGGTTTATATTTAATATCTAAGTCATAACCTTGTATGCGCATTCTTAATTTTTGCAATCTTAATGGAGTTTCGTTCATAGATTTTTTAAATATCTGTTCAAGTGGTTTATGGTCAGTTTCTACTGTAATTTGTTTGCCATATATGTATTGATGGAACTTTTCACATGCATATACAATTGCTAATAATTCCTTCTCAATTTGTGCCCATGATTTCTGCGACTCAGTTAATGATTTAGAAGCATAAGCTACTGGTGCATTATGTTGCAATAAAACTGCTCCTAACCCTGTACTACTACTATCAACCGACAATGTGATAGGACTATTTATCTCAAAATATTTTAAAACCGGTTCTGTAGTTAAGATTTGTTTTAATTTATTGAAAGCTTCCTTTTGTTTTTCACTCCATACAAATACAGAATTCTTTTTCACTAATTCTCTCAATGAATTTGTAATATCTGATAAGTTAGGTATAAATTTAGATACATAAGTTATGATTCCTAAAAATGTTTGTAACTCTTTTTTACTTGTGGGCTCTTTCATATTAACAATAGCTCTAATTTTCTCTGTATCAGGTCTAATACCTGTGCTACTCAATATATGGCCTACATATTTGACCTCAGTTACCCCAAACTGACACTTATCTTTGTTGAATTTTACTCCTGCTTGTTTAGCCCTGTTCAAAACTTGTTTTAATCTCTTATCATGGGATTCCTTAGATTCTCCCCATATTAACAATTCGTCAACATATTGTTCTACCCCTTCAATGTCACAAAATATGTCATGAAAACATTTACTAAAAACTTCAGGTGCTGAGTTTAAACCAAAGGGTAATCTTTTATAACAATACCTACCAAAGTCACCAGCATTAAATGTTGTATATATTTGACTCTTTTTTGATAATTTAATCATGTAAAATCCTTTAGAGGCGTCTAGCACCGAAAAATACTTGGCATTAGGCATTCTAGCGACTAATTCCTCAAAAGTACTCATTTTAAATCTTTCTCTGATTATACATTTGTTCAAATTCTGTGGATCTAAACAAAGTCTGATAGAACCATCGTTTTTCTTTGCCACAACCATAGAATTAACCCATTCAGTAGGCTCATTTACCTTTCTAATGACACCTAACTTCACTAATTTATCTAATTCACTTTTAATTTGATCTTGTAATTTAAATGGAATTTTTCTAGGTCTTTCTGCAATTGGTACACAATTTTCCTTTAATTTAATATCATATTCATATTTTAACTCACCTAAACCAGTGAATAATCTATACTAATATTATAAAGAGGAAACCTTTGTATTTTTGTATTTTTGTATGTTTGTATTGAATAGGCTCAAAAACTACTGGACCGATTTCAAATTTTCTTTTACCATTACTTAGAGGGATTCTTCCGAATCCGTATAGGCTATATTTTATCCCGGAAAATAGATAGGATTTTTCGTGGTAGTGAAAATTGTGGAGTAAGGCGTCAAAAAAACTGCCGTACGTTAACGATTCTCGCGATTGCACCCGTGCGAAGCCGGGGCGGGTCGCTAGTTCACTATATTCTGACACAATGTCACTTTTATTTACCAACTTTACCCGGTTAATAATACCAAGCTTTACTGCAGTTGAGTAACTTAAAATACTGGGTGTGTTAAAATCCACTACAAAGAGTTTACATAAACAGTCACTGTTGTTGTATCTTAATTTTGTATCACAAGTTCCAAGTATTTTGATCTCAGATCCATCAAAATTTGTCAATCTTATATTCCTACATGTATTTAGTTGCAATTTTAATTGATTCATTGTATTTCTATTTATGATATCCACTTGAGAACCTGTATCAATTTTAAATTTCATATATTTGTTATTTACTTGTATATTTATATACCACTCCTTGCTTACTGAGTTTACTGCATAAACTGTATCTATTCTAAGCTGTTCTATATTTTCACTGTTGACTACTGAACATTTATAAGTACAACATGAAGTAAAATGATTAAATTTATGACATTTTATACATTTTTTACCGTATGCTGGGCATTTACCATAACCATGAAACTTATTGCATTTTCTACATGGTCTTGATGTACTGGCATCTTTTTTAAAATGCTCACCTGACCTTTCTTGATAATTTGATTGTCTGCCACTGGATGTTCCTCGCGCACCATAACTTGCTTGACCTGGAGTTCTACTACGACCCCTGGCTTTTGGTTCTCGTTTATTTGCTGATAGGCGACTGTATGTTCCTTTGTTTACTGCTCCTACTTCATTTGAGAATTCACTATTTAAAGTTTTTATTTGACTTTGAGCCACTTGTGCGGCTTTACATATACTCATGCACTTGTCAAGTGTCAGGTCTGGTATTCTTAGTAATTTTTCTCTGATATTACCATCAGTAATTCCAAGTACTATTTGATCTTTTATAAGACTATCCTTTAAGGTTCCAAAGTTACAATCTAAACTGAGAGATTTTAGTGCTGTATGGTATTCTTCGTATTGTTCGTCAGTTTTTTGTTTTCTTGAGAAGAATAGATATCTGTTATACGTTTCATTTGTAGGTGGACTACAGTTTTTCTCCAGACGTATGAGTACCTCATTGTATGATATGCTCGCCTTGTCCTCGAAACTATTATATATTAGCAGACCCTCTTCACCGATGCAGTGTAATAATAGAGCTTTTTTCTGTTCATCATTTAGACGTGTATCTGCTCCACTGGCGAGAAAATATAGGTCAAACCGCTGTTTCCAGTTTTCGAAACTTCTCTTTTTCGATTTCGACCCAACCAAAGATAATGGCGGCGGCGGTTGTAGTTGTTCCATCTCTTACTTCTTTTTACTGTGTTCAGCGGCAATTTTTAGTTATCCTCAGCGCCATGTATGATGTTTGTTTTATAATTAAACACCTTTTTATATGGTTTATACCATTTATTAGTATAATTATTGTACATTACAGTTACAGCTCGTGCCGCGATCCAGAGCGTCTCTCCGGTGTCCGGTGTTGCCAACCCTATATGTTAGTGTTGTTACTACTAATTATGTCTCCTCTCACAATGATACAGATAACTATATAATATCTCACAATCTAACTAACACTGACAGTGACAAAGGTTCTTACGGTGGTGGCGCCATCTGCGATTAGCTTTCACTTGCACGCCCCATTATTGTGCGCACTTCCAAGCTGTGGAATTCTCTGCCGGCTTCTGTGTTCCCTGCCACTTATGACCTTTCAGGCAGCCTTTAAAGCAAGAGTGAACAGGCTACTTCTGGGCTCGCTCGTTCCATCGTAGACCACATCAGTGTTGCCAACTTAGTGGATTTTGCACTAAAACTGGTGGTTTCGACCCCCCTTTTAGTGGCGAAATATTGCTTTTAGTGGCTGGTGGTTTTTTCTAGTGGTCAAGTAGAATTCAGTTTCAATTACTGAAAGTGCTATTACTCAACTACTAAGCCACTAAAACTTTACGAAATATATTATTTTTACTTCATTAATGTACTTAATTTACTTTTACTGCGTAGGCACAATAAAAATGCAGAACTTATGGCAAGAGTTGATGATCTATGGCGACAAATTCATTTGCAGAAATGAAACGAGAGCAAAGATACAAAAAAAATTGGAATGAAGTATTGCATTTCAAAGATGTCCAAGGGGAATCTAGATTTGAGGAATTAGCGACTTTTGCGATTACTCTTTTAATACTACCTAATTCTAATGCCGATGTTGAGAGACTATTTAGCAGTATGAATGTAATAAAAAACAAGCAGAGGAACAGAATGAAGTTGAATATTTTAACTAAAATATTAAAAACACTCTGTGGTTTAAGATTGGAAGAAAAATGCTGCAATGATTATGAAATTCCAATAAAAGTTATTTATTTATTTATAACAAAATCCACAGCTCTTAACACAATGTTTTATAGTAACTTATATCTAATCTTACAGCCAATTACGGATTTACAATTTATTCACTAGTAACAAACATGTAGGAAATATATTTTTTTAGATTAACATTATTATACAGTATTAAGAAGTCTGCATGGGGAGTATTAAATGAATGTGTCTTGGTGTGTGTGCGTGTGTGTGTATGGGTAGGTATGTGGTGTATGATGAATGCCTGTAGTGTACCATACTCATAGGCGTAGGAAGGGGGGGAGCCGGGTGGGCCGTGCCCACCCCAGAATGGTCTGGTGCCCACCCGAGAATTTTTACTAACAAACAATTATGGCCGAAAAATTAAAAAATCTGGCCAAGTGCAAGTCGGACTCACTCATGCAAGTTTCCGTTATGCGATACATGTTAAATTAATTTATGTGAAAATTTTCATTTCGTACGCAACTTTGATAAGCGATCATCACTTCTATTACTGGGGGCCAGCCCCCCCCCTGGGAAATATCACTCGGTACGCCAATGACCATACTTAATCTATTTTTCTTCTGTTAGGATCTGATTAGGTAAATCGACATGTCCAGAGGATAAAAGTAGCTTCCTAAACATACCTTTTTTGGAGTTAAATATATCCAGTTGGGAGAAGTTTTTGTTAAAAGTCCTTAGTATTCTACTAATAACTAAATTCTGAGCGTAGTTAGTACTGGCATGTGGTACAGTACATCGAAAAGCTGAGTGTGCCTAGTCCGTCGTGACGGCGTGCTCAATCTCAAAACTAAGTTACTTAGATCAGCGCAGTCTATATTTCCACTACAAATATTATAAAGAATCAGCATGTCCAAAATCGTACGTCTGTCCTGCAAAGGAAGAATGTTATGATGTTTACATGATAGAAGATAATCTTTTTGTTTAAAGCCAATGCGGTAGTTAATATACTTTACAAATTTAGATTGTATAGATTCAATCTGCTGCATATAAACCAAGTAATGTGGATTCCAGATGCAGCTGCAGTATTCTAAAATACTGCGTATGAATGCAAAATATAGTATTTTAATGCAATCTATATCGGTAAATAATTTACATATTCGCATAATAAATCCTAGACTTTTGTATGCCTTACCGACGATATGGGACACATGCTCCGAAAACAACAGTTTTGAATCCAGGACGACACCAAGATCCCTAACAACATCACAACATACAATGTTGCTACCATTAAGATTATAACTGTATTTAGTGAAATTTCGCTTCCTAGTAAATGTTACGATCTGACATTTGTTAACGTTAACATTTATTCTATTGATATTATAGTAGTCAGATAGTCTATTTAAGTCTTGCTGTAGCTTCTCACAGTCATCCTTATTTTTAATGGTCATAAAAATCTTGGTGTCGTCAGCATACATTAGAAACCGTGCGTTAAGGACATGCCCCCATATCGTATAGGTAAACAAATTGGTAGCAAAGCATCATATAAATGTGAAACCGACGATGATGGTGCAGACAAAAGTTCTTGTATGTTGATTTACTAACTTAAAATATTTTATTACGTCATATTAAAGAACATTTTTTATTAATACAAGTAATAATAAATAAATACTGTTTTCTTTCGTGAAAACTAAAAAAAATAGTGTAAATTTTAGCGATTTTTAGAGTAGGGCCCATTTTTGTTAGTGGTTTTCTGGTGGTTTTAGAATTTGGATCTGGTGGAGAGCCAGTTGAACTGTTGGCAACACTGGACCTCATCTATCGCTTACCATCAGGCAAGATCGAGGTCAAGAGTGGGCTCATTCTGAATAATAATAAAGAAAAAACTATGAGTAATTAAATAAAATACTATCTATTATTATCACTTGTTTTTTCTTGTTATGGCAACATCGGATTTTATTTATTCTTATTTGTTTTTTTGGCAACACTAGTTATCGGGTCATCAAAAATGGTAGACGCTCCGATCGACTGTGATTTCCCCGTTTGGGGATTATTGCCGAAAAAAGAGACGGGAGTTGTCTCATTTATCAACAAAAATGCAAATTATGATGGCAGAGACACTGTTATTGCAATTTTTGATTCTGGCGTGGACCCTGCAGCTGCTGGACTTACGGTAAAAAACTGTCATGTCACGATTTGTTTAGTTGTACTTTTATTAAAATTTTGAACGAAATATAGTATTGCTGGGGTTACAGGTAACGAGTACGGGTGAGACAAAAGTTATTGAGAGGTACGACTGCAGTGGCTGCGGTGATGTGGACACCAGTACTGTCATTAAAAAAGTGGTCGATGGATGTATTACCGGTCTCACAGGCCGCAAACTTAAGGTAAATTTTTGCGCAAATAGACGCTTTTCGGCCGATCTTTGCTGTTTGGTATTATCATTGCACTGTTAGTAATTGCATTATCATCAAGCTGTATAAATTATTTCATTAAAATGTGCTAATTAATCCACAAACTGCTTAATGTTATCGTCAAGTTACTACTTTCACTAACTTGACAACAATGTATGTTTATCCTAAGTTATAGCCTGGTTTGGTGTGATAAGAACCTGTAACAAGTACCATTTATGCTAAATAAATTAATTCTATTATTTATTTGCGTATGTAAATAACCTTGTCTCATTTACTAGTCTTAAGCAAACAAAGAATTTGTTTTATTTGAATGGTTTAGTACCAGAAACTCAAAAGTTTTAACTTCCTTCCACTTTTAGGTTTAACACATAGACATTTAAGTATATATATGTTTAGCCTGTCTACCTGACCTCTACAACTCAGTAGCTGGCTAAAACAATACGCCTTATCAACACCAGTTCTTTTGGGTTTGGTCCGAACTTTGTCCCAGCACGGGATCATTGCGCGTGGGGAAGACCTTGTTTGTGTGTTTCTTATCTTTGAAGATTGACCCATGTGGCAAACCATAAATATAATAAAATCTTTGTATTATTCCTCCTATTGTCACTGCATATAATAATAAACATATTTTTTCCTGTAGATCCCAGAGCTATGGAAGAATCCATCAGGAACATGGCGAGTGGGAATCTTACACCCATTCAGTTTATACCCAACAAAATTGAAGGAACGCATGCAAGAGCATCGGAAAGAGCATAGCTGGGATGTTGGCTACAAGCCAGCTTTTGCTGAGGCCAATAAGAATTTGCAAGAGTTTGAAACTGATGTTGGTAAGTGCAGTGCATGAATTAATTGAATCACAGATTTTTGTGAAACATAATTAATAAAAATGCATCACAGAAAAATCTGTAATGTAAGTAATCTGTTGAATTTGGACTCACTTCACAAACAAATAAAAGGAATTGTAGTTAGCCTTTCATAGTAACTTAAGGCTAGTGAGCTTGAGATGGGCATAAAGAGGTAATGTCATATCTGTTGCCTTATATTGCCCCTTGCACCTATATGGTAATATATATGGGTATGGTGACTTTTATAAGGCATTTCAATGTTTATGCAATTTTAGGACCATAATTTATTATTTACATTATCGTTGTTGCGCTTGCAAAAGGCGCTATGTAGTGAATAGTCAATTTTCGTTCTTTTATGAAGTTTCAATCGTTATTTTAGTACACACATGCTGTAAAAACAGCTATCTGATAAACGCAATATTGAAAGGTAACTCTTTAAATATTTCGTTTATTAGATAGCTGTTTTACAGCATGTGTGTATTAAAATAACGATTGAAACTGCATAAAAGAATGAAAACGAATATTTACCACATAGCGCCTTTTGCAAGCGCAACAACGTTATGCAACTTAAAAATAACATAACCAGTCTATTATGTACCTGCATAACAGGCCTCTATGAGAATAGTCATCCACTACACAAGTCCCATTGTGGGTTTGTGAATGTTGCACATTTTTGGTCCCAGGACATGTTAGTACCCTCACAGCAAAGCATAGGTTTTGATGAAAACTTGTGTTCTAACCAAGACCTACTACTCATTAGTCATGCTTGAGCCAATGTTGCTCTAATATAATAGCCAAACTAATGTTATAAAGAGGAAAAATGTGTTTGTTTATTTAAATATGCTAATCTTCGAAAGTACTGGGTGGGTTTGGATGAACTTTGGTATGGAAGTAGCGAGAAGCTGCAGGATGGTTAAAGGCTACTTTTTTAACCAACTGCAAAAGAAGGGAGTTATGTTTTTTATTGTTGTAAAGCCCCGCACGACTGGTAGTGATAACTAACCCAAATATTTATTTTCTTTTAGTATCATTGGATAGGTCATTCAAATTAATGGGTATGCGAAATATTAAGCTCTGATGTGTCAATTTTCGTTAGAATTATTGGGGGGGGGACACTGTCGTCGTCCCCACCCCCAACAACTAAGTTTAGTTTTTAGGGGGTTTAATGTTGATTTTATTTTAGTGGCCAAAAACCCCACACTGAGCCCAGAAGACAAGCTTCTGAAAGAGGAGTTGGAAGCCAGAGTGGAAGTTCTGCAGACTGCAGAGAAAAAGTTCACTGATGTGGGACCTACTTATGACTGTGTGCTGTTCCATGATGGAACTGTTTGGAGGTATGAATAATACATTATATTCTATCACACCAATAACACAAAACGGAACAGCAGTAGCAACAGAGTAAGACTGGAGTAGAATTATAAAAATTGTTATGAAAGGGATATGTTATGTTGTAGTTATCTTTTGTCAGGTTATTTTGATTCCAATACATTATAATCTATCTATACTCTTCTAAAATATAATTGATGTGTGTCTGTGATTTCAAAATGGCAGCATTTTCACAATACTAAAACTCAAATCTTTAGTTTTTTATCTCTCTGCCTGTCTTTCTTTTTGTGTGGGTTAATCTCTGGATGTATTAATGGGACTATCTCTGGAACATAGAAGGCATAGGCCAACATAGGTTTTAACCCGGAATTGTCTCTAGATCATGTTTCACGCGGGGAAAACCGCGTTGCTAATATTGACATTGAAGTGACGGGCATAGCTAGTTCTTTTATAATTATATTTTTGTCACTGTAACACATAAACCTTGGCCAATATAAGTCCTTTCTAATAATGAGATTTTTCATCCTAATACATAATTAGCTAGCTTTTTTATTTGTTTATCTCAGACACCTAAGGCCCATAGAATATATGAATAACACATAAATCTATTCAAAAATACATTGTACTTGTAAAAAGTTAAATATACGAGAAACTAATGAGCATGAAGCGACGGCGTCGTATTGCGTTGCCTGGTGTCCATTAGCCTCCCTCGGAAACTTTGAAACACGAGACCCTCCGGCCAAAACTCTTCCTTGAGGAAACTCGATGTAGTGTCTCTGTACTGGCAATACACGACTTGAAATTTGTGTTTCCAACCTCTCCACCCTAAAGATAAAGTTGGTCTCAAACCGGTTATATTCCTCAACCTACTCAGCCATTGTGGTATAAGTCAATCAGGCCACGTACAACTACGTCGTCGGTATTGCGGGACGCAGCATAATTATAGTGCCAGTTGTGCAGTGCCACACTGTTTTCTACAAGGAAACTTCCTCTTCCACACGTGAAGCCGTCCTTGTCACACGTGTTCTTCTGCATTGCAAATGGTACTTTTTGTCTACTCCCCTCCCTCCCCTTTTTTCTGTGTGGGAATATCATCAAATTACTCCTCCCCATGTGGGTGAAGCGGAAGGGAGTGTCAGACTTCTACTGACTAAAAACCCACCCTGTTCTTTCTCTTTTTCAGTTGCCCTTGCGTGCCAGGGCCGCGATTTCTCGTTAGAACATTCTCGCAACCCTTCTCTCCCCCCTTAACATTTAAATATAACTAAGCTAATGTTATTCTTAAATTGTCTAACAGTTTTGATATACCTAACAAACAGCTTGATTATGTAGTAGCGGAAATAAACAGGTTTTATTAAAATTACACAATGTATAGAGCATTCTGCGAATAATAAGTCTATTGTAACTAATCATTATGAATTACTAATAAGTAATTTATAATATTTTTGATTGCTTTTTTCATTTTTAGGGTTCCATAGTCAACAAGGAACCCTTATAGTTTCGCCATGTCCGTCTGTCTGTCCGTCTGTCCGCGGTTTAGCTCAAAAACTATTGGTACTAGAAAGTTGTACTTTGGCATGAGTATACACGTTAATGACGCCGAAAAAGTGGTAAAATAAAATTTTGAATAAAAACTTTTTACCAAAAAATTAAACCGACTCCCAAAAAACACTGCAAAGTGAAAAATAACTTTAATTTCGGTAGTCGGTGTCTTTAGTTTTGTATTTTCGTTTTTGGCACCGACTTCCGAAATTAAAGTTATTTTTCACTTTGCAGTGTTTTTTGGGAGTCTGTTTAATTTTTTGGTAAAAAGTTTTTATTTCACTATTTTTAGTTGGTTGATTTTTAATTTACCTAGTTACCAGAGCCTAAATGTCAACTACTTATAAAATTTTACAAAATATTACTTTTCCCAATGCTGGGCCGTTAATTTTTGAGGAGTTCTCCTGGTACTTCACCATCAGCTATACATCACCATATGCATTGTGACGAGCATAAAGTGCTTAATATCCATATTCAAGTAATCGAATCGCAATCCACGAAATACTTATTATTGAGTAGTTTCGGCGACCATCTGTGGTCTTCATCATCAGTTCCACTTCCCGAAATGGTACTTTTTGACAGGAACTGCACAAGTTACTATAAGAAATACCCAAAACGCCATAGGTGTGCCTATAATATTTGAAGAGTTCCCTCGATTTCTCCAGGATCCCATCACCAGATCCTGACTTGGTGACAAATGGTACCAATTTCGAAGTATACCCTATCAAACAAAAAAAGAATTTTCTAAATCGGTTCAGCCGTCATCGAGTACTCGGTGACCATACATTAAAAAAAAAATACGCGTCGAATTGATAACCTCCTCTTTTGGTCGTCGGTTGAAAAAAAACAATTATTTAGGGTACCTCCCATACATGTAAGTGTGGGATATCATTGGATAGAATAGAATAGAATATTTTTATTTCGGACCACAAAAATCCATAAAATGTTATTAACTTATACTTAATACCTTATTATCTAGTGTTAGTACCCATCACCCTCCGCACAAACTGCTTCATAATAGGAGAGGACACACTCTCACTCACCGTTCTCAGGATGCTGTTACGACTGTCCCTTACTCTCCTCAGAAGTGAAGCCGTTTTCTTACGTATAATCGCTTGAAATGCGTCCGTACGAGCTTGTGCAAACATTTCTGAGGCGCTACAGTAACGAGGCAGTCGCAAGAGCATCCTGAAAGCATTATTATACTGGACGCGGAGCACATCTAGCGATTTTTTAGCGTAACTGACCCATAGATTGCCCGTGTACAGACTCTGGCAATAAGCCTTAAAAAGAGTAATTTTCACTAGGTCTGTACATCGCGCAAACCTACGGGCCAGCATATTGCTCCGGACCGCTAGAGCCCTCCGCTCCCTCTCAATGTCTGCATCGTCTCTAAGGTCGTCAGCAAGAAAATGCCCTAAATATTTAAAAGATGGTACCCTTTTAATTACTGACCCATTTATCAGGAGATCGGGTCCATCTTCACGGCACTTGCCGCCGACCTTAAAGACCATGCATTCACATTTTTTTACATTATATATTAAACCATGCGCGGCAACATAGGCTTCACATGTCTTCAGTAGCTTTGCGATTGCCCCAGCAGACGGACCCAGCAAGACCATGTCGTCTGCATAGCTGATGTTGTTAATGCTAATCCCACCAACGCTACATCCGACACGCAAGCCGCTGAGTTCCGCTATGAGGCCATCTATGTATAGGTTGAAGAGCCGAGGAGAAGTCAGACCTCCCTGCCTCACCCCGCACTCCAACCCATACGACTCAGAGAATGTACCGTCCCATCTCACCTGATTGGTTTGGTTACCATACCAATACTGGAAAAGCCGACATATTTCCGCGGGTACACCCCTGTCTCCCATATTTTCCCAGAGCACATCATAAGAGACGAGATCAAATGCCCTGGAAAGGTCAAGGAAACAGGCGTACACCGGCGTCTTACGATCTATGTAATATTGAACGGTATAGTATAGGTACGGGATAGGTCTTTCAAAAAT